>OV281305.1:2507500-3757500 GCA_923062465.1 Acleris sparsana | reverse complement strand
CTAGCTACTAAATAGTCAGTAGCAACAGCCATGCTGTAACTCAATAATTGAGTAGGTAGCATTTTTCACCCTCATTTTCCTCATTTTTTCGGGGTCAATGTGCTCATTGGTCAATTTTAGTAAAAGACTCAACTCGCCGTGCGACCTGTCAGCTTCAAAGACCCGCTGAAAATATTCCCACTTTATCGTTTTTACACTGTCACTATAAATATATTTCATTTCTTTGTTCATTAAATTATTCCTTACACCTTTTATTTCAAAATTTTAGCCCTAGTAGTTTCAGAGGCAAAGTATGGTATGGTCAATTTTCGCCTATTTTCCTAAATAACTTCAAAACTATCTATCTTAAAATTATAAAAAGTACATTTAAGATTCTCATAACAAGTGCTTTCACTTGATATTTCACACAATATAGTTTGCATAACTTTTTTATTTTCTCATTTACCCCCAAAAAGGGGCACAGCCCATGCGTTTCATTTATTTACAATTACACATCTGTTATGGTCACCGACTTACATTACATTATGTGTACCATCTCAATTGGTCCAGTAGTTTCGGAGCAAATAGACTGTGACAGAAAAACGGACAAACAGACACACGAGTGATTCTATAAGAATTCCATTTTTTCCTTTTGTGCTACGGAACCCCGAAAAAGCTTTAGTGTCATGACAAAAAAAAAGGTATTATACTTTGTGCATGTCAGTTTAAAGTTGTTTTTTATCCCTTTATTTTATAGCCTGATTTGTTTGATTATTTAAAACTATTTTGACTTTTAACGTATAGCACAAATTCTGACCAAGACATAAAATGCCAAACAGCACCGATAGGCTATAATAAGGTTATATTTCGCTCTTTTAGACATACTAAAATAAACTAAAAATAAAAGCAAATTTACTTCAGAAACGAAATAAATATGTTGAAGTTAAAAAATGTATTGTTAAATCTTAATTATAAATGCAATGTTTCACTAAGATTTTATTGGAATAAAAGGCTAAATTATTAAGTATAGAATAATATATACACTACCTGCATTCGTGTTCTTCCTCTTAGATCGAGTAGGGTACTTTTCATTTACAGTCAAGCAAGTACTTGCGAAAGACCCAGACGTTATTGGAAAAGTTTCTGAAGAGGGACCTGGCAGGACTTGGTTTGTGATGATGTCCATCAGAGTCCTTTGCAAGTGTTCTCTTCGGGGTCCACTGTAGCTATGGTCAATCTCAACAACGCTTGTCATTGACTGTTGTATACCTGTAATGTAATGTAAAATGTACAGGGGTGCCAACAACTGGGAATCATTCCTATTTTTTACCAGACTGCGTCTGAACGAGGGTTATGTTTTTCGAGTGTTTGTATGTCTGTATGTCTATTTCTGGGCACGCTTTGCAGCCTAAACGGCTTGACGGATTATCACATATGAGGTGTCATTCGATTCGTCTTAATTGTCGATGTGACATAGGGTATATAAATATTTCAATATGGTTTGCGCGAAAAGAAATATAGAAGAGGAATGATGCTATGTTCTTCCTGGTACTAAAAATATCTCCATACCACATTTCACTAAAATCCATTTAGCAGTTTAACCGCAAAGAGGACAGATAAACAGACAAGCATAGTTTCAGTTGCATTTATAATATTAGAATGGACTAGTCTATGCCCACGGCTCCACCTACAAAGATGTTTGATGTTTTTAGGGGGAAGATGTAGCCTATCTTGCGTCACTTTTGTTGTTGATGTGTGCGTATTGCTCATAGGTACAGATGTAGTGAATAATCCTTTCCCATCGTTTTTTGTCGGAAAATTTCGTATTTATCTTGCTTTTTCAGTTGGCTTATTGTTGGGTACTGAAGCGTATTGAGAAAAACAGATAGGGGAGACCGGGGTTGGAAGTCACATTTTTTTTCTTTTGCATTTTTAGTACTATTGTTCTAAGATAAGAATGGGCAAATGATATATAGACGGATAGGGTATTTATTCTAGTTTATATATAAATACGTTTTTTTTCGCTAACACTACGTGCGGAGGAAATATTAGTTTTTTTATGAAAAAAGAAAAGTGTGACATTTAACCCCGTGTCAGGGATGGTTGTCACAGGTGTTGGGGTAGGTAGGCACATAGTAAAATAAGTGAGAAAAATAATAAATAAAACCTATTTATATCAAATCAGTTTTTTATTGAACATATAAATGTTGTACGTAAATAATTGTACCCAGGAAAATCACAAATGTCTTATTTTTATTAAAATAAGTAAACAAAAACATAATTCGCTTTTAGCGATAAATGAGCTCAAAATTCTGGTAACAAAAATATAATCTAAATTAGTAACTAATCCTTATGGACGTCATATTTTTAATTAAAATTACCTAACGAATCGAATTATATTTAGTCAGTCTAAATATGGACAGTCTTACTCTTAATTAAAAATAGAGAAAACAAAAACAAAATTCGCTTTAGCGATTTACTTCTATAAACTTCTATAAAAGATCTTAGAGTTCTAGTAACAAAAATGTAATCCAAGTAAGGCACTTAGGGCCGGGATACACGGACTGCTCGAGCAGTTATCCAGTGATCAACATACACGGACCGCTCTTGCAGACAGAGGCAACAGCTTGAAGCTGCCATTGATAACTGCTCGAGCAGTAGCATCATGGATTTTGAGGAGGAAGCACTTCTGCTGTTTTTGCTCATACGACGACGACGACGGCGTAAAAAAAGGAAATTATGGGTTCATCCAATATTGGAAACACGGAATTACAATGGAGAATTTAATTACTTGTTTTCGGAACTACGACTTGACGAAGAAAAGTTTTTTAATTATTTTAGGATGTCAATCTCATCCTTTGACGAATTGTGTAATATACTCAAGGACAAAATTAAACGTGAAGATACCATTATGAGGAAAAGTATTCCACCAGAAGAAAGGCTAGCTGTAACACTAAGGTAAGTAAAAAAACAAGTGTTAACTTTTTTAATTTATTGTTTACTCATTCAAATGTGTGTGTGAAGTTCCCAATCCGCTCTGGGCGTGGGAACTATAGCCCAAAGAGGAGGCTTGTGCTCAGCAGTGGGACTGTAGTGGTTTACTCATTGAATATATTAGTTATAATATCATCAGATAGAACAGATGAAGGTGGAAATCTGTCTTCAAAGGATGATTGAGAAAACTCATCATTAGCTGAGACTGATGCGAAGCGCTGATCACTTGTTGATGTAGAAGATGCCGATTGATAACCCTTGTTGTAACTTGTACAGTTGTAACCACGTTGCTCATTAGTTAAAGGTGTAAAATGTCCCCTACTTTCACCATAATAGCTTGACAGTGTATGTTGGGATATTCCTTTAAAGTATTTAATTACGTTGATGATTTCTGACCTTGCATCTAATTTATATTGATCTTTAATATGTTTAAACTCTCCAGCTAGTGATGGTAAGAACATTTTGTCTTCATCCTCTATTGGAAGCTTTGAACTGGGTTTTTCGTCGATGCGTTTAGATAATTTTTCAATTAGTTCATCCTCAGTTTTATTAGTTTCAAATTCAAATTCAAATTCAAATTCAAATTCATTTATTTGCTATAAAATATGGTACAATTAGGTGTTGTTTGTTTGTTATTCCTGTACAATGACATATCTTGCTAGATACTAGCATGCAAATTTGGTTTTAAGTAACATTATTGTTAATAATGCACATAACATTATTAAAATCAAACACTAACAGTACACGGTCTACAACCCGGATATCCTTTCTGTATAGAGGTAATTTTATATGTTAAATAGTTCATTTGTGGAATAAAACAGGTTAAATTTAAGCCATTGATGCAATTTTGTTTTAAACTGTTTTAAGGGAAGGGACTTCAAATCCTCAGGGATGGCGTTATAAATCTTTACTGACATTCGGTAACAATTTTTCATAAATAAAGCACTATTGGGAACTGTGTCTAGCACTAGTCTATTTGGATGTCTAGTATTTCTGGGATATAAATCCTTTGCAAGTTTAAATATTTCAGGGTGTTTCTTTACAAAAACAGCTGCCTCAAAAATATACATAGAAGGTAAAGTTAATATTCCATGTTCTTTAAACAAGGGTTTACATGATTCTCGTGGAGATATCCCACACATAGTCCTTAAACACTTTTTTTGCGCTATAAAAACCCTGTTTATATCGGTAGAATTGCCCCATATCAGGAGGCCATATCGTAATAGTGACGCAACATATCCATGATACGCCATCAACACGGTATTCCAAGCGGAAATATTGCGAAGTCTTCTCAAAACATATACAAATCTCAGAACCTTATTACAGACTTGATCAACTTGATTTTTCCAATTACAGTTCTTATCTAAAGTTATTCCTAAAAATTTTGCAGCATTCACTTCACTGATTTGTGTATTATTATATCGTATATCTAGAGGCATACCTCTAGATATACGATATAATATCTTCAGATTCTTTATTATTATCGTCGTCGTTGTCTTCAGATATTTCTTTCAAACTATCTGATTTCTCTGGTCTAGCCTCAGTGACCTTTAAAAATAATAACTGCTCATAATATGGGTAGGGTCGTATCTTGGTGGCTGCTGAACCACTCTTTGGTTTAATTTTTTTTGCATACCTGCTATACCCATCTCTCAACACTTTCCATTTCTTTTGTAATGATGTGGCTGTAACAATGAAATACACATACATATCATGTTCATGTCAGTTGTATGGGAGCCCCCTTAAATATTAATAAACTAATGCTATTCTTATTATTATTCTTTTCAGGTACTTAGCCACTGGACAAACATTTATGGATTTGCAATACAGCTTTAGAATTGCAGCTACTACAATTGGTGGTATAGTGAGAGATGTATGTGAAAATATATGGATACATATAAAAGATATGTGCATGGTGCCATTAACTGAAGACAGATGGAAAGAAATAATAAACGGGTTTATGAAAACTGCACAGTTTCCGAACTGCCTTGGAGCAGTGGACGGCAAACACATAAGAATAATAAAACCCGCAGAAAGTGGATCGGCATATTATAATTACAAAAAATATTTTTCTGTTATACTTATAGCCGTGTGTGACAGTAATTATATGTTTACTTTCGTGGATATAGGTTCATATGGAAGGCATGTAGATTCGACTATTTTCGAAGAAAGTACTTTTTACAAAAGCTTACTGGAAAAGAAATTAAATATACCTGCACCTTCTTCAATATCAAGAAATGGACCTGTTCTACCTAATGTGTTTGTAGCAGATGAAGCGTTTAGCTTGCAAGAAAATTTGTTGCGCCCTTACGGAGGAAACAATTTGCCAGGAGAAAAGAGAGTCTTCAACTATCGACTATCACGTGCTAGACGGTATATTGAATGCACGTTTGGTATATTTGCTAACAAATGGCGCATATTCCATCGACCGCTTAACGTAAATGTCGACTTCGCAGTAGATATTATTAAAGCATCATGTGTTTTGCATAACTTTGTAAAGCAACGAGACGGACACAAATTTGAAGACACATTTGAGGGTCTTCCAAACTCTATTACAGAACAAACTCGGAATGTTCGTCGAGGTGGACCTATATTGGCAACAATCAGGGAAGAATTTGCAAATTACTTTGTGAGTGAAAAAGGAAAACTAGATTGGCAATGGAATATGATATAAAAATGTATTTTAAAGTGCCAAAACAGTCATTATAACAACATCGCCAATGTCTTTTTGCTATCAAAATTAAAAAATACATTCATTTTAATAACTCACCAATTTTATTTTTATCCGCCACCGGTTTTTCTTTAAGGTTTTCTATTAGTTGTTCACAAACAGCTGCCCATGCATTATTTTTCTTTATTTTGTCACTGTGGTCATCAAGTTTATAATTCCATATAAGTTCTTGTGATTTTATTGCACTTATAAGCGCGTCACAATCGATATTGCCGTCCATTTTTCACAATAAACAAACGACGCGTGCGGGTGGGGAGCGTTCGCGTTGCGGAATGAAGAGCGCGGGCGGAGGTAACTGCGCTAGAGCAGTCGACAGCTCGAGCAGTCAGTGTATGCCCGGCGACTGCTTGACCGCACGATGAAATTTCACCGTGCAGTCAACCGCCCGAAGCAGTTGAAACTGCTCGAGCGGTTCGTGTATTGCGAATGAGTTTTGTATGGAAACTGCAGATCACCCATCGGCGACCGCTTGAAGCTGCTGGCACTGACTGCTTAAAGCAGTCCGTGTATGGCCGCTCTTAATCTCTTTGGACGTAACATTATGTAATTAAAATTAGGTAACTTAATTTAATCAGTCTAAAAAATCTGTTATTGTCTAAAAGCAGGAGACAAGGTTTTTCTTTACTTGATTTCACGTGGCTGTGAAAATGTTTCAGAAAAGCCACAAATAGCTCTTCTGTCATCCAACCTGAAGGATTACTTCCTCCTTTGCAGCCGATTGGCCCATCTCTAATAAAATGGTCTTTAAAATGCACCCGGGGGAAAACGAAGAAAGGCGGAACTGAATTCTCACCTCCCGAAACAGCAGCAGCTAGTGTAACTAGTGTTCCTCTCTCGGCTGAGGTAATAGCACCGACTTGCTTAAATCCTTTTCTAGCAACAACTTTGTTGGGTTTTTGCACTGTTGTCACCCCAGTTTCGTCCATGTTCCAAATATCATGAGATTGAAAACTATGGCGTTTCATTACTGACTCGGTTGTCAAAAATAGATCCAACATTATATGGATTGAAGCTAGTGGCCCGAGCCAAACTGGTGGCTTCAGGCGTTCTAATGGACATATCAGGATGTCTATTCATAAAAGATGTAAACCAGTGTTTTTCAACCTGTGGGTCGCGACCCCCTGGGGGGTCGCGAAGCTTCTGTAGGGGGGTCGCCAGAGGTCGAGAGAACTAGGTACTTTAGTAAAAGAAAGACAATAAAGATTATTAATATTTATTTATTTATTAAGTAAGAGAAACAAAAAATAAAATCCGAAGACCCATGTTAATTAATGCGAAGGTTGTGCTTGTTTTTTATTAATTAATGTATCCCATCGTGGATCTGTATTTGCGACACATAGAATTAAATCGTTTTCCAAATTTAAGCGATTTCTTTGCCGACTCTTTATCTGGGCCATCGATGAAAATGTCAACTCGCATAAGTACGAGGTGGCAAATGGAATCAAACACTTCAAAGCCTCAGTTGTCAATTCCGGGTATTCTGTTTTTCTCCTTAACCTAAAGGTATCCAAATTAGAAGACTTGAATTCCAAGTGTAACATCCCATCGGCAGATAATTCTAGCAGTTTCTCTTTGAGCTTATTTGGTAAATTAGCCTCATTTATAGCTGCATTTAAAAACGGATTTAAGATCCACCTCTGCCCAGTGTTCTCTGATATCCCTTGCACTGAGAAGTAATGACACAATTCTTCTTTCAAATTATCTAACAACTCTTTCATACCAGGTACATATGTCTTGATGTTTATCTCACATCCGACTTCTTCAGTAAAAGATTGTGTCGACGAAAATGAATCGAAGTTATTTTGATTTATGGACGACGACCACAAGTCATTTTTTTTTGTAAAGCCATGTATTTTGTCTTTTGCAGTGATGACATTTTCATTTCGCCCTTGAAGACTCTTATTCAAGATATTTAAATGCTCAAATAAGTCAGAAAGAAAAGCTAATTTCAAAAGAAATTCCGGGGCGCAAATGAATTCAGAGTATTCTGACTTGGCCTGCTGTAAATATATTAAAAGTTCAGCACGAAGTTCCATAACTCTTGCCAGTACTTTACCTTTTGACAACCACCTAACCTCTGTATGGTAGAGTAAATTTTGGTGGAGTGCCCCCATATCTTCACAAATAATCCGAAACAATCGTGACTGCAACGCTTTTCCTTTAATAGAATTTACAATCTTTATAATAATATTTAAAACTTGGCTGTATTCCTGTGGCAAGACTTTGGCCGCAAGAGCTTGGCGATGGAGAAAGCAATGCACCCAACAAGCGTTTGGCATCTGTTCTTTCAGCCTAGCAATAAATCCACTCTTCGCAGCAGTCATCGCTTTTGCTCCGACGCTGCAAATAGCAATGCATTTATTTGCCCAAACGATATTCATATCTTGCGTAGCTTCAAGGAACATGTTATGCAAACACTGACCTGTAGTATTTGTGGGAAGCGCTCTGCAAAATAGTATTTCTTCCATTAATTTATCACAGGATTCAAAACGCACAAAAGCTACAAACTGCGCACATCCCGCAATGTCCGTGGATTCATCAAATTGCAAAGATACAAAAGTGCTTTCCTTTATTTTTTCTATGACTTGATCACGAACGTCAGTAGCCATATCGCTTATCCTGCGTTGAACGGTATTGTCAGAGAGAGGTATACTTTTGAGTTTTTCGACCTCTTGTTTCCCAAACATAATATCTGCTATATCTAATATAGCTGGTAAAATCTAATTTTCGGCAATAGTGTGAGGTTTTCCTGCTTTAGCCACACGAAAAGCTACTCGATAACTAGCAAGCAACGCTTTCTCATTTAGGTTGGACATTTGCACTATACCAGTTTTTTGATGTTGAAGAGCTTGCAATTTTCTCTCAAAAAATTCCACGGTCTTATTTTTTTCATTTGGATGTTTTGTGTTAAGGTGGCGTGTTAATTTCGACGGCTTCATGCTTTCTCTTGATAAAGTTTCAAAGCAAATAACGCACTGTGGTTTATTGTCAATCACAGTAAACCCGAATTTCAAATAATTGTCGTCATAAAGACGTTTTTTCTTTGTTTTACTTCCACTACTTTCACCAGAAGTTGACGGTTCTGTTGATCTTTTCAGGAATTTATCCATGTTAAATTATTACAAATCACTACAAATGCGTAATTCTTACAAATAAAAGTAAAAACAATGTCTAACGGTCGTCAAACAATTAAACGTCGACGTGAATTGAGTGAGTATCGCGTCGTCCCGCGACCCCTCCCCCGCAACACTCGTTGTGTCCCGCTCGTTCGTTCACTCTCAACAACTCGCCAGCTAGCCACCCACCACACTTGCCGGGCGGTCGACATCGGCCTTGGTCGTACGTGCGTATGTGCGTAAATTGCTGCGACGTATTCGATGTATATAGATTTAAAATAATGTGTTTTAAGTACATACTATATTATGTACTTATATCCGAATCCTAATTATGGAGACGCATAAAAATACGTCGTATGGAACGAATATTTGTAACGCTGCACAGTGGGGCACGTTGTATGGAGCCGCGGAATTAATTGTTTTTTTTTTTAGGTTAATGGATAAAAAAAAACACATTTTAAATATATTTATAAAAATAATAAAACCATTCCGACTAATATTTAAAATATGATGAAAGTTGCCATAATTATTGAATTAGGTGTTTCTTTATTGAATTTACCAAAGTTAATGATGCACAATATTGTAAATTTATACCCATTATATATTATTTTATAATTTAATAGTGTTTGTAATTACCCTCATTACCATCGATAACGCATTTAAGTATTTTTCTTAGAACAATAAGCTCAATAACATTTAACTTAATGGGGTAGTAATTAAAAGTTTGCGAATTATTGCAGCTAGAACCAATTAAATAATAATATAGACTAAATAATGTGTAAATATTGTTATATTAGAGCTTGAGGGTCGTTGTAGCTGAAAAATTATAACCAATGAAATGTAATATTTAGGGGAGAAATGCTATCAATTTCTTACAGCCCTAAAATTACACAAAATTTAAGAGAAACCATAAATATTATTTCATTTCCAATAGCAGGATCAATGTTTCTTTTATAGTAAACCAATCGGCGCCTGCTAATTTGTTTGATTCCCAAGTCTGTGGAACCTTTATACTTACAACTTTGCGGGTATCCTTGGGAGCCAATCCAAAATAAATACTTGAAGCCTGAAGTATGTATTTTTCTAATCCCTTTTCCTGTTTGTCGGTAAAAATCTGTCGATTCCTTTGGTAGCCTATTTTCGTAGTAGTTGATACGGCTGCGTTGTTTATCTCTTCAGTAGTAATTTTTTTACAATACCTACCTAGTTAAGGTGCGATAATTGATTCCATAATCCTTTGATACTTTGATCTTATTGATTTCCCATACATTCTCACTTCTCTTGCAGCACGCAGCATTACTGCTGGTAAAACAAGTCCACGAGTCAACTTTCTTTTGTGTTGTCTTGGCATTGTACTAGCTCTGAAAAAAAAAAATGCATTTATATAACAAAACCCCAAGCAGCGGAAAAAATAAAGGCAGCAGACATGCATGGGGTTGGTTGTCACATGTGACTACCAGCCCCCGTCGACCTGTGACAACCTGCCCCAAATCACGTTTACGCAAAAACCTTCAAAAATAAATTCAAATCAATGTTTGCCCCAAAAACGTAATAATATAAATATGAAACACATATTTAACATTAACAATACACTAACAATCATATTAATATACAAAATTTGAGTATACTTGCGAGATTTGTCACAGATGCACCAAAAAATACTTTAACTGGCGGGAAAAAATAAGCGCACGTGGCTCCGTCACGGCATTCTGGAGCGGACTGAGGTGAAGTGGGGTGGGAGATATAGCGCTCGCGGTCTTTCGACACCGGTCAATGAATTCACTCGTTCGTTCAGTTTTCTGTTATGGCTGCTGTGATAACCAACCCGTGTGACAACCATACCCGGTCTCCCCTAAATACGAACTTATCCGAATAAAACGATGGGAAAGGATTATTCACTATATCTGTACAAAGTGACTGAATCACTAGAGGAGCATTAGTTGTCTGTTAGCGAGGCTCTGGCCATATGTTTATTTTAATACTTTGTTTTAGGTCCATTTTTTTTGTTTCAACACTCTCCAATGGCTTCTACATAACAGCAGGCAATAAAGGAGAAAGCAGTAGTAAATTCATTGTTGGTACTGCTGACCATATTAGACGACCTCCACAAGTTTTGGTTGAATGATCAAAATGCTGGTCACATTCGCTTGTTTTTGAATATCCGCATAGGATCATTTTCCTTGAGCTTGTCGCCAGCAGCTGTGACCCAGGCAGAAAATAAATCTGAGCGCTTAATGGGATTCGGGAACCGGTGAAGAGGTACACCTTGCTCATCTGAAAATGTTATATTTTGATTTTTATGGCAACTTTTCATTTAAGACATTTCAGGCTCGGAAGGAGCAAGTTCAGCTTCTATAAGTATTTGTATGAACTACAAATTTATACAAATAAAAATCAGTTGCCAAATGTACGTAGGGGAGGGGGGCCCAAAGTGAGCACCTTTAGAAGCACCGAGAAAAAAGTATGAAGAAAATATCGATAACCCTTCACTTTGAATGCTATTTAATGCTGAATTTATCGTAGTTTAATTATACGTACTTCAATAATCTGCAAAGTTTAGGGAAACTAATAAAAATAACGAATTACCAAAACTTTACTTTTGCTCGCTTTGCCCGAGGCGGAGCCTAAAGCGGGCACAGCTTTTGGGCAAAGCGATCACAAAGGGGGCAAAGTGAGCACACTTTATTCATGCAATAACCATACGATATCTATTTGGAGATAAGGACAGAAACTACGCCGATCACATCAATAAAACTCCAATTAATTGAGATAGGCTTTAATCAAAGTCAAAACATAACAAATTTAATAAAAAAATGGTACTTCTTACCAAACACACAACATAGGTACTTTAAAAAACTCCAATAAATTAAGATCAGAATCTAAACCTATTTTTCATAAATAAAAATTGGTACTTTTTACCAAACTTAAATAAAGGTACTTTAAATTAACTTAACTTTTGGCTAAAATCACAGCCTCCATAAAAAAAATCTTCTTTTATTATTATTACACTACACGGGACTTAATCGCGTTAAGGGATATATAATTACTTACTAAAATATATATTAATATATATTATTTAACAGAGCACGACACCTTTGTGACTCGGAATTCATGGACAGCGAGTTGTCACATTTGCAAAGTGTCCTTGGATGGAATGGGTACAAAGTGAATAGGTGGCAACCCAGACGAGCGGCTAAAGTAAGACTTCCCGACGCTCGTAGGCAACCGGCATACATGCCTTATGTGAAAGGGATCACAGATAAAATCGGTACGGTACTAGAAAAGTACTCCATCAAAACCATCTTTATGCCGTTAACCAAGATCGGAGGGCATGTAAGGTCACCTAAAGATGTAATTCCCTTTCAATCGCCGGGTGTGTACAAAATCGATTGCAGGTGCGGGAGTTCTTATATTGGACAGACGAAGCGTGCCATTGCTGAAAGAGTCAAAGAACATATCGCGGCTGTAAGGAACCGTCAGGTGAATAAGTCTGCCATAGCTGAACATTTGCTGGAATCAGGACCAATCCACTGGATTGAGCTTCATAAGCCAAAGATTTTATCTCGAGAGCGGCACTTTTATAGTAGAATTGTACGTGAAGCCGTTGAAATCAAAAAACACCCGAATTTCAACCGAGAAAATGGTTTTAAGCTTTCATCATCGTGGAATCCAGTTATCAGCAAATGTAAACCTCTTCGGGTATCTTCGGACCAACCGCCAGATGTCGTGAGTGTTGTGTGCCGGTACAGTGACAACCCTGGTGCACGTAATGCAAATATTGACCAAGTGCGGGTAGTTCGAAAAAATCGCACAACACGAAGATGCTGATGCCCGCCTCTTTAGTCCTCTCGAGACCATGGGCGTAGCGTCACGTCCGAAAAGTCGAGGTAATAATTAATTTTAGTAATTAATTATATATCCCTTAACGCGATTAAGTCCCGTATAGTGTAATAATAATGAATCAAAATCGTGTGAGTTTAAATCAGTATAAAATCTTCTTTTTCTTTAAAACATAAACTTTTCTTTAAACAGCTTTAAAACATAAACTTTTTTTTCTTATAAACATTTATACTATCTTAAATCTCCTGACAAGTGTCACAATAAAATGATCTTATACCAATATAACTTGTGCAGGCCTCGTGTGCCCACAACTTGCAGTCGTCACATTGGATCCAGTCCTCGGTTGGAGGATTTTCATAGGGCTCATCACATACTAAACATCTATAATTTTCCTTTCCCGAGGATGACGACTTTTTCTTTCTTGTTGTAGTCTTTGGTTTTGTAATATTCTTATTAGTTTTTAAGCTTTTTTGTAACCTTTTTCAACTTCTCAGTTTCTGGTTTCTTTTTTTTTGTCAGTTTATTTCTTTGCTCTTCTTTAATGAGTGTGCTTGTTAAAATCTCAGCCCTCTGTGTTTTTCTACGCCGTGTGTTAGTATTTGGAGCCACTTTAGGCAATGGTCTAATCATCATAGGGCTTACATGTGATAACTGCGAATTACTCTCAATATCCATAATATTACAATCTTGTGTTATATTCTGAAGCACGTCACATCTGCTAGGACCACCAACATCATTGACGTTAAAGTCGTCTCTCTGAGAAGTAGAAGAGACCGATGTGTTTTTACTTATAGTTGGAGCTTCATCCAGTGATGAAGCAATGTCCGTCTGGGATGGTGTAATTTCTGGAGATGATATCTTATCACAATCAGCTCCTGGTTGCGAAGATCGGTTCAGCAGTTGATCAGTTGCCTGCAGTGGTCTATCTGTGACAGATGCATTTGCAGTCGTAGATTGGTCTAGTGCTGGAGAAATGTTCAGCTGATATGGTATTACTTGTGGAGATGGAGTCCTATCTCGATCAACTTCTGGTAGTAAAGTTCCGTCCTGCGGTTGATTGTCCTCCTGCTGCAGTGGTTTATCTGTGACTGATGCTGGTAGGAAATCAGACTCATCAAAGATGTGTCTATCAGTGGGGTAAAGGCCTGTGGATTTGAAACCATTAACTGCATTTTGAGCCGTGGTAGCCTTCAAATGAGCAGGTGCGAATATGCGAGAGACATACTCTTGGTTTATATTACGTTCAGCATGAGCTTTTTGGAATGACGCAATTGATTGCTCAAAATATATTTTTAAGGGACCATAGACACAGTAATCTAATGGCTGCATTCGATGTGTTGTATGTGGGGCCAGAGAAACAAAAATAATATTATTTTTAGTGGCATATTCCAATGCGGGTAAAATTTATGCGATTCGTGATTATCCATCACAAGCAAGACTTTTTTGTCAGGTGTCGGTCGAACTGTCTCCACAAAGAATCTCAACCAATCCAAGAAGGCTGGTCCATTAATCCAACCATTATTTATTTATTTATTTATTTATTTATTAGGCATGGTAACAAAATGCAGATTACAATAATAATGATAATATTACATGTAACATAGCTTTGTATCTACGTTTCTATTACTACCACACACAACACTCGTTTGGTATAAGTACATATATAGAGAAATAAAATGTAGCCTATTAAACGTTATAACATTGATCAGCGTTAAATACAGCTTATTTAAATAAATAAAGGAGTACAAGGTTTTAGGATAATAGATCCAATTGCAGTATACAATTTTTGTAAGAATTTAAACTTAAATGGAAAATATCAACATCATTACATATTTGGTTATATGATGCACACATGCGTGCCAAGGGACTATTGTGAGTGACATTGTTAAGAGCTAGCGGCAACGAGAACTGTTTCGGTTTACGACTCGGTTTAGGGTATACCCTGTAAGAAATGTCGCAGCAGAGATTTGAGTCTATTTTGTTGTTCACTATTTTGTGCAAATATAGAAGTTCACTCAGCTGTCGCCTATTTCGTAGACTGCTTATTTCGAAAAAGTTAAGTCTCTCCTCATAAGAAAGTAGTTTTTTTCTAACTTGTAATTTATGCACAAGATGACGAAGAAATCTTTTTTGAATTGATTCTAAATGGTCAATATGAATCTTGTAGAAAGGCGACCAGACATTGGAACAGTAGTCGAGAGAACTTCTTATTAGAGCATAGTAAATCGTCAAGATACTTTTAACGTTTTTAAAGGGTTTAATAGTACAGATTCCTTGTGTTCCAGGAGGTGCTCCATCTAAGAGCTTAGAAACCATTCTTTTGCGACCAAATATCATGAACGGAGGTATAAATGACCCCGCAGCGTTACAACAACAAACCACGGTTGTTGTTTTTCCTCTTTCACTTCTTGCAATTATACCAACTTGCCGTTTTCCAGACTTCGTAAGAACTCGTGGAGGCTTATTAGACGTTGTTTGTAGGCCGGTCTCGTCCATGTTGTACAACCGTGTAGCATCGATATCATACTTCTTAATTTGATCCTCCAGCAAATCAAAAAATCGGAAAACTTGAGGTTTATTGAATCCTCTTGCTCTGGCAATAGATGTTGGCACAGGTTTTCGTAATGTTAGTTCAGGGTGTCGTTTCGTAAACCCTTTAAACCAATTCAATCCCGCTGTAGCATTTTTGAACGAGTGAGGGATGTTGTTTTTCTCAGCATATTGGAAAACGAGTTGTAAAAACTCTTCTTTCGAGAGACCGTAAAACATATCATCCATTTGAAAAACATATTGGAGCAATTCTAGTTCTTGTTGTTCATTGAACACTGGCATAAATCTTCCCAGCTTTTTTTTTCCGTAGGAGATGTGTACATAATGATCCCCCTAAGGGAAAATCTTTACTGTGGTCAGAGGTTAAGACATAATCACAAGATTTAAATTGTAAAGGATAGTGAATTTATATATCTAGGGAACAGCATACTTATTTTTTATGATTTGTATGTGTTTTTAATTATTTCTTGTTTTCTAAAAGTTTACTAAGGGATCATTTTAAACACATGCATGTATAAAATGATCCCTAGGGTAGGGTTAAAATGATCCCAGGGATCATTTTGTACTTAAATAAGGTTCAATATTAATAAAACAACACCCAGTCGTTTATTTAAATCACGTGTAATAAGTACCTAAGAAAACAAAAATATCTAAGCTAGGAGATCAATTTTTTTGAACTCGATAGGTACTGAATCAACAAAATTAAAACTTAAAAAAATGTAACAAACTTTCTTAAGTTTAAAGCATTAACAAATTATAGCTGAACAAATAAACTCTGCTTTTAGAGTTAAGAATAATTAAATAGATTCACACTTTTTGTCAGACACAACAAAACAACATTTTTTTTAAATAGATAGGTTCTCCGTAATCAAAAAATTAGAACTTAAAAAAAAATAACAAACGTTACACTTTTTGTCACACACAACTAAAATATGTAAGCTATGAGATCAATTTTTTGAAATAGGTAGGTTCTACTTAATCAACAAAATTAGAACTTAAAAAATGTAACAAACGTTCTAAAGTCAACAAATAATAACTAAAAAATAAACTCTCCTTCTAGAGTTAAACATAATAATAAAGACACACACCTTTATGTTGTGAATTAAAAAATACAATTTAAAGCGTTAATTTTTTTTTCGTACTTAAATTCCAGCTAAAAATATCCCGTACCAGCTCATCTCGAAGTTTGTCGAAATTGCACGTGTGACTCATATCTCATATTTTTCAAGTCCGTGACATATGAATCAATCTCTTCATCTGGGTGCTGACGCCTGTTAAATAACTTGTCCCGTTCCATTGTGACGTTAACCTTCGGGCTAAAATATTTTTCGTACATGTCCATAAGGGCATCCCTTCATCTGGCATAACTTTTTTTGGCACAATTCTTCATTTCGCACAATCATCATTTGGCATAAAGTCTTTTTTTCTGAAACCGTGTACTTTTCAGGATTATTTAAAATACCATTGCATAGATGCCAAATGATGATTGTGCGAAATGATGAATTATGCCAAAAAAAATTGTGCAAGACATTAGTAACCCGTCCACTAGCTCAGCTAACTTGATGGTGTCGATGTCTACATCGAAGCTATAGAAAATATTTAATGCCTCATTGCCCACATAGTGTAAAAGTAAGGCCACTTTTCTGGCATCGCTCTCTTGTTCTAAGTTGTAAGCTCTTAGGTAGATCTTGAATTTGGTTTTGAAATTTTTCCAAATTTGCGGCATATTGCTGCCATTGACATTAATAGGTTCGAGTTTTACATTACCCGAAGACCCCGTTGACGACGACGACGCCATGCTCTCAGGTTGAGGCTTGCTCTTGGTCGGTTCTCCATCTGTAGACATCTTATTAATCCTCTTGAATTCTTCTCAATTCGACTGACAACACACACCTGACACCATGTTTGGGTGTGATGTTATAATACTACCCCGGTACCTTAACAGGCCGATAACTCCCGACCTGGAAGTCTGACTGTTAAGAACCGAAAACAAAATAAAAAAAAAAAAAAAACTACCTGCCACTTGGGGTTTAATATTTTTACAAGTACTGTAATAGTACATTGTGTATTAAGGGTCGATTTCACCAACATTGAATTTACACGAGAGAAGCTACCCCGGTATAACTTTACTCTAACGATTTAATCGATGGTTAACTTCAATTTCGTTTCACCATGCTAGTCTATGGATATTTTACTCTCGCATAGTTACTCTGTGACGTTGAACGAACGAAAGGAATGAATAGGTTACGCACCCAATTATGAGAGACAGTCTGTCCTATGCTTGAGCAATGATGCTTCATATTTTTAAATTTGTTTGGGTAATATGCCAACTTGACGTTTTTAAACAGCGATTGTGCCCGTTGATTTTGTTTGAGCAGAAAGCCATTTAAACTTGGATTTTGTTTGTGTTTTGATCCTGTTTTATTAGTTTTCGTTTGATTCAACAATGGCTGAGAAAAGAAAGCGATCCGCTAATTGGATGACATCCGAAAGAACATTACTAGTCGATCTAGTCACTGTGCATTTTCATATTATAGAAAATAAAAGAACGGACGGAGTTTCAATGAAACAAAAACTCGCAGAATGGGCAACAATTGCTGATAAATACAATTCACAAACTATGTTCTGCCATCGTACTATCGATAATTTAAAAGCCCAGTGGGAAAGCTTAAAGAAAGTTACCAAAAAATAAGCGTCCTTAAAGAGGATGCATTTAATTCAAACAGGTAAATACATGTGACTATTTTTTCCTGAAAATAAGTTTCCATACCTACAATGTTGTTGTAATTGTATTTGTGTAATTATTACGTGTAATTTTTAGGTACAGACTAAACATTCCACTGAATCTACCGCCCCTACCGCTGAATCTACTGTCATCCAGGATTATTTATTGGTAGGTAGAGTTGATAAAAAGAATAAAATCTAACACTGCAAAGTACACACTGTAATCAATACCTACTAGTGCAGTCTGTGAGCTCTTAAAATGTCCTTCAGGTTTGTACTGCTTTCTTGTTTGCTCTTATAAACATATACAAATCAAGCTACTTAAACCCAAACCCAAAGGACGTTTTGAGAGCTCTCTGACTAATATACTAACTTGCCTACCTAATATTGTATCTTTGTTTTTAGAATGGAAATGAATTATCTGTGGAGTTGGTTCCAAATCCAGCCAATAAGTCACCACATCAAACCCAAGTGATGACAAGCAACAATGGTGACTCAAAAGCAACAGTGGACACATTGGTAAAGTTGCAAATTACTATGTTACGGAGAGTACTTTGTTCAGCGGTGGACTGATATGTCATGGTAGTCACATTATTTTAGAAAATCTTTATTATTATTAAATTTTAAAGATTAAACAAATTTGATTTGTACCATGAAATGGTAAAATTTATATGACTGGACAGTCTAAAAACTGCCAGACTTTAATTTTAATCAGTTTTATATTATATTTATTAAATTATTAAATGCTAGAAAATATTTCCTTTGTTTCAGGATTGGGGTGATTACACTCCGAAAACTCTAAAAACGCCAGTTTCTAAGCACTTAAGATCGAATCCAGAAGAGAAGAGAAGGCATATCAATGCAGGAAAACGACTTGAATGGATGTCTAAAAGGCGACCGCAACTTTCTAGTTCCTCTGTGGAAAACTTACAGGAATTAAAGGAGAATGCTATCAAAATTCAAATGGATCATGCGGCTAAAGAAAGAGAAGAAGCAAAGCAATTATTTGACATCCAAATGGACATCCAGAAAGAACTTTACCAAGCAAAGAACAAAAGAAAACAAGAGAAATTGAAAACTAGGTTACTACTTTTAGAGTTAAGGCGAAATAAAACAAATAAATAATTCTTGCTTATAATATAACATTTGTTTTATTGGTTACAATAAACTTTGGAAATAATCATTAATAATTGCATCTCGTGCCACGCTGGGCCTGATGAATTGTTGTGGTTGCTGAACAATTTGACCCTGGTGTAAAAGTTCATCCCATGGAGCTGGAAGCTGTAGTTCAGGATTATCAAGAGGATTTGCTTCGCCTCGCTGCCTCAACATATTTTGCAATACTGCAGTGGCTACAATAATAGTCAGAGACTTGTCAAGTTTAGTACGGTCAGCTGCAGAGAAATGTAACCCCCTTTGCAAGGCAACTTGTATGCAGGGGGGGTTAGTTTTCTCTGCAGCTGACTGTACGTAGCCCTAAGGCTAATGCAGGAAATCGTCTCTTCCAGACTCCGAAGCACCTCTCAATAGGGTTTCGAGTCCGTATTTGTGACTCGTTGTAGAGTTGTTCCACTGGAGTCCTAGGGTTTTCTAAAGGAGGCATCGTGTAGGAAGTGGTTGCATAACCACCATCTACTAACAGTAAGGCATTACCATAATGTCCAGATTCAAATTTAGCTTTTATGCAACTATTATTGAATATAGTGCTGTCGTGAGAAGAACCTGCCCACCTTGCCACTATATCAGTGATTTCTAAGTTTGCATTTCAAATAGTTTGCACATTGATTGAAAAGTAGCCCTTTCTGTTACGATATAGTTCTGCATGATCTCCACCTGGTGAGGTTATACGGACGTGAGTACAATCCATAGCACCGATTACTCGTGGAAATCTTGCAATATGAAAGAATGAGTCTTGCTCTTTTCGTATTTCTCGGTGCGTTCTTGGAAATCGTATATACTCTCTGTGCAACGATGCTATCGCTGTACTTACTTGGTGAATAATTCTGTGTGATGTTGGTGTACTCATTCCGCCGAAGTCGCCAATGCTCATTTGGGTGTTATTTGTTGCGTAAAATCTTAATGTAACTAATAATTGGTTGACAGGCGATATTGATCGATTTCTGAAACAATACAAACAAGTGCTAGAATCAGCTCAACATTTTTTTAGGCATTGGAAAGGTATTCAAGCAGGTACCAGGACATAACATCAATTATAACACTCACCTATCTGTGGGATACTCCAAATGATGCTCGATTTTTGCCAGTAAAGTCAATGCAGCCATCTTTGTTAAACGAAATCTTAACACAAAATCGTGGTCGTCATAATCTTCAAAATAATTAGCTCTTTCCTTAAACCACCGTGGTCGTGGTAATATATGTTCATCATCATCGCTATCGGTTTCGTTTAATAGTACACTCAAACGACGTGCCATTTTTAAAGGTTATCTAAGTTTTGAATTGACAGTGTCAGTACTAATCTACGAATAACAGATTACCCGGCCGAAATCGGCGGTATAAGGTTTTACTCTAGTATAGAGATTTTATCCTTAGGCTAAATGTTGGTGAAACGTAAAATGGGGTTACTCTCGAGTAATTAACGATTTATTCTTAGAATAAGGCTTATACTACGTTGGTGAAATCGACCCTAAGGGTGGTAAAGGCAGAATTACAAACGAGAGTTTGTTAGAAGCCCGAAGCCGAAGGCTGAGGGCTTTAATGACTCGAGCTTTGTAATTCCTTTACCACCCGTGTAACATACAATGTTCTTCATCACAATTGCGAGGAAAAAAATAAAATCAGGAAAAATATCATATTTTTAACTTATTTATTAATATTTTCTTTGATTTGCACCATTTTTATCAGTACTTGTAAATTATAATTCGACGGGTAAATAGAACACGGTCTATCTGCAAAATGTCTACTTTTCAGGAGAGGAGTTTAAAGATTCAATCGTGTATATTTCATAACGTATTTAGGTTAGCTTTTTGAAATTCTAATGGGTGCTTAATAGCAAGGCAATGATTATATAAAAGTACTAAAGTATTTAATATCTTTATTATTTTCCGAGTTACTGGGTTACATGTATACATGGCCCGTTTTATTACGGAACTGCAGACGGCAAATGGTAACATATTTTGACATAATCCGTTGTTCTATGAAATTTATTTAAAATAGTAAGTAAATAAAATAAGGATATTTATTAAAAAATCAACTTCTTTATTTCATAAAACTTTAGGAACTTTAACAATCAGTCTACTATGAGATCGTCATTACTGTTAATTAAAAACTATAATAGTAAAAAATGAATCAAAAATAAAACGTTCTTAATACTTTCTTAAAGACTATCACTAGCCTTTCCTTACTAAGATAACTAAGGTAGCCGAGGTAAACATTTTAATAAGATCAAGGCACACTATTAATCACAATCTGCTTACACTTTGTGTCACAGTAAAATCACTGGAATTGCTTTCATATAAAGATCTAAACAATATAAAAGGAGCACCGTGAAAAATACACGTAAATCTGTTATCAAAAAATAAAACCTAAGACATCTGCTTAGAATTAACCAAATTAACTGGAATTTTCCTTCCTATAAAAATATAAAAAATATAAAAGAGCATTATAAAAACAAAAGCACAAAAACATAAAGGCAAATTTAAAAAAAACATACTAAACTTGTGACAGTTTGTCACTTTTTAAGTAAATCCTCTTAGTTTGAAATAAAAATATAAAAACTTTTGATCATCGTCACTCTCATTTAACGAAACACTGGATTGTTTTGAAGTGAAATGAGGAAGCGATTTAAAGTAAGAAGAATATTCAGCCGGTATGATTCCAGTTTCACACATATTTACCAAATCCTTATATTTTTCTTTCGAAATTTTAAGAGGCTTGGTATAAGCATGTTTTGGGCCAACCAGCGACGAGTTCCTAGTATTTCCACGAATTATAAGAGTATCGTACTGTTCTTCAGCGAGATCATACTTATAATTAAGTTTATTTGCATCACTACTTTCAGTGTGTACTTCCCATCAGGATTCTTGGATTAGTATCAACTAATCCAAGAATTTTTTCTCCTTTTATATTTTTGAGCCAAACTTTATTATTTATTAGACTCTTAAAGTCGTAGACGTCATCCTGAACAACATTCCTAACTACGTAAGGCTCTTCTTCAGTCTTAGCCCACCTCACCAGCAGACGCCATTCTTCGGGAGTGTATATTACTCGAGTTTGGGAGCCACGCTCTATAAGGGAGTGCACACTATCTGCCTCGTTTTGCGTGTGTCCCTTCTCAAGAAAGCGGTGTGTTATCGAAACATTAAATTTACAAGACGCGTATAAATATAATGAAAACACATCCGGTTGCGGTTCTGGCCTGTACAGTTATCAGACCAGAACCTAAATTTTTAAACTCTAACCTTTACAAAGTCGAAAACTGCTGATACTATTTTACCATCCGATTCCAACGCTTCCTGTTTATCTTGGCTTTTAAAATGTCTAGAAAGCTTCTTATTATCTGTATGCTTCTTATACTTTTCTAGTTCATCTTCGGTGTGGGTTTGTTTGTTTCTAAAAATGTGACACTGGTCACACTAGTCCTTTTTTGGAACATGGAAACCTAGATTGAAATGTCCATTTACGATATCCCTGTACTGTCGCAACTTTGATGCTTTATTGGCGTACTTCGCATCATCAAACCATTCCAGGTACAGCCTATGCATTTTAGCAATATTTAAAGTTCCATCTAAGTAAAGTTTCGTAGAATCCTTCCTAACGTAGTGAGATTCAACAGGAGCGAATGAATTGACATGGTCACTTACGCTTCTAATCATTTCTTCATTCAGCACTACCTTATGATTCCTATGGCGACCTCGATTATCTTCAACTGTGATCGTAGTGCCATCATATTTTTCCCAAGCGGTCCTTACCATTCTGGGACTGATAGAAAGGGTGTTCAAAAACGTGGTTTGACAGACATCTACCCGGTTAATACCACTTTCTGACTCAGACTCAGATGTTATTGGGAGGAAATATTTGTAAGTAAATTTCCGATTATTTGGGGAATCCGTGTTTAAACACCTTTTTTTCTTTATTTTATCACAGTATTTTACGATAAACGCCCACTGTTTTTCTCTGTCACCAAGTTTCCAAAATCGCGAGAAACATTCAAGCCTTTGGTCATTCGGATTTTTTTTGTTACATTTGTAACGACACTTACACGGCCCACGTATTGCTTTTTCCTCTACTAGTTTCCCTTTCTTCGACACGTACTTTTGGCCCAGATTTTTTAGGCATTTCCTTTTAACCTCTGACCACTCATTTCTCCGCCTTAACCGTTTTTTCTGACGACGACGTTGTGGGGTGCTCACAGCGTCAGATGAATCCGCGGTGGCAACGGTAGACATACTCGTACTTGGTGAGGAGTAGGAGTGGTCAGGACAAAAGTCACTATTACAATTATTGTGATCATTAACTACAGACGGCATCGGAGTGGGGATGTCTAACTCGATATTAACCGGCGTTGAATTTAAAGATCTATCGAGTTCTTCTATTCTTATTGCAGGCGAATTTTCAAAACTACTAGGCTCTTCAATATTAAAGGGAGTTGATCAGTAATGTTCAAACTCTCCGAAATATTTTCTGTACTGCGTTCCTGCGAGATTAAATTAGCTTCATGCTGAACTTTTTCAGAGCATACGTCATCGTCCGAATTGTCGAAAACAACTTGCCATACTTCCCTCATTTCGACATCAATATTTTCGGCTCCAGCGGGTACAGGAGACATCTCAATATTTCGATCGGTTTCTTCAACAGCAACTAAATTTTCGGTTCCATCGGGTACAGGAGATATCCTCTCCATATTTCGATCGGTTTCTTCGACAGCAACTAAAGCAAAAAATCACCATTATGTAAATCATATCTTTATAACTAATCTAACAAACCAATACACAAAATACACAGATACACACATTAAATTTATTGTGACCCCTATTTTTGCATTGGGCTTTAAAAAAGAAACGAGTAGGTATTATATAGGTAATTATCATGGAAGAGTTATAAATAACATACATTTTGAATGTTAAATCATGGAAAGTTAAACTAACCGTAAAAAAAAGTGCGATTATACAGGGTGGAAAAAATGTATGGGCCCTGGAGGGGAACTACCTTAAATCCTTTAGTTAGCTCATTTTACTGAAAGGAAACATACATTTATTTTTAAAAAGAAACAAAACTGCATTAACGGTTTTTAAAATTTTGCTTGTCTCACCCGGGAATCGAACCAACTAAAAATAAAAAAATAAACCCTCGCTATTTTATTATAAAAAAAGGTAGTATTATTGTTCAGGATAAAATGTCTAATAAACATTTTGTCTTACACTCATCTGTTGTACGAGATGCCCATGAATAAAAAGCTTTTACCCGCTTACCTAAGGCCCGCGGGTATTATTTTGGATTTACGGTCGATTTTTCTAGCATGTTAGGACACTATTTACGAGCAAGTGTGATGAAAATAAATAAAAAACACTAGCAAACACAAAAAAGCCGGAACTAATCCTCGAAAACTTCGAGTAAAAACTCGAAGGTATCTCCCGACCCTAAAAAGGGCTCGAAACAATATCGGCAACACGAACCTTTTTGCCGCAGAAAAACGTACACAAACCAACACAACAAAAACCAACCGCAAACAGAAAAATCCAAAAAACAAAGCCAAGTCAGAAGTTAAAGAAGAATCGAAACCGTAAATCGTATGAGCAAAAAATGTAATATTTGGTCACTGAGATACGCGCAAATCGTCTACTCCACACCCAAGAGTTTACCTCAACCTAACCTAACCTATTTTTTTTTTAACGCTGAGGAAATGCATTTACGCCTACCCTCCGGTCTAGGGACGACCATATTGGAGGGTTATGTGGGACTCACAACCCCCTGCCCTTCAGAGCGAAGGGGAAGGGGAACGCCTACCCACTAAAACCTCACCGGTGTTAACCTCCATAGGCTGTTAACGGGGCACCGTGGGCTGATGACTATTCACCATTGGGTGCCCCCCAGCCGCCCCAGCCTATTGCTGGGGCACCTGCGGCAAAGGGGGAGGGTTCAGTTTTTTTTTTTTTTTTTGGGACACAGGGGAAATGCCTTCCGCACGACTGGGAATGGAGGACCCAGACAGTGACGGGCTCGCACCGCCTAAAACCCCTGTGCCCCACCTTCCAAAATGTCCGATATTCTTCTTCGGACTTTTATTCTTTTTCTTTTTATTTCTCTTTGTATTCTTTTCTTTTTTATATCGTTAACATTTAATTTTCTTAACTAGCATGCACATGTACAATTTTTCATTTACTACCTGCATGCTAAGGTTTGACATCTGAGATATGTTTAACCTAATAATTAATTTAATACTAATGGCAGTAGCGCCCCTGGTAAATATTAACAAGACAATCAAAATAATTTAAAGCAATAATTCAATATAAAAACAAGAATTCATTTAACGGTAAAAATTAATGTCAATATAGTATAAAATTTAAAAATAAAAATAATTCAGCTATAATAATTCAACAGTAGACATTTGGTAGATAGCATTAATAATTCAACAGTATTTGGCCCCATTTGCCCTTGCAGCCCTGCGGACGACCCCAGTGGCGAAGACCAGGAACAGTGGACGGCTCAGGTTGCTGCCCATTAAGAGCCGGACGTTTTCCTCCGCGAGAGCTACTCCCATTCTGTGCTCGCAATTGAAGCAGTCGATGGCAAATCTGGGACAGTGAAATAAAATATGGGGTACTGTCTCCCTCGTTTCTCCATCGCAGGCACAGAATGGTGTATCGGCCAACTTAAAGCTGTGGAGGTACTCCCTAAAGCCCCCATGCCCCGTGAGCAATTGCGCCAGGATGTTCGTGTTTGGTCTTAGCGAACGCAGGACCCTGTGCGCCCCCCTAACGTCCCCAAAGAAGATCATCGTTAGGGCCCCCGTCTCCGAGGCCGTGAAGCGCTCCTGCCATTTATCTAGCGTGGCCTGGCGAATCAGGCGTTTTGCACACGACAGTGGGAATTTGTCGTATGCAGGGGCCCGCTTGTTTTTGAGAGCGGCGTTCTTGGCGAGCTCATCCGCTCTCTCGTTGCCGGCTATTCCGACGTGTGCCTTAACCCAGCAGAGGTTTATGGGCGTTCCCTGATCGGTTGCACTCCTCAAGTTTCTTCGAACCTCTGCTGCGATAGGGTTAAGGTCACCCTGGTCAGAAATAGCCTCGAGAGCCGAGCGAGAGTCGCTCAGAACGCTGGCCTCTCTTCCCATGGTCAGTGCCATGGTCGTCGCTCTCAAAAGGGCCACCATTTCCGCCTGATACACCGAGCAGAAGGCCTCCAACCTGAAGCTGACAGATCTGGTCTCCCTTCCCCCCTCCCAGCAGGACACGGCAGCTCCAACTTTGCCCTCGATCTTGCTTCCGTCGGTATAGATGGCCACGGAATTACCACCTATTGAGTCAGCCTCTTCCTGGGATTTGGCCGCACTGAAAGAGACCTGGCCCCTATCTGCCGGATGTGGCAGCGTAGAGGGGTGGACTCGGCGCTGCAGTGTTCGGCCCGGGAGTTCCGGCAGCCCTTTTCCCCGTTTCACCTCGTAGAGGTCCAGCTGTTCTCGTAATCGGAGGTCGAGAGGGAGTATTCCGGCAAGTAATATGCTGGCAGTTGCTGAGACTGTGGAGTGTGCTTTGGCGATTTTGATGGCAAAAACCCTTGTGATCCTCTCAAGTCGTTTTCTAGCATAGGCCCGATCCGCCACCTGCGCCCAAGCTCCCGCAGCGTAGAGGACAGTGGGCTCCACGACCGTCTCGTAGATTGTCCTCAAGATCTCTGAGTTGAGCCCCCAGTTGGCTCTTGCCGCTCTGGCAACCATCCTGAACAAGTTCAGTTAACACGCCTAACCCTCCCCCAGACGTGTAATACCTTTGTGTGGGACCCTATCCGGTCCTTCAGGTCCGCTGCCAGTGGGGGGCGGACTATCGGACAAGCGGGGAGAAGGGCCCGGACTTCCCCAATCCGGACATTCACCATCTCCCCGATGGACAAGAACAGGTCCCGCTTGAGGTCCTCCCTCAGCTCGATCATCGGCCTGTGGAAGGCCGTCTTCTGCGGCGGGGTCCTGCGAGGGCTGCTTCTTTTTCTCCGAAAAAGCCGTCCGAAGGGCCTTTAGCTCCTTACGCACGAGGGAGAGTTCCTCCCTCATGCGCTTATTGTCTGCGCGTAAGGCCCTCAACTCCTCGTCCTCTCCTCCGTTCCTCCCCTGGAGGAAGTCTGCGGCCGCCATGATGTCATTGCACGTAATGTTCATGCGGCCCCAGAAATCTCCCTTCAAGTTGCCGCACTTTTTGGCTTCCGCCATAATCTGCCGTGCGGAATTTCGGAGAACGGCAATGCACCCCCCATCGCCGTCGTCGTCCTCCTGCATCGGGCTGCGGGGTACCGCGGGACCGACGAGTTGCGCCTTTTTTTCCCCGTTCTTAGGGCCTTCCTCCCACGAGCTCGAGACGGCGAGGAGTTGCGGCTGACACGGTACTTAGCAACCGCGTCCGCTTCCGCCTCGAACTCCTGGCACTCGCGGAACCTTAGTACGGTCTTACCCGTACTTTTGCCCCTCCTGGCGGTGTTAATTTTGGGCTTTATAACCGGCCCGGTCTGCACCTCGTCCTCGTCCGCATGCGGCCGCTTGACGGTCTTGACGTTGACTTTTGCTCCCCCCAGTGTACGTGGAGCAGCCCGTGTCTGTAGCCACGAAGAGGGATTCTCCCTTTCGGGTACCCTCCTGGGGTAATTTATTTTTAAAACCACTTCCCATCTTCCATCAAGTGCGTTTATGGCCCTGCACCAAAGGTCCACCCTCTTCTAAAACGCCTTCTGCAACACAGGGGACGTCGTTGCACTCCACTAGCTACTATCCGAAGAGAGTAGCCGGGAGCAACCTTCCACTATAAGTGCCTCCGTGCCTCCATCCATCTCCGCCTGAGAGGTGCCCAGTTCCTGGGACTTGGACATCGCCCTTGTGGCACTATAGCCCGTATAGCGCCCTTTAGCGCCTGGGCTCTTTCCCCGTCGTGCGGTGTTAACTTTCGCGTTGACAATAGGTCCGGTTATTAGCTCATCACCTCCATGAGGTCTCTTGCCGGCCTTTGGGGCATCGTTCTCCAGCCCCTCAACCTAGAGTTTCTTGCCAATTAAACGAACTGAACAAAGAGACGACGTATCAGAGACATCGAGGTTTTTTTCGTTGCCGGCAGTAATAAGCAATATCAGAATCCGTGTTCGATAGCAATAATAAGTCGTCGTTCCAAAGTACTGTGATCTTTATTAGCTAACACGAATACAACATGGTGTTATAAAAACATTCAAAGAAATTAAAAAATAAATAAAACTGATAACTAAAACATATAAAAACCCTGCAAATCTCCCGCTCGGGGCAGCGTCCCTAAAATGCTTGCAGCATTACCCCGCTGCACGGCCAGGCTAAGCCGTTGGGCAAAAAAAGACCCGGCCCTGGGATCGCCAGAGACGCCAACCAATTTATCCGAAACTTCGTGGATAAATTTTTTAGTGTCGGACGACCACGGCCCTAAGGTTTCTATTGCAACTGCCGCAAATACGTAATCGTTTGTTAAGAAAGCGTATTTGCGGCACTTTACAGTCTGAGCGTGGTCAGCGGCAGTCCCTGGCTTACGTGCAGAGCCCTGGACGCAGGACGGTGCCAACGTATCGGTGCAGGTTACGTCCCACACCAAGGGCTTGCCTAACCGCCAAGGCACTAATGTGCATCCGTCAGGTCTCTTTCCGTCCGAGGCGGACATGCCTGAGGGCTCAAGGGTCGCTGGTATGGAAACAGTCCCAAGAGCCCGGCGAATTAGGTCGTTCAATGACGCATGTCTAAAAAGACGGCCAGCACTCTGCTGACAGTAAAGTCCGTGCCGGCCTAAGGCGTCGACCGAATTACTGCACCGGCAGCAGGTATGAGGTTCGCAAGTCTTTAAGCCAAGACGCAAACATACTGCGATCCGCAACGAGCCAGGGTCCAAGAGGGTTCCGAGATTACGGGAGAGGAGTGCGTGGAGCCAATGTCCCGATTCAGGCTCAGATACAGCCAGCAGTCGGGCCCGCTCGGTGGAATTCTGGCAATTTAATAAAAGCCTGTTAGCTGAGGATTTTACTAAGATATTGTCCCAGGCGGCTTGCCTTCCTTTCTCCGTAGGAGAGTTGTCACCGGGGTTTTTAGCACTCCATGCTGCCTCCGCATCCGCTAAGCAAGACACCACGACATCGGTGGCGTTGGTCACGTTAAGAATACCGCCGATGAGGGTGAAGGTGCTGAGAACGGATGACAGAAAAGCAGGGAGAGCTAGGTCACTGGTGGTGCGGATGCCAAGGCCGCCATATTTAATGGGTAGAGTTGCTTGGGTCCAACCGGATGAGGAAGGGGAAATATTTAGGATTTTGCATATTGTTTCTCTCAGGACATTATCTATGATCGATGACAATTGGTGAAATTTAAAAACAGGGATACAGCGTAGGAGGTATAATAGTTTTGGCGTAAATAGACAAAGTCGTAATATGTAGATGGCTATGTGAGGGTTAATTTGAAACAATAAATCAGACGAGTTGTGAAAATTAATTAATTAATTGCTGATAATGTTAGCCCGGAAATTATCAGAAATGCAGTCTGAGGTGAAAGTCTCACACTTGTTAGGGTTGAGCGTGAGACCTATCTCTGAGAAGCGAGTAGTTATGGTTTTCAGGTCCTCTAATACTGAAGAAGCTGCTCCCCCTAAGGTGCCGTCATCTAAATACCAAATATTTAGATCAGACGTAAGTTGTGAGATGATAGAGTTGATGGCGAGGCTAAATATGACAGGTCCAAGCGGGTCTCCTTGTTGGCAACCAACGCACGATAATATTTCGTTATTACCGTACATTAATTTAGAAGGAAAGGCATAGCATTGCCACAAGTAAGGGAATATTTCAGGTATTTCTTTCTCAATTTCACTTAAAAGGGTACTCCTATTAACAGAGTTAAACGCATTTTTTACGTCAATTCGACTATTTGTAGAGGTTTGTGTTTTTTTTTTTTTTTTACTTAATAAGAGATTTCTAATAATGTTTTATATATATTTTTTTTGTTTTTTTTTACGTATTAATTAAATCTATTTTAATGTTTTTTAAACTAGGTTCTGGTATATACTCAGACAGCTAGTATCAAATTCAATCAAATGGAAAAATTGACTCTATTAACGTGAACTTGGTCCTGCAGAGAGAGTCTTAAGTACACCAATAGCCTTCTCTAACTCTACCATGCCTCTACTTCCGCCTTGTCCAAATTTAGCCAACTTGTTGGGTATACTAAGAACTAAGTTTATTGTATGGGAACCCACTTGAACTTTATTGCTATAGCGGCCATAGTAATAATGGCTCAAAACATAACAGTCTTGTGGTGACAGATGTGTGTGGACACGCAGACAGGCAGCGGAGGCTTAGTAATAGGGTCATGTTGGCATCCTTTTGGTATCATACTCTACAAAAGCCAATTATTTGTGCTGGACATGTTTAGACAAACATTGAAGAACCATACTCTTAAACCATATTTAAAGTTTATACACAACTGAATCAAATCTATCACTAAAGTTACATACATGTATCTTTTTGGTGCAAGCGGCCCTAACCTATGATTCAATAGGTCATCTTAAATGGACCTCTAGAAGAAAATACCTAGGTACTTACACTTAAAGATATGTTGCAGCTACTCAAATGAGGTGAGAACTCAGCTTGCCACACCTTCCAACATCTTAAAAATAGGCTTCTGGGTCCCAACTGAGGAATTAATTCCTTTATGTCCTCGTTAAACAGCGCAGCCAGAGAATGGATGTTTATTTGATTTTCTGCAATATAAGATTGGTGGTAATGTTTTTTAAATAAAAAAACAGGTATATATTATCCCAGGTACTGTCACTTCTCATGCTTCAGACGATAGTGTTTACGCTATCTGCGCCCGACTCGTTACATTGGGTGGAACATGGAGCGCGGATCGAGCGCGGGTGTATTGCCATTACATTGCTCGTAATACACGCAATTTTAGACAGGCCAACTATAGGCCCTCTCACAGAACGCACAATGTAATGGCAAGACGCCCGCGCCCGATCCGCGCTCCATGTCCCTCCCAACGTAACGGGCGCGGGAACGCGGTTTTTAACGTTGTACCGAAGACACCGAAGTAAGTAGGAATGTCAATATTGTCTATTTATATAGGTAGAAACCACACGCGCTCCTGCGCTTTACTTTAATTTGTTTGCGATCTATATTCCATTAAAACAAAAATTAATAACCAGATGGGATGGGATGGGTTCAGCATAACAAATAAAAATACTTATTGCAAATCTTTAAGTAAATACCTAAAATATAAAACAAATGCTTCTCGTCCTACGCTTATTTCTTTAAAACGAAGTACGCAACGGATTTTGATGCGTGAAACCATAACATGAAATACCTACTTACCTCGATATTTTTTCCAATATGTAATAATTCGCATTCTAAGTGAAAAGTAGTGTTTTATTCTATTAAATAACAGCCTGATAAATGGGTATTTTATGCGTAGGTACAGTCAGCGTCAGAGAAAAGGAACTCCCCTTGGTAATGACATCAAACTGTTTAAGTTTTTTGTAATGAAACATAAATGGCATGTTGGTCCAATGGTCTAGACTGCGGCCTTCAAATGCAATGGTCACGGGTTCAAACCCAAGCTCTTGATGGGTTTTTTTTTTCTTAATCATTTGTCTAGATTTTATTATTTAAGAAATCAAACGTTAAAGTAGGTATGAGGTATGTAAGAAAACAAAGGCATGTTGCGAAAACAATGTTAATTTATTTCTCGAATTAGTTTTCTGTGTTAAATTAGGTTTATTTACTTAGGATATTAACTGAAATAAATTTATTAACAAAACACAAATTAGTGGTTTAGAATGTTTAACATTAGACAACGGTTCGTTTATAGATATCTCTAGAAACAACTACCTACACCTCTTTCTTTATTTAAATCAGTGAACATTTTTTTTTACATTCTGAATATTTTTTACAAAAAAAAGCCTGGTTAAAAATCAAATTTTGTCATTAGTGCCTGTGAATCTCAGAGGAAGAACCAACATGCTAAACTATAATAGTATAGCAATATACATCTTTCTCTTTTATCACATTTTCTTTCTGATAACAGTGATGATAACCCTTTAACACTTCAATTGAAAAAAATGTGAGGTCAGATGGTGCATCGTTAACACAAGACTACTTGTAAACAAGAGTAACTGGATTGATTAATAATAAAGGATGTTTATTTTTGATTAACTACGTGATAATCCCACAAATATTTGAAATTGATAACATATTGCTTCGTAAGTATCAATCAATCTGCCGAGTAAACCTATTAATAACGGAGAGGATGGCCGTCACTATCTATCACTTCTTGAAGTCGACTTTTCATGCTCGAAACCATACTGGAACATGCATCACTATTTCGCATTAGTTCCCAAGTTTTGTTTACCTCACTATCCAATTTTTTTTTGTTTTTTATATCACTGGAGTCCCAGTTCAAAACCATCTGTCCCCACAAATTTTCTATTGGATTTAGGTCCGGACTTTTAGCCGGCCACTCATACACCGTTATGTCTTCTTGGGCCTTAAGCCAGTCTTGAACGATTCGGGACCGATGCACTGAAGAATTATCCTGAACCAGATAAATTTGGCCTTCAGGATATGCGACACGCACTGACGGCAGCATTACGTCCTTCAACACTTCTAGGTATCGCTCACTGTTCATGCGGCCTCCTATTTCCACTAGCTCGCCTGGGCCCATTGAAGACATCCATCCCCAGTAACCTAAAAACAGTCAACCGTTTAAAATATGTTGTAATAAAGATGTAATCTACATTAATTGTCAACATACCTATTATAATTTCAATAAAAATATTATTTACCTAGTGTTAACCGCCCGCTTGTTCTCAAGTCTAATACATTTTTAGGGTTAAACCTCTGCCCACATCTTCTCCATAAAAAATTTCGGCCATCCTTATCTGACTTGAAGCACTTTTCGTCGGTAAATATCACAATTTCGTTTTCCCAGTCGAAATTTAAATAACGAGTGGCAAAGTTTACTCGGTTGGTGCGGTGATTGTCACTAAGCTGAATTTTTCTGGCCGGTATATAATTATGGATATTCGCAGCGTGTAGATGTCGTCGAACAGTGCTAAGCGACACCCCAAAAGTTTCAGCCCTTGAACGCGTAGTTTTGAAGGGTGCCACTGAGTGAGCTTCCACAATATTACGGTGTAGCTCCGATTCATCAGTGTAAGCACTAGGGCGAGGGCCTTGGCGTTCACATTTCACATCACCCGCTGGTCAGGAGTATAAATCGACTTCCCTTTCGACTCTTTCTCGATGAGAGCATGAACGCTATCACCCTCGTTTTGGGTGTGACCGCTTTCCAAAAACCGGTGAGTAATATTGACACCGTATTGCTTCGACAAAGCCATGTACATAGAATATACGACTCTATTTCTATTTTGGCCAGAACAATTATCAGACCAAAATAAAAATTGTCTTGCACCTTTGTCGATTAACGTCTTCACAAATAGCGTCAAGCAACTACTTACTTCATTAGCTCCTCGATTTCCTGTGCACTCTGTCCACATGTAGCAAAAGCCTTCCTTTTCAGCTAAATCAAAAACTGTGAAATTGAAAACTGACAATTTTCGCTTGTAATAAAGCAAGCCAATGTCTCCATGAGGACAATTTAATATTTTTTGGAAGTCGAATGTAGCACACACAACCTCCTGACTACTTTGAGCTAATTGTTTATCAATTAGCTTGAATTCTCTGGCAATTTTCTTGTGTTCTAAATGCTGATGATGATCATTTGCCTCTTGCTCCGTTGGGTTCTTATTATTTGAAAATGAATGACATTTGTCACATATGTCTTTCTTTGGAATAAAGAATGCAATGTTCATATTGTCGTTTACTATGTCAGTATACTGACGCACCGTGAGAGCTGGACTATCATAATTAGGAAGTTGGTCCCATTCTTTATACAGAGAAAACATCTTGGTCATTGATAAATTATTATCGAGGTAGAGTTTTGCGGAGGTCTTGCGTGCATAATGTGACTCGACTGGCTGAAAGGAAGCGACGTGATCACAAACACTCCTTACCATTTCGGCAGTTTGTACCACTGGATGATTTGGGTGTTTTCCTCTGTCGTCGGATAAAGTAACTCCTGTTTGATTTAATTTACCATGAGCAGTTCGAACGATTTGGTCTGTGATACATAAAGTATTTAAGAAAGTTTTCAGGCAAACTCTTTCACGTTCAAAGGATGGATCTTGTTGATTACTCGTAGAGCTAGAAGGACGAGGTAAGAAATATTTTGTAGTATAATTTCGCCGAGAAGAAACCTCAGTAGTGACGCTTTTCTTGATATTTCTTACAGTAAATTTATTAATATACTCCCACTGTTTAGTATGATCTGACAGTTTCCAGTAATGTATGAGTATCTGTTGGCGGGTAGCAGTGTCAAATTTCTCATAACACTTGAGTTTACATGTTTGAGGGCAGACCGGGCGTATTTTTTTTCCTTTTTAACTTTACCGCTTCTTGTAACATATTCTTGGCCAGAATTCAGTAATTTTTTTCTTATATTATCTATCCACTTGTCTTCACATCGTTTTCTTTTTCTACCAGGGTTTGATTTGAAAGTAGATTTTCTTGATTTATTTAAGTTATTGCTGGAACTCGGGGAGTCACATTCTGAAATAGTTATGAGAGATTCGACACTGGCTATTGGCATTGGACTATTGATTGGAGTAAGCTGCGTATCGTGAGTGGTTGGGTTATTGTTTGGTTGTGCATAATCACCAATTTGTTTTTCTGGGTCAGCCTGCAGTTGTCCAGATGGAGAAGATGAGCTAACGCTCCATTCAGAATTTCGGATTTCATCTGCTGCTGGAGATTCAAAATCTTTAGGAGAAGGTACAGGCGTATTTACTAAACTGTCTTCAATACACGACTCTTCGTTACTGGGTGATCTGGGATGTGTGTTTTCTAATAAATTTGTTGACGGCCAAACAGTATCTGATGACAGTTCTTCATCTATTATTCCCTCAAGAGCAGCCCATTCCGAATCTCCAAAGGTGCATGATGCAGGTAATGGCGATTCTAAAACAATAACTAATTATCACACAATAATGTCAATAATGTTTAAAAATAAATGAACAGACTAATTTACATGCATACCATCTTAGATACAAGCATACATGAGACAAACACGCAACCTTTTTTTTAGTGTGTTCAAAATAAGAACGAGATTTGGATCATATAAAAATATTACACTGAATAAAAACATCGAAAGTCAGAAAAAAAAGTGTCGTAAAATATCGATAGTAGCAGATTCGATTAAAAATTAAATTTACATTCCGTCGTAAAAAAATGAAAGTGTCAGTTTCGTTAGACAGATATCCAAGTAAATGATCGAATCTCCTAGTTTCGATATAAAATGAAAATGGATTTTCGTAGTAAAATATCGAATCTGTTATTTTCGATAGTTTAAGCTGTTACGATGTTAAGAGTTCATTGTGCTAAATAAAAACTAAATATTGCACACTATGTTAATAAATAAGCGTTAAATACATTGAAAATATAATTAAAGATATTTCAAAACATATACATACCTGGTTTAGGTATTTCCTTATCAACCACTCGCTGCATGGAATCATCTGGAATATCTGGATTCACTAATTCAATCATTTTCCTAGATCTAGAGGCAGTTAACTTGGAGCTATTCATTGTTAAAATAACTATAATTTAATACGGATGCAAAGTGAAGATAGTGGCCGCACATGTTGCTACCACAGCCGTTCGGAGCACACTGACGACGCCGCTACTACGTAAACTATCGAGAGTGGTAGTTTCGTCTCTTTCACACATCGCCAGCCGCCGCGTAAATAATCGTATCTCGACTTTCGATAAACTACTTCGGAAATTTTCGATTTTTTACGAATGAAATTTCCGTTAAAATATAGATATATTATTTTTTGATTAAGTGGTCGTTAAATATAGCCGAAAATAAGCCGATTGCACAAATAAAAAAAAAACGCCATTTTTGACTTTCGATAATTTACGTAGGGGCCATCGATATGTCTTTAGTACTCATTTTTTTAAACAGAAGTATTTAATAACCGCTCTCAACTCAATTTTCTCCATTTTTGCGTTATTGTTCCGACGGCTCGTGAAAAAACAATTGAAACTCAATGATTTTTTCTTAATATTACTGAGGAGTCTCTACTGCCAGTAACGCTATATGTCATTATTGTATATCGATGCAAAAAATATTTAGTTATCATTACTTTTGGATCATAGTTGATATGGAAGACCAACTGATACTCATAGCACTGCTTTTGTCGCTATATAAAAAAAAAGGAAGCGAAAGTACTGGGTTCATCCTGTCAATTTGAATAGAAATAGTCGCAGCCAGTACCATCTTACGGCCAGAACTTTACGACGCTATCCTGACAGGTTCTTTGATTACTACAGAATGTCAGTAGCATCATTTGATGAGTTGCTACATTTGATAAGGGATAAAATGACAAAAAGCGATACACAGATGAGAAAAGCTATATCAGCTGAGGAGAGATTAACAGTTACTTTAAGGTAAGATTTTTTTATTTATTATAATTTATTTGTAGAAAACAAAAATAACTAAATTAATGTAATTAAATTTTAATCATTAGTCTTGCATGTATGTGAAGAAATACAATAATTTGAAACACAAAAAAATAAAGATTTATAATTTTATGAATAAGTGCAATTATTTAAAAGACAAAAAAAATAAAAGTTGGTTCTTGCTATCTGGGCGTAAATTAGCTTCTTCGGTAGCTTGAGAAGTATTCGGAAAGTTTCCAGATTCATATCCATAATAATTAGTTGATCAAAGTAACTTACCTGTAAGTGAACTTCGATCACAATTATATGAAGAAGACGCCTCCTCTGTGTTTACTATGTAGTCATGTTTATGACGAGCCTTCACCACGAATGTTAAAAGCACGAAGTGTAGAAAAAAATAAATTTCAGCTGGTATCCCTAGTTTATTACTGGCAACACTGCATGTATCTGTCTAATCATTCAGTTTAAAGTGTTCATTGAAGGGTGGGAATGGGTTGGGTTATACACAAAGGAGGCGTCTTCTTCATATAATTGTGATCGAAGTTCACTTACAGGTAAGTTACTTTGATCAACTAATTATATTCATTGACGCCTCCTCTGTGTTTACTATGTAGATGTTGAAAGATTAGATTGATTAATTTTAATTATTTATTATTTTAATGTAGAAATTAGAGAATTCAACCAACAATTTAACAAACAATTAGTTGTAATCAGCTGACAAAAAAAACTTAGGTTAAATCAGACAAATCTAATATTGTGTAATTCACACAAAATATTTTCATTACACTACAATCATATAATTAATCAATGATTTTAGGGCCCGGAGTTTAGGCTATTAAGAATGCTTAAAGAAAACATATTTTCATTTATCAAGGGTCTATTATAAAAATTAGCAAAACATTTTGATGCCTCTGTCCAACCTGCTGTTTTCCTGATATGGTCAATATTAATGCCACTTCTATAAGCATGTGATGTTGATGCATGTCTAGTGCTATGGTCACTGAAAATGGAAGTATCGATACCTGCTTCTAAAAGGATATTTTTTACCCATCTTCCCAACGTTTGAGTTGATGCAGGGGTATGTGGCTTTTTGCTGATAATAAATAATCTATCAGACTTCCTCAGATGCCTTGTTACATCAATGTAATCTTTTAAAGTAGTAGCCGGACAGATGCTTACATTTTCATTGAAAAAAGGAATTATCAAAAGAGGTTGTGATTTATTAATTCTAGAAGTCTTAATTTGGTCTGGAATCTTAATCTTAATCAGTTCTTCATTAATAGTAATATAACTTAACTTAATTAAAGACATAGTCTGCAATCTATGAGCTGTAATTAGAGTTAAAAGCATAATCAATTTCTTTCCTAAAATATCCAAAGTATGATCAGTATTTGGATATAATTTCGAGATATGATCTAAAACTTGTCTTGGGTTCCACGTTTCCTCATATCTTGGTTTGTTAGGCCTCATCTTGTAAATTCCCGTAAAGAATCGCTTAATATCCCTATGCGATCCTATACTCGAAACTGGAATTCAAGACCAAAAAAACTACGACAGATACGTCACTGTCAAATCTGTCAAAGTCACTTATGTCATTGTCAAATAAAGTTTTCAGGTTTCGCCAACCTTTTTGTTATATGCTTCTTTGTACATATTGGCTGTTACAGTTAATTAATTAGGATTTTCTCAAAAAACGTACTTACAAACTTTATTTTCAACTCAACATTGCAAAATTTTATTGTAAAGAACTTAAACACGATAAGAGTGCGTTGTTCAACGACAGAGAGTAATTCTAAATTAAACTCGAATTTATAATTCAAGACCAAAATTTGACAGTTCCTATTATTGATTATTTTGTTAATTTTAACATTATTTTATAAAGACATGAATGACAACTCGTGTAATCAGTAATATTAGGGTAAGTTTTATTGATAAAAATACCTACACTTAAACCAAAATGAAGTAATTACAGCGAATGTTCGCCCGTTGAGGTTAGGATTTTGGTCTTGAATTATAAATTCGAGTATAGAATAGTCATTTCAGGTTGAAAGTTAGTAGTTATGCCTCGTATAGGTACAGTCGAGTTCATCATTATCTGAGCAAAGATTGGACCAAAAACATCTGAACAAAACCCAATTGTCAGAAGCATAAGAAGTAGAGCAGATATTTTTGATCCGTTCTTGCTCAGATAATCATGAACTCGACTGTACATAGCAGGACGTGTTGCCGACAGCGTGCCATATTATTAAGACAGTATGGTTAAATTTGAGCATATAATAATATTGCCTCTGCCCTCTGCCTTATTATGGGTTACATTACAATTATGGGAAAGAAATTTGGAAAAGTTAAATAAAACCATTTTATAACAAATTGTTTTTATTTATGTTCATCTTCACTATCACTAATGTCAGAATCACCAACTTCGGAATCAGAGTCGGTCACTTGTATTACAAAGTTTTCTACCACTCCAGTAATTAATCCGTCCAGTTTGCACATCTCGTCCTCTACTTTCATGACATGACTTACACATGACTGCCACTTCTGCGGTTCATTAAATAGGTCTTTGACGTCTGCCATTTTAAAAGTTTTATTTTTTCTGGCTACATGCCCCTTTACCTGAGCCCATACCAACTCAATGGGGTTCAGCTCGCAGTGGTAAGGGGGCAACCTTAATATTTTAACACTATGTGCAGCGGCCAACTCATCCACTGCATATTTATTGTGAGCAGGCTTCTCCTTTGCGACAATTGTCATCAATTTTTCTTTCGTCAAATTCTCTGGAAATGTGACATTCTTTTCCTTCAGCCAATCAATAATTTGAGCTTTTCTCCACTTACTGGTAGGCCCTAATTCCATTTTTCTCGAGTGATAAGGGGCATTATCTATCACAAACACTGCATTCGGTTTTAACTTGGGCAGTATGGCAGTAAGCCATTCTTCAAAATGTTGTGAGTTCATCTCTTGATGATAATCCTCAGTATTTTTTTTAATTCAAACAGCAGGAGTCCTCCTTCCAAAAAGCCCTCCTCACTGCCAATATGACTAATTATAAGTCTTCGTCCCTTTCCGCTTGGTGCTCGTAGCCCTGTTATTAGCCCCTCCAGGAATGCTTGTCGTGACGATTGGATCTGAGGATCTTGCCAAACCTTAGCAAGTGTGTGACCTGAAATAACAATATGATATTTATAAAATCACATTATAATGAACATTAACATTTAATGTTCACCCCTGGTACTGTTCTACCAAGTGCTTCCACTAAGCCGGTGTGCCACTGGCAATTCATATTCCTATGGCACTGGCATACACCTTAACACCTTATGTATGTCATTGACATCAGTCAAACACTTTACTCCTATGCCAGTAGGTAAAGAATACAAACAATCTGAACACAACAACATATGTGTCACCGGCATAGGAGTTAGAATTTTTTGATCATAGGTGTCACCAACCGAATATGTTAAGAGACAAAGTAAATAGAATATTTTCCAAATAACACCCATACATGTGTGAGAATGTTATATTTTACATACATACATACATATAATCTGGTGGGAAAAAATATGACGATAGTAGAAATATATCCAATGTAGACAAATGAGAAAAAATACTAAACTAATGAATCAAGCAAAAGACGAGTCAAATTAGTAGTTTCTGCAAACATACATGTTTTGATATTTATGTTGTAGTATACACATGTAGTAATCTCAATATTTTTTGTGATATATATACATTTACAACTAATATACAAAGAAAGATACCCACAGGTCCCACAACCCTAGTTTGACTATAGTTATAGTGAAAATATTGGCACTTACAAGTAATCAATGTACTCCAGTCTCATGACTGTGTCATATCAACTAGCTAATTTAAAAAAAAAATAGTATATAATTACCAACCTTCGTTCAGCCACGTCTCATCTTGATAATAGATAGGCCTTCTTTCTCTCCGATACTGCTTGATCTTTATCAGGTATTGCTTTCGCCAATTTTTTATGTCATCCCGGTCAATGAGACAGCTGCGACGTTTACGACTCGCATACTTAAAATTCAGACGTTTTAGAACCAATCTCAAGCAGGTTGCTGACAAATTTGGCAAGTCAGGACTGTCATTGACATCTTGTAAAATCTGAAATATTTTTTTTTTAATTATTAAATATTAACACACAAAGAATTTGGTACAGTGGGGTTAGAATGTGCATTCGCTCGTTTGGTCTAAACCCACCTTTATGATATGATTCACTTTTATAACAACAGAACTAGTCAAAATTACAGTTATGAGCAGAGAAATCATATTTGCTAATGGTCATCTCACCTTTTGAATTGTTAGAGGCTCATTGCGATGGAAAAATTTATGAACAATTCGCCGTATAGCAGCTAATTCGAACTCGTCAATCATGTCCCAAATTGAGGTTTTTAGACCCGTTTTCTTGGGAGGTGTAAAAGTTTCGTTGTTTTTGAGTTCTGCCACAACTCTTCTCACTGTCGTTTCAGATACTCCCAATATTTCCGCAACTTTAGTTGAGCAATCCGCTAATGTCCAGTATTGGTCTTCTGGCATATTGTTACATATTTATAACAGTTCATGACCATTGGTTTTTCATTAACTGTCATGGCCATTTTACAACGTTTCTTTCTTGGAGAAAGAGTTTCCTTCTCACGAGAAGGTCCGGCCTGTGGTCCCATCTTACGTGCACACACGCAAAGCCCCCGTAGAATAGAACACACAAAATTAACAAGTGAACAACAATAACAACGGATTGAATTAACCAAAACTTAACAAGAAACAAAAACTTAACAAAAAACAAAAACTCAACAAGGCAGAAATAACCACGGAGCAAAAAAAACATTCGAACACTCAAAGCAGACGTCAGTCAGATTCAGATGTCGAATGAGAATGACATTAATGACAATGACAAATATATGGTGTCATGGCGGCCATGACAACCATAAAGCACGCTTCACACTATTATTCTGCAATTAGTTAAATGTATGCAAAAATAGGTTATTAATTACTTATATGTAAACTTGAATTTATAATTCAAGACCAAAATTTGACAGTTCCCATCTTGATTATTTCGGTCATTTTAACACTATTTCATAAAGACATGAATGACAACTCGTGTAATCAGTAATATTAGGGTAAGTTTTATTGATTAAAATACCTACACTTAAACCAAAATGCAGTAATTACAGCGAATGTGCGCTCGTTGAGGTTAGGATTTTGATCTTAAATTATAAATTCGAGTATAGTTAAAATTCTTGTACCAAATGTTATTAACACCTGAAGTGATACAAGCACAATACCAGCTTTGCAACCAAAAATTGCGGATGATTAAGTTTTTATTAAGGCCTCTTGTATTTATGTAAAAATAAGTTAATAAAATTACTTCTTTAAATTATGGAATTAAAATTACCAATAAATAAATTATCTCAGAGTGTATTTTTAGAAAAAGAGATATACTATTGTACGAACATTTTATTGCAGTGGCAACATTGTCGTAGTTTTTTTGGTCTTGAATTCCAGTTTCGAGTATAAATCCTCATCCAACAATAGTGACAATGCTGATCTAATATAGTTTAGGGTGCCATAAGCAGAACCATCTTTGAATTTTTTAGTTAAAAAATCTAGTATTTTTGGAATTGAAATCAAGATAGGATCAACTTTTTCAGTATTACAAAAGATCCAAAATTGTTTCAAACACGAATCATACTGTTTGAATGTGGCTTGTGATAAGGAATTTAACATTATATTAATACTGTCATTACTTAAACCCTTTTCTAGGTACACTTTGCTGATAACACTGCGGCAACCAGAGTAAGGGTTTGGTATAGCGGATGCTGGTTTCTGAAAGGAGAAGATAATAAGTCTCTAGATGGTTTGAATTTTATAATGTGTGATTTTATTAAAGACATAAAAAGAGGAAACCAGGCTTGGGAAGGCCAGAAAGGAACAACCATTATGCCTTCTGCTTTATCAATTACAATTTTTTTAAGGCACTTTAGTATTTGAAAAAGGTGGGAAAGCATAAAACTGTAGTTTGCGCGGTGACGAATATGTCGAACTGCATGGTGACTGCGTATTTCCAACAGATCCAAAGTTGAACACCTGCGTACAATCTATACGGGCGCGTTTAGAATCTTGTCTCTCTTCCGCTGTGTCTGTACATTGACGTTTCAGTCGAGTAAATTTTTTCTTGAAGAGACAACCGAGGTATCGCCACTCCGGATCGTACCGGAGATTTTAGTTGAATGTCAGAATAATCGTACTGCAAGTCTCTCGAGGGAGACCAGTAGTCAGACACTGACGACGTTCGGGCTCTTGAGGTCCCAGGTTCTTTTGATGGTTTAGACTTCGATCTAGGGGTCTTCTTCGTGTCTTTCTTAGGCCCCATACAGATTAAAACTATCTAATCTACGCTAATGCGCGAAACCACACATCACCGGAGTGGCTGTAGTAGTTTATTTAGGTTAGTATATATATATATATATATATATATATATATATCGCACACTTAGAATCAAACCGTCACTAAACAAAAATAGCGTTTTTAGAGTGTAGCTAAGCTATTTAAAGTTTTTAAAAAAGCTTTCTTCAAAAATAAAGAGTTATAGAACTCAGTAAAAATTCTATAAAAATTAAACAAAAAACTATAAACTCTTTCACAACCGTGTAAGCTGTTTTAAAGAAATATAACAATCTAAAAAATAAAAGAGATCAAAAACACAGTCTCATCTTTATCACAGTCTTTGTGATGATAATAGTCCTACAACTAATTGAAATTTTGTTATACAGGGGTGGTGTAATACCTAAAGAATACTATTATAAAAAGACGAAGCATAATATGCAGGAATAACATTTTTTCTCAATAAAGATCTAAGGTCATCTTTCTTCCTCTCTGCCAGGGGTAAGTTTGCCGTATATAGTCTCTTAAGTTGAGGCCGTGCTCGAACATTTCGTTGCAACTTCACTTCTTTAAAGTCTTCTTGGGTGTATGAAGTTTTATATGAAACTTTCAAAGTGTTGCAATCAACTGCTGTTTTTTCTACTCTAATAACTTTGATGTCACCCGTCTTAATAACTTGGTTTTCCACATTTCTTGTCAATTTATACTCTTGCAGATTTTTTATATCATAGAATTCGGAGTGGGACATTTCAACCACATTATAGTTGTTACCCTTTTTCTTGGCCTATCTGATAGCATGTATGTATTGATCGGGTTCATAAATTGGCCGGACTTTAACATTTTTTTAATTTTCTTTCTATTGTGGAATGCGCTGTGTCGTTTTCGTTTTGTGTGTGGCCTTTAATTAAAAATTTGTGGGTAATAGAATGAATATTTTGAAAATGTTTTACAGCATAAATATACATCGAGAACATAAACTGGTTCTTTTGTTGGCCACAGCAATTATCCGAATAAAAGGTTAGCGCCCTTTTGACCTTCGACTTCGTTCCAAAAAAAGCAATCGGTATTATCCATCTTTAGTTCGGAAATCGTAAAATCCAAGCAGTTCAATTTCGATTTATAATAGAATGTCGATACTTCGCCCCTGGGAACCGGTAACATAGCTTGTAAGTCATAGCATGCCACTCTATTATTTTCATCAGCTAGCTCCTTATCTTTGGCTTTTTCTTCTCTACACAGTTCTTTTTCTTCTACATTATTGAATGAAAATGCATCTAGTTTAGGTAAATTAGCTATGCCTATTCCGATCACTGTTTATAATATTAGGTACTTAATAGAAAGTAGGATAATAATATGATAAAATTAGTAGGAGGTAAGATTGCAAACATTCTACTCAAAATTGAACACTGCGAAGGAGGTCAAATTAGTTTTTGCTTTATTTTACCTAAACATACAGTTGTTTTTTCTCCCGAAAGTGGTGGACCATACTTGTAGTTGTAATGCGTATAGGCACGCACACTACGTAGATGCTCAGTGGCGAGTCGCCACTGGCGACAGCCACGCACTCAGAGACGCCGTGCACGTGCATCTATACACAGAAGTATCGCCCACCCTACCCGCTTTCGTGTTATAAAACAACTGTAGTTACTAATCTACTTACTAACAGGTCAACCAGATTAGTTTTGATCATCATTCTAGCCATTTTTTTTATATTTTGCTTCTGGGGCAAGGCTCAAATACCTAATATTGACACGAGTGTAATACCTACCTACAATTTAACACAATACAAATTAAAATTACGTAATGACACTAAACTGCATAAAAGTGTTTTGTTTAAACGATAAAATGTGTATAAACAACAATATTATTGTCACTAAACAGAAAAAAACGTTATAACCAAACATTTCACTTTGAATACGGCGACAATGTATAAGGCCTAACTGTCACTAAAATGGTTCATAACGTTTTGTCTCGAATTTAAACAAAATGCTAATTGAACTTTGACACTAATGCAAAACAGTCATTATTACGAGATCTTGTAAAAGCATTTTGACAATATTTACGAGGCTTGATTGACACTACACCAATAATGTCAGTTTACTATTAGTTGTCAGTTTTCTATGGACATCAAATTTAAAATGAAAACTGCCATTAAACGTAAAAAAACACTTTAGCTGTTAAGTAAACCTCACTTGTGGCAATAAAATGTTGAGTCCTAAGTGGCACTTTACGTTTAGAGACAATATTCCCTAAAAATACATTAAACTTACCAAATAATATTGGGGAACAACGTTTTTAAACAAAAATATACACTTTTCGTCACAGTCACTGGTGTAATGATCGAGATCTCCGTCGCTAATGAAATAAAGTCTATATTCCGCAGCGGCTTCGATCTATCCCCACCAAAATACAAAGTGACACTAGCTCCCTCTACCTTTTGTATTTAAACTAAAGTAATGCATGTCTTTGTATCGGATGCGTTACGCTTTAAATGACTAGATGGCGTTGATAACTAATAACATCGATTTTTCATATAGTGACGGTTTGATTCTAAGTGTGCGATATATATATATATATATATATACACTACCGGTCAAAAGTTTGAGTTCACACTGTGATTTCGTTTGAATTAAGTTATAGTACAATTCATTAATAATAGTACATTATGATACAAGTGTGCTAAGTTGACAATTGTATACAAGGCGCTATTGTGTGCGCACGAGCGGGAGCGAGTGCGCCACAAGAAAGCCGCGTATATTATGGTCACAGGCACACGTGTTACATACGACGTTTTTCAACACACTTGCGAAAAAAAAACAAGACTTCATTTAGTCAAATTTTAATTAATTATTAAAACAGTTGGTAAAATTACAATTTTCAAAACGGTACTGAACAGTTTTATTTGGCATTACGGTTTGTGTAATGTTGTTAATTATTTCATTGTCTTGGGTGAATGTCGGCGATGAACAATTATTTCCGGCGGAGTTAATAATAAGTTTTCTTCATTTTCTTTACTTAAAGAAGACATTTTCGTTAATATTAAACTTCACAATAATTAATCCAAACTATCTTCGTCACAGCCGTCAATTATTTACGAAAAATGGCGGCTGGCGCGTTGTTTTTTTTTCTTGCCGCGATACCGATGCGCGCGCAAGGTTAAGGCGCGAACGAGATCGGCCAACAGCCAAATTTAAAATGTAATAATTCATGTTTAAAATACAAATTACAGAAAAATTTAAATGATTTTAGTGAAATTGAGTTATTTTTTAGTAATAAAGCTGATTTCACCAATTTATTGAAATAAATATGTAGATAATGTTATTTGCCGCATAAAAACTGTTTGTTGCTAAGAAAAAAAAAGGTATAACCCGACTAAATTATATCGCTTCTTCTTCGTACTTACAACTTGGTACTAGGCTACAAATGTAAATTGTTTGGGTTAATAAACTAAAGGCACTTGTGCGTAATATACTGAAAAAGCACGCGTGTTTAATATCTAGGTTTATGAGCCAAAAATCGGTGGAATAAAAAGGTCGTTTTGAGCAAGTGTGTTGAAAAATTATTTAATAGTCTTTAATTATAAGTTAAAACAAAGTTAAACTTCTAACTTTAAAACAAAGTAAATTCAAAAAAATATCAGCTTTTGCCAGCTTTAGACTCTTCAAAATATCCGCCTTTTGCTTTCAACACTGACGCACACACTTTCGGCATTCGTGTAATTAATTTTTGCAGTGTTGGTGCTGAAATTTGATTCCAACAAATCTGCAGGTATTCCCACAGCTGTTCTTGATTAGTTGGCCGCGTTTCTTGATTAGTTGGCCGCATTTTTCGCACACTCCTGTCCAACACATCCCATAATAGCTCAATAGGATTGAGGTCCGGCGATTGAGGGGCCCAATCCATATATTTTAATTCCTTTTGTTTTTCTTTCGATGAAATGTAGTTCTTGTATAATTTTGAAGTATGTTTGGGATCGTTGTCTTGTTGAAAAACAAAACCTCTGCCTACTATTCGTTTTCCAGTCGGAAAAGCGTGACGTTGCAAAATGTTATGGTACATTTTCTTATCCATTATACCATTGACTCTCACGAGATCACCGACTTTATCGCCCGCAAAGCATCCCCAGACCATAACTCATCCTCCACCGTGCTTCACTGTTGGCATTACGCATTGTTTCGTCATTCGTTCGCCTACTTGTCGCCTGACATATTGACGACGTTTCCCCCCAAAAATTTCAAATTTTGATTCGTCGGAAAATAAAACTTTAGACCATTGCTCAGGCGTCCAATCTTTATGTTTTCGAGCCCATTGCAACCTTTTACCCTTATTCTGTTTACGTAACAAAGGTTTTTTGGCAGCAATACGACCTTTTAAACCGTAGTTTCGCAGACGCCGCTGCACTGTCGAAACCGATACTGGCTGATCTCGGGTGGCGTTGAGTTCTTCGCGAATTTCTGGAGCAGTTCGAGTACGTTGGCGTTTGCTTTGCACGCAAAAAAATTGGTCTTCGCTTTTAGACGTGACTTTTGGCCTACCTGAACGAAAACGACTGGAATTAAGTCCGGTTTCTTGTTTCCGTTTCAAAGCACTTACGACTGCAGTTTGAGAAACCTTCATTTTTTCAGCAATTTTCCATGTCGTGTAGCCTTCATTAGACAGAGCTACAATAACAGCACGAGTTTCGACACTTAAATCGGCTAAGCGACCCATTTTTAATGATTTCCAGTTTTATTAAAATCTCATAGGAAATACAGAAAATATTCTTTAAACGGATCAAATTTATGAATAACAATACAACAGTTCATCGAAGAGGTATTTATTTTGTTATTGGGTAGTCATGGCAACAATTAAACGTGTAAAATTCAAAATATATTCTTTATTTCAATATAATTTAATATAAAAACCTAATTTAACACAGTGAACTTAAACTTTTGACCGGTAGTGTATATATATATATATATATATATACACTGAGAAAAAAATCTGGTTTCATTCACCTGAATTTAGTTATTTTAAACAGAAAACACTGTATTATATGTGAAATCTATCTTTATTGTTCAGTTTACTAGAATAATCTAGTTAAATCCCAACAATAAATAAGGTGAAATTTAATATACATTTGGTACACTATACAAACATTTACGCATGGTGTACACGAACTGGTTTGTTGAAAATACTTGTTTTTTATTTGAGATATTACGGAACGAGTATTGTTTGAACCACTATGTCTTATTGTGGAGTTAACCTGACTATCTGTAGCTACAACAAATAATTACAGTAGGTATAACTATAATAAATGTAAATATTACTAGGGTGGTTTTTTAGTGTATTTTTTCTTTTAATCTTATTTTTTTTTTTGTCTTGGGAACCAACATGCGGTTAGCCAATATCGAATAAAACAGTTAGGTTTACTATAATATTGTTAAGTTAACAACATTTAGCTCATGTAGTTTACTATAATATTGTTAAGTTAACAATGGTTACTTGATAAAGTTTACTATAATATATGATTGAGCTGATTCAGCAGCAGTGGTCTCCATGTTCGAGGGTTGTTTTCTTGCTTGAGTTCAGTGGCGTGCCTAGGGTTTTAGAATAGGGCAAGCCGAGAGATATGTTTTGTAGTTTTTATTTAACTTTTTTCAAGTTCAACTTTTTATTTAACTTTGCTAGCCTAGGGAGAAATCAATAAGTATTTTAATTTCAATTACCTAAAAAATATCCGACATATATTACACAACATAGTTAAATTAAATTATTATTTGTATGCTAATTCAAATCGTCTATCTTTTTTAAGGAAACAGTTAATTACGTCATAGTTAAATGTCGGTGAGCGTTTTAATTCTACCAACAACTGTTTTTCGATAGATATCATTGATAACTCAGAGAGGCGCTCTTGACCTTGTGTATTTCTCAGGTATGTATGGATACGCTTAAGAGACGAAAAAGCGCGTTCCGCGGCAGCACTTGTAGCCGGAATAGTTACGACAAGGTGTGCGAACTTTAACAGTTGGGGAAAGGCATCTTCGAGACTGTTCTCATTGATGAAATCAATTATTTCGAAAACATTACGATCTTTCAATTCGGGGGAGGAATACAAACAAATCAATTGATTTTTTAATGCTGGTCTGTCAAAATGGTTTGCGTAAACGACAAACAATGAATCGAATTCCTCTGTAGGAAAGTTTGAGCGGTAAATGTCGAATTTTGTGTTGTTAAACAATTTAAAAAACTTCAATTTAAAAATTTCACTATATCGGTCATTGATTTCAGAATATATGTTATCGATTATTTGAACATATAGTCGTTTGTATTCTGTTTTAGCGCAGCGTACGTTACGTCTCAAACGAGGAGCCGAGTTACTTTGCAAGGTGTTCTCATAAACTTGATCGAATTCCGACTGAAATTCAACACGCAACCACGACTGAAACTCTTTTATTTTGTTGCTACAATAGCCGACATCAACTTGTGATTTTTGTAGAATATTGTACAAGCAGTCGGTTTTTTCGAATATCCGGTGAAATATTGACAGAAAAAAATTGAAATTAAATGTTCGCAACAAGTTCTCAAAATTCTCCGCGGCTAAAATCGTGTCGCCGTCCCAGTCCTGCGGATTATCACACATATCTGAAAACAACGAAAAGAGATTGGTTTTTTGTTCATATACTGTGTTTACAAGTCGTGACATGTACGTCCAACGAGTTGCGGGTGCATTTGGCAATTTTTTACTGCAATGAGTATCGTAAAAGGCAGCTCGTTTAGTACTGTGACTAAAAAAGGTACACATAGACTGTAGGGCCGAAAAAAACGAACCGACCTCTCCAATTCTGTTGCATGATTTAGACAACACCAACGCCAAAATGTGTGCATTACACCAAATATAAATTGCTTGTGGACATACATCTTTTACTTTTTGTTGAACTCCATTTCTTACACCGGACATTACACTAGCACCGTCATAGCTCTGGGCTACTAATTTTGCGGTGCACTCATGTTTATTGAGTAATTCTAAAATTATATTAGAGAGTACATCTGCTGTGCGACTTTCAGAAACATTTACATACCCCAAGAAACGGTCATGAATTTCGTTTCCATAAAAATATCTGAGAATCAAGCACAATTGTTCTCTGTGACTGATATCAGGAGTTTCGTCAATAATAATAGAAACAAATTTAGTTGCTTTAACTTCGAATTCAATTCGAGCTTTTATCACATCGGCAATGGAATGAATAATGTCATTTTGAATTTTGTTAGACAAATAGCTCGGCCCCGCCGGTTTGTCACTTTGATGAATGTGTTTTTCTAAAACGCTATCGTATTTTGAAAGTAGCGACACAAGCTCTAAAAAATTACCCCTATTCAACGAAGTTTTAGACTCATCGTGACCTCTGAAGGGAAGTTCTTGCTGTGCTAAATGACAAACAACATCGACTAATCTTTGAAAAACACTACGATTGTTGTCAACACGCATGTTATGTTTTGTAATTTCATCTGATAATTGGCGCGATAAAGATGTCTCAATACGCTGTTTACCAAAATTACTAAATGAAATTACCGCGTTCATGTGTTTTTGAGAATTCATGTGCCTTTTAATGGCGCCAGCTAAATTATTTAAATCGTCATAACCAGATGTATTCCAAACGTTTTTGTCGTTAGAAAAGAAAATACAACACCAGCAATATAACTTATTAGAGTGCGAACAACCAACAATCCAATGAGTTTTGTACACTGATCTGTTAAACTGCCTTTTGTGAGATTTACTAGTCTGAGAAATAGACAAGTCAGGCGTAGGTTTTGGCGAAGAAATAAGTTGCTTTTTCTGAGCAAAGTTCAAACTGTTTACTTTTCCGTCGCCAAGCAAAGTTTGTGCACACTTTAAATTATCACAGTCACACGGAACTACTTCTTCCATATTGTCAATATAATTGAATCACAACTCACAACGCAGCAAACAAAATACTTATTAGTGACCGCACAAACAAAACAATTCAACACGTAACGTAGGTAAGTAAATTTGTAAACAAATAGCAATGAAGTGAAGTCGGCCGCTAACGCGGCGAATTCGCATTTCACCAGACTCGTATACAACTTCAGACGCAAGCAGGGCTTACTATCTCGTACTATTTGCTATATAAACTTACGAATAGTTGTATCTCATCAGTAGGCCGTTTTGATGGGCAAGAAAGAGATACACCGGCTGATGTAGAAGCCCGCTTGCAAGCCAATACGTGCGAGCGAGATGACTAGCCGTGACTCAGCGAGTTCGACTCGTCGCCGTAGCGATAGCGCTGTGTTGCCTGCCGGACCGCGCCGCGGCGGTGCGCGGTCAAATTTAGTACTAATGTTGCATGTTATTCGATTTGAAAAATTTAGTGAGAGCGCGAAGGTGAAATAGGTACCTACCTAGTTCGTGAATTTTATGAATAGTTATTTTTGTAAGGCAAGCCCGGCTTTTGGGCTTGTATGGCAGTACCGCCACTGCTTGAGTTCCTTAGATGTGTTCTCTTCGACGTCTGGATAGTGAATGATTGACATTTGACCTTGTACAGGCATTTTATACCCCTGGAAACGGGCACAACTCGCGACCCTTCAAACGAGTATTTGTGCACTTTTTTTTCGAAACGCTCTGATTCACAAGCCATTACGTTTTGTTTAAATTAAACATTATTAATTGAAAACACATTAAACGTGCTTTTAATTGATACTAATATTAATTATGTAACATAATTTCGCTAAGGTCTAGATTAGATTAGCTTGAATCTGATTTTCGCGGAGGGGCGATATTTTTGACGCCGAGTGTATAATTAAAACAATCAGTCAATGTATTAAGATTAAAGGTTTGCCTAATATCATTTTTAGTTTTATCTGATATCTCTTTCTTGTAACCAAATTTGGGTTTGTCACGAATATCACCCATAAGGAAAATATGGTTCAATTGCAGTTGATGCTTAATACTTATTGACTTACATATATTCTGCCTATTACTAGAGACATTGGCATAGAGTTTGGATATCCTATGCTTAGCTTTGTACCTCATTGACCAAATTTGAGTCAATGGGCCAAACTTCTCCATCATATCAGGATAATGTAATAAAAAATGTAGTTTCGGGGTCAAATTTCTTTTAGTGTGCATAATATATAACTCGTGATGTTCCGATACTAAAGATTTCAATAATTGTGCTTCTAATTTATGAACCACAGGAGACATAACAATATCTAAAATTTTCCTAAGACAAATGTATAACTGCCACACCGAATCACTGTCAGGAATTAGGTCCCCAACTATTAATCCAAAATACTTGACAAATGTAAATGTTTCGGAAGCTGACATTTTTATATTATTAGCATGTAAATGGTCTATTTGTAAACTTGGAGGACAATTACCTTTATCTGGACCATAATCAAAAGCAGCCACCTTATCATTTAAAGTTTGTAGTGTGAATATCTTCATCACGTCAATATAATTCGACACAATAAACGACATGTCATATTTGCACACACCTTCTAACAAGTCGTGCATAATGTCAACACCGACGTTATCAATTATGGAAAAACCAGGAATGTCATGCCACACACATTCACTTTTTATACCCGTTGAAGATACATCATTAGCACTCAAGTCTAATACATAATCTTCAAAAGTTCTATATAGTGTTTTGTCAACTTCGTGAGTATTCTTTAGTCGGTCTCTCCTAATTTTGCAGACACGACATGTATAATTAGCTGGAAAAGATTCAACTAATCCTAACATTGAATGTAAACCCAAATTGTCACCTAAAATCACAGCTAGTTCAAAAAAAACTTTGGCCTTACCTTCAGGTGTTTCAATTATTATGCCCTGTTCTTTTAAAAAAATAAACTCTTTTACAAGAGGTGCGCAAGTCGCGCGGTTTCCAAAAGTCTGTCCATCAGATGAATGGAAGAGCAAAGCTAAAAATATGTTACGTAAACAAGAAATTTGATGAGGTAACAAGCACATTATTGAAACATAAACGGCACCTAGTTTGTGTGATCCTGCATGACTCCCTAGGGGATTCTACTTCATAATCATCAAAATAGAGGGCCAAAGGTAAAACGACACGACCTAAATGTGAAAATGTTTTTTTTTCCAAACTTCACCTTGAATTATGTTTGAAAGAAAATGTGGATCTGTACAGTTAATTAACTCATTATAGTATTGAAGTGTAGTTTTGAATACACCTTTAATTTCTAAAAACTTTTTGAGAACTAGCCGTAATGGGACCTGTTGAGCAGTAGATGTTACTGGTAAGTATTCAAATTCATTTCTGTAATTTACTTCCATCCTTTGTCCGATACTATACTCTACAGGTTCTATGTATGTACCCAACTTTTTTAAAGTTAAAAATCGTTTATGTTCTGAAGAGTTATTTATTAGTGAGAAGCTTAGTTGATCAATTGTAGATTTCAATTGTTTATAACCGCTTTCGGAAATATCACCATTTTGTAAACATTTTAATAAATCTGTTGACATCGGCTTTAATATCGAATTTTGTAACATTACACTAACTTTTTCTAAAACGTCTTATTAAATTACGAGGAACTATAGGATTGGCGTACAAAGATGATGCAAATATTGAAATTGGATCTGCATTGAATGAAGGCGCAAAAGAATCTTTAAATTGTTCCACAATAGAATGTGAAGATAAATCTTGATCACCAGTTATTAAATAGTTTTGCTGTACAGATGGACCACTAACACTAGTTACGGGTGATGAACTTGGCAAACTTTTAACACGTGGAGAGATCGGAATATGATTTTTAAAATGGGTTGATGACATGTGTTTTTTAAAAGAATTTAAAAGAAAGTACTTTCTTCTATAATCATCTTCATTGCACTCATAAAATGTGAAATCGTGATTAAATAATTTTTTGAGATTTTCTAAGTCTTCGTTACATAAGAAACACTTTGGCATGTTGAATAAGTTAATAACTGACACTACAGTAGCTACTAATGAAAACTTATGTTATATTTAAATCAGCAAGTAAAGCGTTTACCGATGTGAATTCCTTGTCCCATTTTGTGCTTAACTTATATAACCCCTTTTGCAAGAAGCTATACACAGTGTAGCAGTCTGCTGGGTATTCGCAGTGCAAAGCATAATATAGTTTAAAGGTAACATCCACTGCTTCAACAATTGAGGTAGCAACATAAAAAATGTCATTTACCACTATGTAATATTTTTTTATGCTGCAGAGAGACAGACCTACAATGAATATTGTGGGTTGGAATGTCAATCCCAGTTTAGCGTACTTTTCCTTACGTCTTGTAATCGCTTCCTTCAAATCCATTTCAGCTTTCACATGGGTAATGAATGCATCACTGGCTTCTTGTTTGGAAGGTCTCCAGCCTTTCCTTTTATTTTTTCCAACAGGATTTCCCAACAGCAATGGCATAGACATAAATGCGTAAATTGATGTTGTTTCTAACGTAGCAACAGACGTAGCCGGTTCTTGATTAACTAGAAATAAAAATAATGTATTGGTACCAGAAATCAAATATGTGCAAGAAATATTTTCATTAAAGACAGGCGTTCTTAGCCTGTTTGTGCAAAATATGGTTACAGAATTATCAACAAGTGTATGTATGTATGTACCTATGTAACAGGCGTTCCGTATCAAAATGGTAAAAAACCGGGCAAGAGCATGTCGGACCACGCTTAGTGTAGGGTTCCGTCACCATTACTACAAACACAAACAACAATCTCCAAATAAAAACATAAATATTAGCAAATTTTCTCTTCAAAGTTATCTTAGCTGATTTTCGGTCGGTAGGTTTGGCACATAATGCTTTTTTAATAGCTATCCAACCATTTTTACACGATGTTGTAAAGTAAAAATAAAATTTTGTCCCTTACGTGTTCGGGAGGTACCCTAAAATATATATTTTTACTTATTTCATCATTGACTTTAGTGCGCGGTATAATTATCTATATATGTGTACAAAATTTCAGTTTGTAACATCGATAGTTTCTGAGAAAAAGTGAGTGTGACATACAGACAGACAGACGACGGATATGGCGAAACTAGAAGGGTTCCTATGGTGTCCTGTCTGTCTGTCACAGCAGTTTTTCTCAGCAACTACTGAAGCTATCTACCTAATTGAAATTCGGCATAGGTAACTTGCGTACCAGCATCAATTTATAAATAACTCGTGCACCGAGGGTTCCGCAAGTGTTAAAGTCCGTAAATGTTAAGGAATATAATATAATTTAATCCCATGTCGAAAATAATATAACTGCTTGCGCCATCCGTCGTCAAAAGGTAAAACTTCACTTTGTATGGAATTCCTAAGCAAAGTGACCCTTATTCATTGCTCTTGATTGTGGCTATATTTCTTTAATATGTCGAAGACCGTTAATTTTAAACACTTCGTTATACTTTTCCTATAAAATATACATAGATAGATAATTATCTAATAGTTAAAATTATTTCAGATTTTTCTACCCGTAAACTTCAGAGATAATGAACGATAGTTTTTTGTATGTTCTTGGTCATAAATCTTACACCAAATAACTAAAATTTTCAATAAAAATAGTTTTAAAATGTGCGAATCAAGCGTTTTCATATGATACCCCATTTGCTATAATAGGTTTACTTTCATTTTAAAACCCCCTTTGGACCCCATTTCCAATCAAACATTTTTATTTATTTTTTCATATACATACTAAAAATAGATGCGGGCCTGCAAGTTATACACCTATGCCAAATTTCAATAGTTGCTGAGAACTGAAATGCTGTGACAAACAGACAGACACAAAAAGACACACAGAAGCACAGAATAGATAATAGTACCGAAGTCTCACCATAAGGGTTCCTTTTTTCTCATTTTGGTATGGAACCTTAAAAATATGAAGAGTTTATAGTATTTGGAAATGGGGGCTAAAAGCGCGGTGTAAAAATGAAAGTAAACTTATTATAAAGTATGGCACACGGTGTGTCATATGAAAGGGCTTGATTTACACATTTTAATATAAAAAAAAACTCGTTTCGTATGGATGACACAAAAAATTACCGTTAAGGGGGAACGGTTCTCTCGGAATCTCTAAAGTTTACGGATAAAAAAATCCTAAATAATTCAAACTAATAGACATTTATCTATATTTTAAAGTACATAACATTTTGATTATATCTAAAAAACTGTTGTTTATTATGATAACTTCGCTATACAAGTTATCAACATTTTTAAGTACGGACCTAAATACGGAACCGTCGGTGCGCGAGTCCGACTCGCACTTGACCGGTTTTTTCCACTGGTAATAAAAAATAATGCACTTTTCTATCTTAGTGATAAGTATAGACAAAAACTTGCAATAAAGTCCCAATATACATATGTAGCAACATTATCAGGTAAAAAGGGTTCCTGGATGGTTTAGATTCACAATTCGACCAGGTCCTCTATCCTACGACGTTAAACAATATCGCTTTTGACGTGTTTTAGTATTATGCCAACCGATATAGACCCCTCAAGGTCACTCAAAGGGCGATGGAAAGAGCTATGCTGGGTGTCTCCTTGCGAGATCGAATCAAAGTAATTTTTGCAAAAACTTATGCAGGAAAAAGAAAAATAAACTCACTTGTTTTTTTATATTCGTCAGCAAATTCTTGTAGTCTTAGGTCAGAATGTTTCATGAATTTTTTTTCAGCAAGTTCAAGTATCTTCTCCTTGTAGAGCGGAAAATTCTCTTTAAGTTTTTCGGTATTATGAGGATACCAGTGCTGAAAATCCATAAGCAGGAGATGAAAACCCGTTGGTTTTTGTAGAGCAGTGTAAGTTTGCATGTATTTTTGAATGGTGTGAGTTTGGCTCATTATTTCTTCATGACGAAATTCTGTGGTTTTTTGCCACTTTTCTTTAACAGAATCCCAGGGATCACTTGAATTTTTTAGCCATGTTATGTCTTCAATCACTTCTGAAAAGAACATACAATTTTAATGGCATTCTGATACTAATAGGTATTATGGTTAGCCTAGCTGGTACTGACTCTGCCTATGAAGCTAGCGCTCCCGGGTTCAAATCCCAGTATGGGCAAATATTTGTGTGATGAGCTCGAGTATTTGTTTCTGAGTCTTGGCTGTTTTCTATGTACATAGGTTAATATTTATTTATCTATATATAAATATCTTTATCAGTGTCTAGTACCCATAGAAGCCTAGAGCTTAATTTGGGACTAGGTCAATTTGTGTAAGATTGTGATTTTAAAAATATGACCAGTTTATTTATAGTATGCTAGTAGAAAAAAAAACTTCATACAAACTAAGTTTTAGGTTAGAGTAAAGGAAAGGGGACGCAGGACTTTATATAATTTTTATACATACATTACATACATACATACAGTCACGCCTCTTTCTCGTAGGGGTAGGCAGTTATCACTTCCTTCCACTTGCTACAATCCGGACAAACTTCCTGTGCGTCGGGTTAGGGTACCTACTCCTCTAACACTCCCAACTTTGCTCACTTCATCTATTCTATCCACATGACCAAACAACTTCAGCATTCCTTATTTTAAAAAAAATCTTTCTCACTACATCTAATTTTAACCAACAAAATTTTCTAATTACACTGTTCCTAATCCTATCACACAAGTTCACCCCAACCATATTTCTCAAAACGCTCTCATTTCTACTGCATTAATTCTACTTTCATTTTTCTTCTGCCATACCCAACTTTCACTGCCAAACATTAGTGTCGGAATTACCACCCCCCTGTAAACAGCCAAACAAGCCTTCTTTAGACACTTTCCAACTTTTCACAAAGGTTTGTTGACATTGATGATGTTTCCTGCATTGACTCGTCTTCCAATGTCTCTTTCACATTTCCTAATTCTTGAAAACATAGATCCAAAATATACAAACTCATTTGATTATTAGTGACAGTTCCTTTGCATGTTCCATCGAAGGAACTGTTGCATTTTTTTTTTGAGAGTTGAAGAAACAACCGAGACTTTTTTTCCTACAAGTTTCTTTCGTTTTTTATTGGTTATTTTGCAAGGGAACTAATGAAAAAAATAACGCAACAGTTCCTTTGAAGTAACATCCAAAGGAACTACCATGAATAATCCAACTCACTCACTTGTTGCACTTTGATTTCCAATCCTGATATCACACTCCATCTCCATCTTACTCTTTCTTTCTTATTTAAATATTATAATATACATAATTTTATCTCCTTGCTATATTAGGACTTTGCATTTTGTAATATTTTCGGATATATGTTATTTTTCCAGAATATTTCTGATTTTTGTAATAAATTATTTGCATTTGCAGGGTCAAATTCAACCCAAAATATTTGAACCTTTTTATTATTTTCAAACTCTGGGTCAGCTACACAAAAAACACACTTTTTATAACCAGTTGCTAATATTTGCAGTTGGCACTGAGCTATGAACTTTTCATTTATTTTTTTACCTTGTACATAGGTTTTAACTGCTCTCGCAGTACTTGGACACTTAATTTCAACGATAAAATTGCTGGCTATGCCATCAGGTGAGGCTCCACATATCAAATTTATCAATTTAAATCCACATCCATTAATTGTACAATTCAATTGTCTTTCTAATTCTTCTATAACGGGTTTCTCCAACTCTTTTCCTCTTGTCATGGCTTTTGTCTCATAACATTTGTATCCACGCAAGATTGTCTCCACAAGTGAACCTTCAGGAGTGGCACAGTGACATGCCTCATATATTTTAGATCCCGTTATTCTGCCCTGTCGTATACTGTGCCACAATTTTGATTTAGCTTGCATTCTTGTACTTTTTTCTATTTCTTCAAAGATATTATTATTAAGACATGCAGACATACTACTTTTGAAATTATCATAACTATGATTATTTTGCTATAAATTCCAACACCATGTCAAACAAACAGTATTTTGTCAAACCACTGTACTGGTCTGGTGAAAATGACAGAATCAGAGAATTCTTTACTTTTTTCTTTTTGCATTCTTCCAAGAATTAATTTTAATCTCCGAGCCCTTGGCCCTACTGCTATTTGTCTCTTCCTTGTCTTCAGTATATCCTTCGAAAGAATTGGTAGAGTTCCTTCACTCGCTAACCGGGGCTTCTTCCAATAACATTCTACATGTAAGAATGTAAGAATAAAGTGACCAATTTTTTACAAAAACTTTCTTATGATGAGACTGAGACACTTGTTAATGGTAACTAATGACCTTATTTCTTATTGTTATTACTAGTGATATCATTCCACTAGTAATCTAACTACTTAAGAATAATTTACTTTTTAGATGTAATACTTACCTACTTGTTTATACTACGGACTACACATAGTTATAATAATTATTGTAATGTATTAGAACGCTATTCCTCTATGTCCCGAGGTGGGCGTAAACAGCTGCGACACAGTTTATACTAATGCAGCTGCTTACGATCTTAATTGTTAAAATATGCATGTTATTATGTTCAATAAAAATCTTATGTTCAATAAAAATCTTAAAATCTTACATATGTTGGTGACGGTTCTGTAGCCTTTTTTTCCAACCAAAATAACACCACCAAAGTGTTTGCATCCACATAAAAAATATGAAAAATGTTAAAATCTTCACTATTTTATTATTACAAATGCAGAAGCGAGTTGCTTTGTTGGGTATTCGAGTTCATAAATATGTGTACACTTTAGTACCTTGTCACTTTAATTGCTGTGACAAATTCATGTATGGCAGTTTAAACTAGTGGTGGGTCGTTGACAGTTTTCGCATCAACGAAACGAAACGTTAACTTAAAGTTCGTCAACTAGTTGAAAAACTAGTTGATTTTGTCAAGTAGTTTTTTTTAGTTTGCTTGTTGATACGGAATAACGTTGAATTGAGTTGGCCGTTTCTTAGAACAATATATAGTTTTTGCTGTGTAAAAACTGAGGATAAAAACTAATTTCCATTACAGTTGAATTGCCGCAACGGCCGCGATTCGGATTTACCTACTGTGATTTTAATTTAATGAATATAATTTAATTCAAAACATCAAACTTACAGATTGATATTTGAAAAATGATGATTACGTTGCGACATTTCTAACTACCAGTAAAAATTCAAACGACCTCCCCTTCATACTTTAACCAGGCTTAGGACTGGCTGAGAAAAGTCAAATATTATTAACTTTCACATTTAAAAATCTTGCATGACAATATCTCAGGCGTATTAAGAAGATCATTTGATTTTATGTACATTGATTGTTTTTTATTTACATATTTACATATTTTATATTATTTACACTACACATTTACATTTTTTATTTAAAGCGTTTCTCACTGAGGTTAACGTTTAGAAACATGTCTGACGTTAACCTCGTCCTTCTTTCGGTTATAATATTCCCAGTTTTCGAGAACATACGCTCACATGGCACAGAGGTGGCAACAATGTTGCATTTTTTTATAAAGATCTTAAGCAAATTAGGGTAAACGTATTTATGGTTTTTCCACCACTGTAAAGGGCAGTTCCATTCACCCGCGGCATTTTTTCTTGGCAATATGTCATCGGCCAAGTACATATCAACTTCTTTTATCGCCCTGGAATAAGGCGTACCTTGTCTGGGCGTCTGATTCACTAGGGTGTCAAATATAGCCCATGGGTTAAGCTCGTCATTCAGAGATGTAGGAGATGCTGATTGTTCCGCCGTGTCTGGTACAGTGTCGTTCACAGACTCTTTATCGCGAATGATCTCTGTTACCATAGTCCTTACGGTTTCTTTCGTTTTCCTGGCTTCAGTTTGTTCAGAAAACGCGTTCATTTTGAACCTTGGGTCCAAGAAAGTACACAGTGCGAAGGTGTGGCTTTGTTCCACGTTCCTAAATCGTTGTACCATTTTTGAGCAGCAGAACCATTTCTTTTACGACGGGTGCTAAGTCATCTTTGGCCAATAATTTATTGCAGGACTCTTTAAGGCACCTTGTTATGACAATGACCATGCTGCCCGTTAAATATTTTTCGCCACTGAGTAAGCTTGTAATTTCTTCGAAAGGCCTCAATGCCAGACATAACTGTGAAAAAATTACCCACTCTTCGTTGCATATTACGGGTAAATTTGCTCCCAGTAGGCCTATGGTAGCACGTATGGCTTCTTCCAGTTCCACAAATCGAACTAACATATAATACGTCGAATTCCACCTCGTTTCCACATCTTGTATGAGGCGTTTCGGTTCGTTACCCTGTTGGATTTGGTATTTTTGCAATTTTTCGGTAGAAAGTCCGCTTCTTCTAAAATGGGATACTGTTCTTTTCACTTTGTCTATATTTTCGCGAACTAAAGCTAATGCATCAGTTACCACTAAGTTTAGAGAATGGGCATAGCAGCCGTATTGTCTCAAACCCAAATGTTCTTTAACAGCTTTTGTTACATTTGCTGCGTTATCACATACAAAAAAATTAACTTTATCAAGTAAGTGCCATTGTATAAGACTTCGCTTTATTTCATCAGCTACGTTCGCCGCTGTGTGAGGGCCACTGAAGTGGCAACATCCTAGCAAGACAGATTTAAACTCCAAATCAGTGGTTAAGTAGTAATGCCCTGTTAAAGCTATGTATGACTCGGTAATTCTTGAAGTCCATAGGTCGAATGTTATACACACCGATAATACTTCCTTGGACACCTCAGCTGTGACTTCCTCCTCTTGAGTTTTGGTATAGAGTTCCTGTAGAAGAGATCCGGAAATTGTTTTTCGTGTGGGTAGTGTATATCCAGGTATCCATCTCATTAACTTTTTAAATGACCTTTCTTCCACTAGAGAGAATGGATGAAACCCACACATACATCCATCATCCATCTATACACATATCCATTACATCACGGTCAATACTTTTCTTTTGTTCCTTACTGATAATTTTTTTAGAAACATAAAATTATCTAGTAGTTTCTGACGCTTCTGTGCGGACGGCACGCTATCTATTGGCTGTAAATGTGTTACTGTTCTACTGCCACTTGTGCTTGGCAGTCTTGGCACCTCATCATCATTTCCCTGAATCCCCTGGCTCCGTCCAGAAGTCGACGGCGCCGCCGTCACATCTGTTGCATCATAAATAGCACAATAAATGGATACGTGCTTTCTTTTCAGATGACTTTTCAAGTTTGCCGTTGTGGATTTGTAACTAATAGTGTCCTTACACGTATTGCACACAGCCCTTAAGTTTTCAGCTTTTTCGAAATGATTCCATAGTTCACTACTATTATTTCTACCTTTCGAAGCCATTTTAAACAATACTTAATCTTAATACACTTAAATATTTATGTACATTTACACCTAAAGTTTTTATTTACACCATAACCTAACCATGTCTTTATTTACACTAGAAAGTCTAAAAGTAAACTAAAACAAAAATGTCATGCACAAAACCACTCTGTACTGTACATACAGTACTATTTACACAATCTTAACACACGCACACAATTTTTTAACATTTTTAAAGTAAGAAACAGCCTCGCGACTTAAACAAACTTTCTTGCAAATTTTGAAATAAACAAATGGCCTGGGCCCAAAATGATGACCGACGCCGAACGTTCGCTATTATTCGGTGAATTCGGTCGTTTTCGTAAAACTTCGTGCCGAGTGGCCTCGAGCCTCCGCGGCCGCGCGCCGTAATGTAACGTATTCTCCTTCCTTTTCCCGCTTAACATAACTTCGATCAACCTATTCGTTTCCTTCCGTTCCGTTGCGCGATCAACGCGTCAACTAATTCAACTATCTCTCTCTCTATAGTCAGTACTTTTAGGTATTTAAAAAAGTGTAAACAAACTGGAGCTGTCAAAAATGACAGATCCAGGTGTTGTGAACCTTTAAAACTAAAATAAAAACGTAAATATACCTAGCACTAAATACGCGTGTAATAAGCGAATTTATATTTGTATTTATAGTGCTAGGTATGTTTTCGCCAACTTCTTATTATAATGATCACATTTTACTTAAAAACATGATATTTATTTATTTTTATTTATTTATTTATTTATAAAGTTTTGTAAGTAGGCCCTGTAGGCACTTTTACAAGTCTGAGTCTACCAGCGCTTCCAAAGATACCACTGTTGAGAAGAAGCGCCGCAAGAAACTCAACAGTAAGCCTTTTTTCTAAATAAATGACTTATTACAATATGAAACTTAAGCTACACAATATCGAAATGGATCTGAATAATCAAAAATGAACTAGTAGGTATATAAAGTAGTATATTTGCTAGTCATTCATCAATGTAGTATCTACAGTATGTTTTAAATAAAACACAATATTATTATTATTACTTTATTCTGAATCACTTGTCGATGATGAAGAAGATGATGACGATGACTCCCTTACATTTATAATAATCCTATCCATTAATTCGTCAATATGGTTGTCGAGCCCTTTCATTCTTTCTTCAACTTTAATGACGTGTTCTTCACAATTTCTCCAATCTTCGGCTGTTACATTTCCAAGTGCCTCGGGTAACAAAACTTTTAAATCATTTAATTTAAAGGTCGTATTTTTATTAGCAATCTCTCCTTTTACCTTTGCCCATATTAGCTCAATGGGGTTGAGCTCACAGTGGTAGGGCGGAAGTCGTATCAGGGTGATATCCCTTTCTTTCGCCTTTTCGTCTACCACAATTTTTTCAAATTGATGTTTTACTTGTCTCACTCTCTTCATAAGTAGCTGTTTAACCTCCTTAGCTTCGTATTGTATATTTTTCGATTGTAGCCATTGCTGGATATCAGCCTTTTTTGTTTTTAATGTAGGTGCTTTATCAAATTTTCGTGAGTGATATGGTGCGTTATCCATAACGATCACAGAATTTGGCTCGACATGGTTTAAAATTACTTCAAACCATTTCTCGAAATTGACTGAATTCATTTCGTTATGGTAGTCACCATCCCCCTTGCTTGCTAGAAAGATCAGCTCACCCTCTTTCAAGAAGCCAGTTGAAGAACCTACAAAAGTAAACAAACATGTTAAGCATGTTTTATGTTGTACATGCTATTGTTACATTTCTTATGTTTAAAACTACATTTCATAATCATGAATGGTACAAATCAAATAAAGTAAATTTAAGGATTATAATTTCAATAATAAGTTAGGTATAATTCAGTAACATAAGCAACTAATCATGAAACAAAATATGCATAAAAATAGTTTTTTATAATATTTTAACTCTTTAACCTCCTTGATAATACAAAAGAGTTTTTTTTTAAGTTGTTGATAACTCTGTAGCTCCGCCTACTCCATTCTGGGAATGAAAGCGTGAGTTTATGTAAATACGTATGTGAGAATACAAAATAATAACAATAGTACAACCTTTGTGGACCGCATTTAAGTTATAAATGTATATTGCAACATATAAAATGTGGTATTTACCAATATGTCCTAATATAAGGCGTCTCCCTTTACCAGATGGATTTTTGAGGCCTGTAGAAAGCCCTTGCCGATGAGCTTCTTTTGTAATTTTGACAGTTGTATCTTGCCATACTTTATCCTTCGTGTGCCCTGTAAAACAAACAATTAATTGTAATATCATCACAAAAAATAGATAAAATGACAGGTTTAATTTTAAATGGTATAGAATTTTGACTATAACATTCAGCTATCACGTTTTGTACGCATATTTATATATTGCAACTTTAATTTAGACCATTGCAGAATATCAAGAAAGTTATAGAAGTCAACTAAATAATTACCTACCTTCATTAACCCATGTCTCATCTAGGTAATATATCTTTTTCCCCGCCTTTCGTGCTTTTTCTATTCTGTCGAGGTAGTTAATTCGCCATTCCACTATATCACTTCTATCAATCAACATACTTTTTCGGTTTCTTTTCGAATACCTGAACCCAAGTTTTCTTAAAACTTTACAAAATGTCGTTCTTGATAAAGTTGGTAAACTGTCATTCCTGTTCACATCTTCAAGCATCTTGTTAATAGTTGGCATTGTATTTGCAAAATAAAATTCGTGTATTTTCCTTCTAATACCACCCAAGTCAATATCGTCAAGGCTTTTCACTAAGCTTGGTTTTGTCGCAGGTGGCGGTGGCGATTGAACCCTACCGTGGGTCTTGTATTCTTTGAGAACACTGTATACTGTAGGAATCGAGACACCCATGATTTCTGCCGTTTTATTTACTATGTCAGTTTTGTATGGATATTTATCCTTTGGCCACGATTCCTCTATATATTTGAAAATGTTCACAAGCACTGTTTTTTCGGGTGATGTAAGGTGGCGTGTTGTAGCTCGCTTTTTCTTCGGGGAAGGAAATCTAAGCATGGAACTAGCCCGACTAGTTCCCGGCTTGCAATCGTCCATGTCTGCGTAAAACTCACAACTCCGTAACAAAATAACAAAAACTAACAAATTCAACAAACATTTAACAGAAAGCAACAAAATTAACAGATAATAACAGTAAATCAAGACTCTGAAACACTACAAATATCGCAATCGCGTTGGATCACAACAAGCAATGGCGACTGTCAAACAAATCGACTAAGTTAAAAACCACGTAAGGAAGGTGTTGCTATTTATGAAATATGCTACTATCTAATTTAGCCGCGTTACATCTTGGGGGATTGAAACCTTACGTTTGTAACCTCTGAAATATTGGGTATTTTTTTAGGGATAATTTACTGTAAAAAATAAAATATACATTTAATATTATTGAAATAGTTTCGAATTCGAAAATGTATATTACATTCGATAGGTTTATGCGTAATTACGTGTTGATAGAAAGTAACGGCTGAATAAATTCGCTCAAGTATTTTAAAATACTAAAGATTGAACAGGAACAAAACATTGCCTTATAAATAACCCTTTTAATGGTTTGTTTGTTGTTTGTCATCTATATATCTTTGTGTCTTCCTGGCTATTGGATCTTTCTTGATATTATCCCAAATCCTTTTAAGTTCTAAATGGTCATTTTCCTGGCTTCTTATGATTACTATTGATATTTTCTATATCCAGAATACAGAATACAGAATACAGAATTTATTGGTAAAATTCAATAACATTTTACAAGTCAATTTAAATATTTAAATAGGTGTTGTCAATTAATTACAATTTAAAATATCAAACATTATTATTGACTCACATCCATTGTGTCTCTTTGTCTTCCTGTTGTAGTCTTCTATCTTGAGTCCCTACTCCCTATCCCTAGCTACTCTTAGTCTGTACGTAATGCACCTGCGCCCTCTTATGCGGTGTACTGTAGGTTCTCAATCAACTGGTGGAACCCGCTTGTGGGAAGCCAGTGACCGATCCACACCACCGCACGAGTGCCTTCCAAGAGGACACACCACGTACTTAGTACTACAGTTCACCACAGACTGATGCTTGTTGAGTACACCAGCCCGCAATTCCCTGTAGTGTCAGTCAGTATTGTCAACATCCTCACTAAAGGACATGAGGACTGGCGAAATTAACCTCAGTTCAAAAAATCCGGCTCGAAGGACCAAATGTAAAACCAACTAGTTTACGTTGCGCCAACCAGCTGACCTTACGAATTACTAGGGGAAACTATGACCTACCCTAACACTCTAACATCCCTAACAGCCCTTAAGCCTTACAGAGCCTAGCCCTAGTTATGGATAGTCAATACATAAATATATGAATGCAGGATGCCTGTACCATGCGACCTAAGGCATCAGCCGGGTTGGAAGGAAATAGGCACCAGGTTGGATACTCACTGCCAGCCTGCAGATTCACAGGACTGATCAAAGATGGCGAAGGGTGTCTTGGCCACAGTGAGGGTTTAGTATGGGGAAGGAGTAGCTCCCAGAGAGTGGCCCTGGGCAAGCTAGGTAGTTAGGAGTGAAACACCAACGGACAGTTGATATCTGATTTATTTATTCACTTACATGCTATTTATATTATTTACATTTATGTACACATACACAGGTTTGGCTCTGTGTGCTGTGTGTGGTATTAGCCGCTGTTGCAGATTTAGATCTGGGTTTATGGGTCAGTGGCGTGTTGGTTGTGTCAGCGGATTGTAGGTCGCGTGGTCCAATGGTCGGTTGAAGGTGCTGAGACTGAACATTTCCCAATAATTTAAAATGTTGGTATTCGAAGGAAGCAACGGTTCATTAATAAAAGCAGCCAAAATACTCTGTAAATTATCAAAACCATTTAAATCAGGCAAATTTTGGCACCGTTGCCTGAACTGCGTTTGCAGAAAATCATCAAGCGCAGACTGCGCAGATAAAGATTCTTCTTCTGTTTGCCTTATATTATTGTCTGAAGTCAACTTTTAATATCTTTGATAAGTTTGCACTAAATGGGCACGAGCTAATTCCAGCTGTTCATTTGATAACATCGAGTTAACCCTTTATTTGGCAAGGATGTAAAAAGTTAAAATTGTTTACTATGTGATGTTTTCTGAACATAAGGTTGAAAAATACGTCTAAAAAAATAAAAATAAAAATCATACAATTACTGTTTTCCTGAAAACCAATGTATATCACAATATACATTGCCAAAGAATCGAATTATTATGTCTAAATAGTAATGTATACTGTGATAGACAACGCCAAGTGCAAAGAAAAATATATTTTAATATAAAACAACAACAAATATGAGAAATACCTGTACATAATCCAGGCATTGTTAATACAAATATCGATTACCTGAGCAAATATCCCCATGTACCGTCTTTTGGTTTTTAGTGGTATTTTATATAAAGATATCAACATGTCAGCAAGGTCGACTCCTCCCATATGTTTATTGTACTCTAAGACAATTTGTGGGCACTTCACATCCACTTTTTGCCTTTTTTCTTTGCAGAATCTTTTTATTTTGTGCACAGGTTCGACTCCTACAAAAGTAATTATCAACGTGACGGGCTTATTGTCGTTCCAACGTACTGCAGCCAGCTTGTTTTTATTGCATACAACTTGTACGTAATGGCCCCTTTCTTTTTTCTTCATATTTTTTTCAGATGGAAGTATCTTTTCAGCACCTCTAATCCGATTGTTTCGAATAGTGCCGAGTGCAAAAACTCCATAATTTTCCCGCAGAATATTTAAAAGTTCTGGCGAAGAAAAGAAATTGTCGCAAAAGATAGTCGCAGGTTTCTTTGTAATGCTTTGGCACAAGGCAAGTACTATTTTGGCACCGAATCCTATCGAAGCCTCCTGGTCAGTGAACTGATGAAACCTGAAGGTATCTTCCCCCCCGTACAGGATAAAATCGTATATCATCCCTGAAACTCCAGCTCTGACGTAGTTTTTAAAACCCCATTTATATGGTTTATCCTTCATATATTGTTTCCTATTTCCAGCTGTCCGTCCTTTAAACGGAATCATCATTTCATCTATGCTGAATTTATTTTAATTTTCATGTACTAAGCAGTTTCTCCTGATTTTTTCTACTATTGGTCTTATTTTGTAATATCTATCAGAATCCTCTATGTTATTGTCAGCAAAGTGTAAGTATCTGCGGATTTGTTGGTACAGTTTTAAAGGCATTAGGTCGGCTACTTGTGCAAAGCGAAAGTGAGCATTCCAGTAATCTGTATATGAAGGCATTTAAACAATACCCATTATAATATGTATGGCAATAAAATCCAGAAATTCTTGTTCAGTTAACTGAATCGGCCTACCAGTTTTTTGGACCGAGTACATATTCGTTTGTTCTGTGATGAAAGATACGATTATCAGGTGAAAAGAACTTATTGAAGTAACCAAGGGGAGAATCATCATCAGGTAAGTCTTCGAAGTCATCGTCGATTTCTTCAAGTGTGGCTCTGTGTTGAAATACAGTTTTTTGCCATTTGTAATCAAGTACAAATTTTTTAAGTTTTTTTGCTCTCTTAGGGACTGGAGCAAGCTGCTTCTTAGCCCTTGTTTTTCTCGTGGAGGTTTTTGATGACGTCGGGGTTACCGTCACAGAAGGCAGAGATGGTAAAGAGTTTATTAAGGGGATGTTAAAGTAGTTTGGTTCCCTGGTCGGTGAAGGATAAACTTCTTGAAAAAATGGGGTCAAGGGGGCATCTTCTTCGAGATCACACGTTTGCTTTTCAGGTTCTGGTTCATTAATTTGTGCAACGTCATCATCAGAGCTATTCAACAAATTGAATCGTTCCTTTGATAATCAACCTCATTTTCATCATCGGATTTATCGCTTGTTTCAGAAAGAGCATTCGCGGTAGAATTAAGGGCCAATATTCTCGCTGATCTTGTCTGAACCACATGCTGTTAACAAGCAAAAAAAAAATAACGAAAAAATTTCGGCTAAGGGTATTTGGCAATGTATATCACAATAAACATTCAAAAATAGATATCATTTTACTCGGAATTGGCAAAGTCTATCACAGTATACATACAAATTAATAGGTCATTATACGTCTTTTGGCTGACATGATGATGATGATGATGCTTGTACTTGGCAATGTATATTGTGATATACAAACAAGTTTAGACGAGCACATATGATAGAAAACCACGCAAATCAGTAAAAAAAAAACAAGGCAGTCCATAAGAAAACATTTGTTAGTATATCCAAACCGTATTTAAGGTAAGAGTGTTGCCAGGAGAATGAACTAATTTTCTACTAATTAAATGAAGATTATGTGACAAAGAATTAATTGTAAAACCCTTCAAAAAAATATGGAACTTGTCTAAAATTTTTTTTATTGAGTGTATATCACAGTATACAAAGTCAAATAAAGGGTTAATTCTCGGATCGAGATAAATCGCACCCAGAAAACATTCATTTTGAAGAAGTGCTTTCTCCCTTTCTCTCATACACATGGCTAAAAAATGCCAAAAGCCGTGTTCGTATTTTCTATTTCTAGTAAACATTTAAGCCAGTCTCCAAACGTCAATTGTTCTCGTTGTAAAGTTTTCGACAAAACACGGCATCGTTTTAAAATATCAAGAGTGTCATTAAGTTTTTGCCATGTATTTTCTACAGCAAATGTCTGAAACACAGATACTGCGCGTCCACTTATGAAATCCTTTAATAATAATATGCGCTCTATCATGTCTGCTGTAGAATCCCACCTTGTAGGACAATCGATGATTGCTTGTGGTAAATCTTGGAGTCTTAACTGAAGAGCATTATTTGGTGAGCGAAGTACACGAGCTATCTGGCGACATTTTTCTAACAAATCAGATAGCTTTTTACAAGCATCCCTAATAACAAGCTGCAACGTATGCGCCGCACAACGTACTATAGCCAATTTGTTTTGACCTTGACTGTCAATATGGAGGTTTAAGTTACCTGTTTCGGTAAGCCACGTCTCGAATCCGGTCTCATGCTCAGATTCTTCATCAGATGACTCTTCTTGAATGACTTGCATCTCTTCCTGCAACTGTTTGGACATTCGAATCAAAGCTCCGTTATCAGATGTTACGGAATATAATTGTTTAAGCTCAATACCGAAACGACTTAGAACTATCATCACTGTTTCTTTTAGAAAATCGGCGGTATTTCTGTCATGTAACTCATGGACAGTAAGGTTTCTAAGAACAATTGTACCATTTACAATATACTGAATGTTAATACCGAGAAATCTTCTAGATTTTACTGACTACTGATTTTACTGATCAGCTTTTAACGATATAAGTTGATCCTTTAACTTGTCATGGACACTCTTGCGTATGTCATAAGTACTTTCTTGCATCACTGTTTCAGGCTACGTCCGCACAGGCAGGAGGCTTGCTTAGCGCCTAGAGCCTAGTGGATTGCATTCCGGCTACCTGCTAGGAAACTCGGCGGCCGCACTGAAAGTGGTTTACCTGGCCGTTCGCTAGGCGCCTCGGTCATTTGCATGTCGGCACGTTGACGAGATGTCACTTTAAAAAATAGCTCTTAAACTGCTACTTACAGAAAATTCAACTTTAAAATATACAATTTCACGGCATTACCCATCATGTTGGGTTCATGAAATAAATAAATAAATGTTATTGCTTTAACCTGTCTGTGACACCTATGTCTACACAGCAGTGTTCGCTGACTCCTGTTAACGCATATTGTTGTTTAGTTGTTGCCATGAAGTGTCATAAATATATTTAGGTGTTATATTGACTATAAGTGCAGGTATGGGTTATAAAAAAGAGTTCGTCGAGAGTTTAACACGAGATGCTAAAAGTGTCGAACAACTCCTTTATCTAGGTTTAACCGGTAATAAAGGAATTTAACTAAAGCTTATTGTGTTAGGCAGTCTCCTTTAAAGACGTTCTAAAAGGTATTGGTGTTGAGCAACGCATTTATGGGTCGTTATTAACACTTTATAATTGATTGATCAAAGTAACTTACCTGTAAGTGTCCTTCGATCAAAATTATATGAAGTTGACGCCTCTTTTACACCAAAAACTAACCAAAAACTAACCTGGCAACCAAGGTTAGTTTTTGGTGTAAAACGTGGCAGCTGCTGAAAGGAGAGGATAAAAGAGATCTGTTTGGGTAAAACTTTAATAAATCTGTTTTCTTTAAAGACATGAACTATGGAAACCAAGCTTGAGAAGGCCAGAAAGGGACAACCATTATTCCTTCTGCCTTATCAGTTTCTATTTTCTTTAAGCATTTTAAAATCAGAGCCCATGGAGGAAAAGCATAGAAAAAACGATTTTTCCATGAAATGGTAAATGCATCTACAGCTATACAGTTGGGTTCCATATGCCAAGAGACAAAGTCCTTGCACTTTTTATTTTCCCAAGTTGCAAATAAGTCAATACTGGGTATTCCAAATTTAGATACAATTTTATTAAATGCATAAGAGCTTAATTCCCATTCAGTTTCTTCGTTAATTTTTCTCGATTCTCTATCTGCCAAATAATTATCTTTTGATGCTATATATGACGCAAAAACAAATAAGTTTCTCTCTTCACAAAATTGCCAGATGTCTCTAGCAATGTTACTAAGATGTGGGTATTGTATGCCGCCCATACGATTAACATAGGATATTGCAGTAGTATTATCACACCTAATTAATATTTCACAGTTATTAGACTCTTTTGCAAAACATTGTAATCCAAAGTAAATGGCCTTCAATTCTAAATAATTAATATGTTGTTTTTTATCATGTTTATTCCAAAACCCATGTAGTTTTTTATCAGCACATACAATACCCCAACCAGTTAGTGAAGAGTCAGTAAATATTTCCATGTCATATACAGCATCTCTAATAGGATTACTTGAGCCTACAACCTTTTCTTCCCACCATTTCAAATCTTGTATTATTTCCTTATTAAGGAACATTGTTGACTCAAAATCATTATTGTTATCTCTAAGGCTTAGATACTTCAAACGTTCCAGTCGTTTAGTGTACATTAAACCATAAGGTATTGCAGGACAAACTGATATCAAAGTACCTATAAGTGAGGCAAAGGATCTAATAGTTAATGTTTTTACTGTTTTTAATGTTTTAATCTGTTTCAGAATTTTTATACTTTTTTCTTTAGGAATTGAAATAGTATATGTTTCAGAATTTAATATAAATCCCAAAAATTTACATTCCTTTGATGGCTGAAGAGAGCTCTTTTTTATATTTATAATAAAGCCAAGAGATTCTATAAGTTGGTAACTTTCCAGAGTATTACTCTGACATTGTTTTAATGAATTTCCAACAAACAAGAAATCATCTAAATAATTAACAGAGCTAAAGCCCTTTTCTCTAAGGAAGGATGTGACTGGTCGCATTAATTTAGTAAAGACATATGGAGCTGAAGATAATCCAAAAGGAAGAACTTGAAATTCATAGCTTTTTTGCTCAAAATAAAAACGAAGATATTTGCGACTACTGGGGTGTATTTTTAGTAGAAAATAAGCATCTTTTACGTCCAAAGAACTCATGTATGCACTTCTGTTTATTAATTTTATTGCTGTTCTAAGATCTTCCATCTTAAAATGATAAGTCTCTATATACTTTTTTATTATACTTTTTTATACTTTTTTTTATACTTTTTTTTTTATACTTTTTGATTTCAAGTTTAGAATGAATCTAGAGGAACCATCAGGCTTAGGTATGAAAAATATTCTAGACAGATATTGTCCATCAGCTGGTTCACAAGCTCTAATTGCCCCCGATTTAATTAAATCTGCAATACAATTTCTGATAATAACTTTTTCTGAAGGGTTAAAACTATTATTTGAAGGAGGATTATCTTGGTGAACTTGACATAATAAAGGTATTTTGTATCCTTCACGGACCCATTGCAGAACAGTTTTATTATTAGTGATGGATGTCCATTTGTTATAAAATAAAGCCAAGCGACCAGCTGTGCAAACCTCTATTCCCGGTCTCTCCTCTTCATTGATGATGGTTGGGCTGGTCTTCTGCCCCGAGTTGCTCGATAGTTCCCCCACTGATATTGACGTGTCGCTGGAGTGCGAGCTGCTGGCCGCGGTGTTTGAGCTGTCTGACGATTGTACCGTCTCTGCATGTTCCTAACTCGCTGCAGGTAATTGCCTCTTTGCCCGCCCAGGGGCTGAGTGCGTGACATGGACGGGCCCCAATAGTTTAAAGCCGTGCTGCTCTGTGTGGATCTTAAGTTAGGAGCCTGCAGCTCCTTTAATGATTTTTCAAGGTCTTTTGATCTTTTGATAATAGTGTTTAGGTCAGAACCGAACAAAAAATCTGATGTTTCTGTCTTTTCCAGAGCTTCTTTCAGGTTTTTGCTTAGACCTGGTAATATTACTGTTCTTCTTGTTTGTGATTCTAAGTATTGGACATTACACAGCAATCTAATTGTGTCACTGACAGCTGCAATATTTTCTTTATCATTGTTTTTAATCAGTTGTATTAGAACCTTATTAAGGTTTCTTATGGCCAACCCGGTATGGTCTTGCTTTTCACATATTTTTGTATCTCTTGTTTTGGCATTATTATGCAATGCAGCTAAAACTTCTTCTAATTTTTTGTTTACTTCTATGCTGTTTGCAGTTTTTGTAGGCTCGCCGATTAAATCCAGGATTGAATCATCCTGATTTGGGATCGTATTTTCATCTTCATCGTCACTGGAGCTATATATAATTCTTCGTCTTTTAACAACTGAAAAAATATATATACTGTTTGAGGGTCTGCTTTAAAATGCTATCTTGTGATCTAGCAAGACCACTTTGATACTCTGGTCTACTACTGTACTTGTCAATAACAAATTTCTTTATAAGGTTTACATAAAATATAAACCCCCATTCTATTGCATAATCCAATATACCTCATGTGCCCCCACGTGACACCGTGAGGTTACTTGTCCGAAGAAAAGTTGGTAGATTAGGTACAGACATATATAAATATCATTTTTACTATAGTATAAAGCTCCCGAATCAAAAAATAGGTACCTATTTTTTGATTCGGGAAATCTTACGGTGTCACGAGGGGGCACATAAGGTCTTACAGTTTATGCGGTAGAACGTGGATCTACACATAAACTTTGTACCATTATAATAACGACATTGACAGACTTCTTGGCAAAATTATCTTACGGTGTCACGAGGGGGCAACATGAGATATAACGGCTTATGCGATAGAACGAGGGTCTATACGTAAGCTTTATACTATAGTAAAAATGATATTTATATATGTCTGTACCTAATCTACCAACTTTTCTTCGGACAAGTAACCTCACGGTGTCACGTGGGGCCAGATGAAATGATTACAGATGTGCGACGCCGAATGTGCGATGTACGCTAGTGCGACATTTCTATTGATCGACAAAGCAATTCTGCGATGTTGAATTGTGCGATGTATTTGTGTCCGACAATACAAATTGCCGACAGTATGGATCAGCGAAGTGCTGGTATGCGATGTACTTTTATTCGACTATACAAATGTACGACAGTATGGATGAGCGAAGTGCTGGTATGCGATGTACTTCTATTCGACTATGCAAATGTACGACAGTATGGATGAGCGAAGTGCTAGTATGCGATTTTCTTCTACCATACAAATGTACGTACTATTACATCAATCTTTTTAAGCAAACTTTCTACGGACTAAGTAGATCGGTAGGCCAATCATTAAGTTTGTTAGGGTCTTATGGATGAGCGAAGACTTAGAATGCGATCAATTTTTATCTTAAATACTCATTATATTCATGAAATCAACTTGCAACTGTAGGTATATGAATGACACCAAAAATAAAAATGCAATACTCGTAAAAATCTGAAAATGTACCTATATTTTACACTAACCAAACTAAAAATTGCACATTGTATCCTTAACAACAAAACATATTAAAAATCAATTGTAACTTAACACAACGAGTAGGTATCTTATTTCTTTCTTATACTTTCTTATACATTAAAAAATTAACGAATTAAAAACGTGTTATGCTTGCGATCCCGAGTAAATATGTATATATATCCGTCTCGTTTTTTTTAGAATTTTTTTTCATTATTATTGATTCATATTCACTGACTTTACGAGGCTCAATATTTTGTATCAGCTGACGTTGCAGGGCTTTTCCGTATTTTTTTGCTCTTTTATCAGTTCTTGAACAGTTTTATATATATTTTGTTTCCTCCGGCTGAGTAAAGCATTCCACCGCCTATGCCATGCTTCTAATGCATTCTGAGTTCTAGGTACGTTGGATTCAAATGTATGCCAAACTGACCACATTTTTGGCGAAAATCTTCCGTGGATGTAGTACGTGTTGAACCATTCAGTGATGGCATGTGCTTCATCCGGGATTATCGACCTTTGAACTATTTGAAACGCACTGGGTATTTCTTCAGCTGGGAGGAAAGCTAACGCCAGAAGATGTCTAATGCGAACAGCGAAATCTATATCCTCTGTGTATTTTTTTACTAATCCAGCTGATTGCACGACACGTGTCTCCATATGCTTTGACTTAAGTGAAAGTAGCAGCTTTTATGTTGGCTGTCTGTCAGCACCCTTTTGACAGCATTTATGGCTGCTATTTCAAAGTCTGTGATTACTACCGGTGGAGAAAAAATTACTCCATGTTTCATCGCAATTCGGCAAACCAGTTCAAGCAGATAGTAATAAGATCTTTCAGTCTGATGAGACATTAGCCCAAACATTAATGGGACTATAGTGCTGCCTACTTGGCCATGGATCGAGTATAATTGTTGAAATGGTTTAGGACAGCACTGAAATGTTCCGTCCATTATCACGAAAGGAGAGCGAGTCAACAACATTATATTTTCTTCTGTTGGAAAAAGTATGACTCGTTCACCGTTTGCATCAAAATCAGCCATCAAAAAAGGTCTATCATTAATTTTGCACATATCTTCAGTAATTATGACTTCGTTTACAGACTGTGGAATTTTAGGCTGATTCTTAGTTCTCGTTCTATGTATTAAGAGTCTCATGGTTTCCTTGCTCTGAATGAACAGACCACTGATTCTTGGAAGTGTGCTCGTGCATGCTTGTATGATCTGTACGGGTGCTTCCAATGATCCTTCTGCCCTCCGTTTGATCGAATTACTAAGCTTCATGCTTAGCAGGTTATCTGGATCGGTTGCGTGATTATGAGGTCTTGAATTTAAATTCTCTATCAAATGTCTTTCATCTTGTAATTTTGTCTTCAGCGCACTCGGACATTTGTAATTGTTTTTCTTCAAACAAGACCAGTAGTGCACGTCTTCTCTTTTTTTATTTAATGAATATAAGTACCCGTCTAAAAAGACCAAATCCTTCCCACGTTGTGATTTAATTAATTTTGCAAATCTTACTTGCAAAGACATCTTGATAAGCAGCATATACTATTCTTATTTATGATAAGCAGACATAGACTATTTTGACATCCGAAGACATATATGCTTATCGAAAAATAAAACACGCATTTCGAGGCCAGTATCTTGGCATTTCTATCAAAAGGACCCCGAAAAAGTTTTTACGAAAATGTGGTTTCAGTCAATTTGCGTGAAATTTTGATATGTTATAGACTTAAGGGCACAAATCAGAGGTCGCAAACTTGTGTGACGGTTAATCATACTTCGCACAAATTATTTGTCGCTCAAATGGCCTGTCGCTAATCTAAGTATCGCTTATTCATACTTCGCACAAACGACGTGCCGCACAAATGCCCTGTCGCTAATCTGAGTATCGCCGAGTGATACTTATCACAAACGACATGTCGCACAAATGACATGTCGCAATGCCGTGCATCGCTTATTCATACGTCGCACAAACGATGTGTCGCTCATTCGGTGTCGCACATCTGTAATAATCCCATACAGCAACAGTAAAATTAAATTATTAATTTTGCCGTTTTGTCCATATATTGAAATCTAGAATGAATACACTACATCCCCAAAGCCTGGATACCTCTGTAGAATATCAAACAAATTGTCAAAAAATATTTTCACGTTATGCCTGTTAAAAGATGTTGCCCTCGAGAAGCTACAGGCCTCCGACTTACGAAGTCTTATTTCAGGGTGCCGTTTCCTGAACCCGTAAAGCCAATCAATGCCAGCCATCTTCCGCTCTTCCCAAGCTTGAGGTTTGCTAAGATTGTGAAACTTGGCCATCTTGTAAGCTAGATGCCTTACCTCACAGTGTCGAGCCCGTAACACATTTTTGAACAGGTCACCAAATATTTTTCCAATGCATCTTCGAGTTCATTCGAAAATATCTTTCTGACTGTATAGTTTGGTGTCATTCGAGTATCTACTTCGTCCCCTGTTATTTTCTTTTTTTGAATATAACGATGCAATGTAATGCATTTGACGTTTTTTAATTCAGCAGCAGCTCGCAAACTCATTCCAGTTTCTACGAGTTCTACAGCCTCTCGCATATTAGCTTCGCTATGCAGACCCCTATCAGTTTTCCTCAGACGATTTCTTACCATTGTGACTTCTAAATCTGTAATAAAACAAAATAAAGTTAAATGGGGTAGTATGGAACAAAACGGGGTACAATGGAACGCTGTTCTGAACAGAGCCATAAATATATTAGATAGAGCTGATGCGCGATCCGGTGGGATACAACCAATAGACACGTAAACAGCTCCTAACTTATGGATGCCCGAATGGCTACCAAGAACATTACCACTTTCGTAATCATCGAAAAATAACAGCAAAGGAAATACTAATTTTCCTTGGTACTTATTTTTGACCATATTTGCCCAAACGCTACCTTGAGTAATATTTTTGATATTATGACTGTTATCTAATCATAAACTGTTGCAATAATCTAATGTTTCAGTCATAACATTATCAAGTGAGATTTTTTTTTGTAATACGTATCTAAGAGGAATAAATTGCTGTTTACATTCGGTTGGCACAGACGTTACAACACCTCTCCTGTTAACATTAGACATTGTTTGACCAATGACTGTCAGTAGGGTGATATTGGGGATTCTGGATCATTTTTCCTCGCTGCGCTCGGATGATCCAGAATCCCCAATATACCCATCGATCAGCGATCTAGAAGTCCAACAAATAATTCATATCGAATGATCATTCTAACAACGATAGGTACTCTATCCTCCAGAGATGCTTCCAGCACACCCACATACCGCCCGCCCTCTATTACTAGTCTTCTGAATATTAACGTAATTTCATCGTCATGACAGCCGTTGTAGTTACAAAGTTAATTCAAGTAGTTGCAACCTAACGAGACAGACAGACGAAGAAGTGCAAATGTATTTGAATGCTCTGTTTAGTTGATAATAAATTAACTAAGCAGTCTTTTTTTTTTAAAGCCAATATGTTCATTCAAATCAATTCTCCATGTTTGTTCTCCAACACCCATTTTCATGATCAGGTGCAAAATATGTGTAGCCCAATTATCCTTATAAAAATTATTTTTGGTTTGATTAAATTTTATTAAAATTGACATTAGTAATTGACGTTGTCTTAATTCAATAAGTAAATATTATTTGATTGAGAACTCTGGGGTAACACCTTTATTAGATAATAAATAAAAAATAATTTATAAAACATGTTTATTTAAACACCATTTTCTTAAACAAGTTACATTTCTTAGCGCACATACAGTTGGATGATATATACAGTTAAACACTTCACTTGACAATCTGTAATCTTCATACAAACTTAACAATTTAGGACAGTTCATGTCTTCCAGGTTAATAATATCATTATGATCTAAAATATTTTTAAGCCAGGAAACTTTTTCCAGACCCTTACAATAAATCTTCTTATCAATCAAAAACTCTTGGATATACATTAAATATTTTTCGTAAGGTATAAATCCGTCATACCAATTGATTTGTCTGTTTCTCTGTATCCATGATACTTGTTTACGTTCCGTTGGAGAGAGATTGTGCAACGGGCAAGGCGGTAGAATAAGAAGGTGTAATAATTGGTCCTTAACAGCGATTGCAATTTCTTTGACAATAAATGAATTGTTATCCGTTTTAAATCCCTGCACATCAACTATTGCTATCGACATCACGTCAACTTTCTAACAATATTACTCAAAGGTCTGTACTCCACCAATCGATCGTTAATAATCAAACAGTAAGCACTAGTATTATCCGGCAATTCCTTTTCTGTTTCGATTTCTAAACGAACGTCAACAGGTCCTGTTTTTAAATGCTCATTTTGCCTCGAACAATCAATCACATATAATGGAGCTTTTTCCTTAAATTGTATAAGATCAAGCAACGGATCTATGGGGAGGTTATAATACGACTGACGAAATCTCGCATACATATCGTATAATATACTGTATTTGTTCTCATCAAATTTCAAGTTAAGATTATCGTATGGATAATAGAATGAATTTAAAAATAAAGTCACATTTTTAAGATTGCAATGATCAAATTCAGCGTTATTGTTTAATTTGTTATTTTTCCTATTAGTTTGCAATCCAAAAATTACATACCAAGGCTTTTCTAGTTGAGAAGTGGTCTTTATAGACCATGTATGTTTGGTTGTTTTTGGTAATAACGGATATTCATACAAATCCCAATTCCTAAACGCTATTTGTACAGGTTTATCTTTTTCTAAATGTTTAAGCAATGCAAGCTTTTGATGATCTGAAACTTTAACATGCGGCATGCGCCATTGAACTTTATCTACCTTCATTTCCACTGTGTCCTCTTTTGCGGTTACAACACCATTCAGATTTGTACTACTTCTATTTAGTATTAGTTCATGTTTACTATTAATAACTATTTTTTTGTAATCCTCTGCAAAACCTAATAATTTATTAAGTGGTAAAAGAACGCAAAATCTTCCACTGTGATCATCAAATCCGTTTATGTTCCAACCCCACATTGCAGCAGCTTTACTTTCTCCACCATTCATGGAGACTAAAGATTTCATTGTAGTAGTTATTCCAACATTTCTAATTCGATCTATTTCAATCCCATTCATTTCATATCTAATATCTTGAAAAAGAAATGATATAGCATTATTTGTCAACTTAACATTTTTCACTTTATTTACACCACTCACGTCTTTAGCTGTTATAGAAAAATATCCTTCTATGTATAACGCGCTAGCTGAAGGTAATACGTATATATCTTGCTGATGGATAGGTATTCGTATTTCATCATTTTCGTTAAAACTGTTATTGTATGGGTTATAAGTATGGATTTCATAACTTTCAATTGAGTTATCGAATTGCACATCATCGGTTATATGAAGGATGCTCATATTTTTAATCCAAGGGCGCGGAGAAACTCTTTATTACTCTTTGTTATTGCAACAACTTTTTTACGTCTAGCTCGTCTGACGTTGTGCTTGACAGTGGGGTTACAACGATTTTGTCTTTGTATTTTGTTACAGATATCATCGTTAAAAATTATCATTTTGATTTTCGCAAGTGAAGACTTATATTAATATTTTCCTTACTAAAATTAATCAGATTTCCCTGTAAATCTAATATTTTCACCGTAATTGATGAAATATGTTTCTTCTTTAGAGGAAAATATATTATATTTTTAGGTACTTCAATTATTTGATATCCGGGTGGACTGTTCAGCGTGAATTCGTGAATTATATGTGTAGGCAAACCGTTCGTGTAAGAACCTTGGACAAGATCACATTCGATCCGTATCACAGACGCAGCAATAATGCATACAGGGTTGTCTGATTCATGCCATTTATTTGGTTCCAACACCCTCTCTGAAAACCCCAATAATGCGCCTACACTATTTTTAACCTTAAAATTAATCGGTTCACTGCAAAAAATTGAACATTTTGAAGTATTGTTGTTAGGAACGATTTTAAACTGGCAATTATTGCTCATGTTACTTTTTAAATATTCATATAAATCAGACAAGTCATATGCGCCGCAAGGAATTGTAATATCCTTCTGTTTACCGTAAGCAAGTACATTGTTGCTGTCATTAATATTAGGTATTGAATTAAATGTTGAAAAATACAGTAAGCCGCACTCGTATTCGTCTTCTAATATTAAATGAGTATTTAATTCTGATCGAAGAATGGATTCATTTCCAGTGATTGTGAATGTAATAGACATTGTTATGAACTAAATGTTTTTGAAAGTGTGAGCTATTTATGTAGATCCCAAAATGAGTTTAAAAAGTCTATACACAAGTGCCCACAAATGAAAGGATGAGTCTTTTGTTTGTTAACGTAATTATAAAAAATATTTAAACCAACATATCTTAAAAATTCTTCAGGTGGTTTTAAATTACCATAACTATCGAAATATTCGATATAATTGTTTAATTTTGCATAGGCTACCCAATGAGTGCCAGAATTCTGGGAACTATCAAGATTAATAATTCCACATTCTTTTTTTAATGAACGTTTTGGTAGCTGATCTCGCATGAAAACTCCTCGAAAATTGGGAATTTCTTTGCAATATTTGAGAAGGTCGATGTTAGTTAACGCTCGTTTAGGTAGCCTATGCATTAGTTTTTTTTATTTTTAAAATAAATTCCTAATCCATTCTTGTGTTCTTTGAGATGCAGTCCTCTTCCTAAACTTAACTCTTCCATTTTTTGATTGTGCCTCTTGAGTTCTTGAAAACGTTGTTTAGCAGACTTAATAGCTTCTACCGCTCTAGCAATACCAGCTGCCCCACCTGCTAAACCACCTGCAGCAGACAATCCGGCAAAAATTGGTATTAGTGGCAAAACTCCTCCAACTTTTGGCACAGGTATCACTCGGGGAATGTTCACTGAAGTATCTGAATCCGCAGTCAATTCTCGCGCAACAGCAACTGCTAACTCTATCGCCGCTTTTTTACATGTAGGTTTTAACTTTTTAATATGTTTTTTTGTGAGCGAAACAATATTTTTGAAAGTGTTTTTAAAACCAGCACCAGACTTGGTTTTCTGTGAGGGAATAAACACATTTTTTTTCTTGTTTTTTCCATTCGATTTAGATTTTGATCGCACCATTTTTGCTGAATTATAAATAAATTATTTATAAGTTATTTTTAATCCGATGAAATACTCTGTCCAGTTTCAAGTGCACAATTAAAATGCGGTTAAACTATGATGTTCGCTGCTTATAAGATTTCTGTTTTATCAATCCAACTATTTTCTTGCGAAGGCAAGCCTAACCATTTTACATATAATTTTCGACCGTTTTTCTTCAAGACTTTTTCTACAAGATAAATGTTCTTATGTTTAGTTTTCTGTAATTCTTGCGCATAAAATGATCCTAAGATGGGTCGATGTCTAGCATCTTCTATTATATACGATATTGGGTTTGTGCTTTGTACTTTCGTAATAGTAAATATTTCAGTTGACCAATTGGGAGTATATCCTTTTTCAAATATTTCTTTATATTTGCTTATACGAACGGAATCTCCGACCGCAAATTTTTCTTTTTTCTTTAATGAACTGCTTTTTATTAAAAGATTTTTATATTTCTGTAATACCATATCTTTATTAATATCACCGACTTCAATTGGTTTAAGACCTATTGTTCTATGTACCGTATTATTATACTTATTAATTACTTCCGAAAGTGTGTTTCCTATCCATTTATAGTTTCCTTTTAAACTAAATTGTTTGTACAATTTATTCTTAAGAGTCCTTATGAATCTTTCCACTATAGAAGCTTTTTTAGTAGAGTAGGTAGAGTAATGGTTTATTTTATGTAGCTCAAGTAATGTCTTTAATTTTTTATTATAGAATTCAGTTCCTAAATCAGTTTGCAAGTTTTTGGGGATTCGATTTTTTTGTAACAAATCACAAAAAGCTTGTGTTATATATTCCTTATTCTTTTTTTTTAATGGATATACCCATGCATACTTAGAAAAAGTATCAATAATGGCTAAAATATATTTAAACTGTAAATTATCGTTTGAAACAGATTGCATATCAATAAGATCAGCTTGCCATAAATCATCTATATCTTTCATGACTACATTTCTTCGAGGAAAGTTTTTCCGCGCTTGTTTATGTATTTCGTTTACTACGATTTCTTTACTCATTTTTTGTATTTGTTCTTAAATGAAACTGATTCAATACTTTGTTGCAGGCTATTCACTTCTGTCTCTAGCTGAGCTAACGTTTGATTAATTAATTTTATTTTATTAAACAATTTATCTGCAGTATTGTCAACATACTGTTTTGTAGCACAGTCCTCGGGATCGGCAGGCTTTCCAATATTTTTAATTATCTTATTTTTTGCATCGAAACAATCGGCAACATTTATGAGCGCCAAGGGATGTTCATTAAAATTATTCATTTTATGTTTTTTTAACACATGGTGTCCAAACTTATCTACATTCATGTTCAACCAACACAATGAGACTGAGTCAAGAGTTGGTTTGGTAGTCTATTTATTCCTTAATGATGCCTGCTTCTTTTAGTTCTTCTATGATTGAAATTATTTCATTATCATGGTTAGTGTTGCCAGCATCTTTAGAAGCAATCAAAATTTTTAAACGTTCAATCAACTCATTAGGATCGTCCCAATATACAAAGTCGGTATTTGAATGATATTTTTTTAAGGAAGGCAGATTACCACCCTGCTTTGCCGTGTTGGATTCTTGAAAAAGGGGTTTAATAATTTGGCAGTATTTCATTCCTGAATTACCTTGTATCTGACCTTGAGGACTAAATCCTCTCTTATGAACATTTGTGTGCACCAAAATATCTTTATAGGTTATTTTATCCTTTTCATTTATTTTGTTGCAATTCGGTTTACTTTCAAATAAAAGCTCTTTTAAACCTGGCGTTAATTCATAACTTTTATCATTTACATTTATCGTAGATATTTTATTAGGTGAATTCTCCCCATAAGATTTAAGTGTTGCAGGTGAATTTCCTATCAAAAGTGTTTCACCGTCGTGCCTCACTCCAAAGGCAACATTAAAAGGTTTATTCGGAACTTGCAAATTAGTATCAACAACCTCAAAGCTTTTTACTTTTGCCACATTATTATCCATTTTAGTGGGAGTTTTAATTTCAGGTATGTTGGGAATATTGATTTTATCATTTTTTATGCAATCCAAGTTTACATCATTTGATGATATATTTTTGTTATCATGTTCATTTTCATTATTAGATGTTATTTGCTTAGGAGAATTATGAAGAAACATCATGGTTTCTAACGGATCGGTTAATGGTTTCAAAATCTTCTTATTTTTTAATTCTAAATCATCCTCCTCTTCTCGCATTTTTTTCAACTTATTTTTAATATTCTTTACAGATTTAATTAATTGTATTTTTATGTCTGTCTCCATGGCAAATCAATAACGCAGTCTTAAAACACCTCCGATGTTTATTATTATTATAAGTAAAGTGATTTAACTTTAGACATCCTTTATATTTATTCAAATTTTACAAAAACATCGAATGATTTTCTGTATCGACCATTATTTAATTTACAATCTTTGTTAATTATAAGACACGCATGCAAATCTTTCCATATATTTGCGGCAAGCGATTTGAATTTTTCCCAACTAATGTCAGAATTTACGTGCTCACGATAAATATGTTTTAAATTGACATCATCTTGTTTAAAAATTATCAAAAAATTAACATTGTCTCGTATTAATTGCTTAGGCACTTTAGAGTAAGTCTGAGTTAAATAAAAACAGTCTATTCCTTTATGTCGTCCCATACAAAAGTAATTACGAATATTAGTCTGATTTTCACAAGCTACATCATCAAAGATAAAAACTGAATTGGGCATCGCCTCATGAGGAGAGATTACCTCTTTTTCATCGTGGATCATAAACAGATTAATTTCGGGAATTCTTTTAAGAACTTCCTCTAAAAATCTATATTTAGGTTGAAAAGTCGTTTTAGAGTAAATGTAGACATTTCGAAATTTTAATCCATTTTCATGAAGCAATAAAGTTAAAATTATATTTGTCTTTCCACAATTTGATGGTCCACATATAATACATCGTATAGAGTTAGGAAGAAGCGTGCTATGTCTGCTATGATAGTTATCACAATGTGATCCATCACTTATTATTTTATTGATTTCTATTGACAAAGGCTGTTTTATAAACTTCATTGCCTTCTGTTCAATAATTTTATATAATAACAAATAAATTCTTGTAATAATATAATTGTCCCAAATCAAATGTAATTTTTATAAGTCTCCATCATTTCTCTAATTACACATTCCAGTCCTATATTAGGCGAAGAATATCAACACCGAGACCTAAATTGCTACTACTCAAGCGTCAGTCGCAGTCACCCTTTCTCTCGTTTCTAACGTAGGGCACACCGAATTTAAAATATATAGGTAAGTAAATCTATTTATTATTGCATCATCTTAGTTATATTGGTTTTATTACCATTTTATTAAATGAAAACTTATGAATAATTTATATTTCAGATAATTATGGAAGACAGCACCCAGAATGATCAACTTGATTTTGGCAGCATATATGATGTCAGCCCCGTTTTCCACGATGTGCCGGAGGATCACCCTTTTTACTATGCTCAAGACGTTGATGGATACTTAGAAAAAGTGGAAAAAAAGCGGCAAGAGCTTTTAGCCCGCAGAACACCCTATGAAAACATGTGTGTTCATAATGCAGTCGTAACGCATGGGCCTGACGCTCCGCGAGAGAAAAGAGAGCAGAAAGCTATAAATAACAAAACGGGTGTTAATAAAAAGGATCGTACTAAAAAAGGATCATCTTTTGTGATTAAAAATAATATTCGAAATGGACGATATTTAATAAAAATAAACATTGAGACGATGGATGATTGTTACAGTGATCGATCAGTTAGTGCACAATATCTTGTGTGTGATCCGTATGATGATGTGTTGGACAGCATAGAAAATGTGGTGAAGAAAATTATGAAAAAACTTGAAAGTGATTAATGCCGTGTTAGTTATATAATTGTGACTTGTTTCTATTATTTTTCCATGTTTATGTCATTGTAAAGTAGCTTGTTTGTTTTATGTTATAGTAATGAATTATAAAATCAATTTATGCTTATTTATATTGTATTTAACTTACTTTTACAGGACCAATTAATATAAGTTACTGTTAAGTTTGAATTAAGAAAGAAGATAATAGGTAATAATTACTGATTATAATTAATGTAGCATTTTAATTTTATTATAAATTTCTTAATTTTTGTTATTAACAAATAATTTGATGTTGACCTAAATATTCGAGGGGTGTTCAATATATTCGTGGTACCAATATGTTACAACCTATTTTATTAAAAGGCGAATATATTGAAAAATAAAAATATTATTACATCGATAACTTTTTTTCTTTACTATACCACGAATATATTGAATACCTCTCGTATATGTCTCATTAAGTGCAAATTAGGTAATAAAGATAATGGTTTGTAAGAAGTCTGTTAATCTGCCTGATATTTATTATTTTATTGCTGTATACACCTTGACCTCATTAAGTGTAATATTATTATCAGCCTTGATTAAATAAATGATGTTCAATATAGAATGTGGTACTTAATTTACATACATTACAAGTTGAATAAGCAGAGATAACTCGTTATAACATGTTATGACTTGCTTCCTCTGCAACAGCATTGTAGCGTAACTACAACCGACGCCGACATGCGCCGTGCGCCCGATCACCCGGCCAGCGTTTCGTTATGGAGTCGCATCCAGCCAATTTAAACAAGCAGAGACAACTCGTTCAACATGTTATGACTTGTTTCTCTGCAACAGTATCAATTTCCTTGTCTGAATCTCAATTATAACGAAATAAAAGGATAACATTGTTTATAAAACCCAGCCTTAGCAAGTCGGTGGTCTGACAGATTAAAGTTAACTAATATTTCAACCACTCTATTGGCGACGTGGTTGGCTTAGTTGGTAGTGACCCTGCCTGCGAAGCTAGCAGTCCCAGGTTCGATTCCCGCTTTGGGCGTTTTCTATCCATTAAGTATTTATTTCTCTATAATAAGCATGTTATCGCTGTCTACTACCCCTAGCACAAGCCTAGAGCTTAGTTTGGGACTGGGGTAAATTTGCGTGAGGTTGTCCCATTTAATAATATTTATTTTTTATGTTTGGTTATATTTATACGGACCCTCACTCTATATCGTCTGTTTTCCTGTTGCTATCGTATTATCGACGCGATAGTTCTTATTAACTTGGCAGTAGAAGCGAGCAAGTCAAAACAATACGATTGCAATAGGTGTAAAAACCAACGTAATTCAAACAAAAGCCAACTTATTTTAAACCTCGAGTGAATCTTATTACACTTGAAATATGGAAAAATTAATAAGTAGTATTTGAGTTAGGCAGGTTTATTACTAAGCATGTCAATAATTAATGGTGGAGGTAAATGAAAGAAAACAATAGCAATACATTTAAAATTTATTTTTATTATAAAAATTATATTAATGTTACAAATTGTATATTAGCAGTAAAATTTCTTGTTATTATAAAATAATAAAAATGTTACAAGTCATACATTAGCAGTAAATTACATTACCTACTTTACAGTGTTGCTATATTAAAAAGCTAATTTGTAATGTCCCCAAGGCAAAGTCGAAACATTATCTTCTAATACACACCTTTTATCATCATCCCTAGCAAGAACTAGCTTATTGATTTTTTGTGTAAAAATTTTATGATTTTTAGATTTTATTACGTACATATTATCTCTAATACATTCATTTTGAAATAAAGCGTTTTTGTATTTATTAATATTAAGTTTTTGTGTAACACACTTCTTTATTCCCTTTGCTTTCCTGATTGTTGAAATTTGGGTATCAATGCAATATAGTTTTGCTCTCAAACCTACAAATTCCTTCACGATCTCACCCCCCATTTCATCTTTAAAATATCCTGGAATTTTACAGTTCACTATGGGCATATTAAATATGTTGTTAACATCAAAATTGCTAGTATCAAAATATTTTATGTGAGTTTTGAGATCCTCATAAAAATCTTCCGTATGAATTAAATACAAAAGGCTATCAGTGTCCGTATAACACAGATGAATTTTATTTTTATAAACACGTTTCATCACATCATAATGAAAGCGATACAAATGACTTTTGGCTATTTCTAGTATAGAGAAACCTACGTATATGGGTCGATCTAAAACGATTTTTGTCTGTTGCAACTGAATTGCTACTAATGAATCGGATATAACTGCCAAGTTTTTGAAGTTGGGAGCGCTAATGTATTTTTCCGCACCGCAAACCTTATTTGTGTTATTTGAATCATCTTTCCAGATATTAACAAGTTTTACATCAACCTGCTTTCTTTTATTTTCAATCGTTTTGCCAAAGATTGAATTGTTTTGCTTTTTAAAAAAATCCCTTTCATAATCTGAGGTAGCATTTTGTCTTAAGGTGGTATTTAAAGATATGTATGGTTCTAAAAAGTTACTTTGATCGAAAGCTAAAATTTTATACGTTTTTAACAAAATAAGACCATGTTTCAAACACTCTTTTAAATGCATGTAGTGAATAATATATCTATGTTTATCATAGAGGCTGGCAATTAATTTTTTATTTTTGCTTCCCCTAGGAGTAAATTTTTCAGCTGCAAATGGCATATCTGAATGGGATTCATGAAGTTCAACAGGATAGTGAAGGTCGACTTCAAGTATAAAACCGGTATCAGAATCGTGTGACTGATTTTTAACGTTAAAGTTTGCTAATTCATCATCGTTAAGATACCTAAAATTTCCTGTTGGCAGACGTTGCATCATTGCATAGCCATATAAATTTACGCAGTCTAAATAGGCTAAAAAGCTGCTCGGTTCGTTAATGTTAAAATCTGGAAGATATTTATTATTCGCCTTTGCGTATCTACGCGAACATTGAGCAAGACCTCCTCTTATTCCGTTCTCCAGCATTTGATACATATCTATATCGGAGAGAAGATCCAATTTTACTTTTGTGTATAATAACATAGCATCCCAACTTAATGATGGTGATGATACGTAATAACAGGGATCAAGATTGTAGTGTTTAAGGCTCATACTTCGAAATTTTTCAAAAACGTCGCATAAAAGAAGCACGTCACATTTCAAGTATAAATCTGTATATTCTCCTAAGTTTTTAATAGCAAAAGTTTCCCAAACATGTAAGGCATGATTATAATCCTCAGAAGATATAGATTCTGAAGAGAGTTTACTAAAAAAATTGGAAGCCTGCGGCAACTGGGTTTCCTCATATCGTTGCCAAGAGTTTATATAATCATAACAATAGACACCCTTTCTTCTCACTATATCAAACTTGACCTCATCTCCAAAAAATGATTTTAGATGTTGGAAATCATCTTTTTTCATTGTATTTACTAAATTGTCTAAACTTGAACTTAAAAAGTTGAAAGAATCAATAAATTTTAATTGAGCCACATTTTGCTGATCTATCGGAATGAACTTCGTAAACGAAATATACTTTTCTTTATTTTTTGGGATAAGGTTTATTCGACCGCACACGTTTGTGAGTTCATTAATAAACAGATGGCAGTCATATCCGGAAAGGTTATGAAAAATTATTGGTATAAATGGGCAACTTTTTGAATTTAAATTACAACTATTGTGAGCGGGCCCTCTATATCGTCCTGTGAAGTGATCATGATCCTTTACAATGTTATCACTAGACGAAAACTTGTCTTTACAAATATGACAAACAGTACTAGTTTCAAATGATAGCTGTTCCTCTAGCGTAAGCGGAATCATAGGTTTGCTAACAGATAATATTGAGTACAACCGCTGCACATCGTTACATATAGACTCCACAAACTTTTTTGAACAGTTAGAACCGCGATAAGAAACATAGTCGTTTAAATAAGGATCACCTCTACAACAAATGTAATACGCAAAGCAAGATGCCTCATGCAATTGAATATTTTCCACGTACATAGATTTACTTTTATCTGAATACTCTCGTAATAAGCTTTCGAAGTCACCATAGATCACAATAGGTACCTCCTGAGTTCTTTCAAAATTAGAAAAAGAAAGGTGTGTATTTATCTCTGGTAAAACAGTTTGTACCCCTGCACAACTATGTTTAATTAATTTTTCCTCTGTTGAAAAATATAAAAAACAATCTTCACACAGATGTATCTTAGATTTATGTTTAGTTATCTGTTTGCGAACAAGTTTCTCAAAGTTTTTTATTAGGCAAAAGTGTGCTTTACTTTTTTTAGTTATTAATAACAAGTTAATGTGTTGTAATTTACGATTAGCGGTTTTATATAAGGGACCTGTTACGCTACCATTTTTTGTTAAACCATAGATGTTGAAACTAATATCAGTATTGTTGGCTTCGAACCACTTTACATCGCGCATGCTTGGCGGAAATGTCATGCCGGAAGTGTTTAACATGTTTTGGTATTTAGGATAAGATGAAACTCTGTTAGAGTTAGCCTTGCTAGGGTACAAATGAGCCATTATAGACCATAGAAAACAATGATTATCATCATTATTTATATTTAAACAAGCTTTTGTATTAGCAATATGTTTTGGTAATGGTATATACGATCCAGCTCTCAAAGGATTGTATTTTACTATGTTTATCTCTAAGTGACTGACTGATTCGATTGTCCATCCTGATTCCGAGAGCTCAAATTCCGCACATTTGGTAATTAGTACATCAGCAAGTGATTTGTATAATGTCAAAACGTCTGTACTCTGCAAAACTATATCGTACTTAGTGTTAAATGACTTAATGGAACTTTCACTATTTTTTGGCAAACAATACTTTACAAAAAGTTCCATATTAACTTTGAGTGAAACGTGCTTTTGTAATGAATCTTTAATAAGACTTTGTGCTATATCAGACTTTTCACATAAAAATGAATCCGGGGTAATATTAGTATTTGAGGGATTGATTTTATAACTAACTATTCTATTGCGAAAAGCATTAGCTATTATAAAAACGTTTTCATGCCGCGTACTTAACAAACTATTAGACTTGTGGATATTAGTCTTTTTATGTGCTGCTAATTTTGGAACCGTAACATTACATACATCACAAAAAAACATCTTTTACTATTTTTACTCTAAGATCTTTGTTTTGCAAAGGTTACATTTGTTGAAAACCATAAAAGTTTAAAATGTAACTGTAATCGAGTGTAAATAGTAGATTACTACAAAAAACAATAAAAAGTAGATTACTGCAAAAAACACTAAAATCTGTTAAAAAGTATTTGACGGGTACAACACAGGTTGTATGCCTTTATACTCTTCTTTAGCAGCCTGAGCAACTTGTCCGACCGCTTTGAAAACGGGGCTATTGTTATTTACAGCCCCTTTATATGTGAAAAAAGCATGTTTCCACCTGGTTGCTTCCGTCGCTAGCGGCTCGAGCTCGCGCGTGGTGAAGACTCGGAGCTCGACGTAGTACTCCCCGCGCCGGCTGGGGTCTCGTTGCAGCGTGTACCCGGAGCCCGTGCGCCTCGTCAGAAAGTTGCGCAGCGGAGCGGCTCTAATCGGTTCATCTTCCTCACCCTGAAATTTTTTTCGTAATCTTATTATTCACCTTTATAAATTACAATTAGAAAACACTTATATTTATAAAAATAATAAGTGTTATACCTATAGAAAAACTCAATTGCGAGTATCTATGTTAGCGAGTCACTAATTTAATAATTATTAATAAAAAAAAAACCTTATATAGAGAATTAAATATTATAATTAATTTAAATGTATTAAATACATCCAAGAGTTGGGAACAAATATCTTCCTCACCGGATTTGAACCCGCGAACGGCAGCTTCGTAGGCAGCATCACTACCAAACCAACTAAGCTACCATGTCTGTGAAGTATGTTGAGAAACAATGATAATGAGATTGCCATCTTACCTCGGAATCAAGAAACGCAGCGAGTCGTCTCTTTTTCGGTTGAGCAGCTGATGCATTCGCTGTGCTGCTATCCAGGTCTGAATCACGGTCGCACAGTGCAGAGGGCTCCGCCGCCTTCTTAGTTCTTCTCTGCTTCGCCTTTACCGTCTTAACTTTCGCCGAACTCGTAGATGCAGCAGATGCAGGCTGTTGCTGGGCAGCACTGATCTCCTCATCGGAGTCGAACGGATTGAACACTGACGACCTATTTTAATAATTTAATAAAATTTTAATAAAAATATTTGAATAAAGGTCTCTGCCCACTACACCGTATCATACCATGACCGTAATAGGAACGTGTCAGGCACGGAATACAACCCGATACGGACTACTATGCCCATTATACCGTGTCAACGGCGTTCCACGCACGTACATAACGGGTTTGGTGACCGTAGCATCCGCGTATCATCCCCGCAGAATCTGCGTACCTGCTCCGTCGCAGCTCGCGTGTCATATTCGCGTTCCGTTCTGTGTATTTGTGGTAGTTCATCAGTGTTCTCGCGTGAAGTAGACAGGGAACAGTTTTCAATATTTCGTGTCTATACGATGGCTAAAAGAACATTGTCGACAAGAGAATTGGCAATGATTGCCATTATTTTGGATGAGGAAGAAAGGGAAGCCAATGAAAAATCTCAATCAAGACGTTACTGGGTTCACGATGCTTTAAAGAAAAGAAAAGTCGAAGGAGAATACTGGACATTATTTAAGCACTTAATTGATGACGAAGAAAAATTTTACATGTACTTTCGCATGACATCATTTCAATTTAATGAATTATTGACAAAGGTAGAAAATGTTATCACTAGAAGAAATACCACATTCAGAGACAGTCTTACGCCAAGAGAAAAGCTAGCAGTGTGTCTACGGTAAGTAAAAAGACTATAAGTTGAAACAAATATTTATTTATTTATTTTGTATTTTTTTCCTTTAATTTCTAAATAATGAAATAACAATGTAACTAAATATAAAGAAAGAAAATATAGTATTTGTTAAATTTCTCATTGCATTGCATTGTCGGTCTCGTCATTCCAGTTAGAATTAGCTTGGCTAGTCTGATCATTCCAATTTTCAGGACTTATAGGCATTGGCGTTGCAGCACTGCAATTCTGATCATTCCAGTTTTCTGGACTTGCAACACTTCCCATCTGCGGGGACGGTATGAAGGAGTATCTAGTCGAGTTTGGTGGGGCAAGCTGTTGCAATTCCATTTCAGACACTAGACTAAATATTTTATTTTTTGCTAGTGCTTGAATATATGGCGAAAACTTCTTAACCGTGTCAGAAATGTTTAAAAAAAAACGATCTAGTTCGTCATGTTCCCTAGATGGCTGTGATTTGTTTTGGTCATCCAGTAATTTTGACATTAATATAGCAGATGCTGACATCTGTGGCTCGACAGCTTTTCTCTTCGATGCTTTTGACTTCTTAATAAATGTATTTTGTTGTGGCTCATTTTGACGAAGTTCGTCAGAGGTTTTAGTTCCGTTAGCATCACTATTAGCAACTGCAGGAGTACCGACAATCTCCGTATCAGTATTGGGTTTTTCTAAAGTGTTAACATGTACTCGTATAAGATGGTCTTCGGCATTGTCAAACAATTCTTCATCGCTTGTAAGTTCGAGGGAATCTTGAGTTTTTCTCTCCATGAAAAAGGGAGCCACAAATGCCATTTCATTTTCGTACTTCCATTGTTTAATATTTTTAGCTGCTTGTCCACTTTTTCCCTTTTTTTTATTTAAAGCTCTCCTGTACGCATCTCTTAAGGATTGCCATCTTTGTTTACAAGCAGCAGCTGAAATATAAAATTGTTGTTAAATTTATAGTTGATTAATATGGACAAGCGGATAAAATAAAACATTTCATGAATAATAAGAGCATTTCTCAAATTTAAACATATTTTAGGTTTTGTTAAACTCTCGATAGAAATATTAACCAATATCTCAAAACAAAATGTATTAGAAAAACTAAAAAGTTGGTAACAAATTAGGAATCTATAATTTTTTGTGTCAATTAGCAGACAGGATGTTAACTATGTACAAACTTTTTGAGAAATGCTCATAATTCATAAGTATAATAATGATGAGTACGATTATTTCCACTTTGACACTTGGCAATTGGGGTATACACATTTTTTTTCTTTAGGATTTTATATTTTTATTTTATGAAATAGGCTATTTTAAGATATCAAATTAAATTACGCAAAAGTGTATGATAACGTCACTATTTTTACATAATTACGATTAGTTTACTGTTTTGTGAAATGGAAAATGGATGAAAAGTTAAAACACGCTTCAATATTGCTGTTATCCTTGGAAACATACATGCTTATTCCACCCAATACAAACTAAGGCATTTTTATATTTTTTTTTCATTTTCCATTTCTACCCCATTTTTTAAAAACTTTATAATGTATAATAACAAACTATGTTTAAATATAAACTATCTTCATTACAGGTACTTAGCAACCGGCGATTCGTTTACTTCAATTGCTTTTAGTTATCGCATGGGATTAAGTTCAGTAAGACGTGCAGTTTTGGAAGTTTGTGGAGCTATAATAGACACCATGTTACGTGAAATGATTCCCACACCCACTACAGAGCAATGGGAAAAAAATATTGAAGAATTTTGGAATAAGTGGAATTTCCCTAATTGCGGCGGTGCCCTTGACGGAAAACATGTCGTGATTTTATCACCTCCAAATAGTGGATCTTTATATTTTAATTATAAAAAAACTTTTTCCATTGTGCTTTTGGCCTTAGTTGATGCAAATTATAATTTTATAGCTGTAAACGTAGGTGCTTTCGGTAAAGACAGTGATAGTGGAATTTTATCCAAATCAAAAATGGGAAAAGCTTTGATACAAAATAAGTTAAATCTTCCTGATGATATTTATCTTCCTGGGTCGACTGTAAAGACGCCATGTGTTATATTAGGAGACGAAGCTTTCCCCTTAAGAAATAATTTGCTAAGACCCTATCCATCACAGCAATCAATAGCCGATCCTAAGAAACGCCAATTTAATTACCGCCTTTGCCGAGCTCGACGTGTAGTCGAAAATGCGTTTGGGATCTTAAGCCAAAAATTTAGGATTTACAATAGACGAATGCATTTAAAACCAGAGTACGCAGAAAAGGTTGTTACAACAACCTGTATCCTGTATAATTTTATAAGACGCGGTGAATGCACAATTCCAGCGGCAGCGGATACTGTTCGATTCAATAACCTGCGCCATCAAGGGGGTAATGCAATTTCTTCCGCTTTTAATGTACGCAATCAGTTTGCTGACTATTTCCAAACGTCAGAAGGACAATTAGACTGGCTTTCTTAAAAATTGTACGTATACAAATACAACAGAGATAACTAAAGAAAATGAAAATGAAAGGGTATAGGGTATAGGCTAGTTAACATTACTAAAAAAATGCCACAAACTGAACACTCACGTTTGCTTTTGTCGGAAGTATGCGTAAATATCGAATACGAACGAAAGAAAAATAAATATATGCATTAATAATAACTTACCAGGTTGTTTTAGTTGCTCCCCAATTTCCTTCCAAACAAGGTCTTTCTTGATGCTATCCATATATTTTGGATGTTTTAAATTATATATTAACTCGTATTTTCGGACACTTTCAATAAGTTTTTCGTCTTCCATTTTAATTATTATGATGTGACTCACAGAACTGATGCTATTAGACTGACAAGAGCGCAAGTGAAAAATGGCAACGCGTTGCAACGAGTTTAGAACGGTCATCATACGCGGTTGTAACCCGTGTCGCCGCCGGCGAGCAGCGGTCTGACAACGTCGCGTGCCGGGCAAGGAGCGCGTCCGGACCGGCAAAATATTCCCTCCGACAATTCACGACGCTCCGTGCATGGCACGCTACGGTGATGGTCGGTGACGGAACGGTCTAGTGGGCATGGTCTCATACTTTTCCATACAAAGAATATTTTTTTGTCTGATACGTTCCTATTACGGTCATGGTATGATACGGTGTAGTGGGCAGAGACCTTAAGCATCACTAACCAAACACAATTAACAATAGTAATAAAATAAAAGATAATAATTTACGTACATACTTGCTGCAACTTGTTTCTAGACACTTGTTTCACTCACTGCACTGTCACAACGATTTGAATGCTCAAATAAAAGGATGTTCCATTTATAACCCTAGAAACTAAGGCTGCATTTAGATGTTACCAATTAAAATTATTAGTAATATCTTTTTTATTTCAAATGATATTGTCCAAACAAAATGAAACCTTAATTCTGCATTACAGACGCTTGTAATAATAATAATAATAATAATAATGATTTATTTATTAACATTTTACAATAAACGTCTTACAGAAACAGTATACAAAAACTAATAGTACAAGTTTATCCGTACACTGTTGATTCGAAGCGCTTCTTAATTATTTTAACAAACTGCGAACATAATTATGTAATGACAACAAATATTAGTGCATGCAAAGCGGCCGCGCCGCGCGACCGGCGGCTGCAGAGGCGCGAGCGCCCAGAACCGGTTACAACTTAACTACAGGATGCACCTGTTTAAAATATAAATAAACAATAAAAACCTTAAATTATAGGTATATGAGATCTATACTAAGTTTACATTTAGTGAAGTTGTCTTTACAATTAATGAGAATCTAAACTGGCCAAAAAGTACTGTTTTAATTTTCGTTTTATATTATTTTCCTTTAAACTCACCCGCAGGGCTCTCGGCAACTCATTGATTAGAATAGGAACCTTATGATCCAAACGCAAAGACCCGTACATATTATTGTACCGCGGAACGCAGAGCTCCTCTCTTTGCGCACGACGCGTATTGCTGTCATTTGTGTAAACTTTTTTAACTACATTGTCATTATAATAATTCTCGACCAATAGTAAATATTTAACTTGTTCGTGTATTGGTAGGACCTTACAATAATTGAATAAATCTCTGTAGTTATTTCTGTATTTTGCCCGAATTTTTATAGGAACAATGTTTTTAAGCACCCTCAATTGTAACTCGTATATCCTATTTAGGTGAGACTTACACGTAAGTCCGTAACTACTTAATCCGAATGATACAATTGAATCACCGAGAGATCTATACAATAATAACAATATTTTGTATGGTACCTTACTCCTCATTATACAGAACTTGGATAATATCGCCCTAAGCTTGTTACAAACGACTTCTATATGCTCTGTCCATTTCATGCGATCATCTATCACCAGTCCTAGATATTTGTGCTTGTCAACAATTTGACAAACACACGCACATTTTTTTTTGATTTTTTTAGTATTCGAAATATAATTATTGTGAATCAATCCCAATCCTTCACACGTATAAGGCGCGGCGCCAGCTAGTCGCGTTAAACTGAAACCTTATTCGTATATGGTAGCAGCATGTACTTACGTTTATTATGTACCGAATGGGAACACCCTAAAAAATCTCGAATTATTTAAATCTTCATTTAAAAATACCGAATTCCATAATTCCAAACTTTCAATTCTCAAGGATTTACAAGTCGCCTTTAGCCATCGCACCATCAACAGTTGAGTTTCTTGTCCGATTAGCAATAAAGTTGCCACCTGGTTGAGATAGATATCGCAACTATTTTTATTACTTTAATAATTATAGATTAGTTGAAATTTGGTGCACACCGCAAGTGCAAAAATATTAGTAGGCTTCGGAATCAAACACGCATAATTAACAATGTTAATATACCTAACTCAATAGTTCCACTCGATTTATTTATCAAAGTTTCAGTTCACTGTCGGAATTTTTACTTAATAAAGACCATAATTTAATTGCAGTATTCTATGCTAATAACATCGCTAACGCCATCTTGCGCTAAACAATAACATTGATTAGCAAAGTTCTTAGTTGCAGTAGCGTCGCGCATGAGTCACTTTGTTATCCGATTAGCAGTATTAAGTACCTATATTTCTTAATAGATGTCATAACAATCTCGCATGACTTGAATAATATACAAATGTTGGAATAGTTAATGTATTTCACTTGATCGACTCCTGTAATAATGTGGTTTTTAATAAGAACTGAATATAGCACGAAACCAAAAATTGTTTGTAGTTATGACTTTTGATTTGACAGTATTAATTGAAAAAGACCTAAATCGCGCTATCAAAGTTTTTATGATCGGACGTATATATAGATTAGCGTTCTAACATTATCTTGGTTGAGTAGTTATCAGTACGGAGGAGGCGCCCCTTTGGAACGTAATGAAAGACCACCTAGTCCTTAAACAATTAGTATGGAATTGGCCACTCCAGAAAACTGTTAGCGGACTATTATATCCTACATTAGTATGATAATGGTTGTCAGAAAGTGTGGGGAACAAGCCCGAATATGTGAAAGAAAGAAAATAAATTTATTAAAAAATAAACCGGAGTGCCGTAAACAAAATATACGTAAAACCAAATTACATACGGCACTCCGGTTTTGCTTCTTTTGTTGAACAATTTTGTAAATGAAACTGGTAAAACCTACATTTCGACAGTATCAGTCGAGATGGAATTCTGGTTCACTGATCGATGGATCAATTGGGGATTCTGGATCATCCGAGCGCAGCGAGGAAAAATGATCCAGAATCCCCAATATCACCCTACTACTGTCTCAATTGGAGGTATATATGTTCCATTTTCTTGAAAATATTTCAGGCATTTATATTCAGTATCGAATGACTTCACCGGACACTGTATTGCTGACAAAAGACCATTTTGTAAGGGTATTAAATTTTCACACTGTAATACAGATGTACTTAAGATATTTGAGATATTAGCCGATAAACTATCACAAAAGTATTTGTTCATTCCTTCCACTATACCTTGAACTGCATTTCTGGGAATTAAAGGGTTTGCATATAGTTTAGAAACAAACCTTGGTAACGAATACCTGTTGACATTCGAAAGCGATGTAATGTTCCGTATTGCTTGGTGCGGTTGTTCAGTATCGATAGTTGCCTCATTAGGAAAATTTAAATTAGGTGAAAATTCTGTCGGACTAGATAAATTGTTTAGGCTTTCAGAATTTGAAGGTTGCGTTGTGACCGCATTAATTATTGTGTCATTAGTAGTATTAGCTAAGCTAGTTGAACAATCAGAAAAATAATTATGTTGTTTATGTAAATGTTTACGAAAGGTATTTCTTAAATGGAAAGACCTATTACAATTCCCTTCTACACAATGATACTTTGAAAAATTATGACCTTCATGAGATAAATTGAAATGTCTTAATAAGTTGCGAGTGCTATCACATAGTTGAAAACATAAGAAACACGTTGGCATCTTGATTTGTAGATTAGGTTAGGTTAGCATTATGCGTAAAAAAATGCGATTCAATAGAGATCCATATTTAGATCTACGCAAAGCGTATTTATTGTTGTGGATTTTTTGTTATATTTAGTTTTCAATTGGTACAACCCTGTCTGTATAAATTGCTACAAGTTGTAACTTTCTGGGGGATATTGTGCGTTCAGAACAAATATTGTTTTAAAGCACGCATCTACTGCTTTAATAATAGTTGTAATCTCATACCGAATATTGTTTACAACTATGTACCTGGTGGATATCTCTTTGAGAGTAGGTCCGACAATAATAATAAATGGTTGCAAAGTCAATTCGAGGTCGAGCATCTTCTTTGTGCGACGTACAATGGTTTCTTCTATTTCAGCTGCACTCTTGACATGGGTAATAAACCCTTCCAAAACTTCCTGCTTCGACGGGCGCCACAGATTTTTGGCATTTATTACCATTTGAAAATGGGAAAATGGGTATTCACAGTGCAGTGCATGATATGATTTGACACAGACATCAACCGCTTGCATAATGCTATGCTGCCGTCCTAAGCCAATAGGCAGTATGTCAGATTAAACTCCCGTAGCAATATCAACCTTATTACTAACTGAATAGAATTAAAACTGCTTTGGCTGTTGATTTTGGGATACTGCTTATCGGCTTAGGAGGGCAGTATGAGTTATGTAGAATATGTTATCCACTACCACAAAATACTGTTCAATTTTTTAAATTTTTTCCCCAACAATGAATATTGAAGGTTGGAAAGTAAGACCGTATTGTAAATACTTCTCCCTCCGTTGTGTGATGGTTTCTTGTAAATCCATTTGTCTTGACACATGTGGTTATAAACCCATCTTTACATTCTTGTTTTGAAGGCCTCCAGCATTTCTTCTTAGGTTTCTTCAGCATAGGTTGACCGACTAGTAGCGTCAACATAAAAAACGCTTTAATATTTTCAGCCTCTTCTGAATTGACTCCTGAAAATCAAGCAAACCAATTATCTAACATGCAGATAACTTTCTTTCATATAAGTACATTGTGTGATGTTTCGTTTATAATTTCGTTTCGTTTTATTAATGGTATTTTGAGACAGATGTACACACTATGTCATATATGTATAAACGTCGTATACAGGGTTTATAAAAAATAAATTAAAAATTTAAAAAAACCCCCGACAGTATGTAAGACACACACACACACGTCAAAATTATAACACCCCTCTTTTTGCGTCGGGGGTTAAAAACTTTTAATGCTACCTACATGTTGCTGATGTTGGTACAGAAGGTTCTTCAGCAGTCACGTTTCCTCTCACGGATCCGTTTTTTGTACTGTAGCTGGATCCGCTTGTAGGCGTCCCAGTCTGTTACCTTCCTTGTGTTGCCCGCTCTGTTAAACAGCTTGCGTAGTTTACATCGCATTTTCTCGCGTTCAGGTCCCCACCAGCCATTACGATTGGTGGCTTTCGTCGAGGGCGTTGTAGATGGACAGGTTTTCGTAAACGAGTCTAATAGTGTTTCCGTCAGTTTATTTACATATCTCTCTATGTCTGCAGGCTCTTTGTACCCTGTCGGGATTGTGCCAGGAGCCAGGTTTGCAGATATCAGGCTGTTTAGAGTCCACGTTTAGTTTGCATCTTACCCATTTATGGTCGGAGCATGACAGGTCTTTCGACACATGCCAGTCGGAGATAACCTCCGATACCCTTTCCGTAGCAAGTGTGATGTCGATTATAGTTTGGAATCTGGAGGTGACAAAAGTTGGTTCTGACCCCCTGTTTATAAGCCTGAGATTGGTAGAAAATAAAAATTCAACTAGGTCCTCACCTCGTTTATTGGAAGATCCGCTGCCCCACAGGGTGTGGTGCGCGTTTGCGTCCGCCGAGATGATCAGCTCAAGCTTGTTGTTTTCGCAGTGCCTGATGAGATTTGCCAGCTCAACCGTCGGTATGTCCGCATCGCCCGCCAGGTAGGCTGACGCTATTATGACCTCCGGGATGCTAGGGCAGTTGTTTTGGAGTCTGATCGTAGTCAGGTCTCAGGAACAGAACTCATTCATTAAAACTGCATTGATAGATTTTGGTACATAAATACATGTGCGTGGATTAGTTACGGTGGTATCGAGTAGAATCTTACCTCCGATGTTGTTTAGACCGCATATCCTGTCCTTCCTTATCCACGGCTCTTGGATAAGGGCGACGGTCTTGTTGTTTACCTTCAGCATTCTGCGCAGGGTAGCCGCCGCGGCTTGTTTATGCTGGAGGTTGGCTTGGACGACGTTAGAGAGGGGAGGAGGAGCGAATGGGGCTGCTCACTTCCTCGTCCGTTCCCAGCGGGACGTCCTGGTCCATCAGCTGCGCGACATCCTCCTCCAGATCGCCGAAATTGGCATCTCCGTTGGAAGTAGTCTGCGAGCGAGCTGATAGCCAATCCTGCTTCTGCCTTTCGGCGGAAGAGTGTTGGGTGATCTTCGGTTCGCCAGCTTCTCTCTGCCTTGCGGCGGAGTTCGGCCTGCTTACCACAGACGTAGACGCGCCTGCTCCCTGGTCAGTGCTAGCATACTCACTCTGCTTTTCAGCGGAGGAGTCGCTGGTGACTTTGGGTGCAGTCGCAGTCTCAGCAGGGTCCGGCGGCATATCCTGTAGCTTTCCCGAGCTCCCGAAGAAACGGATATAGGCGTTACCCAGCTTGTAGCAGAGTCTTCGCCCCCTCGCTAAGATCCCGGGAATTTGGTCTGCTGGAATACCCAGCACCAGAAAGGTACCCGAAGGATTACCCTCATGGCACTCGATATTGTAAAGCGACCACCTGCTAACCTGATACCACCTGTTCTGACCAGCCAAGATGCGTTGAATCATCTTAGGCTCGTCAGCACAAGTCGGTAGCAGGACAACGGACTTCACCCGTTTGGGGATGTCCGTTTACCGCTTTACCACCAGCTTGGTCCCGGGAATTGGTGACACGAAGTTGGCTACGGTGTCCTTGAGCCACTCTACGTCCTTGACGTCCTCGCACTGCAGCTTCAGCACACCCTCGCTGTGAAAAGGCTTGCCCCGGAAGGAGGGCCAGTACGGAACGGTGTTGGAGGCGCCTGGGGCATCGGCAATGTCCTCGATGCTGGTCTCCAGTGTGCCCTTAATGCCCTCCACCTGGACAGGTGTTAGGTCGGTGAAGGGTTCCGCCATCACCGCGACAAATAGGTCGTTCAGGACCACAGTGTCAGCGAAGGTGACGGCTGGTTTCACCAGACTGGTGGAGGCCTTGGTCCGTTTCGCATCGCTGCTTATCGGCGATTGTGTGTCGTCGGGGCGAGGGCGCTTGGGTACTTTCTGGCCACTACCCTGTGGCTCGGATTTCCCTTTCTTGCCCCTTCCGCCGCGCTTTCTTTTCGCCATCTGGGATGCCACGGCCTTGTTCTTCGCCCCTTGGCTGGGACGGAGTGCCTTTTCGGCGCTCAGCTTCGTCCCACCTTGGCTTTCGCCGAGGCGGTCCGTCTGCTTTGCTCCTACTGTGGCGACGGGGGTCGTTGCCGACCCTTTGGCTTCCTCCTGCCTTGCGGCGGGAGGTTGCCTCCTCTCCGAGCCTGCCTGGGCAAAGTGTGCTGCACGTTTTGCCGCGCGTTTGTCTTTTTTGCGCCTATCAGATGGGTTGCGCTTTCGTGAGTTAACCACCCACTGCTGTTCAACGGTCTGCGAGGGACCGGGTTGGGGCTGGCTTGTTTGTTGCGGGGCGCTTCGTTAGAAGCTGCGGCCTGCTGTTGATGTATGTTTTGTACGTACGTTAATGATATGACTACTTACAACCTGAATCTTTCTTAGTAAATAATGCTTAAGGTTAAGGTGACAGAGTTCAAATTAAATTAACTATGAAATTGTTTTTTAAATAATGAAAATCTCGGAAATTATGCGATATTGGACTACATGTTATACCACATTAAATACTCCAAATAGGCTCTAGAATCGATGGTTAAAATATTTCGGGTTATTAACACCCACGGTGTATAAGATAATTATAATAATTAACGACACGCTGGCCTAGTTGGTACTGAGTAGTGACCCTGCTACGAAGCTAGCGGTCCTGGGTTCAAATCCCGGTAAGTGCAGATGTTTGTGTGATTAGCGCGAATATTTGTTCCTGAGTCATGGATGTTTTCTATGTATTTAAGTATATTTTTCTCTATATAAGTGTGGGGGTGACGGGCAATGGAATAAAACCAGAAGAACTCTTTATACTTATATTGTTACACAAGTTACATTTACAACGGTCCGGATTGAAGTGAAGTCGAAAGCTCGGGAACCGACCAACCTTTCCCCTGCGTCCCTCGTCTCGCCCGCTCGGGCTATGTGCTGCGTTGACTCATATTCAAGTGCACTCGCACTAAGAAATGAGCTGACGCGGCATTGTCCCTATACTATCCCCCCCCCAACAGGAAAAAAATTTTTAGGACCCTTAAACTATTTGTAAGTTCTTAACTAGGTTACACAGAATTACGAGTCATATTGTTCATTCATTTGATTACATTGCATTCTTGGTCGTCATTGTTGTGTCTAAGCAATATTATATTACAACGGATGTATAGCGTTACTGTTTGCGCAATGAAGTTTAGTTCGTAGAATTGATAAGTAACATACAATTCAATATCATGTTAGTGAAACAGAAATATGATTTAGTGCTTAAGTATAAAACATAAATGTGACTCTAAATAAATTGAATTACAATTAATAAACATGTATTCTATTTTACACTTACTATCTAATAAACAACCTGTTGGGTGTTCACCGGGACTGCCTGCGGTTGCAGGTGTTCTCGCTGGACTCTGACTGTGGCGAGTGGTGGAGAGGCCTTGTCCATTGCTCGCCGCATCCAGGACTGCGCATGATCCTTACATTTACGTTGGATGGCGTACAACAACAAAATGCTCAATATAGCACATATCACAATGAGTGCTATTCCTACGTAATTAAGTTTTGACTCTACTTGCCCTGAAAGGTTCTTCACTTGGGCAATAGCAATAGTGTTATGGGATTCTTTTTCTTCGTCTTTGCTCTGTCCCCAGCCCATTATGAAGATTAGTCTTTTGACTGAATAAAAACAATTAAAATTTCATAAAGTAGCTAAGTCTACTTGCTTCCTAAGTTGGTAATAAAGTAATAACTATATGAAAAAACAATTTCTTAAATAAGTAACTTATTGCTACGTCTCATTATTTTCTGAACTTCGGTCCAGTTCAATAATGATTCGTTATGCTATTTAACTATGTCAACTTTATTATATTTCCTTTAATTCAACAATATAAAACATCGCTCGTAGCTATTGTTGAAGTAAGCGTTATCACCGCTTGCTCATATTGCAAGGTAAGTTTTATGCGTGGTACAAGTTACTCTGTTGCAAATACGCTATCGCTCATAAACATAAACATAAAAACAACTTAACTTAAAACAATATTAATTCTAATCAACGGTAATAATTAACATTCCATTTAAGTTTATGAGAACCAATTACCTTTATATCTAAGAAATCGTCCTACGCTAATTATTTGCTTACCTTAGTAATTAAATGTATCCCTAAAAGTTACGGGTTTCTTAACAACGCGCCCACTTCTAGTAACACGTTGTTGCGGTACCACAGGTACTGGGTCTGCGTTACCTGCACAGTCTGTCTGATGCTTCGTGTTGTCCGCCGACGTGACGCTTGTACTTGTACCATCGTCACTCGTATTCAACAATAAGCTGGTTTCAGTCTATCTATTGAAAATATCGTTTTATTAGCTAAATTGTACGTAAAGTCATGCAGCCTCGGTATCGGATACCGATCTGGTTTAGTGACTGCGTTAAGCATGCGATAGTCCCCACAAGGTCGGATATCACCATTCTTTTTCGTCACGACATGTAAGGGACTCGCCCACGCACTTTTGGATGGTCTGCATATTCCTAATTCCTGCATTAGTTTAAATTCGTCTTTAACTTTTTTTAATCTGTCAGGCGGTAACGGCCTTGCACGAGCGTAGACCGGAGGACCTGTTGTTTCGATATGGTGAACGACATTGTGTTCCGGGATTTCCTTAAATGATGCAGGTTTCGTGATGTTCGGAAATTCGGATAATAAATTATAGTACGGGTGGTTCTCATTGACAGTATAAATGGAAGGTTGATTACTACTTACCATTACTGCTGACACTCCTAGATCCGTTACTTGGTCGATTAACTTATGCTCATTAAGGTTCACTAATAGTCTGTGAGCACTTAAGAAATCCGCGCCTAATATTGGTTGATTCACGTCCGCTAACACGAAGTCCCACCGGTACGGTCGACGAAGTTTCAAGTCCAACACCATCGACCTTACCCCATAAGTCTGTATTTGGGTACCATTCGCGGCGAAAAGTTTGTAACTCGAACACACGGCGCGATTTTTTTTAACTGCGGGAATCACTGAAATGTCTGCTCCCGTGTCCACTAAAAAGTTTAAACCACTATTATAATCCATCACTCGTAACCGGCGTCCTTGAGACATAGTACAGATTTCCGGCGGCTCCCGTACTATGTTTGCTGGTTTCCCGACCTCGCCCAAGCGCACGGCTGTATGCACTTCTCAGCTTTCTCGCGATACCGATAGTGGTAAAAACAAAGCCAATCGGGTTTCCTTGGTTGTTGACGACCGCGTGAGTTGCTGCGCCCTCTGGATGCGGACCTGGAGTTACGTGCCCTGCTGTAACGTTGCTGGTAGGATCTTCCGCGTTCCATTTCGCCCATTCTGACGCTGAGTTTGGCTATCTCCGCCAGTATCAGCGCGGAGGTATCGCGTGGCCTTGAGTCCGGCTCTCTTGTCGAGGTGGTGCGATGTGTTGCTAGTTCCGCCACATGTCGGCTCCTAGTGGCTTCGGCTACGTCGTCTGCTATACTGGCTAGGGTTTCCAGATTCACTTCCCTGGAAGCACTTAGCACTGCTCGCACTGTTGTTGGTAACCGGTTCTGCCACATAATCCTCAGCGTATCTTCGGGAAAATTATCTTTCGCCATGTTCCTCATCTGCTGGAGCAATTGGGAGGGCTTCTGGTCGCCCAAGTCTAACTCTCCTAGCAGTTTCTCGATCTGTCTATTTTTTGAATCCTCGAGCATGTTGAGCAATTTACTTTTTAAGGTTTCATACTTTTGTGCTGCTGGTGGGTTGGTCAAAAAATCTGTCAACCTCAGTATCACTTCCTTGGGTAGTTTGGAGACCACCATATCAAATTTTTGTTCATCCCCGACTCGCTGCGGTGTTAATACGGCCTCCGCCCTGATGAACCACACCCGTGGCTGATCTGTCCAGAAATCCGGTATGCGGCTGGATACTGTTAACGCCATAACTTCCACTTGTTGTGCCTGTGGCACTTCTTGTGGCACTTGCGGTGCTTGTTGTGACTGACCTTGTACTATTTGTCCCTGTTGCGTCACTTTCACGAGAACCGGCGGCGTTCCATTTTGTGCCATAATCTTGACTCCAAATTAATATTATAATTACTCGTATATTTTCCGTCGGCGGGTCACCAGTTGTAGGGGTGACGGGCAATGGAATAAAACCAGAAGAACTCTTTATACTTATATTGTTACACAAGTTACATTTACAACGGTCCGGATTGAAGTGAAGTCGAAAGCTCGGGAACCGACCAACCTTTCCCCTGCGTCCCTCGTCTCGCCCGCTCGGGCTATGTGCTGCGTTGACTCATATTCAAGTGCACTCGCACTAAGAAATGAGCTGACGCGGCATTGTCCCTATACTAATAATATTTATATCGTTGTCTAGTAACCATAGCACAAGCGTAGAGCTTAGTTTGGGACTAGGTCAATTGGTGTGACATTGTCCCCTGATATTTATTTATTTATTTATTTATTTATATTCCTTTACTACAGAGTAACAAAAAACATAATGGAAATGCTTCTATTATCATCACATAATAATGGTTATGGTTACAATACAATTAGAACTCGCTTTTTAATTTCAATATTTACATAGCCATTTTTCAATTATCTTATATCACAGAACAATGAGCATGATTACAAAATCATAATACAGGGTAAATTTTTTATTTATAAATGTTCTGCGATAATTGAAAGATTAAACAGTATGTAATTTTTCAGTACGAACCAACAATATGTCTTCAATTATATCATTTTTTAAAGAATGTCTTTTATTGGACACCACAAATTTCAGAGACGAAAAAAGTCTTTCAACGCTTACTTGAGTCATCGGACTGGACAAAACAACATTAGCTAGTTTATACAGCAATGGATAAAGGTGTTGCTTCTTTTTCCACCAATCTAATACATTGACACCTTGAGATACAAGAGGTTCTTCAAAAAACCCATCAAAAGATTGGTTAAGCATATTTACATACGTATTACGTGGGTTATCCCTTCTCAGCAATGAATGAATATATTGTGAATATATTGCCATGTGTTTCCAAGTACCGACTGTTCAAGAAATCTTCTAATTTGGAGCAGACTCTGTGTTCTTGATTACTCCCTTGCGTTAGAGCTACGCTTGAACAACTTGGAGTGGTGGGATTCTCGTTGTGTGGTGACTGTAACTCAACTATTGTAAGGTAAAATATATTTTATGTAAATTTTCTCTGCCCGAATTCCTTTGCTGCGGTGTCAAAATACTATTGACTCTGGGGTCTAATATTATTCCGTTAGTAAATGCGTCGTTAGCAAAAAGCAAAGTCTCCCGTTCTTTCATTTTATTTAACAACATGTTTGATAAAGACGAGTTAATTTCCTGTAACTGGAATTGACACCGCATCCAAGATAAATAAAAATCTCCAGGTGTAAGTTGCTCACGTTGCAATATTTTTGTCAGTTCTTTCCCAGGTGTCATAGCTTTAACAAATTCTTCCATGTCGTCCCATATATTTTCGGGTAAAAATAGACCTTCATCTTCTGTGCATATATCTTTTAGATTTAATAAGCTATCAATCATATCCACCGATGAATGCCGTCGTGTTGAGCAATCAAGTTTTGGGACGATCTTGTTATGCTGTCTAACTATTATCGCACCGTTCTGATTCCGCAGTTTTTTTACTAAATTACGTCCACGGGATATAACTGTTTCAACGTTCAATTCGCTACACGCATTTTTCATGGCTGGTTGAAGTATGTGAGCAGCACAACGTACAACCGCGCGTTTGAATTTAATTATGGGCTGATTTTCTTCTTCTTCTTCAAAGTAATTCTGTAACGCGTCTTGAACTCGTAGCGATAATTCTTCTTGAACTAAATCAAGGCTTCCGTTTTCATCTTCTAAGTTGACCTCCTCGTTTTCATCACTTTCGTCTTAATCGGTGTTAATGGGAGTTTGCTGTGCACTGGAAACTTCTTCTGCTACAATACGGCTCATCTTTAGCATATTAGCGCCGTTGTCGGTAGTTATACTGTAAATTTGTTCTGTTTTAATTTGAAATCTCAAAAGTGGCAGCTTTAAAATATCTTTGAGGTGATCGCTGGTGTGTCTTTGGAAAATTTCAACGACTCCTAATTTTTTAAGGACAATTACATCATTTGAAATATATTGTAAATTAATTCCCATAAAACTTCTAGTTGATAAAGCAGCAATATCAACTTTTAGTGCGATCATTTTGTCACGTAGTTCCTTCCCAACATGATGTCTTATTTCTCTGGCGGTTTCTTGAACAGCGCCTCTGACAGTCTGAGCATTAATTGTTGCCTGATTATTAAGTATGAGCTGTATTAAATTTTGTAAAGCAGTGTAATTGATTGCCTGAAAGGGAAGTCCATGAACAGTTACGAGATAGGTACACTCTTTCATTACTTTGGCGCCTACGTCTAGGTTTTCTGGACTTTCTACCTCAGGAAGTGACTCATTTAAAGTCTTTAGGTATAGGTATAGGTTATGGCGGGCTCTTTTCCGCAACTCGACGACTTAAAAACTGCGCCTATTTTGCGTGAGGGGGTTGGTGGTATTACTCCTGCCAACCTAGTTCTACCAGGAAGCCTAGCAGACCCTTGACGTTGCCGACGGCGCGTCTGGTAGCGCATGCTCTGCACAGGGGGCTGTCTGTAACACCTAAGTTGAACAAGTGTTTGTTAAATAAGGCATGGCCGGTTATGGCTCCAGTTAGCAGTCGGAGTTGGGCCCTTTTGAGCAGTCGTAACTTACGCGACAATCCGGGATTGATTGTCGGAAGAGCTTCCTTGCTTTGCCTGCAGGTGTTTAGGTTGCTCCAATAGTGCTGGTGCTTTACCTTGGTGATTCGGCGCAGTTTATTTCGCAGCCAGCTGGTCGGAAGGGGCAAAAATGGTTCATGACCTATCATTTCCATTTCTGAGCCCCTTCTCGCGAGACCGCGTGAGTTGCTATGTCCCTTTATCCACTGTAGGGTGATGGGGTTAATGTTACATACCTTGGAAAGGGCGTTGTGCCATTCGTATATTAGCCCTGACGTTGTTGTATAGCTCTGTAGGGCTTGGAGAACTGGTCGGCTGTCGGAGAGTATCCGGATGGGGAGATCTTTTACTTTCCTTTGCTCGATTGCTTCTGTAGCCATAATGATGCCCACGCATTCCGTCTGGAAGACTGTGCTATGAGCTCCTAGTGGCGTTGAGATGTGTATGTTTAGATCTTCCGAAAAGGTACCTGCTCCGGATCCCGACTTAGTCTTGGATCCGTCTGTGAAGATCCTTACTTCCCTGGGATTGAGACCTTCCCACGGATCCTCGTGCAGTTGTATTTTGTACCTTTTGTCGAAGATAAACTGTTTTGGTATACTGTCTGTAGCTGCCTCCATGAGCGGCTCCTCGTTAACCGCTTCGTAGAGTATTTCGGTGTGCGGTACCCGGGCAGGTTTCCACAGGTGCAAATTTCTAAGACGTGCCGCTGTCACCGCCGCCTCCTGCTGGATGAAAAGATGCAGTGGCGGGAGGTCGAGTAGGGCTTCCAGGGATGCTGTGGGTGTAGTCCGCATGCATCCGGTGGCTGCCATACCGGCTAGTCTCTGGAGTCGTTGTAGTTTTGCTTCCACAGTGGACAGTCTAGTGCGTTGCCACTAGACTACCGCACCATAGGCTATGATTGGTCGTATCACTGACGTGTAGAGCCATAGGATGATCTTGGGGTGCAGTCCCCAGGTCTTACCTACCATCCTTCGACACTGCCAGAAAGCGATTGTTGCTTTGTCCATCTTGCTGTTTAGGTGATTGCTCCAGTTCAATTTGCTATCAAGTATGACTCCTAGATACTTTACCTCATTTGACAGCTGGAGTTCTGTTCCAAACAACTTGGGGAGTTTATAGTTGCCCAGGTTGCGTTTGTTTGTGAACAGTACCATCTCCGTTTTCTTCGGGTTGACAGATAGTTCGTTGCTTGTGCACCAGTGTTCCACGATACCTAGGGCTGAGTGGGTGACGTCACAAACCGTGCTGGTGACACTGCTACTTGTAAGTATCGCTATGTCGTCCGCGTAGCCTACCGCGTAGTAGTGACTATCGTTCAGTTCGGCGATCAGCTCGTTTACAACTATGTTCCATAGTAACGGGGAGAGAACGCCGCCCTGAGGACAGCCCTTTGCCACCAGTGCTAGTCGGTTGTTGTTTGCATTGATAAAAAGATAAAAGATAAAAGATAAAAGAAATTTATTCAGTAAGTAGGCCGCTCGGGCACTTTTACACGTCAAGATACTACCAGCGCTTCCCAAGAGGAGACCACTGCTGAGAAGAAACGCCGCAAGAAACTCAGCAGTCAGTCATTTTTTAAACTTATTTCATATTTCATATTACAATGGTACAACTTTGTCTAGCATTATATAAAGCTACAAGTATTAAATTAAATATAATATCAAATAACAGTAGTTCAGCAGGAAAACATGCCAAAAATCTTACGGGAGAGAAAGATAGAAAAGAATAAAATAAAATAAAATAAGATGACCACATAAAAGTTTCGATATGCTTTCCTGCATTAGCGGTGTCCCCCAGACAAGAAAAGCAGGATAAAGCTTTTGCATTTGAACAAATTATTATTGACTAAGTTTCGGGTTTAGGCCATGCATTTTTGTCTGTTAGATAGTCCTCGACCCTATAATACGCTTTTGACATTAACGACTTTTTCAAATATTTTTTAAGTGCTGGAAAGGGTAACTTTAAAACTACTATTTTTATTTCTAGTATTTAAATTATGTATATCTGAGTTTTTGGTGAAAAAATCTAAATTCTTAATAACATAAATAATATTCTCGTAAATAAATTGAGACGCTACAGTTAAGATATTAATTTCTTTAAAAAGTTCTCTTAAGGAGTCACGGGAATTTAAATTGTAAATAGAACGAATGGCCCTTTTTTGTAACACAAATATAGTTTGTATGTCAGCTGCCTTGCATTGAGTCTGATGACCCTTTTGCTGAGCATATTACCTATCCACTTGATCATGGTCGGGTTTGCCCCGTGTCTGGCTAGTGCGGTTGTTATGCTGTTGAAATTGGTCTTGTCGAAGGCCCCCTCAATGTCTATGAAGACGCCCAGGCACATTGTTCTGTTCTTGATGGCTTCCTCTGCCTTGCTTACTACAGCATGTAGGACTGAGTCTGTGGACTTACCTTGGCTGTAGGCATGTTGGTTTGGGTGCATTGGTATGTTCGCCAGGCTGCTCTCCCGTAGATCCGTCGCACAGCCTTTCCAAGGTCTTTAGTAGAAACGAGGTTAGGCTGATGGGTCTGTAGGATCTGGGGTCGGAGTAGTCACTCCTACCTAGTTTTGGTATGAATATTACTTTGACCTCTCTCCACCGTCTGGGCACGTACTTGTGTGCCAGGCTGGCGGTCAGGATCCCGGTGAGGGTCTGAACCAATCGCTCACCCCCCCCACTTCAGAAGGGCTGGGAAGATCTCGTCCAGTCCCGGTGATTTAAAGGAGTCAAAGCTGTTGATTGCCCATTTAACTTTATGGGGGTTTATTACCTTGAGGGCCTGTTCCCAATCTACAGTGGTAGGGGGGGCCTCTACGCTCGCCCAGCTGGTCGACTGTGATATCACGCAGTCAGGGTGTAACGTTATATTATTATATATTGGAGTTACTTATGTGTGAGGTGACTTGACAGAGGTTCTGTCCACACTTGGTGTTGGGCCGGGACTAAAATTGACTAAAATAGAGGGTCGTGGATACTTGAGCTTAGTTCGGTACGAAAACAACTTACCAGTGTCGCACAAAATTGGTGCAGTTTACTAGATAGATAAGAAAGAAAAGGGCGCCATCTGTTTTAATCTAAACCAACAGAAAGATAGTAATATTAAATTAGAGAGATTGAAAGTAAACAAACATGAACCTTGTCAACAGAGTTTATTAACCTGTTATTTATATCGTACAGTAAAAATTAACCAGTTACCATGCTACTACTCTCTTTCAGAGCGTCTTATACATACAGACCCACTGCACAATAGCAGGGTTATTTTATATCATACTTCCCTACTTATCAAGCGTTAACTTATAAACTAATTCCTCTGTGACTGTGACAGGGCAAATGAAATCATACAACTCTACGTTCGAGCGTTTGTGTACATGTAAGTAGTATGAAACGTGTTCACCTGATGAGTAGACAGATCCACAAGTTGAGGATGAAGAAGTTCAGCGGGCGCAGCAAATCCACAGAGAAGCATGGACCGCAGCAACACCACGTAGAAAAAAAGACAGCGTGGCAAACACCCAGCAGAAGCAGATCCGGCAGTTGCACAGACAGGCAGGCGTGCACACAGTCAGAGAGACAGGCGGTCAGACGGGCATAGCCATACACCGCACGTCGACATAAACAGACAAGAGGAAACCCATGGAAGAAGAATCCAAGAAGGAGAAGGGCCCCACAGAAGGACCGGCTGTTTTTAGCTGCAAAGATTGTTGGCATTAGTATTTTGTATGAACATACGTTTTATACCTGCAAATAAAAACCTCAAGCACAAGAAAGCAACAGTGTGGATGACACGTTTCGTGAAACAAAATAGATTTTGTAGATAGGCAAATACACTTACCCGGTTAAAGAAGTATTAAAAGCAGCGGCGACTTTACCATGCGTTTAACCATGTTCGCCTTAGGTTTAGAAATCGTGTTCCTCCTTACATGTTTATTCTAAAACAAGAAACGACCATAAAACACCAAAAATAAAAGCACCTGACGACGAGGTCGACAAAATTCTAGCACACACGAGATACTTACGTAGAAACACTTAGTATTTAACAAGGATGAATTGCGCTTACATGACGCTAAATTTACAAAATGGCCATACGGCCGTAGTGAGACTCTCACAGTATGTCGGTGACGTACGTGCTCACATATCTGTAGCGGTAAAGAGAGTGACAAACAGATTCTTCACCTATGCGACCATTGACAAGCGTCTATGACTAAACCTAGAGGAGAATCGTATCGATCGAGACTTCGACCAGATATCGAGATTAAAATAAATTAGAGAAAACAGATCCTAACAATATTTAATTATAAATAGAACCTTCCCGAAGCGTTTTCCTAAAATAAACAAAGATTTATTTAAATGCAAAAGAAACTAGTCCTATATTATACCAAGCGGCAACACTGAGCGATCGGCGAGTCGAAATATTATCCCTTGTTGTCCAGAGATGTCGCCACTGGTTCTAAAATAACAGCATTAGACATTAATCTGTAACATTACCTCTCTACTTAGTAAAAAAAAAAAAAAATTTTTTTTTTTTTTTGAAAATTGTACTTCTATCCTACCCCACACCATAAACATTATTTGTCACCTAAGCAACGCAGAACTTCCACTACAACAACTATATTCTAATAAATCTAGAACTAGACACATCTCACAACGAAATAAGTGACCTATCTAATCTTATATGCAACTCTATGCAACCTTATATCTACCTATTACGATCTGACTCTACCATTATAACTAGTAATTGCCATGCTAGCAATTTTAAAACTATTTGCAAACCTAAGAAACTAACTTCCTATCCAAACTAAATGCTACACAAAGAAATATGAAGCATCACCTGTTCTCTTATCAAGAGAATCAGAATATGAAGAAACAAGGTTAGCAATACCCGACATCTCTTAAAACAATACAAAGTAATAATAGAAAAAAAACAGTCACCATAATAGTGTAATAAACATCAGTAGGCATGTCTACACATGTTTAAAGTAAAGAAGTAAAACAAACAGTTTTTAAGTTTAAAGTTAAACTATATAAGTTTAAAATATATTTAGCCACCTTATGACCAAAAGAGTAAATATAAAAGAAAGGAAAAGAAGGAACTTTACACCCTTGGTGCGTCCTATAGTAAGCAGTAGCCCTATAAATCCGTAGATTGTAGCTTTAGAATGTCTTTGACATGCCAAATACCTAACGACTTCTTAGATTCGATATCTTGTAACTCATACGTCACAGGAGAATATTTTTTTCCTATAACACATTTCTTAAATTTAGGAGCTAACTTCTTTGTAAAGAATTTGTCAGCATCTGACAATGGATATTCCTTTTTCCAGACAACCTGACCTTCGTTATATTCTACAAATCTCCTATTACGATTATAGTAAATTCTACTACGTTGGTAAGATTTCTGAAGGCGGTCATTAACCTTTTGAAAGATAGGTTTTAGATGAGTCAGCATGGAAGTATATAAATTCCTATCAGTGAATTGCAATTCATCACTTTGCAGAGGTGCTGATGGATACCATTCGCCAGAAAGAATAGCCTCCCGTCCATTATTCATAAAATAAGGACTATATCCAGTCACTTCATGCACAGCAGTATTAATTGCGAATTCAATTGCACTTAATTCGTCAGACCAAGTACGATGATTCTTGCCGACATAAGATGCCACGGCAGTCACCACCACACGATTAACTCGTTCAGCAGGATTATTCTGAGGAGTGAATCTACAGTTATAGAAAAGTTTGGGTATCTTATATTTCTCTCTCAGTGTTTGCATATTTTTAGAAATATACTGTGGACCATTATCCATTATTATACACTGAGGGATACCGTGTTTTAACAAGACATTATTTTCTATTATTTCCACTACAGTTTTAGCCAAAGAATTTCTCATAGGAAATAGACAAGTGTACTTAGTAAAACAATCACACACAACTAAGATAAATTTATATCCTTTTGGACTACGTGGAAGGGGTCCTAATATATCAGTACATATAACTTGCCAGGGTCGTTGAACCTTTTTCGGGTTTTCCATTAAACCTGGAGGAGCCTCATTCGTGCTCTTATAAGCTAAACAGACTTGACAGTTTTTTATGTATCGTTTTATGTCTCCTAGCATTTTAGGCCAAAAGTAGCTTTGAGCAACACGTTTTAGTGTTTTGAAAACGCCTAAATGAGCAGCATCTGATCTATCATGACATAGTTTCAGCACTTCCAGTCGTAGTTCTTGTGGAACAACTCTCTTCCACTCACAATCTTTAGCTAAAGGATTTTTAGATCTAACACGCTTAAACAAATTGTCATTTAATATTTTAAAATCAGGAAATTTATGAGGAGAATTTTTGACTCTAGTAAATAAATTAGTGTACCATGTATCAGTAACAGAATCTAAAGAAGAAATAAGATCCACCGTTTCAATTGGGATGGGTGCCCTAGAAAGTGCGTCAGCAAGTTTATTTTCAGAACCTTTCTTATATTGTATATCAAAATTAAATTGTGACAGACGAAGTGCCCACCTAGCTAAGCGTCCCGTTGGTGACTTCAGACTAACCAACCATTTTAAACTACTGTGATCAGTGAACACTTTTGTTCTAAAAGCAGAACCATCAATATAGCCTCTAAATTTTTCCAAAGCAAAGATTAAAGCATTTAGTTCTTTCTCAGTCGTAGAGTGATTTTTTTCAGATCCAGTAAGAGTTCTGCTGGCATAAGCAACAGCATGCTCATGACCTTGATCGTCCAGCTGTGATATGGCACAACCAAGTCCAACATCAGAAGCGTCTGTCGAAATAATAAATGGCCTATCAAACTTAGGTACACACAAGATAGGTGCAGAAACCAAGAGTTCTTTGACAGCCCTAAAAGCTGCATCAGCTTCAGAAGTAAACTGAAAACATGATCCCTTAGGTAATTTTTTAGTTAATTTGTTAAGAGGAGCACAAACAGTAGAGTAGTTATTGATAAAGCGACGGTACCAAGACACCATGCCAAGAAATCTTCTAAGTTCCTTTTGAGAAGAAGGAGTAGGAAAGTCAGTTATAGCTTTGACTTTATCCTTGTCTGTCCTCAGACCTCTACGATCAACAACAAAACCCAAGAATTTTAAAGATGAGCGACAAAAAACAGACTTGTCAAGATTAATTGTTAAACCAGCTTGCCGTAGTTTTTCACAAGCTCTTTTTAACAATGTTATATGTTCATCAAAAGTTTCAGAGATAAGTATAATGTCATCGACATAGTAAAAGATATTATTAGCAAATTCCGGACCAAATACTTTGTCCATTAGTCTCATCATTCGAGCAGTTGAGTTTACCAAGCCAAATGGTAACCTTCTAAATTGAAAGGCTCCCACGCCTGGCACAGAAAAACAAGTCTTTTCTCGCGAGTCAACAGACAACATAATTTGAAAGAAAGCAGACTTTAAGTCTAAAGAGGTCATAAACTTAGCATTATTTAGAGAGTCTAGTATTTCTTGTACCCTAGGCATTGGATAAGTATCCACTTTAGTTAAGCTATTTAATTTTCTGCTATCTAAGCACATTCTAAGTTCGCCATTAGCCTTTGGAACTAGCAAAATAGGACTATTCCACGGAGAAGTACTTCTTTCAATAATACCTAATTTCAACATATCATCAATCTCCCTACGAACATACTCTCGATGATGAAAAGGTATCGGATAATATTTTTGTTTAACAGGAGCATTGTCTCCGGTATCAATGACATGTTCTTCCAGAGTGGTACAACCTAAAGTATCCTTAGTAGCTGCAATACATTCAAAATCTAGAACCACGCTATTTAATCGTGACCTTTGTTCAGGACTGAGATCTTCCAAGTCATGTAAATGAATATTAGTATCTTTTATTAAGTTAAGAACAGAGTACGGTTCAATCGACCGTTTAGTATTCAGAATATCCGAGCAAAGATGAAATTTAGTTAAGAAATCTACCCCTAATATAATTGGAGTATTAACATCACTACAAACATAGAAATTAATATAATGTAGAACATGTTTATATGAAACAGGTATTTCAATTTTCCCTAAGACTTTCAGAGATGCCCCATTTCCAACAGCAAGTTCAGTATCACATGTCTGCAAGGGAAAGTCTAAACCTTCACTTAGCAATAAGGAGTAAGCACACTCGCTTATTAACGACACGGCAGCTCCACTGTCAGCTAATGCATTGCACTCAAGCCCTAAAATACCTACAGAAAGAAATGGCCTAGGATCGCCCCCATTTTCTTTAAATAAAAGTGAACAATTATTATTGTCATCAAAATTAGTCATAGTTAAATCAGTTTGAGTATACCGGTCAGAGGTATTAGAAGAGTTAGATTTATTTTTATCTATAGTAGCAATAGGATCCTCCGACCTATTATTTAGTTTTTTTGAACAAGGACAATATTTAGTAATTACACCAGGTCGCTTGCATTTAAAGCATATTGGTGTTTTGTGTACATCACACCGAGAATGGTGATGTGCACCTCCACATTTTAAGCATAAAACAGTATTATTTTTCTGTTCAAGATTAGTGACACGAAGCCTAGCATTAGAAGTTGATGAATTTAAATTTTCACCCAAATGGCAGAAATTTGGCAAAATAGATTCCTTGCCAGTGTTTAAGAATCCTCTATTTTCACACTTAAATTTAGAAACTTCCAAACGTGAACAAATATCCTTCAAACCCCTAATTGAGTTAACCTCCGTTAAAGCTAAACGAGAAATAAAGAAAGGACTCATATTAGTCATAATAATTTCCAGCTGTTCTGCTTCACTCAATGGTTTAGACAGACGTAAGAACAAACTTTCCATAATGTTAATGTAAGATTTTATATTTTCACTTTTGTCTTGCAAGCGCGTCCTAATCTGATTCAACAAACAACGTTCATATTCAATGGGTTGAAATTCAGCTTTAAGTAATTCAATTAAATTCTCAAAAGATTCAAGGTGAGATTTATTATTCCTAAACCATATTAGCGCTTCACCAGAAAAAAGATGAACAGAGTTCCTTAAAAGCTCAACATCAGTGACCTCCGAGGAGTATTTCAATTCACGTGACCGAAAGATAAAATCATGAACAGGTGTTCGACCATCATAAATAAGATTCCACTTAAGAACTTGAGAAGCACGTTTGTAACAAGAGCTTGAAGGAGCCATTTCAACAGATTCTCTCACAACAGCTTGAGAAGATTGACCAGGAGTTTGATTACACTTAAGAGTTTCAACTGCATGATACGCATGTGAGACAAGAGCTATCTTTGCAAGATGCTGTTCAGATGTCAAAGAATGAAGTGTCTCCAACCTTAATATGACGTGTGACAACCTCGACAGACACCTGCGACGACACGACGATGAAGAGTGATCAGCCTGAAGCACCGCCTCAACTTTCTCTTTGCAGATCTGAAATTCGTTGTCAACAGACAAGCTTGAGATATATGTGTTGGTTTTGTTTGTGTCAAGTGTTATGCCCCTAGTAGATCTTAAACTACGTTTTAATTCATCTACAGTATCATCCTCAGCAGGTTCTAAGCCCCGGGATTTCAATTCAAACAATAGCTCATCCTTATTCAAACAGTCAACATCTATATGTAATGCCATGGCTAAGTATGCCAGTTAAAATTATAGTTACAGAAAAAGTCAAGTAGTATAAAACTTTAGGTACAAATCTTTTTATAAATTTGAGTAAAGTATGTATATTTTAGATACAGAGTAACACTTATATTACAAGTGTGTAAGTGTTCGGGTTGGGTTTACGGTGAATGTTAAAACAAGAGAGGAATTTAATTGTTGTTTATTGATTTAAAACTTCTAATGTTATAAGAGTCAAAGTAGACACTATGTTAGTTAAAAATGTTCAAAAAGGGTTAAAATGTTATAAATGTTATGATCGAATGCACCCGGTCGCGGCGGTTCCGAAATATGCACTAACTCATAATTACTCTATATCGGCGCTCGATGCGCCGCTAATAGAATGCTGACTACGACTTTACTTCAATTACACGTGTAAGGTGTTTTGCACCGAACATCTTGCCGGGGGCAAACGATGAGATGAGATGAAGATATCTACTTTAAAAATGTAACAAGATGATTAAACAACGTTTTCATACAACTTAGTATTATAAATTATTCTAGACATTAATCAAACGATATTTTTCTAAAAATTAGGGGGAACTTCCCTTATTCTGTGAAATACACGCACTCGGATCGTTTTCAAAACACTCCCGCACTTTTACCCGCACACTAGCACTACACTCGTCACCGGCGTCGCCGTCGTCGTCGCCGGAGCAGGCGGCGTGGGGCCTGCGCGCGCGCGGGGCGGGCGGCGCGGGCGGAGGGCCCGCCTCACGGCGAGGCTGCGATCCGCCTGTCGTCCCTGGACCGGCAGCGTCGTCTCCTCTATTCTCTGGTGTTGTTGGCCCTGTCTTAGGTCTCCAATTACACCGTGTCCTTCGATATAGGTATATTATTAATACGACTATGCACACGCCCCACAGACTATATATGGCTGTGTAGTGATGCACATCGTGTATTGAGTAGTCGTGAATGAGGGGCTCTTCTTCCTTCATAGACTTTATTTTTTCCCCTAGTCTTGTTATTTCTTTTGCTTCACGTTCGCGTTGTACGTTGCTTCCGAAGCTTGGAAATGTTATGTTTATGATGTGGTTTAAGGGGTCAATCTTAGGGGTTTGTACATCGAAGGATAAATTTATTTTACTCTGCATGTTTTTGTGAGTGTATATAGTGAAGTTATCGGTTTTAACTACACAGTTTTCTTCAAGATTAATTATGTTGGTTTCAGTTAATGTTTTTGCTGTAACTTGATCTTTGCATAATGTTCTAAATTGGCACTCCTTACAACAGAAATATAAATACTGGTTTGTTGTTGCCAAGTTGATCCACGTGTTTTGACATGCGGCTTTGTTTGTTTTACATTGAGAGTCATGATTTTCATCTCTGAGACATAGGTCCTTGTCGTTATGCATTTTATAAATTGGTGTCTTCAAGTAACACATATAAGTAAACGTGTCTCGTACTATGCAGTGTTCTAAATGTTTTTCTGGTATGGGTAAATATGCGTCTTTTTGCAGGTTTATTGCTACGTGTGTTTCTATAGGGACAATCGACATCATGTTTCCTTCAGAAGGATACGGTATGGGAATAATGTTGTAGAGGTCATAATTATCCCGGCTTATAAGGGGGATACGGATCTCTAATATCAGGTATTTATCAGTAATTCGTGCTTTAATTTTCAACAAATGGTAAATGTTTTGTAACCCACTTTGTACGTTCTCAATAGGAAGGGTCACGTCTGCTACTAAATGTCCAGAAATAATGTTAAGTTCGTGTTGAAGTTGTTCGGGATCGATGATGTGTAGATTTATCTTTCCATTGTAGATGTTTGTAATCGTTTCTATTAAGGTATCTTGAATCGCCCTTAAATGATTAAGCAAGTTGTTAGCGGCCATGGCTACCACTGTAAATTGAGCTGTACTTTCTGCGTTAGATAGTTCCTTTTGTATAATACTTACACCTTTTTCCAAACTTTGCAAATGTTCAGTTATTATGTTATGTTGTTTTTGGAATGTTTCTTCTGTTCGCTTTAACATGTTGTATTCTGCTTCGACAATTGATGTTTGGTTTTTCCACAATGCTCCTAAATGTTTCTCGTTTTCTCGGATGAGAGTAATATCCTTTTGATACTGTTCGGCGAATTTATCATCTAATACTCCGAACAGGGCGTTCGCTAGATATCCGACACCGTTTACTAAGCCGCGCCGAAGTACAAGCCCTGCCTATTATTAATAGGGGTGACCATTGCGCAATATCCCGTTGTGATTAACGAAAACAAATAAATAAACATCATGAAAACTGTGGTTAAGCATCCTCTTTTTGTTTTATTTTTGTTTTTGTTTATTTTAAGTTTATTTTTGTCTTCCTTCTTTGATTCTTGATTTTGTTCTTCTTTTTCTAAAGGTAATACTGATAGTTTAATTACTGGTCTCTTAATTAATCCATTTTTAGTTTTAAGCGTTACGACTCTAACATAGCCGTCTTGGCCCGGATGTACGTCGATAACTCGACCCAGTGCCCATTTTCCCGCAGGCAGGTTATCCTCGTGTATGACTACTACGTCTCCTTGTTTAATGTTCTGTTGTGGGACTTTCCATTTTTGTCTTGCTGTTAACTGGCTCAGATATTCGACTTTCCATCTTTTCCAAATATCTCCCAATATCTTTTGTGTTAAGTGCCACCTTGTTCTTGCATCTTCTTCTGTTTCTATTACTGTGACTCCCGCTCTTCCTGTTAGAAAATGTGCTGGTGTGAAAACATCTAAATTCTCGATGTTGTCTGTTAGTGGGCAAAGCGGACGTGAGTTAAGGCAAGCCTCTAGTTGCGCTAAGATAGTCGAATACTCTTCATAGGTCAACTTTTGTTCTCCTACTACTCGCTTAAGGTGGTGTTTTAGACTTCTTACAGCTCTCTCCCATAGGCCTCCTGCACTCGGCCACGACGGTGCATTAAAATGCCATTCAATTTTCATTTCCGTGACTTCTGTTAGAAAACTATCACTAAAAACGTGAAGTAGTTGTTCCCACTGTTCTTGCAGTATTCTGTTGGCTCCAACGAAATTCGTCCCGTTGTCGCTGTAAATGTATCGTGGTGTTCCTTTTCTGGCGGCCATTCTTCTCAGGGCAGCAAGGAACGCGGAGCTTGTTAGTTCTGTTACTAGTTCCAGATGTACGGCTTTAGTGACCATACAAACGAAGATAGCTATGTATCCTTTCATTACCTTACTTCCGCGTCCTTTGTTGACCTTGATATCGACAAAACCAGTATAGTCTACTCCTGAATGATAAAAAGGGCTAGCTTCATTGACTCTGGCTGCCGGTAGGTCTCCCATCACGTGTTCTTGTTTCGTTCCGTCCAGTTTTTTACACGTCACGCATTTTCGTATCTGCTTTTTTACTCTGTTATTTCCGCCCGCAACCCAAAATTCTTCTCTTATTTTGTTTGCGGTATGTCGGGCGCCGCTATGAAACGTTTGCAAATGAGCTTGTTCGATGAGTAGTGTTGCTAACCGCGAGTCCTTTGGTATGATTTTTGGGTGTTTCATGTTGTATGGTATGTGTGCTTCTCTTAAACGGCCTCCTACTCGTAATATGTTGTTTTCGTCAATAAATGGGTTTAAAGCTAATAGTTTGCTTTTTGATTCGACTCGGCCATGTTTACGCAAGTACTCTATGTCAGCAGTGAACTCATTATTTTGCACGTGTTTTATTATTGTCAATTTAGCCTTTTGCAACTCTTGTAATGTGAGTATCTTCGGTAGTTTGCCTCTTGTTCGTGTCAATGCCCGCAGAAGCCATGCGATTCCTCGTATTACTTGCGTAATTGAGCTATGTTTTTCTAATAATTGATCAATAATGTTATGGTCTGTTTCGTGATTTTGAACAGCGTTCGTGGTATAGGATCTCTTCTCTTCTTCTGTTGTCTCATATGTTGGTTTGGTTTTGTTTTCTACTTCTATGTTTAATGTTGATAACCATGATGGTCCTGTCCACCATAAGGGATGTTCTTTCAGCTGTGATGCTGTGAGACCTCTACTTGCCGCGTCTGCTGGGTTTTCTGATGTTTTGACGTATTGCCACTGTTCTGCAGGCATGACTGCTTGTATTTGTTCCACGCGGTTTGCGACAAATGGTCTCCAACGGCCGGGTTGACCTTGCAACCATCCGAGAACTATTTTCGAGTCGGTCCAGCCAAAGGTCAATGTTTCATACTGTGTTAAAGAATGTTTAATCTTTTTCATTAGTTTTGCCAGCAAATGGGCTCCGCTAATTTCGAGTCTCGGGATTGGTATTTTATTCTTGTGAGGTACAAGTTTAGTCTTGGCCGCGACAAGTACGACTTTTGTTTTGGTTTTTATTCGTGCGTAAACCACACATGCGTACGAATCAAGAGAAGCGTCACAGAATCCGTGTAACTCAATGACGTCATTCTTATTGCTTAATATCCACCTCGGTATTATGCACTCTTTAATCTGGTCTATTTCCGCTTGTACCTTGGACCATTCGTTATAAATGTTATTTGAAACTTGCTCATCCCATTTAGTGTTTTCTTTCCATACTTTCTGGAATAGTATTTTAAGTTTTGTAGTTAATGGGGCAAGCCAGCCTAATGGGTCAAAAAGTTTGGAGATTTCCGAAAGCAGAAGTCTCTTTGTTGGTCGTGATGACTGTTTGTTCGCCGTATGTTTAAAGGTAAATGTATCATTCTTTGAGTTCCAGCATAAACCAAGTGTTTTTGAAATGTTTTCTGTTTTAAAATTAAATATCATATTTTCATTATCCTGGTTAGTGTTTATGTTTTCTAGAATTTCTTCGTTATTGGAAGACCATTTTCGCAAATTAAATCCTCCAGATGTTAATAGTTTATTTAGGTCTGCGATCAATTGTTTACCTTGTTCTATCGAGTGCGCACCGTGTACTAAGTCATCCATGTAAAAGGACTCCTCGAGCACCTTGGATGCTTCAGGGAAATGTTCACGTTCGTCGGCGGCCAGCTTTTTCAGGGTCATCATGGCCAGAAATGGAGCTGCTTTAGTCCCATATGTAACTGTTGAGAGTTGAAATGTTTGAAGAGGCTGATCTGAGTTCTCTCTCCAAATAATTTTTTGCAGTGGCTGATCGACTTCGTTCACATAAATTTGCCTATACATCTTCTCGATGTCAGCGGTGAAAGCAAATTCATATTGGCGCCATTTTAGTAATAATGTTTGTAAGTCTTGTTGTAGGTTAGGCCCTGTGTACATTAAATCATTCAGAGAGTTTCCTGAAGATGTTTTAGCAGATGCGTTGAATACTACCCTATATTTTGTTGTTGTTGACTCTACGCGTTCGACTCCATGGTGTGGTAAATAACACTCGGGGCTCAAATTGCTTCTCGTCGGCTTCATATGTTTAAGGTCGCTGTACTCTTGCATGAACATTTTATAGGCTTGTGCCAGATTTGTTTGTTTCTCAAGTTTTCTCTCCATGTTTCTGAATTGAGCTATGGCTTTGTTCTTGGATTCTCCGAGATTTTCTTCGAATTTTGGTTTCATGGGAAGTCGTACCGCGTATCTTCCGTTAGTCATTCTAACTGTGTTGTCTTGGTAATGTTTGATGCTTTCCATATCTTCCTGAGATAATTCTCCCTCCTCTGTAATGTCTTCTATCTCCCAAAATTGTTGGATTTCCTCTAGGTTGTTAATGACTACGTTGCAATGGTATGTCTGTGCGTTTCCGCATAACAACCATCCAAGATGTGTTTGTTGAGCCATAGGTTGATACTTATCTTCTCCTTTGATCATACCGCTTAGTAAAATGTTAGTGTAAATGTCTGCTCCTAGTAGTAGATCTATAGGGCGGCTTACATAGAACTCGGGGTCGGCTAAGGTTATGTTTTGAATTACTGGCCAAGACGGGTTAGCGAATGTTTTGTTAGGTAAATTTTTTATAAGATTATTCATGATAATAACCTCAGAGTTAAAAGTAAAATCATTGTACATTGACGTACAGGTTATGTTAAGTTTTCCTTTACAGCTGTTCTCCCTCTGCCCTACTCCATAAATGACACCTTTACAGCTTTCTCTCTTTAATTTAAGTGTTTGGGCGGCTTTCTCCGTTATAAGCGAAATCTGAGAGCCCTGGTCAATTAGTGCTCTTAAAACATGGTCGGTACCGTCAGCTGCTTTGACTTTTAATAGGGCTGTTGCCAATAGAATCTCCGAGTAGTTCTCTAAGGCAACTTGCGAAATGTGCGTCGCGTGTTCATTTGATCTCTTCGATGTTGCAATTGTTGATGAAGCAGAGGCCGAGGCTTGTGCATTTGTTTTAACACATGCCTCATGTAGCAGCGTGTTGTGTGGTCCTGCACATTTGTGGCATGTTTTTGTTGAGTTGCAGGAATGTCCGTGATGACTGAATAAACAATTAACACATAGTGCAAGTTTGTTAACCGCATTATATCGTTTTTCAACGGGCATTTGCAAAAATTGACGACAATTATAAATTCCATGTTGGTTCTTGCATAGCGGACATGTGAAGCCAGACACGTGTAAGGCTTTCGCAATCATTGTGTTTCTTTGATATTTGTTGGCCCCATTATTGTTTTGATAATTAATGTTCGAATATGTATGGTTGTTATTTGGTTGAAATGTTTTTCGTATGTTGGATGTTGATGGTTGCTGAGAGTTAGTTTTAGCCGGTTCTTGTCTGTGACGAGATGATTCGAGACTTGTGAACTTTCCTTCTATGAACTCCAGAAATTCCTGTAAAATAGGTAAATCTCGGGGGTTTTTGCGTGACTCTATATAGTCCATGTTTGTTTCTGAGTCTAGTTTTTGAGACAAAATATGTACTAGTATCGGGTCCCAAGTACTTATATCAACTCCTAGATTTTTTATGGCATGTAGGCATTCGGTAGTGGTGTCATGCATTTTTTTCATCTGCATCAAAGATTTTTGTTGCATGGTAGGTAATGCAAATAATATGTTTACGTGGGAAGTGAAAATCAACTTTTTGTTATTATATCGATTGTTTAAGATCTCCCAACAAACGATGTAGTTATCCGAACTTATCGGTAAATGTTGTATGAGTCTTTCGGCTTCTCCTTTCACCTTTGATTTCAAAAATTGCATTTTCTGGGCGTTTGAAAGTGTGTTGTTATTATGAATTGCTTCTCCAAACAAGTCTTTAAAGCAAACCCAGCTGTTATAATTTCCATGGAAAGTAGGAATATCTAAAGTAGGAGTGGCTTTCTCCCTGTGTACGACTGACCAAATCTTTTTGTTGATGGCTTTTTTCATACTGTTAAATGTTTTTTCGTGATTGTTGAATGTTTTTTCATATGAAGACTCTAAGTCTATAGCTTCACTCTCTATTTCCCAATGCAGGGAATCTATTACCGTCCACCGTGACTGTAATGTTTTAAGAGCGTCCTCTAATTCCCATTTCTCCGTCAAGGTTTCTATCTCCAACGTATTGACCGTCCTTACAAAAGCCTTAATATTAGCAAATTGTTTCCGCAACATTTCATCATACTTGCTAGTTGTTCCCCTTTCTTCTCTCCTGTTTTGAATGTCCTCAGTTACTGCTTGTTTAGTGTTTCCACTCGATGTTTGTTCGTCGTCATCACTCGTTAAAACTTCCGTGGCAGACTTTGGGAAAGGAGCTGCCTCATGTTTAGTCGACATCTTCTCTGCAGTTAGTATTTGATAACCTTCATTTAGTGCCGTGTTCAAGAGTAAATATGTTTCTTTTGTTTTCTCATACGTACCTTCGGTAAAGTATGCATGCGATTGACTTTCCCTTCTACAAATTTGGTTATGATTGTATTGAAATTCTCCCCATAAACCAGTTAGCTTCTCCGATCGTGTTACAAAGTATTCAGCTTTGCTCTTCCTATCCGCGCTGTCTTTCCTAAAGTTAGCAAGAAGCGACTTGATGTTGTTCTGAATCTCCTCTTGACGTTCTACTGTTGCCATTTTCAATGTTGTGTTAGTAAAATAGGAATGGTCTTACTTGTATGTTCTGCTACTGTTGTCACTACTGAAACTTCCCAATGTTGATGTTGGTTCCTCTCTAGTGGTCACTGCAATCCACACCCTTAAAATGTTCACCAGTTCAAGCACCTCACTTGTCAACGATACAATCTTTGACGCGCAAGATCCTTTGTTCGTTCGAAGGACCAATGTTCGGGTTGGGTTTACGGTGAATGTTAAAACAAGAGAGGAATTTAATTGTTGTTTATTGATTTAAAACTTCTAATGTTATAAGAGTCAAAGTAGACACTATGTTAGTTAAAAATGTTCAAAAAGGGTTAAAATGTTATAAATGTTATGATCGAATGCACCCGGTCGCGGCGGTTCCGAAATATGCACTAACTCATAATTACTCTATATCGGCGCTCGATGCGCCGCTAATAGAATGCTGACTACGACTTTACTTCAATTACACGTGTAAGGTGTTTTGCACCGAACAGTAAGAGTAAGTTCAGTTTTAAAAGTTCAAAATAAAAATTAATAGTAAAAGTAGAATTTACTTATTTAAATCCACTTAGTAATTTTAAAGATAGAAACACAGATTATAACACAAAGTATAAATTTTAAATACAGCCAAGAGAACTCCTGTTGTAAAGGTTCATAAAATAGTTATTAAAAAAAAGGAATAATAATAAGTTGCTTTCACCGACACTATCAGAAAAAAACTAAGCTTTGCCCCTAGCGTTGGGCCGCCAAAAATGTAACGTTATATTATTATATATTGGAGTTACTTATGTGTGAGGTGACTTGACAGAGGTTCTGTCCACACTTGGTGTTGGGCCGGGACTAAAATTGACTAAAATAGAGGGTCGTGGATACTTGAGCTTAGTTCGGTACGAAAACAACTTACCAGTGTCGCACAAAATTGGTGCAGTTTACTAGATAGATAAGAAAGAAAAGGGCGCCATCTGTTTTAATCTAAACCAACAGAAAGATAGTAATATTTGTTACGGACGAAACCTCGTCACTAGCCGAGTAGCGAGTTTCCCGTGATGGCCGCGAGAGGCGCTGTCAACTATTATAAAACGGGCAACGCACGCCGCCGCGCTCTCTTCTCCTTCCAATCTACTGTATAGATAATGTCAATGTACTTACCTAATATTAATTAAAATATATTGTTTAAAAACCGTTTATAGTAAAGCATTCATTATCGAGAAACCAAATAGTTAGACCCCTGCCTGCCTGAGTCAAGAAGCTTGAACATTGGACCTTCGAATCGGATCGTCATCTACGGGCCTGCGCATCTTCAGCAGCGTGATTCAGCGGAAGCGGGTCTGACCATTATCGTTCCAACCAACCCCCCGGTGTCGTACAGTGTGCTAAAACCGTTTCTTTCTCAAAATTACAGTAGACAGAGCAACACGCGGTAACTAGGTGCAACGTGGTGCGCATGATTCACCCGCTGGACAATTCGAGTTACGTGAGTACCCCTAAATTTCATTAATCGTCAAAATGAGTGTTAGTTCCGATATTTCGCGTAGTAAATCGCCGCAACCAATTGCCACGGATTCAAATAGTGCATTAATTCGTGAGTTAACGAAAAAACGAGGTACAGTCAAAAGCAGGCTTACTTCCTTCACGAAGTACGTGAGTTCTTTCGAAGGAGCTCAATTAACTGAAAGGCAATTAATGGAGCTAAAGTTACGAGTTAACAATAACGCGTGCCTATTGCAAGAATTTAATACCATTCAATGTGACTTAGAGGAATCTACCCCCGATAGTGAGTTTTTATCGCAACTAGAAGCTCGTGAATCCTTCGAGAATATTTATTTTAGTGCTATGACGGACGCAGAATATTTAATAAATTGCAATAACGTTAAAACTAGTGATGAATCTAAGTGCAGTGAATCTCATTCTTTGATAAAGTTGCCCACTATAACGCTACCCACCTTTGACGGGTCCTACGATAACTGGTTAGAGTTTAGAAACATTTATCTTTCCATGATCCATAATTCTAAGCAGCTCGATAATATACAAAAGTTTCACTACTTGCGAGCTGCTCTGAAAGACAATGCAGCCGAAGTTATTAAGTCGCTTCAATTCACTCCAGATAATTACGTAACGGCATGGGACCTCCTTGAAAGTAGATTCAATAATAGCAAATTGTTGGTGCACAATCATGTAAAATCCTTGTTTAGCATGCACCCTGTAAGTAAAGAATCCCCATCGCTAATTAGAAAATTAATAGACACAGTGCTTAAGAATTTGAGATCTTTAAAATCATTGGGTGAACCTACTGACACGTGGGATACGCTAATGATCTATATTACCGTATCCAAATTAGATTCAGTAACCGAAAAAGAATGGGAACAATTTAAAATGACTGTCAGCAATACAAAAGAAAGGTTTAGTTTAAATGATCTTATTCAGTTCCTTAGAGACAAAGCTGACATGCTAGAAATGGTCAAAGCTAACGGCAACCATTATTCTAGTACTAATACAAAGGTCACCCAAGAGTATTTTAAAAGGCCTCAAAACAAAGTGCACAGTTTCGTATCAACTCAAGGTAATAATAAATTTACTAAACGTACCCCCCGCGTGTGCAATATGTGCAACGCAAATCATTCGCTTTATACCTGCAATAAGTTTTTAGAATTATCACCGAAGGACAAATTAGTCTTTGTAGATAGCAAGAAACTTTGTAGGAACTGTTTGCGTTTCGGCCACGCATCCAGTGAGTGTTATTTTGGCCCATGTAGACAATGTAGTAAGAAGCATAATACCTTGCTACATGGCGAGTGCGGTAGGGACAGCGCATTATTGCCCGGTGCAGCCCTAGAGCCCCGGACATCATCTGATTCCACTATCGACACCACGGCCAGCATTCATGTAATTAATCAACCGCAGGTTCACGGCGCCGCGAGTACTAGCTTTGTGACGACTAACGTTTTACAGCCTATTTTACTTTCAACCGCATTAGTAGAAATATTAGATAGGGACAATCAGTATCATAAAGCAAAGGCTCTGTTAGACAACGGCAGCCAACATTGTATCATTACAGATTCTTTTTGTAAAAAATTAAACGCCTTACCAATACAGTCCACATACCGAATTGCAGGAGTTGGCAACTCAGTCGCGCAGTCAACTCATTCATGTAAAATTAAACTTAAATCGGTCAACGGAGACTATACCGCTAACCTAACTTGTATGGTCTTACCGCGGATAACGAGTACCTTACCGGCTATAGGTATCAACGCGAATCTGATAGACATTCCTGAGAATATTAAACTCGCAGACCCGACATTCTGTACACCATCCGAAATAGACTTGTTGATTGGGGCAGACTGTTTTTGGGATTTACTCATAGAAGGTAGAATTAGGTTACCTACCGGACCTTATTTGCAAAACACTCAGTTAGGTTGGATAGTCTCAGGTCGCATTCATACTCGTAATAAGCATAGTGACTTGCGCATTAATCAAGTACAATGTAATTTAGTTCAAACTTTGTCATTAGAACAACAATTTAAACGGTTTTGGGAACTGGAAGAAGTCCCGCACAAGGAACAATGCTACTCGTCCGAAGAGCGCGCTTGTGAGACATTATTTACCGAGACAACTAAACGTGACGTCGACGGTCGCTTCTCAGTTCGCATGCCGCTTAGGGAATCAGCTGATGTCTTGGGCGATAGTTACAATACCGCGCTAAACATGTATATGTCGCTCGAGCGCAGGTTAGAACGCAACCCGCAATACAAACAAATGTATAACGCGTTCATGCAAGAGTATTTAGACCTGGGGCACATGACGCGCGTTGAAAATTATGCTTCGCCTTATTTCTTTTTACCGCATCATGGAGTATTTCGCGAGCACAGTCTCACTACTAAGCTTCGTGTAGTTTTTAACGCGAGCCAGTCAACCTCAAATACCAAATCGCTTAATGACATACAGATGCCCGGGCCTGCTCTGCAAAACGATTTATTTGCTATTTTGTTGCGTTTTCGAAAATTTAAATACGTAGCATGCGCTGATATAGAGAAAATGTTCCGTCAAATCCTTATTCAAGAGGATCAAAGGAATTTGCAATTAATCTTGTGGCGTAAAGGTCCATCCGACCCACTATCTGTGTATCAGCTTAACACTGTTACCTACGGGACGGCGTCGGCGCCTTTTCTTAGTATTCGATGTGTGAGACAGTTAGGGTTAGAGTGTGAGGATAAAGAAGTCTCAGATACTATATTAAATAATTTCTATGTCGATGACCTAGTTACTGGGCACGACAATAAATCGAAATTAGCTTACATCTGCAATAAAGTAGCCGATGTATGTATGTCTGGCTGTCTACCATTACGTAAATGGATATTCAATGCGCCCGACGTTGCTCCCGGTGTAGCGCAAGCCGATACTAGTTCAAAGTATTTGTCACTCGGCGAGAACTGTTCCAGTAAAACACTGGGCCTCGGCTGGTACAACAACTCGGACGAACTTCACTTTACGACTGCGATCAGTCAAAGTGCATCTAGCATCACTAAACGCTTGATTTTATCGATAGTATCGCAAATATACGACCCGTTGGGCCTTTTGAGCCCAGTCGTAATAATAGCAAAGATAATGTTGCAAAAACTATGGCTAAGCAAAGTAGGTTGGGATGAATCTGTACCTAGCGACGTAGTGCTGTGTTGGGAGAAATTTATTAAATCACTATCTAATTTACATAACATACGCATTCCTAGGCACGCCATAGGTAGTAACTATAAACAAATTGAATTACACATTTTTACAGACGCGAGCTTAGATGCGTATGGCGCTTGCGCCTATATTCGTACTGTTGATTATGATGATTATGTAACGACTCATCTGTTGTGCTCAAAGACCCGCGTTGCACCGCTAAAACCAGTTAGCATTCCCCGACTCGAGCTGCTTGGTGTTTTTATCGGTGCGAGATTATTAAATAAAATACGGGATTCGTTACAAATTAATTTCGACAACATAGTGATTTGGACAGATTCTACTATTGTGCTCGGGTGGTTAAAAACGTCTCCGCAGTTATTAAAAACGTTCGTTCAGAACCGTGTTGTGGAAATTAACGAATTGGCCGGACATGCAATGTTTTTACACGTGAGTACCAAGAGTAACCCAGCTGATATATTATCGCGCGGTTTAAGTCTTGACGAGCTGACTAACCACGATGTTTGGTGGAAGGGACCATTGTTTTTACGCGAGTGTGAGTTAAACTTAAACTTATCTTCGAATTTTAAAATAGATGAATCAGATTTGCCAGAGATAAAATCAAAGGTTCCCATAACTACTACACATCTTGTTATGCAGGCAGATAATACCGAGTCGTGTCTAATTGACTTTAAAGGATTCTCGTCGTTCAAAAGGATGCAACGCGCTTTAGCTTACGTATTACGCTTCATATACAACGCGCGGAGACGTAAAAAAGATCGATGTACCGACGACGCTTTATCAGTTAACGAATTAAACGCATCATTAAACTTATTAGTTAACTTTGTGCAAAAACAATCTTTTCCTCATGAATATGACGCTTTAATAAATAATAAACCCGTACAACCATCGCGAAATTTATCTGCATTAAACATATTTATTGACAAAAATAATATTATTCGCGTCGGTGGTAGGTTAGTAAACTCGCTTGAGTTCAGTTATAATAAAAAGCACCCTATGTTGTTATGTAGCAAGCATCATTTTGCACAACTCCTTTTCCGTTTCGAGCATAAACAACTGTTACATGTAGGGCCTCAGACGCTCTTATCTCACATTAGGGAGTCGTGGTGGCCATTAGGTGGTAGAAACTTAGCAAGAAAAACCGTCCAAGGTTGCATAACTTGTACTCGCATGAAAGGTCGGACATTGCAACCTATCATGGGCAACCTACCTAGTGAGCGCCTACAACCGGGCTTCCCATTTTTGAGGTGCGGGGTCGACTATGCCGGACCCATGTACATTTTAAACCGGAAGGGGAGGGGGGCAAAATTAGAAAAGGCTTATTTGTGTTTATTCGTATGTTTTGCTACAAGAGCAGTGCACTTAGAGCTCGTCACTAACTTATCAACTGAATGTTACGTCCTAGCATTAAAAAGATTTATTTCTCGTAGAGGTAAACCTTTGCAAATATTTTCAGATAATGGCGGATCCTTTGTTAAAGCTGCGAGAGAACTGTCGGACTTCTTACAAGGCAGTTCAAAGTCTGTAATTGATTATGCCTCAGATAATCAAATTGAATTTAAATTCATTCCTCCATATGCACCTCATTTTGGCGGTTTGTGGGAGGCCGGGGTAAAGTCCAGTAAACATCACATAAAGCGTGTAGTCGGGAACGCTAACCTCACTTATGAGGAGTTCAGTACGGTTTTGGCACAAATCGAAGCCGTCCTGAACTCCCGCCCCATGTGTCCTCTGTCATCAGACCCCTCAGACCTAGCTCCGCTGACGCCAGCGCACTTCCTGCTGGGCCGGCCGGCGACCGCGCCCGCCACCGACTGCTGCCTGACCGCACCGGCGTGCGCTCTGTCCCGGTACCAGCGCGTTGAGCAGATGCGCCAGCACTTTTGGAGACGCTGGTCAACCGAATACGTCTCTGAGCTCCAGAGGCGCACAAAATGGAAGCAAGAAAAAGATGACATCATACCAAACACAATGGTACTCATCAAAGATGACAACACGCCCCCACTCAAATGGCAACTGGGCAGAATCTTGACCACCTTCCCCGGTCGAGATAATACGTCGCGAGTCGCTAAAATTCGTACAGCGACCGGCATCATTCAGAGGGCATTCTCAAAAATTTGCCCTCTGCCTATCTCCATATCGGGCGCTGCAGCGGCGGGCACTCAAGACTGATGGCTGAGCTGCTTCATTCAAGACTGATGGCTGAGCTACTTCATTCAAGACTGATGGCTGAGCTACTTCATTCAAGACTGGTGGCTGAGCTACTTCATTTAAGACTGGTGGCTGAGCTACGCTGACTTACTCACTCCTATTGAGAGCAGAAGCTCTCAAGGCGGCCCAGATATGTTACGGACGAAACCTCGTCACTAGCCGAGTAGCGAGTTTCCCGTGATGGCCGCGAGAGGCGCTGTCAACTATTATAAAACGGGCAACGCACGCCGCCGCGCTCTCTTCTCCTTCCAATCTACTGTATAGATAATGTCAATGTACTTACCTAATATTAATTAAAATATATTGTTTAAAAACCGTTTATAGTAAAGCATTCATTATCGAGAAACCAAATAGTTAGACCCCTGCCTGCCTGAGTCAAGAAGCTTGAACAATATTAAATTAGAGAGATTGAAAGTAAACAAACATGAACCTTGTCAACAGAGTTTATTAACCTGTTATTTATATCGTACAGTAAAAATTAACCAGTTACCATGCTACTACTCTCTTTCAGAGCGTCTTATACATACAGACCCACTGCACAATAGCAGGGTTATTTTATATCATACTTCCCTACTTATCAAGCGTTAACTTATAAACTAATTCCTCTGTGACTGTGACAGGGCAAATGAAATCATACAACTCTACGTTCGAGCGTTTGTGTACATGTAAGTAGTATGAAACGTGTTCACCTGATGAGTAGACAGATCCACAAGTTGAGGATGAAGAAGTTCAGCGGGCGCAGCAAATCCACAGAGAAGCATGGACCGCAGCAACACCACGTAGAAAAAAAGACAGCGTGGCAAACACCCAGCAGAAGCAGATCCGGCAGTTGCACAGACAGGCAGGCGTGCACACAGTCAGAGAGACAGGCGGTCAGACGGGCATAGCCATACACCGCACGTCGACATAAACAGACAAGAGGAAACCCATGGAAGAAGAATCCAAGAAGGAGAAGGGCCCCACAGAAGGACCGGCTGTTTTTAGCTGCAAAGATTGTTGGCATTAGTATTTTGTATGAACATACGTTTTATACCTGCAAATAAAAACCTCAAGCACAAGAAAGCAACAGTGTGGATGACACGTTTCGTGAAACAAAATAGATTTTGTAGATAGGCAAATACACTTACCCGGTTAAAGAAGTATTAAAAGCAGCGGCGACTTTACCATGCGTTTAACCATGTTCGCCTTAGGTTTAGAAATCGTGTTCCTCCTTACATGTTTATTCTAAAACAAGAAACGACCATAAAACACCAAAAATAAAAGCACCTGACGACGAGGTCGACAAAATTCTAGCACACACGAGATACTTACGTAGAAACACTTAGTATTTAACAAGGATGAATTGCGCTTACATGACGCTAAATTTACAAAATGGCCATACGGCCGTAGTGAGACTCTCACAGTATGTCGGTGACGTACGTGCTCACATATCTGTAGCGGTAAAGAGAGTGACAAACAGATTCTTCACCTATGCGACCATTGACAAGCGTCTATGACTAAACCTAGAGGAGAATCGTATCGATCGAGACTTCGACCAGATATCGAGATTAAAATAAATTAGAGAAAACAGATCCTAACAATATTTAATTATAAATAGAACCTTCCCGAAGCGTTTTCCTAAAATAAACAAAGATTTATTTAAATGCAAAAGAAACTAGTCCTATATTATACCAAGCGGCAACACTGAGCGATCGGCGAGTCGAAATATTATCCCTTGTTGTCCAGAGATGTCGCCACTGGTTCTAAAATAACAGCATTAGACATTAATCTGTAACAAGGGAAGTGCGTTTCTATAAGGAACCGCTCTGCCTCTTCTGACGAGCTAGTGAGTGTGTTGTTTGGCTTGCGTAAGGAGCCCATGGTGAGCGTGGTCTGGTTGCAGATAACCTTCCTTACCCTGTTTGCCTGTGAACATGTTTCTATGCTGTTGCAGAAGTTACGCCATGAGCTCGCACTCCTGTACCTAAGGCGTTTCTTATACCTAGACTTGGTCGTTTTGTAGCTCTCCCAGTCTTGGTCCGCGCCAGTGTTCATTGCTCTGTTCAGTTGTCGCCTCATCTTCTTCCTGAGCCTCTCCAGCTCAGGGCCCCACCATTTTCCTTCGCTGTTGCGGTTAGCCGGTGGGTTGGAGAGAGGACAGGCATGGTGGTAACTTGCTATAATGGCGTCCGTTAGGAGAGTTACCTGGTTCTCTATCGCTTCATGGCCCTCGATTTGGTGTGGGGTCACCGACGGCAGCGTACGTACCAGCCGCTCGGCGTATTGCAAGCGGTTGGTTTTACGTGGGTTCCGCCTTGGAGTTTCTGCGACTGTGTTTACCCGAATAACGAAGCGTATCCATCTATGATCTGAGCACGACAGTTCCTTTGAGACATGCCAGTTCATGATGTACTGCGAAGTTTCTTCAGTTGCTAGAGTCAAGTCAATGATTGTGCTGCTTCGTTTGTTTACGAATGTGGGTTCAGAGCCTGTATTAAGGATGTTAAGGTTGGTTGACATTAGGTATTCTACAAGTAGCTTACCTCTGTTGTTAGCAGTTTTCATGCCCCAGCCCCAGTGGCCACAATCAGTTGCAGCTTGTTCTCCTCGCAGTGGGTCACCAGCCTCGAAATTTCATGTGGCGGTGGATCTTCCGCTTCTGGCATGTAGATGGAAGCCAGGACCACCTCCGGCAGGCTGGAATCTTGCGCCCCTCGCACCTTGATGGCACACAGGTCTCTAGACGAGAAGCTGGTTAAGGGTTCGGCATGTATATTTTTGGTGGTGCATTTGCAGGTCCGGGGGTTCTCCGGTCCCGTGTGTACTGTGAGCTTACCTCCGATGTTCCGGAGCCCGCATATGGCCCCCTTCCTGATCCACGGCTCCTGAATCAGAACCACGGCGGTGTTGTTGGCCTCCAGCCACTTCCGGACCTGAGCCGTCGCGGTTTCGCTGTGGTGGAGGTTTGCCTGGAGGATGTTACAGCCGGGAGAAGGGGGTTCCGTCATTGGTGCGAATCCCCGATGACCCCTCCCCGCCGTCACCCTCACCGATCGCCAGCTTGCCTATCCCCTGTGCGCACTCCTCCCCGCTTTCCGAGGGGTTACGAAGGAGCTCTTCCTCGTCGTGCTCGGAGCAGGGGGCGCCTTGCGCCGGGGATTGGCGTCCGGGCGTGACCTCGACAACGTCGTCGGTCGCTCCGGTCGCTGAGGCCGCGTCCATCGGCTCTGGGGTCAGCTGTACAGCAGCTGCAGTGGCGTTGGTGCTAGGGGGTGGAGTCTCCACGAACTTTCCCCGTGGCCCCTGAAATTTGAGGTACACCGACCCACACAAAAATGTGAGCCGGCGCCCCCTGTCCAGGATGGCCTGCACCTCCGTCTCCGGTATGCTGACGATGGCAAACGTCTCCTTCCCCTGCCTGTCAGCGCTGTGCAGAAGCCACCGGTCCATCTGCACCCAGGTGTTCTGGTAGCGGAGCGAGTGCGCTACTACGCCAAAATCGTCATATACACCTGGGAGCAGAATGCCGCAGCGTACTCTGCGCGGTATCTCGCTCTGGCACTTCACCACCAGCTTGTCCCCAGAGGAGAGTGTGATGGTGGCTACACACTCCTTGAGCCAGGTAACCGCTGCTTGGTCCCCGCACCACAGCCTCAGGGTGCCGTTCACGTGTAACGGCTTTCCCTGGAACTGTGGTCCGCCCCGGCTCTGTAGGTTTTGGACCGCTTCCCTCATCACGCGGGCTTGGATGAGGTTTAGGGCCTCGTCAGTGAGTTCAGCCGAGAGGTGACCCGTGCTTGCTGATGTGGCAGCAACCATCAAGTCCGCCTTCGCTGCATCCGCGTACGCTACCCGCGGGGTACCCGGCGATGGCTCGATCCTCTGCTTTTTGGGCTCGCCTCTCGGAGACATAGTCTCGCCCAGACGAACCCTCTTGGCAGAGGCCCGAGCCACCGGGGGGCTCCCCTCCGAGGCCCTGTTGACGGCTCCTTTCACTTTGGGAGCGGCACGGCTTGTTGTCGGATGACCGGGGTCACCGGCAGCGCCTCGCACCGTCTCCATCCCGGGAGCACCTGGTTGTTGGCTAGGCACCGGAGCAGCAGCTTGTTCCGCCAGAAGCTTGCGGTACTTGCGGCGCTGCTTCTGGTTCCTGTGCTTCTTCTTCCCGGGTTCGGCGTTGGGTACTGGGGCGTCCCGCTTAGCGGTTTGCTCCCTCCTTCCACACGTTGTCAACACGGGAAGTTTCCAGCTGGCATCCAGCTGGGCAGCTGTAGGAGGCGTGGGTAGCAGCGCCGGTGTCTGCCCCGCATCTGCGGATTTCTCTGCAGGTGCAGGCGGGACGATCTCCGGGCTGGCTTTGCGTAGTGGCCTGGGCTGGGTGTGTTGAGTCCACGCTCGGGGTTTTGAGCCCGCCGGTTTCCCAGCAGACTTCCCGCCCCTCGCAGACCCTTTGTGTGAGTGTGGCTGTGCCTTGGCACCGGCCCCCGCGTGGATGTGTTTTTGCGGTCTTCGAGGTCGACGTCGATGCCTCGAAACCACGTGTGTAGGAAGGTAGTGTAGCGACACATGTACACGGGTTTATATTACAGCTTACGCTGCTAATATAAGCCACGACTACAGGACGCCAGTAGTTCCGTGCCCATAGGCCTGTGTAGACACGCCTTTGAGAAATAAACAGTTATTATTGGGATTAGTTAGTTTACATTTGGACACCCAAACTAGAAACCCCAAAGTGGTGACCCCGACGTGAAAGTGAACGTTATTGTTTTTAGTTTTTTGTAAAAACTTTCGGGCGACGGGCTACTCCTTCCAGTCAGGAAGAATTTAAGAGGCACGCGAAAAGTCGGTATTATGTATGAACAGCACGGCGCGGCGGCACCACCCCCGGGTCAGGCGCTAGCACAACCGCCGGCCGGCAGCGAGCCAAAACCGGGAATTCAGGGAACAGGAGAGCTAGCAGCGGTTACACTGGCTGGCAGGATTCCGAGGCGTTATCCGCGTCATGTAGCGCCCGAGCTAATTCAACATCGGTGGCCTGCGCCCGCGCGACTTCGCAGAAATCAATGCCTGTGGGAGTTGATATCGCCTCTACCCGGGACAATGCGTCAGCAACCACGTTCTGGCTACCCGACACGTGCTGTATATCAGTGGTGAATTCGCTGATAAATAACAATTGTCGCGTTCGTCTCGGTGTTTCTTTATCAGTGCTCAGCTTACTAAATGCATAAATCAATGGTTTATGGTCGGTAAATATTGTTAATGGTCGACCCTCAAACATATTGCGAAAATGTATCTGCTACACGTTTTCTATGTTTAGCATAATCAGCAAACTACTGCACGGTACACAGTCATTATACAGTATGTAAAATTAAAGTTGTCACACAGCTAAAAAAGCTGAGGAATGCTACTGAGTTTAGCAAGGTACTGTGCAAACGTAGGCAGTTAGGCTAACATGACCTAGTTAGTACATAGATATATTATATTAAAAAGTTACACAACATAGGTTTATTTACGAGTAGTTTCGCCGTACGCGTACGTCGTTTATGTAAGTGATTAACAATGGGCTGGGGACAGAGCAAAGAACCAAATGAGAAGAATGCCCACAATACCATTGCCATAGCAGAGGTACACACGATATCAAGTCAGGTCGACTCCAAGTTAAAGTACGTCATGTGGGGCTTGATGGCGTTAGCGGTGGTGCTGGCGGTGATACTGTTGTACGTATTACGTGCAAGATGCAAACGTCAAACCAGGGAATGGCTTCAGAAGGCGGTGGAAAGGTTGCCGCCGCCCACTTCGGTGAGGGTGCACAACGGGCCACCCCAGGCAGCTCAACAAGCAGTTTACTAGTGTTATAGAGTAAGATTTTTTTTTTGTTTGTAAGGGGGGGGCTACTGTAGCGACACATGTACACGGGTTTATATTACAGCTTACGCTGCTAATATGAGCCACGACTACAGGACGCCAGTAGTTCCGTGCCCATAGGCCTGTGTAGACGCCTTTGAGAAATAAACAGTTATTATTGGGATTAGTTAGTTTACATTTGGACACCCAAACTAGAAACCCCAAAGTAGCGTCACTTTCGTGCCACTTACCTTCCGCTGTGTTTGGTGTGTAGAGGTAGCTGGCGGGACTTGCACCCTACCGCCACCTCTGTGTGGTGTGGCCCTTGGCCACTACTTCCCTCACCTGGTGTGTTGGGAGAGGCTGGCACGCCCGTAGGAGCACCGCTCTCCTGTTGAGCGCCTTTGGGTTTCCCCTCCGGCATTCTCGGGGTTTCGGATCTATGCTTGTTGTCCAGGATGGGATGACCGTGATGAAAACAACCCTGGACATGTAAAAAGTGTATATTAAAAATAAATGTAAAATAAAATCACGGACGCGTCATCGCGCCGTGCCGTTCGTTGTCGGAGTGGGAGTGAGGTGCGTCGCGGCCGGCGCCGCGCCGGCGCTGCTGGTCCCCCGCCGCTCGCCCCGCGCCGCTCCCCGCCGTCGGTCTTCACGCGGTGTCTGCGTGAACAGGGTCCCCGCCTTGGAAGCCCTGGCTTCCAAGAGAGTGGTCTATACCGGTGTCACCCAGTGGCAGCAGGCAGACTCGGTTCACCGCCCTCTTAACGATGCCTTTGGCTGTCTTGAAGTCTGCCACTCTGGTAATGCCATCCAGGCCTGGATGAAGTTGGTGTACTCGTCCCAAGCGCCATCGCATCGGGGGAACGTTGTCATCCTTGATGGCCACGAGGTCACCTTCCTTGAGCTCATGCTTCTTAACCCGCCACTTGGTCCGCTACGTGCGTAGTTGGTTCCTTCCAAACTGATATGTGAAGAGTGGTTATCCAGAATCAGTAAGACTGGATCTTCTTTTGAAGGGTGGACAAAATCCTTGAAGTGGCGTAACCATTCGACAAACAGTGTAGTGTTAACATAACCATACATATACTTTGTGTTGGACCTCCATCCATTAATTCAGGCCGTATTCTTTTGCGTGGATATATAAACGCCGGTGGAACAAAATGTCCGGTCGCACTCATACACATTATAGCAGTGATAGTAGTACCTCGCTCAGCAGATACAACTTTTCCAACCACCTTTTTACCTTTTACAGACACGACTTTTGGTGTTTTTTTTGGAACCGTGCTCTTTCCTGTTTCGTCCATATTATATATGCGATGCGCACGAAAGTTGTGAATGTCATAGACTTCTTTGAGCATGGTATAAAAGCGCTGAACTTGAGTTTTATTAAAACCAATGGCTCTAGCCAAGCTGATGGGAGCCGATTGTCGCAGACTTAAATGAGGATGTCTTTTAAGAAAACATGCTACCCAATCTCGGCCAGCCATCTTACAGGACTTATCGAAACGGTGGTTAATGTTATTGGCCGTGGCAAACTCGTATGCTAAACGTCGTAAATCATTTATTGTAATACCAAAATATCTATCATCCATGTCTTGGCAATGAACTGCAAATTCTGCCTCTTGATCTTTGGTAAATGTAGGCTTAAAGCGACCTAAAGATGTTGGCACATTGGTAGACTTCAGCCTTTTTCTTAAAGCCCCTTCACTTATACCAACGCTTTCTGCGGCGCGTCTCTGACTAGCTCCTTGCTGAATCAGTTCTTTGGCTTTTTTTATCTGATCATCTGAGATCAAGGCGCGTTGTGGAGCCTTTCTTTTATAATTTCTCGGAATTTTGCTGTATTCTGAAATAATAAACAACAGTTAAGTAACCTTCAATACTAGCTTTCGTATTGGGGTATAAGTACGCAACGTGGGTAAAAGTACGCGTGCGTACTTTTGACCTCGTACTCTTACCCCAATCAGCAAAAATATAAAACGATAGGTCCCCATCCACGCTTCAATACATTTTACAAACAATGTTTGCTCTTCAATGTATATTAGGATATACAAACAATATAAATGTAAAACACTTACTGGCTCAACTGCATCCATATCATATCCAAAGTTATAGGATTCTCTCAACAGCGGGCATTAACGACAGCCATCTTGTTTTTGAGTGCGACAAAAGAGTTTGGTAATTTATATCAATAAATGAGCAGAACTCTTTCAGCCTTTCTGTGCGAACTGTGTATATCGAAAAATAGTGAAAAATCTTTAGGACAATGACTTCAACATCCACAGATAAAATTCCAGCAGCGCTGGATACTGTATTGTGCAGAATGTGGGCCGGACACCCAATTCCTTCTAACGATTTTCCTAATTCTTCCTTCATTCTCTTGAAAACATTGTTTTGACCATGTCGATTAAGTCCTCCGAAGTTGGTATTGGCGTTGTCTCCACAAAAAGCTATTAGTTTATCCAAAGAAATCTGCAGTTCTCTTAATGAGTTAATACAATAGTTCGATATTGTTTCCGATGTTTCATTTTTTAAAGAATCAAACTTCAACAGTTTTTGTTGGATACCGTCAGTTTCCGTAAAATATTGAACAAGTAAAGGAAACATCTTTTCAGCTTTGTGATTGGACGCATCCGTGCCTATACCGTAAAAAGAAACTTCTTGAATTTTTTTTACAGTTTCATTCACGGAGTGTGGAGCGAGAATATTTGTTACAATGGCTGTAGCCTTTGTCCTAGCTGTAGACTGCTTTGCAGCAACTTTTGAGTCGGGATACATTGTGGAATTCAATTTCACGGTACAATCAAGAGATTTGAATGACTGATGGTGTTTAACAACTTTATATGCTGTCGTTAGTTCCGCTGCAGCAATAAGTACTTCTTCTTGGGTATTTTCTTTAATCATAAATCCAGATATGGGCCTTGCTGTCGATACTGTCATGAATTTAGTTTTGTGATTGGTTGTAGAAATGTGATGTTTTACGTCTCCCTTACCGCCGTGAGAAATTGATATAAAACAATTACAAATACTACACATCGCTTCTTCATTTGTACGTCCTCTCTTTATGAAACTCCACTCTTTTGTATAATCGTCCGAGAAATGACACTTCCTCTTTTTCGCCGTAGACATTCTCGTTTAACTTTAAATAATTATGAACTGCCGGCACCACACCACGTACTAATCAAAAAATGCACAAACACAAAACCGTTATATGCGTTTGCGCGCGGTTGGCAGCGGGGCTAGCGGGGTACTGGCTCACGCGGGCGGTCGCCGGTGCGGTGTGGTGGGTCCGCCCCCTCACCCCGCGATTACGATTTGCACAGTATCGGGACATTTTGGTATATGTCGGGACGTCGGGACAGAGACTTCAATAACGGTGACAGTCCCGATATATCGGGACGGATGGCAGCCCTATCCATATGACTCCCACACACTTTTCCCCGACGCACAAAACAAAGAAATTATGTAGTTCGAATAAACACGGCGGCGACCTGTCTCGACAAGCACTTGCTTTGCACTCACGCGGCTCGTGGCTCCGAAGTGGCGATGCCAGCGCCACTGTTTTACGCCAACACTCACCTCGGCTCCCCCCACCTCAGTCGGAGAACAAGTCAATGCGTACTCTTACCCACTGCGTGCTGTTACCCCGAATGACTCTTCACATCTTCATTTTCATTTGTATATAACACAGGAGAAGACACGAGTGTATCACCACAAACCTAGAACAATTTTTATTTATATGTAAAATTATTACAATAATGATTATTCAATACATAGTCTCAACAATGGGATGGGATAAAAGGCATATATATTTGCTTAATAAAATCCCATAGCTAAACACATTCCTAGCCTAACAATATAAATTATATTCTAAAAGTAAACTGGCCCAGGATAGAAAGAAATGGAGGGATGCAGGGGATGCCTTTGTCTAGCAATGGGACAAAATATTATAAAATTTGGGCTCATAATAATAAAATAAACAAAATATTAAAAAAAAATCCTAACCTCAACTTCATTATCTGCTGATGTAGAGGCACCAAATTTCTCTACATCTGTAAGTGAATAAACAGGAAACTATGATAATATATATATTTTTATGTTATACCTATCTAAAACTTCCTAATAATGGTGGATACTTATAGGATTGCTTTGTAGGTACGACTACGAGTATAATGTAATATAGCAAACCTATATTGCATGAGCTGGGAAGATGTTCCGATTCCGAGCCTGTAGTGTTAGCAGTCTGAGAAACTGCTTGAGCTGGAGCCAATGTCGTTATCGTACGGGTTAAATAACCCGACAGCACTCGTTTTTATTAACGACACAATACTTGCAAAATTAGGATCTTTGCTAACATGATAAGGTGGTGGCTTCCTTATAGTGACATTTGCGTCTTGTGTAGGATTTGATTTGTGAGAAGGGTGTGGTAAGTCTGACTGTAGGCAAGATCGGATGGGTGTGTTACTGTTGCCCCCTTTTGGTTCAATGGACCGGCAAAATGGACATATCCATGATTCTTTGCTTTCTAAAGACATGATGTTATAAAACCTCTTTTCTGACACGCTCGCGCATTCTAAGTCGTATATGTTATGACATAACGAGCACGTCAGATGTCTTCTGTCGTTTATTTGTTGACGACATCCTGCACACTAAAGTGCCATCTTATGGCTAGTAGCGAAACTCTTATTAAATCTTGGAACGTTTTATTTCTTGTGTAAAAAATTGTGAGAACCAAACTTGTAGAGAATCAAATTCCCTACAGTTTTTGTTTTCATAGTTTTACTGTAAAATCAATAATAGCCGAGTTATTCAAGAAAACAGTTTTGTTCATTTTTTTTAATATACGCAGATGCCAATCTGGCAGTCTAATTTTTTTAATTTACACTCCCAATGACCTCCCTGAGGGAACTACGAAAAAAAATGCGGGAATCTATAAGACACGTTAGACCGACTGTTGCATTTATATTATTAGTGGGATAATCGGTGACCATAGAGATAAACAAAAAAATAACATTACAAAGACAGTTACTATGGCAATATAGTAATATTTATGATATAGATTGACTTATGAAATAAAATAAAGAGAACATAATATTTTATAAAAATATATTTACTTATTACAAATCCACGAAATTATTTGGAGTGAGGACTTCACCGCTTACGATTTTAAATCAACAAATGACCGTATAGTTGACATTTTCTAAGCTGATCGTTTATTACTATGATAGCTCATGGTCCTAAATGGTTAGCTTAAAATATTTCAGCTATACTAAAACGCTTATTTATATTAAAAACTAAACTAATCTAAAAAAACACTTATGCACCAAAATATGTCCGGATTGGTGAACCGGACATAATTTATCAACTTTCTGAAAAATGGAAAGAACAGCCGTTTATGTTAGGTTTTCAAGTTAAAGATTAATAGGATTCAAGCATAATCCGAATTAAAATTCCGAGAAGCGTAAAATAACTTTTACTGTACACTCAGCTATATAGTACGTAGCATTAAAAGTAACCAAATAGTTCGGTACACCGTATAAAATGTATGGTGTACCGAACTTTATGAATACTTTGGATGCTACCAACTCTATGACGCTGACTGTACTACGTGCGTAACAAGAACAAAAAAACAACAAAGCTCGTCGAATCGCTAAACATTATTCAATTCAATATTCTACTGAGTATGATGCTCTCTCCAGCATTGGCCAACACATAGGAAAACTTTACAATGGCTGCAAGAAATGCTTGTCATTGTCCTTATTTTTTTTGATAGGCATACGGTACAACGTGCCCTTTTATATTTATTCTGTACCTTAGTGCGTTCACCTTCCATTTCAAGTTGTTCGGGAAAATGGTGCAAAGTATGGTTAATGCGATCCTCCGCCAGGACTGTGGTATGACGAGACCGGGGTTTTGACGACAAACCATATTTTTCCATCAATTCTTCTATAAATTTATATCTGAATTGACGGTGGGTCATTTTTCTATGTTGGCCAATGTTGGTGCAGTAAATGATGTATGAATTTAGGATGGTAATATTTAACAATCTTTTAAATACTTTTATGTACCATTTTACACCACGTTTGCGCTCCAGCAGGTACATTGCTAATTTTTGATCTTTAAGATCAACCCCGCCCATGAACTTATTATAATCTTGAACCACCTTGGGTTTTGGACAGGGTCGACCAGCTCGTTGGTCTGGGGCAACGTCGGCGTTGTGATAAGTAGACACCGTGGTTACCAGTTTCACGTCTTTCCAGGCAACGACGGACACGTCACCACAGTGTCTACTTACCATTGTACCTCTAGCCATTCTTTTATCGTTCAAGGATTTAATTTGTTCCGGAGTATCCACCCGCCTGCGATTAAGCGTCCCGACGACATCCGTCTTCTTGCGTTTTAAAAATCTGCATAGTGGGATGGAGTTGTAATAGTTGTCCATGAACAAACAAAATCCTTTGCCGAGGTATCCTGTTATTAATGTTAGTACTATTTTCGCTGTACTACTGACGAATCCATATACGGCTTCGGCAGCAGCAGTCGTATCCTTACCCGTGTATAAAATTATGTCTAGCACATACCCACTCACCGACTCGCAGAGCTCATAAGACTTTATGCCAAACCTTGCTGCCTTCGTCCGGATGCACTGCACCCAACTAAGGCGCCCTTTCCACAGCAGCAAGGATTCGTCGATTGCTAGTTCTCTGCGAGGGGAGTACACTGCTTTGATTTTTTTATTAAGATAGTCTAACAAAGGCCTTCCCCTCGTTCTGTTAAAAAGTTGTTGTCGACAAAATGAATAAATCGCATTAACAATAAATATCTGTTTAATGACATAATCTTTCTAAACTTTGGCATCTCTAACAGTCCTGTTGTCCAGTACTCTTCAACGCGACTTCTTAAACACATGCCTAAAGTTAAGATTACCGCGATTAAACGGTAAATTTCCGAAACAGAAGTCTCCGTCCATTCGTTAATCCTTGATTGGTCGGAGATTCCTGTTTCGGACTCCGAAGCCATTTCTATGGTTTGCCTGGCGTAATCGTTCGTTTCGCCCACAATAGTCTCCACGAGAGGTTGATCCCATAACTGACAGAATATCTGACTAGGACTGGTGCCGTCAATTTTGGGACCAACCTCCTCCCGGAAATCTGACTGGGTCCCGTTAAAAGTGGTAAAGTCCTCACTCCAATCATAATCTACATCAACCTCATCCTCGTCGCCTTGTCTATCAGGGAGCTCGTCGTCAAGCATCTCAAGGAGCTGGTGGTCAGTGAGTTCTTCTTGTCCAGCAGCGGGCGCACTTTCCACAACCTGTCCACATCACGAACATCACGTCTAATATCGTCATCATAAACAAATTTAATCTCATTTCTTAGAAGGAAAAACTGGACACATTATCTGCGATAACAGCAACGCGAAAATCTTTCTCCCAGTACATCCTCAACATCGGGTAGTTGATTGTAGACATAATCAAGTTAATTCCTAAATAGACATATAGTTCGGAATTGGATAAATCCAAAGATTTCCCGGTCTTCTGTAAGTGAGTTTGATTAGATTTGGCAATCATTAGTTCAATCAAGTCGTCATCTATATACTGCTTAAAGTAATCATAGTAGTCCAAAAATTGAGAAGAGTCGGTCTCTAAATACGCTGGCTGAGTAAACGGAATTTCAGATGGAACAAAATCGGTTTCTAGCCACTCACGTGGAGTCTTCTCACTTTCAAATTCTTGATGCTCTTCTTGAACAAACGTTACTACTACACTGCGAGATCGGGACCTTCCTCTTCTTGACGCACCTCGACGACGCCCACTAGAAGCTGCACGACGCGATCTGGGTCTGCCTCGGGTAGGTCTTGAAACTAGTTCCGACAGAGGTACATCATCATCAGAACTAGAGGAATCGTCTCTGGATCCATTTGGCACAAAACTTGTGTGTATGTCACACAAATCTGCACCATCATCATCCTCCAATTCAATTTCAGATTCGCAGAGAGCAGATTCTATTTCTTTATCATTCAAACCTATAAACCTTTTATTGAATAATCCGTTATACTCCGTGGATGAATATATGAAAATGGAAATGTAAATTTATTATTTTGTTGACATTTATTACTCATTGTACATATTTTGACATCGGACGAATGACCATTATTAGATGTTTAACTTTTATTGTTTTAATTTATGAATTATTATTGTATTTTATTCTTTGATTATTAATATTTATGTTTTGACGATCTCAATGTAATTTCGTATTTTTTGACATGCAATGCAACTAATATTGTAATATTACATTGACAAATAAATAAACTAACTAACTAACTAAAAACAAAATTCGTCAATGCATGCATTTATCACCAGACCCATTTCAATATAAAAATATATTTTAGTTAAGTCCCGCGGTACTACACATAGGACTAAAGATTTTCACACCACGTGTTTTTTTAAATTTATGCGTAAATTATTAAATTTTTGTTTTACTCCATGACATACTTAATAAATATTAAGATAATAAATAAATAAACGTAAGATAATTCGAGATTACTTAAATTATTTTGGATTTACTAACCTCTTCCTCACGGACCTCCCATGTCGCCGGCTGAAAACTGTCAGTTTGACACTTTGTTTATTTTTTCGGACTTCGTACTGGGTTCACAGACAAGCCAAACTATTCGTTTAGAAGTTGAGAAACGTCATTTTAGATTAGCGCGAAATTTTAAATCAAAATGGCAGCGTTTTTAATATGTCCTACTTGTAGGACCTTGGTACGCTGTGACTACACAACTGATGATTGAGCTGGGTCTGAATAACGAACTCACTACAGGTAGGACTTTGGGCCTCAGGAGGATAAATCTACGTTTTATTTTTAGGCCACAAAAATGAACAAATTGTTACATCAATTGAAATGAATTTATGGAAAAGGGATACTAACTATGCCGATAATAGTTCGCTGAAAATATTATGAAGGAGAAGTTAATTTTTCTTCATTGTTATTTTTATTTTTTTTGGATTATTTTCCGATTTTGTAATTTGATATTTAACTTTTTTAGAGGTCGATGCTTTCGGTTGAGATTCCAGAGAGTTAATCACATTCAGTGAAACATCGGACAATATTTCCACGTTTTTGGTCATAGCCCGTGAGGTCGAAGGTTCTGATTGAAAATATTGAGTTTTATCTGCTTTTACATTTTTTAACGCAGCACTTAAATTGAAGATGTGTCCAAGATGATGTCCATGCACACAGATTCAATTCAATGAGACAGAACAAAATTCTGGAAAAACGAACTAAGTGCTTCGATACCATTTAAAATCATTGTTGACAATTTTGTGCGGGATATCTCAAGTTCATCACTTATTCTATCAATAGTATCATTTTGTTAAGTTGTTACATACACAACAAATCAATTTTTACTAATGATTTTTCTACTATAAGATCAATAACCCACGTACTGTATTGTTTAGGTAAACCTAAATACATTTTTGGTTTCTTGAAAATCTTTTCCAAGTTCAGTTTTCTTTTCTAATCAATGTTTCACGTTCTTCTGATTCTGATGTAGTAAGTATGTAGACGCGGGACAGACACAAGTGAAACGCACCGTAGCTAATTGCACACTGTTTTAATAATCTATGGAAAACGAGGGGGCGCGGATGCAACCGCTGCCACAGATACACACTATCTCCTCCACCCTTAACTAACAAACATTTTAAAAGTATTTCTTAAAATCTAAATTAAGCCTAGCTCGCCTTGGCGGTAATGTTGTAGCTCGCGGTTCACTCGCGGTATCTTGAGGTACTGAGCTTTCAGGTAGCTGCAGACCTTGAACCTCTGGAATCTCTGCAGAGACGCCCACACTTCCTTCCCCCTCTGCTGGGTAAAAAACCGGTTCAGCATCTTCTGGTCCCTCTGCTTGCGAACCAGGGCAAAATGCTGGTTGTATTACGCTCGTGGATGGGCCCGGCTCCGGGGCGGGCACTGGCAGGAACACTGTTGACTCTCGTGTAGGAAGCGCTCGGGTTAAAATAGGCATCTTAGATTCTGAGGTACTTAACTGTGTTTGTTCTCCTTTATACAGTATTATTTGGTTAATATGTTTTTTTATTACATTATGCGTTTCTTGATCCTCTATTAAATATAACAATTTTCCCAGTTTTTGTATTATTTTTCCTCTACTCCATTGGAATTTATTTTTATTAACATATTTTTTGTATAATATTTGGTCGTTGTTCTTGAACTCGGTTCTTTCTGATCCGCCGTGGCAACTACTCTGCAAGGACTGTTTATCTCTGACTAGCGAGGCGAGGTCGGTGAGCGACGACGGCGGTGAACTTGTAGTGGTCAGCAAATCTAACCGAGACTTTAACTTTTTGCCGAAAACAAGCTGAGCTGGGGACGTACCAGTGGTCGAATGAATGGAATTTCTGTAGTCGAATAAATACTTCATTAGTTTGCAATTTAATTTAGAACTACTGACATCTGACAAAAGTACGGTTTTTATACCTTTCTTAATCACTTTTACGTAGGTTTCGGCCTGGCCGTTGCTAGCGGGATGGTAAGGCGCGCTGGTTAAATGTTTTATATTGTTAAGCGCACAAAATTGTTTAAATTCGTACGATGTAAAAGACGTGCCATTGTCACTCACTACACACTGAGGCGTACCGAACCGAGACATGACCTCACAAAGTTTCTCTATTACGTGTTGTGTAGATATATTTGACTTCATGTCGAAGCACTCCACCCATTTGCTAAACGCATCTACTACCACTAAATACGAGTGATTGTTAATTGGCCCCAGAAAATCAATATGTAGTCTTTGGAATGCGTGTTCTGGATACGGCCATGGTACTACTGGTACACGAGGTGGCGATGGACGTAATTGAACACAAATATTACAAGCGCCAACGACCCTCTCAATGGCCGCGTCGACACCCGGAAACCAGAACTTGGAACGAACTTCCGCTTTGCATTTGACAATTCCTAAATGAGAACTATGCACATCTGCTAATACTTGTTCCCTAAGAGCTGCCGGTATTACTACTTTGTGCCCTCTCATCAGACACCCATGCTCGACAGATAACTCATTTCGGCAGAGATGAAATGCTTTGAGCCTCTCATCGCCTATTTTACAAGGCCAGCCCTTAATAACAAAATCACATACTTTACGTAACTCATTATCTTGTAACGTTTCGCGACGCAAATCCTCTCGGGTTACCGGCAAGCACCCGTCTACCACAAAGTTCATATAGGCGGCGCGATCGTCCAAAAAACTAACTACGGTGACGTCACGGGCCTCTGACGCCCCTCCACTCGCCGCGAGCGGCGCGCGCGACAAATAATCCGCGCTGTTATTGCCGCTCCGGACGTATTCGATGATATAATTGTAGGCTGACAAAAATATTGCGTATCTTTGCAACCGGTTTGCCGTAACTTCCGGAATACCTTTTTGAGGCCCAAAAATGGAAAGTAGCGGTTTATGGTCTGTGCGGAGGACAAAAGGTTGCGACCTGCCATACAGGTACTGGTGGAACCTTCGTATTCCAAAAATTATGGCTGTGGCTTCCTTTTGTATTTGTGCATAGTTTTTCTCCGAATCCCGTAAAACGCGCGACGCGAAAGAAACCGGCCGCTCTACTCCGTCAGGACCTACTTGTGATAACAAAGCACCAAGGCCCACCGGGGAAGCATCGACCGTAACTATTATTTTCGCGGAGGGATCGAAATGCGCTAAGACCTGTTCGGAGGCTAACTGCTGTTTAATTTTATCGAACGCGTTTTGATGTGCCGACGTCCACGACCATTTTACATTTTTCCTAACTAGGTCGTATAAAGGACTTAAAATGGTAGATGCGTCTGGTACGAAATTTCGATAATAATTAACTAAGCCTAAAAATGACTGTAGTTGGTTTACATTATCGGGTCGCGGTGCTTTCGTAATGGCTTCTATCTTTTGTTGCGATTTGGCGATGCCATTTTTATTAATTACATGGCCTAAATATGATATGTCATCTTTGAAGAATTCGCATTTATCTCTTTGCAACGTCAAACCGGCGTCCTTGAACCGCGCCAATACGGCGTTCAACCTTTGCAGATGTTCCGTTTTATCGCGTCCTGTTACCAAAACGTCATCCAAAAAACACAGAACCCCGTCCAGCCCTGCTAGCAGGGTATTTAAGGCACTTGTCCCACCAAGAGCGAGGAAGCGATTAGCTATCGGCGATTTTCTCGCCCAAGAAACGAACAAAAGATAAAGGATCCTGTGTTAGTAAAAGAGACACATATATTAATAGTTCATCGTTGGCTGTTCACACTGCCGGCGAGAGCACTCGCTCTACTAGTTTGTCGCCCAGATAACAGTGATAAGATAAAACTAGCTCAGCGGTACTCGCTCGGCGATGCTCGCTTGGTTTAGAAATCAACCTGCGAGACCAATCAGCGGTGATTTTATACAGCGTTTATTTCAGTGCAGATATTTGCAATGAATTTGAGAAAAGCATTTGAGCTGTCATTGTTGTCTAGTTCAGACGATGATGATGATGCATTATCCTGTATAGTGGCAGCAGCAATTCTGAATAGACGGAAGAAAAAAGGGATTAATTTGAACAGAAAAAAACGAAGAATATGGATGCAGAATATTAATTACTTTAGAAGGCAATACAGTGAATTCAGATTATTCAACGAGCTGTCAGATGAGCAGTTTCGTTCACATTTTAGGATGACAAGACAAGAGTTTGAGTATTTGCATTCTTTAATCGAAAATGACATAAAAAAAAATAACACGAATTATAGAGAAGCTATTAGTACACAAGAGCGTCTTGTAATAACATTAAGGTAAGTCTTTCGTTAATCAATAACTTATAACACAGTAACAAAATTAAATTATCCATTGTAGTGTGAGAAAATTAGAGAAATCAGACCAAATAATTCGTGTAGTTTTAAAAGTTGGTACAATTATTCCTAGGTGTCCAGATGATTATACTAAAAGTATACTAATTCATTTTAACTCCAACTATTTATATTTAGCAACTATTTATAAATAGTTTTGGAGTTAAAATGAAATAAGTTGAAAAAGAGACCTTTACCACCCTCCCCCCCTCCCGGCTCCGGTCCCACCCCCGGGACTTTAGTATATTCATCTGGACACCTTAAGGAATAATTGTACCAACTTTCTTGAATTATTTGGTCTGATCAACGATTTTGATGCTAATTTTCTTATACTATTGACTTGGAGGTTTAAATATCAGCAATATCTTGAGTAGTATTATCGGCAGCCATTGAATCTTCTAGGCTACGAGCTTGCTGCAAACCAGAACCGCTGGGTTGAGCAGATGAGGTAGTAGGAGCGTATTCAGAAGAATAATTTGTTTGATTAGTAGAAGGACGTGAGTTGCAAGCATTACTTGGGTAATAACCAGAATACGAATAGTTTGTATTGGCTATATCATCTTCAGCATCCATTACCAATTGAAACAGCTTTCTTTTTATTGATCTTTGATAAAACTCCGGCATCTGCTTTGTACTTTGGTACATTGAATCAAAAAAGGCTTTCAATGAATCAACTGGTGTTTGTATACCTTTACGTAACTCTTCCCTCTGTACCATTCGTCTCTCTCGGTTATCATCCACCTCTTTTAATAATTTAACTAAGAAATCATCTTGATCGTTATTCTCTTCATCATCCTTCCTTTTCTTTTGTGCTGGCATCGAATCGGATCCTCTACTAACTTCAGCATCTACACTAGAGGGAGTTTCGTTCAAAACTGACGAAAAATCAGGAGAGGGTACATTTGTATCTCTTTCCGTATTAGTCATGTATGGAAGCAAAAACTCCATGTGACTCATGTACTTCCATGGTTTAATGTTTTTTTGTGCCTGTCCACTTTTTGTCTTGTTAATTTTCTTGAGTTTTTCACGGTGCGTGTCTCGCAAATTTTTCCATTTTATCTTGGCCAAAGTAACTGTGAATTAAACAAAAGTATATATTATAAATTAATTTCATGTAAAGAACTATTTAATCAATATTTTATTAATATTGTCTTCGATTTCCGCAATGAGTTCTCATTGAAATAAAACACTTTTTTAAACGTTTAAAAAAGTTTTTTTTAAAAAACATTTTATTTTTCAGATTTCTTATAACCGGAACTTCATATACCGCACTGTCAAAAAGCTTTAGAATAGGCCGTTCCACGCTCTCCAAAATAATACCAGAAGTGTGTAAATGTATATGGGCCAAATTGCAGCCAAAAGTAATGAAGCTCCCTACTGAATCGGAGTGGAAAGATATCGCAAAACAGTTCGAAGAATTGTGGAATTTTAAAAATTGCCTTAGTGCAATTGATGGCAAGCACGTGGTAATTTTTGCACCTCGTAAATCAGGATCACAATTTTACAACTACAAACACACATTTTCGATTGTACTGTTAGCGATTCCTGATGCTTATGGCAGATTTATAATGATCGATGTTGGTTCCATGGGCCGTTTCAGTGAGGCAGGAATATTCACTGACAGTCAATTCTATAGCAAGTTACAAAACGATGAATTGAGACTGCCCGCAGATGAACCCCTATATGAGGGAGGATTGCCGCAACCATATGTTTTTATCGGTGACTGTGCGTTTCCTTTAATGACGCACCTTTAAAACCGTACCCTAATCATGAAAGGTTGGATAATGACCAGGTCATATTCAATTATAGATTAAGCAGAGCACGCCGAATGGTGGAAAGTGCGTTTGGCAAGTTAGCACACAAATGGCGTATATTTTTTAAGCCAATTAATGTTAAAATAAGTACCGCCAAGAAAATTGTGAAGGCTGCTTGCGTTCTACACAATTATGTATTAAATAATAATATTCAAGGAGGTTCTTCAGAGTTTGTTACTTCTAATCATGAGTCAAGTAATAACTTTGAGACATTGGAACAAAACATAGATGACTCTGAAAACGGATTTTTCGTTCGAGAGTATTTCAAGGAATACTTTAATTCGATTGGAAGTGTTTTGTGGCAAAATAATCGTGTTCAAAATGCATTACACTCTGATAGACGATCACACAATCTGGCATAAATACATAGATAAACGGAATGTAGGTAATATTAGTATTATATAATCCATCCATCCCTCTAGTCCCAGTAGTTCGGTTGATTAGTCCGGGGCCGAACTACTGCCACACTTTTCTTCCCATTAGTTCGGTTATGACGTCAAACCGAACTACTGAGAATTAAAACGACTCAAAAGTACGGTTAAGGATGCACACACATACACAGCACAGCTAAATAAAAAATCAAAGAGACATTTATTTCATTCCTTTTTTTAATAAAAAAAAAGGTTAAGTAACTTCTTCGTATTGGATCGCTCACGCTTTAAAGGTTGAAACGGTTCTCTGCCTTTTGGTCGAAATAGGTACGTTTGGTCGAATGTATCGTTTCACAACTTTTTCATTTGCCAACCCGTATTATGCTAAATAATGTCAGCAGGCGGGCCCCGCCCACAGCTGTAGAAGCTTAAAACAACATGTTTATTTTATGGGTGGGTCCCGCCTGCGTTGACTATAAAATAAAGCCTAAACGTTGCAGTGCTGACATTATTTAGCATAATACGTTGCTTGTTTTTTGCTTTTCCGTCAAGAAAACGTTTTTGCAGTCGGGTTTTTGCTTTTTTTATTATTTTAATTTTGACTTTTTAGGTAATTTTTAATATTAATAAGTACGAGCAAGTGCACGAAAAAGTTCAACTTGGAGCAGAAGGAATGGTATCTATGCCTTACAATCGTTCATTCTGTACCGACACTAATATATTTATATCCCCAAAAAAAACGGGACGTTTTCCCGGGATTAAATATAGCCTATGACACTCTCGCTGCGAAGACAAATCCAATGATACCTCATTTGTCAAAATCGTCCAAGCCGTTTTTACTGTAGCGGGGAACATAGAACTGGACATACATACATGACTGTGAAAAACATAACCCTCCTTTTGGGCTCCGCCGCAGTCGGGTAAAATAATCCGATAATGGTGATTTTATAGCTACATCACAATTCAAATAGTTAAGTTTGTAATTACAATCTAAATTGCAGTTTATAAACTAACCACGACCTATGTCGATGTATATTGTAGGTAGGTACAATATTTTTTCAATGGCGAAGTTAAGTTTGTCCCTCAATCCAAAATACAGATTTTTTGGCGTATCCGATTCGCACTTGGCCGGATTTTTTAATAATAAAAGTTGTTTGCACATCATTAACCGAACTACACACCACTTCCCAATAGTCGGGTTTGACGTCATAACCGAACTAATGGGAAGAAAAGTGTGGCAGTAGTTCGGCCCCGGACTAATCAACCGAACTACTGGGACTAGAGGCATCCATCCATCCATTCAATATAATAAATAAATAATAAATAAATAATTTTCATTTCATTTCATTTTCATTCAGCCGAATGACGTCCACTGCTGAACATAGGCCTCCCCCAATATTATGTAATAATATGTATTATATAGTATTAAGTATATAAATATGATCATATAGAATACTCAATTTATACGATAAACCCTGAAGAGATTATTTTACCCATCATCATAGAGATAAAAACTTACAATACTTTACTATACCTACTTAATAAAAAATGTATGATATCTGCTAATAAAGAATTTTGACTTACCACTCTCTATTTTAGTTTTCTTTATAATATCTTTCCAAGCTGCGTCCTTCACATCTAATTGTTTGTAGGTAGGCAATTTTGTGTCCCAAAGACAGGGCATATTGTCTTATACACTCAATTAAAAACTCATCCATAGTTACTTAGAACTCTTACAACGAACCGCTAATATCGCCGTACAGTGTGGCGTGCTGGTTTGATCAAGTCTAGTCTGCGTCCTGCGACGTCTGCGTGTTCGGCTGTACTGACTACACCTGAGCGAGTGACGCGAGTAATAGCCCGTCGCACGCGAACACTCGCCTACAGCTGAGCGACAAAACTATTGGAGCTAACACTCGCTTCTCGCCGCTCGCCCACTCGTTTGTAGTTTATCGTTCTACTCGTTTATCGCTCATCGTTGCCGGTGGGACAAGTGCCTAAGGCGCGTTGAAAAATAGCCGGCGAACTAGTTAGTCCAAAAATAAGCCTTTTGTATTTAAATAAACCGCGGCTAGTATTTATACATGTAATGTTATTTGGGTCATTAATTGGAAACTGATTATAAGCCATGGACATGTCTAGCTTCGAGAATTGAACTCCTCCATGAAGTTTAGCAAATAACTCATCTACAGTAGGAAGGGGGTACGACTCGGCGATCAGCTGTTTGTTAATGGTGCGCGAATAGTCTGCGCAGATACGAACCGAGCCGTCCCGCTTCAATACCGGGACAATTGGCGAAGCGAACTCTGAATATTCTACTGGGTCCAAAATACCTAAACCCACTAATCTCACAATTTCCTTTTCTACTTTCTCTTTAAGTGCAAATGCAATTGGACGTGCTTTAAAAAATACTGGCTTTGCCTCATCTTTTAATAATAAATTTATTTTGTATTTATTAAAGCAGCCCAGGTGGGAAGTGAAAATATCTTTATAGTCATTTAGTAATTTTTCTACCGTATTCACATCTTTACAAAAATTTATAGGTGCAAGTTCGAGACCGAATTTTGTTATAAAATCTCGACCTAGGAGCGGGGGCCCGCCATTTTGTATTACGTAAACATCCATTGCATTTTCCCTCATAGCACAACGGTAAATTAACTACGCCCGAACTTCTAATCACACTTCCCGTGTAACCGATTAATTTTTTATTTGTGGGTAACAATGGCACGTCACTAAAATATTTCCGGTACATTTCCTCCGAGATCGCCGTTACCGACGATCCACTATCAATTTCAAACTTAATAGAAATATTGTTTACTCTTATAGTTTTGACCATTGGTGCCCCATCTTTCGAACGAATATTAAAAAACTCACCGTCGTCATTTTCGCTCACGTCTCCCGTCTCGATGAACTTAACCTCTTTGCACATGTTACTTAAATGCCCTTTAGTATGGCACTTTTTGCACTTATAATTTCTAAAACGACACTTTGCAGCACTATGCTTGTATCTACCGCACACCGAACACTGTACACTAGACGAAGACGCGAACGAGCGCGCAGGTGCCTTTTCAATCTGGAACAGTCCGCCGGTTTCCGAAACCGTAGGTGCTCCAGCGGGGCCGGCGGCAGCGCCGCCGGCGCGGGCGACCTTCATGCTCTCCGCTCGATCTATGGCCTTCGACAACGTGAGCTCGCCGACACTTTGCGCAAACAGCTTTTCACGCTCTGGACCGGGAAGCATACCCATCAGAAATCTGTCCAGAATAGTGTCCTCCATGTCTTTAAACTCACAGTGCGCAGCGAGGCCCTTGAGGCGCGCAGCCCATTGGGTGTGGCCTTCGCCCGCTTGTTGGGTGGCCGAATAAAAATGGTAACGCTCCACGTAACCACAGCGTTTCGGTGTAAAATGGTCATCTAAAATCTTTACCACGTCCGAGTATCCTTTTTGTTCTAACTTATTTGGTAACGCTAAGTTACTTGCTAGCCGGTAGGTAGACTCGGCGAGTGCGCTTAGCAAGATAGCTCGACGTTTCACTCCAGCTTTGTCCGACGTGTCGTCTATGTCATTGGCTATAAACCACTGCGTTATCCTATTTTTGTAGGTATTCCAGTCCTGGTTTTCATGGTTGAATGTTGATATTAAACCAAAAGTCCCCGCACTCCCAGCCATCGCCGTCAAATAGTAAGTATGTAGACGCGGGACAGACACAAGTGAAACGCACCGTAGCTAATTGCACACTGTTTTAATAATCTATGGAAAACGAGGGGGCGCGGATGCAACCGCTGCCACAGATACACACTATGATGTAACACTAAACAAAGATGGAGAATCTGACACTGGTGTTGAAGAACTTTGTTGTGAAGATTGTGCTTGAACAGATATCATAGGGGGGTTAAGTTTGCCAATCTTAAATCTTGTGTTTGTGGATTTGTTCATCATTTTAACAGTTGCCTGAACTGCAACTTGTACCTGAAAATTAGTAATGAAATCTGTTTTTAACCGACTTCATTACATACTAGAATGTCTAGAATACATAGACAAACATAACTTAGACAAAAAAAACTGTATGGAATATTATAAATAGAGAAACGGGAAAATCAAAAACTCGTGATAATCAAGTCACCCTGAACACAGGTGGCCATCCAATCACGTCAAATAAAGATGTTGCATTAGCATTCGAAGATTATTTTTCCAACATGGCAATTAATACTACGAAATGTCTTAAATCATCCGCGGTTGAAGCTCAATCATTACTTTGCACTAATGTCAGTAAATGTAATATAAACTTTGAATTCAGCCCTGTAAATTCAGATTCAATAGTAAAGATATTTAAATCGCTTAGTTTAAAAAAGACTGAAGATTTGTGGGGCACATCAGTTAAAGTGCTCTTTCATATCATAGATGTAATTGCACCCCATTTAGCATTAATTTACAATAATTGCATATCAGAGGGGATCTTTCCAGATCTCATGAAATATAGTAAAGTCATACCTCTTTTTAAATCAGGCGAGATGAGTGATATAACGAAGTTCCGTCCCATTTCCATACTACCAGTTTTAAGTAAAGTCTTTGAGAAACTAATGCTGAAGGATATGTTAGGTCACTTTAACAGAAATAAACTACTTAGCAATAACCAGTTTGGCTTTACAAGAGGTCGATCAACAATTGATGCGGCATCTGTACTCATTAAATATATTGTTACGCCGATGTGATAAGGCGTTTCATTACCCACTAAGAGCGAAGGAGATAACGGGTCCATATTGGCTTCGCTAAAGTTTATCACCCGAAATTGATTTTCCTAACGATTTGTACTCCTAATGATCACTGCTCCTAAAAAATGTTTTCCTAAAAATTTCGTTCCTACAATTTATTTTACTATTAACGTAGCTCATAAAACTCATATCTCTTAAAATTTTAAGTGCTAATGTCACTGATGTAACTTTTTGTAAACTCCTATTTTTTTTTTAAATAACATTCTTAACCTACTTTCCGAGTGCAGGACTTTACGCAGGATTATTTTAAAGTTAAAGATGATCTGCTCTTTTATAAAAAAAAATAACCTCGAAGACGAAAGCGGGAGCGAAGCTCCCGCTTTCGTCTTCTAACCTATCCGCGATCCGAGTCGGTTTTGCCGCTAAGTCCCTATTCCCTACTGCCTACGTAATGACGGACCCTTAGGATCTCAGTCACTATTAACTTTAGAGAAAAGTTTTTCAAGTAAAATGTGCTTATTTTAACGTATTCTATGTGGTAGAATTATAAAAAAATAGTGTCAATAAGACATCGCATAATATAACAATGAACAATAGTGTAAAAGATGGTTATGTTGAGAAAATATAGGAAAACAAATAGTAGTATGATCGATGTTTATTGCAACGGACATTATGAAGTTGAATGATTAGGAATTCAGAGCGTTAGGAACAAAGTAGTTATGAGTAGTGATTATTAGGATGTAAATTATTAGGAACAACATTTTCGGATTTCCGATAATCGACATTAAAAATTTAGTTCAACTTTGGCGCACCCGGAGATAACACTATTGGGAATGAGACAGCGATACGCAGGACATTCCAGACCCTTGCGCCAAGGACGTCGCCATTGTTAACGGAGCGAGCAGGTAGCAAGGCGTAGAACAATAAAGAAACGAATAGTCTCGGTCGTCCTCGGCGGAGCAAACTACGTCGATCTTTCCGGAATATTTGGTGGAAGGAAGACGTTCTGGAATAACGTGGGAGCTATAAAAGGCGGACCGCGGTTGTGGGCAGTCAGTCTTTACTTGGAAAGCGAACAGTGCGATCAAGAGCGACCCGAGCGATCTAAGTCTAAGTCTTCGAAGTTTGTGTGCTTTAATTGTTTTGTAACGGTTTAAGTGAGTGCGTTATTAAAGTCTACTTTTGATTATCGGTGTTTTTGTGCATTTCTATCAGTTACCTACCCCCAAGTACGTAACAATATATATAACAGTTGGGAAAAATCTTGCGACGCAATAGGAATATAAAATTCTATCATTCCGTGTACAGTCGAACTCAAAATACACATGAGTCATCTCACATTGTAATAACTATAATATCATCAGTGAATTAATAACTGGGTAAGTGACTTCGCTTTACTTGTTACCGAAAATTAGTGGTGATAATGAATGAAGTCGTGTCACAATCGCTGGATGCATGAGCTAGAATAACCGGAGCGATTAATTATTGTACAAGTAATGTAACGTATCACTGGTTATTAGTTATTTGAACAATGTCTACAAGGCGTGCGAATTTAATAGCAAGTACAGATGACATAAGATTTTTTGAATAAACTTAAATTAAACTTAAATTATAACAATATTATACCAGGGAATAAAGGCTTAGTGCTGCTAGGCGATGGGCTTGCAACCTGGCACTAATACACTGACTGATAAACCATTTTAAGTCTGTTTATGCAAAATGAGGTTACAGAACTATCAACAAGTTCTTTTAGAGTTGTTGGTAATTCTGTAGCTCAGCCTACCCCACTCGTGAAGGTAAGTAATATTATGATCTGAATAATGAATGATGATCTGATCAAGTGATCACGTCGTAGGGCTAAAAGGGTACGACGAAAAAATAATGGAAACAATTGAGTTGATGAATAACAAACGTAAATAAATGTAGTAAATCTACTACAAAATTAAAAAGTTAATCCTTCTAATGTATGGTAATCCCTCCAACATGGGCCAACACAAAGAAACACTTTACACTGGCTGCAGATAATATTGCTCATTACCCTCTGCCGACGTGACAAGCAGATTACACAACGGCGTCTTATGAACCGGTCTTGTTTCTTAGTTCTTTCACCCAAAACCAAGCTGTGCTTGGGGAAGTGGTCGACGGTTTTATCAAGCCGGGTGCAGGTGGTACTTGGATTATGTTGCCGACTTCTCACATCTACGCCATATTTTTCGATAATTTCTGCAGCCAGTTTATAACGAAACTGCCTATTTGTCAGTTTTTACGTTGGCCCATGTTGGAGCAATATTTAATATAAGAATTGTTTATGGTGATATTTAAAAGCCTTTTGAATACTTTTACGTACCATTTTAACCCTCTCTTTCTTTCTAGCAAAAATGCTGAAAGTACTTGATCCTTCAGATCTACACCTCCCATATATTTGTTATAATCCACTACCAGGGCCGGTTTGGTGCAGTCACGGTCGGCTCGGCGACCTTCTGTCATTTCGGAGTTGTGGTAAGTAGACAATGTGGTGACCAACTTGACATCCTTCCAAGCTATGACAGAGACGTCACCACAGTTTCTACTTACTACCGTGCCCCTGGGCATTCTCTTCTCATTTATGCCTTTAATTTCAACCGGTGTATCGGTACGTCTCCGGTTTAACGTACCGACGACGTCTGTTTTTTTACTTTTCAGATATCTGGCAAGGGTTACGGAATTATAAAAAATATACATAAACAAGGTGTAACCCTTGCCAAGATAAAATTACCCATAAGTTTAAGGACAATTTTTGCGGTACTTGAAGTAAATCCATGAATGGGTCTTTCTTGGACTGTGCTTTTGCCTGTGTAAATGTTTTTTTTTAATACGTAGCCGCTTATAGCCTCGCAGAGCTCGTAAGTCTTTATCCCGAATCGTGCTGCTTTGGTTCGGATGCACTATATCCAACTTAAATGACCTTTCCAAAGCAGCAACGATTCGTCTAAGGATAGCTCTCTGCGAGGGCTGTAAGTGGCTTGGAATTTTTTGACGAGATAATCTACAATGTGCTGTATTTTAAACAATTTCCGTTCTTCCCCAGGCATTGTTGCGGCATTGTTATTAGGAAAATGCAGAAACCGCATCAACAGTTGATACCGGTCCCGTGACATTAAATTTCGAAACGATGGCATGCCTAAAATACCACCATCCCAATACTCATCTACTCTGTTTCTGATGCACATGCCCATTAGAATTATAACTGCAAATGATCTATAGACTTCGTTAATAGACGTGTTTACCCAATCATTCAACCGTGATTGGGTGGGAATAGTTGTTTCTGTTTCCGATAATTAGGCTATTGATTTCCAAGCGTGATTGTTCGTTTCGGAGACAATAGTCTCCATAAGGGGTTGATCAAAAAAACTGCAAAATATCTCTAATGGGCTTGTGCTCTCAATATTAGGGCCCAACTCTTAATGAAAATCTTCAATCTTCCCGGTGAAAGACGTAAAATCGGACGACCAGCTAAAGTCTCTTGACAAGCCGTCGTCCTGCTCGACAAGCTCAGGCTCCTGTTCGACCTCTTCGAGGATGTTCTGGAGGTCTTGGACGGTCAGGTGCTCCTCTTCGCACTCACTCCCCGAATCCAAGGCCAAGGCATGGGCAAGTGGCCCGTCCAAAAAGTCGTAGTCCTATTTTAACATGCAATACACACCTCAACACCTCAAGCAAAGAACCCAAATTTTGTATAGTTAGTTGTTTAGGTAACAACCATAAAAACAACAGATTATAAAAAAAAACAAACAATAAATGCAGGATAGTTAATTTGGCACACTAACACTTCACAAAAAAATGCAGCATATAAACTTTCCTCATTACATCAGTTCAAATCTGTGCTGTCCATATCTCCCATTATGTGCGGTTTTAGTAAGTTAAGTATTAGTTTAGTAAGTTCAAAACTGTCAAAATATACATACGTCGTCGCTGGGACACACGTGGTCGTCCTCTAGTATCGGGAACAGATTTCGTGGCTGAAAGCCCCTCTCCTCCAATATCTCTATGCCTTCTGCGACTTCCAGGGTTTCAGGACGCCATGGCTGTTGGAACCATAATTTTATATTTTACTTCTAAACATCTCGTCGATCGCGTGGAAACTGTAGTAAGTACATTAATATACTTACTCGAAGTCTGCCCGAGTTGCTCCTTTCTATCAGGACCTCATCTCGAAGCCTGAGGCTTCCCTGAGGAGTTCTCTCCACCTGCACTGCCCGTATTGGTGCCCAAACATTCGGCTCAGACATTTCAAATCTGCAAAAAAATGCATAAACGCTGCTGCTAAAATCAGGCTAGATCTTCCAAAATTTTATACGAGATATAATTATATCAATCACAGAACTACTTGGTCCGATTACATAACTATATTAATTGTCAAACGAATGAAACTAAATATAAATAATGTACCTATTTATTACACCCAAATTAGTTTGTTTTCGGATATAAGAACACTTTCCGGTTCTAGTTTACCTTGAATTATTATAAATCACATCACGCACTTACGGAACAAACGGGAATCCACGGGACGATAGAGCAATAAATGAAATATTAAAGCAATGTCTTATCAGAGGTTGCCCCTAAGGGACTTTCCCGCATGTAATCATAATTTAGTCCCTCAGACTTTGTTTTCTTACGCTATGTTTACACGCTTGAAAAGCGTCGGCAAATGGGGAAACTTAGCATTAGAAAACAAAGTCTAAGTATTTGAAAGAACTAAATTCGGAAGTCATTGAAAAAAATAAGTACCTCTTTGAGTTTTTTCTACCCCGTTATCTAACGTTCAGTTTGGGGGCAACCTAAAATAGCCATGTTATTTAGTCCATTCCTATCTGTCAAAATGAAATTCTACTTTTGGGCAACTAATTAAATCTATGAAATCGGATAGGAAGGCTACTAGGTAGGTGCCTAATTTAGTATGAGTAGTCTAACATCATAACAGTATACTCGTATTATCGGGTGACAAGAAAAACTCACTAAGAACATTCAAAAAATTAAAGTTAAAACCAACTTTATTACACTAGCGTCACAATATAATCCAGATAACGGTGTGTAATGATTAGTTACCATGATTAGCTCCATATATACTATATATTTTTTGGAACATCCTGTTTATCATAATACGCTCCATGATAAAAATCAGTCGTCTGCCTAAGCACGTATCCGTGCTAAGACTAAGACAAATATGACTCATCTGCTTATGCACGGATCCGTGCGAACAGAACAAACCGTCATGGCGGGTTCGTTTACATACACTCAAAATCTGCCATTTTGATTTGTGAATGTGTGTGTGTATTTTGAATACTATCTACAATTTATAACATTTTACTTAGAATGTTGATTTCTTTGGTAAATACCTAAAGGGAAATGCCCAAATTTCATAGTCACTTAGGCCCAGAGTGAACACTCATAAAATAATATTTTAAATGTAGTATATAATGCCAAAGTGCTATAAACAAAAGAATCAGTTTAATAAAACTTCGGATTTTGGAGTAAAAAATATTTTATTTTATTCATCATACACTATCAAAACGTCATCCAGGAATCGAGCAGGTGCATCAATATGACTTTGGTGTCTTGCCCACCCTAAATACCAGATAACTGACATGACATGGGCACAGCATCCAACCGTGCGACGGCCTACGATACAATTACAACAGTATTGCTGTATTGCTGCACGACCAGTATTATGGGAATTTATTAAAATATATACGAAATATATTTTTCTCGATATATGTCTGCTTGCTATTTTAGCTCTGAGCAAAAAACAATTACTCCCAAAAGCCGAAGCTTCCAAAATACTTCTCCTTCGATCACTGCACACTTCTATGTGGTAACTGCCGTTAAACCTAACATGCTCCCCGTAATATGACCGTGCTTGTTTTATTTGGTAGGTCCCACAAGCAATCAAGATTAATTCACTGGAAGTAATAATTGGAAATTCTCTTACATTATCAGTATCCACATTTATATTAGTAAAATCTGCCCTAACCCGGTTTAAGTTATGTTCCCTTACATAATCTGAGAGTTCATTATTGACATTCATATTTTGCGTTACAATATCTAGTATTTGTGTCGCATCTTCTCTGTCCCTTATTCTGTGATGATATTTGTTTATCAAGCTAGCCGCCACAGCAAAATCTTGCATCAGATGGCTTGATGCTCTATTGAAGAAGTTTTGTCGAAATATTTTAAAAGATTTTTTAAAAATTCCGTTTACCACCTCAACTACCCAGCGACATAATGTGACAGCCCTTGATTTGTTGGCATCTGCTGATGTCAGTTGCGATTCTCCATCTTCTGGGGACAATGGCACATGCACACGATACCCACAAGATTCCAATAAAGGTAAGGAGTCCCTGAACCCCCGATCCAAAACAAAAGCATCTCCAGCTTGAAAATACTGACGAAAGGCACTGTTTTCATTCTGAAATTCTTCAATCAATATAGTTGCGTCAGAAGTAGTTGCAGGATAAGGGCCAAGGACATCTATTATGTATCCATCCGAACACACAAGTAAAAGAGGCTTAACTAGATTTCGATACTTGTGCAATGAGTAAGTTTTCTTTTGATATAAGTAGTTTGAGCTTTTTTCAATATAAATATAAGTGCCGTCAGCAATTATAATAGGACTTCTATGTTCACCTTCATATAATCCACCTGGAATAATAAGATTTCTCGCAGCTATTTCTGCTCGAGTAATATTGTTAATACCCAGATTTCTTGAAACAAAATCTTGTGTCAACAATTCGCGTGCTTCATTCATATGGCGTTCTAGGGTACTTCTAGGCACTTTCAATAAAGCTGCAATGCGTTCATCACTATCACCAGTTCTTAATTTCATTAAATATGCGGCAAGTGCAAATGAACCCTTACGCTTATTGGAAAGCCTGGGAACATTAGATAGAATGTCAAAAAACTGTTCCTTAGTTAAGCATAAATAGTAGTGCACTATGTGATCAGGTATATCATTGATGTTGTTAAAATCAAAATGATTGAACATACTGTCCTTTAATAAGGATGAAAATTCTTCCACTTGGTGTGCATTAAAAGTTCGAATGGGATTTTCAATCGATTCTAAAAGTATGTCCCATGTATTATATCTCAAGTGATACGAACAAATTCTGCATTGCGGAGGCACATAATAATTATAGTCGCAAAATAGCCTAGCTCTGAGGTCATTCGGGACTGTAAGTCGTTGAGACCCATCACAGTTTGGAAAAAGGCAGTGCCTTTGTGTTTCTGGGGCTCGAATATAATTAGGCAGCAATATACAATTAGATATAGCTACTATTTCCTCTTCGTTAGTTGATGCAGTGGTCGTACTTTGAGGTTGAATTGAAGAAGGTTGAGTTGGAGTATCTCGGTGTATACTAGTCCTAGATACTGCTCTGTCAATTCTTTGCCAACATGGATGACAAATAGATGCTGATCTCGGTAACTGTAACTAATAAAAGTAAACAACAATGAAATGAAGTTTTTAAATAAGAAAGAAAGAAAATAATGTAACTAGGTATTCGTTACAAAGTAATGAAATCATTGTTCATAACCACTCGTACCAGTATCAATACGAGCATCATCTCATTCTTTACATATTATAAAATCAAGTCGCTTCCGCTATCTAAGCTGTTTGCTTAGATCTCACTTGAAACTACTCAACGGATATTAATGCGGTTTTCATCAATAGCATATTGGTAGAACGCTTGCCTCCTATGCAGGAGACGCAAGTTACATTCCGGGGACCGTACGTGTACCTCTGAAATCTTAATTTAAGATTTATGTGCAGTTTAAACCATTAATTATCACTTGTTGTTCGGCAGGTCGCTAGTACTGTAATATCTGACAGTGTAAAGTTGCATTAACAAAGCCAAAATCTTACCTCATGTGGTGCAAGTTGACGAGCAAGCTCATTTCTTATATGATCTTCACGTGGCGTGTCTCTTCTTAATATGTGTGATCTTCTTCGTAGAAGTGAGTACCCACAGGAAATGCATATGTGTGTATGCCCAACAATTGGTGTACTTTGTTGACCGAAAGGAACCGGTCGCCTTATTTCACTCCAAGCTGCCGTCCAACAAGAATCGCACACCATAGTATCATTTGTTAACCCTTAACATGGCACGACATAAAGGAATGCAATACTATCTTGCTTGGAATGTTTTTCTTGTCTATTATGACCTAAAAATAGCTATTCCGAAGAAAAAAAGAAAAAAAAAAAACTGGAAGTTGGATTTTCAGACTGTCCCATAAAACGGACAGTGCGATAAACCCCAATGATAACAAGTAATTCTTGTTGTCATAAAAAAGTGACAATGCTGTTTTACATAAAATAATAAAAAAAACATCAGGTATAAAAAAAAAGAATTCATTCAGTAAAACACGATTAAATAGTTGTAGAAAAAGAGTTTTATTACTTTACAAATAAACTTTTAATTTTTGTGACAGTTTTCGATGTCAGTAAATAAAAAAATGCTGTTTTCTCAGCCTTACATCATAACGAACACATTACTTTTTATAAAATAACAAATTTTTATAGAGCATAAACGTACTTAAATTAAAAAAAAAATTTTTTTAATCATAATTGAGATCAAAAAAGTTACCATTATCACAAGAAAAATGAGATATAATTATATTATGAGATCTGCTTCTAGCATAACTACTTACTAGTTAGGTAACATACAAATAAAAGAACTATTTTTTGGTGTGAAACGTAATAAAACATTTCTTTTTTTGTGTTAAGCACAGCCTTTGGTTGCACTTGGTGCAAATTATCATGGTCTTGCCTGTCGTACACAGCTTGCATCGCCCTTGGGTCGTAATGTCCGGTAAGTGGTTGAGGCCGTCCAATCGCACTTCTTGCGGAGGTCTGGGTGTCACCGTCTTGGATATAAGCACAACAGATTTATCCGGATTTATATTTATTTTTGATTGCTTATTAGCATTTATTAGCGCGTTAGCAATATATATTCGGAACATCTTCAATGGCTTAGTTTTCTCGCCGCATTCGTAGCTGTCCCGCCTATACACAAGCCACGCGTTGTTCAGTGCAATATCTAGCAACTGAAAGAAAATGTTCATATACCATTTGTGACTTTTCGTACCTACTCTGTAAAGGGAGATCAGCATGTCAGCTTTGTCTACACCACCCATTTTTTTATTATATTGTTTTATTATATGGGGGCAGGAAACTGGTTGTTTTTGGCGAGTCTTCTTGTCATACCGCATTATCGTGTCCATCGGCTCATCTGCGCAGTATGAACTGACCAAGTTGACACACTCGTTATCCACCCACTTTACGACAGCTAATTTATGCACGTTATCGCACACCATTTGGTAGCTTCCGCGACCCCTTTTCTTTAAAATTTTGTCCTGGATAATATTGCACCCTGCCATGCGATCTTTTCTAACAGTTCCTAAAGAAAGGATGCCGTATTCATTACGTAAATGATATAAAAGCGGAAACGAAGTAAACCAGTTGTCGAAGTAGACTGTTGTCATTGGTTTGTCTTTTATTGTGTTGCATAATTTAATTACAGTTTTTCCGCCTATACCCAAAAAGCTGTGCTCCCATTCGGTAAATTGGTGCCCATCAAAGGTATTAGCTCCATCATAGGCAAAAAAATCATAAACTATGCCCGAGGTTCCTGCTCGTACGTAAAATTTAAAGCCCCATTTGGTCGGCTTCTTAGGCATGTATTGTCGCCTGGAACCAGCTTTTTTACCTTTGTAGGGCACCATCATCTCGTCAACAGCATACGATTGTTCTCCTTCTATTTCAATGCAGTTTTCTCTCAAATGGTTCATTATTGGGCGAATTTTGAAATATCGGTCACTTTCATCTACATTTGCATTGTCAGCAAAGTGCAGATTCGATTTTAATAGCTCATATTTTTTTAAAGACATTGTATCAGCAATAGGCCCGTACCTGGTTTCGAAGGCCCAGTAGTCCGTATACGCCGGCATTGTGACGATCCCCATTATAACTTCCATACCTATAAACTGCTCTATATCTTTTTTAGAGATATTTATGGATCTGCCTTTCATTTGAACGGAATATAAATTGGTCATCTCAGCTATGTAATAAAAGATTTCGTCCTTAAAAAAGAGCTTCAAATAATCGTACGGTGTTCGACTATTACCGAAATCTGTTGTTGAACCTATGTTACGCCAGTTTAGAGTATCGTCTATCGCAACTTGGCTGTTAAATTTTTGCCTCTTAAATTGAAAAATCATTTGCTGCAACTTTCTTTTTCGGGGTGGTACTCGTACAGCGGCTGGAGTGGAAGTAACAACAGCTGAACTCGTTTTGGCAAGCCTTTTCGTCCGCCGTGTCACAATGGTCGAAGGTGTGCTGGGAGGCAACATGGGCTGAACGGACGGCGGGTTTTGCACGCTTCCAGGAGTGACAGATTGATTTTGATAACTCGTAGATGGAATACTTGTAGGTAAATAGGGATCAGGTGGATTACTTACATTCTGCACGGGGTCTGGTATATCGAAACTGGGTTCAAATTCAAAAGTGTCATCAAATATATTCATCATATCAGACATTCCCGGGGAAAGTGATCTAGCTGATGAAGTATCAGAATCAGGTAATGCAGGTGCGCGCTCCGCTGCTAACAGTAATTGATTGTCATCCTCATTTTCACAGTCCGACTGCTCGGAGTCAGAAGGCGGCAGCATCGCCATAATCTTTTGGGCACGCCATGAGTTTCTCTTCGCCATTTGAACCTGAAATAAACATAACCAAGTCTAACGAAAAGCAAGCTTTAAAAAAACCCAACTGCCGTTTGGATAATGTCGTCAAAGTAATGTTACTTATCATGTATTTATTTTTAATTTCGCCATTTTCACATTTAAATAATTTTAACATAGACTATGCCTACACTAGCTTACACTCTAGTGGTTTAGATGAATTTAACCACATAATAATTTATTAAAAAAATCGGTTTAGCCGTTTAGCAGTTACACGCGGACATTGAGTCGGACATATATACAACCCAAACACACAAACCTCCTTTTTTGCTTTGCCGCAGTCGGTTAAAAATTACTGAAACACACGCTATTAAAATACGATGATGTCCGATAAAAATGACAGGTAATTTAAAACTTATAATTAGTTAAAAACGGCAATGTCCGTTTTATAGGACATCATACAACGACTATTTTTTATACACAGTACAGCATTGTCCGTTTTTTGGGACGTAAGCAAATAAACCTAATAGTTGTGCTAATCGTCAATGTCTCAAAAAAGGGACAAGCTAAATAAGACACTGTTTCACAAAAACCTTATTATATTTGAATAAATGTATGATAAAATATTGGTAACAAACTTACCTGCGTTTTAAATTTGCGTTCATTAAAAACTTTACGTGAAACACTCCAATTTTATAACAGGATAAATACGCGCCGACGCAGATTCGTCAAATGTCTAACTTCAACTAACGTTTGCGCGCAATTTGACCGTTGAAAACCGTTGGCGTATATAAGAAAGAGAAAGCATAATTTCCGCGCTTTCTATTCATAGTTTCCTTTTCTAGCTTGCGGCAGCGTTATTACCTATACGTCGAATCCAGTGGTTGTACCAAAAAACGGACAGAAACGTATTAAGGGTTAATTGTATCTATTAAAATAAAAAATATAATTAATAAAAATAAAATCACGTTGTGTTTTGTTGACTACTTATAATTATAAATTATATTTATACCTGTTGAGGTTCAATCCACCTTTGAATAAGGTGTCGCACCTCTGCTATGACCAAAGGATGTCTTCGCATTCTTTCTAAATTCATACCACAATTCACACAACGTAAATGTGTGTTTGAATCCATTGTTGTTGTTGCGTAAAACTCAACTTATCCCGAGAACTCAAATAACTGTGTTGTCAAATAACGTTGTGTCAAATGCCGTGAAGTTTTTTATTAGCGTGCAGTTTCCAGTGCAATAAAATAAAAATCGATAATCGTTATGACCAACAATAAGTAATTATGAACGGGATTCGACTATTAAAATACTTCATTTATATTTTTAGGATGAATCTATAAATATACTCAATAAAACAATTTCCTAATAACTCTTGAAGTAAGAAAAAAGTTCCCTATTATTTATAATAAAAAGAAGTCCCTGTATTTGTATTGTAAATAATTCGGGCTAAATTAAAAAAACACTGGTTAGCACGATGGAAAACACGTACATGGCTCGTTATTTGTAAAAATAAAAAGATTCGTACCATCTGATTTATTTTAGACTTTATTTTAATTAGATGATTTTATCGATTGTTCTAAAATAGTCATCGACTTTTTTAGAACAATCGATAAAAACATATTTGTAATTCTTAAATGGCAACCCTAGACCCTACCCTAAATGTTTCAATTGAATTGAACGGAAATCATTTCAAAAACTTATTAATTATGTTAATATTCTGCCAACTTCTACAATAAAACGTATGACCTGATAATTCAATATTAATTACGACGTTTTTTTTAACAATAACCTTTTTCGTGTCTATCCTGGGCCAAAAATGGGCAATTGCCTTTGATCTAGAATCTCAATAAAAAAAATTTCAAATTGATATACGATACTAATTTTGAACAAGTCACAGATACGTAAGAAACAATAACAAAGTATTTACTCTTGGTTTGACTAAGTTATTGATCTAAACAAATTTGAAAACTAGGCGTCACACATAATGTTTTGATACATATTTACAATCTAGATAAAGTAAATTGCAATATATTATAACACTTACTTACCTTATCAACTTCTATTACACGAAAAACAAACTTTTTTGAGCAGCTCTCACACTCGGCAAAAACGGTTTGAGTTCGAAAGTTCAACTAATTTTCACGACCGTACTACAGATAATTTATTGAGAGTGAATGTTGTCTTTGGTTCGTTCGTTCATTGGGAATCGTTAAAATTATAACAAGATAATAAAGGAATACAGTTCAAATTCGAGTAAAAAGCGAGCATAGTAGCTTTGGAACGGATCCGTGCTTACGCAGTTCATGAACTGGCACGGATACGTGTCTAAGCATACGAGGGGTGGGATGATGATCAGTTTCAACACTCACCACTTGATCATATATGTACTGATGGAATCAAAGACATCCAAAGACTATGGCATATAATTCCTTTTCAATTTGAGCCATACGTTGTTGACACGGCGTCATTGTTTTTGATGCATTTGCTATGCATATTGGGTGGTTTTCTTGTAATAACACAGCTCCAACCGCTGACTGGCTTGAATCTACTGACAAGACAATAGCCTTCCGGAACATTATGTTGAATTCTCATAATGTTGAATTCTCGAAATGTTGGATTCTTAAAATGTTGAATCTCAAAATGTTGGATTCTCATAATGTTCAACAGGGAATCTCTAAATGTTGAATCTCAAAATGTTGGATTCTCAAAATGTTGGATTCTCAAAATGTTCAACAGGGAATCTCTAAATGTTGAATCTCAAAATGTTGGATTCTCAAAATGTTGGATTCTCAAATCTCAAAATGTTGAATTCTCTTGAGTTTAGCTACAGATGTAGTGCAAAATGATTTTCCTTCGTCCTTTATCGGAAAAGTTCGTATTTATCGTGCTCTCTCAATTAGCTTCAGTACCCATCTTACAGCCGTAGGGGTAAGTCGCATCAGCAGACGAATATATATATAGAGTGGCTAACACGCAATTCAAATATTCGCTATAGTTTTGATTATATTTACAGTTTACTTATAAAAAGGTTATATTGGTTGTATTACCATGCCGAAACCTCGAAATCGGTTAAAAAATCCAGTCCAAGGAATTATATTTAATATATACCTGTATTTCTTATCAGAAAATAGCAAATTCAAAAATAGCAATAACTCAGAGTATTTTGGCAAAGTTCAACAGCGAATTTCGGACGCAACAGGCATATGTAAAGCTACAATAAGAAAATTTTTGAACCAGGAAGAAGAATATAGAAAAAATAAAGATGCCATCACAAACAATATTAAGCTGGGAAGACCACGCAAGAAATTCCATCCCGACTTCAACCCTATAGAAAATATATGGTCACAGATAAAAGGTTACGTATCAAAAGGGAACATAGACATGAATATGGGTACAGTAAAAAAATTGATTGAAGAAAAAATTAAATATGATTGGCCCGGATGAATGGAAGAAAGTTTGTGATCATGCCATGAAATGTGAAAATGAATATCGGTCACAGGAACACTCGATGGATGATCACATCGATAGGATTGTAATTAACGTAAATGAAAGCACTGACGAATCTGACTATGATATGATCGATGACGGTTACTCAGATTGTGAAATAGAAAATGTTGAAAATATCGACCCAAATATGCAGTAGGTAAAATATTAATGTTAAGTACAGTCACTGGCATAAATAAGTTATCATTTATGAACCTAGTCACTTTAACGTCAGTTTGAAATGTAATACGAAATTGTCCAACGATTAAAAGCGACAAGGTATAGAAATCATCACTTATTTATGACGGTGACTGTACCTATAAGCATCATAGCGGGCCTAGTATGAAAGTCTTCATGTCGTTTGCATCCCTCTCACACGCGGGTTATTTACTTAGGTGCGAGAGGGACGCTAATGACTTTTTTTTTTCATACTAGCCCCGTTAGTAGATGCTGATTTTAAGTAGGCAGGTATTGAGTTTTATTCTTGTAAATATTTCCCAATAAGCTTTATTTTGTTGTACTTTATGTTTTAATGTGAAGATAATGTTTTGTTTACTAATGGCAATAAAACTGAGTATTTTCAAAGTTATTGAAGGTGGTTGTAACATCTCTATATTATACAGTGCCATATGCTGTCATTTGTCACTTTGTCATTTGACACTAAACAATAAAGGGATTAATCGTATTTGGACAGAAACGTAATTCACCTGATTCGCATCTGACCATTATCGCGATTCGACAGCTCTCATGTCGGCAGAAACGCACTTTGCCTGCAACGCACCTGTACTGAAAAGTAAGAGGACAGACTCGCATTTGGCCATTATCGCGATTCGACAGCTCTCATGTCGGCAGAAACGCACTTTGCCTGCAACGCACCTGTACTGAAAAGTAAGAGGACAGACTCGCATTTGGCCATTATCGCGATTCGACAGCTCTCATGTCGGCAGAAACGCACTTTGCCTGCAACGCACCTGTATTGAAAAGTAAGAGGACAGACTCGCATTTGGCCATTATCGCGATTCGACAGCTCTCATGTCGGCAGAAACGCACTTTGCCTGCAACGCACCTGTACTGAAAAGTAAGAGGACAGACTCGCATTTGGCCATTATCGCGATTCGACAGCTCTCATGTCGGCAGAAACGCACTTTGCCTGCAACGCACCTGTACTGAAAAGAATCGCAATTAGTTCATACTCATATCGACATAAACGTAATAACGCTTATCTTTGTTCGACGGAAACGCTTTGAAAATTGAAAACCAGATTTAAATTACCTCCCATCTCTTTCTCTTCTTTTAGCCTTGAATAACGAGTGAAGGACATAGAATCTTCATAGAGGAAGAATGACAAAATTATGAACTTTTTGGGAGAAACCAACCAAAGACCACTTTGTATACTGGGCCAGAAGTTTGAGAGGTACACAAGTAAAAGACATTTTAGTTTACTTACTCGTAATAAATAACATGTAATTATCAGGAAAACGTGTTCGGTAGTCTTAAAATATATGTTACATACTTCATTAAACACACTTTAATGTTTGTGTATTGTGTAAACGATTGCATAGCATTGTATCTAAATTAGGAAAATTATTATATACCTACTCATCAAAAGTGCCTAGGGATATTTTTTATCCCTAGACAGTTTTGAACTTTTCAAATTAGGAATAGGCTGACATAGTCTATATACTGAGTCAAAACATCAAATTTGTCTAGGGATAATGAGTATCCCAAAACTTTTTTGATGTGTGTAATAAAATAAAATAACAACTATGTATAAAAAAACAGGCCACTAATTTGACGCTTGTTTATTAATCTTATATAATATATTACGCCCAATCTTATAAGTTATAACAAAACAAAAAATTCAATCTTATATAATATAACACGTCAACACAAAAAGTCCAGGCTTTCTGGATTACATATACGTATACCTACTACAATCTGGTTTAAGAAACCAAAATGTTTAAACAATTATGAATACTCAGTTGTCCTTCTACGCACTTTTGGATTATTGACTTCTTTACTGTAAATATGTCGTCAACCTTTTTTTTCTTATTGAAAGTGGCAGATTGTTTGATCCGAAGATCTTGGTACTGGGCTTCTTTATAAAGCTGGGACAAAAAAAGAAATAAACTCGGTTTTTTTTCTATTTTCGTGTTGAGACGATGATGCCAACCTTCTATGGCACTTTTTGTCCTATTCTTTTCGTCAAAACAACTAAAAATCTCAGGAGTAACTTTCGATATCCATTGGTCACTGAAATATTTCTGAAATATCTTGAACTCTTCGGTATCTGCAGCGTTATCGACGATGTCAAGATGAGCGTCAATTACCAAATCAGCTGGAAACAGTGCCAAATTTGCATACTTTTTTGCAACTTTATAGCCGTCATCATTCACTGTCAAGCCCACATCTTTGGCTTTTTTCCAGATTGCTCGCTGGTAATGGAATAAGCATCCTTTTGTTTTAACGTCACTGTCTTCGAACACTGCGTTTACGGCGTTAATAGCTGCAATCTCGAAGTCGCTGACGAAATGGGAAATGCACATACCTAAGCAATTTCTTAAAATTTTAAATAGAGTTGTATATGTTGCCTGTGATTTATCTTCTAATAAACAGTATACGAGTGGTATTATAAGTGATTCTTCGTCGGACCCCATATCGGCGTGAATTGAGTATAACTGATAGTAAGGGTGAGGCACCACGCGGAATGTGCCATCACCAAGGTAGTTCGTTTTTTTGGTGACCGCGTCTCTTGCAGTCGCTGTTGCAAAGACTGCAATTCCATCTTTCTTTGTTACCAAAAAATCGTTTTTATAGATTTCTGGTATTTCGACGTCTTTTGCTGACTTGAACGTGCATTTTGTAACGCTAAGATGTTTATATCTGGTTCTGTAAAGCGTGTCCCTTTTTGACTTGAACTCGGGAATGAGTGCTGAATCCACAACACTGGCACCGTCTTGTACTGGCTTGAATTTTTCTTCATAAATACTTTGCACGGACACCATGCTTTTGACCACAGCTTCTTTACAGTTATGCATACAAACATCGATTTTATTCTTCAGAACATTCGGCAAGCATGTATGTTTCGGCTCTCTTAAAACGTTGTGATCAGAATCAGTTTTTATCGATGCACTACATGTGCTTTTATTGGCACAACGCCAGTTCAAGGTTCCAAGTTTATTGGTAATATTAAAATAATATTTATAGCCGTCTTTTAGAAGGACGTCTTTTTTTCTAGTGCTTTTTATTATTTGCACCTTTTCTTCCATAATTTTATAGGTATTATTCTATTGAAATTAGTTTCCTTATAGAATGATTGATTACACTTGCCTACATGTAAGACACTGACAGTGTATATTTTGTTTTTATCTATTGGTCACAAATGAGTGAAGAGGTTTACTGAGTAAAATACTTAAATCGAAGCATCACGCCATCACCGTGCCTGCCTGCCTATTATTGCCGTTTGATTTGAAGATTATGAAATGCTGGCTACTGCCCGCGACTTCGTCTGCGTAGAATTAGTAATTTAGGTAGTTCATTTTTTAACCGATTTCGTTCATTGCCAAAAGCAATATCTAACGCATTAGTAATATTTAATGTCAAACAGTATATGCGTGTTATATTTTTATGTAAACTCAACTATCGGCTTATCGGTAACCTATCGCCATCGCGGATTTTTTTTGACCGAATAACATTTGATCGAAAACGTTTTGTTTTTTAACGTGTCTCCGATGGCACGATTCGTTCATTTTTCATTTTACGTTTCTGAAAAAAAAGCGTAATCGCCCTACCGGTCGGATAAGTTTCTGTCGTAATGCGTTCTGGCCAAATACTCATATGACCAGTTGAGTTCATGGCGTACAACGTTTATGGTCAACTGCGTATTTGGAGTGGTGAGTTTCTGTCGTAATGCGTTCTGGCTAAATACTCATATGACCAGTTGAGTTTATGGCGTACAACGTTTATGGTCAACTGCGTATTTGGAGTGGTGAGTTTCTGTCGTAATGCGTTCTGGCCAAATACTCATATGACCAGTTGAGTTTATGGCGTACAACGTTTATGGTCAACTGCGTATTTGGAGTGGTGAGTTTCTGTCGTAATGCGTTCTGGCCAAATACTCATATGACCAGTTGAGTTTATGGCGTACAACGTTTATGGTCAACTGCGTATTTGGAGTGGTGAGTTTCTGTCGTAATGCGTTCTGGCCAAGTGCAAATCAGGTAAAACGCTTTTCAGGTCAAATCCGAATCAGGTGAATTACGTTTCTGTCCAAATACGATTAATCCCAATAAAGTTCCATTTTAATGGACATGAAAACGTCACTCATTTAATACAATCATTGATTGACAGTTCGGGTGCCATCGTATTCCGATTGAGATCCGAGTTTTCCCGAAGGAAAAGCATTTTGCACTACATCTGTATAACTTTGTATGCATATGTAACAAAAGATAATCGCTAGCGTGTAAATAAAAGAGAGAGAGAAATATATTTATAGTTCATCGCCCAGCGATGAGCTATATGATTGATATTTACGAGTAGGTACTTAATACCTCTTAGCATAACTACTTACATATCTAGCTGATACTGGCCACTTATAATGAAAAGGAAAATCACAATAGCATTGACGGATGTCAATCGTCTCAAATTGATCATAAATTGCTTAAATCTTGATAAAAGAATCATGAATCCGTATAAAGTCATACATTTTATGAAAAACCAAAAGAAAAAGGACATGCTAGTACTGAATGGAAAGTATACTATGAGCAAAGACGGAAAAACTAATTTTGATGGCTCGACACGATGGAAATGTACTAATCGGAATGTATGTACTGCAACAGTCACACTAAATAAGGACAAAACTAAAATAATACGTGAAACAGTTCATAAATGTAACATAAATGACAATTCGTTATTAATAAAAGAGCTTCTGAATAACATTAAGAAAGAGGTATGTAATAACTTGAAATCTGTTCAAGAAATTTTCGAAAATATGGTAACAGAATTTAAAGAATGTCATCCTGATTGTCCTGTGTATGATTTACCCACATATTCGTCGGTTCGACCCACGTTATACAGAGCAAGGAAACGGTTTTTAGATTCAGATACATTATGTTTTAAGAAACTTGAAGACGTCAGAATACCAAAAGGGTTGCGAGAAAAATTTACTGTGATTGAAGACGGAAATGAGGAAAAGATAATTATAATGTGCTCCCGCAAATCGTTGAAAACTTTACGTTGTGCCAAAAGTATTTCATATTACGGCGACGGAACTTTCCACGTTACTCCGCGACCTTTTTATCAGTTATATATTTTACATCTTGATGTTTATTCTGATAAAAAAAGCATACACGTTTATCCAGTAATATATGCCTTTTTACCAAACAAAACGCAGAGGACTTATACCCGGCTGTTTTCACTTATTAAAAATGAACTCAAAGTGAATATGAGACTATTCAAGTGTGATTACGAAATTGCCCCAATAAATGCTGTAAAACAGATATATGAAGATGTGAAAATTACAGGGTGTTATCATCATTATAACAAAGCAATTTGGGATATGGCGAAAAAAATAGAGATAATCAAAAAGAAACAGAAAACCACTAACAAGTTTGTCGTCAATGAATCTAAAAGAAACATTGTCAGATTATGCTCTTATTTTGTTCTTCTGCCTTCCATACATATGCAAAATACCTGGCAAGCGATTAAAGATATAGCTCCAAATACAACAAAGATGCATTTGTTTATGAAATATTTTAGAGATACCTGGTATAATAAGGACCACAATTTATTAAGCTGTGCAGATGATGTCCATAGAACTACGAATTCATGTGAAGGGTATCATCGCAAATTGAAGTCTAGACTTCCAAAAACACCTAATATATTTCTCATATGGCATACGATACAAAAAGAAGCACATTATTTTGACAGGAAAATTGAAAGAGGTTTTTTTCTTCCGTTCCAAAAAAATCGAAGAAAAACGGATATTATTTTTGACCGGAAGTGTAAAAAACTATTGAATAAGTTAGACAAACTGTCAATCTCACCTTTGAAGTTTCTGCAAAATATAATATTTACTAGGCTTAAGCTAGGTAAAAATAAATAAGGAAAAAATGTTTTTATAAACTAAAAATTAATTTTAAGTTAATTAAGTACCTAATAAGTAATTAAGTACCATACAGAAGAAAATAAATATATTTTGTGTTGTTTTTTTATAAGAGAAAATACGTTGTTTTCTTAACTACCTAAATAAAAATATATCTATGAATATTAAAATGCATTAACTTCTACATAGTTTTTAATTTCTTTGTATTCTACATAGTGTGTGAACCTTTTAACAGCCGTACGTCAAAAAGGTAACTTTCAAGTTTGAACTGCGTGATACTCATACATAATACATAATGTCACTTTGTCTCTGAGACGATGGCGGTCAAGAGGTTGAAACCTTGTAAAGTTTCTTTAAATGACAACGGTTTTCTTTCTTACTAACAAACCGAAATGCTAAGTTAAATATAAGCTTATAAATAAACACGTAGAAAACCTAAAAACAACACATATGATAACACAATCTAAGGTGTAAAATATAAAAGGAAAATGGTGAAATAATTAAGGCACTGGCCCCACCGCCAGCGAGTAAGCTATGAACTATCGGCTTAAACGTGATGCGAATTCAACGTTATGAGAATCCAACATTTTGAGATTCAACATTTTAAGAATCCAACATTTCGAGAATTCAACATTATGAGAATCCAACATTATGAGAATCCAACATTTTGAGAATCCAACATTTCGAGATGTCAACATTATGAGAATCCAACATTTTGAGATTCAACATTTTAAGAATCCAAATTTTTCGAGAATTCAACATTATGAGAATTCAACATAACGTTCCGGAAGGGACAATAGGTTTTTTAACATTAAAATGGACTGGGACTGGTGCTTGACAGATGATTTGTTTTAAACGACTAAATGTAGCCTTCATGATTAGCATTCCATTGCCAATCACTTTCCTTTTTTAGCAAATCTCGTAGTATTTCTGTTTCTTGTGCCATGTTTTGTATAAAACTTCCCAAATAATTAAATATTCCCAAGAACCTTTGTAGGTCCTTGACGCATGACGGCGACGGCATATCCTTGATTGCTCGTACTTTTTCAGGATCAGGGGACACCCCTTCTTTTGAATAGACATGACCAATATATTTAACGTGTGTAGCGCTAAAGACACGTTTAGACTTGTTAAATCTTAAATTGACTTCTATGGCTTAATCAAAAACTCTTTGTAAATTTACATTATGTTCAGCTTATGTAGCTCCATATACTAATATATCATCAGCATAGACTATGACTCCAGGAAGTACACCAAAATATTCTGTCATGATTCGATGAAAAATTTCAGGTGCACAATTTATTCCGTAGGGTAGACGTTTAGATCTGTACCATCCAAAAGGTGTATTGAAAGTACAAAGAAATGAGCTTTCCTCATCAAGCTTACACATCCAAAAACCACTATTAGCATCTAGTGTTGAGAAATATGCTGCTCAATGTAGCTTAGATCGTATGTAATCATTAGTAGGTATAGGATAGTGAGACCTTTTTATGGCTTGATTAAGATTTCGTGGATCTAGACAAACACGAAGATTTCCATTTCTTTTTTCAACCAAAACAAGTGAACTCACCCATGATGATGGATCTGTGACCTTGGTTATGACTTCTTGTTGCTCCATGTTGTCAAGTTCTTTCTTAAGTCTGTCATGCAGTGAAAATGGTACTTTACGTGCTGCATCTATTTTTGGCATCACACCCGGATCGGTATCAAGATGTATTTCACTTGGTACCCAGACCACGGAAGACTGAATCAGATTTCGTCAAAATATTCTGTAAATTTAAATTATCATTAGACATTTCCATATTAAAAATTCTTTTTACAAGACCCAGCTCAGAACAAGTATGCTTTCCTATGACAGTAGGTGATTTGACAACAGCAATACTGCCGTGCTAGTGTAAAAGGCGACTTTTCGACAAAAGACACTTTCGAGATAATCGCAAAAAACTGTCCGAAATCTTCATTTTCATATTTCTAGGAAATTTAAACAGATATTGAAATGAAACTTTTTGTGTCGGATAGATATTGTATTTTACTAGTTTTCTACATAAGCAATATATTTTTATTACATGCAGGTTTTTTTTAAACGCATTTTTTTCCTTTTTGCTTAGTTGCCGATTAATAATTGCCACTGACAAAACAAGCAAAAAGACGGTACATGAGCACTATACCGCCTTATAGGCTAGTTTTTTCTTCATATGTCTACATAACAAACTAGGGCTTGAACGCGTCATAAAAATGCTTGATTAAAAAGACGTATTTGACACATACCGCCTTATTGCTTAGTATAAAATGTTTTTTGAATGCTTCTGATCTAAACAATAAAACCGAATATAAGAAATACGTTTATCTTGTCTAGTACGTCACTCAAAAATACTACACTACTATTTGTATACTAGTCTAAAAAAACTTATATCTTCAAAAGTCAGACGAAATACGGTTTTTTAATCTAGTACTACGATGAAAGGTTAGACTAAATGCTAATTAAAACCATCATAAATTCGGTACAAATATATTTGAAATAAACAAAAAATATAAATTAAATCACAGGGAGAGGAGGGGGAGGATCTTTTCTAAGATTTGTGTAGTGTTATTAGTAAATCAATAAGTTCTGCCTTTTGGATCTGTGAAAACCTATATATTTTTATTAGGTACTTCAATATAAATTGTTTGTTCAGGAATTATCCTATGTCCTTCCCCGGACAACTAAACCCATTTCATCTAAATGGGTTTAGTTGTTTAAGCGTGTAGAGGTAACAGACAGACACACAGACCCACTTTCACTTTTATAATAATATTAGTATGGATGGATTGAGAAGTTTATATGGCCACCTTTCGCCTCTACTATCATCTTCATCATCATCGATTATTATTATATTGTCATCGCAATTGCTTAACTAAATAGTTAGGTATGCTATAATCGTCGATCCGACGATGAGTCGACTTCCTTGTTTTACATAGATAGTTAGTTATATTCAAGTAAGTACCTGCTAGAGGGGGTATTCTTTTTATAGAGGTGATTATTATTTAAATCTTTAATTTTTCAGTAGCTTAGTTTTATTTTAATTAAAATAAGTTTAGTTTTAACTTTGAATTGTAGATACGATTGTATTGTAATAATAAAGTCAGTACTAGTAAAGCATTATAAGTGTGTTAACCCTATATTTGACATTGGGCAATTTTATGCACGTAACTCATAAAAAAAATCTAGAAGGGCTTAGCATTTATTTTTAAAGCGCATTATTTTAACTGATATTCTAATTATTCGGAGAAATATTATTAGGTACACAAAATAACGAACCGAAAACCTCCGTTTACGTTTCGTTTCATAAAAAATATTAATTTTATTAAATTTTTGCTTCAATAATGCTAATGTATCCTTATTAAAGTGCAAGTAAATTATTTACTTGCACTTTAATAAGGATACATTAGCATGACTGTGGCCTGGAGCTAATAGGGCCAATATCAATTATCATTGTTTTCCGTAATGAGCGTTTTTACCATGCATCAGCATTAATAGTTATTATTAACATGTTATATTGTAGTATAGCAAAAATATTTTGCTATTATTTGATTTATGTTTTTAGGTAGATTTATGATTTAAATTCTAATATAAGAAAAAAAAGGTATTTTGGAAATAATTAACTACTTACGCCCTTTTAGCACTTATGATAATAATTATTATTATTATGTTAGTTCCTAATAATGTATAAAATTAAAAAGGCCAATGTTATTTTTCTAAGAAATTTTACTAAATAGTAAGTACAATATTTTTAATTTTCTTCATCAGAAGATGACACGATATCCTCCATTTCGGGGCCAGTCAGCAAAGACTCATAAAATGGACGGCTGGATGGTTGAAGGTACTCCAGAAATGATTGGAGGTCTCTGACTTTTGGTGCAGGGAGTTTAATAGGACTCTGATTTAGGGGCATGAGAGGTGCCAATGGTGCAGTATCTTCTGATTGTGAACATTTCATATTTCGGTTTCTTTTTAAACTTTACAAATACTACCCCTGGATCTCCTTTTCTACACTGTATCCATTTTATTTTATTCCAATTTACCTTTTCTTTCACTGAATTTATTTTTCGGTGTATGTATTGTGAAGTGAGCAGTTTTTGGAAGTTGTAGAACTGTGACTGTTGCATTTCTACAACATTTATTTTTGGGTTTCTATGGACTGTTCTGATTAGGTTTGCCCAGTCTTTTGGTAATTCTATTTTCATTGCAGTTTTTTTCTTAGCTTTTTCTATAGCAGCATGTATAGTGTCTGCTTCCATATGTGTATGTCCAGGTTCTAGAAACTTGAGGTTTATAATGCTTGGCGAGTTGATAGAGTTTTCTATAAAATACAAGATCATAATAGCAACATAAATATTTCGATTCTGTCCTGGGCAGCCGTCACTATACATGTTAATTTCGTCCAAGTTACTAGGTAGATTGTTCAGATGGTGATATAAACAAGAAGCTATTTCTTGTCCTCCTCTACCAGCAATTGTTTCATCCCATAATAAACAATATGCATCAGCTGATGATTGTAATACTCTATAAATTGTTAAGTTCAGGGTCCATAATTGTCGCTTATAAAAACTGAACCCTGCTGTTATATAAGGTGTTGGAAGACATTTCTGTAAGTCAAAAGACAGTGTTATAACTTTGTCATTTACTTTAGCTTTTTCATTGTCTCTTCTTTTCTCAGCATATGAAGACTCATACAGCTTTTCATGTTCATATCTTTCTGCCTGTATTTCTTGTTTCTTTTCTAAGTTAGGCTCCACTTCCAACTGCAATTTAAATTTGTCACACTTTCCACAAGTGTCATTTCTCGGTTTTTAAATGTCAAATTAAACTCTTCCACAAAAACTTTCCTGTAGTAGCTCTCTTTAACGGGGGTATGCCCATTTTCATTACAATGCGTGACATATAGGCGATACATTAATGCAATAGAAAGATCACCATTTAAATATTTTTTTTGGGTATGAGACCTAGAATAGTGGCTTTCATAAGCTGGAAACATTTTGATATGCTCTTTTACTTCTATCTTACAGGTCTCGCTAATTCTCTTCTGTTTTTGGTGCCTTCCTCGCTGATCATTAGAAAGTATCCCTACCTCTGAGTTCCTTTTTTTCTCAACAATTACTCTTACTTTTTTCAATGATAATGATAATGTGCTAAGGAACATAGTTTGACATACTTCAGTTCTAGTTTCACTTGGATTAGTAAAGAAGTATTTTCGGGTCCATTGGCGTCTACTCAACCCATTGACAACCTTAGTCGACTTTTTTGGAAATTCTTCAATTAAGCTTGCTATATACTGTGATTGACTTTCTGCACTTAAATCATACAACTCGTCAAATATCTTTTGTCTCAGATTTTCAGGAAACTTATCAGCACTTTTTTTTTTGCAACTGCAGGAGGGCCCAAGTTGTTTGGCCGGTTTTAGGATACCTTTGCATGATGTATAGCTTCTGCCATGAGTCCTATTCTCCTTTCTAACATTTCTTCTCCATAATTTAGGGTTCCTTTTTCTTTTTCTTGTCAACTGAGTTGGACTCTCAGGAACAGTAATAGCAGAGGCAATATTCGAGATATTATTCAACTGTGAAGATAAACTTTCAGTACTGGCAGCTGGTGGTTCTTCATTATCTGACGAAGAACTGCTAGACTCATAAGAATCAGGTATATACTCATCCGAACTGTCACAAGATAACTCTAAGTCATGTAGTAGCATGCTTCGGTTTTGTAATTCTGGTAGAACACCTGTAAATTAAAAAAAAAGTATAAAAATCAGTTATTAGATTGTACCTACTTACTATTTTTGGTATTAATATTTTCATGTTGAATGAAAAGATATTTTTATCTCACTCCTGTTCCATAGATGGCTGAACAGGTTAAGTGTGATCGGTGTCCAGAATATTAGGCATACAATCATTAGCATAAAAAATCAGGAAATGAAACTTGATCAATAATAACTCCCTGTAATAAAAAAATACAATTATAGAAACTTACCATCATTCAGCTGGTGACTAGAATGTGTAACTGTTGGTATTATTGATTGCTCTTCCATATTACATCCTTGCTCAAACCGACAACCTACAATAAAATACACAATAATTAGGTACACTCATCTAAACAACTATATCGCACGCCCTCTAAAAAAGAGTCGTAACTTAAAAAAAAGGATTTTGAGAAAATTGCATTTAAAGTTTTTTTTTCCTTCTTCGTTTAATTGTGAATGTTTATTAACAGTTTATATTATTTTTATTTTTCCCGCTACTGTAAAATGTACTTAACTATAATGCTAGTGAAATAAAAATTGCTTTGTCATACATTATCATTTTTATTTATATTATTAACTGAAAAAAGTCTTATGTTATGACACTTTTTCACATTCTGAAAAGGAGATATGTAGACAATAATAATTATTAATAATTTTGTTACAAACTAATATCATCACAATTCAATACTAGTGTTGTAAAGTTTTTCCTAAATTGTTTTCTTAAATAATAATTAACTCCTTAAGGAGTATAGATAAGTCCAAAGAGACTTGTGGTGGGTAGGTACAATAAAGGAAATGGCACATAAAACTTTATTTACAGCATAACTTTAAATCACTTTTGAACACAATCTTTGAACTTAAGATAAATGGGCATTAACCCACATAATTATTTCAACTTACGATAACAATATTAGAAAAATCTCAAAAAGCTTAATACTTATCATTTTAATTGTAAGGCACTACCAAAATCACAATGTTAAATAACAAAATCAGTCTTAATTTGTTGAGAAGTATACACCTACTTAGAATGCAACCACAGCCACGTTGTGACTTCTTTTATCAACCATAATTATCACATTTATTGACTAATCAAATAAATCCTTTAGGATTAGAACAATTTGTATGGAAAAGGACAATAAATTGAACAAAAAAAATTTTTAATCTCCTTAAAAACATTAAAATTAGTTACTCAAATAGGAACATTTTTGCCCTTTAATTTAAACTTAAAACTAATACAACACCATTGTTGTGTCCCAACTCTCATAAAATATTGTAAGTATTATAAAAAAATAACTAAAAATGAGGAACACCTCAGTCTTCTCCGACCTAATTTAAGTAAGGAACTATAAAATCACAATCTTGTCAATATAGTTAAGTTTAATCAATCAGTCATTAATTAAATATTTAATGAGCACTCTACTGAATAGATAACTTTAATAGAATCTTAGAACAATCTAGGTACTTCACTATCACATTGAATGAATAATTAGGGAGGTACCTATTACTTAGACGTAAAATAAATTATAAATTTTCAAAAACTGAAGCATAACAATTTGGTATGTCATGTTTCTTAATAAGACTTAAAAGATCTTTTTTTTATTATCTTTTATTTTTGGCCTAGACCTGTATGCTTTTTTAATTGTTACATTTTGGATATTGCTTTTTCGTATTACGGTTTTTTCCATAAAATCTTCATCACTGTAGGAATACTTTATGTAGGCTTTAGTTTGATCAGTTTGTACCACTTTGTAAACTTTAATTTCAGTTGTTTTTATGATTTTGGATGTGAATCCGATTTCCGTAGATAACGTTTTCATTGAATAAAAATCTGAGAAAGAAGTAGTAGTGGAAAATAATCGATGCTAATAACAGTTTACGTTAGTGGACAAGAACCGCAAGATAAGTAGGTACCTTGGGGTTTTATTCAATTAGCACCTAAGTATAGGTACTTACAAGAATCTGTATTTTCAGTGTTTTCGTTTTTAGTTACAAGTTGTAGGAGCTTCCTAGCTCTACTGTCTCTGAATTTATCACACATTATGGGATCCTGAAATAAAAAAATATACTAATTAAAATAAAACACTAGTGGTAAAACAAAATTATGAAAGAAAGATTTGGTAAAATAGAGTCGCAAGTTATGATATATAACAATGAAACAAAAGAATCACGAAATATTGAAATGTAGAAAAGAGTCATATTATACTTACGACACACACAGCGCATGATTGACTAATGTAAAAAAGTGACATAATATATGATATGGCTGTATACTGCAATAGGCACAAACAAAAGTAGAGTTTTACACTATAAAAAAATGACATAACCTGTGATATGACTCTTATTTACATTGAGTATTAGAAAAACACAAACAAATCGTTATACAAAAAAGTCATATTCTATATTACGACTGTTTTGTACAAATAAAGTATGCGATACAGTGTGTGAACTTACCTGCAATAAAGTCGCATAACAGCTTATGACGCTTTTGACCCGCACCGACACGCGTCCGCCTGCGGCAAACACTGTTAGGACACTGTTGTAGATTGACGGCGTGTCAATGTCGCTCCGGATCAAACAGACACTAGCGCCCTCTGACCGCGAATTTTTTAGTTAAGAATGTGGCGTTTTTGTAGATTATAAAGAAAAAAGAGTGGATTGTTTTTGTATCATTGGTTAATATTTTCACTTTTTTGTGTTATGACAGTTTTTTACAGGATGTGCGATATATCTAAAACCTGTAACAATAATAAACATCTGATCCCTAAGTCGGACAAAGTCAGTTTATAATAGGTATTTTTCCATTTATGAAGACTAAGATAAGTATTTTACAAACCTTCATTACTTGAACTTGGCACTGGATCCACTTGTGGCCGATTTATTTCACAACTATCACCATAACACTGCTGATCTTTTGCTGATGATGCTGTGTTTAATGGTGTGAACGATTCATATTCGGCACGATGTTCTTGCACAGATTGACCTACAATTACAATATACTTAACATAGAATTTAACATATTTTCACATAAAAACACACACTTATAAAACCGAAATCTTACCGTTATCAACAGATTCTTCTTCGTCAGTATCTTCAACAAGCTTAAGAAATTGCAACATTTTCAAACTTCGGTTAGCTTTAAAATATCTTTTCGACCGATTCATGGTAAGAAGCAATTACAAGTACACGACAAAAGGAAAGATTATTATGAATTCAATTCAATTTTTGGGTTAATGGCTCCACCAACTTGTCGATAAACATAAAAAGCAATATTTTGTCAATTTACGCGGCAAATTGATAAATAACATTGTGACAGTGAGACTGACGTTTGACTTTTTTTTGTAGAATGACACGCAGGACCACAGAATAAACAGCCTAAAATGTCGTTTCGTTTCACGTAAGAAAGGCCAATGTAATCCGATGCCTGTTTAACAGAGATGATATTTAATTTTTTTACTTATCACTTAGTTGCAAATATGACCAAAGTTAACTTTGGTCTTTTTAACATTTGGTTAAAACAGTAAAAATATTACTGTCTTAGTGCAAAATAGACCAATGTATACAATGGTCTATTTTGCTTTATTAAAAATAAAGCAGCAAACTAAGATTATATCACAAAAAGGGCTAATGTTAACTTTGATCATTTTAGTTCTAACTCTATTAATAGCAAAGTGAAAAATAATAATTTCTTATCGGCATAAGTCTACTGCAGCCCTTTTATCATATTTTTTTTTTACTTAACTCTATGAAACCGCACACTACATTGGCCTTTTTTACATAGTAACTTTTAAAACATTGTTGTTGAACTAACGCCCTTTTAGCACAAAAAAATATCATACTTTTTCAATAAACTGGCATTACAATCTCGTTTCACACAAAAACCGACTTTGGCCCTATTAGCACCAGGCCACATACATATTATGTTTCCTATACGCAATAGCAATCTTGGAATGTCATAACTACATAACAATGGCCTCTGACGTAACATTTAGGCATAATTATGTATCTATAAATGCAGTCTCCAGTTACACCATTAAGTAGTAGTAAGTAGTAGTTCATCCTGACATGTATCTTTAAAGATACACAGCCAATTTAAGTATTTAAAAAAAACGATTTTATATCCTATTTTTGTTGGTACTGTTAGATATGCTTTATATTTCAAAATTTGGTGGCTTAATATCGAGCTGGTACCATTGTCATGTTAAGAGTTTATCAGCTATTAAATTTGCAGGTGTCTGAAAACATCCATTTCGATGCTTTCATGTTTTTCGAATCATAAATTGTTATAAAAGTGCCTATATTTGACGCCATTTAATTTAATGTTAAAAAGTCTAGTCTTACCCTAGTCTAGTCTAATCCTAGTCTTGACCCCGTTTATTTTAAGGATATACACACGGGAAGCCTATTTAGCATCCATTGATATTTATAAATGTTTATCCTTGGCAAAATGTTCCTATAAGGTGGTAAACCACCAACGAACTAAATGCCCCGATTTTTAATGACTTTGAATGCGGTTTTTTGATCTTCTCGCGCTAGCATTTCAGTCATCCATACATTTTCTGCGTTGGCTGCAGTTGGTCGACGGCCACTTCTGTCTGTCATCTTCAAGGCTAGCTTTGAACCTTTTGAATTCATAACATCATCTGAAAATATTTTCCAACGAAGGCTAGAGTTTCCGTTATCAAATATTCAACAGTGGAAGCTTAACACCTTAGACCACCTACGCAAATGTTTTTGCTTACGCTACGCTAAGCAGACCAAAAATGGGAAAAGGCGGACAGAATGTAGGTACCGAAAAGTTATATTCCCTCATAATTTCTGCAAATTATTGATCTATCCATTACGACTAATTAGTGTTTTTTCTTTCGCGTGTCAGATCTTTTATAGTGACCCACGTGGTTTATTTTGTCGTAGGTGTACGACTCGGAAATAAGAAATAGCATAATCTAATGAAGTATCTAGTACTACTTAAAAGTAAGATCTAGTACTACTTAAAAAGTAGCAATTATGTATTTTTTCCATTTCTTAGTTAAAATTTCTTAAAAAACTTGAATTACTGATAACAACATCTAATGTTTTATTTATGGCTATAATAAAGTTAAGAAAATAAAGCAAAAGCTCAAGATTTCAAATTTAATACAGATTTTTGTTACGTCAACTGTTGAGTTAGTCAAATAAGGTGACTGTGGGTAAGACCGGCATACTTTATTTTTTTATTAACTCGGAGTGATCTAGCTGCTTTAATTATTCACCTACGTTAACGCTTGTAATCGCAAACGATGCAGAATTTCATAAGTAATAGTTAAGCTATATAGTGACAGGGAATTTTAACCACAAATTAAGCAACGCAATAGTATTTTTTAAAATCCGGCGAGTAGACGGACTTCCCTTGTAGTTTAAGGTAAGTCCGTCTAGTAATGATATCAGCCATACTATGGCTGCTTATATATTCGTATTCGAATCTTTAAAAAGAATGAAACAAGACAATGAAAAGTCTATTTTAAACTTGTTAATATATGGCTTAGATTCGAAATAAACACGTTTTTTCATATTCAAAGGCAAGTCCGGCATATAATACGTAGATGGGGTGGTAAACCTTTTTTGGCAAATAATTATAATATAAGTACTTATTTTTTTTCGGGTTTCCCAAATAAAAAATCAATAGTAATTTTAAAATGTATTTTAATAATTGTTTTTAATTAACTGAGATCAAAAAAGGTTAAGTAATTAAAAAAACTTATAGAAGGTAGTAGTAATTTTAAATTTTGTACAACGAATGGGCAGTGAGTTAAGAACAACCGAGGCCTAGAGTACTTACATACTTCAGTTTTCGGTTTCGGTAATAATTATATATTGGCACTTTACATTTGTGCAAAAGTCTACGAGATTAAGCGATAAAAATGTTCAATCCGAACATGTACTTGTAATTGTTTTGAATATTCCTATTATAAACATATTACTATACCTCTATAGTCTAATAAGTAATATGAATTAATTATTTGTATTTAAGCGCTTAGTTAAAACCACTCAAAATAGAAATAAAACATTGCACTCTTTTATAAAAGAAAAATAAATATGTTTACCAATTTCTTAATATTAGGCGAAATGAGTTCAAAACAAAATTACTTTTCCGTTACCAAGGAGCTAGACTGGCAAGCCCATAGGTACAAACATACATCGCTAAATTAAAAAAAACACCCACATCTTATTGTAAACAAGTCACCTTAATGAATTACAATACAATACAGAGTATGTGCCTAATCAAACAAATCAATAACAAAATATTTAACTTAAATATGACTTCTGTGGTCCCTTGGATAATCAAGCATCCTGATGACCCTATACTTTAATTGTAGTCGTTTAAAATAATCTTTGCTAAAATCTATTTTTAATATAAATTATTATTCCTTTTAAAATCACAGAATCAGTCATATAATACTTGCAATACTGTAAGTAAACTTATCGAAAATAGATACTGTCATCATCATTGGATAACAATAGGTCGTATTGAAGTCGTAAAAACGGTTGGTAACCTCTGATTCAAGGGAAGTCCGGCATATGACGGACTTACCTTGTACAAAGTAGACGGACTTTCCAACTTAACGAAATTTTAATGTGATAAATGATGGAAGGTATAATTACAAAACTAACCCAATTTCTGATAATTTAAACACAGAATAAAGATAGCTGGTTCTTATATTACTTACGTAGTAACTTTCTGGTGCAAAATCTTGTCACTAACTATTTTTAATTATTTTATTACTAGAGACCGTCGCACTATCACTTCGAGTTCCATACACGTTATGACTTGTTTAGGCGGATTGCTCTGAAGTTAGTTGTCGCAGCGCCATCTGTTTTAGAGTGAGAGAAATAGCGCGACAAACTGCTTTATTGACTGGACGCTAAAGCGGGAAACGCTTTAAAATTAAAAAGTTATAACGTGTAGACGGACTTGCCTTGTAGACGGTCTTACCCACAGTCACCCAGTTTCTTTTTGTTTTAAATTTGACTTTTTTATTTATTTGTTTTTGATAAGTAATTACAGAAAACTGTTAAAAAGTAACAGTTATATATGAGGAAAGTAAAATCCTTGGCGATAACTAGTTATACTGGAGGAAAAAAATCTTTCACAGATACCCAATTATCTCACGGTTACCTACAAGGAACAAGGGGTCTTTTCACGTAATAAAGAGCGCCAGCGCACACTGAGGTTGGGGATTATACGGTTTTATTAACTAGTAGGTATGGGCCGTTTGTGGATATTCGAATAGTAATAAAGCGTTAAAAACTGCCTCTGTCCCAAGTAAAAACACCGTATCACAAAATAAACGTTTATTTAAACAAGTTCATCATTATTAAATATTCGGCATTAGCTAGACTAAAATACCGAAAAATACTGACATACGGTCTTTTTGTCTAGTAAACTCTGTTACGTTCATTTAGATTATGAGGAAATAGAAAAATTCATTTGAAATACTAAGTTAAAAGGGGGTAAAATATGTTATTCGTTCTTTTTACTTAGTAATCTGTAATTACGGCCTTATAGAGTAGTTCAAGTTATTAATAAATCAAACCTACACTAGACAATAATGCGGTATGTCTTGTTTTACGTCTTTCTAATGTAGTATTGTGTAGTTGCCGCTTTATTGATTAGTATTTGCTGGGAAATTGTGCGTTATACGGCCTTTTTCCTTACCGTATCTTCGCAACCAAGCCTCCTATCGAGAAACGGATCAGATGGGTCGACGCGGCTTGTTCTCCACATCACGATGGTCATAATAACTCAATTTGGTCAAAATGTCGAAAGATCGCCTTTTACACTAACACGGCAGAATAATAAACAAAATATTTTTCATTACATTATGACCATTATGACTATATTGACAATTTTTTTTTTTTATTTTTTGAAAGGTACACTTACAGCAAGTACAGAAAGCATTCACATCATAGTAACAGGTTAAGGTATTATGTCTAGTGTACAAGCCAATTACAAGTATACACAGCATTTCCAGACAATTAATATATTGCTGACCCACTATATTGACAGAATTTCCTGAATATGATGTAACTTTTGTGAGATTATGACAGCGTCAGGGGGAAAGAAACACCTCCACACAATTAACTATTATTTACTTAAACAATTAAATAGACTCTGTTACAAAAGGCACACATCACTCACAGCCATAACAATCGACAAGAGACGCCATCATCATCTTTTTTCTGACGTATCTCCCGCGCGCAGCACTTCCGCCTGTCAGCCAGTGCATTTCATCGTCGTTTCCGGCGTGGATGAAAGCACTGGCTAAACGCATACAGCCTGCTGCTCGGCTCCATGACCCGTCGCATGGCCACCGTCAAGAGCGGCGCCAACATCCGGCCCTCCTGCACTGTGTCTGTCCCTAGACACACCGCTATCTGTAATTGAATGAAATGGAAGTTAATACTTGCTATTGTTACATGAAACATCATGTTGTGTTCTCACCATAACGAGTCTGATAATTGGTTAATACAGACAGCTCAATATCCGACTCCGAACCACAGTGCTCAGATTCGCAATCCACACAGTGGTCGAAGCTATCCGGTTTATCAGCCCCATCTAGTAAGAACCCATCTTTGCTCTTAACAAGCTCGAGGTCGAACCTCACTTGTTTTATGATGAGAACCCTAACGCAGTATAGCCTTTTATATAGTAATTTGTCAATTGTTAAATACATTATAAATTTTAACCAGTTAATTTTTAATAAATTTTAATCTGATGAATAATGTACATACCAATTACGCCAACATCCTCATCCCAATCCATTATCTTGATCCATGGTTTCATGTTTTCTACACATGCTGTACCCGAATATTTCTTATGTGAACGTTCGCTGCCAATCATATCAACAATATGGTATCTATCATTTCCCAGAACTTTCGTAACCTTAAAAGGTCCTTTAAATATTGGTAACAGTTTCTTGCTACTACCGTCATTATTTTGACTAGGGATCTTTATGAGAACCAAATCTCCAATTTCATACTGTTTAGCCGGACCCCGTTTTATGTCAAAACTTTGTTTTTGGAGTAAAGAGCTTTTCTGTATTCGCTCATCAATGTCATATCGAAGCTGGGTGACATCAATTATTTCTTCATGATCAGGTAAAAATATGGGTTCACTAATGTTTGACCAAAAAAATATTGACAAATGATCATTTGACAAACAACGTTTCACCAAATAATCATTTGGCAAACGTGACATTTGACAAAAGTATCATTTTGCAAAAACTCAATTAGCAAATGATCAAATAGCAAACACTACACTTGGTAAATGTGTTAAATAATAAAATGTCAATTGACAGTTTTCCATTTCACCAAATATTATTTCCTGTAGTTTACCTATTTCTGGGCAGAAAAAAATAACCTCGAAGGCCAAGGCGGGAGCAAAGCTCCCGCCTTGGCCTTCTAACCTAACCTATCCGAGTCAGTTCTGCCCGGATTCGTCTTGCTCGTTGCATTTAAAATTTTGTCTGATAACTCCGTTGCTAAATGTTCATTTTGTCAAATAATTACTTATAAAATGTAAATTTAACTGTTGATCATTTGAATAAGTGAGCCATTTTTAAAATGACAACTAGTAAAATGATCAATTGGCGAAACATTTTTTTGCAAAACGTTGTTTGTCAAGTGTAATTTTGCCAAATGACTTTTGGTCAAACGGCAGGACACCAAAAATATGTCACTATTTGTCCTTAGACGGTATCCAAAAAAAACTTCACTGGGGACTGCTTTTATGGTTTTTTGTAGTGTGCTATTTATGCCCTGTTGCAAGGTGATTAAAACATCATCCCAGTGAATAAAATCGGTGTCTGCTCCCAGCGAACGCAATGCCTCGACTATGGTTTTGTTGTAACGTTCGACTTGTCCGTTCGACCTCGGCATGCCAGTTGCTATCGTGTGGGCACGAATGTTTCTATCCTTACAATAAGTCTGAAACGCCTTAGCCGTAAAAGCAGGACCAGCATCAGTGACAAGTCTCCTCGGGTTGCCAAAAATTTTAAATAAAATATTTAATTCATTGAGAACAACAGCAGTACTTGTATCGCGCACCGCAGATATAAAAGCAAATTTGGTGAATGCATCTACTAATACAAGAATATGACAATTGCCTTTTGATGACTTAACAAAGGGACCTACATGGTCTATGTGGAGAGTATGGAAGGGGCGTGCATATTTAGGAATTGGAAATAATTTTCCTTCTTTTCTACCACTTTTATTTTAGTTGTAAAGACAATGTAAACAATTATTAATATATTTGGTATCAGTTTTTTTCATTTTAGGAAACCAGTATTTATTTTTAATTCTCTCTAATGTCTTGTCTGTAGCAAAATGACCAATTTTGTCGTGATTGTACATAATGACTTGCCAAATGCAATTTTTCGGTACGACCCATCTGCGACCTGTTTCAGTGCGTCGATATATTTTGTTACCAAGAAGTTCGTACTCGTTAAAAATGTTTCTATTGTCATCGGCCTCTCCTGTTACTAAATATCCCGAATTTTACGTAAACTCGGATCTTGTTCCTGAACACTTAAGAGCCAGTCAGCTTCGGTTATTGACATAATAGTTTGTTGTTCATCAACTTCACCACTGAAAACCGGGTTTCGGCTCAGTGCATCAACATGTTGCATTCTATTACCTGGTCTATGGCAAATATCGTAGTTAAATTCTTGAGTGAGGAGTACCCATCTCGCTATTCGTGGCAATACTTCTTTTTTTGTCAAAGAATATCGAACCGCATTACAATCTGTTATTATTTTGAACTTGCGACCTAACAAATATAAACGAAACTTTTGTAAAGATGTCACAATAGCAAGGAGCTCCAGCTCGAATGAGTGGTATCGTTTTTCCTCATTTGTAGTTTGCCTACTATAATAATATACCGGTTTTTCACCATGTTCATGCACTTGTACCAATATCCCAGCGATACCTTCCCGGCTGGCATCTGTGTACATAATCGTTTCTTTTTCGGGATCGAAGATAGCTAAAATGGACTCGGAAGTTAACGCATCTTTTAATTGCTTAACAATTTGATCGTGTTTGTCGGTCCATTGCCACCGTTGACCTTTTTTTAGTAACTTTGTAAGCGGGCTGCTTATAATTGCACAGTCCTTTATAAATTTACGGAAATAATTTACCAATCCTAAAAACTGGCGTAGTTGATGAACGGTTTTAGGTACTGGGAATTGTTTTATCGCTTCAATTTTATTAGGTGTCGGCTTGATACCATCACCATTAACGTCATAACCTAAAAATGTTATGTTGGTCAAAAGAAAATTACATTTTTTTAAATTCAGTGTTAAACCGTTTATTTTAAAAATATTCAACACCGATTCCAAAGTGGCCAGATTTTCTTCAATTGTTTCAGAAACGATTAAAATATCGTCTAAATAAACAAAATACATTACTATGCAAACTTCCACCGAAAATTGGTTTGAACGAGATCTATTAATTAGTTTTTTTTTAAAACGTTATAAATCGTAAACCGCATTTTACCTTTCATTCAATCAACTCCAATATAATAAAAAATAAAGAAAAACATTTATTTAGATGTATAGTGGTGCGGACGGTCCGACTCGCACTTGGCCGCTTTTTGCTATACCGCTTAAGCACATGGATCAAGAGGCAAGATACCAAATTCAGGCTGTGTGTACCACCAAATGAAATGCTTGCTGTAACGTGAAGGTTAGTGTGTACAGTATTTATATAGTGAGAGAGCAAGTGAGTTATTCAGTGAGTATAGGCGAGCGAGCAAGCGAGGTAGTGTGTAGTTAAGGTATTTTTGATTTCGTGGTGAATTTCTCTTCTCAACTGTAAATAAAAATTATATGATTATTATTACACAAATTCTAAACAATTAGATAGAATGTTGAACTGTATCCCTGTGCAATTTTGCAAACAAAGAAGTATCCACTTCAAAAGCCTTATCGTTGTTTAGGTAGTATAGGTTATACTACCTCATATGCCCTTTCTTGCACTTTTTCTCTTATTTTATGTGCGCTAACTGAAGACTTTTCCACCATTCGAATCAAATTAATTATGTTTTGGAACGCTTCATCTTCCAGTAATGTAAATGGTCTACCATGGATTGTCACTAGATTTATAAGATTTTTCGTTACAATATCTGTATTGATAAAAGCATCTGTAACGTTGGATTCGGGTAAATTTTCTTTATTGCCTTCTTGGATTCTTTTAAATTCTTGTTTATGTTTATACTGAAAATGACGCTGTAAATTTGCACCATGTTTACCCTGAAATTATTAAAAAATACATTGTAAGTATTTAAGCACCATGGTCATGGTACCAAATTCACCCTGAATTTTCAAACAGGCATTTTTGGGTGTCAAACGGGTGTGTTTGGGTGTTATTTAAGAAAAATAGTTTAACATATTATACACTGTCATATTACGAGGAAAAATCTCAGAAAAAAAAATTGATGTTTCAAAATATCGCAAATATGACCACTCTGAGTCATGTAGAGATGGGTAACTCAGGAGAGATAGATAAAAAAGATATGTATCACTCCGTTCCCATCAATCACTCTTTGTATCCGTTCACATCCGAATGTATCAGTGTATCTTTACAACTCATTCACTCACGGGAGTCACTGCCGTTTTCTTTCTATCTCTGTATGTATACGTATCGTTTCGCTCGGCGCGGCCGGGACGGCCGGCCACTCCAAGGCCACGCGACGAGACGTCTCTTTCGCACCTCACTATTTGGAATGTTCTGTCGCACATTTGCAAGACGGAGAGGTCGGACGGAGAGAGTGTGTGGGATGCTATGCCGTATGACCATTATAACTTGACATTTTTCGGTCATAATGGTAAATAGACAACTCTATTACTAGCGTGTAGGACTTAGAGTCGTTTAGAAATAAGTGAAAATTTAAGTATTATATTGGTTTTAACTGCACTTGTCGATTCATCCCACAATAACTTTGCAATGAAGTGACACCAGTTAGAAATCTTATTTAATAGGTGATAAGCGCTATTTTTATAGTTTGCCGTTTAATATCATATGCAAAGGTATCGTGGGAACATTCTAATGCTTTTAAAAAGTTTTAGTAAACAATGCAAACTAATTTAAGTCATAAATCTACTAGTTTTAGGATCAGGATAGAAAAAAATAAAAAAAAGGATTGCGATTTACAAAATTTAACAAAATATCTACTTTACTTGACCTCCGTACTCCGTTCGGTATCGATCGTTCGGCATCGGGAATTCGGGAGTATTCAATTATTATTAATATTGTGTAAATGAAAGATATTCAGTGTAAATAATGATTTGCAGAAGTTTTGTACAGTTAAATTTAATTCAAATAAGACATTCAATGTAAATACTTTAAAGTAGTCTCGTACTTAGTTCAAGTTAATTAGCCTAGTGTTTAGTGTTAGTTGGTTAGTGTTAGTGACTATTTAATTTAATTTAAGTGTAAATAATTTTGTACTATAGTGTTTGACGATAATAAAAAAATGTCATCGGGTTCGCGAAAACGAAGTGCAGTGTGGAACCATTTCGAGGAAGTGGAACCCAAAAAAGCGAAATGCGTTTATTGTGCGAACATTCTGAATGTCCCCAGTGGAAATTGCGGTAACCTGGGTAGACATTTGAAAAACAAACACCCCACTGTACCCCTCGTTGCTCAAAGGCAGTCAGCGCCGCAGGAAACTGTTACAGAAACTCCGCAAGAACCTGCTTCTTACAATTTTATAAATGCCCTTGCCCCTGGCCCCTCCTCTTCAGGGTTACCTTCTCATCAGCCAAATCAGCCATCCATGAAGGAATATGCGCAAAGCACAAAATCCGTGCCGCCTCGGCGGGCGGAACAGATAGATGAGCAGCTTGTGCGCATGGTTGCAACTGGGTATTATCCATTCAGTATGGTGGAGGACGAAAACTTTAAAAAATTTGTACATATGCTGTGCCCAGGGTACAAGCTTCCGACAAGGAAAACACTTTCCCAGTCATTAATTCCCAAGATGTGTAAAAAGCAGGAAGAAAAAGTGAAGCAAAAGCTGGAAAACACCAACGCAGTTTGCCTCACGACTGACGGGTGGACGTCGGACAACAATGACAGTTATATAGCTGTTACGGCACATTATGTTGTCTCAACTTCAGAAAATACAAAATTACACTCAAATTTACTGGGATGTGTAGAATATAACGAGAGGCACACCAGTGAAAATCTTATACAATTTCTCAAAAATATAATAACAGAATGGAATATTGAGCCTAAAATTACCGCGATCGCCAGCGATAACGCCGCCAACATTACGGCAGCTCTAAGAGATGGTGGTTGGCGGCAAATTCCGTGCTTTGCCCACACCTTGAACCTCTGCGTCCAGTCAGCGTTGCAGCATTTGGCCCACGTTGTTGGTAAAGTTAAAAGCGTCGTCGAGTTTTTTAAGCGGAGTTCGCAAGCAAATAATAAATTAGTGACGATGCAGAAGCAACTAGGTCTTGCAACCCTTAAATTGAAACAAGATGTCGCCACCAGGTGGAACTCTACCTACGACATGCTAAATCGGTTTTGCTCGGCGAAAGATGCTATTATAGCCACTATAGCCCTCACCAGACCTGACCTTGCATTGACCGATTACGACTGGGCGGTAGTTGAATCGGTTCTCCCTGTATTGAAAATGTTTTTTGACGTAACGGTCGAAGTGAGCGGTGAAAAAAATGTCTCCTTGTCTAAGGTCATTCCACTGTGTCGAATTATGCTGGGTCACATTAGGAGGCTGCAAGCGCAAAACACGGTTAATGTGCCAGAAGTAAAAAATCTCATTGAGCATTTGTACAAGGAGCTAAATCATAGATTCGGTCAAGTAGAAGCAAATGTATTAACCGCGGAATCTACAATTCTAGATCCACGGTTCAAGAACAAGGGATTCCAGGACGCGAGATTATACGATAGGGCTCTGAAGGATTTAAAGTTTAAAATTGGGCGAAGTTCCGCTAGCTCAATGATACCAACAACAACGTCAGCGGTAGAGGCAGTGCAACCAGAAAGTGGTCCTAGTCAATCAATTTGGTTTGAGTTTGACCAAGAAGTGGTTAGACAAACACCGGAAAACCCAACGGCGGCGGGAATAGTGGAGCTGGACAAATACCTTCAGGAGCCGCTTTTAAAGCGTACAGAAGATCCCTTAACATGGTGGCATGCTCGGAAGAACATTTATCCATTATTATTTAATTATATTATGAGAAGGCACAATCTCGTAGCTACGTCTGTTCCTTGCGAGAGGATATTTTCGAAAGCGGGATATACGCTGAATGAACGGAGAAGGCGATTAACGACAAAAAAAATATCGCAACTCCTATTCATAAGTTGCAACTATGAATAAGATATGTACATAATTATGTAAAATAATGTTGTAAATAATAATCAAAAAATCATTGTATATAGAAACCGATTTCTAAATACGCCAACCTAAAAATTTACTTTTTTCTGAATAATTTCAACTAAAATAAAATAAATCAATAACTGCATGTAAATAGGTTGACAGTCCTAAGCCTGTAAAAGTATGAAGGGAAATCGGTACACTATATAATATCAGTGGTCTGTACTTCTTTGTTAGGTATTTTCTTTATTTTATTTAATATTTACCAATAAACTATTAAATATTTATCAATCATAAAAAATAGATATTTAGAAAAAACAGCAGCCCAATAAATACCTAACTTAGAAAGTAACGACCCCGATCCTAATGTAACGACCAAGCAAAGTGCAAACAACTATATAGGTAGGTACTGATTCAATTCAGTCAGTCATTGATTCACTGATTTATTGGATTGAGTTGAGATAAGCTAGCCACGCTGAGCGAGTGAGCAATACAGTGCAATACGCTGCGTGTCGTCGCGCGAGCGTGAGCTACTGATACATAGGGATATAAAGATACAAAAGAGTGATACATATCCCAATGATCGAAAGATACATTTCAATCTTTTCTTTTTAGTGATACATTTTGCCCATCTCTAGAGTCATGTCACACTTCCAGTTTTGTCCTAACAAGCTCAAACATTTTTATCAGTATTATAAATCATTGGAAAGAATAATTAGTTGACGTTCCTTTATAATTACCAAAAAATGCAAAAATATTAATATCTAAAAGTAGGCAGACCGCTTTGCCTTTGTACCACCGAAATTAAAATGCTGTTCCTATTCGTTCCATCACTCTTGTCAACAAAACTTTTTATTATTTTACAGTCAGTTATACTTGTTATTATCAGGCAGTCCGAATAGGAACGGACTTTACGAGAAAACGACCATCTCAAAAATACACCCGGTAAGTAACTGATTTCGTCCCCGCAATGCAACATCTGTTTTAAATTGTTTTAAAATAATAAAATAAACATTAATTACGTAATTTTTGTTAAGATTAAATAATTTAAAACAGGTATGAAAAGAAAAATAACACCCTTTTGACCAAATAAATGAGTTACCTACAGGCTACAGGCCCTTTTTACCACATACTAATATAAAATATCCCGTACTGTGTGTAGATATATAGGTAGCTGAGTTGAATAATGAATTGTTATTAATTTTTAGATTATTATTTTATGATAATTTGGTTTGATATAAATTTAGGAAAATACGATCAGTGGAGGCTAACCCTAAAGTACCTATAGGCTTTCTTCTGGAATTCAGAGGTGAGAATGTGGATGTCAGTCGGTATGAAAGTAAAAGTTTGACCACATGAAAACTAAAAACCGGCCAAGTGCGAGTCGGACTCGCGCGCGAAGAGTTCCGCACAAAATTAACAAAAAAAATCTCGTTTGTTGTATGGGGACCCCCTATTTTTTATTTTATTTTTCAGTATTGGTTGTTATAGCGACAATAGATATACATATTCTGTGAAAATTTCAACTGACAGACAGACAACGAAGTCTCAGTAATAGGGTCCCGTTTTCACCCTTTGGATCATTCATTCATTCATTCATGTCAGCCGAAAGACGTCCACTGCTGGACATAGGCCTCCCCCAAGGCTTTCCACTCAGACCGGTCTTGTGCTTTTCGCATCCACCGCGGTCCCGCGATCCTGACGAGGTCGTCACCCTTTGTATTAATGGTCATGGCGAAACATACCTTCAATGGAAATTGTAGTCTCCGAAATTCAAAAGGAAGATCTTTTGGGATTAACGGTATTCGCGGTATAAATACCGTTTCTCCCTTTGCAGACCCAGTTAAAATAATACCTTCGACGATATTACCATGCTAGACCCTGACTTGAAGTCTCGTGCCGTTGCATAGATAATTTAGATAATTTAGATAATTTAGGTGGTTTCAAATTCCTGAGCAACATTACTGGTGCACCGACTCGTAATCTAAGACTGTGGTATGGAAGACCAGCTGGATTAATAGTGTTCAAAAACTCAACCGGATAGTGAACAGCGTCTTCTGTATGTATAACTGTATCTACTGATTTATAAATCATTTCTTCACCTGCAAATGAATTCCGGTTGCTCACTCGGGTATCTGCCCACCCCTCCGCGCGTTCCCGTGGGAATTTTGCAATATCGCGTTGCAAGTAAGCTTTACGTTCATTAGGGTACCTGCATGCCAAATTTCAATCATCTATCTTACGCGGTTTAGATTTTTCATACAAAAGGATTTTCCCGCTAATTCCCGTTCCCGTGGGAATTTCGGGAATTCCTTTCTTAGTGCACCTCTACGGTACCTAAGCTACGTTCCTTCCAAATTTCAAGTGCTTACGTTTAGCCGTTTAGGCTGTGCGTTGATATGTCAGTCAGTCAGTCAATCAGTTTCTCCTTTTATATACTTATTTAAATATAATATATAGAATAGATAAATAGATTAGAAGATTTGTAAATCATTGGCGATATTTTTTTTATTCCTCTTTTTATCTTTGTAATGAAGAGCATTTTTTTGTATAATAACATTTTGGAATTTAGCTTCTTTTTTTAGCAATGTGACAAATTGAAACAGTGTGGGCTTTGAGGAGACTTTTGAATTTATTCTTCGGTGCCACCCTTCTATCGCATTTGTCGTTTTATTTTTATGACCACAACAGCTGAAGAAATCCCCAGTAATTTTCATTATCCATTGATTGTCGAAATATTCTTTGAATTTAGTAAAAGGTTCAGTGTGTGGACATTTTGTGATAGCAGACAAATATGCTTCTGGAATCAAATTTGGTGGGAGCAAAGCCGAAACTGTCAAAATATGGGTTAAATGGCGGCCTTCTGCAGTTGATGTTATCTGTAGGTAATTTTTTGCTCATCCTCCATACAGCATTTAGGTAGTGGTAGTAACAGCTTTTAATAAAAACGTTTTCAAAAAATTTTTGGCTGCTTGCTATGCCGCTACTTCATAGTCACATTTAAATAAGCAAATATTCATTCCGAATTGCGTTTTTAATATTGTGAACAAGCGCTCATAAGTTTCTTGACGTTTGTTTGGGAGAAGAACATACAATAATGGCACAAATCATCGGCGGCATCATCATCGTAAGATAGATCCACGTGTAAAGAATACATTTAGAAAGGTTTGGGGGCTACCTTAAAAGTAAAAATTTAGGCTCTTTAAAAAAAAAAACTTTTCTAAACATTTTACTAAACTAATAGGAATTTTAAGTATTTTAATGAACTTGTCAACTATTTATCAGTTCTTTATACTCCAAATAAAAGTATAAAATCTGGCAAATAAAATACTTATGCATTACGAATGCTAAGTATTTTGTACATATTAATCTCAATTACTAATTATAAAGCTTCATAAATGGCCTATGGTATCTTGGGATAAGATTTTTACTAACCAAATCCATGAGATCAGATTTTTTTCTTTCAGGTAGACCAGGTTTTTCAGTATAAGCCGTTTTCAATTGAGTATTCATGTCGCTATTCCTTTTCTTCTTCAATACTATGGCTTTTTTAAACTCTTCGTCCGCATACGATGTCTTAAAAAATATAGAATTCTTATCGCCATCTTTTGATATCACAAAGTTCTTTTGGTTGCATAAACTTTTCCAGTCGTAGAAGTCATCATAGCACATTTCATTGACTTGCATAGGCTCGCTTTTTTTTCTCGTAGCTTTTATAGCACCGATAAACGCATTAGGAGTGTACATTGGACCAGATCTGAGTTGTCTTTTGACTTCTTTTTCTATTTGCGAGTGAGCAGAGTCGCCCTCGTTTTGAGAGTGCCCTTTTATTAAAAATTTATGCGTAACTGACCTTAAGTTTGATAAAGTTTGCACTGCGTATAAGTACATAGCAAACATAAACTTGTTTTTCTGTTGGCCAGCACAGTTATCCGAATAGAATACAACATCAAGATCTTTTGCCGTCATTGATACCTTTTTCAAACACACAAGTAGCGATTTCGTTAACACCTCTATTGGCATTTGATTCGTCCCATACATAGCTTTCTACAACGTTACTCTGAATATTTTAAATAGTTAAATTCAACACATTAAGCTTACACTTATAATAAAAAACGGAGATGTCAACCTTGGGACACTGAAAGACGGCTTGTAAATCATAAACGGCGACTAAAATGTTCTTGTTATTCTTATCGCTTTCTTTTACAGAGCGTGACATTTGCTTTTCACGAATGTGTGTTTCATAATCTTGTTTCTTGGCTTCCTTTTCTTCAATAGTGAAGTTGTTATACGCTTCGCAAACATCACACAAGTCTTTCTTCGGAATAAAGAAAGAGATTTTAAAATCTTCTGTAAATATACGATAAAACATTATACAGGGTTATTGGTAAGTCGACCTATTCCCGTTAGGAGGTGATAGGGGTGACTATTTGCGATAATTTTGACCCCCATATGCATTATGCAAAAGTGAACCATTTTTGAGTTATCGCGTTTATTAGTTTTTTTTTTAAATTAGTCGGAAATTCAACTTGAAAAATTTATTACAAAAAAAGTATCAATTTAAATCTTTTTTTTTCTTGTGCCAAAGTGTTCTTGAAAAAGAGTTTACATACTCTTATTTTCACACCAGAAATAACCAAACAGGAAGCATGGTTATTCCCATGATTAGGAGCAATGTTTCCATCAGAATCCATTTTAACGTAACGATGTTTCGGAACTACAACATCAACACTATTTGCTATGAAAGGCCATTGCTTTTCAATCTCTCCCAATTTCCAATATTCTTTGAGGATTTGCTGTCGTTGCTCTTCCGTAAAATTTGACCGACACTTAAATCTGCAATTTTGCTTGCAAGGTGGTCTGAGTTTGCGTTCCGGTATAACCTTTTTAGTTGATTGATAAGACTGCCCGCTGTTTCTTAGTCTTTTCGTAATGGTTTTCTTCCAGTTCTGTCCTTGTCTTTGTCTTTTCTTTCCTTTCTTAGTTGGGCTACAATCGACTATTGCACAGTCCGTTTGAGTGTCAAGATTATGTACTGTAGATACGGTTCCCGTTATAGGTGAATTTGGTACGTCAGTGGAATTAAGCAGATGTCGATCAGCCGTATTTAAATTATGGTCTGATACAATATTGTCGTCAAGCTTGTCAGCGTCAACATGAAGTTGAATTAACTACAATACGACCATGAGGCTCTTTGAGGTTCGATTTGATGACATTGGATGGTCGTTTATGAAAATCACCTTCGTCTTCAGAGTTTGAAGAACTCCCATTGACTTTTGAGTTTTTATTTACGTTATAATCTGGGTCTTTAACTGAATCGTCGGTATCTGTAAATAACATTATTAATAAGTCTTAGATAATTAAGTTATAAATCAATTTAATTATACCTACTGAAATATTTTATTATTATCTAATAACGTTGAAAGAATTATGATGTTACCTTCATAGTAAGAAGGACCACTGCTTGATGAACTGCTTGAAGTGCTACTTGATGATACACGACGTTGTTTCGTAAGCGTGTCATTATTTAATTAATTTAATTATTATATTTTGCCTATATTTATGTTGCCTCATCGGTCAGCCTACCTTCGCTGTATTTCCTATTTGTCCGCTTCCTTATTTGTCTTCTCTCCCATCCGGATATAATAAAACGTGCTTTGTACAGGTTCTACGCCAATTGTGTTGTTGTCCTTCTCCGAGTTTTTGTTTTGTATTCCTTTTCTTGCCGACCGTTGTCACTTTGAAGACTTTTTGTTAGTTATTTTATACAATAGTGTAATGTTTCTAAATGTATAATCAACAAAACATTTATTCATTTTATTTCTTGAATTGAAAGTCTATCATTTTGTTATTGTTGCGTAACCTTTATGCTGGCTTAGTTTACGTTTCCATAGACTATAGTTATCTTTGGTATTATTTTATTGATTCTGTTTCCTTTGTGTTGCCAACTTTACCAGGCCATAAATTTTTATGGTCATTTGGGACGTTCGAGATAATCTCGAATAAATTATTGTGTTTGATCCTTGATGTTTTTCTTTTAGCGTTGTTTTGTGTTAAATGTGTCACTTTCCGTTTTTTCACCAAGCGGTTCCAATGGAAGACCAGTGCTGGCTTTACGGCTAGCGAATGCTGAGTTGGGACCGTTACGTAATTTTTTTTCTGTGTCTTGATTTGTTTTATCTGTGTAATGTGGTTTTGTTTTGTTGCGAATAAATGTCTCTTTATCTTTATCTTTATCTTTATTTTGGCCTAAAACAGAGATTGATAATTAACCTACAAACAATAATACCCGCATCCAAATCAGTTCACCCGTTTAAGAGCCCCGTGCATAGACAGACACACTTACACTCACAAACACTTAGAGGCCAAACTTATTGTATTATTGTAACTTGGGAAACCAGGGGAGCAGCGAAATGAAAAGATGATGACTAGGAGATGATTTTTTTACTATGACGTGAGGGCGCATATAGGGGTCAATTACAAATTTAGGCGGCCAATAATCGTTTTTCAATAGTTAATCCTACATGAACAATAATACATTTCTGATAAGGTTGAATAGTCCTAGAACCATAAACAATCCCTTCCCTAGCCCTTATCTAAGTTATTTCATCGCTACGTCAGTCGCCATTTGATTGTCAATGACATCCCAAGTGCATAATTTATTCTCGGCATTCGTGAAAACGCAGTTTGCAGCTTAGTGTTTTTTTGTGTCTTAATATTTTGAAAAAGATCGTGATGGATCTGAATGCAACAGGTAAGAGAGCATATTATTCATTCAGTTGCATGTACATATTTGGGATAATTCTTATTACTTTTTAAGATAGACATCAGTATCAATAATGTTGGTAGAAATACCACGTGTTAGATATTCCAAAAGGTTTTAGTTAAACTTCCAATCGCGTCCAAGCAAGTAAATTAGTTTTTTCATAAAGTAGGGTCTTTATACTAGGTAAATACATGAGTTTTAGGTGTGATTTCCCGTGAATTTACTTTTTAGAGACTAATGAAAGCCATGATGCTAAAATCTCGTATTTTTCATTTTGTTTTTTTATGTGCTTCAAATCGTTTTTTTTTATGTTTTAGGAGTTGCAGAAGCTCGAATAGTAACCCGAAAGTGTCTATTTGGGATAATGCAGGGGCAACAAATGGACAATTTTGAGAAAAAATTGGCATACCTGGAAACATATATTTTGTCGCAAGAAAAATATTCTGAAGATCAAAGTAAAGAACTTAAACACAAAATCTCTCATTTGAAGTCGCAGTTTAAGAAGAAATGGATGGAAGCCCATAAAAAGAGTGAACTATTCCTGAAGAAGAATGAAGAATGGCTACATGGAACTTTTGAAATAACAAGCGTCAAACGGCGGTCATTGGGTCGACCAACAAAGACGTTCGAAGAATTAAGTGAGAGGAGCAAACGAAGAAAAACTGAGGAAATGCGAACTGCTTTGGATAAAGAAATTTGATGTGTGCTGCTCAATCATCCCTTCAAAATTCTGGGCAGAGACTTGCCTCCACTATACTTAAAGATATATCAAACTCTCCGCAGACCGCTCAAGCTTACTACAAAGCATACAAAGAGACCAACCAAAATGAAAACAAAGATACATGCCCAGCACAACTAGATCCAACGGACGCCCTTCAAATGTTTATAGAAGCCGATCTTACAAAAAAACAATATGAGATAATAAGGAACACTAACAAAAAGTTTTTCCCAAGTTATAAGAGATTACAAGAAGCAAAACGAACATGTTATCCAGTAAAAGATGCATATCGGGTTACAGAAACTTGTGCCGAAATTAACTTACAAGATTTGATGAACCACACAGCAAAAAGATTAGGTACATATTTGGAAGACGTTTTGAAACAACTGTCCATAGAAGAGCGTCAATCTTTAAGATTGATATCGAAATGGGGTTGTGATGGGTCTACTCAAACACAATATAAGCAAAGACTGCAGGATCAAAATACAACTGATAGCAATATTTTTTAAGTATTGCTACAGTGGCACATATTTCATTTTCTAACTCAACAAATCGCTGTAACATTGCGAACGTAGAATTCCACCTGGTCGGTACTTCCTGTATCAATCGCTTTGGTGTCACGTCCGGCTTTTCCTGCGATTGCAATTTTAATAATTTTTCTAGCGCTGCTGTGCTTGTCTTAAAATGTCGGACGATATTTTTTACTGTATCCAAAGAACATTGGACTAACTTCAGGGCATCTTGCACTATTAAATTTAACGTATGGCCATAGCATCCGTAATGCTTCCACCCTATATCAGTTATTGCTTTTTTCACATTGGCTGCATTGTCGCTAACAATAAAATTTATTTTATTTGTCACATTCCACTCGTTGGTTGTTTCGAGCAATGCAGCCTGAATATTCGCACTGCTGTGCGTATCTTTGAACTCTGCACATTTTAGCAAAAATGTTTTAAGAACAAGATCTTTTGTTATATAGTGCCCCGTCACAGCGATGTAAGCGTCATTGACCCGAGACGTCCAAGAGTCTGTTGTTAAAGATAGATATTCGATATCGTTTATTTCTTCTTTTTTTCATGCAAAGAATCCCTACTAAAAAGATATTCATTACTTGGCGGGATGTTGTTTAAACTCATTTTGAGATTTTAGTATTATTTACCTCATTCAATAATCTATTACGACGAACCTCTATGCACTCGGTTCTTTTCCCACACAATATTTGCATAATAAGGTCTGAGTTCTTGCTCATTGAAGAGTCTGGTCCAAAGAGAAGGGTCACTTTATCATAAAGAGTGTTTGCATTTAGATCTTTTTCATTTGCTGATGCCCAATCGACAATGGTTTGTAGGCCTTCCCTTAACAAATCTTTTTGATTTAATACAATGTGTGGCCCAAAACCGGGGCGAAAAATTAAAACGTAGATTCTACTCCTCAAACTACGCAACGTTTGTTTGACGACTTTGAAAAAAAACTTGCGGTTTGAATTTTATTACATTATAAAGTTAATTCGAACACGCAATGTACTATGAAATTGGTTATGTCTGTAGAGTGACTAGACTGACAGGCGATGTCAATTAGACGGAGTTTTAAGTACATTGATTATACTATTTACTTTGTTTGAAAAATGAACAATCTAAAAACTTTATGATTTTAAAAAGTTGCTAAACAAAAGTTGTCTAGTTTGAGGAGTAGAATCTACGTTTTAATTTTTCGCCCCGGTTTTGTGCCACACATTGTATAGCATTTGACAGACCTGCTAAAACTCTTTCTGTGGATGCCAAATAGTCCTTTCCTTTACTTAAATGTATTAGCTCCTCATTAATTTTTAGCTCAACAAAACTAGGTGTTGCCAAAACAGAGTTAAGTGAATTTTTGTACCTAACACCTTGCCAAGCTGGTGAATCAAATTTCTGTATCATGTTCAACCGCGCAACACGATCAGGTTTTGCCTCCGCGACAATTTTATTTGTTTTCACTTCGGTAACAATTTCGCCGACATCTACGTCAAGAGGTTTTTGAACGGGTGGTGTTAGAAAATGCTCTGGTACGAGGCTGTGACTAGTAGAAGTAGAGGGTTGCTGGGCCAATTGCATAATGTAGTTAGAGATATAACTTACTTGGTTCACCAATGAATCCACCCTAGGATCATACGACTGAGTATCCTCTCCGCGAGGTTTTCTCGGTCGTTTGTTGGGAGGCGGAACCGTCTCGCCCTCCGAGGACGAAGACGTTGAAGTATTATCATTCGATGATTCTTTTTCGGCCTCCGACACATTTTGTGAATCCGGCACGTGGTCGGTATTCATCACTGTGGTTGCACTTTGCACTGCACTAACACTAAAATATACGTCGCGTGTTACACTTTAGTACAAAGTTGAAGTTTCTTGTCGAAAAAACGTTAGTTTAATGGAAAAAAGACACAAATATTATGAGATTCTACGAGAGTACGCTATTTAAGCGGGAATCCATAAACGCTAATGACGTTGACAAGCAACAGGCGCGCTCTTCTGGCGAAGGAGGTGGCGACCTCTGTGGTGACATACAGCTTCTTCACATCACGCTGTGTGTTTTAGAATTGACATAATGGCCAAATACGATAACGAATTACGATACGAATGCATTACGATACTTCTTTAATACCATTTTGATGGATTTATTGGAAGCTTTGTTGCATGTTATTATTGTAAGATAAAAGTATAAAAAAAAGTTATGCATTTTTAATCAATATATTTATTAAATTTATCAATTTTCATCATTAACTTATATTTTAAATTGTTACTATTTATTACATTTACTGACTATTAATTAATTTTAATTGGAGTCGTAATTTATTACTGGCAAATTCTTATTCAGAAAACACGCTTTGTAAGTTTTTTCCCTTAAGTCGGTTTCTTTCATCACTGTGTATCAGTCCTGCTGTGGAGAATAGTCTTTCAGATGGCACCGTTGCAGGTTTAAGAGATAAATATTTCAATGCTATCCTTTTCAAATTTGGATACTCTGAAGCTTTATTGTGCCTATAGTCAGCAACACTAGCGTCCATCTCTAAATTAGTAGTTTTCAAATAGTTTTTAATTTATTCTTGAATGGTGTCATCTGAAAAGAAATACAGCAATTTATTAAACTGTCAATTTTAACTGTGTAATTTGTAAGTAAAAAAAGGTTGTGAATAAGTTATTCAGTACTCACTTGAAGCAAAATTTGACAGTGGTTCATCAAATCATTTGTCTGTGATAATGCTTTTGCATATATTCCATATGGTCCCTTTTGAAGTAGACGGTTGATTAGTAATAGTATGATTAGCCATTGGTTCAGTAGGGCCTTGTGCAGATGTTCTGCTTGTAGCTGAGGCATTTATTTCTTGGCATAAAGAGTCCTTGATAGTGTCACAGCTAACTTTTCTGAAAATTCTGGCTTTATACCTTGGGTACAGAGCTGTAGCCAAAAAACAGTTTTTATCGGACTCTAAGTTATCATACCGTGCCTCCATTTCAATACTTAAATCCTGTGCTAACCCTCTGGTACTTAAAGTTGTAACACTTCGAGGTCTAGATACCACTCTAAATCTAGTCTTACTCACCTGTTTGTTAGGCATTCCAGCTTGTTTATGCACTATAACTTTTAGCCACATATTTAGAGGAATATTACCTCGATGTTTTACCATTATTTTCCTCACAACAAGGCATACTTCTTCTTTTGTTTAAATAAATTACAATATCATAACAACAAGCCGGCATAACAAATCATTTGACAGTTCATGTTTTCACATTTTTGTTTCTGCATTACACGCATGACAGCGCCATCTGTGATCTATGACATTTCCTCTTGACGATTTTCATCAATCACGTCTGATTGACTATTAAATGTTTGTCAAATCATTCGTTTATATTTAATCTAAATTAATCTATTATCTTACTTAAATAACTTCATCGTATTTTATTAGAGATTTTCTTCAAGAATCAATTCGACACATGGAACGAAATGCGGACGCGTTTAGAAATGTGCTTGTCGGATTCTTTAATCCTAGGTAATGATGATTTTAACTTTTGAGTAAACAAGAAATATAATAAACTCAATTACCTGGTTTTATAATAATAAAATCCCTTCTTGAACTATTTATGAAATAATTTACTGTTTGTTTTTGTGTATTGGTAAATAAAAATATACAGCGCCGTTCGGAAATCTTTGACCGTCGATGACCGAGCATCTTCGATGCCGTCTCCGTTGACCTCTATCGGATTCGATTCGTCGTGATGTGAGCACGTACATCCAAAACGGAGAATCGCCGATCACGCCAACCGGCCCTGCCCATGGCAGCATCTTTATAATTTAACTTCAAATGGATTGAGCTAATCCAAATCTTTGTGCCTTCTGGCCAATCATAATACTTTCTTCTGGTAAGTGAACCCTTTGTCTTGAACTTTCGATGCCGCCATTTTGGCGATGCACTTTGCTTTTCTTTTCGTGTTCGTAACCCGTGCATACTTATTTTACAGCACCCTCATAAATGCTTTCTTAACAAGCACCTTTACTTTCTCGAGCTCTGACACTCGCCTTATACCATAAAAGAAACCCACGGCTAGTGGTAAGTTACTTTGCTTCTTTTTAATTAACCACGTGTTTTTTTTTGATCGCTGGTTCTGCTCCGTGTTTAACCGTGAATGTTTTATTCACAGGGTTTCTTTTTCTTCTCGGTTTCTTTTTCTTCTTACTGCTTTTTTATTGTTTCTCTAACACTCCGTTTACGAGTGGAGAATAACTTGGGGTTCAGCGGATGGAGCGGTGAAGCTCATCAAGCATTGCGACCTTCTACTTTCCCCGTCGTGGATCTGACGACCTGCACTAAGAAAAACTTCAACTCTCCTGACAATTAAGCCGTTCTTTTGCTACAGAGGTTATTAAACAGTGCAGGTATTTTGTAAGAAGATGCCGCGTGAGTACCAGGCTACCTTTTTACACTTAAAGTTATCTCGTTAGGTAGTCTTTCTATTGTATTGTTAAATTTCATTATTGGAATACAAATCTAAATTTGTATCTTGTGTAGTAGGTTGGAGACTGGCAACCCACAACTTAACGCTAGTGGATCAGTCTCGATCCTATGACTTATTTAAACTTCCCCTTTACGGCGGAGTCCATTGTGTAATGATGTATTTGGCGTACTTTAGTTTATAATCGTTGAACGGTTAAATAAATGTACTTTGAATAGATCAGAGATTTTTATTTGAATGATTTCACTCGTTGACGAGAAGTAGGTCTGGCGCCCTTACTGAATATAAATTTGACTTACTCTTTCCTGGGCTGAATCTTACTCACACCCTAGTCTCACAAGCTCCCTATCCAGCTACCCTGAACTATTACAGTGGCGCCCAACGTGGGGCCTAGAGAGTGATATCGTTCAAATAAAGTATTTTTCAAAAAATATTTTTTTATAACTAAACTTTAATCTCTGGTGTAATATTGTTAATTCTACAATAACTACATACTATTTACTATCTGGTGTATTTTTTATGGAGACTGTAGTCATTCACTTTTTGAGAAAAAATGGAAATTGAGTTTTTGACTTTTGGTTGAACACTTCAACTATATACTCTTACTATATTAACTACTGTTTTAATCTAGTACTTTTCAGAACTTTACTAAAAGAAAATATTAATTAATTAATTTTAATTAAATTAATTTAACTTTGACTTCCACTGATCTATATCAGAACTTTAAACTTATCTTAACTTACATTGGCCTTAATTGGACAATTTTCAAGGATTTACATTTCAGGTTAGGTTATTCTGCTTTTGCATTGAAAATATTTTTTTTTTAAATTTATTAGAAATGGATTTTCTTAAAGCTGGTTGTAAGATACTTCACTTACATAAAGATGAGATTACTCATGAACTTACAATTCGGAAACTTAATGTCAACCCTGCTTCTCGTAGGGATAGTTTAAAAAAAGTTTTGAAGCAGACTGCAGATTTAGCTCGCAGAGGTAGCCTAAAATTTAATACTTTAGAGGAGTGTGATGTAACACTGGAATTAGATATTTGCCAGCGGAAAGCGGAAGAAATTGAAAAGGAAATAGCTGACCATCTGTCAGAGGCTGCTACAGACCGTTTGAGCTCTCGCTGCAAATATCTACTTTGTCGTTTATCTAGGTTACCAGAAAAATCTGAGGATGTTCAGTTGCTTCAAGCTGCTATTGTTTCAATGTCAGATCGTTTGAAACGAGATGACACGGTTACATCTGATTCTGATTCTAGTGATAATATTTCTGAGAACCTTTCCGGAGTTGTTACTAAGAAAATAATTTATATACCTGAAAAGACTTTTAATGTAAATTCTTTAAACTTAAAATACAAAGGGGACTCTTGTGCCCGTACTTTTCTGACACGACTTGAGGAACTGCGTGTGGCTCGGAAAATATCCGAGGAGGTAATTTACCGCAGCTTTCCTGAAATTTTAGATGGACCTGCTTTGGCATGGTTTCGCTCTAACCGCGCAGACTTTTTATCATATAAAGATGTAATAAAAGCTCTTCGTGATGACTTTGATATACCTGATTTGGATCATAAGCTTTTGCAAGAAATTCATGCTAGGACGCAAGCAAAAAGTGAGACGATCGTTACCTTTCTCTCAATGGTATTAGGAATGTTTGATCGCTTAAGTAGGGAAATTCCTGAAGATGAGAAACTCGATATCCTCCTACGTAACATTAGACCCGAGTACAGTGAAGTATTAGCTTTACACGACGTCACTTCTATTAAACAGCTTAAGGCATATTGCAAGCGTATAGAATTAGCTAAAGTAAGGTCTGAACAGTTTATTGAACCTTCTTCCTCGTCACCTCTGGTTATGACGCCTACAACTACTAAAAATAAAACTTCCTCATCTTATGAGCGACCTAATTCTAACAAGACTTCTAACTTTGTGGCATCTGTCCACCATCCTTCTTCTAAGCCCTCGTGTTTTCGGTGCGGCATGAACAATCATTGTTGCGGACTCTTTGTATTTCTTTACGCTTTTCTTTTTATATGACATTGTTGCTATGGTTTGTTATATTGATTTTTGGTTTTTTGATGATGTCAAGTAGTGAATTGGAATAAACGGATAAACGGTAATGTTTTATTTATATTTTAATTCATGATTTTCATTGCAGCAGCTATCGTTCGTTTCATTGGTCCTTCTCCCTACATTTTCCAGCGTCGTTTGAACTATCACCTAGGTATTTCATTTCTCAGCCACTTCATTAGTATTTTTTACAAATTTTTCACTCGACATTTCACACGTTGTTAGTATAAGTATAGTATAACATTACCATCTGATAATGAAAACTCGGACTAAGAAAAATCCCAAGTCGACTACCGATGTCAATAATCCCTTACCTGAATGCAGTGCACAGGGCAGTCAGGCTCCTAGCGAGCGTGCCGCTCTCACCATATCTTCTAGGTCTTCCGCTACCATAAAAGCGCAAAAGGCCGCGGTCGAGGCGCTTGCCCTGCGCCGCCGGCTGGAGCGTGAACAAGAACTCGCCGACCGGGAGCGCGAGCGTGAACAAGAACTCGCCGACCGGGAGCGCGAGCGTGAACAAGAACTCGCCGACCGGGAGCGCGAGCGTGAGCGGGAACTGGCAGCGCTACGGCAGCAGGTAGAGGAGAGCGAGCTGCAGGCCGAGCTTGCAGCCATCGACGCCGACGTCAGTGGCAGCCATGCGGGAAGCCGCATAAGCCACCATAGTTCGAGGTTATCCGTAGATAGGACCCAAAAATGGGTCCAAGACCAATTCACCACTGAAATTAATAAAGGCACTTTCGCAGTAGGATGTGTACAACACCTATCTGTTCCATCCCCGAGCCGCTTGGTACTACCGGCGACTGACGCTCGGTCAACTGCACCCTATATTAATCCTTTGACCCATCATCACAACGGTATCAAACCCTCCGAGGCGGTTGGCATCACGACCCCGCTCGTCCCCACGGAGTTAAACAATCATCTTTTAAAAGCTGTAGCCGATACCGCTGCAGCAGCCAAGGCTCTCGCTTGTGCCCCCAATGTCAAGAAATTAGAATTATTTCCTTTCTCTGGTAACGTCTTGCAATGGTTACAATTTAAACGCATTTACGATGTCACCAAAGATAACTTTTCTCCTTTAGAAAATATGAACCGCCTTCAAAACGCAGTGCGTGGTGCGGCGCGCGAGGCCGTGGCGGCGCTGCTGATGTCGGCGGAGGACCCGGAGGAGGTCGTGCGCGCACTCGAAGACAACTTCGCGCGCCCCGAGCTCATCGTTCACCAGGAAGTAACGTGTTTGAAAAATCTTCCACGTTTAGGTAACGATCTTAAAGAGCTAGGAACCCTCTCAAATCGCGTACGTAACTCAATTTCTTGTATTAGATTATTGAAACAAGTAGAGTACTTATACTCCCCCGAATTATTTCACGCGGTACTTAGCAAGCTAAACCCCACAATTAAAATGCGGTGGACCGATTTCGCTATGCAAGACACGACGGGGCGCTCTAAGCTTGAAATATTGTCTGACTTTTTAAAGCGCGACCTAGATCAACATATTCGATTTGGTTTATCACCCGAATCTAGCCCGACGCAATTAACGCAATATTTTTCTAACGATAAACAACATAAGCGTGAGAACATAAACACGGTCATGCAGTCTAAAACCGGTTTAAAAGATAGTTCTACCAAATACGAGTGTGCGTTTTGTAGGAAAGACCATAACATTAAGTCGTGTTCCGAATTCCAGTCTTTGGCTATTGACGACAGATGGCAGTGGCTTCGTGAAGCAAAAGTGTGCTACCGATGTTTAAGACGTAACTCACATCAGTGGAAAACTTGTAAAGTTAATCCGTGCGGAATCGACGGATGCTTAATACGTCATCACCCACTACTTCATAAGAAACCACTCGCTTCTCTGGTCAACACATTTGACACACAAACTTTAGACAGGTGCCCTGGCGCAAGTGAACACGACAATACGGTTTCGAATATTCTTAAGCCGACGGATGAAAAAGTTATCGTATCGACTACTTCTACGGACGTTGAACAAGTTAACACTATTTTAGCTCTTCGTCCTCGTGCCTACTTGAAGATTGTTCCGGTTACTGTTTCCGGGCCATCAGGATCTTGTGATGTCTATGCACTTCTCGACGACGGAAGTACTGCCACATTAATTGACTCGAGTATTGCCTCACTTATAGGAGCCACAGGGCCCCAACAGTCAATTACAGTCAATGGCATTGGTGGTCTTGAGCGTAATACCACGGTGTCATACGTCAATTTTCACATTAAAGGTAGGCACACACAGGAAACATTTTTAGTACAAAACGCCAGAGCTATGCATTCGTTATCTTTGAGACCACAAACTATTCTCCCAGACTCTATCGATTGTTTTTCTCATTTAACCGATCTTGTTGACGTATTAGTTCACGAAGATGCTACTCCGACCATTTTAATCGGAGCCGAACATTGGCATTTGTCTATTAATCGTGACGTTCGTGCTGGTAGAAGGAACGAGCCCGTAGCTTGTTTGACAGCTTTGGGCTGGACTTTATACGGCGTTGCTTCTAGCAAAACGAAACTTGTGGAATTTGTTAATCACGTCACATTTACCGAAGCATCTTCGAATGATAATTTAGAGGTTTTAATAAAAGAACACTATAAAATCGATTCTTTAGGGATTTCTAAACAAGAAACTTCACTCAATAAGCGTGATCAGCAGGCTGTCAATATTCTTGAAGCTACTTCACGGCGCCTGCCTTCAGGAAGATTTGAGGTAGGTATGCCATGGCGTGATGACATACAGCGTGTCCCTGATAGCTACGCTCAGGCAATGTCACGGTTTTTAAGCCTCGAAAGACGTATGGCTAAAGATAGTGTCTTTGCCAAAGCGTATGAAGTTTTCATGTCAAAAATGATTGACAAAGGCTACGCGGAAGAATGTGGTTCTGAGACGTACTACGCCAATAATATGAGTGGACAAATGAATAGTAATATTCGTCTTTATCTCCCACATTTTGGCGTGTACCATCCTCAGAAGCGCAAGATTCGCGTTGTACATGATGCTGCGGCAAGGAATGAAGGGGTCAGTCTGAACTCCTTATTGCTTTCTGGGCCCGATCTACTCCAACCTTTACTGAAGGTATTGTTTCGTTTCCGGGAGGGCTGTATCGCACTAACAGCTGATATCAGGGAAATGTTTCCCCAGATAAGAATCAGGGAGCAAGATAGAGATGCTCTTCGTTATCTGTGGAGACCTGAAAAAATGCAGCCAATTAAGGAGTTCAGGATGACTGCTGTCATCTTTGGTGCGTGCTGCAGTCCGTTTATAGCACAATTTATAAAAAACAAAAATGCGCATGAACACATGAGTACTTATCCAAAAGCAGTAGATGCCATTGTGTTCAATCATTATATGGATGACTATATAGACTCATTAGATAGCGTTAGTGAAGCCGCTCAGCTAGCAGCAGATATTGTCACTGTCCACAAAAGTGCATGCTTTGAGATGCGTGGTTGGATTTCCAATGAGCCTGCGGCGTTGAATCTTGTACCAGAGGAGTTACGAGCCATTCAGCCGTTGGAAATTGAACTGGCAACCACTCTTAATACTACTCGTGCTCTAGGAATTGCGTGGGACCCTACCTCAGACAACTTAGGGTTTCGCACCGGTCTATCTGAAACCATTCCTGGCTCACTTACGAAAAGAAAGGTTCTTTCACATCTCATGCGCGTGTACGATCCTTTAGGTTTATTAGGGCCCTTAGTCGTTAAGGGCCGAATACTATTTCAACAAGCGTGGAGGTTAAACATTGATTGGGACTCCGAACTACCACCAACAGAAGCATCAAAGTGGTCAGGCTGGTTCCAAGAACTTTTAACGGCCACCGTTCTCAAAATCCCACGATGGTATTCAAAGGCTAAGAACGCGGAGCCTTCGTATAAAGAGCTGCACATACTGGCTGATGCAAGTGAGTTAGCTTACGCTTGCGTTGCCTATTGGCGTTCGATTTACGCTGATGGCAGCATTGAACTCACTCTCATCACCAGCAAGGCAAGAGTTTCTCCTTTGAAACCAATTTCAATCCCGCGATTGGAACTCCAGGCTGCTTTGATTGCTTCTCGCCTCGCACTTACCATTAAGGACAGCCATCGGAAGAAACCAGTAAGTACCTTTTTTTGGACTGATTCGATGACTGTTCTCCAGTGGTTACGCAGTGACGCGCGGACTTTTAAGCCTTTTGTTGCCCATCGGTTAGGGGAAATTATGGAAAATTCCTCGATAAAAGACTGGCGATGGGTACCAACTGACTTAAACGTTGCCGATGATGCAACAAGAATGCACCCTGTTAAGCTCGACCTCAACCATAGATGGTTTATGGGACCGCCCTTTCTTTTGAGACCCCCGGAAGACTGGCCGATTGAACCTACCAGTGTCGCGCCAAGTCGTGAAGAGCGTAAAAGCTTACCGAGCGAGTTGGTGGGACTTACTTCCGTTAGCTTAGCTCTACCTTGTCCGGTCACCGCAAATTTCGCTCAATTTAGTTCCTGGTTGCGTTTACTACGCGCAACAGCTCGAGCTCATCAAGCCGCGGCTTTGTTTGGCAATGTTTTGGTAGCGTTTCGAAATTCTAAAGCAATTGGCGGGGTTTTTCGATCCCGAGTTTTTCGATCCCGCCACCCGTCAACGTCTACTACCCTAAAACCATTAAACGCCGAACTAATACAAGCCGCAGAAAGGCACATATTGCAAAAAACTCAATTAGACAGTTTTCCTGAAGAGTACAGCTGCGTCCTCAATTCCAAGCCGGTGTCATCAAGCAGTCGCCTCATAAAACTGTCCCCTTCCCTAGGGGAAGATAAGTTACTACACTTAGCTGGAAGAATAAAGGCCGCAGAAGGCATTGATCCCGATTCTCGTTTCCCAATCTTACTGGACGGCCGTCATAAAGTTGTGAAGTTGTTGGTGGAGTCCTATCATAGGCAGGCTGGCCACGCAAATCATGAGCTAGTAATCAATGAAATTAGGCAAAGATTTTGGCTCCTAAAGCTTAGAGATACAGTTAGAGCCGTAGCAAACAGTTGCTTGTTCTGCAGATTCAGAAAGTCGGTACCATTTAATCCAGTCACAGGCGATTTGCCACCTCAAAGATTGTCCCATAATCAGCGCCCGTTTTCATATACTGGTATTGATTACTTCGGTCCTATCACCATCACTGTTGGCCGCCGCCACGAAAAACGATACGTAGCACTTCTTACTTGTTTAACGACAAGAGCTGTTCACTTAGAAATAGTACACAGTCTTTCCGCTGACTCCGCAATCATGGCGATTAGACGTTTTATGGCCAGACGTGGCAAACCAGAAACAATGTTTTCCGATAATGGAACTGCGTTTGTTGGTGCAAACCGTATTCTCAAAGAGTTCTACACCACCGATGTGCATGAGTTTGTAGCTACAAAAGGAATCAAATGGAGTTTCATCCCAGCAGCAGCGCCAAGTTTTGGAGGATGTTGGGAGCGTTTAGTGCGAACTGTCAAGGTAGCCCTTAAAGCTACGCTCAATGAAAGAGCTCCAAAAGAGGAAACATTAACGACACTGCTTACAGAGGCTGAAGCTATAGTGAATTCACGCCCGTTGACACACGTTTCTACAGATCCTGATGACCCCACCACATTAACACCATTCCATTTTTTAATAGGACAATCTTCAAGTCAAACCCTTCCAAAAGCTTTAAACGACAGAGATCTAATCCTTCGAGGGGAGTGGAAAAAGGCGTTAAGGCTGGCCGACCATTTTTGGAACCGCTGGGTACGCGAAGTCCTCCCCACCATGCAACCACGTATTCATAACCGGCAAAGAAGTGGAGATCATGTAAAGATTGGCGACGTCGTAATTATCGTCGACGAGTCCCTCCCACGAGGAACATGGCCGCGAGGACGAGTTGTTCAACTATACCCAGGAAAGGATGGCGTTACCAGGGTAGTCGACGTTGCTACAGCTGGGGGTACGCTACGCCGACCCCTCAAAAAACTGGTGAAGCTGGTCACCGAGGCAATCTCCAGTTAAATGACCAGCTCTGGCCACTTGAACCAGTTTGTGCAGTTCTGCACGAGGGGCAGGATGTTGCGGACTCTTTGTATTTCTTTACGCTTTTCTTTTTATATGACATTGTTGCTATGGTTTGTTATATTGATTTTTGGTTTTTTGATGATGTCAAGTAGTGAATTGGAATAAACGGATAAACGGTAATGTTTTATTTATATTTTAATTCATGATTTTCATTGCAGCAGCTATCGTTCGTTTCAATCATCCTACAAGTAAGTGTAGGAAATCTTGCGAATTGATTTGCTTTAAAGGTCTCTGCCCACTACACCGTATCATACCATGACCGTAATAGGAACGTGTCAGGCACGGAATACAACCCGATACGGACTACTATGCCCATTATACCGTGTCAACGGCGTTCCACGCACGTACATAACGGGTTTGGTGACCGTAGCATCCGCGTATCATCCCCGCAGAATCTGCGTACCTGCTCCGTCGCAGCTCGCGTGTCATATTCGCGTTCCGTTCTGTGTATTTGTGGTAGTTCATCAGTGTTCTCGCGTGAAGTAGACAGGGAACAGTTTTCAATATTTCGTGTCTATACGATGGCTAAAAGAACATTGTCGACAAGAGAATTGGCAATGATTGCCATTATTTTGGATGAGGAAGAAAGGGAAGCCAATGAAAAATCTCAATCAAGACGTTACTGGGTTCACGATGCTTTAAAGAAAAGAAAAGTCGAAGGAGAATACTGGACATTATTTAAGCACTTAATTGATGACGAAGAAAAATTTTACATGTACTTTCGCATGACATCATTTCAATTTAATGAATTATTGACAAAGGTAGAAAATGTTATCACTAGAAGAAATACCACATTCAGAGACAGTCTTACGCCAAGAGAAAAGCTAGCAGTATGTCTACGGTAAGTAAAAAGACTATAAGTTGAAACAAATATTTATTTATTTATTTTGTATTTTTTTCCTTTAATTTCTAAATAATGAAATAACAATGTAACTAAATATAAAGAAAGAAAATATAGTATTTGTTAAATTTCTCATTGCATTGCATTGTCGGTCTCGTCATTCCAGTTAGAATTAGCTTGGCTAGTCTGATCATTCCAATTTTCAGGACTTATAGGCATTGGCGTTGCAGCACTGCAATTCTGATCATTCCAGTTTTCTGGACTTGCAACACTTCCCATCTGCGGGGACGGTATGAAGGAGTATCTAGTCGAGTTTGGTGGGGCAAGCTGTTGCAATTCCATTTCAGACACTAGACTAAATATTTTATTTTTTGCTAGTGCTTGAATATATGGCGAAAACTTCTTAACCGTGTCAGAAATGTTTAAAAAAAAACGATCTAGTTCGTCATGTTCCCTAGATGGCTGTGATTTGTTTTGGTCATCCAGTAATTTTGACATTAATATAGCAGATGCTGACATCTGTGGCTCGACAGCTTTTCTCTTCGATGCTTTTGACTTCTTAATAAATGTATTTTGTTGTGGCTCATTTTGACGAAGTTCGTCAGAGGTTTTAGTTCCGTTAGCATCACTATTAGCAACTGCAGGAGTACCGACAATCTCCGTATCAGTATTGGGTTTTTCTAAAGTGTTAACATGTACTCGTATAAGATGGTCTTCGGCATTGTCAAACAATTCTTCATCGCTTGTAAGTTCGAGGGAATCTTGAGTTTTTCTCTCCATGAAAAAGGGAGCCACAAATGCCATTTCATTTTCGTACTTCCATTGTTTAATATTTTTAGCTGCTTGTCCACTTTTTCCCTTTTTTTTATTTAAAGCTCTCCTGTACGCATCTCTTAAGGATTGCCATCTTTGTTTACAAGCAGCAGCTGAAATATAAAATTGTTGTTAAATTTATAGTTGATTAATATGGACAAGCGGATAAAATAAAACATTTCATGAATAATAAGAGCATTTCTCAAATTTAAACATATTTTAGGTTTTGTTAAACTCTCGATAGAAATATTAACCAATATCTCAAAACAAAATGTATTAGAAAAACTAAAAAGTTGGTAACAAATTAGGAATCTATAATTTTTTGTGTCAATTAGCAGACAGGATGTTAACTATGTACAAACTTTTTGAGAAATGCTCATAATTCATAAGTATAATAATGATGAGTACGATTATTTCCACTTTGACACTTGGCAATTGGGGTATACACATTTTTTTTCTTTAGGATTTTATATTTTTATTTTATGAAATAGGCTATTTTAAGATATCAAATTAAATTACGCAAAAGTGTATGATAACGTCACTATTTTTACATAATTACGATTAGTTTACTGTTTTGTGAAATGGAAAATGGATGAAAAGTTAAAACACGCTTCAATATTGCTGTTATCCTTGGAAACATACATGCTTATTCCACCCAATACAAACTAAGGCATTTTTATATATTTTTTTCATTTTCCATTTCTACCCCATTTTTTAAAAACTTTATAATGTATAATAACAAACTATGTTTAAATATAAACTATCTTCATTACAGGTACTTAGCAACCGGCGATTCGTTTACTTCAATTGCTTTTAGTTATCGCATGGGATTAAGTTCAGTAAGACGTGCAGTTTTGGAAGTTTGTGGAGCTATAATAGACACCATGTTACGTGAAATGATTCCCACACCCACTACAGAGCAATGGGAAAAAAATATTGAAGAATTTTGGAATAAGTGGAATTTCCCTAATTGCGGCGGTGCCCTTGACGGAAAACATGTCGTGATTTTATCACCTCCAAATAGTGGATCTTTATATTTTAATTATAAAAAAACTTTTTCCATTGTGCTTTTGGCCTTAGTTGATGCAAATTATAATTTTATAGCTGTAAACGTAGGTGCTTTCGGTAAAGACAGTGATAGTGGAATTTTATCCAAATCAAAAATGGGAAAAGCTTTGATACAAAATAAGTTAAATCTTCCTGATGATATTTATCTTCCTGGGTCGACTGTAAAGACGCCATGTGTTATATTAGGAGACGAAGCTTTCCCCTTAAGAAATAATTTGCTAAGACCCTATCCATCACAGCAATCAATAGCCGATCCTAAGAAACGCCAATTTAATTACCGCCTTTGCCGAGCTCGACGTGTAGTCGAAAATGCGTTTGGGATCTTAAGCCAAAAATTTAGGATTTACAATAGACGAATGCATTTAAAACCAGAGTACGCAGAAAAGGTTGTTACAACAACCTGTATCCTGTATAATTTTATAAGACGCGGTGAATGCACAATTCCAGCGGCAGCGGATACTGTTCGATTCAATAACCTGCGCCATCAAGGGGGTAATGCAATTTCTTCCGCTTTTAATGTACGCAATCAGTTTGCTGACTATTTCCAAACGTCAGAAGGACAATTAGACTGGCTTTCTTAAAAATTGTACGTATACAAATACAACAGAGATAACTAAAGAAAATGAAAATGAAAGGGTATAGGGTATAGGCTAGTTAACATTACTAAAAAAATGCCACAAACTGAACACTCACGTTTGCTTTTGTCGGAAGTATGCGTAAATATCGAATACGAACGAAAGAAAAATAAATATATGCATTAATAATAACTTACCAGGTTGTTTTAGTTGCTCCCCAATTTCCTTCCAAACAAGGTCTTTCTTGATGCTATCCATATATTTTGGATGTTTTAAATTATATATTAACTCGTATTTTCGGACACTTTCAATAAGTTTTTCGTCTTCCATTTTAATTATTATGATGTGACTCACAGAACTGATGCTATTAGACTGACAAGAGCGCAAGTGAAAAATGGCAACGCGTTGCAACGAGTTTAGAACGGTCATCATACGCGGTTGTAACCCGTGTCGCCGCCGGCGAGCAGCGGTCTGACAACGTCGCGTGCCGGGCAAGGAGCGCGTCCGGACCGGCAAAATATTCCCTCCGACAATTCACGACGCTCCGTGCATGGCACGCTACGGTGATGGTCGGTGACGGAACGGTCTAGTGGGCATGGTCTCATACTTTTCCATACAAAGAATATTTTTTTGTCTGATACGTTCCTATTACGGTCATGGTATGATACGGTGTAGTGGGCAGAGACCTTAATTGCGGTAAAAAAGGGGTACGTGTACCTGACTGCCCTAAATGTAACTCTCAGCCAAAAAAACTAAATAGCTTTGTCTTTCCTAAATCTAAATACTTACTATAGACGTTCTTCTCCTTCATCGTTTGCTCTGATTATTTTAGCAAATATGTCACTTTGTTTCCTTTACATACTGTTACTGCTAAATCAGTTATAAAGTGTTTGGAAAAAAGGTATCTTTCTTACTCATGGGGTACCGAAATATATTTATGTTGATAACGGACCTCAATTTATAGCTAAAGAATTTAGGGAATTTATGTCTCAATATAATGTCCCACATATCTTCTACAATCCTAGATATCATCCACAAACTAACCAAACGGAAAGGGTTAATCGTGAATTTGTAAGTACTATTGCTTCTTATGTGCGTTCTGATCACCGCAACTGGGATAAGAACTTATCTGAGATTCAGTGTGCTTTGAATACCGCTGTTCACGGGGGAACTAAATTTACTCCGTATTTTTTAACACATGGTCGTGAGATGATTATCGACGGTTCCTTTTATAACGCGGATGCTCCTGTAGACAGAACTGCTCTTTTTGCAGACAACGGTTTAGTCCTATCAGATAAACTTACAGAATTGAAATCTATATTTCAAAAGGTGCGTCAAACACTGCTTGCCTCTCATGAACGTAATGCAAAATATTATAATCTGAGAAAACGTCCAGTATAACTTGTAGAAGGACAAATAGTGTACAAAAAGTGTTATCCGTTGTCTAATGCTGCTAAATTCTTTTCAGCCAAACTATCGCCAAGATATGAAAAATGTACAATACATAAAAAACTAGGACCCCTAGTTTATACTTTGAAATGTACTTCCGGAAAGATCCTCGGTGATTTCCATATAAAAGATATAGTTAGACCTGGCGAAGCTCCACCTGCATCCTAACTTTTCTGGTGGTTTCTTTTAGATCTACCTATAATCAAATCTCTCTCTTCAATCATATACGGCTAGTATATTAAAGTAAATTATATACGCCTAGTATACTCAATTATTTACGTCTAGTATATCTACTAATGATTCAGGGTTGAATCAATTTATGCACTTAGCATACTTTCCGATTCATTGTTCTACTTGCATCAATGAAATCATTTTACATGCGCCTAGCATGCTCACTCCCTTGAATGCTTTTGGTACAAGTTTACCAAAGCGAGCTTGAAAAGATTTAACTTTATTGATATGAGTTAAACTTACTATTAAAGAAAAGAGTTCTCTTCTACGATCAATGTGTCGAAGAACTTTCATGTAAATTGTCTATAACAAGATACTAATTAACACTTGTATAGATATGTTTAGTTATAAGTTTTCTTTAGTTTAATAAGTTCTCAAGCAGTTTTGTGATGAACAGCACCTTGCCTGTTTCATCATTACAATGTTTGTTTTAGTTTAAGTTTGCCATTCGTTAGTGTATGAGACGTCACTCAAATCTCCATACTTTAAGGAAGCAATTGATGTGTAATTAAGTTTATTGCATTAGTTTAAAACTGCTCGTTTTTTGTGTTTAAGATTTTGATATAGTAATGTTAAGACTGTTTAGTTTAGGTGTGCACACTAATTTAAGTCATCCATAAAGGATCAAGATATCCTGTAGATGTAAGTACTTAGTTGTTAAGAGATTTGTTTTTTTTACCTGCAGTCTTTAGTCATGTAGATGTTTGCTCGAGTTGAGACTCTATAGTTATTGTGTAATGCGTGGTACCCACGCTGACTACTTAATCTTATTTTTTTTTTCTACTCCACTGACAAGCAACAGGGGTTGAGTTGATTTCTTTTCTTCATGTCTCTTAGGTTCTGTCCTACTGGTAAAAATCCTAGATTTGTTTCTTCGGTTACTTTCGTGACCTACTTTAAAGGTATCGTCTGGAAGAAAAATTTTCTTTCTTATTATTCTAATTTCGAAACAAAATTTTTAACCCAACTGGGGATGAACTGTAACACTTCGAGGTCTAGATACCACTCTAAATCTAGTCTTACTCACCTGTTTGTTAGGCATTCCAGCTTGTTTATGCACTATAACTTTTAGCCACATATTTAGAGGAATATTACCTCGATGTTTTACCATTATTTTCCTCACAACAAGGCATACTTCTTCTTTTGTTTAAATAAATTACAATATCATAACAACAAGCCGGCATAACAAATCATTTGACAGTTCATGTTTTCACATTTTTGTTTCTGCATTACACGCATGACAGCGCCATCTGTGATCTATGACATTTCCTCTTGACGATTTTCATCAATCACGTCTGATTGACTATTATTGACTAATTCGACACATGGAACGAAACGCGGACGCGTTTAGAAATGTGCTTGTCGGATTCTTTAATCCTAGGTAATGATGATTTTAACTTTTGAGTAAACAAGAAATATAATAAACTCAATTACCTGGTTTTATAATAATAAAATCCCTTCTTGAACTATTTATGAAATAATTTACTGTTTGTTTTTGTGTATTGGTAAATAAAAATATACAGCGCCGTTCGGAAATCTTTGACCGTCGATGACCGAGCATCTTCGATGCCGTCTCCGTTGACCTCTATCGGATTCGATTCGTCGTGATGTGAGCACGTACATCCAAAACGGAGAATCGCCGATCACGCCAACCGGCCCTGCCCATGGCAGCATCTTTATAATTTAACTTCAAATGGATTGAGCTAATCCAAATCTTTGTGCCTTCTGGCCAATCATAATACTTTCTTCTGGTAAGTGAACCCTTTGTCTTGAACTTTCGATGCCGCCATTTTGGCGATGCACTTTGCTTTTCTTTTCGTGTTCGTAACCCGTGCATACTTATTTTACAGCACCCTCATAAATGCTTTCTTAACAAGCACCTTTACTTTCTCGAGCTCTGACACTCGCCTTATACCATAAAAGAAACCCACGGCTAGTGGTAAGTTACTTTGCTTCTTTTTAATTAACCACGTGTTTTTTTTTGATCGCTGGTTCTGCTCCGTGTTTAACCGTGAATGTTTTGTTCACAGGGTTTCTTTTTCTTCTCGGTTTCTTTTTCTTCTTACTGCTTTTTTATTGTTTCTCTAACACTCCGTTTACGAGTGGAGAATAACTTGGGGTTCAGCGGATGGAGCGGTGAAGCTCATCAAGCATTGCGACCTTCTACTTTCCCCGTCGTGGATCTGACGACCAGCACTAAGAAAAACTTCAACTCTCCTGACAATTAAGCCGTTCTTTTGCTACAGAGGTTATTAAACAGTGCAGGTATTTTGTAAGAAGATGCCGCGTGAGTACCAGGCTACCTTTTTACACTTAAAGTTATCTCGTTAGGTAGTCTTTCTATTGTATTGTTAAATTTCATTATTGGAATACAAATCTAAATTTGTATCTTGTGTAGTAGGTTGGAGACTGGCAACCCACAACTTAACGCTAGTGGATCAGTCTCGATCCTATGACTTATTTAAACTTCCCCTTTACGGCGGAGTCCATTGTGTAATGATGTATTTGGCGTACTTTAGTTTATAATCGTTGAACGGTTAAATAAATGTACTTTGAATAGATCAGAGATTTTTATTTGAATGATTTCACTCGTTGACGAGAAGTAGGTCTGGCGCCCTTACTGAATATAAATTTGACTTACTCTTTCCTGGGCTGAATCTTACTCACACCCTAGTCTCACAAGCTCCCTATCCAGCTACCCTGAACTATTACAAAGTCATGTCTCTGTTTGAACATGATTGATTCAGTACTTTTAAAATGCTATTCACTATGGGAACGACATCTGCTAGAGTAACATCTGCTGCACTGAGTGACTTTGTAGCTTGTTCAAAATAATGTAACAGGTTGACTATACTTTGTATTTTAGTCCACTGCTGGCTACTCAGATCATGCTGGCAGTTAATTTTTGGTAAAACTGCTTATATAGCAATTCTTTGCTCATTCAACCTTTCCAACATTTGTTAGGTAGAATCCCACCTAGTGGGAACATCTTGTATCAATACATGGTCTGGTATGCCAAGGTTTTCCTGCTCTTTTTTCAAGCGTTTCATTGACACTGTTGAATGGCTAAAATGTCCAACTATTTTCCTACACGTTGTAATGGCTTCCTTCACAGATTCGCGTTCAAACAAACCATGCTCTAAAACCAACTGCAATGTGTGCGCATTACAACATATATGAAGAAACTGACTCCCTGTCATTAAATTATCACGTAGTTCATTCGCTGCACATATCATATTCCGTGCATTATCAGTAACAATTGCTATTACTCTTTGTAGTATTTCCCAGTTCAATATAGCCATTTTCATGTTCTCAGCAATATTCACACCCGAATGATTCTCTCCTTGGAAAGGCATGATTTCTCAACAGTAGGACTTTGGATTGAAGGATTTATCTAGCCCATGCGCAGTAAAGCTAATAAAATCATTCAAATGGGATGATGCACTACTCGTCCAGATATCGCTTGTCAATGTGATGTATGTTAATTCATTTAAAACAGACTTTATTTTTAACTTCACTTGGTCATACATTTTTGGAAGCAGGTTGTACTTGGGACTAAGTTTTTTAATATAATATTATTTTTCAATATAATTTTTCATATATTGTTGTCTTATTCTCACAGAAGGTTTCGGCGTCGCTGAGAATCCAGTCCTGCTCCATCATCACGCCTCCAACAACTCCCGGCTCCGAACAACACAAAAACACTTTAAAGTTCCGACTCCCGACAGCGTCCATTAAGTTTTTCTACTCCATTTTATAATTTATCTCACTTCCTCAGCTAATGTTTAATGTCAACGTTGATGTAGTTAATCTATATTTTCACTTTTTAAATATAATAGTTATGCATAAACTTGTAAATAAAGTCCACATTATAAACTACAAAAATAGTTTTTAAGAAATCATATTTATTTGCGTCTAAATCCGTGACAGTAGTACTGGCTGGCGCAGCGCGCCGCGAGTGCCGTGCGGAGGCAGCACTTAATAACCTTTTCCTAGATAATCATTGAAAAGTTTGAGCACAATTTTTGACGTTGCGTTGGTAAGACCAAATATCGATTCTACCAGTGAGCTATCTTTTCCCGAGTAAAATATCATGTTCAACACATGCCCACTTACCGCCTCGCAAAGTTCGTAACTCTTGATGCCGAATCGCGCTGCTTTGGTTCGTATGCACTGTATCCAGCTTAGATGCCCCTTCCACAGCAGCAACGATTCGTCTAATGAAAGTTCTTGGCGAGGCGAGTAAATGGCTTTAATTTTTTTATTTAAATGTTCGATGATAGGTTTTATTTTCGCCAACTTCCGGTCGGGGCCATGGGAAGTCATTATGTTATTATCTGTGAAATGCAGGAATCTCATTGGTCCACTACTCGTCCACTCTCCCGCGCAGACATAGAGACATCAGTATCATAACTGCTATCAATTGATAGAGCTCTGATACTGATGTCTCTACCCAGTCATTTACCCGGGACCCAATGGGTATTCCTGGTCCGGTTTCATTTGCCGAAGCAATAAAATTCCAAGCGTAATTATTGGTTTCTGTGACAATACTTAACATTAAAGTTTCGTCCCAAATTTGAGCGAACAAGCTTGCCGGACTTGTTCCCTCAATTCTGGAACCTGAAACTTCCTGCAAGGTCTCCCTTACGCCAGTAAATGTGTTGTAATTATCGGACCACAAGTAGGTAGGGTCTTGGGTCAGTTCTACGTTCTCTTCCTCGGGGAACTGTTCCTCTTCTGCGCCCTCGAGAACGTTAAGAAGTTGTTCTTCGGTAAGAACATCTTCGTCATCCACCTCACTGCCCGAATCTACAGCAAGGCTTTCGGTGAGAGCAGCGTCCAGAAGATCTTCCTCCTACAATTATTAATTACATGCCACCTGAACCAAAGCAAACACCCAAACAAGCCACACCAAATTCTCATAAAAAACACACAGCCATATTAGAATACACGCTCCAAAAGAATATGTTTGTTAGTAAAAATATTAGAAGCTGGAAACCTTGGTGCGTGTGCAGGGTTAATCAACACATCATAATTATATAATTTAACACTAGTGTAAATAAAAATAAGAAATAAAATAAAAACAATATGCAAGGCATCCCATGGTAAAAGACAGACACTTCAACTCACACACACCCACATAGTATTTTGCATGCACATATGCAATGGGTAATTGACATTTACACAAATGCTTTCGTCTTTACTATACCTATTATCTTTCATTTGGCTTCGATAAAATCTAGTCAACAATAAATTGAAATTTTAGTTAGCGTAGTTTAAATTTCTGATGATTGTGCGACTAATAGACATGAAGAATCCATTCGGTAAACATTGTTTTTATAATGAAATTTAACTGTTTTCAACCTTATATTATATTATTATATTATAATATTGAAATAAAATATTGTTATTATATGCGGTATACTTACATCGTCCTCTTCGTCAATTGGGCTAAGTGTCTGCACGAATTACGTCTGTGTTGGTTTTAGAGAAGGAACATAATTTATAATTTTGTAATTTGTCAATGTCTGGTTTAAATATTGGTATTTTTACTGTTTTTTCTCCTGTGTTTAAAATTTGTACGGGAATTAACCCATTCTTTGACTGAACTATGGTTCCTGCCAAAAAAATATCCTCTCCTAACTGCTTTGCATATACATAGTCGTCTTTTGCATCTAAATTTACTTGTAAATAATGAATTGATTCGCACCTACTCGGTATAGTTAAATAATGTTGAATTGTATTCGTTCCATCAAAATCGCTCCGCTTATGAATGGGCAACACATCCTTAATCTCCTCATTATGCAGCGTTAGTTCATTCGTGGCTAAATTGATATTTGAGCTGTACGATTGCAAGAAATCTAGTCCGATAATTCCATGGGATTCACAAGGCTTGTTGTCAAGTAGATAAAAGTCATGTTGAAAAGTAATACCGGTTTATGATGTTAGCAATATATTGGCATAGGTGTTAGCTTGAATCTGACCTCCAACTCCTTTTAATTACAGTTTTACTTTGGTGAACTGTGCAATTAGTAGGCAATATATTTTTCTGTATCACTGATAAAATTGCGCCTGTGTCTATGAGAAATGTGTATAATTCTTTATTGATGACCAATTTTACAAAATCTAACCCGTCACATGTAAATATGTAATTATTCACGAAAAAACTGACTAACATTTACGTTGTCCTGGCTGTTTGTCGCATCCTCTGTCTGTGCGTTATAAATACGCTGGTTGCCCCTACCACGAGTACCACGACTGTAATTAGAACCTGATCTAAAATTTCTACCACGTGCAAACCATGGTCTCGGTGTGGTTTGATAATTATTCCACCGTGTGTTATATACCTGTCTACCTTGATACTGCTGGTAACTGTTGTTGGTATTTCTTGAGCCATGTCCAAGGAAATTGTGATTGCTCCCGCGATACCCTCTCGAGTTATGATAGTATGGTCTGTACGTACCTCGCATGTTTAGAACTTCTCCTGAGTTAGCTGATGTCGTAGCCATCTCCTCATCTTTAGCTGCTTGGATGGCTTCCTTCAGCTCTGTGTAGTTCCTCGCGGCAATAATAGTACCTAGACGCCTGTTTCTTAATACGTCTGAAAATCTTTTGATTGCCAAATTTTCATTAATTGGTCGCAAAATCTCACAAGCAGCTTGATTGTCTTTTGCTTGTGCGATTGTGAGATCATTAAATAATTCTTCGATTTTGTCTGCATACTTTTCTAATGGTAAATCATTTTGAGTTACGTTATTAAATAGCAGTGACAAGGAATTCGCCGATTTCTTTGGTAATAAGTATTTTCTTATATCACTTATTAAATCTTGCACTTTTTCGTACTTTCCTGTAAGTTTTAATTTCGCATTTTTATCAAGCCGTGTTTTAAGTACAAAAGAAATCAGTAATTTCTTGTTACTATCGTCTTCTAAAATACTATCTATCATCTCTACACACTCTATATTTTTTTCTATGGTTTCCTCTTTTTTATCCATTACTGGAATTACGCAGACTGGAGCTCGCAGCTTCCCTTAAATTGAACTTTTCGTTTTCTGCCATTTTGGTCTTTTCTAATACGACTTCCTGAGTACTACAATAATTTGTAACCGCCTTAAATGTTGTTTCTATCTGTTCACATAATATTTCTACAGTCCTAATTATCTCACTCTTTTGCAAAAGATTTACATGATCTGTCCAGGGTGGGCTGATGTTTGAATAAAACAGGTCCTGGACATAAAAAATCGTGTATATTAAATATGTTAAAAAACGTGTCGACGCGTTGCGAGTGTAAATGGCTCTGTCTGACGGGTTTCGGTGGCCGCCGCGCCGCCGGCGCGTCCCGCCCCGCTCCCCGCACTGCTCCCCCGCCGTCGCCGTAGTCATCACGCGGTGCCGGCGTGAACAGGGTCCCCGCCTTGGAAGCCGTGGGTTTCAACATCCTGGTGGTTGACGACAGGCAGCAGGCAGACTCGATTAACAGCCCGCTTCACGATTCCTCTAGCCGTTGCGAAGTCGGCCACTCGTGTTATGCCGTCTGGGCCCGGATACATGTGATGAACGCGCCCCAGGCGCCACTGCATCGGTGGTAGGTGGTCATCCTTGATAACGACTAAATCGCCTCTCTGAAGCTCGCTTTTCTTTGTTTGCCACTTTGACCGTTGTTGAAGTTCGCATAAATATTCGTTATGGAATCGGCCCCAAAAGTGCTGTTTGATTTGTTCCACTCTTTGATATCTGTTTGGACAATTGGTCAGAATAGGTGGCTCTGGTAAAGCGGTCAGTGGCCGCCCTATCAGGAAGTGCCCTGGAGTCAGAGGAGACATATCAGTTGGGTCTGACGTAAGGGGAGTTAACGGACGGGAATTAAGGATCGCTTCGATCTGTGCGAACAGTGTCGCTAACTCCTCGAACGTCAGATTTGTATTTCCGACAACGCGCTTTAATAATGACTTTGCCGATTTCACTCCTGCCTCCCAGAGGCCACCAAAATGGGGCGAGTAGGCAGGGATGAAACTAAACTTAATGCCCTCATCGTGGGCAGCCTCGCTAATTGAACCCTGGCTCGCTCGCAACATTCGGCCCAGTTCATTATTTGCTCCGACAAAATTCGTACCGTTGTCACAATAAATATCATGAGGCTTACCACGACGCGAGATGAATCTACGCAAACACATTAAAAAGGCATCAGTACTTAAACTACTAACGACTTCCAACGTGACTGCCTTTGTACTGAGGCATATAAAAAGACTGAGCCAACATTTGGTCAACTTGCCTTTACGGTCAGCAATAGAGAATGGACCAGCAAAATCAACGCCGGTCACTAAGAAAGGGTGATTAAACGTGACCCGGGGAGGGGGCAAGTAGCCCATCTTAGGTTGAATTGAGTTGCCTTGAATACGCACACATCTAATGCATTTTCTAAATGTACTACGAGCCAGACTTCGCCCGCCAATAGGCCAGTATTGATCTCTAATTATACTTAATAATAATTGTGGACCACAATGTAAATTACGCACATGTTCTCTTTCGAATAACAGTTTTGTGAAATTGTGCTTTACACATAACAATATGGGATGTTTCTTAGAATGATCACACAACGAGTTTTGTATTCTCCCGCCAACCCGAATCAAATCCTCAACATCTAAATATGGGTCCAAAGACAAAAGATTAGACTTTCGATTCAAAGGGTTTTTATTTTTTAGACAATGTACTTCGTTAGGAAATGAGTCGCGCTGACAGGTTTTGATAAGGGTTTTAGTTGACTGATCTATTTCGTCACTAGATAAACTGCCTTTTAGCCTTTTATCTTTCTCTTGTTTACAGTTATATGCAAATCTTAATATGTATGCTACAACTCGGACCATTCTTTGCAACTTGGAAAATCTATTAAAATCGAATGTCGATTCTCTAGACATGAAACAGGCATGTACCTTGAGTTCCGGCAACTGAATATTTTGATTATTTGGGGTGCTTGGCCACTCTGATTCGTTATGTTTTAGGAATGCCGGACCATCAAACCACATGCGTGAATCCTGCAATTGACTAGGGCTGGCGCCTCGTGAAGCTAAGTCCGCTGGGTTAATTTCCGTTGGGACATGACGCCAAGAAGATTTATCAGTCATTTCATGTATTTCATTAATTCTGTTATAGACAAATTGTTTTAGATTACTAGGGTTGGTGGATTTTATCCATGCAAGTACTATTGTGGAATCACTCCAAAATTGTTTTTTCTCAAATTTACATCTCAATGACTGACAAACCTTTGCACTTAGCTGTGCTCCAAGTAAAGCCGCTGCCAGCTCGAGCCGTGGAATAGTGCTCGGCTTTAAAGGGGCAACCCTAGCCTTAGCACATAGCAACGTCACTGAAACATTTTCATTATTATCAGTGCAACGTATATAGATGCATGTAGCGAATGCATTTTGGGATGCATCTACAAAACAATGCAACTGCACTGACGCCGGAGGTCCTGAAGCCGTGTGTAGAACAAGGCGTGGGACTTTTATTTTCTCTATTTGTTTTATATTTACAAGGAATTTATTCCACTCCTTGCACACGTCGGCAGGCACCGGGTCGTCCCAGTCCAGTTTACACTGCCATAGCTTTTGCAATAACATTTTTGGTACAATCGTGCAAGCGCTTAGTAATCCCAATGGGTCGAAGACCTTGCACGTTGTAGCGAGGATATTACGCTTTGTAAAGACTGGATCGATCTGAAAATCGACTGAGAAAAAGAGTTCATCTCGCGAAGGACACCAGTTCAACCCCAAAACTGTTGATTCATTTTGTAGGTTTGAGTATTGATCATTTGACTCTGACAAATCCTTTTTACTGTTCGTAGTTGAACCGGAGTCATCCGCGAATATGCACGGTACATTCGTTCTAAACTTTCTAAGAGGGAGGCATGCCTCCGCCAGCTTATCGACCACTGCGTCACGTAAGTATGTCAGTTCGGCTTTATTATCACAACCGGTTATGAGGTCATCACAATAAAAATCATTTTCTATAAGATTTGCAACTCGTTTATCTTCACACTCACGCGACAATTGAACTAGACATCTAGTGGTCAGATAAGGAGCAGAGGCGGTCCCGTAAGTAACCGTATTAAGTTGCAATGCTCGTAATGGCTGAGTTTCAATATCTCTCCATAAAATTAACTGCAATTTACGTTGAGATTCATCTAACGACACCTGGCGAAACATTTTTTCAATGTCTCCGGTTAATACGTATTTATGCTGGCGGAACCTCAACAATATAGATAACAAATCATTCTGGACCACTGGCCCTACATATTGAATATCATTTAACGATTTTCCCGACGCTGTACTGATCGACGCGTTAAAGACGACTCTCAGCTTTGTGGTTTCGCTCTTCTCTCGCAGCACGGCGTGGTGTGGTAAATAATTACCATCGACTGGATTACCTATATCGGTCAAGTGATGAAGGGTCGCGTACTCGTTAATAAAGTCAGTATACATTTCCTTTAATAATGGCTGTTTTTGAAAACGCCTTTCTAAACTTAAAAAACATCGCTTGGCTAACGCAAACGAATTTCCGAGAACGCTCGGTGACTCTCGCAATGGCATTTTAACTTGAAATCTCCCGGATGGTAAACGAACGGTATTATCATTAAACGAATCTTCACAAATTTGTTCATCTTTCGAGAATGCTTTATTTGGAATGGTAAATGTTTCTAAGTCCCAAAATTTCGAAAGTGCGTCTTTAATTTCTTGGCTAAAATGACAATATTGTGTGCCCTTGGGTTTTACAGACGTGGCTAGGCTCATGGGCCCTGACACCAGCCAACCCAACTTGGAATAAATTAACGTAGGTTTATTTTCGCCTAATGGTATTTGACAACCGCCTTTAATAATACTCCACATCACATCTGACCCGATAAGAATATCAATTTTACCACTTTTATAAAATTCGGGGTCGGCCAGTGAAACATCATTGGGTAAATTTAATTCGTTTGCATTAACCTCAACACTAGGCAAATTATCAGCTATGTTTGATATGATCATACAATTCACGTTTGTGATGTACGCATTAATTCTAGATTTTATCTTAACAGTGCAATAATCTGTGGCTGTTGACTTTGAATCATTAAGCCCACTGATGCACCTTGACGCCATGCTATTAGTCTTAATATTAAGTTTACTTTTCAGATTTTCAGTCACAAAAGAACTTTGACTTCCACAATCCAGCAGAACTCGTGCCGGGTAAGTACTACTGTCGCGTTCATTGACAACATCAACTAAGGCGGTGCCCAGGAGCACCTCGCTATCATTCGTGTAAGCTGTAAGAGTAGTGACAGAGGAGGTACTAGGCTCGTTATTAGTATTTGATTTTTCGTGACTAGTACTTGTTTGCGCAGTTGTTGTCAAATTACGTTCGTGATTTGTTTGTTTACTATTGAGGCTACTTCCACATAATAAACTATTATGCTTTTTGTAACAGGTCCTGCAAGAGCTAAGTCGACAGTTCGCGGTTAAATGACCTGGTCGCAGGCAGTTAAGGCAAAGGTTACGTTTAGAGACTTCAGCCTCCCTAGCCTCGAGTGTCATTTCTAAAAACTGTTTACATTCATATAAACGATGATTTTGCTGGCACATTAAACAAGACCTATTTGTCATAGATGTGAAGAAAGTTCTTATGTGTTTTTGTTGCCTATTATGAACAAACTTATCATTTTTATTGATTGGAACGGTTCTTGAGCTACCTTGTACGGTCTCTAAAATGTCAGCTCTTTGTCTAAGAAATTGATAAAAATCTTCAAGGATAGGAGATCCGTCTAAGTTAGCTTTGAACTCTTCCCATTTAACATTAGTAACATTATCTAATTTTTGAACTACGATATATATAATGAGGGTGTCCCATTTGTCGGTAGGCTCCCCTAACGTATTCAAAGCTCTCAAATTTTTGCTAACATGGTCTATAACGAACCTGAGAGATCTATGAGACTCTCTGTTCAATGCCTCAAGATTAAAAAACGATTTAAGGTGGTTGTTAATCAAAACATTCTTATTATTATACCGGTTGCAAAGTAGTTCCCAGGCAACCCGGAAATTTTCGGACGTAAACTCAATTGACTTTATTGTGACAACTGCACCGCCCTCGAGCGAGGATCGGAGATAATGAAATTTGCTTATGTCCGGAATAGTATCGTTCGCGTTGATTAACGAGTCGAAAGTATCGCGAAACTCGAGCCATTTTAAATAGTTACCGTCAAAACTCGGTAGTTTTATAGTCGGTAGTTTAATGTGACTACTTAAATGGTTGTCAGAACTATTCGCGACAGAAACTCTTCGACCGGTACCTTCGACGTGTTCCTCGCGTTTCAACACTATGTCCTGGGCACTGGACATGACCGAGAAGAACTGACCTTCTATATCAAAACGCTCTTGCAAACGATCATCTAGCTTATTAGCCAATTCTACAGTTTCAATCTGAGTTTGAACTTGTTCAAATTCCACGAACACCTCATTAATTTTCTTTAACCTCAAATTGAGGTCATTTATATTTTTTGTGGTTAATTGACTTGCTTCAATTCCTTCAGTTGCCGAAAGATATTCTTTAAACTTTGTTATCCGCGCTTTAATCGTACCCCGTTTGCGAATCAACAAGGCCAGTTCCTCTTGTTCATTAATTAATGTCGCATCACGATATTTATCGTGCGACATGACGGCAGAATAAACAAAAATAGCGAGCAAAAATAAAGAAATGGGCAGAAAGGTGCAAGCGAACCAAAGTCCAAAGGGCGAAGCAGGCGGCGAAGCAGGCAGCTAAGCGAGCGAGCGCGCTGCCACCGCGTCGGCGCGGCGGGCAAAGGTAGGCGCGCCACGCGGCACGTAGCAACAAGCGCGGGCCGCCGCGCGACACCTGGAATGTTCGACGGTCGGCTAAAGCTAAGCGACTGGTATGCGCCCGCAAGCTCGTGCCAAGGATAGGCCAAAATTTTGCGAAAGAAGGGGTCAATGTAAATTATAAACTTATAACGCTTTGGTCGCTACGCGAATAACTAAATTTTCTAAATTATAGAACTCACAAACACGCTAGACCTAAAATTATAACGATTAGGTTACTAAATCACAAAGTTGGAATTTATACTGAAATTTAACAAAATAATAGCTATTAAATGTAGCCCCTATGATGGGCAGTTGATTCTTACGCTTGAAAGTAGATTTCGGAAGTGAATTTCTAATTACACTGTACTTTAGCTATTTAAATGCAATTAATTGAATTATGCTTAGGTATTGTGGCGTTCCTGAAACATAAAATGAAAATATAAACAATATAGACACATACAAATATACATAAAAATAATTATTAAATAAACTTACCAAAACGCCACTACAAACTTCTTCAAGTAAATCCACCGCGCACGGCGCGGCTCGGCTACTCGTGCGCCGGCCGCTAGTCAGTGCCTCTCGAAACCCGACGGCGAATGCACGCTCGTTTTGCCCCGCCATATACCTAACTTCTCTTCGCGTCTTATTTTGCAGATTTATTATTGTGTTGTGTGTTTGTGTCGTACCGCAGTGTGAACTAACGAATACTTACCTCGTGCGTGTGTAACCTGACTTAAGTGCCTAGCTGATAAGTGATAGATAAGGACATTGAAAAGTTGTAGAAAACCCCAATAAAGTGCCTTACATATTGGACTGACTCGAGTACTTACTTACCTACCTCAGTAAGTCCTAAACTGGTGACCCCGACGTGATAGAACATGAGCGAGAATCAAGGTGACAAAAAGGGCGCGGCCCCGCCCATTTCGCAACCATCTACAACCCAAGCGCAGAATACCGAAACTGAAATTTCTCCGAATCAGCAGGGGATTTTATTTCGTGTAGGAGTAAAGGTTCCCCCATTCTGGCCAGACCGACCAGCACTTTGGTTCGCACAGATTGAAGGTCAGTTTGTACTATCGGGAATTACATCAGACACAACCAAATTTTACTACGTCACATCACACTTAGACCACCAATTTGCAGCAGAGGTCGAGGACGTTATAACGAATCCCCCCGATGAGAATAAGTACGCAACTCTCAAGACCGAATTGATCCGCCGACTGTCCGCATCACAAGAGCAAAAAGATAAACAGCTGCTTTGGCACGAAGAGCTCGGAAGCCGGAAACCAACTCAGTTCTTACGTCAGTTAATGCATCTTGCTGGGACTAGTAAAATACCAGAAAATTTCATTAGAACGGTTTGGACCAATCGCCTTCCGGTTAACTTGCAGACCATAGTAGCTTCGCATCCCGACATGCCTCTCACTAAGCTGGCGGAATTAGCTGACAAAATCCAAGATATCGCATCACCTAATTTCCAGGTCACAGAGGTCTCACCTAAGCCGTCTACGTCGTCAGCACTCACACCCTATGTTGCCCCCCCTTCCCCGTGCAACGCTATGGAAACGATGTCCTTGCAGATCGCCGAGCTTTCGAAGCAAATGGCCGCACTGACGAGCCACGTGCTCCAAAAAAGCTCCCGCCCTGATACTAGAACCTACAAAACAGGTTACAGACCAAAGCAAGCATTGCTAGGACAGACTCGCAAAAACGGCGTGTGCTGGTACCACCGTAGATTTGGCCCACAGGCCACCAGGTGCACTCACCCATGTGATTATCAGCCGGAAAACTAGCACGGCAGCCTGAAGTGGCCGAAAACGACTGCCCAACACGAAACGGCCGACTATTTGTCACGGACTGGAAAACCAAGGTACAATTTCTTATCGACACAGGAAGCGATCTATGCGTCTACCCTCGATCGGAAACGAAAACCCGTCCAGCCAAAACCGACTTCCAGCTTTATGCTGCTAATGGCTCAATCATCGCAACATACGGGTACGCACACCTAGACCTGGACCTTGGATTGGGACGCACGTACCCTTGGAGATTTATAATTGCGGACGTCACAAAAGCAATCATTGGTGTTGATTTTTTATCACATTTTAACCTCGTTTTAGACTGCCGCAACCAGCGCCTATTAGATAGTATAACGTCAAACACATTGCCAGCAAAACTTGCTACATCATCATCAGACAAAATATCGTCCATAAAGACCTTCGTCGGTGAGTCAAAATATCACGAAATCCTGCGAGATTTCACTGACATCACCCGCCCACCTGGTGCTCAACGTGTAATTAGCCACAGCACCGTGCACCATATACGGACGACAGCAGGCCCGCCAGTTGTAAGTACTCCACGACGTCTTGCACCCGATAAACTCAAAATAGCAAAAGAAGAGTTTGAATCCATGCTAAATAGTGGAACCGCTCGACCTTCTGAAAGCCCATGGTCGTCGCCTTTACACTTGGCGCCAAAGAAAGACAACGGATGGCGCCCCTGCGGCGACTATAGAATGCTTAACGCGCGTACCATACCAGACCGCTATCCTATTCGTCATATACACGATTTTACTCAAAGTATAGCAGGATGTAAGGTGTTTACAACCATCGACTTAGTGAAGGCTTACAACCAAATTCCAGTCAACCCTGAAGATATACCGAAGACTGCCATTACCACGCCCTTCGGGTTATATGAGTTTCCTTTTATGACCTTTGGACTCAGAAACGCGGGTCAAACATTTCAAAGGTTCGTCGACGAGATGACCCGCGGCCTTGACTTTTGTTACACTTACCTTGACGATTTCTTGGTATACTCTACAAGTGAAGCAACACATGAGGACCACCTTCGTCAACTTTTTTCAAGGCTACGGCAGTACGGAATGGTCATAAACACGTCAAAATGCGTATTTGGGGCGTCAGAAGTCACCTTCCTTGGCTACAAAATATCAGCTGAGGGCATAAAACCACTCGAAGCCAAAGTTCAAGCCATTAAAGACTATCCAGTGCCGAAAACAGTCAAAGAATTGAGAAGGTTTCTTGGCATGCTCAACTTCTACCGTCGGTTAATTCCCAAAGCTGCCCAACTTCAAGCACCGCTCAATGGCTTCCTCAAGGGATCGGTAAAAGGCTCGCACCCTGTGAACATAGCTGACGATGCTCTGAAAGCATTTAACGCCTGTAAGGAAAGCGTATGTAAGGCGGCACTTCTAGCACACCCGAACTGCAATGCCAGCCTTGCTTTGGTTACAGATGCTTCAGACACATCGATTGGTGCAGCCATACATCAGCAACAAAACGGCATATGGCAACCCTTGGCATTCTTTTCGCGCAAGTTGTCAACAGCACAACAAAAGTACTCTCCGTACGACAGGGAGCTTCTTGCCATCTACGAGTCTATAAGATACTTTAGACATTTACTAGAAGCAAGAGACTTCACAGTGTACACAGATCATAAGCCGATCACCTTTGCATTCACAACGAGACGCGACAACTGTTCACCACGCCAACATCGTTACTTAGATTTCATTGCACAATTTAGTACCGACATACGCCACATCTCAGGCAAAGACAACGTAGTGGCCGACGCACTTTCACGTATTGCTTCCATAATGACATTCGACTACCAAGCACTTGCTGCCGACCAGGGAAAAGATCATGAACTGCAAGAACTACTGACAAAAGGCTCATCTCTGAAACTACAAAAAATCAATACAGAAGGGGCAAATTTATACTGCGACTTTTCACAAAAAGCACCAAGGCCCTATCTAACCCCAAGTTTTCGCAAACAAGTCTTCGACAGCCTCCACAATCTGAGTCATCCTGGGACATCAGCATCCGCCAAATTGATTGCTGACAGATTCGTATGGCCTGGGATACGTCGTGACTGCAAGACCTGGGCTCGGAATTGTCCAGACTGCCAGCGCTGCAAAATATCCCGCCATACATCCGCACCCCTACATCCCATCCATACTCCCTCCGAACGCTTCGCCCATGTTCATATGGACCTCATTGGTCCCTTACCCATCTCATCTGGCTACAAGTACTGCTTAACCATCATCGACAGGTTCACCCGCTGGCCTGAAGTCTATCCGCTAACAGACATGACTGCGGAAACCTGTGCCAAAGCTTTTATCTCCGGCTGGGTATCACGATTCGGTTGCCCCCATAAAATCACTACTGATCGTGGAAGGCAGTTTGAATCGCAACTGTTCCAGAGCATCGCAGCAGTCCTCGGCGCCAAACACTCCCCAACTACGTCATACCACCCCGAATGCAACGGAATGGTGGAGCGCCTACACCGCCAGCTCAAAGCTGCAATAATGTGCCACAACAACAGCCAATGGTCAGAAGTTCTTCCACTCGTGCTCCTAGGGATCCGGAGCGCCTGGAAGGAAGACCTTAATACATCAGCAGCAGAGCTAGTCTACGGTGAACCCCTCAGACTACCAGGAGAATTCTTCAATCCATCTACTCACCTTACAGTGGATGTGTCCGACTTCGCTTCGCGCCTGCGCAGACACATGGTAAACCTAAGCCCAGAACCAGCATCATGGCATACGAACAAAACATTCTACATACCAAAAGATCTTTTTTCTTCCGAGTATGTATACCTTCGCCAAGGTCCAGCTCGAAGATCCCTCGAAGCGCCATATTCAGGTCCCTACAGAGTCCTAGAAAGAAACCCAAAGACTTTTAAATTAGATATCCGTGGAAAGGAGTCTACTGTCACAATAGATCGGTTAAAACCTGCTTACCTCACCCGAAGCTCCAGCCCGCTACAACCGCCAGACCTAATCGCAGAGAGAAAGACTCGAAGCGGCAGGATAGTCCACACACCTGATTACTATCGCCCGTGAAACGGTCTCGGCGGGGGAGTACTGTGGCGTTCCTGAAACATAAAATGAAAATATAAACAATATAGACACATACAAATATACATAAAAATAATTATTAAATAAACTTACCAAAACGCCACTACAAACTTCTTCAAGTAAATCCACCGCGCACGGCGCGGCTCGGCTACTCGTGCGCCGGCCGCTAGTCAGTGCCTCTCGAAACCCGACGGCGAATGCACGCTCGTTTTGCCCCGCCATATACCTAACTTCTCTTCGCGTCTTATTTTGCAGATTTATTATTGTGTTGTGTGTTTGTGTCGTACCGCAGTGTGAACTAACGAATACTTACCTCGTGCGTGTATAACCTGACTTAAGTGCCTAGCTGATAAGTGATAGATAAGGACATTGAAAAGTTGTAGAAAACCCCAATAAAGTGCCTTACATATTGGACTGACTCGAGTACTTACTTACCTACCTCAGTAAGTCCTAAAGTATAAACTCGTACAAACAAAGCGTAATTAGCTGTTTGTTTGTCGAGTACCTATATGAATTGCTGTTATCCTGTTACTGCAATACAATTGCTTACTACTTAATGGCAGTAGTAAGTTGATTACGTAACAGATAAATTGAAGTTAAATCCTACTCTTGACTCACGACACTATTCACAACAGATCGAAAGGGGTGCAAGGAAAGATTAATTAACAAGGAACGGGCTTACTTCCTTTAGGAATGACCTTCTGGAGCGATGGCTGTCCGAGAGGCTTCTAGAATGTTCCGCCTGCCGCCTTTGTTCTCCTCGCCCGACAACGCTGTTGTTAGTGCAGGCACACGGTGGATTTCGTTGAACTTCGCCGGCCGACGTTGCTTGCAGACCGGGCTGTCACGGTCGCCACTTGTCCAGGGTGGGCTGATGTTTGAATAAAACAGGTCCTGGACATAAAAAATCGTGTATATTAAATATGTTAAAAAACGTGTCGACGCGTTGCGAGTGTAAATGGCTCTGTCTGACGGGTTTCGGTGGCCGCCGCGCCGCCGGCGCGTCCCGCCCCGCTCCCCGCACTGCTCCCCCGCCGTCGCCGTAGTCATCACGCGGTGCCGGCGTGAACATGATCCTTATATGAATTATGTATTTGGTTAGAAACTTCTAACTTATCTAACCCTAATTTCTTTTCTCTTCTTTCGGGACCTAACTTTCTTAGGCTAATTCTTAAGTCTTCTAAATCTTTAAGTATACTAGTTAACTCTAATTCCATCGGTTTTTTTTTCTTTTGGTTTTTTTTTTTTCACTTACTCATTTTGCATCTTTCTACTAGACACTTTTAACTTCACTTCACTTCACTTTTCTTCACTATGTCCTTGTTCTGGATCGTTGTCTGCCATGGGACGTCGAGTCAGAGATAATCTGCTCCTTATTCTTCTCATCATATCTGTTCTGACTTCCTTTCTAATCCATTCACGTTGAATTCCAATTAGTCTTTTTATTGCTATATAAATTATGATAACAATAATGATCCCAACTAGTGTTGATAGCAGTATCGTATTTGTGTTGTTTGAGTCTGACGACAAATCTGCTTGATTTTTATTGCTACCTGCAGCATTCTGTGCTATGATGACTTCTTTTTCCTCAATTTTAGAGTACGATTTTCCCATTTCGGCGATTGCAGAACGTGCACGTTGCCCAAAGAACGAATAGCAAGAAAAACGCGCAAAGTATCACTATTAATAAAATGCTCGCAAAATTGTCAGTATTCTCACAGAAACGTCTATGTTTAAGCTCTGCTTCTTAAGTAACCGCCATTTCTTCTCTCGAATCACGGCAGTCGCTGTTGTAACTTGATCTTCGCCCGACCGGCGCCTGCGCATGGCAGGGTCGCCATGAGGTGTGGTGACAGGGGGGAAAGGTTCGGTGCGCAATTAGAAGACGTGTTGTCTATATGAAGATCTTTTAATGACTAACTCATCTTAACGTAACACAAGATGTATATCCCACCACAAGTACAATCGTGCAGTTGCACGCTGCAATGTCGAAAAGTTGTACCTTATTATCTTTAGGTATTCATCGTAATACTTTTTTAACAACTCCTTTATTCTCTTGGAACTGACAGTAGGAATAGAAGCTGAAGCCTAGATCTTCTCAGAGTCGCAGCTCACACAATTAAAAACTTGGGTTATTGATGGTTGCTTTCCGGAACTAAGGTCTTGCAAACGGTGTCTTACGATAAGTATGTACTTAATAGTGTCTGATATCGTAGGTAACAGCCTTACGTTAAGATCTGAATGTGGTCCAAACAAAGGGCAAGTCACCTCACTACGTGTCTTGACGGTACATTGCTTAGCATTCATTTTTAAAGAGAAAACTGGAATTTGACTAACTTATTATAGAGTTTATTAAATGTTAATTATTTTTTTCACTTAAAAAACTATCAATCATTACGAGTACAACTAGGTACTGGAATCTTTTATGAACGAATTGGCGGTAAATGTTGAAATTGTGTGACAGCTTTGACGCAAGAAAGATAACATTTGTCTATGATTTTAAAAAAAAGTTATTGTAAATACGTTTCAATACTCGCAATTAATGACATGACTTAAAAAAAAAAATCTTTGCAAAAAAACTTTAAAACACATTTTAGATACAAAAATAAAAATGTCAAAAAATTATAATTTCGAAATATTCAAGCCAAGGTAGAGGGCTAAAAGTTATTTTTCTTTTTTTTTTAATTATTTTTCTGTTGCTAAATAATGAAATTAGTTTAATGTTAGGATTAAAATGCTATAATGGCCATATTTGTTACATGAATAGCAACGGGGACCTTTTCCCTGTGGTTTAATGTTAAAACCTTTTTGTGGTTTCCTATACTTATTATGATTTGTATAAAATGCTGTAGAATCATTAGCTTTTACATCTTGCAATATCTTAGTTTTGACTGAATCTGCACACCAGAACTCTCAATAGCCATTATCATAGGCTTGTAGGTTTCAGGCAGACCTGCGAGTAACAATGTTCCGAGCCACTCGTCATCAACAGCGAAACCTATATTCCTGAGTTTGTGTGCAGTAGTCATTACTTTGTTTACATATTCCTCTATGTTACTACAGCTATCCAGTTTTGTAGTAATAAGGTCTCGGAGTAAACCTACCTTTTTTGTCAGCCCGGAGTCATCATACGCTTTTTCAAGATTATTCCAAACCTCTTTAGCGGTTTTCGCTTCCTGTATATGGACATAGTTCCGGGCGTACCGGGCGTCTGGGCCCATAACCTAAAGTTTAATGTTAGGATTAAAATGAAAGAAAAGCTTTTCCAATATAAAAACTGTAATAGCGACAGACAAGCAGAGGTGCAACAAGAGAGCCGGAAAGGGAAGTGTGTAGACGTCAAAGTGACAGTCTGACAGTTCTTAGTTAACGTTCCAATTTACACTATGTTGTATTTATTATCAATACTAAACATACCAAAAGGCAACTTTTTAAACGGGAGGTAGGGGTGCATCGGGTAAAGGTTGATAGTTTGTGATTACTTTTTGTGATGTTTGACAGTGGTAGTTTTAACTGTTTATAAGTGCTGAATGAAAAAATATTGTTATCTGCACCAGTATCAAGCAGAAACTGTATGTTCTGGTTGTTAATTGACAGGTCTGTGACGTAAGCATTATTGTTGACATTAATTTCATTTAGAAAGAGACTGTTTATATAGTACATATCTGGGCAATTACCAATGTTACTCTCATCTTCTACTATTCTTATATTTTTCCAAAAGCAACACTTCGCGAAATGGTTCATTTTCTGACAGTTGTTGCAGATGACTCCTAGTGCTGGACATATTGTTCTGTGTACTTGACCGCATATTATGCATGGTATTGGCTTGGCTTGACGATATTGACTGCTGGACGCTTGATGACGACTCAGAGTATACGACGCTTGACTATGATGACTATTTGACGACTGACGGTATTGACTGGTCGAAGCTTGATGACTCGGAGTATACGCTGTTTGACGATTTTGACTATTTGACGACTGACGATTTTGCCCTGTTGACGCTTGACGATGTTGACTGCTGGAAGCTTGATGACTCAAGAGTATACGTCGCTTGACTATGATGACTATTTGACGACTGACGGTATTGACTGGTCGAAGCTTGATGACTCGGAGTATACGCTGTTTGACGATTTTGACTATTTGACGACTGACGATTTTGCCCTGTTGACGCTTGACGATGTTGACTGCTTGACGACTGACGGTTTTTTCTGTCCACCTGAAGTTACTTTTATCGCCCTTTGCAAAGTAACAAGACTTTTACTTATCATCATCATCATCATCATCATCATCATCATCATCATCATCATCATCATCATCATCATGTCAGCCGAAAGACGTCCACTGCTGGACATAGGCCTTCCCCAAGGCACTTATGGCACATCTGAATTCCTTCAGTCTCATTGGCTTAGATTGTGTAGTCTCTCTTCTGTAAACCAGCCATGCGTTGTTAACACAGATATCGAGGAGCTGGGAAAAGAGTGGTATACGTACCATCTGTGTGACTTCATTTCCGTTCGGTACAAAGCAATGAGCATGTCGGCTAGGTCAACACCTCCCATGTGCGAGTTATAATGCCGAATCATATTAGGACAAGCTACTTGTTGTTGGGTTTTGGTCGTCTTATTATAGCGCAAAATCGTATGAGTCGGATAAGCATCCACGTAGGAACTGGCTGCGGTGACACACTTGTTGTCGAACCATTTGACAATTGCAATTTTGCTTTCATTCGAGACAACTTGAGTAAACGCACCACGGCCTCGCTTTTTCAAGTTTTTGTCAGTGGGTAGTTTTTTGTTCGCTTCACGTAGACGATTCGACCTTATTGTGCCCAAAGCAAAAATCCCGTACTCATTCCGCATGTGATGGAGTAATTCTAGCGACGTGAAGAAGTTGTCAAAGTAAAGTACTTTACAGGCAGGTTGCTGAATTGACCGTGATAGAGCTATAACAACTTTTGCTCCTAAACCCATGCAGTCTTCATCGTGCATGGTAACGAAAAGTGTCTTCCCCTCCATAAATCAAAAAATCATATACATATCCGGTCATTCCTGCTCGCACAAATATGGTTTGCGCTGAAATGGTTTTCCTCCTCGACTTTCAAACAATTAAGGCGAATTCTTTCCAGGAATGACCGGATTTTATAATATCGATCACCATTCTCCCTTAAGTTATCTGCAAAATGCAGAAATCTTCTAATTTGTTGGAACCGTTTTAGGCTCATTACATCTGCTACTTTGTCGAGCCTCAGAAAAGTTGACCAATTGTCGGTGTAAGCTGGAATATCAACGACACCCATAAAAAGATTGATGGCGATGAAATCTTTTATTTCGTCGGTAGTGACATTTAGCGAAATACCCTTTAATTGAACATGATACAAATTCGTTTGTTCCACCATCAATTCTATTATATCGTCAGATAAGAACATGTGAAAGTACTGTACAGGTGACTTGGTATTGGAGGGCTTGCTAAATGTTTTCTCTGCGATATTTGCACTACCACGAAAGTTTTGGGTCGTCCATTTCACGTCAAGTTTTTTTTGTTTGACTGGTTTTTTTTTTGTAGCAACCGTAGTTTTGTTCTTCTTAGACCGAGTTGCATTAGATGGAGTAGGAGCCGGACAAGTAAACGGGGTCAATGGAACAATTAATGGTGAGTATGGATTTAAGACAGAAGTTGCTGAATTACGTTGCATTTGCAGAGTGGCGTTGGACTGAATTACCGGAGTCAGGGGTGAGTACATCGGCGCCAGTGGACTATCATCTGGACAAGGGCTGGTACATGCAAGTTGGACGGCTGATTGGTTTATATCTTTATTTTCGACATTGTTGCTATCAGTGTCTGAAAGTAGGTGCAAGTTTTCTAAAGATGCCGCTATAGATGGTGCAGGCGAGCTATCGGAGTCATTTATACGCCGAGGCAGATTTTATTCATCTTCAGAGGATTCACTCTTTTCTAGGTCAGAGTCTGCTCCTGGCTTTGGTATTAATGCCAAAATTCGCTGAGATCTTGTGATTGGCTGCAAACCGCGAAATTGTTGCATATTAAAATAATGAAATAAAAACGACTCTAAATCAAATACGCTGTTATTTTTATGGTTTGACAGAAAAACCATTATGAATAGTTGGTTGAGTTATTGGCAATGTTTACATTAATGTACATGACTAATCACAAGTAATAATATACATAACCTGTTAATGTATCTCAAAGTGCACACAACCAAATTAATACAACTATATGCATACCCTGGCATGGCAATGTATCTCACAATGCACACGACTTAATGAATGTAACTCTAGGCATAACCTGGCAATGTGCATTTAAAGACACACCAAGAAAGACGCTTACGCTTGAGTTATAAAATATGTATTTTTCTGTCAAATATGAATTAAAATAAGAACATTAAGTATTCAGTTATAAAATGAAGTTACTAGCTTAGTGATAAACAAGTTAATTAAATAATTATTCAAAATTATTACCTTGAGCGTTGCAGCCGCACGCGCACGGTCCGCCATCTTGCGAGCTACTGTCAAATAGTATTGCCAGAATACCCAGATTTATTTTTTGGTAGTAAGATTGGACATTTTACTACCAGTTTAATTTAAACATTAAGTTGAGAGCGAGCGATTTTTCTCGTAATTTTTTTTTTGTTTATATGTTCATTATTAGATACGCTGCCAAGTTAAGGGTGAAAAAGAAAATTTATTTACAAATAGGACACTAAGCGTATAGCTGAATTTAAAAAAGAGTGTTTTTTGGTTGAAACGATGGAGCTTATAACCGCAAACATTTCTGCTATTATTGTTAATTGTATAATTTTAAATAAATTTAATATTAAAATGTCATAAATTGTACCTTTTTAGAAAGCTTATGAATTAAGCATATTATTCCTGTAATTTGTACGCGAAGTGTAATACTTTTTTTTTAATTATGCTTTAAAATGTTACCAAATTTGGAAAATAATTACTTGAACTTCTAACTTCAAATCCTTTTATTTGCAAAATTTGGCTTTTTTTGGCATTTTTTTTAATTTTTCGTAATCAGTGGTTCATTGGCTATTCGACAAATGCTTTTTTTAATTTCTAAATGACGAAGTTTTTACAAAATTACTACTTTAAGGTCGAAATGCGGGTATTTAAAAAAAAACTAAAAACGTGAATAACTATACTAAAATATAATAAACTATAAAATAAAGATAAAGTGTTTGGTTCTGGATGAGGAATGAAATATTTTTAATTTTGTTTTTTTACATCAACGCCATCTAGTACGATCTTATTGAACCACTACGAGCGTAAGGCGTCAGTTTGCACCTCAAAGCATTATCTTTATGAACTGTCCAACCAATTGTTTTATAGTCGTCATATTCATATTTATGTTTCTCTTGGATACGTATCCTTTTATTTGAGACCATATGTTTTCTATTGGGTTGAAATTGGGATGATATAGTGGTAGTCTTAGAAGGGGAGCGGGGGGCTTGTTGTAACAGTATGTGGAAAAAAGTGTGTAAAAAGGAAACTAATTTTTTTTTTCAACTTTCAAATAATGTCTTAGAAGATTAACTATCTGTCTAGCATTTCAGTAATTAATATTTGAAAAAACTTTATTAATAATATTATATAATATGACTTGTTTTTAGCTCTTCAATATCTACATCGTTTAGGCCATTCTCCTGGAAAATATAATTAATTTATCTATAGTAAGGTCCCTTACGGACGGGCAACACGTTGCCGTTGGTAACGTGCGGCCGTTTGTAAAAATTCTGAAACACTATACACTCAAATGAAAATAAGATAATTATAGAATATTATAATAGCAAAAATTAGACGGTAGGTAAGAGGTAACAGACAGACCGACAGCCACATTTTCGCATTTATAATAATATTAGTATCGAAACCATACAAGCAAAGGCATAATAGACGTAGTTGTAAAACAGTATTTCGCGACATATTCTGTAACTAGCTTCTTCTTAGACCGTATACGGTTACTACCTGCGGGGCTAGACAAGTTGCCATCGAATACAAACGCTTTTTGCGTTGTCAAAAACGGCCAAGTGCGAGTCGGACTCGCGCACGAAGGGTTCCGTACCATTATCTATAAAAAAGTCACGTTTGTTGTATGGGAGCCCCCCTTAACTATAATATTATTTGGTTTTAAGTATTTGTTGTTATAGGTGCAACAGAAATACATCTTCTGTGAAAATTTCAACTGTCTAGCTATCACAGTTCATGAGATACAGCCTGGTGACAGACAGACAGACAGACAGACGGACAGACGGACAGCGAAGTCTTAGTAATAGAAGAAGAAGAAGAAGAAGAAGAAGTGATCACTATTGAAACAAGTGATATATCACGTGACTTATGTCATTTCCATGCATTTTTTGACAACAATGACAAAGCAAAGCAACAGGTGATCACCAAAGTGATCACTTATCGCTAGCGTTTGTTTTCGATGGCAACTTGTCCAGCCCCGCAGTTTATTACTCCACTAGCTAGCTACCAAAGCTACCAAGATTCCAAGGGAATAGCTATATGAAAGGTAGACTATGTGTTAATCCCAGGTATAAGCTGTCTGCATTCCAAATTTCATCAAAATCCGTCTAGTAGTTTTGCGTGAAAGAGTAACAAACATCCATACATACATTGCATACATAATCACAAACTTTCGCCTTTATAATAAATTAGTGAATAGTAGGATTATAATTATTAGTTAGAATTATTACATACCTCCTCCAATTCAATAATTATTGTGCTGTCTGTTATGATGGTTTGGTTTTCATCTGTTACTGATTCTAGATTCCCGATGTCATTTTTTTGAATCTGGAATTTTAAATAATATTCGCATACAATAAATCGTCATGTTCTTGTTTGAGCCACAATATGCCTAACCATATAGTAGTAAAATGTAAAATAACAAAATGTTTAACATTATGATAATAATATTGACGTTTTGCAAAAAGGCTGCATGTTAGCTCAACAACTTAATTTATTGACCGTACCTACAAATAAATACCTACCTCTTTTACTACATCGTTATTTCTAAAAAAATCTTCATCGCTGTTAATTCCTTGTCCATATATCTGCTTCTCTTGTTCCGTGTCTTCATAAATGTTTTTTTCATTTTGCTTGTGGTGTGATGAACTTCCTAGCATCGTTACAACTATATTACTCGTAACAAAAGGCTTCTTCACTAGGTTTTCCGTCACCTTACTGCACTCAGTCTCTAAACTATTTTCATCATTGCTCCTTTTAATTGCATTATTGGTCTCAGGTAAGTTATTAATAATTTTTCTAAAATATTTTCGGCGGTTTGTTTCCATTATTTATTGCTACAAGTAACATAAAAAGCAAATGTGTTAAACAATTAGCCTGCATACACGCAATTAAGAAGCCTTTAACATCGGCCCGCGACTAGGTAGGGCTAGGATTCCTAGGTAGGTTGAAAGCATAACAAACAGACAGACAGAGCTACTTATGCATTTGTGATAAAAATCATGGATTATGTCATGTACAACATGAATGTCCTAGAAACAACCATTTAGGATATTTTAATTAGATAGGTATAAGATCGGATACATTTGGATCGAAACATAATATACCTACCTGATACAAACATAAATACAGACATACATACCTTCACGCCGTAATCCACAGAGTGAGGTAGGCAGAGCTACAGAATTACCAACCAACAACTCTAAAAGAACCAAATCACAATTCAATTACGTCGGTGCTCGTGTGCTCGTACTTATAAAGCATTAAGTGTTCAAACATACTAACATACACGCAAAAATAGTAAATGCATAAGTTGTCCAACTACCTAAAAACTTAACCTTAAACTTTACCTATTGTTCTTAAATAGGTATAATAATTCTGTCGTATTTATTTAATAGGTAGGTACCTAATATAATATTACCGAATTCACACACTAACATTAACGACAATAAAACAAAAGTAAACTGACGTACTTACCACCATCAATCACTTTACACGCTAAAACTTAGCACACACTGCAAATACTTAGTCTCACAACCAGCTTGGCTCAACGCTTGCGCCTGACTGATGCGCCCGCGCGGGGGGATTTGCGTTTAGACTCGCGCGGTAGTAGGTACTACCTTCAATTTTCGTTTGAATTAAATGACAACAGAATTTTTTTTCATACTAAGTTTAGTTGACTTTTTTTGACAAACATTATTAGTTGAGTCCTTTTAAAATGTGCTATGTGTTATAAGAATTTATCTTCAATGTATTATGTGGACGATTATCATACAATATTATCACATCATAATGATTTAAGAAGATTATAATATAAACTGTAGATGAAGGTAAAATAGATTAAAGGCATCCAATAATTCAAAACGAATACAGCAGTAAATACTCAAATGACGTAGGTATACTTTTCTGAGGGACGTAAAAACGGTTTAAGTGACATTCGTTTTTATTTTAACGCAGAGAAAAGTGGCATGAATGTTCATGGTTAACGGAAAGGAGAATGTTTCAAGTGACATTGTTTAGTATTAGCTTTTATTGCATTTTAGCTTACCACACATTGAATAATATTCAAGCTTAAGCAAAAAAGGCCTAAAAGCCAACGTAATTGAAATGTAAAAAGGCTAAAATGTTGAAATATCCTCCGACTTAAAAAATTGTCTTTTCGTGTCGTTTCATTCAATGGGGTCTAAAATGAGGCATATTTTTTGGTTGGTTCAAGTGCCATTGGGGTGGCCAGAATAATCTGAAATCCAACTCAAACGACGCAGAAAAATTTGCTGGTTCCGAATATGTATATAACTCAATATCTCGCATTTTGTCGCTTGAAGCGTTTTGCCTTTCAACCGTCGTTATATTGTTTGACTATTTGAGGACAGTCTACATTTATTTTTGACTTGGCCTCTTTATCGTAACGCCTAATCGCTTCTACAGGATGAGAATCAACGAATGAACTAGCTAATGTGACCACCTTATTATCATTCCACTTCACTACAGCCAACTGATTCTTGGTTACATACAACCTGCTTGCTTGCACCTCGTGTCATTTTGGAAAGCTTCTTATCCGTCGGAAATTTCTCTTGACACCCTCGAAGCCGGTTATTCCGTATTGTGCCAAGACTAAAGACTCCCAGTTCCTGGCGCAGGTAGCGAATCAGCTCCAGGGAGGTAAAGAAGTTATCAAAGTACACAATCGACGGCTTCGTTTTAATGGTTTTATAAAGTGCCAACACTACTTTAGCTCCTAAACCTAAACTGCCCTCTTAGTCGGTAAATGAATTATACCGAAAGGTGTCATCTCCAGCATATGGTAGAAAATCATTGACTATGCATGACACACCGGCCCGTACAAACATTTTTATCCCCCATTTTTTGGGCTTTTTTGGCATATATTGTCGTCTACTGCCGGCTCTAGTTCCTTTGTACGGGACCATCATTTCGTCAACACTATAACGGCCTTCTTCCTCGACCAGTAGGCAATTTTGGCGAACTTTTTCCATTTAAGGACGTATTTTAAAAAAAACGGTCATCATCCATGTCGTGATTATTGACAAAATGTAGATTCCTCCTTATATTCTGACATCTGCAACCAGCGGGTATCTTAATTCAACGGACCAATAATCTCTGTATGCTGGCATCTTTACCACGCCCATTAATATGGTTATAGATATAAAATCACGAACATCATCAGTGGTTATATTAATACATTTAGACGTGTTACTTGTCTGTACAGAGTAAAGGTTAGTCTTTTAGGAGTTCCGCCTCTTAGGTAGTGGGGGAATAAATTAAAGCCAAATTGTGTTCTAGTAATACTTATTTGAGAAGAGAACAACAGTATAGTAGGTACAATTGCTACGCGGAGGAATTACATGTAGTGTTTACGGTAGCAGTGGTACGGAGCGACTGCCTAGCCTTTCTCACGTCCTGCGTTCCCCGCGCACCGGGTGAAAAGAATTTGCTTCGTCAACGGGAATTTATTTCCAACTGTGTTCCCACAGTATTCCCCCCCCCCTTTGAAAACGCAAAATTGTAAATTACAATAACCACAAATTAAATTAAAATTGATGATTTCAATAAAATGAGTTTTATTAACATTGGTCTCTCTTATGGGACTTTTTACTCTACCCTATATTGTTACTGACAACTTACTCTACGTTTCTAGTTATATTAATACACAGCTTGTGCGGTCACCGGTTGCTGCGGCTGCATGTTGTTGACACGGATAGTTGTTGGCGGGGGTATCGCTTCGACAGTCTTGCGTAACCAGTTCTTCACGTGACGCTTACAGCGGGCGCGCAGCACGTATAGCAAAATAATCAGGAATATAACTGCCATAACTATGAGTCCGATTCCGACAAGGTTGAGTTTTGAGTCGACCTGCCCCGACAGTGTCTGCACTTGGGCGATTGCGACGTTGCTGTTCTGGGACTTGTCCTCCTTACTCTGGCCCCATCCCATTTTGGTACTAAGATAGAGGGACTTGCGAAACTTCTGAATAAAAACTTTTTTTTTTATTTTGCGATGCGACTGAATACTGTTTACTGCACTGTCGAAACTTATACTAATGAGTTCAGATGTCCGTTCAACAACATGGCATTAAAAATTGCTTACATTAACTTACCTAATACTAATGTGTTGCAATTACTGATATTGCATTTAATCTCGCCACAGTGTATGTTGCCATTTCAGTAATGCAATCACTTACATTGTAGTGTTTATCTATGCTTAGAGAGTACCTACTTGCTAATTACGCTATTAACACGATGCCTGTAAATGGCTCATCCGTCTTGTCCCGATAGTAAGGATGTCTTGCGACTTATTGAAAGTACTCAAGCCATTCTTGTCTCGTGGATCAAGAAAAATTGCATGTGTCATTGTGTTGATAACTCTTAAACTGTAACTACTAATGATAAACTTGTATTACCAACCTCCGAAATACACCGAGTCATCGACATAACCAGCTATCTCACCCGTGTGGGTTACTGTTATAAGACTGTGCGCTGTTAGTTATTTCATCTACTCATCAATTAAAAACCTTACTGGTTTGTTTATGACCCTTCCGCTGCGTGTTGTCCGAATTATAGGTGTAGGCTTCAGTATCACGGGTGGCGACTCCTGATTAATATTGGTAGTGACCTCACGGGTGGTCTCGTTTTTATCCTTCCTCCGCGTTTCGATACCGGTATCCTCCGCCTGTTGGCTTAATAAATACGCTGGTTTTAACCTATCTATCGATATGTGGGATTGTCTGGTCGGCAACTGAATTAAAAATACCTTAGGTCCCCTACTAATAACCTTGTAAGGTCCGTCGTAAGGCGGTTTCAAAGGTTTACGTACCGTGTCGTCTCTGACAAAAACATGCGTACACGTATGCAAGTCATCGTGTACAAAGATTTGCCTATTGCTATCATTATGCCTTTTTGTAGGCTTAAGTCTGTCAATGCTATCCTTGATTTTTTCGACCAACCTGTACGGATCGGTGACATCTCTATTATCGCGAGAAGTTTCGTAAAACGCCCCGGGAAGACGAAGTGAATGACCAAATGTAATTTCCGCTGCGCTTATGCCACTATCGCTTCTACCTGCCGCGCGTAACCCTAACAAAACCGTAGGCAACTCGTCCACCCATGTGCTATCTAGTACGCTGAGCCTAGCCATAAGTGCAGCCTTGAGACCCCTGTGGAAACGTTCTATAATCCCGTTTGCTTGCGGATGATAAGGGGTGGTCCGGATTTTATGTACTCCTAGGAATTTCATTAGTTCCGTGAATAACCTACTCTCAAATTGCCGACCTTGATCGCTAGTTAACCTTAACGGACAACCATAGCGCACAATCCAGCCTTCGTAAATAGCTTTGGCTACGATCTCTGCAGTTATTTCCGAAATCGGTAACGCTTCCGGCCATCTCGTATACCTGTCTATTATAGTCACTAAATACCTAAACCCATGCGGAGATGTCGGTAACGGACCGACAATGTCTACATGAATGTGCTGGAAACGACCTGCATTTGGAAAGGTACCTAAATCTGACACGGTATGCCGGGTAACCTTCGCCCTCTGACACTGGACGCAGGAGCGGGCCCAGTTACCGATGTCCTTATTCATCTCCGGCCAAAAATACCGTTTACTAACCATCTTCCTAGTCGTTCTAATACCAGGGTGACTTAGTGAATGTATACTATCGAATACTTTACGACGAAATTCATTAGGTAAATAAGGTCGAGCTTCCCGTGTCGACATTTCGCAAAGTAATGGTTTATCGCACGTGGGCACTGAAATTAGTTTAAGTTGCACTTTACTATTCATGTTGCTGTGATACGATTGCAACACTTGCACTGCGTAGTCATCCTTTGCTTGTGCCTCGGCTAATTCTGAGAACTCGACAAGTGTGGGACAATGAATTGTTTCTAGGCGCGACAGGGTATCTGCTACAACGTTATCTTTACCGCTAATGTGTTGCACATCCGTAGTGAACTCGCTTATGAATGAGAGTTGTCTCGACCGCCTAGGACTTTCTTTGTTGTCGTCACCTACCTTGTTAAAAGCGAAACATAATGGTTTATGATCTGTATACAGGGTTAACTGCCGACCTTCGAAAGACTTACGGAAATGCCTTATGGATAGGTAAAGGGCCAAAAGTTCGCGATCGTACGTACTGTACTTAATTTGGGCTGTTGAGAGTTTTTTTGATGTAATACCGCGCCTACTGCGGTATCACTTGCATCACACATTAGAGCCAACTTAGCATCATGCCTAGGGTGCGCTAGTGTGACGGCCTGTTGAAGACCTGCTTTACACTGCGCGAATGCCTCTTCGGCCTTCGATGTCCACGCGATTTTGGACCTATCTTTCTTCTTTGAATTAACTAAATATTTATCTAGCTCTGCTTGTCTAACAGCTGCTTCCGGAATGTGTCCTCTGTAGAAGTTTAGCATTCCCAAGAACCTGCGCAGACCTTCGATTGTTTCTGGTTTTGCATAATTTACTATGGTTTGTACTTTGTCCTCGAGCGGCCGAATGCCTGCGGTCGAGACATGATGCCCTAAAAACTCAACTGAGGGCTGTCCGAAACAACATTTGTCTAAATTAATTGTTATTCCGTACTGTGTAAACCGTTCGAAAACCAATGCTAGATGTTGTTCATGCTGCTCTATAGTTTCGCTAGCTATGATGACATCATCCAGATAATTGAATAGAAAATCTAAACCTTGAAGTACGTTGCTGTTCATGAAACGCTGGAAAGTCTGCGCAGCATTGCGGAGTCCAAATGACATTCTGGGAAACTCAAACAACCCGAATGGGGTTATAATTGCGGTTTTTTCGATGTCATTTGGCGCTACGCAAATACAATGGTACGCGCGGTTAATGTCTAATTTTGTGAATACCTTCTTACCGGCCAGTATGAACGTAAAGTCATGCAGTCTAGGTATGGGATACCTATCGGGCTTGGTGATAGCATTCAGCATACGATAGTCCCCACACGGTCGTAAGTCCCCATTTTTTTTTGTTACTACATGCAGTGGACTAGCCCACGCACTTTTCGAAGGTCGGCAAATACCCAGTTCCTGCATGAGCTGAAATTCCTTTTTCACCTGAACATACCTATCGGGGGGAAGAGGTCTAGCGCGCGCGAACACCGGCGGCCCCGATGTTTCAATATAATGTAACACATTGTGCGGTGCGGTTTCTTTAAACGAGACTGGCTTTGTAATTTCTGGGTATGCGGACAGCAACTTACGAAACGGGTGTTTGCCGTTGACGGTGTAGATGGAAGGTTGGTTAATACTTACAACATCTGCAATGACCTTGAAGTCGGTCGTCTGGTCCACTAACTTGCGCGCACTTAAGTTTACCAGCAGCTTATGATGGGCCAGGAAATCGGCTCCCAAGATAGGCTGTCTAACATCCGCTACCACGAACTCCCATCTATACGGTCTGCGAAGATTAAAATCTAACACTAAAGTCTTCGTCCCAAATGTCTTGATTTCACTACCGTTTGCGGCGTAAAGTTTATACTTGGTACACTCGCGCGAATAAAATTTATTTGTCGGTGGTAAAATTGAAATGTCTGCGCCGGTATCCACAAGAAATCTCAGTCCACTTTCTTTGTCTGTTACACATAAACGACGGCTAAATGATGTCGTTGTGCAGACCTCCGTCGAAGATTGCACCATCGCTGTTAGTTTTCCGCCTCGTCCTTTTCCCACGCGCACGGCTGGCTGCATTGCCTGGCTAGTCGACCAAAGCGATAATGGTAGGGGCAAAGCCAATCGGGACTATCCAACGTGCGACGTGGCCGATTCCGCGACGTACTCCTACCTCTTGAAACTGACCTCCATCTGCCACGCCCTTGGGGTTCTCGGTTTACCTGACGAGATCTTGATAACTCCATATCAGTCATTCTGGCACTGAGTTTGGCAATTTCTGCCATAATCAACGCGGTGTCCCTGGATGTAGATGTCACGGCGTCGAGGTGCGGGTGATGCGAGCTTGCTGGCTGCACGACTTCGGACACGAAACTCTGTCGGGTAGCCTCAGCGACTTTGTCTGCTATCTGAGCTAGTTTGTCGAGATCATTAGTGTCCGCCACGGCCAGGACTGCCCGAACGGCTGTTGGAAGTCGAGCTTGCCACAGTATTCGCAAGGTCTCGTCAGGAAAACTGTCGCGAGCTAGATCCCTCATTTTGGTAAGTAACTGACTCGGTTTAAGGTCGCCCGGGTCCATCTCGCCTATAAGTTTCTCGATTTGTCTGTTTCTTGTATCCTCGAACAAAGACAACAGTTTAGCCTTGAGCGCGTTAAATTTACCCGTGGCTGGCGGTCTGGAGAGAAAGTCCGTGATCTGCGTAATTACTTCCTTCGGTAACTTCGCGACCACGAGGTCAAAACGTGAATCATCCCCCAAACGTTGCGGTGCTAATATAGCTTCGACCCGTATGAACCACACGCGCGGTTGGTCCATCCAAAATTCTGGCAACCTTGATGATAGTGAAACAGCCATTACTTCTGGTCTTGAATCTGCTCCTTCCTGCTGCTCTTCTGCCTTTAGTGCCTGGGCGGGATCCGCCCGGAGACCCCCACTTTCTGTGTTCGACGACGTAAGTTCCCGCTGCGGTGTGGTAATCGGCTGTAACTGTCCTTGCGTGTGCGCCATTACGATTGGTACTTCGGTTCTGCTGACGTCGGGGTCACCAATTTAGGAGTTCCGCCTCTTAGGTAGTGGGGGAATAAATTAAAGCCAAATTGTGTTCTAGTAATACTTATTTGAGAAGAGAACAACAGTATAGTAGGTACAATTGCTACGCGGAGGAATTACATGTAGTGTTTACGGTAGCAGTGGTACGGAGCGACTGCCTAGCCTTTCTCACGTCCTGCGTTCCCCGCGCACCGGGTGAAAAGAATTTGCTTCGTCAACGGGAATTTATTTCCAACTGTGTTCCCACAGTCTTTTCGGTAATCATCTGTATTATATCTTCCGAGAAAAAACAGCGACAATGCTCGGAAGGAGATTTTGTGACTCCGTGTGAAGGTCTCACAGCTTCAACCTCGGCTCTGTATTTAAACTGTGCTAATTTCCAGTTGAAAGACAGTCGTACTGGAATATATTTTTTTATTTTTAAATTTACGCTTTGTTTTCAATTTACTCTATTAGCTGTACGTTTTGATCTTGTTTGCGGTGTTGCTGGGGAATGTGTATGTGGCGATAACACAGAGGATATGTTATTTATGATGGGTAGTGGAGAATGAGGACTCGTGTTTTTAAACATATGTGTCATGACGGGAGTTAGAGGAACTTTTGCGATATCAGAAATTTTGCGGTTAGTAATAGGTTCTTCAAAGCGGTTATTATTAAGGCTTTCAGGTTATTCGTCCGAAGTGTCAGATATATTGTATCTCTCTAGAGATGACGGTATGGAGCGGGGGTCGGAACTTGCATCAGAGTCTTCTTGTATACTATTAAGAATGTTATGCGTATTTTGGCATTCAATAATATCCGGTTCTTCGTCAGAACAGCTGTTATCAGATGATACAGCATTTTCTGGAGGCACGAGAGCCATAATTTTTGAAATACGTTCCCATTTTATTTTACCCTGTAGCAAGCAAACAAACAAAACATGCAAAAAAGAACCAAAAACCATTCAGGCGGATAAAAGTACAGCCACGCAATAAAAATGTTGAGCATACATAGAACCTTGTCATTCTTAATGTCATTGTCATTGTCATGCTTGTAAATTAGATGTTATGTTTGAATTTGATTATGACAATGCACTAAAGTGTGTAACATTTTCGTTGGGGTACTGTACAAAGAGAAATAGAATTTATTTAGTAAAAAGCTTAAGTATATTGGTTAAATAAACAAAAACGCAGAGAATTAGTAAATAAAACGTATGACCGAAAAAAGCGCAATGTAGGTGCAGCACTACATAGGGCCGTGCGGGACAATTGCGCAATACTTCGCAATGTAGGTTGGAGACTACATTCATCTTAGCACGCTAATAACGCCTCAGTGTTAGGTTAGTTAAAAGTGTGATAAAACATAGCATAACACAAAACTTAAGCATTTTAAAAGGTTATTCAATTATAAAACACCAATAAAAAAGAGCACACATATTTTTAAACATTTTTTTCTTACCTGGCCTCCTGACGGTGCACGTCCACTCGGAGCTATCTTGTCTTTATTCAGAGGATATATTCCTGATTTTGTAAAGCCAGTTGAAGCGTGACTGGCGTTACCGTCTAGCAAAAGCAAAACTTTCTTCTCTGGAGCCGGTTTCACAGTTTCAACAAAATGTTGCAGCCATACATAAAATATATCTTTGTTGATATAAACACTATCTGGATTGAACGCGAATATGGTACCAGGCGGCGCTCCATCTCTCAACTCATCCTTAGCTCTCTTACGCTTAAAAATAATAAGTAGTGGTACAAAGAAGCCAGAAGCGCTGGCACAGCATACGGCTGTAGTTGTAGTACCACGCTCTATCTATTTGAAGGGGGTATTAATTTCCTATTAGGGGTTGGTCTCGGCCTGTCTAGAATCCAATGACTACATTTGATATTTGCATAGAACTTGAAAGTGGCTTCTACATAATGGGTTCAGAACTCGAATCTCCTAAAACACAAATTGACTAGGGCAAGTAGGGCATATTCTTCCTATTTTTCATTTTTATTTCCAAATATTGATAATTGAAAAGGCGTTTTTTGTCGAAAACGATGTATGTAGATGTAAAGGGCATTCATTGCCTACCTACTGACGAGTCGTGGCCGTCGAGCATTCAGTGCCCGAAATAATAATTGGAAAACATATTCATAGTACAACTAGTTAGCTGTACAGGGCATTCATGGCCTACCTTAAGACCTTGTTGCCATTGAGCATTCAAAACTGAAAATAATAATTAGAAAAGGCATTTATTACAGAAAACAATCATTGGAAAAAGCATTCAATATCGAAAAAATAATTAGGAAAGGCCATTAATTGCTTACGAAGACCTCGTTGCCATCTAGAATTCAGAAAATCTACGTAGATATGTGCTAGGGCATGCGGTACCGGTACCATTTCCAGAACCGGGACTAAGGGCCGTATTGATAAACTCGTCTCAATACGTGAACTGAGAGCTTCTCACATGACACCGTCTCGATACGTAATCCTGGAGCTAAGAACGTCGCTTATTAATAAACTCATCTTGAGAAGCTCTCAACTGTGATGGTCTTGAAAAACAATACCATCTTGATCCTACCGAAATGTCATTTTTGCATTATTTGGCCACAGACTAACTCGAGCGTTACGATGAACGATGAAACGTTTTGATTTTGCAGGTTTTTCTCAAAAAAATAATCATTTTATTTAATGTGATGATCGATAAACAATTCGTTCTATTCGTCGTCGTTTATACGTAAATGCAAGTGATTTTAAAATCATTTAATATTTATTTAAATATTGCATTATACGTACCTGTATAGCAAACATTAAAAAACTCGGTATAATTAAATAAAAACAAAACGCACGTAGCGGGAAGTTCATTATTATTGTATCTCAATTTTGCCAGTAAAAGTTGGAAATGGACGCGCGAAAGTTGTGTTTTACTCAAATCGAGAAAAAACTTTTAATAGACATTATAAGAAAACACCAGTCAGTGGTGGAAAATAAAAACACCGACGGGACAACTGTCCGCACTAAGAATGTGGCCTGGGACCAAATTGCATTGGAATATAATGCTAGTCCACTCACTCATGCCCAGGTAACCTAACTATCTACCTACTTCTCTAAAAACGTTAAATAATGAAAGTATTCAAGTTTTAATTTGACATTTATATTTATTTAAGGCCACACACGAGCAGTTGCGACGGTTGTGGACAAGCATTAAACAAAGACAGAGAAATGCCTTAACCCGGGAGCGCCAAAACCGGCTGTCGACGGGGGGCGGACCGCCCGCTCCAGCCGCCGACGTCGACCCCGCCCTGACGGTGTTTAACTCGACTCTATTAGTTGAGGTGCCTGGTGCGATGGATTCGGACGCGCCATACATACCATGTCAGTACCTAAATAAACACGACTAACGCAAACACCTAGAATATTCACGCCTTATTTAGCGCTACAAGTGTGAACCCAGGTACAACATAATAAAGCTGATTACTTGAAACTTTTTTAAGCTTCGGCGGAACCGAGCACTATTAACGACGTCGAAGAAGACCAGCTCTCGATCGTTACTCTGGACCTGGGAACAATTGAAAGGACCACAACAGCGCCGGTGCCTACGAGTGCTGAGAACAATACCAGCGGGGCTGGTGGGCTGGTCAGGCTAAAGAGGCAGGTCCTGTTGGACGACTCCGCTAACAGACAGCGCCGGCTGGAGGAGATCCATCAGCTCGAAATGGAGCTCCTCCAGAAAAAAATTGTAGAGGCTGCAGCCAATGCGGAGTTAGCGCAGTTTCGCCTTAGCATGGCCAAAAAAGGTGTGGACCATTAATAAAAAAACCCTTGAAGGGATAAGTTCGCGTTTGTAGATACTTGTTTTTTTGTTATATTTCCAGTGTTTTGTATTTTTATTATTCTTGCACAATAAAGAGTTTAGCCATCCAGAGAGGTAATGCAGCCAGTGTCTTAGGGACCATGCCGCGAGCGGACCTGCTAGAGGGGGTGTTCTTTTTATAGTGGTGTTTATGTTTAATTTTTAATATTTGAGTAGCTTAGTTTTATTTTATTTTATTTTAAATAAGTTTAGTTTTAATTTTAACTTATAAATATCAAATAATAAAACATATTTCTTTAAATAAAGAGTATACTTACATACATATTTTATTATATTGTTCGTTAACGATCGATAAGATAATACTTGTAATCTTTTTAGTCAAACTTTAATTAAGTATACTATACTCCACCCACCATTGCTTTGGCCTTGTAAATACCTACGTTGAAATATTACTTATTTTACATAAAGCTTAGTACAAACCATTTTTAAATACAAGTCCTTAAATTTCTCTTAACTTTTAAAATAAGTTACCAATCTGAACAATACCTTCCTAACATAAAAAGAAGTAAGTAATCTATGGAAATAGCCGGGTATAAACTACTACGGTAAAATCTAGAGTATTAGGTAACAATACATACAATACAACCAATTTATTAATAGTTATCGGAAATGTTCGTATTTCTATGAAACACATCTAACTGTCAGTTGAGAGTGTAAGGGTGGAGCAATAGCTAGCCGAAAGCTATTTTTAAGAAGCCGGGTTTAAGAACAGGGCCGGTATTCTAGGCGGTAACAACGATAGGTATAGTACGAGTAGTTGACCTGATATAAATAAGAGCTATCAGAACGGTGACAATACGATAACAGATCAAAAACGATATTGTTTTTACCGTGTTCGATAGAGGCGTTGTAGGTAGGTCCTGGGCTGTCCATCACTCTCATGACACACTCTTTCTAGGATATTTGTTATACGTACCACCAATCTACTTATATTGTAAATGCAAAAGTGTGTGTCTGAAGGAAAACTTCACACTTAAACCGCTGAACTAATTTAGATGAGATTTGGCATAGAGGTAGTTTCAAGTCCCAGGCAAGGACATAGGTATGAGGGTGAAAGTTTGTATGGCAATCAATAACTTCTTAAGTAAGGAATAAAACTCAGTACCTACTATTTTACCCTGCCTACGATTTAATGATAGATAGATAAAAACATTATTCAACATAAACACAAACGCAGGCTCTTAAATTAAACATAAAACATTAAAAATATAGACAACAAACACGAGACTTAAAATATACATTGACTTATATACGGTGAGAGAGCCATGTGTTGTGCTGTGAATTGGCGCTGACTCAGCATAATGCTGCAGAAACTGCAGCGCTGGTATTCTGCCAGAACCATTGGAATCAGGTCTGTGGCTCCCGAAAGAAGCCGAAAGATGTGCCAAACGACCATGATAATATGAATATTAACATTAAGTTACCTACTCTGTATCAGTTCTTGCATACTATATGTTATATTACTCAGCCTTTAGTTTTTAATATAATTTCTAGAAGTAAAGCGAAACTAAACATTTACACAGCATTAACAAAACGGAGAAACTAAATAATAACTAGCAATAATTACACAGGGAAATTATTCTACGACATCAAGCTTATTAAGCTATTCGTTTATTTAACAAATGAATTCTATACTTAATTCTAAACGAAGACTTATAAACCTAAGGTCACGGATGGGTGGGGGAATGTTGTTCCAGCACTTTGTAGCCTGATATGTAAAACTGCCCCTAAAGGCCGCTGTTCTATGCAGAGGCACCCTGAATACGACAGCACGCGATGCTCTAGCTTTGAAATGCCTATTTTCGTCAGACCACCTTAACTTTTTAAAAAGATAGCTAGGAGCTTGATTTTTAATAGTGTCGAAAAGTAGACACGCAAAGTAGAGCTCCAGCCTATTTGACATTTTCAAACTTTTCGCACCATTAATAAAAGGGGTAACGTGAGCTCGTGGTAGTACTTTAAAACAAAACCTAGTGCAAGCGTTTTGGACTTTCTGTATGAGACGCTGAGATCGCACCAAGAGACAAGGGCCGAAAGCTGTATAACAGTAATTTAATTTTGAAAGAATTAGTGCTTCACATAGTCTCACACGCACGTCAATACTCAAGAAATCCCTCACGTTGTATAGAACTTTTAGCCTATAAAAGCAATTTCGAACCGTGTTAATGACGTGATGTTCAAAACGTAAATTGTTGTCTACTAAGAGTCCAAGGTTGCGCGCTTCGCTAACACAGTCAATCTCTACATTATTTAATACAATGTTTGGTACACCTGCTACAATTTTTTCCACTTGCTTACACGACCCAAGCACCATATATTTGGATTTAGATGGATTTAGTACCAAAGAGTTAGCACTAGACCATTCAAAAATGCGCTTCAGATCTGCATTAATTAATTGAGAAGCAGAACCCACATCACGGGGAGAAAAAGAATGATATAGTTGCAGATCATCAGCATAAAGATGAAATTTACAATGCCTAATACAATTAGTAATATCAGAAGTATAAAGAATAAATAGTAAAGGACCCAGAATAGATCCTTGCGGTACTCCTCTTGAAACCAAACATGGATCCGACAGCAGACATTTTCCGTCGTCTTGTGTAATCTTAACCAGTTGTTTGCGATCTTTAAAATAACTATCAAACCAACGAATAGTGTTATGTTTAAAGCCATAGTGTTTTAATTTTGACAAAAGAAGCGGAACATTAATACAATCAAAAGCCCTCGAGTAATCGAGCAAAACCATGATGGTACCCTGACCAGTATCTTAAGCTGCAAGTACTTCGTCAATGACATCATGTAGCGCAGTACATGTCCCACGACCCTTCCTAAAACCCGACTGCAGTTCCGGCAAGATGTTGTTCGATTCCAAATAATTTGAGACCTGGTCATACACAACTTTTTCGAGTATTTTTGATAGGTAAGGAAGAATACTAATCGGTCTCAAATCTTTTAAATCAACTGGATCCCCATTTTTAGGAATAGGGCGCACAACTGCCATTTTCCATAACGATGGAACCATAGAGGTTACTAGCGAGGTATTCATGATATCGGTGATAACTGTCAAAGTCCGGGGCAGAGTCAGTAATATCATGTCATATGTTATGTCATCATAACCCAGAGCAACAGAAGCTTAGTAAAGTCTACCTGCAAAAGGTACCTCTAAGGATATTTGGCACGTCCTCTCATTGATGCTCCCATTGGTCTGTTGTCCTGTGGTTTGTAGGGTTGGCGGGGAGTGTATCGGTGGTGAGTTGCCCCTCGGTACGACCCTCTCCCTGGATGGACCTGGTTTGGGTTCGGACGTCGTGGGGGCTGCTGGAAGTTTTTTGGAGTAAACCTTGTTTGACCACCAGTCACAGGTCTGGACTTTATAACATTAGACGCCCTTTTCATGGCAGATTAAGATTTAACAGAATTGTCCAAATTTGAGTATATGAATTCCTCTCGTTTATTATCCTTCAATGACTCTGCTAAATTCTTATCCAGGAATGGGTTTAAAAGCCTTCTTCTGATTTCTGTATATTGGTAGTGTAGGTTACCAAGAACCCGTGATACATCTGTTAATCTTTTTGTTATATTAAATTTATCATGTTCTTTTTTAGATAGTGAATGTATTACTTGGCAGACACTTCCAATGGCTAATCCTATCTCCTGTTGTCTGTCTTCCAGTAATTTGTCCCGAGACCTAGCAGAATTGTTTAGAACAGCTAAGAGCTCTGTGTTCAATTTTGGTGCGTCCAGCAATTTGCAATTACTTGGAATCAACAGAGTTTCTAGTAATTTGTCCTTGTGCTGTTTCAGCATGCCCTCTAGCAGGATCTTATGAATCGTAATTAAAATCTCTTTGTGTACTTCATCTCCATATTGTTTTACACCATTAGCAGACTCCCCCAGAGCCGATAAAAATTCAATATCCAACTCTTCGTTGGAGTCTTGGGCCACGCCCATATCATCTGGTTCAGATGAAACATGATCGAGTAAGGGTCCTTGATCACTGGACTGCCCTGTTTGATCCACGATCAAATGATCAAGTTCCAGCTCTTGGGCTTGGTCAACACTATCGACTTCAGGGTCTAGCTCCGGTGTTTGAGCTAAAATATATAAAAAGTTTAAGACCTCCATCCTCCATCCCACGGATAGAGAGCGTCACACGAAAATGCTAAAAGTGAGGTTATATGGGTTATACCTAGTGTTTTAACTTTCCCACGGAAAGAATACAATTGTATTTGATCATATACTAGGTGGTTACGGCAAATCATGAAGCGCTTATAAAAAAACTTACCCTTATTATTATTATTTGGAGTAGACTGTTCCCGGTACCTCGCTAGCTTCCTTTCGTACCTAGCGATCTTTCTTTCTATATCATCGCTTTTGCGATCTTTACTCTTCCGTTTAGGCATATTGACCTTATAAATTATTAAAAGATGCTAAAATCACTTGTAATCACTACAAAATCACAAAAACTTACAGTAAATTCACTTTTGTGTCGAATGCGTTGAGCGCGAAAAAAACGAATGACATTAGTAGTTAGTATTGCCAGGTGCTGCTTTTTCTTTTTTAACGGTGTCTCTAAACTTCGCGTATGAGGAGCAAGAAAGGGCGATACTACACAGTTATCTCGAACTAAGTACGAATATAATCAATTGTAGGTAGGTATGAAACTCCTTAGCCGTACCTAAAGCTATTTAGGAGTTATGTTGAGAGAAAGAATAATACGTGACTGTACAAGTATAAGTTTTTATTTACAAAAAAGGACCAAAGGATTACTAAAAACTTAGTTTAATAAACGAAGAGAATAAACACAACAGGAAGACATACAAGTTTTATAATCCAAGACGATGCGCCCCACCACTGGAACAATTATTAAATTTAAATAGGTAGCAAAAGCGGGAGTTCAGGCATTATAAACACACTAACACCTATTAATACCACGTTTTTCTATCTTACGATCGGAGGTAGCTTAAATCGCCGATATTTGTTTATAGTAACAGACAAATGAACGAACCTAATATTTATGCATTTATCAGTCACACCAACAAAGTACACAGCTTATACATTTAAAAATACGTCATAAATACAAGAAGCAAGATCTGCTGTTGCCTTATTAAAGGATATACTACAGCATCCACAAATACAATGAACAGTAGGTATTTAGGAACAATAATAATTATGTAGAAATGATTACTTGTCGAGGTTATTATTTTTGCTAGTGTTTCGTGATTGTAAAAGTAGTTTTCGCAATAGGGTTTTCGAAATAGTTCTTTATTAATCACATGCTTTCCTGCCGACTTTACTTCTAACACTGACGGTCACAGGGTAAAGTGTTTAATTTGCTATTGAAAGATGAATCTCATGTCATCTTATATATGTATCTTAAAATCTATTAAGATGGTGAGGCTGCAAAGTGTGCCACAGGAATTAGACATAAATACATACATAAACTTGAATATCACTTATTTTTAGTTGCGTTGTCTGATGCTAGTGGCGCTGGTGAGTGGGTTGATAAAAGTTGTTGCTAGATATCGCTAGGTCACCACAATTCCACATATAAGCATATAAACAAGCCACAAATAGTAGATGGAGGGTTAGGGACAATGATAACAGGTGGTACCTAGTGCATAGGAGAACCCTTATTTGATATCATGTATAGCTATATATACAAGTTGGGTTGCACTGAGACAAGCAATATGCGTTTATGTAGCAGTAAACTATTGTGTTACTGTACAACAGTGAAAGAGGCTCAATTGAACCTTTGAGATCCTTAAGATAAAATGTATTGAAGTAATTGGAGCCCGGAACCGATTTTAATAAAATTTAGTACACTTTTTACACAGGAAAATTTGGCTGTTCATTGTGGCAAGAAAAAAGATACATTACCAACCAGTGATAATCGGTTCAGAGTAAGAGAATCTAATGATAAAAGTTCTCAATGATTGAGGTTCTGATAATTAATCCAGAACTTGTGCTGGCTACTAAGCTATCAGAATGATTGACCTCCGGTTCCAATACATCATCGGGCTCAAATGAGATCATGTCATTCATAATGATGCTTAAGTTATGTAGCACAGCACAAGACACAATGATATTCAATACGTTTTGTAGTTTATTTCCTAACCCACGAGATAGGCAAGGAAATCGCCTCTTAAGGATCCCAAAGGTCCTTTCTATTACATCCCGTGTCTTTATTTGTGCCCTGTTATACCTTATCGATGGAGGATCCACAGGGTGTCTTACTGGCGTCAGCAGAAACGGCAACGATGGGTAGCCGCTATCACCAACAAGTCTAGTCTACCTTGTTGGACTCCGGTGCTGTATTTGGAAAATAAAGTTGACATTTGAAAGATGCGGGAGTCATGAGTGCTTCCTGCCCACCTCGCGACGATGTCCAGGATTTCGGTTCGGGGACCAATGACCATCTGTGCAGATAATTCAAATTAATAGATACAACTTAACATTAAACAAATATATTAAATCGCTTACGATTGCTTATTACGGATACGCTTTCTGTAATACATTCAAATACCAAGCCCCTCTATTTCGGTACGCAGAAAATCTGTTGTATAAACTGAACACTCGAATCACTATTTATGACTGGTTTTTTTTTAAACTAACTTGAACCGTTATTTTTTAACTTAGCATAGGTACGTATCGTTATCGTATTACAGATTGCAATATAGTAAGTATTTTTAAGTAATAATAACATTAATAACAAAACCAAACAAGAAATTGTGCAATTCAGATTCGATGACAAACATGACAACACTGACATAATGAAATGACAACGACAGTGTTTCCTCACAAATTACGATTCATTTCACGGCAGCAGGAATTGTGCGTTTAGAAAATAAAATATTTCAAATTTAAACAAGTATAATAAATGATTTTCTTCTCAATCATTTATTATACTTGTTTAAATTTGAAATATTTACTAAAATACTAAACAAGTCAAAGTACTCATTATTAATAACAAATAAAATAAAAAGAGGAAAGGTTTTAACGATGTTCTAGAACCTATTTGTTTTATTACTCGTGAATTTCTAGTTGGGATTATTTAATATGTTTTTATAAAATATATCATATGCATTTAATTTGCAAATTGGTACTTGCCTGAACATTCAATGAGAAATAAGACTTCCTGTTACGGAAGACCTCATGGTGTTGGCATCCCGGAGTGTTAACGAGCCTGATGTGGGTGCAATCAATTGCTCCATCCACTCCGGGCAAACCAGGCCAAACCCCATGGCGTCCCATCTCTTTGAAAAGTTGCCGGTTGTGGACGGCGTCAGCCCCACGAGGAAATTTTATGAATCTCTGTATTAGATTCGCCAACAACTGCGACACCTTGCTGATCACGTTAGACGCAGTCGCCTGCGATAGGTGGCACAGGTCACCACAAACAATCTAATATAATAGAAACATAGGTATAAGTAACTGATACTCACTTTAGATCATTCAACAATAATACTGCGGGTGGTAGGACCTTGTGCGGGGTCCGTCCGGATCGCTACCACCGTCTTATCCATTAACCTACCGCCAAACAGCAGTGATCGCATTGTTGTGTTTCGGTTTGGGGATAAGACAGCCGGTGTAATGACTAGCATAGAGGCATTCCATCTTAGTCCTCAGGGTTGGCAGCGCATTTGCAGTCTTAGGCTTGCAGTCTTGTGAATGCGAATGTCTATGGGTCAGTTTCCACTTACCATCAGGTGGCCTGTGTGCTCGTCAGCCTTCCCTATGCCATAAAAAAAAAGTTATAATAGGTATTTACTTGAAATTAAAAACACATGAACTTACTTGAAAAGACCCTGTGGCGTAAAACCGTAGGCTCAGAAGCGCTGCCATTTCGGGCGAAACCGGCAGGCCTCTGTTATCCCCGGCACTTTCAGGGCTCCTCAACTCATTAGTGATCAGCGATGTAATATACATCACCGACTGCTGTGTGAAACTATATATTTTGTTAAATTTTGTAATCGGCAAGGTCATCGGGTTTTCATGATCTCGAAGGTAAATTTTGGGAAGTCTCACTCCACTGGCTCTTTCATTTTCGACCCATTCCACCGCCTCCAGAAAATTGTCTTCTACTTCAATGAAGTTAATGGAATCCATTTTAAACCACTTAACCTACTAAACTAACACAAAATCAATTGATAGTAGGCACCTACGATACGACTGAGAGCAGGGAAGTTGAAATAGGCGGGAATTGTTTTATTTTTAAATTACAAATTATCATCGACAACCAAGGTAAGAAGGTACGTACTTAAAAAGTTTGGACATAAAACCTAAAAGTAAATAATGACATTAATATCTTTTCCTAATTAGAGATAAGTTTAAGTAAGTATGTTTGTCATACAGACCAAAAGCACAAACCGTGCAAGGGCCAAAAATTACCTACGAACATTCAAAGATAAACATACCTACTTATATATGTAGAGAAATATATATAAAACATTTAAAACCCGGGGACAAATAGTACTCGCGCTAGCTCCTCAAACAAATATCTGCCCTTCTGGAATTGAACCCAGGACCGCTAGCTTCGTAGGTAGGGCTCGGCTACTAGGAACTAGGCTAACGTGCGGAGCCTCGAGTAGCGCTTTCCACGGTAGCGTTGGAGGCGGTGGCAACCGTCAGCGACATAGTAAGTAATGACGCTGAAGGAACCCGAAGAGCTGCCAATACAAAAGCCTTCATTTAAAAAATTCTATAAGTCTTAACAAACTAAAATATAAGTCTTGAAAACTTATACCAAAATTAACTTCAAAACCACTATTATTATCAGTCTGTCGAAACAAAATAGTTAAGTATTACTTATAGATAACTCACAATGCGGTCATAATAAAAAAAATCTTCTAAATCACATTAGGTACCTACCTATTCTTTGGCGAATAAAGTGTATCTAAATATTGTTTACCGACTAAATTGAGGCACAGCCATCAAAAAAAAATCTTCTAAAGATCAATACCTACTTAGGAACAAATATAGTATTCTTATAGCTAGCACACCATGAGATCAGTTTTACATACTAATTTGAGGCACAGCCATAAAACAAAAATATCTTCTAAAGATCAATACCTTAGGTGCAAATCTACTATTGTTATAGCTAGTAAGGCACACGATGAAATCAGTTTTTATCAGTCTGACTACGAGTACTGTATAATTAAAAGATTTAATCTATTTTCGAAGCTTAAGTAGTTTCTGGTATATTTATCCAAAAATGTCTTCTAGTTTCAGGCATCAAGGGTACCAAGGTAGCTATTATTTTTTGTTTCCGTTCTCTTGTTATTCCTCTTGGTGAACCCCTAGCTATAGTATTTGGAAAAGATTTTATTTTTTATTTTCACCTGAAGGAAATCAAGTTCTTTCCAATCACCCACGTGGCTATCTTTGTATTTTACAATTAATTCTCCTTTTTGAGCCTTTACTGCCATGATGTCTTTTAAATATACTCTTGTTGTCATATTTTTTATTTTATGCTGAGACGAGTGATCTTCATAATTGTAAAAATCATGTACTGAATTTTTTTTACAATGTTCTTTTTTGAATTGGACATTATTACGGCATCCACGAAGTCTTCAAAGTCGTAAACCTTTTTTTTCTTTTTCAATGACGCTTCCACTTGGTGGTGAAAATGGTCAGCTGACATGAATGTATGGCCTGGTTCAAAATATTTGATGGTAATCGTTTCAGTAGCCACAAGCTGACTATTTAATATATTTACCAGAAAAGACATGAAAGCCCAATTTTTATTTTGAGCCGAACAGTTATCGGCCCATAGGACAATATGTTTCACGTCACGCTGATGTACCAAAAATGACCTGTACGCAGATATAATATCCTCCGCTGCGCTCCGTCTTTGCTTGGGTGAGCCCAAAAAATGCGGATTATGATAGTTTGTCATACCATCACGGTCGAAGTTGGATTCGCTTATCCACAAATTTGTTTTTAAATAGTCGGGATTTACAATGTCTGCATTTATTAAAAATCTACAAAGATCCGTTCTCCTTACAGGATCATTCTCCTCAATATGTTCTGGCGTGTAATGGTATCGACGTCCCCCACGAATAAACGTGTAATGTCAAAACACTAACTTTACAAGAAAAATAAAAAACGCAAATAACTTAATAGCTCTTCTCCTGATGGACCAATATTGAACAATGTATGGAGAAAATAAAGAAAATAAATAATCCAATATTCGTTTGCCTCTTATGAAATTTTAACATTATTGATTTTCAAGAAAATTTAAGAAAACCAGATATTTTTTTTGTTCTAGTAACAATTTATTTGTGCTCCTATTACAAAAAAAGTTTACACTGTTATTCGTGTTTAGCGGTAATCGATCTGTAAAGTATTAGAACATTATACTTATGTACGAGTAAAAAATCCGTTTTGATATTTTTTTGTAAGAAACGATTGCACGAATGTTCATGTGAATTTTTGATGACATCTATTATGTCGAGATTTTGTTTTGGGATTTTTATAGATGCATTGAATCTGCATTAGCTTATTATACTTTTTTGATTTGACGGGATACTTATAGTATTTATTATGCTTGATGTCTATGTGAAAATAAAAGTTAATTAGTAATTATATATTATGAAATGAATGACACTTTCTAAAATTAACTCAAATCTTGTATTAAAATTCAATATTTCAGAAAAACAATTTCGTTTCTATTAGAATATAAAGGTACAAACATAACATACTTCAACGTTTTATAATTTTTTTGATAAAATAACAAAAAATTGGTATATTGTTTCTCTGTACGAAACTCAAACTTCTTGATGTAATAATCTAACATAACGTTTACGCCAAGAAGACAGTCAAATAAAACTATTCATCATAGCTATCGTCCAATGATCTATAAAAGTTCTGGTATTGCCGGGTTTTTTTTTTTTTTGTACGGTATAGTAGGCAAACGAGCAGACGGATCGCCTGATGGAAAGCGATTACCGTCACCCATAGACACCTGCAGCACCAGAGGAGTCACAGGTGCGTTGCCGGCCTTTCAAATGAGAGTACGCTCTTTTCTTGAAGGTTTGAATGTCGTAACGGTCCGGAAATACCGCAGGCGACAGACCATTCCACAGTTTAGTTGTGCGAGGCAGGAAATTCCGATTGAAATGCACAGTTGTGGACTGCCAACCATCTAAATGATGGTGGTGGAATTTCTGTCGCGTAGGACGAAGGCGGAAGGATGCGGCAGGAATTAATCCGAACAGCTCCTCGGAGCACTCCCCGTTGTACAAGCGATAGAGAATGCAGAGTGAGGCTACATCTCTACGCAGCGCCAAGGAGTCAAGCCGATCAGAAGTACGCTGGCAGCCGACAATTCTAGTGGCTCTCCGCTGGATGCGGTCCAGAGGGAGAAGCTGGTTTTGGGGAGCCCCAGCCCACAGATGAGAGCCCACATATGGCATCTGAATCACACTAGCTGATGAGATCTTTATATAAAGGCAAGGCAATAGGTAGCAAACTATGGTAAGCGCGATCAGGTAAGTCTTGGATGGGTCGTTGTACTCTTCGCTTTCTGGAATTCGTTCTTGATGCATTATTAAGTACAAGTTGGGTTTCTTGTAAGTCGTATTTAAAATTAACTATATCCACATTTTCTGGGGAAAAGCTGACGTCCTTAACCTTACTCCAGTAAATTTTGTTGCCTCTAGAATCATTCAACTAGTTATTGCCTTTTATCGTTTCTGTAAAGTTTAAGAAATCCGTTTGTTCCATATGCTTAATTATGTATTTATTGCCGGTAACTTTTGCATTTTCAATTATGTGGTACATTTGGTCCGGATTATAAATAGGTTGTCCTTTTTTTGCTCGTTCTATAGTGGCATGCATAGAATCACATTCAGATTGGCTATGGCCTTTCTCAAAAAATCTATGTGTCATTTCAACTGTAAACATCTTACATGCTAAGGCCAGTACATTATAGACATATTTTATACTTTTAATTAATTCCTCAAACGGGTCTAAATGGTTAAATGTAACTCGTCTCCTCCATGAATATTCGATGATCCAAATTGTGAAATCACCTTTATAATTATCTTTGTGGAAGGCCCTTTTTAACCCTCTCCAGTGACTCTCAATCTGCTGTGTGTGTGTCCCATCTGGTGCCACAAACCTGTTTTCAGGATCACTGTGATTCACTTTTTTGTGAATGTAACCATGTTCAGGAAGACAATCATATGCTATCTATCACGAATCCTTAATTTGCTGTTATCTAGCACTGTATTTTGCTTCGAAAGCTCTAAAATAGCGTGTCTCCTTAAACCACTCTTTTTTTATAATTTGTCATTAACATAAGGTTAATTTCAACTATTTTTATTAATAAAAGTACGGGAGCACGTAATTAAGCGTGCCCAAGAAAGCGATTGAATGATCCCGACAGGCTCATACTAGATTGGTAACGCCGAAGTCAGGTATGAAGAGATACGGTATACACGCGTTACTCGGCCGGTTCACCCTTGTTGCGCTGTTCTCAGGTAACTTAAGATACAGTACGGACCTGTGACCAACTATGTGAAAATACATAGTTACAGTAGTTTTCATGGTGTATTATCTTGGAAAATAATAAGAAAATTGTAAAAAATATATTTGTAGTATATAGATGGCAGTATTTAGAAACGAATCAGCCTGGTTACGCGTAACTGCTGTAACTCAAGATACGTGAGATCGGCCAGACACGGCAGACATACCGCCTTATTGCTTAGTACAAAATGTTTTTTGGATGATTTTGATCTAAACAATAAACCCGAATATAAGAAATACGTTTTTAATACAGTTGCTCAAAAAGTGATACTTTTCGTAGCTGTATATCGTGCGGAAAGTTGGGTTTTTTCGAACTAGTGCTTTTTACTTTTCCTACTAAATAAACAAGGCCACAAATCAAATCAAATCAAATCAAATCGTCACTACTAGGCTCTATACTAAATAAACTAGGCCGTGCACCCAACCAAGGGTTTGCATGTTTAAATAAAGTACCAGGAGCGCAGAGGTAATTAGGAGGGTAGCGCGGTGCGGCGCAGCGGCGGGCGGCCCGGGCGGCGCGCCCGACACAACGCGGGTTGTAGGTAAGGTAGGTACTTCTAATGTTTATGCTTTCCTAGTATTTGAGTTTTAGGTAATTTCGGACAGAGTGTGTGCACACGTTAAGCTCACTTCAAAGGTCCGGGGGAAGAGCAGAGATATACAGATACCCGACATACACATATACACAGATACACATTTTTTCGCAACTGTATTAAAAAACGTCGTTCGATTCACGTGCGGTATGTCATTACTTTCCGCACTAGCATCGAAATGTACTATTATCTTGCCCAGTCAAACTCACTCAAAAAAAAATTTTTTGTTTTCAAGTCGATCATTTTATATTTGTATACTAGACAAAAAAAAACGTATGTCTTCAAAAGTCTGACGAAATACGGTTTTTTAATCTAGTGTTACGTTAAAAATTACACTAAATGCTAATAAAAACCATCATAAATTCGGTACAAATATATTTGAAAGAAACAAAAATTAACAATTAAATCACAGAAAATAATACTATCACTTCTAAAATCGTTTTAGTCTTATTAGTTATTCAATAAACCAACTATAATACTCTTTGATTCGTCTGTATGACAATTATATAATTTTATTAATTATTTTAAACATAATCAGTCTCATAAAAGTAATTGAGTAAGTATTTTTAACCTATAATTCGTCGACATTTTCTTGGTTGGATTCGGGCAAGTCCTCCCAAAACTTTAAGTAATGAGCAGGCATTAATGGGCCTAGTTTACGTACTAAATTCTGTTTTCGACTTGCGTCTATCCCTCGGAAGTGCGTGTGCGATGAAAGCATTGGGAGGTAATTTGACTGACGCTACGTCAATTTTCAGGCTAATTAACTGCGTATTTAACTGCTTACTAATTTCGAGCCGAACATCGTAGGCTTTTTTACGAATGTTTTCTTTGATATTTTTCACATTGATGGCCTGTGTCTCCCTTTGGCTCATGCCTGGAATTAACTTAAGTATATTTTTAAATGCCTCGTCTTCAACTATGTTGAACGGGCGACCATGTACAGTAACGAGATCTGTACAAAATTCCATCACCGTTGTGGCGTTGTTAGATAAACAACTAGGTAGATGTTCATTACCTTCCTTGTTCATCTTTACTACTTCGTCATGTTTGACTCTATGTTGAGCATAAAAATGACGCAACAGATTGCCAGCATGGTTTCCTGTGAAATAAATTAACCTTTAAGTTTAATGTAACACCAAAAGGCCCACAAAGGGAGCTGTAGTAATCTGGCAGAAATATCTGGGGTGTACTTTCAAATTGATAGGTTGTAGCTTAAGTATCAAAGTAATATGATTTTATTCTGGACTTATCTTTATATGCACATTGCAGCCTTCCATTAAACATTTAGATTTTTTTGTAGTCTCGTCGTAACAAAACATGGAGTAGATTTTATTTTCCTTTTTCCTCCCCATGATTTTAAGGAACAACAATTTGATGATAGATGTCAATGACAATCAGACGTAATGGCATTTATGACTTAATCACACCAAATAGGTGTATCATAACGTCATGCGATAGGAGTGCATTGCTGGTTGAAGAGACTCAAGAGACTTATAGATAAGTAAATTAATTGACAAAGTATGTCACCTTATTTATCAGTTCAATGAAGTTACACGGAACGTTTTATATTCCGTTCCTCTTGAATAACGATAACGGAAATGATTTCGTTCTTTATGAAAACGTTACTGTAGTATACCGGTTTATAAATGAACGAAAATTTGAACGGTTTACGAGCAATATTAAACGGTATTTTTAAACCGGTTCCGATCCCTGCCCTCAACGAAATTAAAGGGTAGATCTTGCAAAGCAATCATTTCCGATATCAATCTATCTATTTCCATAGATTTGGGATTGTTATTGCACCATTTTTTATTTTTCAGCAACGTTTCTTTAAGTGTCATCTGTTTTTTTGCCTCTTGCAGCGGCGTGGCTGTAGATGTCGAAGGCTGGGCATTTATCTTTTCAACTTCTGATTGATTAAATTGGTCATATTATGCGACATGCATAGACTTCAAATGACTTTTTAACGAAGTAGTTGTTCTCCCCTTTCTGGAATAAACTTTTAGACACAGTTTACACTTAGCCGTGTCCGCACCCACCTCATCAAAATAGTTCCAAAATGAACTTGATTTTGGTTTCATTGTTCGTATTTTTCGCTCACTTACATTCACCACACACACAGAGTCAATAGTTCGTTTCGTATATTAAATAAAAATATTAATCTTTAAGTAACACAACACAATCAATAGATCGACACGACACGTACGAAGACGGATTTTTATTTACTAAGTAACACTGTTAAATCAAAACAAACAACTACATTACTGCAGCACGTGGCAAGCGGGGGGCATGAGCAAATGACAGGTTTAAACCTGTTTGTTTTTGATGTACACCGCTCATTTCCCCCCGCTGCGTTGCTGTGACATCCGTTATAACTTCCGTTTTGGAAGTAACAGAACCAGAACCGAAGCGGATGTTTAAAACCAAACGGAAGTTCCGACTTAACGGAGGCGGAACCGGAGCTCTGTTACATCCCTGAGTATCTTTATGACTTTTCATTTAAGAATTTAAAACTTTTTGATCCTGTTGAAAACTGAAAAAAATAAAATGAAAATAAAACTGAATCTGTGAAATAAAACTAATGTAAATAATTTTCAAAATGACCACCTTCATGCTCTATCGCTATACAAAGGTGTAACCTTGTGCGTATCTGACGATTTAAATTGACTTCGGTAGCACACATGTCATCAGCTACTTCCCGAATTCTTAAGAGTAAATCTTCCCGTGTATGAATAAATAGGTTTTGCATATACACGCTCTTTAAGAGTTCCCCAGACGTAAAAGTCCAGGGGCGTTAAATCCGGAGACCGAGGACAACAAGCAAGGGTTTGGCTACCGCGTCCAATCCACCGCCCCGTGAAATGGTTGTTTAAATATTCGCGTACGCGAAAAGAAAAATGTGCAGGTGCCCCATCATGCTGAATCCAATGTGTTCGTAGTGTTTCTAATGGTACTTCTTCGAAGTAATCCATAGAATGAAGAGATTGTAAAAATTCCAAGTAATTTTCACCATTCAGTCTGCTTGAAATTTCTACAGGACCTATGAGCTGATTGTTTAAAATTCCTGCCCACATATTAACAGAAAACTCATGCTGGAAGGAAGACTCTCTGGCTAGTTTCGGGTTGTGCTCAGACCAATGATGTAAGTTTTTAGAATTAACTATTCCTGCTCTTGTAAATTGTGCCTCGTCCATCCACAATATTTTCCCGATGATTTGTGGATCTTCTGTCAAAAGTGCGTTCATTCGTTGGCAGAATGCAATCCGTGAAAAGTGGTCGTGTGGCAAAAGGCCTCGCACTTTGCGATAATGGTATGGATGTAGACCATACCGCTTCCAAATTCTCCTAACTTTATCGTGACTTACGTTGTAAATACGCCCTACAGGTCGGATCTTCTATTATTAAGTTCATGTTCCCGTCTTCATCCTGCACTCTTAAATTAATATCTCTTTCGTGAGGAGTTTTCTGTAAGCCCAGTTCTCTGAATCGTCGGTGTAACTGTAACAATAATAATAACGGTTTGTTCAACATAAAATAAGAACTAATGAATGAAGGGATAAAGTAATCAATTAGAGATATAGGTAATTCAACGGAGGTTGAAGTGAATGATAACACACACAGCTAAATGAAGGTTAGTACTGATTGCAAAAAAATGAATGAATGAAATGAGTGAGTGAATGTAAATAAAAACGATTAATATATTTTTGAAAATCATTACTATTTATTGATATACTTATCATTAATGGTATTAAAAGCAGCAAAAAAAGGTTGATCTCAGGTTGTCCAGGTCGCAAAATGACTACATAGGTGGATTGACCACATCGCATAGTGACTAAGTCGCAAAATGCCCACATCTTTATTTGACCACATCGCATAATGACTACGTCGCAAAATGACCACATCTTTATTTGACTACATCGCATAATGACTACGTCGCAAAATGACCACATCTTTATTTGACCACATCGCTTATTGACTAGGTCGCAAAATGACCACATCTTTATTTGACCACATCGCATAATGACTACGTCGCAAAATGACTAGATAGCTTATTTGTCTAGTTTGTGTTTTGTTCTATAAATGTACAGTCAAATGAAACTACATGAGTTTGGTTTGTTTTTTTTAATGAATTACCATTTTGTAACTTAGAACCTAAAATTATTATCTAAACTAAAATAGTTTCTTATTCTAAATTTAAACTAAAATTCTTCTTATTTTCAGTTTTTTGTTGGCCGTATCGTTCTGGAGTCGTTTTTTTTACTGTTTCGTAAATCTAGCATTATTTATTACTTAAGCATATATTTGATTCTAGATATATTTTGAAGAAACTCGTACGCTGTTATTTCTTTACGTGTAACTTTTTTCAACTCGTGTTTCATTTTCCTGTCTAAAATGATATCATTCTTTTTTCTGTTTACTTTTTGAAAAAAAAAACCACGAACGAGCATATCTTGATAGCGAGCTTCTGTTTTTAGTTTATACATAAACTTTATCAGAGTCGGCCTTTGCTGTAGCCGAACACCAATGCGTCGGTGCCATGCCTCCAGAGTATTAGTGGTTCTAAGCCTTTCTGAACTACAGGAAATCAATGACGGGTTTTTTAGCCACTGCCGTGAAAAGTACTCCTTGAAGTTATTAATTTCTTCGCAAGTTGGACTATTCTCGATTATTTCTTCCCATGCTTCACAGATTAGTGATGCGGGTAAAAGGGGCAAATTTTTTATGTATGTGACAAAAACTTCATAAATGTCATTGCCAAAGGACATTACATGACTTATGTATTAATTTGTTTATCGAACAATCATAAGTGGCCAGTAACATACACTTCAAAGTACCTACGGACTTCTTCCAAGATATTATGATTAAACATCTATCAACGTTCAGTTTTCATGGCACCCGTTATAAGGGTAGCAAAAAAAGAAATACGTTCGAAGATTTAATGAATAATAACTTTTATTTTCTGTTATTTTTTAAAACATAATTATGCAGCAGCTAATTGTATCTATATTTATGCTGTATTTATGCTTAAACAGGTTTATATTCTAAATAATTTCATAAAAACTTAATACTTATTTTGCATTCAAAAAAGAATATATGCCAAAAAGGTAACGTATGTCAATTTAATTGTCACACCAAATAAATATTAGTCACTTTAAAGCTAATTAAGTCTGTGTACAAAATTTATACTTATGGAGTTTTATATTGTCCTTATAACTGACGTTTTGTGACCCCAAACAAGACCATCCATGGCCATATTTCCGAGCAGTATGGGAAAATTAGTATTTTACACTTGACTGTACTGGTGTTATGCGATGTAGTCGATCAACCTATCTAGTCATTTTGCGACGTAGTAATGCATAATGATGCGATGTGGTCATTTTGCGACCTAGTCAATAAGCGATGTGGTCAAATAAAGATCTGGTCATTTTGCGACGTAGTCATTATGCGATGTAGTCAAATAAAGATGTGGTCATTTTGCGACGTAGTCATTATGCGATGTGGTCAAATAAAGATGTGGGCATTTTGCGACTTAGTCACTATGCGATGTGGTCAATCCACCTATGTAGTCATTTTGCGACCTGGACAACCTGAGATCAACCCGTAAAAAATAATAAACAAATACTTTTATAAACCACCGTCACTTGGCATATCTTCATCTGATTCGTTAGGATTGATTATAAGGTTTTGGTGTTCGGTTAAGTCATCTATCATAGGTTCCATTTCTATCTTTTTATATCTTTCTTCGTTTTCTTGAGTTTTTCTGAAAATACTGTGAAATGTTTCTTTATCAAGTGCTGCTATTTCTTCGTTTAATTTTCTTATGACGCTATTAAATGTGAACTCAGTATTACTAGCTGCCACTCTTCCTTTTATGATTCCCCAACAAAGTTCTATAGGGTTGAGGTCTGGATGGTATGGTGGCAGACGTAATACTGAGTGCCCATGTTCTTCCATCATTTTAAGCTTTATAATATCATATAAAACTGGCTTCGTGTTCTTTTCAGGATATGGTATTTTGTTTTTGTTTAACCAATCCAACATTTTTGCTTTGTTTGAATTTTTAATCGGACATTGCTCATACTGTACATTATGGTAAGATGCATTGTCTATAACCAAAACTGAATTTGGTTCTAGATTTGGAACCAGCTTCTCCGAGACCAATTTTCTGTAATTATTAAAGTTCATAGAGCCATGATAATCACCAGTTTTTTTTTTCTGATTGAAACGTTAGTAGTGCGTTTGGTACAAACCCATTTTTACTACATGCATGCACAATAATACATCGTTGCCCCTTAGATATCGGCACTTTACATCCTTTATTAGATTTATCACTCCAAGCTTTTGGAGTTAAATGCGAACTATCAATGTAAGATTCATCGGTATACACAATAGGCCGCGAAAACCTAATTTACGTACGATCATCTATAATGAAGTTTTAGATCCAGTAAAGTTTGTCACGTTTTAAAACTTCATGTATTCTTTTTAACGTTGGCATTTTTTTGTGTACTAAATGAAAGTCATATATGCATCTTCTTATGACATCGCAATCAAATTTATCAATGTTGGTTTTTGGTGGTAGTCTTTTTGGTTTCAGTCCCGGTGTGGTGGATTGTGCAGTTGATGATGGTGATGAGCTTTTAGTGCCAGTTTCTTTTAGCACTCCAGTTACGATTCGTTGAACTGTTGATTGTGATACACCAGTTACTTCAGACGTCACATTGTATATTTCCTTCATAGGTTAATGTAGGCCGTCATTTCTTAAATTATATCTAAAATTGAAAATCAAACGAACTTACCAAGTGAAGTTCGATGATAATTATGTGAACAGCTTAATTCGACGCGATTTACATTATTTACGTGTTGTAGATGTGCTCCCAAGCATATATCCTTGCACGGACTTTAAAGTTTTTTTTTTTTTAAATATTGGTCTGCATTCGGGTCACTCCCACTGACAGCTGCTGTCACTTGGCTGTATCGGCGGTCTATGAGTTCAACCTGCTCGTCATTATGTTTAAAGCAAATCAAGTTTTTGCACTTTAACTCATGAGGGTTGGGAAAATCTGTAATCAGGGAGGGTGTGCGTAAATCGCGTCGAATTAAGCTGTTCACATAATTATCATCGAACTTCACTTGGTAAGTTCGTTTGATTTTCAATTATGTTTCACAGCTTAATTCGACGCGATTTACATTGTTTACGTGTTGTAGGATGTTTAGAGCATGGTAAAATGCAAAAAATATATGTAATAATAAATGAAAACAGGTGAGTGGTTGTCATTTTTTTAATCTTCAGTAATTTAACTTGTTATACAGATAACTTGTAGATAACCTCTATGGTAAAGCTACTTATATTATTAATGTCCATCTATCTAGATTAATGATGAACATTACTGATTTTTTTTTCTTATATTACAGGTTGTTCGATGACAAAATCGACCTAGCAAATTGATTGGGATCAACGAATATGGAAGTGTCTACACCACTGCAACGGAGAGTGTCTTTAATCCAGTGACTAAGTGTTTGTGACGAAACCTTTGAATGTGGACGTTTGTAACTAATAAACAAAGTATCATTATTTTTACGCAGTGTTTTTGTCTTATTTATGTATTCCTCAAGACATCTAGCTGAACAAATTTCTGGACGAGTATCAAAATATGGTAAGCGTAATAGGGGCTGAAATGAATTGGGCTTTGATGTATTTACGCAATCTGGTATATGAATTATAACATCAATAGGAGCTTGAACCTTTATATTTTTCAATGATATGAGAGAAAATGTTTGCAGGCCTAAATTAACACTTCTCAGAAATAGTAAAGTGCGTAATTGGCCACGGCCATATAATATCATCAATATAAATTTGCTCAAAGTCAGCCATAGGTAGTAAGTATTTTATCCACATCACAATAGATAACCATGTTGGAAGTTGAATTATTCGACGATACTTTTATAGGCGTACGAGACTTTAACCTGAAACAAAGAAAGACTAAATAAATTATGTGATTTTATTGATAAATATCTCTTCTATATAGCAACTAACAAAAAATACTACCTTCCAGGCATGAATCACATATGTAATCAAAACCAAAGTCGCCATCTATGCACTCAGCACAGTACCATTTTTTGCAAACCATACATTTTCCTTTACGCCCTAAGATAGAAGTGAGACATTTTTTACATTCCAGCATTGTAGTTAACGATTCAATTTTAGGTTTGCTGGTTTTCCTGGTATATCTGTCGCTTCTCCGTTTCTCAGGTACGCGTTCTTTTTCGATGGGTACAGTAATGTCCGGTAATAGTCTTTCAGGTGATCGTGTCTCGACCTGTTCTACAGCCTGAATTAAAATGTTATTAGCAACACTTTTATTTTTAAATACATGGTCCTCTTTTTTTGTGCTATATCTGCCACTTCTACGTTTCTCAGGTACTTGTTCTTTTTCTTCTAGTACAGTAATGTCCGGTAATAGTCTTTTAGCTGATCGTGTCTCGACCTTTTCTACAGCCTGAATTAAAATGTTATTAGCAACACTTTTATTTTTAAATATATGGGTCTCTTTTTTTGTGCTATATCTTCCGGTTTTCCGTTTCTGAGGTACTTCATCTTTTTCAATTGGTACAGTAATAACCGGTAGTTGTCTGTCAACTGATTGTGTCTCGACCTTTACTATGCCCTGTATTAATTTTTTATCAGAAATAACTCCATTATTCACTGATATCTCATTGATTGTATACTCGTAAGGCTGATTTTGGTAATCGTCATCACGATCCCTCCAAAGCAAAAGTTCGTTTTCTTCCCCTAAGGGAAATACTGACACGTCATCAATGTCCATTGATTCAGTCAAATTATCGGTAAAAGGTTTAAGGCAAATATCTACTAAGTCCAAAAACAGATGAGGCTCACACATAGTTTCATTTTTGCCATCACCAGTAACATTTTTAGCCATTTGTTCTACCAGGCTTGGGTCAGTGTGTCCGCTGGAAGATGAAGGGTCAAATATCGTAGATATTTCCTTTTCACTCATTGAATCAGGTGTTACAAAATGTAATTGTGGTAAATAACACTCACAATGTCCTCTCAGGTCTCCACAAAAGCAACTAAAAAAGCAACTGTATTTGATTTTGAACGGTATACCGTCTTGGCAGGTAATGACCTGATGCAATTGGGGATCTCGTAAAAAAAAAAAACTACTTGTTTTTATATTATAGAATTATAGAATAGACTTTAATAAGCAATTAAAAAAAAAAAAACGATTTTTTGGTTGCGTCACATAATTATAAAAAATAAAAACAGATTATTAAATCTGGGACGGATTAAGATGGACACTAACCTTAGTCCGTTACATAATTAAAAAAACAGTGACAGATGTGCCATTGACAGCTACCCTGTCATAAATTAAAACAAACAACATAACTTTCGCATGAGATTTTACGCCAGCTTCTTTCTCTATGTTTTCGGAATGTGCTCTGGATTTCTTTTTTCGACTGCTTACCCACACCGGACCTTTTATATTGCCTGCTTCGACGATAACTCTTGCTTTGTACCCTGAACCTGACCTTGATAGCTGATACGACGACTTGGAAACTGATACTGGAATTTGAAAACTGCAAAATATGAATAGAACCACTGATTTTGTTAGAGCGGACACATCAAATCTGCCAAAACCAGATACGATTATGCTTATGAAGTTTATGAACACTTTCACTTGAAATATACAAAACGTCTCTTTTGTCGACCCATTTACAAACACATATATTTTTACAATCGTGTAATATGATACATTCTCCTTTTTTTAGTTTTGTTTTAAGAATTTTTGGATTTCCTTTTCTGTTGACCCTTAATGTACCGGTGCAAAATGTTTTCTTTATGAGTAGTTGAGATGTTGGCGGATTAAGGAGCTAGGTAGGTGAAACGAAAGCAAACAACCGACTCGAACTGAAGCTCGTTTATTACTAACGGCCGCGCGGCGCACGGCGTGGCGCGTCGCCATTTGTACCTACGCGTTGCGCGCGCAGGCGCGTTGCCATAGTACACGTCAGTAGTTCTCTTGTTAGGGCAATACTGCTGTAATAATTATTAATATATAGCGAATGCCCTAAATTTTCCAAATCTTTCATTAAGAACTTTACAACTTTGTGAGAATGCCCACGTCCACCGACAAGAGTGTCCCTTGTAGAGATGGGCAAAATGTATCACTAAAATTACATTTCAATCTTTAAATGTATCTTTCGATCATTGGGATATGTATCACTCTTTTGTATCTTTATATCCCTATGTATCAGTAGCTCACGCTCGCGTGACGACACGCAGCGTATTGCACTGTATTGCTCACTCGCTCAGCGTGGCTAGCTTATCTCAACTCAATCCAATAAATCAGTGAATCAATGACTGACTGAATTGAATCAGTACCTACCTATATAGTTGTTTGCACTTTGCTTGGTCGTTACATTAGGATCGGGGTCGTTACTTTCTAAGTTAGGTATTTATTGGGCTGCTGTTTTTTCTAAATATCTATTTTTTATGATTGATAAATATTTAATAGTTTATTGGTAAATATGAAATAAAATAAAGAAAATACCTAACAAAGAAGTACAGACCACTGATATTATATAGTGTACCGATTTCCCTTCATACTTTTACAGGCTTAGGACTGTCAACCTATTTACATGCAGTTATTGATTTATTTTATTTTAGTTGAAATTATTCAGAAAAAAGTAAATTTTTAGGTTGGCGTATTTAGAAATCGGTTTCTATATACAATGATTTTTTGATTATTATTTACAACATTATTTTACATAATTATGTACATATCTTATTCATAGTTGCAACTTATGAATAGGAGTTGCGATATTTTTTTTGTCGTTAATCGCCTTCTCCGTTCATTCAGCGTATATCCCGCTTTCGAAAATATCCTCTCGCAAGGAACAGACGTAGCTACGAGATTGTGCCTTCTCATAATATAATTAAATAATAATGGATAAATGTTCTTCCGAGCATGCCACCATGTTAAGGGATCTTCTGTACGCTTTAAAAGCGGCTCCTGAAGGTATTTGTCCAGCTCCACTATTCCCGCCGCCGTTGGGTTTTCTGTTTGTCTAACCACTTCTTGGTCAAACTCAAACCAAATTGATTGACTAGGACCACTTTCTGGTTGCACTGCCTCTACCGCTGACGTTGTTGTTGGTATCATTGAGCTAGCGGAACTTCGCCCAATTTTAAACTTTAAATCCTTCAGAGCCCTATCGTATAATCTCGCGTCCTGGAATCCCTTGTTCTTGAACCGTGGATCTAGAATTGTAGATTCCGCGGTTAATACATTTGCTTCTACTTGACCGAATCTATGATTTAGCTCCTTGTACAAATGCTCAATGAGATTTTTTACTTCTGGCACATTAACCGTGTTTTGCGCTTGCAGCCTCCTAATGTGACCCAGCATAACTGTGACTCTGCAACTCCTGAATGTGTTTTTGGATGGGGCTCCTAATGTCGATGTGTTTGCGAGTAGATGGGCGATGGTGCGTGATGAATGTCTGAGGTTTTGTGTGAAGATGGATGCACGGCCTTCAACTGTCTCCTAACTTATTAATGTTATATTATTTTTATTGTTTACTGTTTTGTCACTCTGTTAATACTATTTTTGTTTTCTTCTAAAATTCACAGTGCTTTAGTCTTTACTGTAATGCTGTGTAATTTCTTTGAATAAATAAATAAATAATAAATAAAATAATTCGACACAGTGGAATGACCTTAGACAAGGAGACATTTTTTTCACCGCTCACTTCGACCGTTACGTCAAAAAACATTTTCAATACAGGGAGAACCGATTCAACTACCGCCCAGTCGTAATCGGTCAATGCAAGGTCAGGTCTGGTGAGGGCTATAGTGGCTATAATAGCATCTTTCGCCGAGCAAAACCGATTTAGCATGTCGTAGGTAGAGTTCCACCTGGTGGCGACATCTTGTTTCAATTTAAGGGTTGCAAGACCTAGTTGCTTCTGCATCGTCACTAATTTATTATTTGCTTGCGAACTCCGCTTAAAAAACTCGACGACGCTTTTAACTTTACCAACAACGTGGGCCAAATGCTGCAACGCTGACTGGACGCAGAGGTTCAAGGTGTGGGCAAAGCACGGAATTTGCCGCCAACCACCATCTCTTAGAGCTGCCGTAATGTTGGCGGCGTTATCGCTGGCGATCGCGGTAATTTTAGGCTCAATATTCCATTCTGTTATTATATTTTTGAGAAATTGTATAAGATTTTCACTGGTGTGCCTCTCGTTATATTCTACACATCCCAGTAAATTTGAGTGTAATTTTGTATTTTCTGAAGTTGAGACAACATAATGTGCCGTAACAGCTATATAACTGTCATTGTTGTCCGACGTCCAGCCGTCAGTCGTGAGGCAAACTGCGTTGGTGTTTTCCAGCTTTTGCTTCACTTTTTCTTCCTGCTTTTTACACATCTTGGGAATTAATGACTGGGAAAGTGTTTTCCTTGTCGGAAGCTTGTACCCTGGGCACAGCATATGTACAAATTTTTTAAAGTTTTCGTCCTCCACCATACTGAATGGATAATACCCAGTTGCAACCATGCGCACAAGCTGCTCATCTATCTGTTCCGCCCGCCGAGGCGGCACGGATTTTGTGCTTTGCGCATATTCCTTCATGGATGGCTGATTTGGCTGATGAGAAGGTAACCCTGAAGAGGAGGGGCCAGGGGCAAGGGCATTTATAAAATTGTAAGAAGCAGGTTCTTGCGGAGTTTCTGTAACAGTTTCCTGCGGCGCTGACTGCCTTTGAGCAACGAGGGGTACAGTGGGGTGTTTGTTTTTCAAATGTCTACCCAGGTTACCGCAATTTCCACTGGGGACATTCAGAATGTTCGCACAATAAACGCATTTCGCTTTTTTGGGTTCCACTTCCTCGAAATGGTTCCACACTGCACTTCGTTTTCGCGAACCCGATGACATTTTTTTATTATCGTCAAACACTATAGTACAAAATTATTTACACTTAAATTAAATTAAATAGTCACTAACACTAACCAACTAACACTAAACACTAGGCTAATTAACTTGAACTAAGTACGAGACTACTTTAAAGTATTTACATTGAATGTCTTATTTGAATTAAATTTAACTGTACAAAACTTCTGCAAATCATTATTTACACTGAATATCTTTCATTTACACAATATTAATAATAATTGAATACTCCCGAATTCCCGATGCCGAACGATCGATACCGAACGGAGTACGGAGGTCAAGTAAAGTAGATATTTTGTTAAATTTTGTAAATCGCAATCCTTTTTTTTATTTTTTTCTATCCTGATCCTAAAACTAGTAGATTTATGACTTAAATTAGTTTGCATTGTTTACTAAAACTTTTTAAAAGCATTAGAATGTTCCCACGATACCTTTGCATATGATATTAAACGGCAAACTATAAAAATAGCGCTTATCACCTATTAAATAAGATTTCTAACTGGTGTCACTTCATTGCAAAGTTATTGTGGGATGAATCGACAAGTGCAGTTAAAACCAATATAATACTTAAATTTTCACTTATTTCTAAACGACTCTAAGTCCTACACGCTAGTAATAGAGTTGTCTATTTACCATTATGACCGAAAAATGTCAAGTTATAATGGTCATACGGCATAGCATCCCACACACTCTCTCCGTCCGACCTCTCCGTCTTGCAAATGTGCGACAGAACATTCCAAATAGTGAGGTGCGAAAGAGACGTCTCGTCGCGTGGCCTTGGAGTGGCCGGCCGTCCCGGCCGCGCCGAGCGAAACGATACGTATACATACAGAGATAGAAAGAAAACGGCAGTGACTCCCGTGAGTGAATGAGTTGTAAAGATACACTGATACATTCGGATGTGAACGGATACAAAGAGTGATTGATGGGAACGGAGTGATACATATCTTTTTTATCTATCTCTCCTGAGTTACCCATCTCTAGTCCCTTGCACCAGCGTACATGTGTAGTTTCCAACAAACTCGTCGTACGTCTGCTAGAGTATAAAACTGCACTCCATATCGATGTCGCTTGGATTTCATATATTGACGAAACGATAGTCTTCCTCGAAATAACATTATTGACTCGTCTATCGCTATTTCTCTTGTAGGATGATAAATGTTCTTCATAACGTCGTTAAATGTATCTACCAGCGATTTTATTTTCTTGATGCTTTGCATGTCGGCCTCCCGTTGAACATTTAACGTTTTCATTATAAGTAGAAATTTATTGCGACTCATGTACTATCGAACCAACGGAACCCTGACCCACCATGGAACCTTGTCACAATGATTGACGTACGATTGTCGTATAGCGTCGTATGACAGTCCTAACGTCAATCACTGTGACAAGGTTCTATGGTGGGTCAGGGTTCCGTTGGTTCGATAGTACTTTGAAATTACTGAATATGGAAATAAATAATGAGTCTTCCAGTAATCCACAGTTCTATTTAATTTTATTGTCCCCATGTGAATTAGGATACCGAGAAACGACTTAAACGTATTTACATCAATCGGGACCCACTCCTTAATGCGACTGTAAGGCCGTAACGGTGATTGTAGTAATTAATTCGCATATCTATTGGTGTAAGTGATAATTAAGTCCATTATGCTGGGCATCAAAATAAGGTATAAAAAGTCAATAGGACTTTTTCCTGCCATATCAGATTTCAAGCCAGGAACGGCAGTAAAGCGAATATCAGTTTGAACCGGTGGGTTACCATTCAACCAGTCTTCAACTGTCTCCGTCGACGCTGCATGGTGATCTGTGTCATCGTCATCCATAGTTAAATAATCCACCAGCAGATTAGTTTCCGTTATGTCAGCACCATCTTCATCCTCTTCAACTTCCAAGTGATGGTCGATGTATGCGATTATGGATAAGAATTAAAAGATGATAAAATATTAATGCTTTTACTTCAGGAAATTTAAGGAGATGGTGATATTATGCGCACGCGCGTTCCCTGGCGCGGCTCGCTGGCTATTGCTGGCGGCGGGCGCACGCCCGCGCCCCCCGCGGTTCTCGCCCCGCCGTCGTCATTGGTCGTAGATATTCTGGGCGCCCATTGGAAGGAGCAGGAGAGACCACAGTGACAGCAGGAACTGACGCTTCTTCCAAAAGATCTTCTTCGTTAAACAGCGTGCCCTTGTTCCGTGCGCGCCGCTCGATGCCCTTGGTAGTGACGAAGTCCGCTACTTGAGTGACTCCATCCTTGCCGGGGTATAAACGGTAAACTCTTCCCAGTTTCCATTTCATAGGCGGGATGTGATCTTCCTTAAAGATCATCATAGCGCCTTCTTGTATGTCTTTGTAAGGAGATTTCCATTTCGTCCTTTTGTTTAGTTCTGAAAGGTATTCGTTATGCCACCTCTTCCAGAAACCTTCTCGTAACGCTTCGATCAGCTGGTATCTACTTCTGATGTTTCGCTCCGTAGCAGCTGGGGGCGCCGGCAGCGACGTCAGAGGCCGCCCGATCACGAAGTGCCCTGGAGTGAGTGGAGAAAGGTCGCTTGGGTTACTGGATAAAGAAGTAAGGGGTCGGGAGTTGAGGACTGCTTCGATCTGAGTGCAAAGAGTGCTCAACTCCTCGAACGTTAAACTACAATTTCCTATTACTCATTTTAAGTGGAATTTTCAGCTTTTTACGCCGGCCTCCCACAAGCCGCCGAATGTTGGGGAATAAGGAGGATTGAATTTAAATTTTATTTCTTCCCCTGCTACGAAGTTAAAAATAGAATTTATGCCTGATGCCAATTCTCTGCTCAACTCATTGCTCGCCCCCACAAAATTAGTGCCATTGTCACAATGTATCTGATCAGGTCTTCCTCTACGAGAAATAAATCTTCGAAGGCAAGAGATGAAAGCGTTAGTTTTGAGATCACTTACGATTTCCAAGTGAATGGCTTTGGTACAGAAGCAAATAAATAAGCAAAGATAACATTTTGTAATTTGATTACCGCGGCCCTTCTTACTTGAAATTTGCAGGGGACCAGCAAAGTCTGTCCCGCATATTTGAAACGGATAGTTTCGTGTAACTCTGCTCGAAGGAAGCTGTCCCATCAACGGCTCCATGGTTTTGGCTCTAAAACGAGTGCATGTGACACATTGGCGAACTAATTTCCGTGCCAATGATCTACCTCCAATAGGCCAAAACTGATCCCTGAAGCTTGACAGGAGCAGTTGAGGACCAGCAGGGCATTTATTTATGCGATGAGCTGCTGAGAGTTAAATGTTTTCTATGTAATTAAATCTGCACTTGTGTATAACTTTGTTTAATAGTCACAGTAAACACTTTGCTTTGATTGAGATTGAGTCTAATTGTCCAAGATTGTTCATGGAAATAACTACCAGTAAGAGACGACAATTCTTCAAGGTATTGATTTTGATTTCTTATACACGACTCTTGCTCCAGGTCTTTCAAGCTTTGAACGGCATTCTGTATTTCCTCTACACCTTCTACAAGCTCCATATTAGCCACTGAGAGAAAAAAACAGTAACAATCCATTAGTATTTTGAAAACAGTTACTTTATTTGCAAAAATTTCCATACTAACCTAAGAAATCCGATATCGTACCTAAGTACGCTGTTTTCGCATCCGACATCGCTTCCCGCTCGTCTCGTTTTTCTTTGTATTTACCAATCATGGTAAATAGTAACTGACGCGTATTACTTTTAATAGTTTTGTTCATAATTAACACCAACACTGTTAAAGAAAACCGCAATATTTATCCCAACCGCCACGTGTGACGCGACAGTACAGTGACGTTTGACGCAATTGGCATTGTTGCCATTTAAAAAGTTTTTATTAAATCTCAGTCTCGGCTTTCATTAGCCAGACGAGTCTGGCCAATGAAAGCTGAGACTGTAAAATAGCGGCAAATTTAAAAAATCGGCGTGTTGCAACACCGCGTGTAGTGCAAAAAAAACAATAATAATACTTGAACAATAAAATAAATTTGAATATACGAGGGGCGGCTGAAAAGTAATCTACCTAGCAATAAAACAAAAGACTGTCGTGGCTAATTTATTTTTATTTTTCTATTTAGTCCCCTGCTAGTAAAATGCACTTTTTTTTTTTTTCAAATATTGATTTAAACCATTAAAAATAAAATCTTTCGGTTTGTCGTCAAAAAGTCAGTAACCGCAGCCTTCATTTCGTCATCGGTCATAAACCTTCGTCCCCTGAGGTCTTTCTTGAGAAGTCTAAACAGAAAATAGTCACAGGGGGCTAAATCTGGACTATAAGGGGGGTGATCAATGGTTTCGAAGCCATTGTCTTTAATCGCTAGCTTCGTTGTGCGGGCGGTATGCACTGGTGCGTTATCGTGCAAAATTAGAATTCCTTTCGTTTACCTCGCCGTTTTTCTTTTATTGTCTCTCTTAGTTGATATAGTAATAATCAGCATTCATTGTAGTTTTCTTCGGTAAATAATCTATGAGCAAAATCCCTTCTGTGTCCCAAAAGATTGTAGCCATAAGTTTACCTGCCGATGGACAGACCTTGAATTTCCGAGGCGGCTTCTCATCCTTAAATTTCCACTGTAACGACTCTTGCTTACTTTCCGGGTCCCATTGTCGAATCCAAGTCTCATCACATGTTACAATTCTAGAAATTATTGCTTCCTCTTTCCCTCGACTCATGTCCCAAAACTCTTCGCAACATTTGACACGCCTCTCCATGTCAAATGCAGTCAACATTCTGGGGACCCAACGTGCACTAACCTTGGACATGTTCAAATGCGCATGAATTATTTCATTGACTCGCTCTTTACTGACGCCCACATCTCTAGCTATCTCCCACTGCTTCACTCGTCGGTCCTCTAATATAATTTTTTTCACCCTGGCTACATTTTCATCGGTGACGGCCGAAACTGGTCTTCCGCTACGAGGATCATCTTCCAGGCTCTCACGACCTAACTTAAACTGCTTTGACCAAAACTTTATAACAAATTCGGAAGAACACGAACTGCAAAACACACGTAACATACGCTGTCTGATCTCCGAAGGCGTATTCCCTTCTTTAGTCAAAAACTTAATCACCGCACGCTGCTCGATTTTATCAATTTTCACTTTTTCTACTGACATGTTTGAAACAATTGTAGGAGACCAATAAACGTGATGCAAATAGAATAACAAACGAATATAAATCCATACCAGCCAGCATAATTTTGTATATATTTCTGACCAAGGAGATTACTTATCAGCCGCCCCTCGTACATTGTTAGAAAGGGATACTTTATGGATGATGGATCTTAATCATAATCTAGTTACTAGTTATTAGGGGTGTCGCCAGTGATTAAATTAAATTACCAATGAGTTACTTACCTAAAAAGTTCATTATCGTACGTAAATATTCGTTTTTCTGGGCGAATTCAACATTTTTCTCTTCTTGTTTTTCATTAAACTTGCCTATTATAGTATGAAGTAACTTTCGCACAGTACTTTTAATCGTAGTATAAATGATGAACGCTAGAATTAATGCAAATATAACACAAACAAATATGAGTGAGTGACGAGCGACCTCTGTTTGACAACGCTTTGACAGTTGCTTTATTGTTGCCATATCAAAAGTTATACCATAGAAAATATCTCAGTGTCTACTTTCATTAGCCAGACTCTATCTAGGTAAACTCATTTAGCAAAAATGGTTGTGAGAAAATCATTTATCAATTTTCAACTGCTTGAGCGACCGAATAAATTCAAAAGCACATATCTTCTTAGAAGAGGATTTAAATCTAGGAGGTGTAAGTTTTCTTTTAACTTGATACTTTCCTATTTCCCAGATATAGCCATTCTTTCTGGCCATTTGAATTTCTTTTCGTCAATTTTCTTTGCTAATTTAACGTCAAAGGTAGCCAAATACTCTTTTAAAACTTGACCCACAAATCGGTGCAACACATTTTTTTCTGATATAAAATTCACCACTACCCAATCACCTTTGTGAACATTGTCTTTTATAAGTTCGTTTACAGCTCTTTCTTCCTTGCTATATTCTTCTTCGCTGGAATTGGCTAGTTGTAAGGGATTTTCATCTTCGGAATCTATAGTATCGTAATTTATGTTTTGTCTTTCCCCTCTTCTCATAGTTGTAGCTTTCTGATTTGGCAATGTACCCTTTTTATTCCATTTTCTAATTTCAGCTGGGTTAGTTTTTTCCTTTATTTTTTTTCCACGTGTTTCAGTTTCATTTCTTTTAAGTGAGTTGGTAAGAATATTTAGTTGAACCTTTTTTTTGTTGCCTTGCCTTTCTTCAGTTTTGCTTTGGAACGTAAATGAATACTATCCGAGCTTACATATTTGGAAGTCGAGGGCGAAGACTTTATTACAGAAGAGCCATTGCCAGGATGTTGAGTTAAGTTGGTATGTGACATCCAAGGGCGATTCCTGACCTTTTTGTAGAGAGCTAGTTGTAGTGACGGAAATATCTTCGTCAGAATACAGAGCAATTGTAAGCATTTTATTAACAACCGATAAAGAGTGCTTGGCCAGTGTTGGACAAGTAGAAGTTGAACCTGAGAAGATTCAAGATTACATCCTTCAGCTTCTGGTGTTATTTGCAACTCTACTGGCAATTGCGAGTGTGTTAGGCATAAAAATGGCTCGGATCTTTGAATCATTGCAACGTCAAATGATGAAATCAGGGTCGATTCACCATCGTTTTGCTCAAAATTGTCTACTATTTCAGGCCTGTTCGTCGATATTTGCAAAGACTGCTGGGCCAATGTCGGACAAGTAGACATAAGAATATCGGACGATTCAAGATGAAATCCTTCAGCTTCTGGGGATATTTGCAACTCTATTGGCAATTCAGCTTCACTCCGGGCTACAAATGCTTTCGATCTTTGTATCATTGCAACATTAGATGAGGAACACCATTGTAATACATCGTCATTATCGTCAAAATTATCTGGTGTTTGAGACCTATATGTTGATATTTCTATAATACCGTCGTTTGGTGATTCTGCACATTTTCGAGCTAGATTTTCTGGCCTTTGAAGTTGAATAAGTAATGAGCACGGTGCTGATTCATCGTCGTTTTCTGGTGTTTGAGGCAAATACGTATTTATCACTACAGTACCCGATTTTGAAGACTTCTCCGTAGAATAGCTGTAATATCCGAGGTGTTTGCCATGGGGACAACCCAAGTAACACAGTCATGCTATACGCTCCGTAACGTGTGAGTAAAGGCTATTGAAATAGCCAAATACTGAATTATATTCTCTTTCGACTTTTATAACTCCTTAAGCTTCGGAATCCGGGGACAACGTGAAGTCTTGACTCTCAATCGCCTTGCACGCGTCTTCAAACAACTCTTTCAGGAACGGCATGTCGTCGTCGGATGGTACATCCTTTCGCTTAGCTGGTGAGAGAGCTATACGGATGAGGGGGCCATAAGGTCGGTCAGACTGGGAGACAGTTCTGCTACCTTCAGGCAACGCAGAAGTGTCAGCCTTCTCCAGGTGAGTGATCTGACGTCATCCTTGTCTTGAAAAGATGTGAAGTCCTCGCTGTACAACTCTTGTGGGTTATTCTCATGGCCAAGGAAGTTCCACGTATAATGAGGTAGGTTTAGTACTATACGTGCATCTTGGATAAATCCAACGCCAAGAAGGGTTTGGTTCTCGCGGGACTCCGGCAGAACGATGAACGTGGTACTGACAACTCTTCCGCAAATGGTGACATCAACCACTGTGGCGAGTACCTTCTGGTTTCGCCGGATGCCGTCCGCTAAGGTCACTATGACGCGCTCTTCCTGAAATGTACATCCAGTCGTACACAAGTGTGTGTATAGTTCAAACGATGCTATGTTGGACTTGGCTCCAGTATCTATGAAAGCTACTCCAGTCTTGCCTTTAGTTGATATATACACAACGGGTCTGGCCCGGGCATCAGTTTGGATACCCAGAGAACAAAACCCTATTTCCTTCGGGACTCCGTCGGCATTTCTTGTTTTGTAACACGTGGCGCAGTTGCTACGCACTACGCCAGGGGTACCACACCCATAGCAAGAGTATTTGTGGCCAGAGGTAGTGGTTAGTTTGGGTACTGTTGCTTCTGGTGCTATAAATGCTGGTTGGGCAGACGGGGTAAGATCCGTTGTCCGTTTTGAATCCTCCTTCTCCTTCTTTCTGCAGTTTTCGATCGTGTGGTTGTTCATTCTGCAGTATGTACACCGCAACTTCGTAGGCTTGTTGGATAATCCCGCAAGCTGCGATGCGCTTGGAGTTGGCACCTTGCCGGCAGTCTTCCGGTTTCGAAGACGCTCTTCTGCCTCTTCAGCTGCTTTTAACAGGCCATCGTATGTTGTGAAGGAATCACGTGACACCTTGTCACGAATGTCCAGACTAAGCAATCCAAACAGCATGTCCAGTTGTTGGGACTCTAAGAGCTCTGGACTGGGAAGTAGTGAAAAAAGCATCCTCTTCTGGGCTATAAAGGATTCCGTGGTAGTGCCAGGTCCCTGTGTTGAAGACATAATTTCTTGGTAAATGGCATATGCTGGTTTCTTCGGAGCAAAGGCCTTCCTGATGCGCGCTTGGAACTCGGCCCAGGTATCTACTTTGCTCTTCATCCCTTGCCACCATGTAGCTGCATCGTTTTTAAGAAGCAGGGGAAGACCCGTCAACGCGTCCACGTCGCTAATTTTCTCGGAACTCTTGAAGATATTGATAGCGGCCAGGAAAGCTTCGAGTATGTCCGATTCTTTTCGACCATCATAAGTTATGCTGCACGTGGTGAAGGATCCACTTTTGGGTGCCATGGCGGTTAACATCCGCTCAAATTGGTCTTCTGTGAATGATACCCCCATTGTGCTGGCCTTGCGGGGCTTCCGGGTTTTTGGCGCAGCGCGTCTTCCAGCCGTCACCAATTTGGGTCCAGAAGTTCTCCGTTTAGAGTTCGTTGGTGTTGAAGACTCGTTTTCAGTTTTCATTAGGACCTCCTCCCACTTTTTCGTTTGCTCGTGCCCCGACGTTGGGCTGCCAGTTGTCTGTATTGAAAAGTCTACTGCTTTTTCAGCTGTCAAGGCATCTCCATATCCGAAGAAAAGGCGCTTATTTATCTTATCTGCAATTTCTTTTTCATCGCGGATTCTCTTGGGATGGTTTTCGCGAAATTGATCTTTACGCTTAGTGTCACGCTTCACTTGTCCAGGTGGGCGTCTGGATCTAGGCTGGGGTGCCGGCTCCGTTTCAGGGGGCGGCTCACGCCAATTGTTGAACGATGATTGGGGGGGCTGACGGCGGTCATTCCTGCGGTCATTTCCTCTTTGGTAACTCATAGTTGTTGGGTATTCCTGGAATCCAAATTGTCAAATTTTCTTTAGGCTTAGTAATATCTTCTATACCGCATGTAACTCAGATGTTATTAAGTTTAAAGCATTACAGATGACTTTAATATGAAAAAGAGTGCCTGATACAGCATTTATAATTGTATAAGTTGCTGAATAAACGTAGTTATCTAATACTAATATACAAACTTTACTCGTATATGTGTATATATTATAGCATATGTATTTAGATGAATAGTGGTTCCACCACATCACTCCCTCCAGAGACCGTCTACGGGCGATAATAATCTGGGAATCTGACCCGCCGGCCTGATCTAGTGTACCAATTTCCGATATCGTTAATCTGCTCCAGAATGCTTAGATCCTCCTTGTAATTCCTCCTCCTTGATTGTCCTCAAAGTGAAGTTTTTTATAGGAGAGATGGTCAAAGTTTTCAACGTGTTTTTTTAATTTTTGTGTAAGATTTTTTTATTATATCTATTGTGTTTATAATCAACGGATGCGTATTTTATTCCTCTATTGATCTACAAATATAAGTTTTCGCTAGGTTTTCATTTAAGGCTTAGAGGATCACATAAGTCCCTTAAGCATATTTATAAAAGACGCTTCAATGTCGTGAGAAATATCTAAAATTATTTAATGAAAACAACAGAAACTATATTAAATAAAGTATTTATTAAATTTATATATTTTTAAAACAAAAACATATCACACTTTACTGGAATAAGTCTCAAATAAAAAAAAATCCTTCTAAAAACTCAAAAATTATAAAATCTTACTCGGAAATGTAAAAAAAATATTCAGCACGAAAATTATATCATAAAAATGCTCTTAAAACTTAACATTATTCTAATATTAGGCACTATTGGCAATATCCTGAGATCTTAATGTTATTAGGAACAAAGTTTTAATGAGATCAAACGGTAAATTCGTAAAAAATACTAGTAAATCTAACATATTCAATTAAATATCACATAGAACAAAGTATCACATATGCTTTACCCTTTTACATTTTATTATTTATCTACCCTATTATGTAAAAAAGCTATAATAGTGTAAGAGTAACAAAAAAATCTCTCTCTTCTAAAGTAAAGTTATAACAATATTACCATTAAAGTTAAAGATTTGTATAAAAACCCTCGTAATATTTCGGAATAACGATTTTTGAATTAATTTCAGTAGGTATACCCTGTTTCTTTGCCACTGAAACATCCAGTTTGCGTGAATACACTTTTCTCAGTACGAATTACTAGGCGTATTTGTTTTAGTTTGGTCGTGATAATCGTTTTAATATTGCACTGGATGGACCAAGTTTTGGTGATACATTTTCATCAGAATCTGAATCGGAAGCAGCAGGTCTTATTTGGAAATCAGGATCTTTCACGCTATCATCCGATGAAAAGTCGCTTGTACTGTCATCTGAAGTCGAACCAACACAATTTTCTTCTGAGTTATTGTCAGAGTCACTATCGCCAACGATTCCATTTAATTTAGATACAATGTATTCATCACTTTCCGGCAGACATGAGATATTTAGGCTTAGTTGACTATCCGGTATCGAATCTGAATCACAAGAATCGTCTTCTTCACTCCCTTTCGTCACCATTTTTAGAATACGGTATGCTCTGCTACCCATTCTGTAAATTTAAAATAAAAGATAAACTAGTAAATATTATATCTATTAGAAATATTAAAATATCACAGGAAATAACACAGCGACGTGTCAAAACTTCATTACAATGAAAAATATGTTGAATGTTAAATGTTTCATTAATATTATTTAATGATAAGCTTCGAAATTCCCAAGAAAATAATATATTAAAATTACTGTACAGTCACCGTCATAAATAAGTGATGATTTATGTACCTTGTCGCTCTTAATCGTTTGACAATTGCATATGACATTTCAAACACGACGTTAAAGTGACAAGGCTCATAAATGATAACTTATTTATGCCGGTGACTGTACGTCCTATTTTAAATACAAATTGTTACTACTTATAAATAAACCAAATTTTATCAAAATCGGTTCTAGGGCGCATGCATCAATGCTAGGCTTGACATCTGGCTTTAAAGTTAAATGACATTCAAAATTTTTTATACAACCAATGCCTTGAAAGACCTGTTTATATTGTTGGAATAAAATTTCAGGCGACTCAAGTTCTATATTGTCATGGAAATCCACTTTGTGAATTCTTTTAATCAACTTTAATTGTTCAGAAGTATTTCTTTCTATAATATTTTGACAATCTAGATTGGCAATATAGAATTGTATTTTATGAATTGATCCATTAAAGTTACAATCTAGTTCACATTGACCTACTGTGGGTATTGTATGCCCAGTTAAGGTTGACAAGTTAAATTTACTCTTCTTAATTATGTGAGTAGGCAATTTTAACTTTAGAAAATCATTATAAGAGATGATGTTTGTGTCAGCTCCGGAATCAATAAGAAATTTAGTTGAAATTTTATGAATTTCTATATTGATTGTCCAAGGGTTTTCAGTGACATGATTACATTTTATCGAGGCTAAGAATAAAAAATCATCATCTTGATAATTATGTTCCACAGTGACCGATACTTGTTTAGGACAGTACTTACTGTCATGGTTAAATCTTTGACAGTTGTGACATTTTACTCCTTCAGCTGGACAGCGATGTCTGTGCACCTGCCCACAGTTGGTGCATTGCGGCTGCTGCACAGGTCTTGAAGGATGACGTGACGGTGCCCTTGACTGTGAAGCTCTGTAGGAGGAGTAGGACTTTGAAGTTGAAGACGCTCTTGATGGTCTTGATGGTCGATTCCTTGTTTGACTGCGACTTGGACGATTTGCTTGACTTCTCCCGGTAGCTAAGATATTTACATTTCCATTACTTGACAATTCTTTAGCTTGAATCTTAGACATTTGACATGATTTTGCCAGATTGACAGCTTCATCGAGGGATTTAGGGACTTGCTGTAGGATCTTTTCTTTGATGTACTGGTTAGTATGATTTAAATTCCAGCTAAAATATCCCGTACCAGCTCATCTCGAAGTTTGTCGAAATTGCACGTGTGACTCATATTTTTCAAGTCCGTGACATATGAATCAATCTCTTCATCTGGGTGCTGACGCCTGTTAAATAACTTGTGCCGTTCCATTGTGACGTTAACCTTCGGGCTAAAATATTCTTCGTACTTGTCCATAAGCTCAGCTAACTTGATGGTGTCGATGTCTACATCGAAGCTATAGAAAATATTTAATGCCTCATTGCCCACATGGTGTAAAAGTAAGGCCACTTTTCTGGCATCGCTCTCTTGTTCTAAGTTGTAAGCTCTTAGGTAGATCTTGAATTTGGTTTTGAAATTTTTCCAAATTTGCGGCATATTGCTGCCATTGACATGAATAGGTTCGAGTTTTACATTACCCGAAGACCCCGTTGACGACGACGACGCCATGCTCTCAGGTTGAGGCTTGCTCTTGGTCGGTTCTCCATCTGTAGACATCTTATTAATCCTCTTGAATTCTTCTCAATTCGACTGACAACACACACCTGACACCATGTTTGGGTGTGATGTTATTACATAAAACACTGAGATGGTTTATAATATTATTTATTAATTAAGTAAACAAGTACAGAGAACACGCGACATAGTTGAGATGATGGCGATGTGAGAGAGAGAGGGAGAGAGTTGGAAAAGGACAGTGATACTACTTATCGTAACAGGTTGATCCTTGAAATCGTAACATACAGAAGGACTGACAGAAAAACTTTTTTTTTTAAATATACTAATTTTTACTGGGCATTTTCGTTATAATCATGTTAATTGTTATTTGCGATACGACCGCAATAACGAAAAATGTACTTTCGATTTAATAAAGTAGGTATAGCAACACCCACATAAATTCATTATGCAAAGCAGTAATATCCCAAAAAAAAACATTTTAGCATTAAACAATACACAACTCGCAGTACCATTTTTTTGTTATAAACGAATGCATTACAAATTTGGCATTTTAATTTTATAAATAACCCCCATAACCGCGTTTAATTTATATGCCATGCGGCCGTATATCGAAAAATGCAGTTTCGATTTAATAAACTATAGCAACACCCACATAAATTAATTATGCAAAGCAGCAACATCCCAAAAAAATCGATTTAGCATTAAATAATACACAACTCATAGTAGCATTTTATTGTTTAAAACTGACGCATTACAAATATGGCATTTTAATCTTATAAATAACCCTACCACCGTGTTTCATTTATAAGCGATACAGCCACATCGCAAAAGTGACACCTTAGCTGATGGCAAAAATATGCTACCTTACCTTAAAATTTCGTCGAAACGGTCGCAATCGCACTTTAGTCTTGAAATTATTTATAAAATACCGAGGATTTTTTGTGATGCGACCCTTTTCCTCAAAAGTGGCGTGCGGTCTCGCTGACTGCCAGAGCGCAACTTACAAAATGGCTGCTTCGCTCTGAAGTTAGGCGCGAAAGTTTAAAATTCCAATTGTCCATTTTTTTAGTTCCACTATGTTCTATGGTTTCATCACATTTTTGACTTCTTTTTCTAAATTCTGCTTGATGTAATGCATAGTTTTTTACAGGATGATAGTATTTTTTCAGTTTCTCACAAATGTTTTCATACGTTTCTTTAACCGGTGATGTCGGTGTACATAATGTCGTTAATAATTCATATACTTTCGTGCTTAGCTTTGTGATAAGTAATGGCACTCCTTTTTCAATACTTACGTCATTTAACAGGATAAAACATTCAAATTGTTGCTGATACGCATTCCAATTTTCACCCGTAAATACTTCCAAGCTGGTGATTGAAGCCATGGCTATTCCCGGTGAGCAGTTTTGTTTTAATCCATCTGTATATTGACGTAAGTAGTTCCTTATTTCACTAATGGAATGTGTATCTGAAAATAAAGTTTCTTTTGCGAGTTTATTCGCAATTTCAATCAGTTCCTCTTTAGTTTTCTTTTGTATCCAGGCTTTTTTCTTTTGTTTAATTTGTTCTTTCACCAAATCCATGAAATTTACACGTGATGTACGTGCTGTACGTCAGAACTTATTTTATTTTAGGTTATGTTCTGATTTAATTTGTTGATGTTATTTGTCTCAACCAAATCGGGTTTACGTCCTCGTCGCCAATGTTATATCTGGAGTTTATTCGGTGTGTAATTAATTAATACAACCAAACTAAGTAAAACACCAATTTATTGTTCACCAATATATCCACAGTTTATATCAATGCACAGATAACAGAATACAAGTAATTGTTGCCCTCTATAACATAAATAAAAATATATAGGTGTCTTGATGTAGTATTAAAATTTGACCGTTTTTAAACTCGTTTTTGACATGGCATAGGGAAGGCTGACGAGCACACAGGCCACCTGATGGTAAGTGGAAACTGTGACCCATAGACATTCGCATTCACAAGACTGTAAGATGGAATGCCTCTATGCTAGTCATTACACCGGCTGTCTTATCCCCAAACCGGAACACAACAATGCGAACACTGCTGTTTGGCGGTAGGTTAATGGATAAGATGGTGGTAGCGATCCGGACGGACCCCGCACAAGGTCCTACCACCCGCAATTGTGATGGGGCCGTTTAGCATTTAAGCGTCGATTTGTGCACGATCAGTTTTTTGTTTTTCTGGAGAAATGCCCCGCATTTCGCGTATTTCGCACAAATACACGGTGACGAATGGAAATATTTATTGGTAACTTAAGGAAACAGCAATAATAGATTCCATTTTTTTTCTTATCATTATTACAACCAAAAAGGTAGCACTGCAAGTTTGTGCTTATACTTTCTGAAACACCCGATAATTACACAAAAAACAAGGATGAAATAGTTATACTATATGAATAACTAAGAATGTAGGCCAGGTGGATCACAGGCGGTAGTATAGGGATAAGCGTTACTACGAGATATCCTCAATGGTTACTCAATGACTCTACCGCTACTTGCCTGTGCCGCGTCTAATGCGCTGTATAAATACATTAGGGGTGTCGCCAGTGTCCTCTGCATCTTTAAAATCAGGCATGTTAAGATAATGAATACACAAGTTAAGTACTGTAAATAACGTTCTGACAACTTGTTGGCGAAGTGTATTCCGAAATTGTCTTGAAGAAGTTTTAGTTTTTTGCACATGTGTCTATCCACAAAAACCAAACATAAGTTTTCAGTAACAAAATTCATTACAGCCTTTTCGTACTTTTTTTCACTGCTGACATGTTTTCACATAATTTTGTTTGCTAATTTCAATCGCCAGTTCTCAGTGCATTTTGTCTGTATTAATCTCACACGAATGCACAGATTCTTTATTTCTCATAATTATTGCCGTTTTATCGGCTTTGATAAGAGCTAGAGCTAGCTAGATAAGAGCGCCGATGGTCTCCCATGGCACGCCACTGAGCTCGGTCTTGAGTTTTTTGTTTCCAACCGCTGCCAGCCAGTTTTTGTATTTCATCGCTTCACCTAGCTGGAGGGCGTCCCACACTACGTTTGCCAAGCCGTGGTCTCCACTCCAGAACACGTCTGCCCCAGCGATTGTCGGGTCTGCGACAGATGTGACCGGCCCACTGCCATTTCAGCTTGGTAATCCTTTGGGCTATATCGACAACCTTGGTTCTCTGTCAAATCACCTGATTTAGGATTCGATCCTTCAGAGTTATTCCAAGCATAGCCCTCTCCATAGCCCGCTGACCGACCATAGGGTTAATATGGCACATTTCTGTCATGACAAAACATCTTCCAACGCCACCATAAATTCCTCGAATGTTTCGCCGTAATACTAATATATTATCAAAATATACTATAAAATTATTATATTTTATCCTGGCGAGCACTTTATCCATGCACTTAAAACATAGCCTGGCTCGTTTTCAGCCCAAATGCCGTCTTCTCTTTGCTCTCACCCAGCGCAAGTTGCTAATATCCGGAATTCATATCGATAGATCGGAAAAATATTTCGCTCCCTGCAAACATCCTATTAACTTAACTCCTCCAAGGTACCCGGTGGCGCCCCATGTAACATGTGCGGTTGAAAGTTCTTCCTCGGAAATACCATAGCCGGTGGTATGGCTTGTCCGATCGCGCTAACAATGCAGCATGTTGTGACTAAGGTGCCCCTTTCGCCGCTTGTAACTTTAGCTACGTTTGTGCCTTTCCGTGCTAACACTTTTGATGGTCGCTGAACGGTAGTCGTAGAAGTTTCGTCCAAGTTATAAAGTCTAGTTCCATCTGCAAAACAAGTGTGTCTCTCCATAGTAGATTTCAAATTGCGGAAAAAAGACTCGACATTGTGCTTATTGAAAGCAGTCGCTCTTGCTAAACTACACGCTTCGGGTTTTCTCAGGGAAATTTGAGTGTGCCTTTTTCTGAATGAACGGAGCCATTCAAACCCGGCCATTTCTGCGTCTCTCCATGATTGAGGTATATCGTTGTTATTAGCTTTAGCCATTTGATAAGCAATACGTCGACAATCTTTAGTACTGAGGCCATAAAATAGCTGGGCACAGTATACAATATAGTTTACCAACTCATCCTCTTCCTGTGATGTAAAAACTTTATTTACTTCATAGTTAGGCGTTAAGCGTATTGTTTGATCAGCATTTTCTTGTGTTTTTTTACATACAATCGAACAGTCGGGTAGCTGAGTTCGCATTCTTTGCTGGCTTTCCTGATGCTCATACCACCTCGGACTAAATCGATTGCCTTCTGCATAGCTTCTGCGGAATGCCCCCCTTGTTTTCGCAGCTGTTGCCTGGCACGCCCCATCTAAAATACACATAATACTTTTAATTAAGACGAAAAAAGTAAGGACTTTTTATTTATTTTACTGGTACACAATTAATCATGGTGAGTACACAGTTAACCGTGGTTATTTGTGTACCGAAGCATTTTGGTTAATTGTGTACCAACCGCCTCCCAAAGCCGTTACGCTAACCTCACTTTAAAATGCGCGTCGCTACTCACACGATACCTATACTAAATGAAGCACGATTATCGAGTCTAGTCAGCTACTTTACAAGGATTCTTGTATTATTAAACAAAAAAAAGTAAAGGGAAAAAGTACTCAGGTTTTTTTTTATCTTTTTTCATTCTCTTGCAGCCATATTGTTTCGTGGGGTATTGTCTCAAAGAATAAATCTAGCCATTTCGTTGTCGGTAGAGCCAAGCGGTAAAACGTAATTTGGATATCAAGGAGCTGTAAAAAAAACAATCAAAAATTTTGTATTAAATTCAACATACCGCACCTACGGTGCAACACTGTCACTTATGCAAAAATGCATTTTTCCAGGAGAAGCATTTAAAGATTTAGTGTGGTATAAAATTATTATACTTTCTGATCTAGAAAAGGCGATTGTTTGATATGATTACTGCTACTTTTAGCTTATTAATGAGGAAAATAAGTCACCTTAAATATCAAAGAAATATTATTATTATTACTTCAAAATTGAACAACCCCTCAATTGTGACATTGTGGCACTAAACTAAAATAATAAACGTATTTATGACAAAGTTACGATAAAATAAAAATCTAATTATTGGGGAATAAAATATTTATTAAAACTAATAACTCTATTTGCTGAGTACAAGAGTTGTGAAAGTTACCGCCTGTTTCACAATCGACAAGTAAAGCTTATTTGACAGATAAATTTAGCCCTTTCTCTTTCTGACACTTGAAAATAGACAAGAAGGCAACCAACTTTATGTGGCAAATAAATTTACTGGTCGATTGTGAAACAGGCCCTTAGTGAAACAACATTTTTGAATAATCTATCAATGTTATCAGTAGAAAAAAAACACTTCAAAATAGTCTTGTTTCTCATACTTAAATTAAACATTTAGAAAGAAAAACTAGTAGCCATTTGTAATAAAAGACATAAATAGGAACATTGACATACACTATGAGTGTAATTCCCGATTAAGAATCAAGTTAATCATCAAACTTAAAGCTATATGTGGTTGCTTATGACTAAAAAAAGGTCTGTATCTATATTATATAGGCATATTCTTTACCCGTGCTTGGCGTTATTTGTATTTTAAGTTTAATCAGACTTCTGACATCACAGCAAGTAAATTTCTTATAAGTACTTAATCGTAATTTGTACTTTAATTACAGTACTAAATAAACTTCTTAATAAAAGTCTTCGAAAAATAACATTTTGGTCTTATTAAATCTAAATAAAAGTAGTTCAAAACGTAATTATAGTATAATAAACTTCTTAAGTAATGAGATCGTTAAAAAACTTTTCATGGTATCTTGGTACAATATTTGTTTCAATCAATTGCAGAAGATCACGCTTTTTGCGTTCTGTGATTGAAATCTTTGAAGTATACATAGGTTTTAAGGTGATTTCTTCAATAGTATTTTGTTCTCTAATCCCTCGTAAATTCCTTCCTCTTGGTTCGATTATAGCTTTTGCATCATTCCAATTCACAGTTTTGTAAGTTGTTCGATATTGATAATTGGTGCTGTTTTTTGTAAATTTAATATTTTTAATCTCACTTATTTTAATTGTATTCCCATTGATGTTTTTTGTCATGTTAAATTTGATGTTATCCGCCAAAGACTTTAAATCAAAAAAGTCTGTGTAGTTCATTTCTTTAACTACAAAAGGTTTCCCTGTCTTCTTGGCACTTGTAATCAGGGATATGTATTGTTCAGGAACATAAATAGGTCTGGACTTTTTGGCTCTAGTAATAGCTTTTTCAATAACTGAATGGGCTGTGTCTCCTTCGTTCTGTGTGTGGCCACGAATCAAGAAGTTGTGTTGTATAGAATTAATGTTTAACGTTGTGACTGCGTAGTAGTACATCGCGAAAACGAATCTGTTTTTTTGTTGACCACAACAATTATCTGAGTAGAAAACTACGTTACAGCCTGGATTTTTGTCAGCGACCTCTTTCAAGTTCGTATAAACACATGACCCTATTTCAATAGATCCTCTATTACCCAAACCTTCGTGCCAAAAAAAACATGTTGTCTCTCGATCTCTTGCATTTGTCATCGTAAAATTGTAACAGTTCAGTCTGGATTTGTAAAAAAATGCAGATGAATTTCCTACAGGACATGGCAAAACGGCTTGTAAGTCATAGATGATGACTATTTTTGTACTTTCATGGTCTTGACACTCTTTCATGTCGCTCTCTTTTTCGATTCTACTTAAACTTTTTTCCTCTTGATGAATCTGGTAACTAGCATGTAATTTTCTTTTTTCTTCTTCAGACGCATTTTGATATGCAACACATTCATCGCAAAGATCTTTTTTTGGTTTGTAAAAGCCGATATTAAAATCCTGGTTGAAAATGCGTGAGTAGGCATCATAATTCACAGTTGGTTTATTGTTTTTTTTTTGGATATCGGTATAGTTTCTGTGCAATTCAGCGACGGTTAAACCTCCATCAATATAAAGTCTACTTGTGTTAGCCCTGAGATAATGGCTCTCTATTTTTGGGATTGAGTCTATATGTTCTTTTACTGCTTGTATAACTTCATCAGATAACTTGCAGTGATTTATATGCTTTCCTCGTTGGTCCTGTGGAATGACACCGTCATTAAGTTTTTTGGCATCAATAACAGTTCGTATAGTTCTTTGTGAGATACCTAAAGTGCTAATCAGAAAAGTTTTACAGACTCGAAATTCTTGGCCTTCACTGAGTAGATAAAATGCGGTGTTTTCTTGTCTTGGCTTACGGCTACTATTTGTCGCTATGCGACGGCTTACAACTTGAAGAGGTCTGGTGCAAGCATTCAAATAATTTCGTTGCCTCTCTACACTTCCTAAATTCCAATAAGAGTCAAATATTTCAGTCCTTTTGATAGTAGTTAACTTCGTGGAACAAGACAGTCGACATTTATCTGTGCAAGGAAGGCCCATTTTCCTAGCTCCTACTATTTTTCCAGTTTTTATAGAGCAATATTCTTGGCCAGAATTCTTTAGCCTTTTCGCAATATTTTTCTTCCAGTTTTCAGGATTGCGAGTTCGTTTCCTGCCTTTTTGTTTTTGTGGTAAGTCCTCGTTTACAACTCCAACAACGTCATCATCCGAGTTACTATCATCAGACGAACTACTAGAACTACTATTGGAACTACTGGAAGAAGATGAACTAGGTTTAAACTCATCACTGGAAGACGCACCAGAGAAATCACCAGTTGGGGACTCACTATCTCTTTCCGTTGGGTCATGATTATAATTCGGCTGTTGAGCTTGATTTCTGTCACAATCAATTGGAGCAGCAGATTCAGTGTCGACTTCTGGCGTAGCTATTTCGACATTTTTTGGACTATTTTGGATAGATGTTGGGGACTCATTGTGTTTTTCCGTTTGGTCATTATTATAAGCCCTGTCACAAGAAATTGGAGCAGCAGATTCAGTGTCAACTTCTGGCGCAGGTACGTTGACATTTTTTTGACTATTTTGGATAGATGTTGGGGACTCATTGTCTTTTTCCGCGGAGTCATGATTATAAGTCGGCTGTTGTGCTTGATTTCTGTCACAAGAAATTGCAGTAGCTGTTTTAGTCTCGCTTTCTGGCGTAGCTACTTCGACATTTTTTGGACTATTTTGGATGAATGTGTCATCGGGACAAGCCAACATTACCAGTTTTCTACCTCGAGTGATCATTTTTTTTCTTTTCCCTCCAAAATTCTAAAACAAACAAATAATATTCTCAACATAATAATAAAAAATAGTATATAAGTAATTAATAAACGTCATAAAATATTGATTTCTTTTGTTAAATTAAATATACGTGTTTTTTTTAATTACTACTATTAATTACTCTACAACATAAATAAACTAAGTAAGAGAAGCAACGTCAAAACATAATGTATTTGGGGCTTGTTGCCGTCACAAAACTAAATAGTTAATTTTATTTTAGGGCAATAATGTCACAATGGCTTTAAATTTTGGAATAATAAAATAGGTATGGAGGTACAAAGTCATAATGTGCATTACGGCCGTTGACGTTACAAACATACCTTTTTAGTTATAGTCATATTGGAGCAATAATGTCCCAACTGTACTATTTTTACGATAACAATTATAATGATTGGAGAAGTAAAGTCGTATGAACATCAAGGCCGATTACGTCCCGAACATAACTTATTAGTTAGAATCATATAGGAGCAATAATGTCCCAATTGTACTATTTTTACGCTAAAAATGCAATAATTGGAGAAGCAAAGTCGTAAGTACATTAAGGCAATTGACGTCCCAAACATAACTTATTAGTTAGAATCATATTGGAGCAATATTGTCCCATATGCATTAGAGTCGTTGTCGATATAAAACATAATTGTTGATTGAACTTCAAGTTAGCTAGAACAATGTCACAACTGTATTTTGGGTCATTATTGCTCCAGAATCATGAAATAAAAATGTCACAATTACCTTAAAAACGTTGTAGCTCCGAGACACTCCATCAACCTGCGGGGGGCCGCGCGCAACTGACCAATCATACGTTGTTTCTCCATTAGGTATTTAATTCCCGCCAAAACCACAACGTCACTGGCGCACTCGTGCGGAAACTATGCGTACTAATTGAATGACGTTGTCGCTTCAAGGAAAGGGTACTTAAAGCCACGTTATAGCATACTTAACTCAATTTTCTAAAATTTGCAAAAGTGACAGTGTCGCACCGGATGTACGCACGTACATTTCAGTTAATCGGTTCTCGGTCATCGGTTCTTACATTTTCCAATACAGAATTTCTATAATCTTGTACATGTTGTTGTATGTTTGATTTCATGACATGCAACACCTTTGATAACTGTATAGTATTAGGACTTTTGGAAAATGTGTATCGTAAAATTAGAGAATAATCCATTTTATTGGCAATATAATTTACTGTGACGTTTACGAGTCTGTATTAAAATAAATACTTTTATCAATCAGCCAGTATTTTGTAAGATGGACAGCATGTATGTAGGTTTTAATCATGTTCTTTGATGAAACAATTCAAAGCATGGATTGCAAACTGGAACACCACAATATTTACATATATAACTTGTCCGTTTCGGTGTTGTTCTTGTACTGCAAAATTTACACCTTTTTGATGTTCTAGGAAACGGCATATGCAGTGCCACATTTACTAAACGAATTTCGTCAGGTATTCCGAAATTTCCACCTTTTTTATGACGTGGAAAAGATGGTGCCTTCCTTTTACGGCAATTAAAATCATTTATTAAGGCTAGACCAAGTCGGTAACGAAACTCGCGATGGCTATAAATATTATGCCTTTTTTGCAGTATGTATTTACGAATTGATGACTGCAGCCTCAAATATATACCAAAATAATCTGTGCCAATTCTTACGAGATCTTCGTCCAATGGACGCGGACTTCAGATGATCAAATCTATCGACACCTCCCATTACTTTGGTGTATTGAGAAATAGCCCTCGGACAAAACATTTCCTTCTTGGTTCCATTTTTTTGAGTTCTGTGAATAATTTCGACTTTCCTTGGATCAAAAGCATTAGTCATGATGAGGACATCTTTGGAATCGTGCCATCTTATAACGGATAACGGCGGATCGTATTCATACATGAATTCTCCAGGCTTTAGTTGTGTATGTTTTCCCTTGGGTTTTTCCTTAATTGATAGTGGAATCCCTATGCGGTTTGCACGAAATGTGCCAACACAAAATATACCCGTTTCGTATCATTGTCATCGCTACTTCGCTAGTGTTTGTCGTTTCCGGCAAATTATTGACGCTTACCACTTCTCTGATGTATGAAGAAAAAAAAGAAGTTCTGGTCATTTTTTGTTTCTCTAAGAATGTATCAACCTCTATCAAGCTTGAAAAGCTCATAAATCTGCAATCCAAAAGTGCTGTTGCTATTGTCGCTTTATTAACTGGGAATCTCTTATCAATTTTTGCCAACATGTTGCGTTTTAAGCGTAGCATAATTAGTTATTCATCATCTTGGAGGGTGTTTAAGAGGTCAATTATTTCTGAACGGAACACGAGAGCAACATTCATTGTACATGTCTTCTGTGACGACATGATTTCAACGTCCTCGCGAAAGCTTTTCAAAAATTTCACGAGGTCTTCCAATAGGATCCACTCACTTTATGTAATCTTAAGCTCGTCTTGGCCAATCTTCCTCAACATATTATTGATGGGATCTCGGTTACAAATATGGATCACTTTCCAGTATTTCTAGAACGCTGTGCCAGCGAGTGGGCGTTGCGGTTTTGATTGATGGAATATGTTTGGAATGTACTGATCCTGATCCAGAAACAGATGGTAAAATTCCGTCTTCAAAGTCTTCAAATTCGTCATTTTTCAAGTGGTCTTTTTTCTTTTTTCCTGTGCTGACTGTTTTATTATAGCTTTTTATCTTCACACTGGAAAAAGCCAAAGCATAAATAAAGCGCAGTAAGCTGTATCACTTAGCAGCGTAGCTTTTTTTTAGGTAGGTAGGTAGGTAATGTGTAAAATACAAGAAAACAAATAAAACAAGTAATAGAACAACACCAATTAGAACGTAATATACTCGTACATACTTGAATGATTTAATTTATAAGTTAGTTTGGTAGGGTAGGTTTAGTTTTAGAGTTAAATTCAATACCCACGATCCAAAAGTAACGTCTTCGCTTTCTTTTTTCACAGCATTCAAACACGCTAAACAATAAACTTGATCAGAATTAAGAATTTTCTTTTTGTTGCCATCAGCGGCGATCAAGTTTCCAAAGTACTTCCAACAAAAACTACTTCGAGTTTTAGTGTCATAATACGTAGTAACAGATAGTTTGCTGACACTGATTTTTGTTAGCTCAGTCATTTCTATCAAAAAGTCTCGAAACGAACACAACACAATCAATGTCTTTACAATACGCATGCCGCGCGGTGAATGACGGCGGCGGCGGCGGCGCGCGGGGGTGTCTTGTTAGAGTCCAACCTATATGGGTTTGAAAGAGCATCCGCCCATCTAACACAATTGACTTGGTTTCCGTACCAGTATCTGAAAATTTGAACCAGCCCAGAGGGAAGTTCTATGGCTTCAAGTTTATTCCATAAAACCTCATAGGAAACCGGGTCAAAAGCCTTAGGTCAAGAAAGCATGCATAAACTGGCGATTTTCTGGCCACATAATACTTGACAGTGTACTTAAGACATAGAATTGCACTTTCTGTGGATAGTCCCGGACGCCCAGGCCGGGCGGGAAGCCGGCGCCAATAGTCGTGGAGTTCCACACCGCGGGCACGCAGAGCCGCGACAAGTGGTTGGCGCAACGGCGCAAGCTGACGGACATCACGAGCGGCGACATCGTCGGCGGTACAACCGCTAGCAAGATATTTGTCAATGAGGACTTGACGAGAGCTTCCCGAGCTCTGCTGTATAATACCAAGAAGAATTTACGTGATATTTACAAATATATTTGGGTGAGCAAAGGGAAAATCTTAGTTAAGAAATCAGATGAAAGCAATGCGTTGTGGGTTAAATCGGAAAACGATATCTCGGAACTTGTAGGAGCTAAGTAAATTCAACCTTTATTATGTATACATAGTTTAACTTAATTTTCAAATTCACGTTATTAGATAATATTGATCTTATAGATGATCAAGAAGCTGTCAATTTTGTATGTGTAGATAACGTAAAGGATTTTTTAGGCTCATATAGGTCACGTAAAGATCTAAGCTTGCTGCATGTGAACATTCGCTCCATTAAGAAAAACTTCAACGAATTACTAGTAATCCTAGAAGGTTATTTATCAGAATTGGACATCATAGTGCTTACTGAATCAAATATAGATTTCTCACTATTATCATTGTATAATATTGAAGGATTTGTCTTGCATCATTACACCCGCGAGGCACGCAGGGGGGGCGGCGTGCTGGTATACGCGCGAGAGCATCTCGGCGCGGCGCGAGCGAGCGAGACGGGTGCGCCAGCCGCCGCGAGTCCCATGCAGTCAGCAGAGTGTGTGTCCATTTCATTTAATAGCAATGTTGGTAATGAGCGGATTTACGTTTTATCTATTTATAGACCTCCCAGGTACAACAATCAAGATAAAATATTGCAATTTTTAACTGAGTTTCGTAATTGTTTAAACAGTTTGCCCAAAAACACCAAGGTCGTGATCTGTGGAGACATTAATCTTAATTTGTTAAATAACCAAGACAATCGTGTCACAGAATACGAAAATATTATGGCAGAATTTGGATTTACAAAATGTATAAACGCTGTTACACGACGAGAAATTGTATCAGGTAATCTTGTAGAATCTTGTATAGATCACATTTATGTTAGAGCACCTTCGTCTAAGATTGACTCGGCAATTATAACGCAGAAAATATCCGACCACTACCTTACTTCGGTCATAATACAGTGGAAACAGAGCGCGCACGGCGGCGGCGCGCCCGAGGCGCAGGCGCGCGCGCGTGAGGCGCCCGTCGCTAGGCGCGAACTTGATAATAAATTAGTAAGGGAAAAATTATTAGAAGCAAACTTTGACGACTTGCTAAATATAGACTGCCCAATCAAACTGTACGAAGAGTTCACCCTACTGTTTCAGAATATATATGAAAAATGTTATAAAATCAAGCATATTTATGTTAACAAAAATAATAGTAATAGGAATAATAATTTATGGATAAGTGATAATTTGAAAAAAATGATATCACAACGAGATAAGTTATTTTCAATTTGGTGCAATGATCCTAAAGACATGTCTAAAAGACTTAATTATACTAAGTATAGGAATAAATGTAACAAGGCTGTGTTTAAAAGTAAAAATGAGTATGATAAGCAATCTATATTAAACTGTAATAATAACATTAAAAAAGTATGGGATAGAATTAATAATCTACTAGGTAAGGATAAAATGTCCATAGATAGTTCTGTCCTTAGGTATATGGAAAAAGAGGGTAGTATTAAGGAAATTTGTGATAAGTTCGCATTTAACTTCATGAAGGAGGTGGAAGAAGTAAAACATATATGTAATGATAAGTGGCTGGATAGGTTAAGTTATGTAAAAGAGTCGGACGTCTATATTAGATGGCAACCCGTGCAAGGTATAGATGTTCAACGCATTATTAACAAATTGGATAAGAATAAAGCACCGGGTAGCGATCTTGTACGTATGTCCGATTTGAAGCTAGTTGTAAATAAGGTCAGCCCAGTCATAGCAAAATTAATTAATTTATCGGTAACCCAACATAAATATCCTGATAAGTTAAAAGAATCACTGATTCGCCCAATCCATAAAAAAGGAGACCGTAAAGTATTTTCAAATTATAGACCCATATCAATTCTTTCAAGTATCGATAAAATAATAGAAAAGTGTATAATTCAACAAGTCAATTCCTTTTTACAAAAAAATAGTATAATAAATGAGTCCCAACATGGTTTCCAAAAAAATAAAAGCACTAACACTCTATTATCTAACTTCACCAACGAGATAAACACTTATTTAGCAAATAAACAATTCGTAGTAGCTATATTTTATGACTTTAAAAAAGCATTTGATATCCTAGATACCAGTACCCTTTTAAATGGAATGGACGAATGTGGTGTGGGGCAGCCGCTGAACTGCTGGTTCCGCGACTACCTCACATCACGCTCGTTCCGCGTGAGGATAGGTGACGGCGCGAGCGACGACACGCCGGTGCGCTGCGGAGTCCCCCAGGGCTCCGTGTGTGGACCTGTATGCTACCTTATGCATGTTAACAGTCTATGCGGAGTACTGCGTAACTGCTCTTCGTACATGTTTGCTGACGACCTATGCACCCTACGCGCCGGAACCTGCTTTACCGAAACGTGTCGCCTGGTTCAAGAAGATATGGACGCAGTTGTAAAATGGTCTCATGATAATGGCTTAATCTTAAATGTAGATAAAACTAAACTTATAATTATACAATCTCCATACATGCACAGAACAGAAACACCTCCTTTATTGTATACCCATAGCTTTACTTGTTTCCATAAAAACCTTCAAAATTGTGAATGTAAACCTATCCAAATAGTAGACTGTGTAACATATCTTGGTGTAAAAGTCGATGCCACTTTCTCCTGGTACCAACATATAAGCTACATTTGTAACAAATTGAGAACCCTTCTTGGTAAATTTTACCACTTAAGTTATAAGGTCCCTAGCAATATATTAAAATGTCTGTATTATGCGATAGTAGACTCTGTGTTGGGCTATGCGCTGGACTGCTATGGACTCACATTTAAATCTTACATAGACAAACTAGAGGCATTACAATTACGATTCCTAAAATTAATGGTTGGTAAAAAAACAAAAGCAAATTGTAAAGGAGATTATACTAAGTTATTTAAAATCTGTCAAATATTACCAGTAAGCTTAAAACATAAATACCTTCTTGCAGTTAACAACCATGGCACTCTAGCGCATGTCCCTACACCCATTGAGCATACTCATGCTACTAGGTCGGTGTCCGCGGGTAAGTTTGAGGTTCCCCGTGTCTCCAACTATTTTGGAGACAGAACGCTAAATAAAAGACTGCCTTACCTCTTAAATAGCCTACCCGCGAACATCCGTCATGAACCAAATAAATTTAAGTTTAAGAAAGAGCTCAAAAAATATTTACTACAGACACTTGAATGACAACTGCTTTCATAAGCAATTGTCACTCAGGTGTGTATCATATTTAGAACCATATCTTATTTATTTTGTTACTTATTTAGCTAAATAGAGACTCCTGCCTGCAGACAAACTGTAAAAACAGTTTTGCGGGAATATTGTTACATATTTACTTTTGTACCGTGCCTAATAATATAATAAATAATAATAATAATAAAACCAAACTGATTATGACTTAATTCCACATAGTCGTTCAGTCGTGTGTTAAGCACACTATCAAATACCTTGGCTATAACCGTTGCGAGTGATATTGGCCTATAAGTGTTTACGTCTGACAAGTCTCCCGTTTTATCCTTCACTATAGGCACAACAATCGTTCTCATTAAGTCGTCAGGCAAGTATGAATGTGTTACACATAACTTGAAAAACATTGCTTAACACTCTCGAAATGTGAGGGCCGGCATGCTGGAGATGCTCGACGCTGAGACAATCGTGTCCCGGAGATTTACCCCCTGACATGGACTTGATGGCTTTATCTACATCGGCTGTTCCAAATCCCGGGTTCATGATCGCAGTTTTATTTGCCCCAGCCTCGCACCTCTCCGCTGCCTTGGGTCCCAAAAGAGGTTAAACAAAAAAATGATTCTTAAAAAGATCGGCAATGTCTTTTGGGTTACTTTCCCCATTGACACTCATCGGGAGGCCAGACCGAAACTTCATACTATCTGTAGCCTTCCAAAATGACCTAAAATCCTTTTTAAAATGATGGGAGGCAATTATATCCATTTTGATCTGGTGTTGATGGTCCTGACACCATTTTAATCGTTACTTAAATACCCTGCGGCTCCCACGCATCTCTTCAAAGAATGGTCCGTCTCTAGGCCTACCATGTACTGTAAGAATATGGTAACGTAGCAACTGTCAGTGATCGGCGATGTGTTTTTTATGCGTTTTGTATGCAATGATATTTTATATTTACATACGTTATGCCCATACTAAACGCATTTGAAACCCGTCGCCATTTACTGACAGTTGCTTCGTCGCCATATTTCTACAGACAAAGACTGCAATCCGTAGCGAACGCTATTGTTAGAATACAACAAACATTAGTAATTACTGATGATAACTGCTTCATTATTATTGGTAATAACCAACTATTTTCAAGTATGAAATTTATATTAATTTATTAGGTACGTATATAATATATCTACTCTGCCGTGGGACGCATACACTGCTTAAAACTTCTGCATGTTTAAACCAGTACAGGGACGGTACATAGACATCGTCAGAAGAACAACCACTTTTAGTAGATTGCTTTATTTTGGTCAATTCTGTTGTATAGCGGGTCCGAATCGTCTTTATTTTACTTTTCATATCACCTACTCGGAAAAGGGACTTTTCTTCCCTGCTAGGAGGGATCAAAGTGGCACTTTTCTGTTCAAGGACATTTTGTTGCCAAATTTGATAATTGTTGTTAAGTGCGATAATTTCCTGTTGTTAAATTTGATAATTTCAGCATTTCTAGAATGTGTGAATAATTAAATTTGTTTCATCACTAAGATCTTTTATTTTCCTCATAGGTGATGTGAAAAGCAGTATGTGTCACACGGTAGCAAAATTATTTCCACCTTGGGCGTTAACACTTGAATCCCTCACTACGCTCAGGATTCTATTTTAGAATCCCTCGCTACGCTCGGGATTCAATTGTAGACTCCTTCGCTTCGTTCAGGATTCAATGTACGCCCTCGCCTTAAATATGTCATTTTGCTCCCTTGTGACACAATCTACTATTTCATGTCTTCTTCAGTAACCTATAAGTTTAAATCACTAATTAGAGATCCAATAGAGTTTACCCGTATTGTTCTGTCTGATTTGTTAGACGAATTTCGCGAACGCATTCTTCAGTAGCCGCTAATTTTAGGGCAGCATTTTTTAGCGAAAGCTTTATTTATGTTCCTATAGTTTATTATTAGATGAATTTCGCGAACGCATTCTTCAGTAGCCGCTAATTTTAGGGCCGCATTTTTTAGCGAAAGCTTTATTTATGTTCCTATAGTTTATTATTAGACAAATTTCGCGAACGCATTATTCAGTAGGCACTAATTTTAGGGCCGCATTTTTTAGCGAAAGCTTTATTTATGTTCCTATATTTTATTATTAGACAAATTTCGCGAACGCATTATTCACAGGGTTGCCGCCTAGGAAAAAAATAATCCCCCAAACCATTATTCAAAAGTCGCTAGATTTAAAGAAAAAAGAACTTGAAAAATCCCCTAGAAGTCGCTAAAATTTTAAATACTATTCTTTTATTTTATAAACAATTACTACCATATTTTATATACTATTTTTAATACTATTCTATTGTATTATATTTTGTTCGAGGTAAATAAATAAAAATGTGGTAAAATAAATTGTTTAATTGACATACAAACATACAATAATTAATATTAAAAATTAATATATTGAAGAACCTCATCTTCTATCATCATTTCGTCCATATCTTCATCACACAGTGTCGGAAGTAAAGAAGTGGATGGTTGCTCTGTGGCACTGGAAGAAGACGCTGTCGACGGCGATTGTATAGTGGAAGGGGATTGTGCTTTTTGAATTTTAATGGTTTTTGTTATTTTAGCCAGAACATCTGCAGGTAAAATATAAGTGTGGCAGTTTTGTTTTAAGATCTTCATCTGGTTTCTTATAAGGAGTATTGAGTTTAGAGTTCTTGATGCTAATCTGTTTCTTAACTTGTTCTTTACTATGTTCATAACACTGAATGTTCTCTCCACTTCCGCATTCGAATGCGGCAGGGACAAGACCGTTATAGCCAAATCTACTAAATCTTCGTATGTATTAATCCCTGCAGCATTTTTATAATTTCGTACTTGAACCCAAAAATTAACCGTATCTTTGGTCGTGTTCCAGGTGACATAATTAATATTATGCCACTGCCGTAAAACTTTATCAATTTTATCTTCATTGAAGCCAAGTTCGGCAGCGAGATCAGCAATGGAATTGTCTTTTACCTGTTTTAATGTGTTTTCTACAGATAATTGTGTCATTTTTTCTAGAGTCTCATAGTTGCTCGGCAAACGATTTTGAATTTCTTTGGCTAATTTAATAGTGAAATCGATGCATCTTTTTTTGACAGGGGCAACTGTCTCCGGTGTTAATTTTGCTTTTGCAATATGGAATTCAAATAGATATCCTAAGTAAGGGACAGGGTTTAAGTGGTCTTCAATTTTCAGTGTCAAATAGTCTTTCGCGGTTATTGCAGAATTTGGTATTAATATTCTGTTGCAGATGGATTGAAATAAGACCATTAATGAGGTTATCAATTTAACGGGATCTATATTCTCACCTTCAAATGTTTTAATGCCGATTTGCACGTCATTCAAGATGCTTTTCAAGTATATTAAATGCAAACGATTATTTTCATCGTTGTACATTGCACTCAGTACATCTGCAGTGTAACATTTGTCTTTTGTCAATGCAAAATGCAACTTAAGCGCTTCCCATTGAGATAAAATGCGAACGACTGCTGGCTCTATAGATAACCAACGCGTATCACATACTTTAAGAATTTTAAGAGGTCCTTCTCCGCAGTTAATGAGGCTGTAAATTTCTTTATATTCAAGTTGCCGCTTAGATGAGGTTGAAAACCACCTATAGGTTTCTCTTATTAAAAACTCAATATGTCTTGGAATGGTTTGTTGTGATGCATGACTGACAGCTAATTGGAGTGAGTGGCACACACATCTTATAAGAATCAAATGGGGAAGATTGTATAGCGTTCGAAGTAATTCATAAACGCTGTGGTGACGTCCCGTCATTACAGACGCATTATCGGTCCCTATGCCGACCATATTTTGGAGAGACAATCCATGAAATTGAAGACATTTTACCAAGGATGAGACAAGACCGTTAGCATCGGCTCGGTCTATGGGTTCCAGTGAGAGAAAAGCAGATACAATAGCATTCTGAGCTACACTAAAATATCTTACAACTATCCCCATGTATTTGGTTACACTGATGTCAGTAGATTCATCGATTATAACGCTATATTTTTGACTCCCAATATCCAATAAAAGATTTTCTCGGAAATGTGGTGCCAACACCTGGTTTATAATCTGTGTGCATTTGGTTCTGTGCATTCTTAGATCGGCAGATTTTGAATCACCAAACACATCTTTGCACAAATCCGTCAAATGATCAATTTGGGAAATAGCACTATGTTCTGTGATAAATAAAGCTAGTTTACCTTCAGCCTTTTGTGTGAACTTGTTGTCTTTGGGAGCTGGATCAAAACTTATTTGTCGATTCTTTGAAATTAATTCACATTTGTTTTTATGTTTTTTTGAAGCTGCGTGTTTCCTAATATCAGTTAATTTTGCAAAAAATTCACTATGGCAAAATGAGCAGAAAGCTTTAGTTTCTTCATTCACAACAGGTTTTAACCAGTTTCTGAATTCCTCTTGCTGTTCCCACTCTATTCTGTACTTTTGACTATAAGCCTTCTTCTTTAATGGCACCTCCATTTCTAAATCTTGTATATGAGAATAAATACTAGTTTTTGTATATTTATGTCACTTCCAACAATGAAAAACTGGTTTCTCTGATTAAACTCTGAGCGAAGGAGCAAATGAGTGAAATTGAGTGAATGTACCTGTTTGTTCCAATAGCAATGCAACTTCGCATCCTATAAAAATAAAGATAGCAACATACATATTGCCCGAGTTGGAGTGAGATGCATAAAAGCTCCCACCCACGTTCATTCAACGGATATAATTAGAAGGGTTTTCCCCTAGGGCAGGGATTTCCCCTGTGTGTTGCCAATACGCACAGTGATAAGATGGACATATTTTATTATTTTCCTATATTCAAAATATTTTTTGAATATTAAGAAGAATCGTTATGAAAAAGTCGCTAGAAGTCGCTAAAATATTTTTTAGGGTCTAAGTGTTGAAAATAAGTCTCTAAAAACCTCAAAAATCCGCTAGATCTAGCGACAAAGTCGCTAAAGCGGCAACACTGATTATTCAGTAGGCACTAATTTTAGGGTCGCATTTTTTAGCGAAAGCTTTATTTATGTTCCTATAGTTTATTATTAGATGAATTTCGCGATCTCTTTTTTAGTTGCAGTAAATTTCAGAGTAGTTAGCCTTTTTTGCGAAAGCTTTATTTGTGTTTGTTTTTTCCTATCTAAGTAGGGGCTCCTACAAAAGGTAGATTCAAGCTGGCACTGGCACGAATGGAATGAACAAAAGTAATGTCACCTATCACTGAGTGCCGTCCTTTGAACCGATACGCGATGTTCGAATTTCAAACCGAAAACCTGTTATTATTTTACAGACGTATACTTTCGTTCATTCATTCAATCCATTCGTGCCAGCTCTTGTAATTAGTTGAATTGTAATGTCATCCTATGGTAAATAAAAATATGTACTCAATATTTATTATTTATTTTTAAATGACTAAATACGAAACCAAGCTGTTAACTGCACTTTGAAACGAAAAGTAACTTTTTATTGACTTAAATTATTAATAATCACTTAATAACTAAACTGTCCTTCATTTCTATTCTGGTTATCTATTTTTCTATACTTTAAGTATACTTTAAATGAGATTTTTCTATGCACTTTTCCATAGATATTTCTTGAGTTAAATAGTCATTCACTATTTACGTTATATTTTTAACCATTTGTATATGTTTCCTCAATCGTTTACGTTCAGTTGCCATATTCATTTGCTCTTGAAGGATGCGGAAATCAATGGTCTTTGACTCTTCTTTCAGCATTGAAATCAAATGAAATAAACTTTTATTGCCTTGAACTAGTTTGTTCATTTTATTATGCCAACCCTCTGCCACATTGTTGGTACGGTGGCGTTGGCCATAACAAGAAACAATGTTCATATTCTTGACATTATACCATTGTGAACTAATGTATTGGTTGAACAAATCAATGACTTTTATAGGAGGTGCCTTTTCCAATACGCTAAACCACGCTTCAAGTATCTTGGTGTTTGGCATATGAGCGACTGAAACACATTTTGCCACGTAGTTGCAGCCTTCACGGTTACTGGAAATATTCAAATCCGATGAGTGTTTCCACACGGCATGGGCAAAGTGAAAAAAACAGCCTGTGACCGAAACTGATTCAATTTTTTTTGCAATTGCGTTTATAACTGCCAACTCGAAATCCGTTTTTATAAATTTTGGTTTAAAATTTGGGATAAATTCTTTTATAGCATGAAATAATTTTTCATACGTGTGTTGCTGTTTGTTTGGTAACAAAGCGTAAATAACTGGAACTGCTTTGGTGTAATCTGTTGAAGAGCCGATGTCAGCATGAAATGTATTAAGTTGCTTAAATGGCTTTGGAGCGACTTTAAAAGTTCCGTCAATAAAAAAATGATTTACACGCTGCAATAAATCATTACACCCTGGACTTATAAAAATAAGTATATCTTCAATTTGAGCACGTAAAAAATCTTTTGCTAATTCGGAAGGAATTATAACGTCTCCACATTTTTCGAAGCTAGAACTAGCGATACTTTTATTCCGTGCTCTATACAAGGCATCACGCTTTGAATGAAATGACGGAAGCTTTCCAGCACGTCCCGTCATTATCATAGTATTAATCTATTTTTCAGTCAATATCTAAAGAGGTTTGAAGTGCGAATTGATAGCGTTCTGTCTGAGTATTTATCGAATAGTTACTGCTAAATATCTGGGTACGTCTTATAATACGTTCATATAAGTTTAAAAGACCGAAGATTAAAATAAGAATCGTTAAGAATCCAACTGTGATTTTTTTTACGCTTAATAATGCGACCATGAAATCCGCTGCAACTAAATAAGGCGTTCGCAAAATATATCTAACAATGAAAAATTTATTCGCTAAATATATCTAACATAAAAATTTATTCGTTAAAAAATGCGACCCAGAAATCCGCTGCAACTAAATCAGGCGTTTGCAAAATATAGCGAACATGAAAAGTTGATTCGCTAAAAAATGCGACCTTAAAATTAGCGGCTACTGAAGAATGCGTTCCCGAAATCCGTCTAACAAATCTTTTGATCGTCCCACTTGACTTGAACACCATTTTGCCGCGACGTTTGAGGGACGTTCGTCTGCTATCAGGTTCGAGATAAATGGCCGAATCCGAGTGAATGTTCTCTTTGTGTTCAGACTGTTCATTTTTACTTCATTCGGAGTGGGAATGAATGATTCTGAATGAAAATATCCAACATCGTTTGATCAATTCACTAATGAATTCATTCGGCACTTTTCTTTCACTTTGCGTTCAGACGTGTCACTTTGAGTGAAAGATTCAAAATGAAATAAGAAAATGAACCGTCTGATATCATCAGGAGGCGTAAATCATGAAGTACCTAGTTGATAGTTCGTGAAAAAATTATCGAGGTACACTACATGATTTTTGGGCTCGATTGGCATCTTTGCTAGGAGAGATTTCAAGACTCTTGCCCCGAGACAATCATTAGATGCTTCTGTTGACTTTCCACAGTAAATATCAAATGAATAACAGTACCCATCTGAACTAGTTGCGGCCCAATTCTTGTATCCGAATCTTACGGGTTTCCCATTATAAATTGTTTAGCTGAATGACGGCCTAAGTACTTTATCATCGATTCATCTACAGATATTATTTTGTGGAAAACTCCCAACTGACACGAGTTACACTGGATCAGGTCACACAACGGTCTGACTTTATAAATTTTATTGTTTGTAGCGGCAACAAGAGAGTTGTCAACAAAATGTAGGTTTATTTTTATATCAGTAAACCTATTGCGAGACATGCTATTAGCGACTAACGAGACACCACGATGTTCATCCAAATTCCAGTACGCACGTTCAGAAGGTAGTTCGTGATAACCCGTCAAAAGATAAAAAGATAAAAATGATAAAAGATGTTTATTCAGTAAGTAGGCCGCACAGGCACTTTTACACGTCAAAAATCTACCAGCGCTTCCCAAGAGACCACTGCTGAGAAGAAACGCCGCAAGAAACTCAACAGTCGTTTTTTAATATACTACTTATGAAATTATACAATTATAAAGCTTAACCTAGCATTATATAAAACAATGAATCTATCATAAAATAAAAATATTCAAGCGTAGATTGAGCAGAAAAATGTCTCAAAACTCAGAATTTTCATAGGGAGTAATAAGTAGTAGTAATACATCTGAAATTTTTCAAGTTTTCTACAACGTTTATTTCGCGGTTTTAGAAAGCATCAATAACAATATGGGTTGTACTATAAATAGGTAAAGGTTTTCTCGAGACAGGTATATCGGGCTGTGGATTTCTAGGCGTCTGATGTTGGTTCCTAGATTGTTGGTTCCTCGGTCGTTTTGGAGGTCTAGCGACGTGAGACAGAGGCTCGTCATCACTTTCATTCCAATCCGAAATATCATAATTGGCATGACGCGGCATTACCTTCAAAGTTCCATGCACATCTCTTGGAAGGGTAGGATAAACCATCACCATTCATCACCTTCATTACCTTTGTTACCTTCTTCTTCGTCACTTACGGCAGCAAGATCGGGTGGTAATGACACTAAATCGTACTCAACACCATCATTATCATCAGCCAAAATGGATTCCATCCAGAGCGTCTTCAAGCCTTGCGTAGTTATTTTGCCTCGTAAATACACGACGGTTCGCCATAATAATGCTTTGAAAACAACTGAAAATAAGAAATAAATAACACACATAAGTGCCCGTTTTACCTGTTTGAGTGCAGTGATATAATATGATGTATATTGCAAAATGCGAACGAAAATTCACTTTATATACACTAACAAATACATAACTAATGCCTAATTAAACGTTTTAATGCACAATATGTATAAAAATAGTAATTTTTCCATTTTTAATCAATTTTAACAACTTACCTCAAATAAGATTTATTTTTGCTGTACTGTCACGTAAAATAATTGACATTTGTTTTGCCGCCACCGCCATTTTTGTTATTTCCGTAGACAACTAGAGACATCTATTGCCATTATAAGAAATCAAATTAATTGTAACCATAGATAAAGCTTGTCAAAACTCGCATCGATTAGCTGTACGGGAAGTCCGGGAGAGATGAACCCCACTTCAATTAAACGAGTTTAAAATTTTATGTTTTAGTCGTAGCATAATTAGTACTAATAATTAGTAGCGTACTATTTTTATCTAGGTAATTTGTTTTTTTGTCATGTTTTATTGAAACTTCTTTGTCATTGCTACTGGCAAGAATATTTTCGATATCATGATCTTGTAACATCTTTTTGTAACCCTTTTATTGTTTGCTTTCTGCCTATTCTTACTATTTATATTTGTTTTGACTTTTGGACATGTATTGGTTGGATCCGAATTAATATTGTCAGGCTTTTGGATATGGCCTTATTATTTCCGGTGCAATAATATCGGGTTGACTTCTTTCTGTTCCTGCTTTAGATGTAGATGCTATTGGTGAGTGCAAAGTTACTTGATTTGAGGTATGAGGGACTGGAGAAGGTCGAGGCTTATTTTGACGAATTACAGTACCACTTTTATTTTCTTTTCTTTAGCATAATTAACGACTTCTATATTCACATGGCTTTCATGATTGTCTAGGATTAAGAGAACTGGACTGTTTTTGGAAGCACGTGAATGTTTCTTGAAGTACTCCATGTGTTTTTTTAAAAACTTTTGTCAGTCATCCAACCGCTGGTATATGCATCTCCGTCAGAGCCGGGTGGTCCATCCGTAACAAAATCTAAAAGACAATCGTCCTCTGAACAACAACGCTGAACGTTCGCCAACTCAGGCCTTTAAGGTGGGCCCACATTAGTGACAAATTGCCGAACCGAACACCGTGATATCGCCGCGGACTTGTTACGTATATAGTGTGTTGACGGGTGGAGGTTTTCATCGGATCGGACTCTGGTGCTGACTCCGTGGTCGTGACAAAGCCGGGTGTCTGCAATAGTGCAAGTGCCTCATTTGTACGTAACAATGTTCAGGTGAATGGATATTTTGTATGGGAGAATTGAACGGATAACTGATCACAACATTTGTACGCGTTATAAATCCCGTCCACACTATCGATACAAACACCGGAGAGCCGGGTGTTTGTTCGGCAATTTGTCACTAATGTGGACCCTGCTTTAGAGCTCAGGCCTTACATTAACCTGACCACCATAAGGGTATTTTAAACTAAATACCTACTTTACAGTAAAATAAAACTCGTAAAAATACAATTTTCATCTTGTATACTTGTATTATCATAAAAACAAACACGTATGTATTTAACTTCTATTATTTAAGTCACATTATCTTATACTTATTTATTATATATATCGCGGAGTCGCGCAATACTTTTTAGAAAGTGAATAATAGGAATCTCTTTATTGTCCAATTGTCTCAATAGTTTTTATATATTTTGTATCAAAAATGATATCCGACTTTCTTCATTTTTGCTTTTCAAATAGTGAATTTCTTATTCTTGAGTCCTGGTATTGACTTTCCTTCCGAAGCAATTGTATACTCAAATACAAGGAAGGTTTTACACGCATCCTCTTTCTTAAGCGACCGTGCCATGCCTCAAGACTGTTATTTGTCCGATGTCGCTGATCACAGATGCCGATTTGAGCAAGAAGCGATCGTGATAACCACTGGTCATTAAAATATTTTTCAAACGTTTGCACTATCTCGGAATGTTCAATCGTGCCAATGATTTCATTCCAACCAGTAGATATCGATTCTGACGGTAAAAATGGTAAATACGAAGCCAGTTTCAAAAGTTTTATTCCATCTTTAGTGGTGTCCAATTTCAAATCTTTTCCTTTTATCCATACGGCACGATTGAAGTGAAAAAAACACCCTGTAATGACACACTCGGGAAACACTCTGTTTACAGCCTTATGTTGTGCCCATTCAAAATCACACTTGTAGATTTTCACAGTAATTTAAAGTTCATCTCTAAGAAAAGTAAACAGTCGCTCATAAGTATTGGTAGTTTTATTTGGAAGTTATGCATATAGTACGGGCACTATGTTTGTCTCCTCGTTTGTGCTGTAGTAATCTAAGTGAATAGTAAACAATTGTTTGAATGGACTTGGTGCCACCATAAACGTACCGTCCCCGAACAGCATCTGGTCACTTGCACAACCTCTTAATATTTTCAATCCCAATTTGGTGCCAAATAACAATTTTTTTTCTTCCGCGCCATCCTCCCACAGCAGAAAATTTTCTTTTAACATTTGGGGCAGCACTACTTCGTCCAGTGTTTTAAACGCCGTTGTTTTGACGTCTAAAAATTGTTTTCTTGTTCTTTGCAATGTTCTATTTTTCATACTTAAACTTGGTTTTATGTCAGACCATTCCGAATCATCTCGTTTGTTAGGCCTTTACCTCAAAAGCATAAATTCCTTGTAGCGGTTCACCGAATCGCTTTTCACCTCGAACGTATATTTAATTTTCGCGTTGTGTCTCGATCGTTTACTGTTTTACTCGTTATAAGTTTTAGTCGCATTTCACCTTGATCGTGCATTTAACTATCGCGTTGTGCCTTAATCGTCATATTTTTGTCGATATATAAGTTTTTGTCGCATTTCACCTCGATCGTGTGATACATTTTCGCTTTGTATCCTAGTCGTCTAATTCAGTATTAGACAATATCTTTAGTCGCAATGTACTTTTTCATTTTTTTTGCCAGGTTCAAGCTCCGTATTTTCTTACAAATATTGAATTATATAATAATAATAATAATAATTGTATCCTACTTTAATGTCACGGTACTTCAATTTCGCAATGACAGAATATCATCTAATTTTTATTAGTCACAAAGATTATATTTAAATGACTTTGATAACATTTAAGACATTAAACTACAGGTATAAAACGCGTTTTAAAAAAAATGTTACAGAATTTTAGTGCGAACATCAATTAACGCGGCACATTAAATGGAGTCCCAAACAAACATCGATCGCGACGAAATGCGTCTAGGGTAAAATACTACAAGAAAAATTAAATGCTACATATTAATTATATTAATGTAAAAAGCCACGCGAAACATTGCTCCAAGTAAAAGATTCTATTGAAATTTTGTTAATTCGAGGTGAAATGCGATTCTGTGAATTGCTACAAGGAATTTATGATTTTGAGGTAAAGGACTAACAAACGGAATCATCTGTGCCAATATCTTCTTTTTCAAAACAGTCTTCAAATATTTCTTTTATTGGGGCACAACTCTCACAAACTTGGGTTTTGCATTTTTGGAAATCTAAATATTTTTTATTATTGGAAGTGGACGGTAAACAAGTGTGCTGCCCTTCTCGTAATACCTCAAGTTCGTCTTGACTTATAGTAAGAGATCCTGCACAAGACTCTCGATGATACATAGCCACAACGATGTACCATTTTTATTTCGGTGTCTCAAGTTGAATCGATGCAATCCGTACAGTATTGTTGCTTTTCCTTTTTGATTTTTGCTAAAAATTAATATTTTTTCCCCCATTGTAATAAAATAATGATTGCGAAAGGAAATGTCATAAACAAAAGTCAGTAATTATATTTTATCAGTGACCAGTATGATTCTTAAGCTGCCGAGTGGTATTTAAAGGAGTTTTGTTATCAAGAAAGAGTTCTTATTGTTAGGTAACAATACCTCTTTACTTTTACACATAAACTTGTCGATTTCCTTTATTACATTTTGACGTTGAAGCATATTAACCCAAGTACAATTAGACTTCTAATCATTCATGGTCCTGGGGAAATTAACCATTATACGTTATGTCGATTGTACTTTGGCAGTGTACTTTTGTGACACAGGATCATAATGGTCGTGAGAACATTATGACAATGACATATTGTACATTTTGACGTTGGAGCATATTAACCCAAGTACAATTAGACTTCTACTCATTCATGTTCCCGGGGGGTTTTGACTACAGCATCAATGAATTCAATAATTTTATTTTGCCTTTGTCTCCCCGCTCAGAAACACACAAGCATCTGAGTAAAAGATAAAAGATAAGACATAATAGATGTTTATTCAGTAAGTAGGCCGCACGGGCACTTTTACACGTCAAAATCTACCAGTGCTTCGCAAGAGACCACTGCTGAGAAGAAACGCCGCAAGAAAGTCAACAGTCAGTCGTTTCTAAAATTGAACATATTGCCCCGTGCCTGGGGCACGATGGTCATACCTGGGGCATTATAGGTTGGGGCACTATGGGCATAACCAAATAATTAATATATATATATCTAAAATCTAACACAAAATTAACAAATATGCAAAGATTCGTCGTCATTATCATCTTCACCTGCGCATGAGCAGTGAGCCCATCTTTTACATGCACGGCAAGAAACCCAGCCCTCTTTAGACTGCGAGCACCACTCTCCACAATAGAGACACTCTACATCTTCTTCAGCGCAATTTTCTTTACTATTCTTCTCTGTTTTCTTTTTTTTTACCACTTTTTTTGCATTTTTTGTTTTAGGCTTTGACTGCTCCAGTTCCTTTCGGCGGTCAAAGACGACTTCTTAAAATGACGACTTATTGAATTGACGACTTCTTAAAAATGACGACTCGTTGAATTGACGACTTCTTGAATTGACGGCTTTTTAAATTGTTAACTTCTTAAAACAGCGACTTCTAGAATTGACGACTTCTAGAATTGACGACTTCTAGAATTGACGACTTTTTAAAACGGCGACTTCTCGAATTGACGACTTCTAGAATTGACGACTTTTTAAAATATCGACTTCTTAAAACGGCGACTTTTCGTATTGACGACTTCTTGAATTGTCGACTATTCGATGAAAGTGTTATCTTATCACCTAAGTGTACAACCTGAGTGGACGCTCGAAGCGGGGCGTTGAGCGGGGCGAGCAGCGTCGCGGGCGCGTGTCCCACACTTGTGCAGCGTCCACTCAGGACACCAGGATGAGTTCCCTTTGTTTAACATGCACGCCGCACGCCGCGCCGCCCCGCTGCACGCCCGACTCGAGCGTCCACTCAGGCCATAACCTTACATTTTCATCTATGCTATGCCCTAAAATTGTAGATCAACAAAGGGACGCACTTTCTTCATCCACTCACATCATCAGTTACAGTGCGATAGCTCTTAGGTGCTTCGGGTTTGTACTTGTCTCTCACTCGCTCAGATACGATCTTATTTAAAGCGAGTGAGAGAGAGGTACAAAACCGAAGCATCTTCTAAGTGCTCACAAACTGTAGGTATGTTATAAACATACAAAGTCACTTTTATATAACTAAATATGATAACCGTGGATATTTGAAATGTAATCTACTAATAATGTTAATGAATAAGATTGATATCGTAAGAAATATTAATTTAATGACAATAGAACATATTCTTAGTTTATCCTTCTATTAAACTTAACAGTACAAATTAACTTCTTAAAATTCTAACAAGTTAAAAGGGCCAACCCTAAAAATTTAATTTAATACGAATTATTTTCTCCAAAAACTCACGAGTAGTTATTTTGTTCTTTTCTAATTTCTTAGTTAATTTCTTCAGTTTATTGTCAAAATTTATGAATTTGGCCCTTCGGTTTTTTTTAGGTGTCACAAAAAAACTTCTTTTTATTTTGAAGTTATAATGGGTGGCCTCTTTTTTCAACCCTAAAATAAACTGATGAAAATTCGGTTTCTTCGGAATTCTTGCATTAAGACGGCGATGCCATCCCTCGAGTGCATTCGTTGTTCGGTGCAGATTATTACAGCAACTTAAAACTTCAGGATTTAATTTTGGGTACCATTGCGATTCAAAATAAGTTTTGAATACCTTGATTTCCTCCGACTTGGGTGCTTCATTTATAATCGAATCCCAAGCAACGGGTATTAAATTTGGTGGCACCAGTGGCAACAAAGCAACCATCTTCGACGTATTTCGGCCTTCCCGTGTTTTGGTTAATTTAATTTCCTTCGCTTTTTCCCAAACATTTCGATTAAAATGGTAAAAACAACCAGAAATTTTGCAATTCGGCCAAACTGTCTGCACGGCGTTCATAGGGGCGATTTCAAAATCACATTTGTAAGTAAGTATATTTACTTTTAGTTTTTCTTTAAGCAGATTAAAAAAGCGGACATAAGTTTCCTGGGTTTTGTTGGGAAGCAATCCATAGATGACCGGCACAACATTGGTGGTTTTTTCATTGGAATATAAATCGAGATGTATTGTGTATAGCTGGTAGAAAAATTTTGGCACACAGCGGAAAGTCCCATCCCCAAAGTAATAATTTGTTTCCGAATTTTTCATGTATCTTATTGAGGTGGAGGAACATAGCACAATGATTTTTTCTGTGTCTCCGTCTTCACATATTACAAAGTCTTTGCCTAAAATTGGTGGGACGTGAACGTCTTCAATTTTCGTAAAAGCCAACTGTTCCGTTTCTAAATACTTCTTTCTATGTGTATATAGAGAGTCCTTAACTGATGAAAATGAGGGGATTTCATCAATGTCTTCCTTTTTACACTGCCTTTTCAGGATTTCGAATTGATTTTCGTATATCTTCTCTACGGGCTCCAAATTTAGACATACTTCCCGTTTACAGTTATTGATTGTGATTAAAATATCGTTTTTTATAGAATCTTTCTCGCATGTGTGTGTTCTCTCTTTTAATATCTTGTCCCTTTGCGAGTTTAGCGTAAGACTTGAAGAACACTCTTGCCGATTGACACACCGCCAACGTGATGAATCTTTATTAGTTTTCTCAAGATTATATCGATACGCACGATAGATTAAAGTATCACCACCCTTTTGGTTTTTAGTTATCGTAAAAGACTCTGCCATAATTATACCGAGGAGTAACTAAGTAAGTACATTATCGAGCTGTTGACAGTTGACAAAGAACAAAAAGAAAAGGTATCATTTGAAACACGGCTTAATAGAATTATGTGTTAAGTGGCCAGCACTCAAGGAGTTTGTAAACAAATAAGATAATAATAGGTTAGACCTCGTTATCTCAGGCACTCTCAGGGCATTAAAATGTCACAAGGGCCAAAATATGGTAATATGTGGTCAATTGGAACAATTATATATTTGTCTGAATTGAGTGATATACTCAATTTAAATAAAAGTTTAAAATCTTAAATAGTAATTAATGTTCTTGTAATTTGTGGTTATAATTTTTTTAAATAACAATTAGGTACTTAACTTACAATACGGACTCGAGTCTCCCCTGCTGTCTCCCCTGACCTATTCGACGCTCCTGTTTCTGGGCGGTTTTGCACTTCGGGCATCTAAAGATACCTAACGAACGTAACCTACCTACTTTTGCGGAATGAAAATTGATTTCTGACGAAAGCCGACTGACGAAACGCAGTCAGAGGAGACAGCAGGGGAGACACGAGACCCTCGCTACAATAAATATCAAACTGTGCCAATTGCCCCCATGTTTCCCTATTTTGCCGTCACTACCCTGAGATCCTGAGGTCTAAATTAATAAGTATTAATACTTATGTATAAATACTTACATTATGTATCCAACCTTGTATTACAACTGCTCATACGTATTAGAATAATTTGGAAAGAAAAAGTCGTCATTTCAATAAGTCGGCATTCTAAAATGTCGGCATTCTTAAATGTCGGCATTCTAAAATGTCGTCATTTAACGAAGTCGTAATATCAAGAAGTCATTATTTTCAGAAGTCGTAAAATCTAAAATGTCGTCATTTAACGAAGTCGTCATTTCAAGAGTTCGTTATTTTTAGAAGTCGTCAATCTAAAATGTCGTCATTTGACGAAGTCGTCATTTCAAGAAGTCGTTATTTTCAGAAGTCGTAAAATCTAAAATGTCGTCATTTAACGAAGTCGTCATTTCAAGAGGTCGTCATTGACAGCTGAAACCCTCCAGTTCAGTTTTATAGGGCGCACCACAGCCACGATGTTTGGCTCAAATTACCTTGAAATTTATCAATATTTGCTCGTAATAAAGGCAAAAAGTCCTTTGCGTTACGCAACTTAAATCTTATACTATACAAATAAAAAGAATCTGTAATAAAATCAAATTGGCATATTTATTTCTATCGATAAGGAGTACAATTTTGTGCAACTAAGTTAAAAAACAAAACATAATTATCATAATAAAAGGCAATAACAAGTCCACTGCGTTACCCAAGTCTTTTAACTAGTTAAAGTTCTAAATAAATCGTCAATTATAACATTTGCTTTGGAAAAATATACTTCTGAAGTGAGACAAATTTAAGAAACAATGAATTAAAACATATTTAACAGAGAAGCTATTAATAATGAAATATCTGCAATATCAGCCAAGTTAATTTGGGGACAAGCGGTAACGCAAGAGACAAAAATGGTAACGCCAGAGAATCTATGCGGAATCACATAAGATCACATAAGGTTTACTAAGCAAACAAAACAATAGCTTTCTTCGTGTTGGGTTTCATATTTTTATATTTTTAAGTAAGGTAGTTTACGCACTTGCAAAGGCTTACTCCTTCACAACTTCCATCCCTATCATACATGCGCACTAATGCTATGGCCATCCTTATCTACGGCCGTCGCATTCGGACATTTTTATGTCAAATCACTCTTCGTTAAACCGCCATATTGTGAGCATCTAACATTACTCGTGTCGTGGTTGTGACAATTATTTAAGAGCTTTTAAGCAAAGGACAACAAGGCTAATGGTGCAGTGGAGTGATCTAGCGTCTAAGGCTGATATTGACGCGGTCCGGGGTTCGATTCCCGGCAACTAAGCCCGGCAAGCAAGGAAACTCAGGTGAGTGCGCATGTTCATATCCTTTCTTCCTTCTCTCATCGACCTTATTTATTTCCATACAACTGTAAGCCGATGCAAGTGATTTGTTAGTCTTTTGTGTTAAACGTTCTCTGCTACTTATATAAAACCCCATCATTTCTTCACAATTCAATACAGTCCACTTTATTATAACCTCGTGCCTAGGTTCCCGAATATATCGAAGGTTAATTCTCGCCTTATCCAAAGGTGGAGTAAAAGGCACCTCCATCTTTTTTGGTCCTTCGAACCGGATTTATAACCTTTTTAGTAATTATTAACTAAATTGTCTACCGCTAGGTGTTAACTTACACTTTCATTGTATTACGTAATCGAAATAGATTGTCATTTATTTTGGTACTTTTCCCGCATAGGCAGCTATTTCTCTTTATTTCCGCACCGCATACGTAGTATAATATAGTAGTGAGTTAGCTCCTAATTTATGTATTTCATTTTTCGTGATCGATATTACTCGTAAGATTCACGTGTATGCATATTTTCTTTGTTCTGCGTACTTAACGGTCCGCCATATTTAAATTAGTCGGATTGGTTCGGCTACTGTCGGCTAAGTTCGTTTTCCCCACACGGAACACACGACCGAGCGAGGTGCTCCGCTCACGCCACCGCTTATTTTTATAACGCGCCTCAAATTTGAGGGTACTTCTCTACTACCGCTAGCTCAAATTTATTTTACCGCTATTTCTATTTATTTTAATTTTGTATAGCGAAGAGTCAGATATATTAATTCCCGCACTTACTAATATATAATTATTTTTTAGTGAGTTATTATTTGTTAGTTAGTTATTTGTTTACAATGGGTAAACCTAAACGGAAAGGTAGCGAGGGCTTCGTTGGAGATGACGATTGTGACACTAATAAAAATCAATTAACGCTTTACTCGGTTAGACGTGATGTTATCTACAAGCGAGTAGAAAACATCTTAGAACTCGCATACAAAGCGGAAACAGATCCCACTCAGTTTAGAGCATTTCGCACTAGTGCATTAAATATTGATACCATACGTACTGATTACCAAACCGTTTTGGATTCATATAACTTGCTGCACTTACAAATGAACCCCGGTTCTAGTATCGACTATGACTCTTGGACGACATTTGAGGAAATGTACTGCTACATTAAACAAATCTTATTGGAAAATGAGCCAAATAGTTCTCCCGAGGTCCCTCTAAATCACCAAGGTCTCTCTAAATCGAAACCCCGTCTTCCGCCCATTGACTTGATGTCATTCAATGGAGATGTCAAGAATTGGCCATTGTTTTATCAGCAATTTAAAAATATTATACATGATAACGCATCGCTGACTGATAGTGACCGGGTATTTTACTTAGTTGGCAAATTAACCGGGCAGGCTCTGAGTGTCTGCGCAGGGCTGCCGCCGACCGCGCACAACTACCGCGTCATCTGGGACGCGCTCGTGCACAAGTATGACGACCCGCGTTCGCTCGCCAGCGCATACCTTAATCAATTGTTACGATTTAAACCGCTTTCAAACACAAGTTCTGCCGGACTCGATTCGTTTATTAATGCTTTTGATTCTTCGGTAGAAGCACTTAAGCAACTGCAGCTTAATGATTTAACCGACTTTGTTTTATTGCATTTAGCGCTCCAAAAATTAGACGCAGATACGATAAAATCATTTGAAACTCTGTATCGCAAGGAGAAAATACCTACTTATAGAAGTTTGATCGAGTTTGTTAAAGAACAGAGCAAAGTGTTGTCTCATTCTCCAGCCGCTAATGCATATAGGCCGGTTGATAATTCCCATAATAAATCGCACAACCCTACGCGGCCGTCGCCTTCGACCAAGTCTTTTGTTAACACGGACGCGGGCTCTGGCACAAGCGCGAGCGGTAACTGCGCGCTGTGTAGTGGTAAACAACACGAGCATTTGTATTCGTGTTCGTCTTTTATGAAATTGACACCGCATGAACGTTATAATTTTATTAAAACTAACGCCTATTGTAACAATTGCTTAAGTGTTCGACATAAAACATTATCTTGCACTTCTAAACATAACTGTTCTCATTGTTCTTCCAGACACCATTCGCTGTTACATTTTAATACTAATACCAAATCGCATTGTAATATTGGAGCAATGGTGTCCGAGATCGAACCCGCTACCGCTAACGTTTTATCTACTTCCGCTTCCGCTCGTGGCTTGACTCGCACCGAGTCGAGCAGCCACGCTGAGTCGAGTATGACTCATTCGCCCGCCATTACAGACTCTGTGACTACTGCAGTTAAGGTCGATATTAGTTCACCGCGTCGTTGTCCTGATAAGAAAAATACATCGGTATGCACAGTTTCGTGCGATCGCGTTAATAGTTATCAGACGACAACATTACTAGGAACCGCAAAAATCAAATTTGTTGATTCGTTTAACCGCACTCACTATTTGAGATGCTTAGTAGATCCTGGCTCTCAGAGTGATTACATTTCCGCCGCTTGTTGTAAGCGCCTTTCGCTTCCGATCGGTAAACAAACCCGCTACTCGGAAGTTCAAGGTATAGGAGGAGCCTCGCAGAAAATACTTGGAATTACGACACTTAATTTTACGTCCCGCTTTAATAATGGGTGCGAATACGTCGCCAAGCCGCTGGTGGTCGAGCGGATCACGGGGCAGCTGCCCAGCTCGCGGGTGGACGCCGCCGCCATCCAGTTCATTCGTAACTTGCCGCTTGCTGACGACGAGTTTTCGCAGCCTGGGCCTATAGACATGCTCTTGGGCGTTAATGTTTATTGTGAAATTTTATTATTCGATAAAATTAAAAGCCCAAGTGCTAACATGCCCTCCGCCTTTGAGACGACGCTTGGTTACCTAATTATGGGTGACGCTCCCATTATTTCCCCGCAACCCGCTTCGCACACGCTTTGTGCTTTTACTTCTGACCCGCTTCATCGACTTGTCGAAAACTTTTGGGCCATCGAGGAATTGCCCTCGCGCGCGTTTTTAAGTCCAGATGACCAACAATGCGAAAATATTTACGTTAAGACCACCGTTCGTGATATTGACGGCAGCTATTCAGTTGATCTTCCTTTTAAAGACGATCCAAATAAGTTAGGCAATTCTTATATTACCGCAAAAAAGCGCTTTCTTCTTCTAGAGAGAAAATTCGCTAAGGACCCCGATCTTAAATTGAAATATGACGAAATTATTCGTGATTACCTACAACAAGGTATTTTGTCCCGCACCGCACCTGAGGAGTGTCTCTCCCCAGGGTTTTTCTTACCGCACCACCCCGTGGTTCGCAACGATAAAGCGACCACCAAGGTTCGCCCCGTCTTGGATGGCAGCGCCAAGACCGACACGGGGTTGTCATTAAATGATATTTTGCATTCTGGCTGCAATTTACAAGCAAATATTTTTCACATTCTTTTGAATGTTCGAATTTTTAGAGTCGCATATTTTGCTGACGTAAAACAAATGTACTTATGCATTTATACAAATGCTCCGCATCGCAAATATCAGCGAATATTATACCGCTTCTCCGAGAATGACCCGCTCAAAGTGTTCGAGTTCACCCGAGTAACGTTTGGGCTCCGATCTTCTCCATTTTTGGCGCTCCGCACGCTTCGTCAGCTGGCTACTGACGAACGTCATAACTGGCCAAATGAGGCCACCGTGATAGAGAGAGATGTTTATATGGACGATCTCGCTTCTTCTGCTTCTTCTGTCGAGGAAGCAGTCAAGACAGCAAACGGATTAATCCATCTTTTTAAGGCTGGTGGTTTTGACCTGCTTAAGTGGTCGTCAAATTCCCTCGAATTACTCGAGCACATACCTGAGTCGCACCGACAGTCTGGGTCTATTTCCTTTGCCGAAGGAAATACATTTAAGATTTTAGGTTTGCGCTGGTTACCCGCACAAGACACTTTCGTTTTCGATACATCAAGCCCACCGCCTACATGTACTAAACGCGCCATTCTTTCCGCAACCGCTCGTTTGTACGATGTCTTAGGACTCGTCGGACCTGTTATTTTATTTGCAAAATTAATAATAAAAGAGCTTTGGCTTCTCGATCTTGACTGGGACGAAGTGCCCCCTTTTCGCATTGTTAATTTATGGCAACAATATTTGACTGAACTTCCGCAGATATCCCGCCTTCATTTTTCCCGCCACATGGGTATTGAAATCGGCTCTAAGGTTTCTTTAGTCGCGTTTTCGGACGCCAGTGAATCCGCTTACGGCTGCAGTCTCCGATTGTTACACTCCTGTGTTCGAAGTCGCGCGTAGCATCCGCTAAGCCTAAGATTACTCTCGCTCGTTTAGAGCTAAATGGAATTTTGTTACTCTCACGGCTTCTTAAAGACGTCCACGACACTATGTCAAAAAGGCACACTATTGACAAGGTTTTCGTGTTCTCGGACTCGGAGGTCGCTCTGTGCTGGTCGGTTGCCTCGCCACACAGATTTGACACTTATGTTGCCAACCGCATCTCGCAAATTCAGGCAAATATTTCGCCTGACGACTTGTATCATATACCCGGCTGTCAAAACCCCGCCGACTGCGTATCCCGCGGTCTCACTCCTTCTCAACTCGTACAACACGAGCTTTGGTTCAGAGGCCCGGCGTGGCTGTCTTTGTCTGTAGTCGACTGGCCTATACAAAGGTTCGTGTCGAGCCGACTGTCGTTGCCGGAGGAGAGGATGGCGACTCACGTGACTACTGCAGTCACCAATATTGAAAACCCTATCTTGACGCTCGCTTCTCGGTGTTCCACATGGCACAAGTTCCTTCGTGCCACTGTTTATGTGTTTCGATGTTTGAAAATGCTTCCGCGAAACGAGGAAGTTACCGCTGAAGATTTAAACTTTGCCGAATCAAAGATAATTCGTATTATACAGCGCGTATATTTTTCCGAGGATATTGACCGCATTTTAAAGGGTCAAGTATGTTCTCAAAAATTAAGAAAATTGTTTCCATTTCTTTCGGATGACATTTTGCGCGTCGGAGGTCGCTTATCGAACTCGACGCTAGATTATTCTTCTAAGCACCCAATCTTACTACCCAGACAGGGACACGTTGTAGAACTTTTAATAGATTCTTATCACCGGGATAATTTGCACGCTGGACCGCAACTGTTAATTGGCATTTTAAAATCCAAGTATTGGATTATTTCGGCTCGCCGTATTGTTCGGTATCGCATAAACAAATGTAACACTTGTTTTAGGTTAAATCCTAAGGCCACATTCCCGCTTATGTCGGACTTGCCCAAGTGCCGATTAGAGCAATGCAAGGCGTTTCTACACACGGGCGTCGATTACGCAGGACCGCTATACATTACTCCTTACCGCAGACGCGGCGTTCGTAACGTTAAAGCGTACATATGCCTTTTTATTTGTTTCGTGACTAAGGCAGTTCACATAGAACTGGTTTCGAACTTGACTTCCGCTAATTTTATTGACGCTTTTAAGCGCTTTATATCGCGACGAGGCCCTTGCACTTTTCTGTACAGCGACAACGGGTCGAACTTTGTCGCATCAAAAGCGTATTTTAACGAACTTTACGAGTTCTTATTATCTGACGATTATTATAAGACGTTTAGTAGAGAGCTCGCAAAAAATCGAATTACGTGGCGAATGAATCCTCCCACAGCTAGCCACTTCGGCGGCATATGGGAAGCTAACATAAAAAGCACTAAATCGTTATTATTTCGAGTAATCGGAAATCAAATTCTCACCTATGAGGAGATGTTGACCGTACTCACCCAAATTGAGGCAGTGCTTAACAGCCGTCCTCTATATGTCTTAAGCTCTGACCCATCAGAGCCGCTAGCACTAACACCTTCGCATTTCTTGTCCACTTCCCCGCTAGAGTACTTTCCCGCTACGGATTTGTCCGACGAACGAACCAATTTGCTGTCTCGTTTCTCATTAATGGATTCGCTTGTACAGTCGTACTGGAAGCGATTCAAAACAGAGTATTTGCATAATTTGTAATTGCGCGAAAAATGGAATACCTCATCAAACCCAATTACCGTCGGTACCGTAGTGCTGTTAAACGTAGAAAACGCCCCACCTTTACAGTGGCCGTTAGGTATTATTACACGTCTATATCCTGGTAAGGACGGAGTTATTCGCGTTGCGGAAGTAAGGACAAAAATAGGCACGTACAAACGTCCAGTTGTACGACTGTGCCCGCTACCGACTCAGTAAGTGTCCCTTTTTACCCGACTGCGTCAGAAGGAGGGTTATTATTATAATTAGTTATTAGTTTTTCTCTGACTGTCCGACTTCATCTCTTATATATAGATAATGTGAAGTAGGACACATTAGTTTTATAAATCTTTTAGTCATAAACTTGCACAAACTGATGTGCTCTCTCTTTATAAGAGTTCTCTTGTTATATTTCGTTTTGTTTATTTCTTATAAATCCGCTTCGCTCATCGTAGAGCAACTTTACTCTTTATTAACACGTTGTTTTGAAGGGTTCCTTCAAGGCCGGGAGGATGTTGGGTTTCATATTTTTATATTTTTAAGTAAGGTAGTTTACGCACTTGCAAAGGCTTACTCCTTCACAACTTCCATCCCTATCATACATGCGCACTAATGCTATGGCCATCCTTATCTACGGCCGTCGCATTCGGACATTTTTATGTCAAATCACTCTTCGTTAAACCGCCATATTGTGAGCATCTAACATTACTCGTGTCGTGGTTGTGACAATTATTTAAGAGCTTTTAAGCAAAGGACAACAAGGCTAATGGTGCAGTGGAGTGATCTAGCGTCTAAGGCTGATATTGACGCGGTCCGGGGTTCGATTCCCGGCAACTAAGCCCGGCAAGCAAGGAAACTCAGGTGAGTGCGCATGTTCATATCCTTTCTTCCTTCTCTCATCGACCTTATTTATTTCCATACAACTGTAAGCCGATGCAAGTGATTTGTTAGTCTTTTGTGTTAAACGTTCTCTGCTACTTATATAAAACCCCATCATTTCTTCACAATTCAATACAGTCCACTTTATTATAACCTCGTGCCTAGGTTCCCGAATATATCGAAGGTTAATTCTCGCCTTATCCAAAGGTGGAGTAAAAGGCACCTCCACTTCGTAAAAATAAACGTTAATAGTTAAACACTTTAAAATACCATAAGATCTGCTATATTTTTATAAAATAACAAGTTTCTTACTCAAAGTATCAAAGCTCTTAACATTTACGAGATCAATAAAACTTACCTTGAGATCAAGTTATAGGAATCATTTTAAACTTAAAATATGATATAGGATACACATAAGTAAAAACAAAATAATTGTTGAAATTGTTATTTGGATCAACTTAAACAATCTGCATTCATTGACGAAAATATTGAACATAGTGAGCTCATTTACTTTCAAAAACATCAACTGAATTTTTGAAATCATAATATGTACGATGACCTCTTTTAACGATTTCGGGGTTCGGTAAACACAATATAACATCTTTCTAATCAACATAAGAAACATCTTTTTCATCCAACCGAAATCGTTTTGCACTTTAATCGGCTACTCTCAGGAACATCACTTTAATTTCCCCATCGTCTTCAATATCTGATAACGCCTTACATACATATTTATAAGTAATAACTTTGGTTTTAGTTACATCTACGTTAACGTTTACCAGTAGATAGTCACCGCTTCCTATTTTTTCTTTTTCGTTTTCTTTATCGTAGCTAGAGTAGGGCTGTTCATCGTCTGAGGAACAGCCGTAAATATCTTTATATATGCTTTGGTGTCCTTTGTTAGTTATATCTTGCAATTTCAATGCTTGCAAAGGTATGTCATCATCAGATGAATCTGGAACCTCCGGACTTAATTGGCATTTCTGGCATTTCTGGGTTAATAGATACGTTATCTTCTTTATCTTCAAAAACAGATCTCACTTCATATGTTTTGGGCTCGAGACACATGCAAAATCCCTTTTTACCAAAACTTTCCTCTTCGCAAAAGCAGCTCAGCTCCCTGTATTGTAAGATGCCATGAGAGCTACTGAAAACTTGATGTACTTTAAGTGTTCCCGGGAGTCTTGGGATATTACTTGGGAGGGATTTCTGTTGGTCAATTATATCTTTTTCGTCAATCAGAAACAGCTTTATTTTACTAACATTCAACATTTTGTAAAAAAATTGATAAACGTCAGCAATATCTTCCCCATTAGCCACAATTTTATCAGCTGTTCTTTTAAGGAAACCTCCAATGCCATCAGCGGGCCCTTTGCCGTGGCCAGCTTCAAAAAAAGACACCACGTCATATGCTCAAATCCATAAGCAAAAAACTTGGTACACATCAAATAAAAGTTTTGTTTTTGCCTATACTGCGTGCTTGGACCGTATGAAAAGAAGTAAACAGTATCGACCATAATAAACTGTGACCTTATCAACTTTAAAATTGGATCTAAATGGGCCCAAATCGCAGCAGATGATTGATGAATGTTAGAGGCAGAGACAGTACAAAAGGTGTGCACTTCATGACCTTTGCCAGTTTCATAGTTATAGATGTACACAACAACCATGAGTAATGAAATTTGATTTCGGGAACCTCCAAAATGATGATGTTGGATTTCCTGATGATACTTGCAAGTGTAGTTTTCACTAAAATCAACCAGAACTATGCATTCAGTTGGTTGAATTTTTTCGAAACACTGCCGGAAGTTCCGAAACTGAGTTTTTATGTTAAATACATGCTTCTGTAAGACAGCTAGATCTTTTTCAAATCTAATCATGAAATCTTTAGCATCTTCACTCATTTCTTCTCGAACATTTTTGATAGCTTTAATCATCTTTCCCTCTTTGTGGTATTTTTCTTCTTTCCGAGTCCATTCAGTCCAGTTTTATTAGGCCATCTACTTTAATGATGTTATAATTATATGCCTTGTTTTTACACTTATCACAAGTCCCGTACATGCAATCTTTTAAGTTTACATCACAAACTGTTGCCTCTATCATTAAATTAGGGTTGTCGGTACCAAGAATTCCTTTCTTCTTCATGCACGAATGCATGCATGTTGGCTTCATGGCTTTCTTTTTCTTCTTTTTTTCCGCCATGGCTTTTTCTTTGTTTTTTTTGTAACTTTATGGCCTCTATTATATAAACTGGATCCCTTATTGCCATTTTTCGGGTAAACCTTGGGTCGATGATTTCCGGCAGCAAACAATCTAAATATTTTTTTTGTAATTTACCCTCCATTTTCTCATTCCATAATCCATCGTCTCTCTTGATTAAAACTGTTTTGATAGGGAACTCTTTTCCTGACCAAATCCCAAAAAGACAATGTTGTTTTCTTGTGACGTGGAGCTGACCTTGCACTTGAAGGTACCACTCATGTCCTTTATTTATAATTAGAGACCCATCTCTACTTCTTTTGAAAATTGGTATTTTTTTATTTTCTATTGCTTTATCAAACCAATATTGAATGAAGTTGTCGGGCATTTTATTTCCACTATCATGTCTTTATCCTCCACCAAACCATCAGGTGTTGCACCAAGATATGGTACATGGGGGTCAATAAACAACCCACAGCGGTCTATTTTTATATTTTCTTGTTCCGCTAATTGCTCTAGTGCACCTTTTTCTGGGTCGTTGCCATGTTTTATAGAAAAAACATGGTCAATAGATTATTCTATATAGATACAATATGTGTTTGACCAAGTTGTGACAACTTGTATTAATGCGCCGCTTCACAGCTTTTCCAAAAGTTGAAGCTGTTAGTAGGTTACGACGCAATTCCATCCACTTGCTACTACCGCTCTGCAAAACCGTTTCCTGACGAATTATTTCCCTTTCCGGGCTCGTTTTGTGCAAATTTTGAAGAAACTCTTGTTTTGACTTCAGCATTATCTCTTCATCAATATCGGGCCTCGAACAATCTTCTCCATAATTTCTGGAGTCTTGTTTGTGAAATAACCTTTTCTTCTTGCTTAGGTATTTTTGCGTTAATAAACGTCTTTTTTGTTTTCTGTTTTCATTTTTCGAAATTTGGTTCCGTGGACTATTTCCTACTATTGATTTGTGTAGTGCCGACAATGGTTTATGCGTATTAAAAGATAATGCCGCAACATTGCACCTCATTGAGTATTGGTATCTTTGGCTAAAATTGATTCGTTTCCCACCAACAAATTTAGCCACAATGCTGTGATACCTTTCAACAGAATTACTGTCAATATCTACAATCAAACTTCTTGAATGTGCAGCGATATGCGTAGTTATTAATTTGATTCTCTGCCATATGATGTTGGAAAACATTTCCTTTTCAATGTTGTCATCTTCTATACTCTTGGTGCAAAAATACTCTTTGCATTTATTGTGTTGACCGAAGGCATGCTCAGGTGCAATCAGAATATCCTGATAAAGGGCCGTAACATTGTTGATTTCTTTATATTGTTTAATTGCTTCCACAATTACTTTTCTTATGGACAATATTCTCTTCTTTGTCACATATTTTCTGTACTTTAAAGTGTACTTTGTATCTGTGGATATAGCCGTTAACTTAACTTATTGCACATGTTTCGGAGTAAATGGTTGCGGCACTCCACCATTTCCACCGTGTAACTTTCATAAGGTCTAGTTTGTAGAATTTTGTGAGTATGTGTTAGCATCGCCGTCTGATATCAATCTACCATATAAGATTGTGCATGTCTATGCTCCTTTTAAAACCTTCTACCAAAATATCTGACTCCATGCCACTAAATGACCCTGAAAAATAAATAAGTTAAATGATATTTGTTGAATATAAAAACAAACGTACATAACAAATATTAGTTTAAGTAAAAGAAGTATATACCTGCATAAATCTTGTAACAGGTATGGTCTTTTGCATCCAAACTCTTACTCTGTGCAACAGAGCAAATGGAGCAATACTTGTTCTTGATGGCTAGGTACAGTATTTTATTGGTCCTTTTACCAATTATAGCCGCTGCACCTGATAGTGCTGAATAGTTATTTTTATATGACCGTTTTGAGTATCATCCATCAGCCACGTCTAGAATAGCCATGCCTTCTGGGCTTATTCTGCCCTCATCAATAGCTAGAGTACACTCTTCATCAGCAGCGTCACTCATCGATTTTAGTAGCTGTTCCTCCCATTTTTTGTGTACAAGTGTCAATTTTGAGGTAAATATGTTTTTGGACATGGGAACTAGTCCAACGGCAGCTGATTAATCAGTAAGCTGAGTGTATCCGCATCCAATAGCCACTGTGCCTGCTACTGCACTAGTATTGAGATCCATTACATTAGTAGGGTCATCATTGTGCACTTGAAATATCATATTGCACATTTTGCACTTAAGTGCATATAGTGAGATCAGGCCACTCCGAGTTTCTGACATAATTTCAACTGCTTGTAACCCGCAATTCAATGGGCCATGGGACGATATTTTAATGATTAAACGAACTTACCTTAAGTGAAGTTCTATCATAATTTTACGAAAGTTCGTTGTCAGAGATTTACGGTGTAGTTTACGTTGTTTGCAACTAAACGTCATCACAATATATTCAAAGTCCAAGCAGAAACAAAACGCAGCGTGTGTCTTCTGTTGGCAGCACTGCTTGTTCTTCATTACGTTCGAAGTGGTTCATGAGCAACCATGTATACTGGGGATACGTTATTAGAGGGACGGGCGGGACATTGGTCTCTGACAACGAACTTTCGTAAAATTATGATAGAACTTCACTTAAGGTAAGTTTTTTTTAATCATTAAATTTTACTCTAGTTCGTTGTCAGAGATTTACGGTGTAGCTGTTCAAAGTTGGGTTGCGAATGACAAGATATCAATAGAAATAATAACAAAGGGTTTATTTCGTTCTATAACAACAAAAAAAAAACGTCTCGTATAAAAAAACAAGTTCTTTCCTTCTTAATAATAAGTCTAGTTAACAACTTATGTCTAGTAATATTTAAAAACTTATAGTATTACAAATAGTCGAGCTAAAGGATGTGGGGTCTCCTTGTAAGGGTCTATTGTAAAATCTTGCAAATGTAGCTGAACTATTTGTCCAACCTGCTGTCTTGCGAATGAGATCTAAACTAACGCCACATCTCTTAGCGGCTGAAGTGGAGGCGTGCCTGGTACTATGGGCTGTAAAAATATTAGTATCTATACCAGCAGTTCCCAATGTTATTTTTATCCAACGGCTGATTGTTTGTGTGGAGGCACACTTAAATGGTTTCTTAAAAGTTAATATCAACTTTTCTTGATTACCCCTTAAGGGCTTTGTTAAACTTAAATAAGATTTAATGGTTAGTACCGGGCATATTTTAATTCTTTCAGTATAAGCTGGAAGGTGTAACATTGGTTGTAGAGAGCCTGGTTTGGAGGTTTTTATTAGATCTGGTATATGGATTCTTACTCCACTATTGAGAAATTGTATATTTTTATGGTGACTAGTGATAGAGTTTGAACTCTATGTCCAGACGTTAGGGCCATTTGTTAGCTTTAACCAGTTGTGGAAAAAATGTTTGACTCTGCCTGCGTGTACCTGTGATAATATCGGCGATGGTGAGATCTCCGTGGCGCAGTCGCGTGTCTCGGAGTCCCCCGTGATGGTGGCGGCCGACGAGGTGGTTGGTATGTGGGCTGATGTCTTGTCGGTTGATGCCCGCCGCGGCCCCGCTGGTTCGGTTGGTACTGCAACGGGTTCCGCCAGTTTACCGGCTTGCTCGGAGGTTTCTTGTTTTCCGGCACTTGTATTTGCTGTGCAGTCCGTTTGACTGTCTCAATTGCGTTTAGCTGCTCCTGTAGATTGTCGCCAAACAGGAGATTGCCTGATTTTGTCTTCCTGCATGTCTCTTGTACCTTCTTTGTTGCATTTGATAGAGCAAAACATTTTCGTGAGCCAGAATCTGTGTGGTACATTCCTGCTGCTATTTTTGCAGCATCATTAATTTCTTCAATCAGTTTTTTACTGTTAATATTCCCTTTAAGGATGTCTGTAAGGGACTTCGCTAGACATATCATTAACTTGCCTGTAATGTTTTGTCGGGTGGCCATTCTTTTGTCCCTGTTTAGGCACAGGATAGACAGTGAAGCTGAAATTTCTTTGTTCATAATGGGTGCCACAGCAGCTCCAAAATTTGATGGTGTCGGATATTTGGATAACAAGGCTTCTTTTTGCTCCTTCTTAAGACCATCAGTCATAATCTTGGTCCATCGGAGGGTCAATTCGCTGTTAATGGGTTCTCCGTGTACCTCCTTGTCTTCTCCTTCATGATCCAGTGCCAGAAGAAATTCTTCCGGTAAAGCCCCTTCTGTAGTCTCTGAAATTATATTATTTCTTTTATGAATTAACTAAATAACCATTGTTCATATGCAGGCATTTCCATTAAGTAAGGACTAGTTGTCTATCCGCAGTGTGATAGCGCGTCAGTCAGTATAAATGTATATTTTTAATCATTACTATTTGTATGAACATCATGTACTGTTGAAATAAAGTAAAGACTAGTTGTCTATCCGCAACTAGTCTGGTCGTTTATCCGCAATGTGATAGCGCATTAGACAATGTGGTAGTTTCTTGCTATAAATGAAACTCCTTTAATCAGGTACATACCTGTGGGGGTTTCTTGATCAAGTTCTGCAGGCAGATCATATTGATCATATTGTTGTTGGTGTTGATTCACGCGACGCCGATTCTTCTTCCCTTTCTTTTAACTTTTTCTCCAATTTCCTAATTTTGTTTTTAATATATTCTGCATCGTTTCTCTTCCTTTTTCCCATACTTTAATTAAAACTAATAAATTCGAGCAATGATGTGACTGAATAAAGTTCGTTAGTTCTTCAAGAAAGTCAATCAAGAAAGGAACGACCGTAGTGCCAACTTAACAAATAATAGTCTATGGCGAGAGCTGTTTGAGTTAAACTTACGAGTATAAACGATTATTTGACGCGACCTAAAGTAAATTTCAAATTTCGACAACTTGATTTGACATTAACATAACCCAAAGAAAAAAATTGGTATAATTTTGTATTAATACCGCTATCCGTGTTAAAACGATAAATGGGTAGGGAAAAAAGGTCATATAATGCACGTTGTAATGTAATTAAGAAGAAACTTATTTAATAGGTACTCACTTTTTGAGAGGAGAGAAAGAGGTGAACTGTGTTTACATTTTCTAAACTGATTTACGTACCGTTTTTCGTTGAATTTTTACCTTCCTTCCCACTGTATACGGTGCACTTAACTTACTGCACGTATATAACACTTTATTTCATCTTAAAATAACATTTTTGATTAAGAAAAAATAACACGATAAGTGACAACGTTCGCACAAAACATCGTGATGAAGAACAAGGAGTGCTGCCAACAGAAGACACACGCTGCGTTTTGTTTCTGCTTGGCTAAGTAGTTGATTCTATTTTATTTTATTTTATTATTTTCTATCTTTCGCTCCCGTAAGATTTTTGGCATGTTTTCCTGCTGAACTACTGTTATTTGATATTATATTTAATTTAATACTTGTAGTTTTATATAATGCTAGACTAAGTTGTACCATTGTAATATGAAATATGAAATAAGTTTAAAAAATGACTGATTGCTGAGTTTCTTGCGGCGTTTCTTCTCAGCAGTGGTCTCCTCTTGGGAAGCGCTGGTAGTATCTTGACGTGTAAAAGTGCCCGAGCGGCCTACTTACTGAATAAATTTCTTTTATCTTTATCTTTATCTTTTTAATCCTCAAAAGTATTTCACAGTTCCTACAATTTTTGGCAAATATTTTTAAACTAAAGAAGGCGGCATTTAGTTCTAAATAATTTATATGCTGAGCCAGTTCCTCATCAGACCACTGACCACTGGCAGTCTCGTTTCCACAACAAGCTCCCCAGCCAGTCCGAGAGGCGTCCGAAAAAATCTCTAATTTATAGTTGCCAGAGCGGATGAGATTGCCACAAACATTTATATTACAAAGCCACCAATCGAAATCTTCATTTAAATCAGCAGGGATATTAAAAAACTGCTCATAATCGTCATTATCTCTTAAACATAGAAATTTAGCGCTCTCAAATCTTTTTGTGTACATCCAACTATATGGAACCGCTGGGCAGACCGACACTAATAATCCTATCAAATGAGCGAACTCACGAACTTTACATCTTTTAATGCAAGAAAAAAGTTTAAGCTCACTCAGAATTTTTCTTTTTTTCTCACAAGGAATGCTAATTGTATAATCTATTCAACTAAACACAAAACCAAGAAATTGAGCTGTACGACTGGGTATATGCATTATACCCAGGTATATGCATATTCATTATTAATAGTGAAACCTAAACATTCAAGTAACTCCTTTGTTATCTGAAAATTGCGCAAACAATCCGAATATGAATCTCCGAGTAATAACAAATCATCTAAATAATTAACTGACACCAGACCCTGACTACGCAGGTATTGCATTACAGGCCGCATTAATTTAGTAAATATGTATGGTGCAATATTCAGTCCAAATGGTAAGACCTGAAATTCGTATAGTTTTCCAAGCCAATAAAAACGCAAAAATTTCTTGTATTTGTCATCAATGCTTATAGAAAAATAGGCATCCTTTAAATCAATAGAACACATAAAAGTATTTTTAGATAATAATCACATAGCTGTTCGGTAATCTTCAAGTTTAAAATGTGGAGTGCAAATAAATTTATTTAAGGGTTTTAAATTTAAAATGAACCTATTTTTTCCATTACTTTTCTTAATAAGAAAAATACTGGATAAAAATTGACCGCTACATGGTTTGCACTCCCGTATTGCCCCACATGCAATAAGTTTGTTGACCTCGCAATCCATATCAAACTTCCGAGATACAGAAGTAGGTCTATTTATGGGACAACTTGTTTGAGCAACATTATGTGATATTGGAATACGTAAGCCTAAAACCCAGGACAAAATAATAGGATCACATGTGATCCTTAGCCAATTCCTATAGAAAAAACGTATTTTACCAGCCTGTATTTCAACAGCAGCATCTGGATCTAACGGCGCCAGGGCCGCTTGTATTGGCTGGCTGTCGGGGCTCGTGCTCGGGCGCGGCGCGGCGGTGGCGGCGGCCTATGCCCACCACGCATCGAGCTGGGCCTCGCTTGCGCGCGGCGATGCGGCGGCGCTGTCAACGGCGGCGCTGTCGGCGGCTGACCCCTCCAGTTTAAAGACCTTGAAGTAGACTGTTCCGCCGGTCTGTTCCTGGGAGTAAATCTAGGTTTATTTACGGTAGGCCTTAGTTCTGCACCCGTCCTTGCAATCGCTTTAATAGATTTCAGGCTCTTCGATAACTCCTTTCCAAAGAATGAGATATCTCGCTTTAAATCTTTTATGTTATCCTTAATGTCTTTGTTTAAGCAGACTAGTAAAAAGTGGCGTCTAGTCTGGGTCTCGGAGAAATGGGAGTGACATAACAGTCGACCTACGTCGCTAAGAGACTTCAAAATCCGTCTTTTAGATTCTTCCTCAATTGGGTCTGTCGATAAAAGAGCGGATATGGCAGTAGCTAAACCCGTTATAGCTGTCGCCAATAGTTTTTGTTTATCAACAAGAATGTCTCTTTTTAGGACATTCTCATTGCAGGCAGCTTTAATTTCAGAGTTAAGTATTGGCGCCTGTGCTAATTTCAGGTTGTCTGGAATCTCATAACCTTTTAAAATCTCTTTCTTTACTTCTTCCTTCAGACCATTAATTAGGATATCCGACCATCTAGATGCAATATCTTTATGGACACATGGCCTGAATTTATCTTCATTCACCGGTTCATCTCCTAATAAGTACAAAATATTTGGTTCCAGTTCCGTTCCAGCTAACGACGGAGCTATCGGTGATTCAAGAGCATCGCCAACTAGTTCCACAGATATTGGCGCGGGTTCATGCGCGGGTACCGGCGCAGAACTTCCGGGCACCGGCGAAGTGCTCCCGGGCATCGGTGCATTGTTCTCGGGCACCGGCGGGGGCGCAGTGCTCCCGGGCTGAACAACAACCGATTGGATTCGGTTTACGTTATTGTCAACTGCAGAGTCCATGAGTACGTCGACGAAATTGACACTGTTATTATTCTCAAGCGGGAATTCTGTAACAATATAATTAAATGGAATACTACAGTATCGCCAAACAAATGGTTCATTTGAACGGTACAAGTCTCGCGGGCTGTACTACTGTTCAAACTGTATAACGTAGCTTGTACAGACGTCATTAAATGAGCTGTGCGTCATATGCGTGTAACATAATCGACAGTTCGCTGTCATTATAGCGTCTGTCCGGGTACAGACTGTTGAGAAGGAAATGAAACAACACACAACTACAATAATTTCACGACATAACCTCACGGACTATGTTCTAGAAATATAATGTGCAGCCCTTATACACCGTGGGCTGCTAAAACCCGACCGATTTCAACCACATATTCCTGACCTAATTACAAGTAAATAATGTTATATGAACATAGGTCCAATTACGCATTATTTATTTTTTAACTTTTGTAACAAAATAAATCAATTAAGCTTTGCACTTCATTATGAACAAATCTTTATTTGAGAGTGTGAATAAGAAAATGTAATACCTGAACGAGAAACAGAGTAAGCAAACACGACACTTCACGAATCACTCCGACAGCAAGTGAAATATGAGTACCTATGTGTCATGGAGTGTTTACTAGTTTATGACAAGAAATGTCAAGTTAGTAGGTAAAATGATTGTTAATGAACTTGCTAAGTAACAATGTAAACAAACCAATTAAATGAAGTATCCGTATTTCTAGCACTATTTTATCATTTTCGTGGTTCAAGGCTTCAAACGAAGATTATGTACCTACATAAAGTTATTATTTTAGCTCAATTATCTGAATAAATAAATGAATTCCCGAAAGCAATTTCAGTTTCATATCATAACCAAAATCATGCAATTCACTTTGTACTTTCGCGTTTTGAACACATTTAGTGCGTTTTTACATTATCCGATCCGATATCGGATGTCGGACCGATATCCCATACATTACAGGCGACCTCTTGGATTTTTTCCATTGAAACCCTTCCGACATCCGATATCGGATCGGTTAGTGTGAAAACGGACTACATTTATGTACGAACGGGTCTGCAGTCTGCAGCAAATTTTATGGATTTTACCTTAATTCCGACGATTCAACCAAGTTTCTCTAGCTGTGGTCACGACATTAAGGTAAAAACCATGAAATTATATCGCGATAGACACGATCGTACATAAATATCAATTCACAATGATGACATTCATCTTGTCACAATATGAAAATCGGAGATAAAGAAAAGAACAAGACATACGATAACATGTTTTAATGAATAAGTTTTTCGAAGTGTGAACCACCGTTTTGGGCACAAACATTAAGTCTTAAACGTATTTGATCATTGAGGTTCACAAAATTTGCTTTCATTTCTTCTGAGGCTGCTGTAATTCTTAGTAACAATTCCTCTCTTGAATGCACCGGTTTCGAGTAAATTTTGTCCTTCAGTGTCCCCCATAAAAAAAAATCTAACGGCGTTAAGTCCGGCGACCTAGCGGGCCAGGCAAGAACATTACTTCCGCGTCCTATCCATCTGTTTGGGTATTCGTTGTTTAACCAATTTCGCACTACAAGGCCGAAGTGGGCTGGACAACCGTCGTGCTGGAACCACATTGTTCTTCGTGTTTCCAAATCTACATCTTCCAGTAGATCATAAAGCTCATTTCTTAAAAAATTCAAATAATTTGCTGAATTCAATCGATTAGGAAATATGACAGGACCAATCAATTTGTTACCAATTATTCCAGCCCACAAATTGACGGAAAATTTGTGTTGAAATGAATTTTCTCTCTTCGCATGAGGGTTGTCTTCTTGCCACAAATGCTGATTACGAGAATTAAAAATTCCTTCCTTCGTAAACATCGACTCGTCCGTCCATAAAATTTTATTAAGAAACCCTGGGTCTTCTACTAATTTCTGGTTGACTCTTTGGCAATAGGCGAGTCTAACAAGTCCATCATTCTCTACCAAACCTTGAACTTTCCGGTAATGGAAAGCATGGAGCCCGTACTTTTTCCATATTTTTAGTACTAGTCTGTAATTGACATTTACAATCCTTCCTACAGCTCTGGATGACAATGTCGGATCTTCTGTTATTAAATTCATAATTCTATCCTCTGTTCGGATATCTAAATTCATCGCCACTTCTCTGCGATGTTTATTGAGGCCTCTCTCACGAAACTGTCTGTGTACATCCACGAAAGTGGAATGATGCGGGATTCGGCGGTTTGGAAATCTTCTTCTGTATTCATCAACCGCCCTGTGCGAGTTTCCGTTGCAGAATCCATAAATGAAATGGATATCAGCTAAATGAGCCGAAGGATAATGGGGCATTGTGGTTATTTTTATTACAATTATTTGCAAATGACACTGGGTATGACAGAATCATCATTTTAGACGTTGACATTTTAACGTTTAAGTTCAATTTACCGGCCAGTTATAGCGAAGACACATGCGTTTGCACCAAAGGTTTGCACTCTATCAATAAAACTCGGAAACAAACAACAAACCTGTCTAGTTTCGCGATACTTGTATTTGTGATAAAGAAAAGATAAAGATTATTGTTGCGATTATACGAGTACTACACTGGCACTCAGCTGTAATGCAAGTCACATTTTTGTTAGACAGAAATACTCTGTGTATTAAAACCTGTTTGTAGTTGTACACAAAACTTGGGCGTTAGGTACCTACTGGCCAGTAACGTTTTCTTGTGATTCTGCGCAGATAAGTTTTAAGTGCACCTAATTACGTCACATTCTTAGGATGTGTTATACTTGAGATTTTTTAACTTTATAAATTCTTAAAATCGCGATTATTTCAAAAAATATGCGTTTTTGGACTACATATTGTACGACTTTTTTTACTCCATTTAGGCTTAGGAAGCTATGGTTAAAATCGGTCGGGTTTTAGCAGCCCACGGTGTATATGACGATTAATCTCACGGGTTAAACTGGGATATAAAATATGGGTCGGTATTAGCCTTACAGACTATACTCATTGCACTCCAAATATTAGTCGATGCTTCTATGTTGGTCGGTACTCAACAGGTGCCCGCAATGGGCTAGACGCAAGCGCCGGGTTTAAAGTTATGTAATGTACCTTCATTATGCGAATCCTCCTGCAACCGATTGTCGACATCACTTGCTTCAGTTGTTTCTGACGAAGTACCATAAGTTAGGTGGCGTCGTTTACGCCGAAGGCTTGACCTCTTCTTTTGTAATCTTTTGATACGCCGTTCTAGGTATTCTTCTTCCTCCTCATCATAATGTTTACGTTTTCCCATCTTACTTTTTGCAAAAACCACTGATTCTTAATGAAATAACTAATTTTATTTGTAAAAACAATCGAGATAATGTGCACCATGGCCGCAACACAAAACGTGTATGTAGTTAGCCACCCTTAGTGTTGCTAGCATATTTTTTGGTTTAGGGTGGTTGCTTTAAAATTGTGTATGATGGCAGTACCACACTCGTGCTACTACAAGTGAAATATAATGTAATCTCGTAGGGCGAATCACCTCGTTTAATAGTCATCGAACGTCACTTACAGGTAAGTTCGTTTGATTTTCTATTTTAATGTACTGTTTAGCTAATTACGTAGTCTGGTCATCTCTGGCTGGAAAAATAAGTATCAGATATGAATTTCGAACATTTAGTAAATAATAAAAATAACATTGCTGCCATTTTCAAACATGGAGTGGACGCAGACAGAAGACCGTGTCGCTGTTATCGCATTACACCGCTGTGGTTACGCAACAAACCAAATTTTGCAGTTACCATAAGATACGAGGGCAGAGTGAAAAGTCTGGAAAAATTTAAACATTTTTTTTTTTTTTGTTCCAAGTAAATATTTATTTTTCAACGTAGTCCCCATGTAACTCAATACACTTGGTCCATCGCTTTTCTAACTTTTCGATTCCCTCCGTATAGTACGATTTCTCCAACCCTTCAAAATACGCACTGGTTTCTGCGATGATTTCTTCGTTGGAACCAAATCTTTTCCCACCAAGCCATTTCTTTAAGTTTGGGAAAAGAAAATAGTCGCAGGGGGCCAAATCCGGAGAATAAGGCGGATGCGGGAGCAATTCGTAACGCAACTCGTGGATTTTAGCCATAGCAACTGCACAAGTGTGGACCCGTGCGTTGTCTTGGTGAAAAATGATTTTCTTTTTCGCCAAATGGGGTCGTTTTTCCATTAAAACTTCATGAAATCGCTGTAACAAGTTGGCATAATATTCGCCGTTAATTGTTTTACCTTTCTGAAGGTAATCAACATATATTACACCACGAGCATCCCAGAAGACAGTAGCCATAACTTTATTTGCCGATAAAACTGCTTTGGCCTTCTTTGGTGCAGGTTCACCTGAAGCAATCCATTGTTTTGACTGCTCCTTGGTTTCGGGTGTATGATGATGAATCCAGGTTTCGTCAACAGTTATGAAACGACGCAAGAAGTCCTTTTCATTATACCTAAATTTCGCCAAACATGCCTCCGACAGGGCCACCCTAGTGCGTTTTTGATCCACTGTGAGCAATCGCGGCACCCAACGGGCGGAGAGCTTCTTCATATCCAAATAAGTGTGGAGGATATTACGAACCCGTTCGTCTGAAATGCTTACAATATCAGCTATCTCACGGACCTTTACTCTTCGGTCGTTCAATACGATGTCATGGATTTTGGTGATCATCTCTGGTGTAGTGACCTCAACTGGGCGTCCGGGTCGGTCGGCGTCAGCAGTGCTTGTACGGCCACGACGAAAATCCGTAAACCACTTGTGAATCATTTTAATGGATGGAGCAGAGCTCCCATAATACTTGTCTAGTTTTTTTTTTGTATCCGTGATGGTTTTTTTTCGCAAAAAATAATGTTTAATCAGAACACGAAACTCACTTTTCTCCATCTTTGCAAACACCAAAGTTTTTTTTTCTTTTTCATAGCTGTCAAAAAAAAACTATCCGTGCGAACTGGCTGAAAATATACGATTTACCTACAAAAAGGCTGCATTACAAATTGATATTAATTAATTTGTGAAAAAAATACCTTTAGTATGATTTTTACCAGACTTCTCACTCTGCCCTCGTACATAAGTGCAAATGTGCATTATATGTGCGATGTGCTTGTTGCGGAAAACAAGTAATCAAAGTGAAAGGTCGAATGAAAGTTATGTTAGTATTGAGTGAAGTTAGTTTTTTTTCTAAGATTTTATCGAAATCTTTGAATATTGGTGATAAAGTATGCGGGCTGTGCCGAGTCAAAGCATAACGTCATCAAAATAATACCCGCATTTCTCCCGAGGAAACGGATTCGAGTGGTTGATAGCTGAATCTCGTGTAGACAATACCAGTGAAAGTGACAGTACGTATGAGTTAGACTGTAAAACAAATACTAGTGCTGGTGAAAACGTGACTTTGTCCATACAAAGAACTGTGAGCACCCATAAATATTGTTGCATTTGTCATGCTAAAAGCGATCTGCAAACAATTCCTGATAAGGCCCGAATACAAGCATACGCTATAAAAAATATATATATTCCTGATGGAAATCGTTGCTGTCGATCACATATTATTAAAGATCGTTTTTTTGAAAACGAATTAGAGGCCTTGAAAGTATATTCAAATACAGCGGAACTTTCTATATCAGATATAACAAAAATGTTTCAAGGCATGGCTATCAACATTAATACCACTGTATATCAAAAAATAATTGATAAATCAATACCTATCAATCAAATACACATACTAACAGGCCTGAATTGGGAAAATCTAAATCAGTTAAAGGATGAATTAAAGTCAATGCGGGATAATTCTAAAAGAACTGTGATGCAAGCTTTAGTAGTCTTTTTTACCAAATTGGGAACGGGTGGGTCTGACCGATTAGTAAGTACAATGTTACAACTAGATACATATCAACATGTTTCTGAATACAGTACCAGTGTTATTGAATCATTTGAAAAAGACATTCATTGCAACTTTGGCATCAAAGCTCAAACGCGGCAGTGGCTTATTGATAATCATACTAGTGAAATTGCCAAAATATTGCACAACGCCCTCGACAAAGTTATTTTAATATGCGACGGCACTTACGCTCGAGATCAAAAAAGCACAAATAACGAGTACCAGAGAAAATCGTACTCAGAACAGAAAAAACACCCACTTTGTAAACCTTTTACTGTATTGTTGACATGTTGGGTCCATACGAAGCAAATCTTAATGATGCTCAAATACTTCGAACCGTCATAGATGAGCCAAATGGTTTAAATACTTACTTTAATGCAGCCTGGAGACATTTTCGTTTTAGATCGTGGATTTCGCGATGTTGTCGATTATTTAAAATCTAAGGATACCAAGTTCTCATGCCCGCACTTAAAGGGAAAAGAAAGCAGCTTCCTACCACAGAAGCTAATGAATCACGGTTTGTTACTAAAATACGCTGGGCTGTGGAAGCCACCCATGGTATATTAAAATAGAAATACAAGCTGCTCGACCATAATTTGGACAACAAGTTCTTACCTAAAATAAGAAGTTACTATAGGATAGCGTCTTACACCTTGAACTGTTTTGTTGAAAGGCTGTCTTAGATAAAACTATAACAAATGACATTTTGAAAAGTATGACTAATAAAAAAAAGAAGAGAATATTTTGGCGAAATCGGTTGAAGAAAACGGTTGGCTGCGAAAACGATGATGTTTTTGTAAAATAACTTCCAGGGATGTAGTTGATTTTCCGGAGTTAAACGAAACTGAATTAAAAATACTGTTTACAGGAACCTATCAATTAGGCCAAGCCATTTCTTATTTAGCAGAAATGTTACTAGATGATGGCTCATTGAATATGTGTTTTGTCAAAGTTCAATCCAATATTTTAAAGATTCAAGTTCGGTCTAGACACATCACGAGGAAATGCTATCGTTGTTTTATAGAATACACGCCAGATAGCAACGAAATGCACGCTATTAAGGAATATTTTTGTGAATGTGCTAATGGCTTTCGCACAGTTGGATGTTGCTCACATGTGGCAGCAGTTATTTACTTTCTATCCTATGGAAGATATCTTTCTGAAATACCAAAACCAGCAGAAAAATTGACGAAACTGTTCACTCAGAATAATATGGTTGTTGTTATCAATGGAAATAGTGACGAAGACGACTAATCGAGCATTAAGGAGACCTATGACCGTCAATATCAGTAGATACGATGTTTATTACTTAAGGCTACATCATGGCAGCGTTTCCATAGTTGTTATTTATTCAATCAATTATCTCAGTTTATTAGACCAACGTTTTTATGGAAACTAGCCTTAATACAAACAGGATTAGACAAATAACTTATACTCTGTTCACGCTAAACAGAGTTACTTAATTGTAATGATTAGTTGTAAGACCAAATTGTAAATAATAACTGTGTAAAAATATAAGCATAAACTAAATGTAAGTATATTATTTTCATCTTTAATTTTTCAATAATAAAAAACAGCAATATGTTCAAAAATATTTTAATGCTTATTACTGTCAATACGGCAGAAAAGTTAGTTCCCGCAAATCGGACAGTATAAATCGCTTGTTCGTATCTCGTCCACTCCGTCGGGAGCCCAGTGCTGTCGACGACAGTCTTCACAATGTCCTGTAGCCATCATGCCCTCTTCTTGGAGCGAGACGATGTACTCGGGCATGTTTTCAAAAAACATATCCACGGATTTGTAATTTGGGAGTCTCAGGTAATATAACTTAACACGCATGTCTTCAATCTAAATGATCAAAAAAACATAGGTAATTATTTGTTTGTACGTACAATAAAGAGTTTTACTACTACTACTACTTCTACTACTAATTATTTAAACTACCTATTTAAAATTAAGTACCCATTAATTACTATACAAATGCACAATATGCCTTTGTGACATTTACCTGATCAAAAATTGGAAGTGTATTATTAAAGAAATCGTATTGTTCGTTTGCAGAATTGTTTTCATTGCGAGACAATACAGCGTTTTAACTTTTTTACGGAAAACGCGTTGTATTGCAGTTGTTTTTGATAATGAATTCATATTGGAATGGTTTATATTATGTTACCAACGCACGACAATTGAAAGCAGTTCTTTTTGTTGTCTTTTTTTTTACTTTTTTTAAAAGATGAAATGTAAGTGGCCAGTAAGTATTTCATATGCAACATGTAGGTTGCAATCATTCCGATTTAAATTATAGCGGTTCTAGGAAATGTATGTAAAGAATTTCATGTCAAGATAACTCCATGTTCTCCCTTCGCAAATTTTTTGAAAAAAATACATATTATAGGACGTTAGTGGGAGTTTTACCAGTGAAAAAATTAGAGCGGTCTCTAACATGGAAGTGATAAAAAAAATATCTGAAAAGTTTGAATGGGTTTTTTTTAATTTTTTTTCTATCGCATAATGAAAATATAATTATGGCCATTTGATCATCTTGGTTAAATGTACATTATATGCCAAGCTCATTAAAATTGGTTAAGAAAAAAAAAATCAAAGAAAAATTAAATATAGTTTTTTTTTTTAAACGAAGTCTATGATATTTAGGGTGCTCAAATTTGGCAAAACAATAACTAATACAGAGCCACACAATCTATAAAAATTACAAGCCCAAACTCAAGGGGGGCAAAATCTCTTAGCTTATCCTGGCACGGCCTTAGTGGTTCCTATTACTTGCAAACATGTACCATCTGGCCCTTTTACCTTGTCATCACATTGTACTAACTGAAGTTGGCTGATGCAGTCTGGTATTGCCGTTATATCCGCGCCAGTGTCTATTAGAAAATTCAATTTGTTAATATACACCTTGTCCTGAGAAATATCCATTTCCATCAGATATTTTTCAATAATTTTACATGAACCGACCTTAAAGACGCTGTCTTGAACATCATTTTCTAATATTTTTATGTTCTAGGCACGGCACAAACTGGCAAAATGTCCAACTCGCCCACATTTGAAACACTTTACTTTCACTGCTGGACATTGGTCCTTTGGGTGACGTCCTCCTCCACAGAACCAACATGCTTGATCCTCTTTATATCCGCTTTTCTTAATGTGAATTCTATTCAGTGCTGACCCTTCCATGCTGCTCTCTGCGATGACTTGGTTCTCCTTTCGCTGTATTTCAGCTTGCTTTGCAATCAGGATAGCATCCTTCAGCTTTAAATCTTCTTTTAACTCTATTCTTTCGCTGGTTCTTTTATCTTTAATTCCTATGACATTCTGTCTCTAATTAGTTCATCCTTTAAAGCCCCATATTCGCATGTTTCCGCAAGCTTGTACAAATCCGTTAGAAAATCCTCGAAACATTCATCTTCACGCTGATTCCTCGAATTAAATTTAAAGGGTGAATATTTGAAGATAAGCATATTGGAGGTTTAGGAAAAAAACTAAATATCGACTCAAATGTGGATTTTTATCGGTTTTACTTACGAGTCAACGTATTAATAATACGTAAAAGCAAAAGGGACAGTAATTACACCAATATATATCTATATATTTCAGATTTTTTTTCTGCAAACGGTAGTGAGAAATAATACGTACGGTAATGAGAATTTTATGTAAATAATACAAAGTACATCTTTCAAGTAAACATTCTAGTTTGGGACAACACAAGCTATTAATCACGTCATTTATGTTGGTTTCCTTTATGATCTTACTTTTGTTTAACACAAGAATCAAAAGCTCTACATTTGCATGGGTCTTACACGCACAGGTATCCCTATCATTTAAGTTTGGAATAAGTACCCAAAACGGCCTTTGTTTACAAGTAAGAGTAGCTCACCTTGCCAAATTCTGTTTCAAAAAGTTTATGTAAATTCTTCATTGATTCCAGCAAATATCTCTTTTGTTTTCTTTCCTTTTTCTTTGTTATGAATTCTTTCTTACCAGCAGTAGCTCTTGATACATCAGTTTAGTGGTAGTTTTGTTGTGATGGTGTCAACAATATGACAACCAACTTCTAATTCCACATCATCATTACTGGACCGCAGCATTACTTGAGCAAAATTTTCAATTTTATTAGGATTATTATTTTTGTATTTGATTTTAATTGCCGCAAGTTTAACTTGTTAGCAAGATCAGCCTGGATAAGTGATGCCTTACTGCCTGTGTCAAGTAATGCTTTAACATATATTTCTTTACCATATTTATCAATAAACTTTGCTTTTATGGTTGGGAGCAATGCTCCTGAAGCTTGTTGCTTGGCAAAACAACTAACAATTTCCTTGTCTTCATGCAAAAGAGTATTGTGATCTCCTACTTTGCAAAGTTTACATTTAAAATTAAACTTGCAATTGCCTTTGTGGGTTTTGATACAGACAATACATAACTGTTTAGACTTTACAAAATCTATGCGATTTCCTATAGGCTCTGATTTGAATTTTGGGCACAAATAGATAGGATGGCCTGTTTTATCACAATAAATGCATGCATATTGTTTTGTTTTATCTCGTGCAGTAACATTGCTTACTTTGTACGTAACGGATTTAGCCCTGGTGCTTTCATAGGAAGCACCCCTTAGTTCAGGACTATCCTCGAGTGCCATAGCACGTTTTTCAAGGAATGAAATGAATTCAGTCATAGTAGGTATTTTTTCTAGGTCAGTACGGTCACGATGATATGCCTTGTTAGTATAAGTATGTAACTTTCTTGACAAAACTGATATCAATAGCATATCCCAATCATTAAGCATATAGCTGCTGCTGAATTTCAGATATAAATGACCTTATATTTGCTGCAGTACCCTTTTGCATGGAAGGCAAATCTAATAACAGGTTAATATGATTTGACACAAGTCTTGGTTTGTTATCAAACCGTTTTTTCAAAAGGCTTAAAGCCTCTTTGTAAGATTCATTAACAATGGGCAGATTTATAATGACTGATAAAGCATCATCTTTTAAATATTTGCGGAGGTAAAATAATTTCTGTACATCTGATAAGGAATCATTTCTGTCAATAAGTGCTGTAAAAAAGTCTATAAATGGTTTTAACTTTGTGAAATCCCTACCATCAAAGGTAGAAATTTCAATTTTTGGCAGTTTTGAACTAGACACATTGTTACATTGGGCTTTTTCGGACATAGATAGAGACTTTAAAGCTTCATTTATAGTTGCTAACACTTTATAATATTTACTTTCAATTTCATCTACATTTTCCTTGTCATCAGGATCTAACATATAAATGTCATTATTGATATTCTTATAAAGTTTCAAAGTACTCACAAGCTTTTCTTTTCTCACCTCCAGCTCAGCTTTGCTGGCTGACCCGAACCCGACCGTGTCATTAACAAATGTTTCTGTACGTGTGATTGTTCCTTTAAGAGTTCCCCGTTCCTTCCGTAATCGAGCAAGTTCTTCACCCATTTTTATGAAAGCACAACCTACTTTAACGCACTTTGAAAGACAACCGCACTTTTGTATTTGTTTACAAATTCACTTCACGCACTTTGACAGATGACAGCTCCTCAAACCATAGTAGGTAAGATCACGCCTCTGCTTTACCGCCGACCGTTTGTCAATGCTGCCAACATCACTCAGCATTGCTTGCATAAAACTTTTTAAATGTACCCAAATTTCCACCAATTCTTGATGCAAACTTGTTTCAGGTTGAAATTTTCTTCAATGATAAACCGAATGACGATTTTATAGCAGAGATATGATAGTTCCCCGACTTTAAGAGCCGGCATTGAGTCGAATAGGTATAGCTATCCAAATCCGCCCACGCTGCAATGCAACGCACGCCAACTTTTTTCCAACCAGAACTTTTCTTCTTCAAATTTATAGAATCTGAAGTAATTCACAGGGATCTTCGAAGAATGATCTCGTTTATTGTCTCGTACATAGGACGAAAGCAGGAACCACGTGGGAATCCGACGAACAAACGTGCTATAGCCACTCCGCCGTCGAAATAACACACACTGTGCACCCGCGAATTTAACAAGCACGAAGGACCAATTCTGTTTAATAAATAAAACAGAGAAAACTTTGTTTTGTGTTTATTTAAAGAATAAACAATTTTACAATAATTAGTTCTGAAAATGTGTGTGCTCGCGTCGAGCAAGTTGCAAGAGAAAAACGGTGTTGCCAGATGGCAGAATAAAAAACAAAATAAAAGTGCACATTCATCACACTACTCATGTTCAACTATGTATTGAACAGTTTCAAATCAACCTTTATTTATTTATCAACAATAATCGGTCGTGGTAATCAGTACAAACCATTTTTTTGCATTCTTGCAAGCTTATAATATGGTAAACATGATTTTCTTTAAACTTTTTTAAAAATCGACGTTTAAAACAATAATTAATATATATTTGTCAGCAAGTTAAACTTAAAGCAACTTATTTTGGTAAATGATTGCACAAAAGTTAACTTTTTATCATAATCTTACCCTGAAATTATATTATTCAGACTAAAACTTATTGATCAGTCTCAGGATGTTCAGTTCACTTACAACTAAAAAAAAAATATGTCTTTGTTATTGTTATCCTTGAACATTACTAAGTAACAAATAAGTATAAAAATAATTAAATTGGAGTAGATGATGCATAAAAAATAGCAAAATGTATCATCTCTCTTGTCTCAATCTAATAAAGAATCAGTATTTGGTGTTATCCCATGATAAATCTTTTTTTTGCATATGTCACATATAAATGTTTCATTTTCAACATCAAGAAATATGCGAGTCTAGTGAAATGTGTGCATCTTAGATGATACCACCTAACACATTCGTCGCAGCCGAGGTTCTTTTCTTCATCATCTTCAACGTCTGAGATAAGTGTCTTATCACATTCCGCACACTTTATTTTATTTGCAGTTGCAGGTGGATGATTTTCGGCATTTTCGCCAGAGTCCTTATTTGGTCCTGGTTTTATATTCTTTTTAGTCGTTCTTTTCGGTCTAGTTATTCTTGTTTTTGCACTCTACTTTAATCGTTTAGTCGTCTCTTGTTTTTTCCAGTCTTTCTAATTTTCTTTTTAATATTGCCTCTTTCTTTTCATTCTGAACTCGCTCCTTATCTTTGTAAAATTTTCACCACGCACTAGAAGAGATCGCCGCAGGAGTTTTCTGTTTAGATTTTCTTTTAGGGTCAACAATATCCGGTAAAACTAACTGGTTTTGAAACGCTTGACTTGTGCCAAACATAGTCGATATTTCAATAACAGGTTCTGGATTAACGGGTGTTTGAGATTCTGATATTATTCCATCCGGACATGGCAGTATAAGGACATCATCCAAAGAGACAATGGAACCTACGTCGAGATAACTCCCAATCATCAGGTGTAAAGTTGATAAGGAATCTTGGGGCGTGGTTGCTTCACGAGACGTATCATGTGTTTGAGCAGATACCGTTTCTATCACTGCAGAAGGCCAAGAATCATTTTCCTTATTTTGTTGACTCTCATTAGATAAACCGAAAGCTACTTCTTGATTTGCATTCAGTTCATATTCGACATTTATTGAACTGTTTTGTCCTGTGTGTGAAAGAACTTTCATTGTTTTCAGGCTCAGTCTCAATGGATAATTTTGCATTTTCTTCCTTTTCAGATGGTAACGATTTCTTAAATACATTTAGTTCCTTCAGAATAATACGTGTATCATTTTTTTTTGTTTCAGATCCTGTTTCAATTTCTTTATAACTTTTTTTGTGATTGCAATGTCAGAATGTGTTACGTCAGTATTTGACGGTTGTTTCCTGGCGGAGTCTAAGTCCTCTAAGGTATTTCGGACACATTTGGTGTAGTCTGGACTGTGAATAGTATAATCAATAATAAATGAAAACCTTAGGTTAGAACAATTATTGTAATTGTCGCGCAAGGCGATCCAGTGTTTTCTGAACACCGTAGTGCCCGGCTATGGGCTCGTCATGGTATTTGGAGATAACACCAAGCTGCTCTTCCTTAGGCACAACCAGTTGGCCGTCCTCATTGTCAATGTTCGAGTCATACCGGTACAGCAACCCATCGTTCAACACGTATCCTTTCATGCTCCAATAGCGGGCGTCCTCTTCATTGTTCCCTTCCAAAGCCTGAACTATCTTGAATATGTCATTGTCCGTAAGTTGCTTGCTTCTCATCTGATATTAGGACGTTACTGGCATATCGACTATAACGGAACGAATCCCACACGTAGCTTTATTGTCAGGGTCGCAACTAGGCCGCGATAAGGCATCCGCAACCACATTGGTCCGTCCAGTGATGTATTTTATCGTTAGGTCGTAAGCCTGTAGTTGTAAAGCCCATCTTGCGTGTCTTCCTGTAGGGGACTTCAAGGACATGATCCACTTGAGGGCCTGATGATCAGTGAGCACGGTTACGGGAGTTCCTTCGATATAACCTCGGAATTTATTCACTGCCCAGACTACTGCAAGTGCCTTGCGCTCAGTCGTCGAGTAGTTCCGTTCTGCGGGTTTTAGCAACCGACTGGCGTATTCGACGGGATGTTCATCTTCTCTCTCCCCCCTTCGATGTTTTGCTCATCCTTCCATTCCCATTTCTTATTTTTCTTTGTAAGATGCGTAAGGGGTTCAGCAACTTTCGCAAAGTTAGGTATGAACCGCCTATACCATGAGCACATTTGCATAAATGATAGTAGATGTTTGATGTTGGTCGGAGGAGGCAGGCCGGTTATCGATTCTACCTTCTCGGGGTCCATTTATAGTCCATCAGGAGTAATGTAGTGTCCTAAATATTTAATCTTCGAGCAGCAGAACCTACACTTTGCTTTATTAACTGTGAGGTTGAACTCTCTCAGTAGGTCAAAGACTTTCTTTAAATCTTGGAGGTGATCCTCAGTTTTTTGAAAGAATAATAAGGTCATCCAAGTAGACTACCAGCTTGATGTGGTTTAGCCTGATCTGAAAACGATCCATTAAGCGTTGGAAGGTAGCCGGGGCTTTCCTAAGCCCAAATGGCATCCTTTTGAATGCAAACATTCCAAATGGCGTCACGAAAGCGGTTTTTATCTGGTTCTCATCTCTTACTTGCCAATATCCGGCTTGAAGATCAAGGGTTGTCATGCAGGGGGTTCGCTTGGCATTGTGTAGGAGATCATCAATTCTAGGTAGCGGGTAGACGTCTGGAGTGGTGGTCTGGTGGTCGCGTTTAAGCGTCGGTAGTCAACGCAGACGCGTGTGGTGCCATCTTTCTTAGGCACAAGAACTGTAGGTGCAGCCCAAGGTGATACACAAGGTTCTATTATTCCGTCGGCTAGCATCTTGGTCACCTCGTTCTGTAGAGTTTGTTTCTTTACAGGAGACGGTCGGTACGGGGGTACCGCTACAGGCTGGTGGTTTCCAGTATCGATTATGTGTTCAGCTTGCGTGGTTGGTTTTCCATTGGAAATGAAGATATCTTCGTTAACTTGTAGTAACTTCTCAATTGCTGCATCCGCTAGCTCCGTCTCTGTACTGATAAGCCCTATGTCTATTGTAGCTCTATCGGTGCAGGGCAAGTTTTCGGAATTCGGGGACAACGTGAAGTCTTGACTCTCAATCGCTTTGCACGCGTCTTCAAACAACTCGCTCAGGAACGGCATGTCGTCATCGGATGGTACTTCCTTTCGTTTAGCTGGTGAGAGAGCTATACGGATGAGGGGGCCATAGGGTCGTTCAGAATGGGCAGAGGTAAGACTAGCCTCAGGTAATGCAGCTGCTCTTCATTTGTGCGATGGTGACGTCGTGTTCGCGTCCGAAGGTTGTAAAATCCTCGGTGTATAGTTCTTGACGGTTATCTTCGTCACCAAGAAAGTGCCACGTAAATTGCGGTAGACTCAGCACTATCATTGCATCTTGGATGTAACCAATGCCAAGCAATGTTCGATTTTCTCGAGACTCCGGTAGCACTATGAACGTCGTTAGAATGGTGCAATCGCAAATGGTGACATTTGCCACTGTGGTGAACACCTTTTGGTTCCTTCTAACACCATCAGCCAAAGTCACAACGACGCGTTCTTCCTGGAAAGCGCATCCAGCCCTACGCATATGAACGTATAATTCATACGAGGCTACGCTGGATTTGGCGCAAGTATCAATGAAAACTTCCCCGGTTTTGCCTTCAATGGTCACAAAGATAATGGGCCTGGGCCTGGCATCAGTTTTAATGTTGAGCGAGCAAAACCCAATCTCCTTCGGAACTGCTTCTGTCTTCCTTGTTTTGTAGCAGGTCGTGCAGTTACTGCGTGCCACACCTGTGGAGCTCCGCAGCCATAACATGCGAACTTGTAACTAGAAGTTTGTGTAGACTTGGGTGTATCTGTCTTCGGTTTTGTGATTGGGGGCGGAGGAGCATGATGCGGGCGTTTTGAATCGACACTCGCCTTCTTTATGCAGGTTTCAATGGTGTGGTTGGTAAGTCTGCAGTACCTACACCGTATCTTAGGAATGGCCCTATGTGGTTGTTCCACTTGTCTTGATGAACTTGATGCTGACACGGAAGGTACTCTCTTCTGGTCAAGTCGTAGTTGCTCCGCCACTTCGGCGGCTTCCAGCAGACCATCATTACCCTACAATGCATGACTTTTTATTTGAGAAATAAAATTATATGTGATGACTATTAGTGTTTATATCTAGGGAAAAAAAATAAAAAAAATATAGAACACATAGTTTTGGAAATATATGTTTTTTTATTCGTGTTCCATATGTGGAACTCCATGCATGAAAGTACAAATTGTAACATAATATACAGATAGCACTTTTTTAGCTTTTACATGATGCGTTTTGAGTTAAGTGTGAAATTTGCGGAAACAATTATTATCCTTGTTTAGGCACAGTTCTACTCTGCATTTTTCACAGACCACAAACGTTTTACCTCGATATGCAGGATATTTACACCGCTGTCGTTTTCTTTCCAAATAGGGAAATGGTCTGTGCGATCTACCCTGACATCGCGGGGAGGCAGAATCGCCACATTTGCCTTTTTTGCTTTTTCAGCTATAAGATGTTCTAGCAGATGGTCGACCAGTCTTCTTGATCAACGATGGGCCACACATACACAGAGATTTGGCCAAATCCAATTTGAACTTTCTTAGTATTAGCGGCGTTGGTTCTTCTTTCTGTTCTCCAACTCTTTTGTAAAGCAGCCAGCAATTTATGACCATGACATCAAGAAGATGATAGAATATTCTGAGATACCATTTTTTTGTCCTCATTTTGATCCTATCTTTCCCTATAAATGAGTCGAGCAATTCTACGCCTCCCATATGTTGATTGTAATTCTGCACTATTTGAGGACAATCAATTTCTATATATTTTTTCTCTTTCTTGCAAAATCTTCGAATTTTTTGTATTGGATCCTGTCCAACATATGACGATGATAGAACAACAGGTTTATTATCGTACCACGTAAGTGTAACTATGTCTGTACCGTCTATACCAGCTACCCATTCTTCTGTATAACCCCTACGTTTATGGGTTGACTTTAGATCTTGCAAAGACGGGATGGGCAAATCTTTGCCTAACCGATTTTTATTGATGGTACCCGGTGCTTGTATACCTTCCTTGGCCAAATAAGAAATTAATTCAGGACAGGTATAATAATTGTCGAAGAACAATTTGTAATTCTGGAATCGTGGTATGCATCGAGCAAGACGATTAACTATGTTAGCACTTGCCCCCAAATCAGGTTCATTTGCGTTTCTCATCTCTGGGTTATTCTCAGTTCCTGAATATATTTCAAGGTTCTAAGCAAATCCTCGATCGTCGCACAAAAGTAGAAGCTTGTATCCCCACTTGTGTAGTTTATTCGGGAGATACTGTCTCAAAATGTTCGAAGCCTTAGTAGCACATATTTGTTCATCTAACGAAAGTGATTCTTGTTTCGGTATAATTTGGCATTTTTTGCGAAGCGTTTCTAATACGGGCCGAATTTTATGCAAACGAACATGTCCGGGTGATCTTGACGGCGGTTGAACAGAATTATCATTGAAATGCAGGAACTGACGAATTTTTTCAAACTGGTTCACTGGCATAGTTTCCGAAACTAAAGGTAATTGATACTGCTGTGAACATGATTTGGCAGATGCCAAAACCAATACCTCTGGTGGTAATGCTAAGAGTTATCGCCTTTAACTGTTGCGTTTCCCCAAGGCGAGCTAGTGCATCATCAACACTTGATGTTCCAATCATTAATTTCTTTTTAAGTTCTTCCTGGTACATTTCTGCATTGATGGTAGATTTTTCCTTTCTGAAGGTCTCCATCCTATTCGAAGAGCGCTGATTTCGCGAACTCTTTTGGCGCGGAGCTTGTTGAGTGGGAGCGGTGAATTGATTGGTAGTCCGATTTAAAACTTTCGAGTTTTGCTTCGAAGGTGGCGAGGAATATCCGATATAGTCCGTAACACGCAGGGGGCACAATGTTCTCATTTATTGATACTAAATCCTAGCTCAGCTTCCCAATACATACGAGTATTAGGTAATGGATCCAACCCCATCAATCAACATAAAAATACCCAGGTATTTTTTAAATTCAAATTTGCTCATTTTGAAGGGTGAGATTATGTTTTTTTTGTAAGCTATATTTGGGTCATTATTTGGAGAGACAGAAAAAATAAAAAAAATAAAAATGCAATTTTTAAATATATTTTTATTATTATGAAATTGAACACATACATTGGTCATGACAAAAATATTATTAAGGTCTTTGCTCACTATATCAACTCCACGCCACTGCGGCAGCAACTCAACGCACACTCGATGAGTAGTCAACTAGTTGATCCACCCAATGGTCGCTAGTGGGCAATGCGTTGTCAACGAGTGGGCAATGCGGTGTCAACAAGTGGACAACGCGGTTTCAACAAGTGGACAACGCGGTGTCAACAAGTGGACAACGCGGTGTCAACAGACAACTCGTCTAACCTCAGTTTTCGGTTGAATTTTGTCCTAAGAAGTCGTGTTGCTTTTGAAATGTCGTACTTTACATTCAGTGAACTGGCGATTATAGCTATTATACTCGATAATGAAAATGAACGAAACAGCAGGAAAAGTAGATATTGGGTACATAATATGTTGAGACAAAAGAAATCAGAAGGGGAATATTGGAATATCCGGAGACGTCTGCTGGATGACGAAGAAAAATTCTATATCTATTTCCGTATGCCGAGAGACTTGTTTTATTATATACTTATTTTTATTGAGGACGATTTAGAGAAGCTGTATCACCGGAAGAAAAGCTGGCAGTGACATTAAGGTAAGCAATAAGAAACTTTTTTATAGAGTTATATTTATTTATTTATTCATATATCAAGTTAAAGGATAAATCAAGGCAAAGCAATTTTACTTTAGTTGTGTTAAAGAAGAGCCATCAACCCTCGATTCTTCCATAGGGGTTGTATTTTGCTGTTGGGTGCTAGCGGTGCTACTACCAGTAGTACCTGCATTTATGTTTTGAGTTGTCTAGCCAGAAGTTCCTGGTGGAAAAAAATCATCATACTATGATGATCATAGTAACAGTTTCGATTATTTTGCAGTTCTTGTATTTCAGCTTCCGAAACTAAATTAAAAAATCTTAACTTTAAAAGTGCTTGATTATAGGTAGATAATTTTTTTACTGTGCTAGAAATACTTAAAAAAAAAAAACCATTTCGTCATTCTGCTTTCCATCTTCAACTTTTTTGTTTTTTAATAAATATTCCATTAAGACCGCCGATGCACTTGTTTCTTGCAATTTCTTTCGTTTTGTCCTTTTTGGGATGTCAGGAAACACTGATTTAGATGATGCGTACACCGAAGATTCTGGACGCTCCGAGGTAATTGACGAGTCCTGAGATTCTTCATTATTAGTCAATTGGCAAAAAATTCGGCAGCAGATAAGTTATTTTCATCATCACCATCATCTGTGTTGTCCACTGACGTCACTGTAGACCGTTCTTTATAATGTGGTAATAAAAAAGATATTTCTGTTACATATTGCCATTTTTTAATAGTAGTAGCACTCTGACCACTTTTAGTTGCTTTCTTTTTAATGGCTCTTCTATGATATTCCCTTAAGTTTTGCCATATCTTCTTACATTCTGACGCTGTAACAAAATTAATATAAATATAAAGAAAAAATAGTTGTTTCAGGTACTTGATTAGTGGCGGTTTATTTAGGACTATGAGTTCAAGCTTTAGGTTAGGCGAAAGTACCATGCGGTCGATATTAAAAGATGTGTGCAATGTGATTATTAATAAAATGATGGGGAAGTTCATGCCCAGGAAAAGAATCGCAGATGGTTTCAATAAAACATGGAATTTTCCAAACTAAACTAAGGTAAACATGTAAACATAATTGCCTTCCTAGCAGTGGCTCGCTATTTTTTAATTATAAAAAACACTTCTCTATCGTCCTCATGGCTATCGTCGAGGATAGATACAGATTTATAGCTGTTGATATAGGGGCCTATGGCAGGAATAGTGATGGCGGAATTTGGCATCGTCAAGATTAGGAAGAGCGATTGAAATGAATACATTTAATATTCCAACTGACACACCATTACGTGGTACTGAAATAATAATGCCACATGTTTTTGTAGCTGAAGAAGCGTTTCCTTTAAAAACGAATTTATTACGACCATATCCTCGTTCAAGTGGCATTTCAGAAAAGGAAAGAATATAAATTAATCGCTTATCACGGGCTCGCAGAGTAGTTGAAAACGCGTTCGGCATCTTATATCAAAAATTTGGAATTTATAATAAGAATTTGCATTTACACCCAAAATATTTTGATATTGTGGTCTTTGCGACGTGTATTTTACACAATGTCATGCGGTGTTATAATATAATATCCGATGATGAAGTCAACACAAGGCAGAGTTCGGCCAATAATGATGATGAACAGAGATTACTAAGTACAATTCCAGAAGATGTAAGTGAATCTTTGGCATCTGCTTTTGAAACTCGTGATATGTTTGCAACTTATTTTCAATCTCCCGAAGGACGAGTTCCGTGGCAGCATTTAATATAGATCATGGATAGTTAATATGTCATAATCATAAGAAGTTAGTTAAAATATTATTGGCTTATTAAGAATATTAAACAATTTTCTATACTCAGGTTGGAGTTTTATTTCTGATTAAGTACCTATATTAAATGAATGTAAGGCACTTTATTATAAAATACAGAAACCCAAACTAAAAATAAAAATAAAATATGACGCTGATTTAATATTTTATGTCAGTAAATTCTGGGATTTTATATTACTGTATGTGAAAACACGAACATTTACGATAAACCAAGATTTTTCGAGTGTCAAAGTAGAAAATCGTAGGTACTGTACAATAACATACTTTTTTGGATTAACAGGTTGAATTAAATTTTCTCAAAATGTACTTTAATGAAATGACTTATAAGTTTCAACATTTTTTTTAATATCTATTAGAATCGCACATATTTCTGTACGTCCAGTGTAAAGGGGTTAAACTCAAAAATGTTGATTTTTCAGGAGAGCCAAAAAACGTTTGAAATCTGTTTTCTACATAGTAAAATGTAAAGAAGTATATTTTTAGCTGTCATTTTAGATAGTAAACAGGGTAAACTATAAGTTAATTGTTAGTTTACGCTCTTTTTAGTAGTAAAAACAAAGAAATTGGCTTTTATAACCTACTTACATCCTTTTACACGAAAAATAAAAATGTGTAAAAGGGTTTAACTAGAGTTTAAATTGTGAAATTAATTGCTTAAGTAAATGTGGTATTGTGTAAAGAGACTTTTTTGAGAACAAATTTTGTACAAGTTTTTAAGAACCGCTTAAACATTGTATACTTGTAATAGGTAAATTGTTTATTAAAACAAAAAGCCAAGTTGTTGCTCTGAGGAGAGAAAATTTATTTTTATGACATGTTATTACAAAAGTGTTTGCACACACTACTTACTTCTACACATAGGTAAATACTATTATTTAGGTACTAACATGAAAAGAGAAACAACATTAAAAGCTATTGCTTCAAATAATATTACAATTTTCACACGTGTGTCTGAAATATCTTATGACGTTTTTCAAAAGGCCAGAGATTAAAAAGTATCTATATAACGACCATAGTGTCCAGCATACTGGTGCTGCCACCCTGGAAAATACTTTATTCAAAATAACATAAAATAATTTAATGAAGAGCAAAAGTGCTTCATTTACATCTCCCCTACCCCCCTTTAACGTTGAAAATAATCTAAGGTAAATTATTAAATGAGTTTTGTTATGTGAAACAAGTTCGATTCAAATTTTTTGTAGCCCGTATTTATCTTATAACTATATTGAGTTTGATATTTTTTCCAAAATTTTATAAGGTCCAATTTTTATTTCATCAATTTTTTTTCTATTTAATCGATTACCATTTTCTACATATACAGAGTCTCCTACTTAATTTTTTCTATTTTTATCGAATTGTTGCTTATTATAATTATGTGATTTTATAGTTCTTTCTAAAGCTTTCTGTCTTGTATTGTAATAAATCATTTTGTGTTTTTTGTTCTTTCAATTCATTTGGTAAGATATTAATAACTTTTCCTTCCATTAAATAAATTGGGGGAAACCCTGTGACAGTGTGTTCAGTTTCATTATATTTCTGGCTTACATTCATGAGCGATAGTTGTCCATGCTGATTTATATTTTTTTTCATTAATTTTACATCTTATCTTGTTAAGTAATGTTTGGTTTAGCCTTTAATTTAAACCATTTGAAAATGGTGCATTTACAGCGGTAAAGATAATAGGTATGTTCTCGTTGTTTAAAAATCTTTGAATTGTTTTGAATTTATGCCTGATCACATAAAATCATACCAATTTTATTTTCTGGAACAACTTTTTTCACAAGCTTTATAAAATTTTCTGCAGTTTGGGTTTTAGATGCCAAAATGTAGGCATATCTGGTGAAATGGTCTACCAAAAGATGTAAGTATGTTTTTGTGGAGCGGGAGCCACCAAATCCACCAATGGTATCTATGGAGACTATTTGAAAAGGGTACGTAGCAGGACCGAGATGAGACATCAATCCATATTTTAATTTTGTTCTAGATTTATTTTTTATACATATTTCACAGGTGTCACAAATTTCTTTTATATTACGCGTTAAATTTCTTGCTGTATAGGATGGTTTGATTTTATTTTCTATTTGTTTTATTCCTATGTGGCAGTATGTATAATGTATATTTTTTTACTAAATTCCTCTGTAACTATAATTCTTTCTTTTTTTCCTATCCTTTTGAAGTATATTTTATGTTTTTCAATTAGTTTATTTTTATGCAGTTTTATATCTTCGTTTTTCTCTTGATCTTTTTGTATGTCTTCTAAATTAATTAAATTTACAATTATGGGTTGACAAAGATACAGGCACGTAAATTGGCCTATGACTATGCACCAGCCACAAAGACACTGCATGGTTACTGCATCCGTAGAGATTTAATAAACCATGTAGTACGTTCCCTAACGTATTGCACCATCACACGATTTTGCAGTGACTATGGCCAGAAAGACAACTAATATACCCGATAATTGGACCAAGAAAACAATCGCATCTAAGGACTGGATAAGGGGATTTCTAAACAGGCAATCTCACTTATCAATACGGACACCAGAAGCTACATCGTTGTCACGTGCAACAAGTTTTAACAGAACAAATGTGGATAATTTTTTCGAAAATGTAAAAGCCGTCTTTGAGCGACATCATTTTGGCCCCGAAGCTATATATAATATAGATGAAACAGGGTTGACGACTGTTCAGCGTACAAAAAGAGTGATTGCTTCAAAAGGCTCGAAACAAGTTGGACAAGCAACATCTGCAGAGAGAGGCTCACTTGTCACAATATGCTGTGGAATCAATGGTATTGGAAATTCAATACCTCCATACTTTATATTCCCGAGAGTAAATTTCAAACCCTACATGCTTCATGATGCCCCCGTTGGGTCAGATGGCTCAGCACATCCATCTGGATGGATGACATCTTCAAATTTTGTTAAATATATGCATCATTTTGCGAAACATGCCAAACCGACGCCTGAAAATCCAGTGTTGTTGCTCCTTGATAATCATGAGAGCCATATTGCTGTGGACGTCTTAGACTTTTGTAAAGAAGTTGGCATTGTTTTGCTGACCTTTCCACCACACTGTAGCCACAAGCTACAGCCACTTGACTTAACAGTGTATGGACCACTAAAAAATTACTACAATAAAGCTTTAACAGACTGGATGGTCAGCAATCCAGGAAAAACCGTAACAATCTACGATATCCCCAAACTAGCAGCCATTGCTATACCTCTAGCGTTCAAACCACAAAACATACAAAAAGGATTTGAAAAACCTGGGATATAAAAATAAATAAAATAAAATAAATAAATATCTGGGGACAATGTCACACCAATTGACCTAGTCCCAAACTAAGCTCTAGGCTTGTACTATGGGTACTAGACAACGATAAAATACTTATATAGAGAAATATATACTTAAATACATAGAAAACACCCATGACTCAGGAACAAATATTCGCGCTCATCACACAAATATCTGCCCTTACCGGGATTTGAACCCAGGACTGCTAGCTTCGGAAGCAGGGTCACTACCAACTAGGCCAGCGCGTCGTATGGCCTTTTAATTCAAATGTATTCACAGATGAAGATTTTCTTTGCGCTGCTGTCACTGATCGCGATGCACCTGTAACTGATGAAGCGTTACCGTCCAGAAATGATCCAATAATCCAGCCAACTTCAACTCAAGTCCTTCCAGAACAGTCTGAAAGAGAAAATCAAATTGAAGTAGATCCAGTTGACAAAAACATTGATGTTGCTGATGCTTCCACGTCATTTGCTATAGATCAAATTACAATTCAAGTCGCTGAAGTTGTAACCCCTGAAATAGTGAGACCATATCCAAAGGCTAGTCGTAGAAAACTGATTAGAAATGTAAGGAAGAAAGGAAAGACAAGGATATTGACTGACACACCTGAAAAGAGACTCATAGAATTAGCAGAACAAGAAAGACAAACCAAGAACAGAGCTAAAAGAGAGAGACAGGAAAAAAAGGTTCTTAAAAATACAGAGAAGAAACAGATTCCTAAACTTCCACCAGAACTAACATCGAATAGAGCAAAGAAAAAGCAAATGAGCAGCAGTGATAGTGATGTAGAAAATGTTGTACTCGATGAAAGTTCCGGAGAATCTTTTATTAATGAAACGGCAGAAGAAGAGTTTGATGAAGATGATGTGATAATCGTTGACAGAAAATTTAAAATAAATGATTTCGTTCTTGTTAAATTTAATACAAAAAAGACTGTTGTGCACTATGTCGGTCAAATCGAAGACATTAGTCCTACCATGGCTACTATAAAATTTATGAGGCTGAGTAAGATAAAAAGCACCTTTTTTTTCCTGAAGTACATATAGATGACATAGCTAGTGTCCTTTTAGACGACATCAAAACTAAATTGCCAGTACCAAAGACATGCAATAAAACCAAACGTGGTAGCTCTAAGTACACATTCGATAGTCCTTTATGGGTTATACCCAATCTCAGATAAGTTAAGATACTGTTTAAGATGTTTTTTATTTGTTAACTTTTATATCTGGTTTCTATTATTGATATAGTTTAATAATAGTATATTTGTTAACTAATTATTGAATTCTATTATGGATATTAAGTAATTTATAGGCCGTGCCCAAGCCTCCCACAGGGTATGTCCAAGCCTCCCTACCATAGGGAGCATTGGGCACTTTTGACTTAGTTTATAAAATATCTCGTAATGTTGAAACTGATTGTAATTTTTAAGAAAGCTCTTTAATTATATCTAGCCAAATGTGTGGTGCAATAAGAATTGGCAATAAAAGTTGATTATCTATAAAATCTGATTTTTTTTGCAATAAATAGTGAAAAAGTGCCCATCCCTCCCCTACCTCCCCTACATGTGACTCTAATACAGGGTTTCTGCTTAAACTGTCTGCTTCTAAGTTGTCCTTTCCCGGCGAATATATCACTTTAAAATTAAATTGTGATAAATAATTTATGGTTAATTGAACTTACCTTAAGTGAACTTCAACCAAAATTATACGAGTTACTGCATCCGTAGAGATTTAATAAACCATGTAGTACGTTCCCTAACGTATTGCACCATCACACGATTTTTAGATATATATATTTTTTTTTTTTTTAAACACTTGATTTGTCTATTGCCTAGTTTTTGTCCCGGCCACCGATGGCGCTAGCGCTGCTGTCATTCTTTTTAGAGCAAGTAATAATAATAGTCATTCTGCAATTATTTGGGTTTTACTCTGTCAATGGGAGGGTTGGGATCTTAAATCTCTAGTGCAGTAACTCGTATAATTTTGGTTGAAGTTCACTTAAGGTAAGTTCAATTAACCATAAATTATACTTCGTTACTGCATCCTATGAGATTTAATAAACCATGTAGATGTTTAGCGCCTCATTGCAGAATGATCTGCAGGACTACCAAAAACAAAAAACATGTACAAACCTTGAATCAACCTTTATTAACTACTAGGTAGTCTAAGCTAATCAGTCTTGCAAACAGATCAACGTAAGCAACTAATTATAATTAATTATCATTAATATTAAAGACTGCACTAGCAAAAGCTCTGTCTTGATCCGGATCATTTAAGGGTAGGTTATAAAACCTGGCAAAACAGAGAGAAGAGCCGGTCCAGCCCGCTGCTCGCTTTATGACGTCCACAGAGACGCCGGCGCGCCGCGCCGCCGACGTCGCTGAGTGTCGCGTGCTGTGCGATGAGTACACACTGACATCAATGCCGCTGTCCTTGAGGACCTGCTTAATCCAACGGCTTATCGACTGAGCTGTGGCATTATGGATCGGCTTTTTAATTGTTAATATGAGCCTGTCCATAAGTGGATCATTGCGTAAGGCTTTCGTTTTATCTAAATAAGAAGAGAGAGCTCTCGCTGGGCAAATATTTGGCTTTTCATTAAAAAACGGAACCACTAACTTAGCGTTCGCCTTATTAGGTACAGAAGTCTTAATTAAATCGTCTATAACGATAGTTATGGCATATTCGCCTATAAAAATATTATTAACTTTAATAAGTGCTAACGTTTGAACTCGTTGTCCAGTTGACAACGCAAGCAAAGTTACAACTTTCTTAGTAATAATTTCCAATGCTAATGATTCATTGGGAAACTGGTTCGAAAGATAATCTAAAACCTCACAAGGATTCCAACAATTTTGATATTTAGGTAAATTAGGTCTTAATTTGAAAACACCCTTTAGGAACCTATTGATACAATCATTAGTACATTTTTCCTTACCTAAAATTAACGATAAGGCGGATCTAAATGAATTTAAAGTACTGTAACTAGCTCCATTACTAAATTGTTTAGATAGAAATTTTACCAATATTGGTATTGAGGCATTAAAACAGTTAAAGTTACTATCTTTACAATAGTTAAACCAAGATTTGTAAGCTGTGTTATATTGTTGCAATGTACTATTGGATAAAGATTTAATCATTATATTTATAGCATCGTCATCTAGAGATTGTTGGGTGAAGGCTTCCCGGATAACTTCGCGCACACCAGGGTAAGGTTGCGCCATAAAGGATGTGGTTTTCTGTAAGGAGATAACAGCATGTTTTCATCTGGCCCAAAATAAAGAAACTTTGAAACAGTCAGAGACTTGAAGAGCGGGAACCAAGGCTGACCTGGCCAATAGGGAGCCACCAATATACCCGTAGCACCGTCATTAATAATTTTCCTAATGCATTTTAAAATTACAGAGAATGGGGGAAATGCATAAAACTCTAAATTATCCCATCTGAGGGTAAAAGCATCGATTTCGAATGCATCGGGATCTCGTTTCCAGGAGACAAATTTCAAACACTTTTTATTTATTCGAGAAGCAAACAGATCCACCTCTGGTTGTCCCAACTCGTGTACTATATTGTTAAAATAAGATTCGCCCAATTCCCACTCTGTATCAACATTAGTTAATCGCGAAGCTCGATCAGCCTCGGTGTTGTCGCGTGATCTTATGTATGACGCAAATATAAAAATTCCTCTCCGTTCACACCACTGCCATATCTGCCGAGTTATATTATTTAGGTGCGGGAACTGTAAGTACCCCACCCATCCTATTGATGTAGGATATAGCCGTGGTGTTATCAATGCGTAACAAAATATCCGAATTGATAACGTTTTTACAAAAGCATTTCAATCCCATAAAGGAAGCTAATAACTCTAAATAATTAATATGATTTTGCTTTTCTTCTTGAGACCAGTATCCACTAACTGTTTCCCCATCACAGAAAGCCCCCCAACCTGAAAGTGACGAGTCTGAAAATATCTCTAATTGATAACGATCTAACCTAATAGGATTGTGCACCCTAAAGATAACTTTTTCCCACCATAAAAAATCTTCATTAAGCAACGGGTGGAATTTCATCATTGCGTCATAACTTCCATATTTGAGAAGAGCAAGATGTTTTTCTCTCTCAAAGCGTTTCGTGTATAACCAACCGTAAGCTACGGCTGGGCAAGCAGCTGTTAAGGTCCCCACAAACTGAGCGAAATCTCTTATTTTAACAAATTGTTTTGAAGACATGCTCTTAGTCATATCAAAATTTTTTTTGTCGCTTTTCAGTAGGTAATTCTAACGTCATGTTTTGAGAATTTAGTTGAATACCCAGGAATTTGCAAATTTTACTTGGTATAAAATTACTTTTTTCAGTATTCAGGACAAAGCCTAGACGTTCTAATGTATTAGCAACTGTTTCAACTGTATTTAAACACAGGGGGTAATTTTCCCCAATGCACCAAATATCATCTAAATAACCTACTAATTTGTGGCCTTGACTACGAAGGATAGTAAGTACAGGTTTCATAAGTTTCGTAAAAACGAATGGGGCAGAGCACAGACCAAACGGTAAACAAGTAAACTCATACAGTGAGTCCTCAAAACGGAATCGTAGGTACTTTCTATACGATCCATGAATAGGTACTAAAAAGTAAGCGTCCTCAAGGTCGATCGTCGTCATGTATGAATCACGGGACAATAATTTAGCTGCTGTGCGGAGGTCTTCCATTTTAAAATGATTTTGAACAATAAATTTATTAAGTGCCTTTAAATTAAGTATAAACCTAAATTTTCCGTTATTTTTAGGGATTTGAAAAATAGGAGAAATAAATTGGTTTTCACAGTCAGTACATGGGACGATTGACCCTAAACCCAAAAGTTCATTTATGGCTTCTAGCATATTTGGTCTGGAATATGGTGGATTTGCCGGTTCAGATAACTGCATTGGCATTGTATCAAACTTTAACTTATAACCTGTCACTATTTCAAGAATAAGAGGATCTGTAGACAACAGTAGCCAGTTATGTAAAAAGTGATGAATACGGCCAGCGTGGGGTACCTCTAGCGGCGGTTGTGACGGTTGCTCTGGAAGCGGTTGGACGCTTGCAGGGGCGGCGCGCGGCGCTGCTGGGCCGACGGCGGCGGTCGGCGCGCAGACTGCTGCGACGCATGGAAGGGGCGCGCCTGCGCTAGTGGGGCGCGCGCTGTCCCTGCCCCAGGCACTTGACGGGGTGGCGCTCGCCCGTTTCCCTGCTGATATCCTGTTGCTCTCCTAAAGGAGCTTGCTTGAGCGGGCGGAGGTTTTTTAATTTGAAGTCCAGTTTTCTCCAGGGACTTGGTTGACTTAATATTGTCCCCTAAGTTGTCACCGAAGAGAAATTGGTCTCTTTTAACACCTTCAATTATTTTAATAAAACTTCTGTCCAGCATGGGTATGAGGAGCTTCCTACGGTTCATAGTTTTTTCATAATGAAGGTCTAACAATATTTGGTTTGCTTCCGAAATTATTTTAATGATCTCCATTTTGGTTAGGTCTTTGCTTATTAAATCTGCTGTTAAATCTGTAAGTCCGGCTATACCACGACCTAGTTGGTTTTGCATTCCTTCCAATCTCTTGTCTCTATTCTTAGCCGTGTCAATCAGAATGGATGCCACTTCAGCGTTCAATTTCGGTGCTTTAGCCAGCTGAAAATTTTCTGGAATAAGCATCTTTGCGAGCAAGTTCTCCTTCTGCTCTTTGGCCAGACCTTCCACTAAGATTTTTCCCAAACGTTCAGAGATTTCACTGGGTATTTTCTTTCCACAACATTCCTCGGACCGCTTTGCTACACCCAAAACTTCAAGAATTTCTACAGGAATCGCTTCATCTTCTGTTGCGCCAGGTGTGGCTTCCACTCTCACCGATTCGACCTGCCTGTCTTGTTCTTCATGAGCTTGAGTTTCAGGCGGAGTGGTATCATCTTTCATACACTCTGACTCAAGCGAGTGCCCACGGCTTCGTGGTTGCTCAGGCGAGTGCTCGCGGCTTCGCGGCAGCTCGGACGGAGGCTCGCGGCTCGTCGATGGCGCGTACCGGGGCTCACGATGGAGCGGTGGGGTGAGTGGGGGCTCATTCTCTGCGCCAATAAACCCGTCAAGTTCTAGTTCATCTTGATACTCGTCGTAGGTATCAAACCGGCGATGTAAGTGAACAACAATTAACTTAGTTAGTTACGGTTCGATGTTTACTTTCAGGATGACATCTCGTGCCACCACATTAAGAAAGTAGTAAAGCTATTTTCGGATAACATCACGTGTCATCACTTAAGAAAATAGTATAGGAAAAAAGGGGGCACATGAGTCTTACCTCGATAGGTAAATAATTTCTTCACTTTCCGGATGACATCTCGTGCCACCACAATAGGAAAATGTGTAAAAAAGTTTATTTCCGGATGACATCTCGTGCCACCACTGAGGAAATAAGGAAATAAAACACAACATTATCACTTTTGATCCTTAAACAGAAAAATAATTGTCCACTAACCTTCATTGCCGCCATTATTTGGCGTCGGTTTTTGCCGGTAAGATAATTCTCTTTCTAGTCGTCTAATCTTCCTTTTTATTTCTTCGTCCGACTTCTCGCAGGTTCTTTTTCCCATTTTAAACAAAAACTAAGCACAACCCTTCGAATATTCACAAAAACAATAATTTTGAAACAACGAACACGAGGATGATGCAACACACGAGAAAACGAATGACAGCAGCGCTAGCGCCATCGGTGGCCGGGACAAAAACTAGGCAATAGACAAATCAAGTGTTTAAAAAAAAAAATATATATATCTAAAAATCGTGTGATGGTGCAATACGTTAGGGAACGTACTACATGGTTTATTAAATCTCATAGGATGCAGTAACGAAGTATAATATGTGAGGTCTCCTAGCTCTTCGTCAGTTCTTGCTTTAATATTTAGTTTTTCTAGAGGTTTATGGTCTGAAAACACTTTAATTTTTTTCCCTATTAGCCAATGTTGCCAATACTTTACCGCCTCTTTTATTGCTAAACATTCCAGATATATGGCTTTTCTCCGTTTCTGAGTGTCATTTAATTGGTTCACTAATGTTTGACCAAATCATCATTTGACAAACGTATCATTTTACAAACTTTCATTTCACAAAGTGATACTTCCCGCCGTATTATTTTTTAGTTTTTTTGGTCGATATTGTAACCTAACCTAACTTATTTAATAAGCTCATTTAACCTATGCAATATGTAATGGTGTAAGCACAAACACGTTTTTGCAAAATGAAAGTTTGTAAAATGATACGTTTGTCAAACGTACTTTTGGTCAAATGAACGGACCCCCATTTAATTTCCTCGAAAAATATGCACATGGTTTTTCTTCCCCATTTACTTGTGGTTGCTTCAAAATTGCCCCTATACCCTGTATACGTCCGTATAAATATGTATAGGTAAATCTGGATCAAAAATTTCTAATATTGGTTTTAAACAAAGTAGTTTCTTTATACATTTTTCTGTTCAGGTAAATTTCTGAACTTTTCTTAACAAATTGTGTAAAGGGTCTAAAATTATTGATACATTTGGTATATATTTTCCATAGAAGTTCACTTTACCTAAAAATTGTCGAATATTTTTTTTCGTTTTTGGTACTGGGAAATCTTTTATAGCTATTAAATTATCTTTAAGTGGAGTAACTGTGTTATTTTTTATTATGTGGCCTAAGTATTTCACAGAGTCTTGTGCAAGTACATTTAGAAAATTTCAATCTAAAGCCCTCCTTTGAAATTGCTTCCAATAACAATGACAAGTATTTACACCCGTATTTATAGAGGAGTAAAAGTCATTACTTGGGTAAAAGTAATTACTCAAGTAACGATTTTTATTCTATAATTAAGCTATTGCTTAAAAATAGAACTGTCAAAAGTTAGATTTCTCAGCCAAGTAATAGTCACCATTTTCTTTACTTAAGCATTTACTTCTGCTTACGACGCTTGTCAACATTGTGAGGTAATACCTATTTAATAAAATGGAATCTTTGGACAGAATCGAAGAAACTTTTACTGTTGTAGACGATTTGGATAATGATATGTTTGGGGGAATAGAAATTAGAAATCCCAAAGTTTACTTTCGTGATGTGGATCCATTTCATGATTATTCGGAAGATTTTTTTAAAATGAGGTTTCGTTTCTCCAAGAACATAGTGATGCATGTGATTTTACCAAAAATTATTCACTCTTTACAATCGGAGACCCAAAGAGGGCTTCCTATAAGTCCACTGTGTCAGTTGCTAATTGCCTTACGTTATTATGCCACTGGAACCTTCCAGATTGTACATGGAGACATCATGCATATTTCTCAATCGACGGTGTGTTACATAGTAAAGAGAGTTAGTCGAGCATTGGCCTTGCTAATGCCCGAGTTTATTAAATTCCCTGCAAATTTGAGGAAAACCAAGGAAGACTTTGAAAAGCTTGGTTGCGTAGGCAGAGCACCTGGACTGAAAAATATTGTTGGAGCAATCGATTGCACACACATTAAAATCAAGAAGCCTAGAGGTATTGTCCATACAGAACAGTATAGGAACAGGAAAGGTTATTTTTCATTAAATGTACAAGCAGTTGGTGGGCCTAATTTAAAAATCTATGATATAGTAGTACGTTGGGCAGGCAGTACACATGACAGCCGCATCTTTAGAAACTCGCGTCTAAATATGAGATTATGCAATAATGAAATTGATGGGGTATTACTTGCAGATGGAGGATATCCTTGCACCAGACATTTATTGACTCCAATTTCAAATCCCACAACTCCACAAGAGGAGAGATATAATAGGGTGCAAATAAAAGCAAGAAATTCAGTGGAACGTTTATTTGGAGTGTGGAAAAGACGGTTCCCATGCTTACAAATAGGTTTAGCAACCAAACTGTCAACAACAGCCAATATCATAGTGGCCTGTGCAGTGCTACACAACATAGCAGTGGAAGTCAATGACATTTTTGAAGATGATGATGGCATAGTAGATAATACTCAGCCAAGCACAATTGGCACCACAACAGGCACAACAAGTGATGGTTTGGTACTTCGTGCGAACATAATTTCTCGCTATTATGCATTTTAAACAAATAGGTACAAAATAAAAATATCATTTTATAATTCACTTTTTATTTAATACAAAATAAGCTATTATTTCTGTAGATTTTCTAATTCTTTTAACTTAATTTGTAACTCTAATTGAAAATATTTTTCTTTGTGTTCCCTCTCTAAAATTTTTATCTTAATTTCCTCTTCATGTAGAGATTTTTTGAATTCCAATTCTTCTTCTAATATTTTACACTTTAAGAAATCTATTTTATTCGTTTTAATATTTTCGTAACTTCTTTTAATAGGAGTTTTGAAGTTGACTGTTTTTTCTTCTGTTTGAATAATTGGTGTAGTATCTGCTGTTTTACCCCAGGCTTCATTATTGTTATCACCTAAGATGACTACAGTCCCTGAAACCAGAAAAAAGGAAATTAATGTTTGAATTCCATATTGTTTTGCCTATGGATGTAGATTAATAAAACTGACCAAGTACATGTCCAACTATGATAAAGGGTTCTGTAATTGGGATAAAATATCTGATATCTCAAAAACTACATAATGACATTTATTTCAAACCCATACAACAGACAAACAGGATGAAATTATACCGTAAATTAATAACAAACTTGGTGATCCTCCGCTGGCCTGGATTTTATTCCTGTGGTCCTATTGTGACTCACACAAAGACAAAGTTTATGGTATATTTCAATGTACACCTTTTAAATTTTATACCAAAGGAAACATAGTAAATCTAAACTACAAAGAGTGAGGGCTTCAAACATCACCCATCAAAAGTGTAGTGCTTTTGAAGGAAAATTATTATTGTAACTTTGCTATAATTAATTATAAAGGACAATATCTTACCATCAATGTCACTATCAATATCGACTCCAACATTAGTTAGGATATTTTTATCTATATCCATCACCTTGGTATCTATGGGATCCATTTCCATGACCGATGGCCCACCTCCGGTTAAGTGGCGGATATTTTCTTTAGTTTTTGTCTCCCTTGCTTTTGCTTTCATGTTGTACCATAACTTTGTTAATTGTTTAGTAGATGCCTGAAACAGTAAAACATTATGTACTTAACAATTTAAGCACTTCATATCAAAACAGTACTTAAATAATAAAATACCATGCTATAGTTTAAATTCTAGATAATCTAAAGACCTATCTAATGAGTATTCAATACAGGATTAAATTCATGATCTTTACCTTTTGAGTAACAATAGAGGACTCATTAAATTCATCCAATATTTTCTCCCATGATTGCTTCTTTTTTAAAGCACTCGTTGCGTTCGTTTGTTTGGAGGTCAGAATAGCATCATACTTTTGAATGATATTTAGAAACAACTCCTTTTCCAGGCTCGAGAATGGTTTTTTTCTGTCTAAATCAGTCATTATTATCCGTATCAATTATTACGAGATTAAAATTCAACTCGCTAACGACAATTTGTTGACACAGACCGGACAGATAACATATAAACAAATATCACATAATCCTACTTAATAAAAAATCACTTGTCAGAAAATCATTTCAGGCTAAAATCTAAACATTTAAATTGAGTAGGGTTATATCGTGTCAAACGTTTTATTTTTGTAAATTTTGGTTTTATGTTTAGTCAAAGTAAAATAATTAAAAAGTATCTGTTACAGTTGAAATTACTTTTTAAAACGATATCTTTACCAGTATTATGGATTAGAATGACATTAAACGTTATAATGCTAGCTTTTGCTAAAATAATCTAAACCTCATATTTGTCTTTTCATGAAACGAAACGCAGTAAAGAAATGTTGCCAGACAGAAACAATCATCATGCGTCGAGTCTTACTTAAGCAATTGCTTAAGTAAGTAACGTGTATTACTTGACTATAGAATAAGATTTTGTACTAAAGAATTCTATCATCAAGTAATGACTTAATTAAGAAATTACTTAGCAACAAGTAATGACTTCTTTATAAATACGGGTGTTAATGTGTTCAGCGAATGTCTGGGAAAATACCAAAATGTCATCAATGAAATTTACTGTAAAATGTGATAATTTATGTTTCCTCTAATGCTACTTAGGATTCTTTGAAATATTGCAGGAGAAGTTTTTAAGCCAAATGGTAAACAGGTCCATTGAAAATGATTTTCTTGAGTAACAAATGCTGTTTTTTTCCTATCTTCAATCTTTAAAGGAATAGACCAGAACGCAGAATTTATGTCTAATGTTGAGAAATATTTACAATTTCTGGTTTTTATCATTAAATCCTCTATAAGTGGAAAAGGTTTTTTTTTTTTTTATATATATTTGAGACACAGGGGAAATGCCTTCCGCACGACTGGGAATGGAGGACCCAGACAGTGACGGGCTCGCACCGCCTAAAACCCCTGTGCCCCACATTCCAAAATGTCCGATATTCTTCTTCGGACTTTTATTCTTTTTCTTTTTATATCTCTTTGTATTCTTTTCTTTTTTTTATATCGTTTACATTTTATTTTCTTAACTAGCATGCACATGTACAATTTTTCATTTAATACCTGCATGCTAAGGTTTGACATCTGAGATATGTTTAACCTAATGATTAATTTAATACTAATGGCAGTAGCGCCCCTGACAAATATTAACAAGACAATCAAAATAATTTAAAACAATAATTCAATATAAAACGAGAATTCATTTAACGGTAAAAATAATGTCAATAGAGTATAAAATTTAAAAATAAAGATAAAATCAGTTATAATAATTCAACAGTAGACATTTGGTAGATAGCATTAATAATTCAACAGTATTTGGCCCCATTTGCCCTTGCAGCCCTGCGGACGACCCCAGTGGCGAAGACCAGGAACAGTGGACGGCTCAGGTTGCTGCCCATTAAGAGCCGGACGTTTTCCTCCGCGAGAGCTACTCCCATTCTGTGCTCGCAATTGAAGCGGTCGATAGGAAATCTGGGACAGTGAAATAAAATATGGGGTACTGTCTCCCTCGTTTCTCCATCGCAAGCACAGAATGGTGTATCGGCCAACTTAAACCTGTGGAGGTACTCCCTAAAGCCCCCATGCCCCGTGAGCAATTGCGCCAGGATGTTCGTGTTTGGTCTTAGCGAACGCAGGACCTTGTGCGCCCTCCTAACGTCCCCAAAGAAGATCTTCGTTAGGACCCCCGTCTCCGAGGCCGTGAAGCGCTCCTGCCATTTATCTAGCGTGGCCTGGCGAATCAGGCGTTTTGCACACGACAGTGGGAATTTGTCGTATGCAGGGGCCCGCTTGTTTTTGAGAGCGGCGTTCTTGGCGAGCTCATCCGCTCTCTCGTTTCCGGCTATTCCGACGTGTGCCTTAACCCAGCAGAGGTTTATGGGCGTTCCCTGATCGGTTGCACTCCTCAAGTTTCTTCGAACCTCTGCTGCGATAGGGTTAAGGCCACCCTGGTCAGAGATAGCCTCGAGAGCCAAACGAGAGTCGCTCAGAACGCTGGCCTCTCTTCCCATGGTCAGTGCCATGGTCGTCGCTCTCAAAAGGGCCACCATTTCCGCCTGATACACCGAGCAGAAGGCCTCCAACCTGAAGCTGACAGATCTGGTCTCCTTTCCCCCCTCCCAGCAGGACACGGCAGCTCCAACTTTGCCCTCGATCTTGCTTCCGTCGGTATAGATGGCCACGGAATTCCCACCTATTGAGTCAGCCTCTTCCTGGGATTTGGCCGCACTGAAAGAGACCTGGCCTCTATCTGCCGGATGCGGCAGCGTAGAGGGGTGGAGTCGGCGCTGCAGTGTTCGGCCCGGGAGTTCCGGCAGCCCTTTTCCCCGTTTCACCTCGTAGAGGTCCAGCTGTTCTCGTAATCGGACGTCGAGAGGGAGTATTCCGGCAAGTAATATGCTGGCGATTTTGATGGCAAAAACCCTGGTGATCCTCTCAAGTCGTTTTCCAGCATAGGCCCGATCCGCCACCTGCGCCCAAGCTCCCGCAGCGTAGAGGACAGTGGGCTCTACGACCGTCTCGTAGATTGTCCTCAAGATCTCTGAGTTGGGCCCCCACTTGGCTCTTGCCGCTCTGGCAACCATCCTGAACAATCCGGCCGTCTTAAGGGATAGTTCATTCAGGTGCGGCACAAAGTTGAGGCTCCTATCGATGGTGGGGCCCAGGATCTTGATGGCGTCCGAGAGGACCACTGCAGTGCCGTCCAGGACGAATTCAGGCAGGTCGTACTTCAACTTCCTGGTGATTAACACTGCCTGGGTTTTGTGCGCCGCAAAACGCATCTTGTTCCTTGCGCCCCACTTCGTTACTCTCTCAAGCGCCTCATTCACCCTGGCATTGAGAGTCTCCGTAGTGTCCGCCTCGGCAAGAACAAGAATATCGTCTGCGAACGCTTGCACGTGAGCAGACAGCTCCTCAGTCTCCTTCAGCAACGGATCCAACTGGATGTTCCACAAAAGGGGGCCCCCTATGGATCCCTGAATACACCCTCTGTTCGTCACCCGGGTGACAGTCTCACCCTGGTAGTTCAGCACTATTCCTCTGCCGTGCAGGTAGCTGAGCAGAATCCTTAGAACCTGTGGTTCGGGGTTTCGCTTCTGGGTTTCCCTTATGATGGCAGGCCACCAGGCATTGTCGAAGGCCCCCTCAATGTCCAAGGAGACAAGCGCCACTAGCTTTTTCCTCGACAGACCCCGTTTAACCAGGGTGATAGTGTCGTAGAGGGCGTCCTCAGTACTAATCTGCGGGAGAAACCCATACTGTTTCCGGCTGAGCTGATTTTGTTTAACCAATTGCCAGCCCAGCCTGTTAAAGATGAGCTTCTCCAGCACTTTTCCCAGGACAGGGAGGAGTCCAATGGGGCGGTATGCCTTTGGCACAGCGTAGTCCGACCTCCCGGGCTTGGGGATCACCTTTACGACCGCCCTCTTCCAGATTCTCGGGAAGTACCCCTCCCTCATGCATATGTTGAAAAAGACCCCCAACACCGGGCTCGCGTTATTCGCCCTGTGACAGATGTCTGATGTCAGACCATCCTCGCCTGGAGCCTTCTTGGGGTTCATACTCTTAAAAACCGCGTTTATTTCCTGCAGGGTGAAGGGTGTGGTAGGGTACACAGTCTCCCGGCCCATCCGGCGCCTAAGTGCAGGCACTGCAGCCCTCACGTCTATGTGATCCGGCGTATCCTCCTCCGGGTCATCATCGGGATAGAAAGTGCTCGCCAGCAGCTCAGCCGACTCTCTGGCGCTGAGGACCCCTACCGAGTTGGGCGATCTGAGGAGCTTCTCGTCGCCAGCTCCTACAGCACCGCACTTCTTAATTACCCGGTAGGTGCGCTTCCACATGTTTTCTCTGTCCTGAGTGGTACAGAAATCCCTCCAGCTGGAGGTGAGAGTAGCTTCTATAGCCTTCTTGAGCTCTTCACGCGCCTCGCAGTACTCCAGGATGGCAAAAGGTCTGCGAAGGCGGTTGGCACCCCCTATCCTTCGCCTTAGTCCTTACTCTCTTTTTTTGGTCCTCCAACTCTTGGGTCCACCAGGTGCTCCTTCTAGCAGCGGTTCTCAGGGGGAGATCCGGCATTGCCGACAAGCTTGCCGCCACCAGCGAGTCCGTGAGCCGCACAGCCTGGTCCTCCAGGGCGTCCCATGAGGCCACCGTCTGAACGGCATCCATGTTGAGGCCCCTGCTCCGGAACTCCGACCGGAGCGACTCCTCAAACTTCCGCCAATCGGCTTTTCCCGGTACAAATCTCCTTGTGCTGGTTCTGGGTCCAGAGCCGTGCGTACCGTGCGCGTAATCAAAGAAAATTGCCCTGTGGTCGGACAATCCCGAGGAGTCCTCATCCACCCTCCACCCCTGAATCCCGCTGAGCAGGGAGTCTGAGCACGCTGTAACGTCGACAATGCTGGTGTACAGCTTCCCCCCCCCCCCCCCCTGTAGGTGTGGAAGGTGGGTGTTCGCCCCTGGTTAAGGACGTTGAGGTCGTACTGCGCCATGAACTCCGTTATCTCCGCGCCCCTTCGGTCCTCAACCTCGCACCCCCACCAGTGACTAGCAGCGTTTAGGTCCCCCGTCACTATGAGGTCCCCAGTGTCCAGCCTCTCAACAACGCCGCGCAGCGCCACCAGCTGATCCTCGACGCCAACAGTGCCCTCGAAATAAAGCCCCACCAGCCAGAGCCTCCGCGTTCCAATTGCCAGGCAGGCCGTGGCAATATTTTTCGTGACCAGGTCAGGATTCACCGTTACGACGAGGTTAGGGTCGAGAATGAACACCGCCGACTTAACAGGGTCCTCCCCCCCAGCCAACTGGACCACTCTGTGCTGGCTCGTCAGCTTCCCGGAAGAACCGATATAAGGCTCCTGAAGAAAAAGCATCTGAACTCCTCGCCGCTCCGCTGACCGTAGAAACTCCTTTGTAGCGGCGTATCCTCTGCCCAAATTTGCCTGCCCAAAAGAGATGCGCTGGGCGTTGCTAGGCATGGCTCTGGCCGTTGAGTGTGCCGCAGGGGTGCCCTCAGCAATATCGCACCTGCGACCGCGCTATCCGGTCCCACTTCTGCCACTCTGGGCATGAGCTACTGTAGGCTGGGTGGGCAGTTCCTTCCGGTCCAATCTTTGCCCTGTCACAGTTTGCACACTTGAGTGCTTCTTCGCGAGTGGGAAAGGTTGTGACTGGGGAACCACTATTTTATTCAAATCGCGGAAATCTATGCACAGTCTTGATTTTCTTCCTTCTTCTTTTTTATAGGCTAATGTTACTGGAGCCGCAAAAGGACTATAAGATTCTTCAATTAATTTTTTTTCTGATAATTTTGAAACCTGCTCTTCTATTTCTTTTTTATCTTCAAAATTGCATCTATATGGTCTTTTGCTACAATATGTATCTACTAGCAAATCTATATGTGCTTCATAGCCATTTACTGTACCTATATCATATTTGTCTTTTGCAAATAATGATTTATATTTGCTAATTAATTCATCAATTTTTGATTGTTGTTCAATGTCTAAATGGTTTACTGAAATGTTGAAGTTTGTAACTTCTATGTGTTCATTGACCATACACTTATCATTATTTTCATCAATCAAGTATTTTTTGTTTTGAATTCTTTTACCTGCTAAGCCAGGAATATATTCCTCATTTTGTTTTCCTATTGTGTTTTTTTCACCTGTAAATCCAGGAATATTTTCATTATTTTCTTTTTCTTTTGTGTTTAGGTTTTGTGAGATTTCTAAGTTGTCATTTTGAATCAGTTGAAAAGATTTTATGCAATCCAATCCAATCAAGAAATCATAATCAAAGTTTTGTTCATCTATGACAAAAACATTCACATTTTTTTCAATTTCAAAAATCTTAATCTTTAATGTTACTAGTCCTAAAGCCTTTTTTACACCATTAATCGTTTTTAAATTTGCTTGATTATTGTTTATATTGTTTGGATCAGTTTTCAAGAATAGTAATCTTGAATTTATTAAACTTACATTTGATCCTGAATCATAAACTGCGAAAGTTTCTGTGGAATCATTTATAAGTAACTTAATTTTGATTAATGGTGGTATTATAAGTTTTTTGGATCCATTTCATTTAAACTCATTTCTAATTCTGAATTATTAACACTCCTTATTGGCTCTTTTTTAAAGCAATCACTGTCCTTATTTTTATTGAACCAACATATGTAAACACGGGTTTCTTTAGCCCTGAGGGGTAATTTTGGCCCAAAACGAAAAAAAGATTGAACAGCCCGCTACTCTGCAAGCTCGTGTGAGAGCGCAGCAGTGTCCACCCTAAATCATAGATGGCAGTATTGGCTAGAGACTCGATGCTATCTTCACGTTGCTTACGCAGGTATTGACTTGTTAGTCTCGATCAACTGTGGGATAGTGATAACGTGCGTAAATTGTGTCTGCAAACTTCCTCTGGAGACTGTTAAATCTGGTAAGTTTTCGTTAAAATATCTATTTGATCATATTAGACGTGTATTTGGGGACATGCCAATTGTATTTTTTATTTATTTAATCCTTGTATAAAACGAGAAATTTTGAAAACAATTGTGTTGTATACTTTGTACCATGTATCAGACAACTTTGGCCCGCGGGCCAAAGTTGTCACGTCGCTTGGGACAAAGTAACCATTTTAATAAAACTAATAATATTTTATTTTATTAAAGGTACTCAAGGAAATGTAAATAGTCATCAAAATGCCAAATACATATAGAAGAAAACCCGGCAGCCGCCGGTACATTGACTACACGTCATCAGAGCTTGACGAGTGCATAGCCGCAATTAAATCAAAAGTGATGTCTCAACGTGCTGCTTCGAAAAAATATAACATTCCACGCAGTACAATCAAAAATAAATTAAAACATAAGTTTCTGCACAAACCTGGTCGACCAACGGTGTTCACGGAAGATGAGGAAAGATCCTTTGTAGCCCATATAACTGGCCTTTCGGAATATGGATTTCCGCTGACTGACTGCGATCTTAAGATGATCATCCATGAATACCTACTGATGCAAGGAAAGCATGTCTCAATATTTAAAAACAACACCCCAGGAAGAGACTGGCTGTACCATACAGATACATAAGTAGATAATATAGGTTTAACTAGGTGTAAGGCGCCCTCTGTCGGAGGATGAAGGATAAAAAAGAACTGTCAACTCGTGACTAAGACACGAAGGAAATATGTCTGCTTTTGTTTAAATAAAAATACTTTTATGTATCTGGTGGTTTAATTTACCAGCCCAGAACATAAAAATGGTCCTTCGATAACGGAAAGTATAAAGAAAAAAGAAAAAGTTGTAGTAAGACCACAGAAGACAGCAGAAAATTTGGTTCTCCGTGAGGCCAATTTTGGGGCGGCGGCCACGTTGGTGTATCTATAATACACCGAAGCAATAAGGTTCGCCAGACATTCTCCACTGCATTTCTTCGGTTCGATATACCTAATACGATAATATCGATGATTTATCGTAAGCAAGTAAGTTGCATAAATTATTAAGAAAAGTTCCGGCCAGTATCAATTGGTGAGCGCAGTGCGTTCCAGTTAAAACACCGTGTCAAGCTTTATAGTACTTCGAGCCTATAACAATTACCCTGGTTTCAACAAGGAGTGCAAGCACAGTGTCGGTTGTGTCGCGCTTGAAGTGTGTTATCTGTATTTTGCCGGCCGGCGTATAACCCTGCCATTTGCAGGGCATCAGTGGATTATCGGCGTTGGTGCGCTTGGAGGTCTACACCCGTAGACGGATAATATGGACGTTTGAGAACCCCGTTCGTTACCTCATTATTTATTTCCACTGTGTTAGCGTGATATGATACCGTTGTTTTTGTTATAATCACTGTTATTGTGCTAAGTTAAAGTATTTCTGGTCTATTTAGTACAAATAGTTTACATTATCGTATAAGAAGTCGCCGAAGATGCCGAAGGAGGAAGCAGAAGAATTACGGCGGCTCGTTGCCTCGCGTGCCTCTTATAAAGGAATTATAACCAAGGCTGACAAATTTGTTTCGAACCCGGACTCCGATCTTTCGGATGCGGAGTTGTTAAAGGTAAAAAAGGACCGACTTCTTTCGGCCTTCACGCAATACGCGGAACTGAACATTGAGGTTTAAATTATAAACCCAAGTGACAATGAAGATTTTGATCGCACAGACGAAACATTTTGTTCAGCACTAGCAAAATTTAACAGGGCTATAAATGAGGCCACGAACAGTGGTAACGAGTGCAACCATAGGTCCGCTGGAGGGCATGACTCGCAGTTCCAAAAATTGCCTCGAATTATTATTAAAACGTTCAATGGCAACATGAGTGAGTATCACCCGTTTATTAATTTGTTTAACTCAGTTGTAAATGATAATGTTAAGCTGTCGCAATGCGATAAGTTATATTACTTAAACTCATTTTTAGAGGGCGAGGCCCTAGACGTAATTAAACACCTGCCTCTCAATGGGGAAAGCTACCCCACTGCTTTAGACCTGCTTAAGCAGAGATATGATAATAGGGCAAGATTAATTACGCACCATGTCAATCAAATTTTAGACTTTCCCATGGTAAATAAATGCACTAGCGCATCCTTGCGAAACTTTATAAGCAATGTTAAGCAGCATTTAGGAGCCTTAAAATATTTAGAGCAGCCGACCCAACAATGGGATAGCCTGCTTGTATGTATGTTACAAAGAAAATTAGATCAGTATACAATTAGGTCATTCTATTTGGAAATGCAATGTACAAGCATTATGCCCACCTTAGAATCTCTTTTTGAATTTATAGAAAAAAAGGCAGCAGCCTTAGAATCCTCAGCTCAAACTTCGGCTCAGGTATACAGCCCTCAGCACAATGAGAGGCCACGAAGGGCTTCACTAGCTTCTAGTGTAGCGGCAAATAATGTGGAGAAGCTTAAGAAAATAAAATGTAAGTACTGCACTTCTCAATTACACAGACTTTATGTTTGCCCAAAATTTAAATTGGCGAGTTCATCAGAGAGGAATGAATTTATGAATAAAAATAAATCTTTTTGTATTGTATGTTTGAATGAGCATGATGGAAAGTGCAGATTTAATTTTAAATGCGCTGTGTGTAAAGCACCTCATAATACACTTTTACATCATGACAACAGTACCAACACTTCAGATGATACTCATCAAGAATCACCTGAACTAGTATCTACTAACAAGGTAGGGTTATTCTGTAGCCAAGAAAGAGAAGTTATATTACCTACGATTGAGGTACAGGTAAGGACTGCAAATGGTAGCCTTATAAAAACCCGAGCTCTTTTAGACTCGGGAAGCCAGGTCTCGTTTGTACTTTCAAGCCTGGTTGATAACCTACAGTGTGTAAAGCATACAAAGCGTAATACTGTCACGGGAATTTGCAATGGAAAAAATGAAATTAAGGAAATGGCAAAATTTACCATTAATTCATGTATAAGTGATTTCAAACAAGAGGTTAATTGTTGCATTGTAAAAAAAATTACTGATGATTTGCCACAATTTCATATCCCAAGGGAAAGTTTAAATATCCCAAAGAATATTGCTTTAGCGGACACCAATTTTGATAAAATGGCACCAATTACCATCTTATTAGGGTGTGATGTGTTCTTCCAGGCACTACTCCATCATGTGCGGCCGCTTAGCTTAAATGGCCCACTATTAGTCAACACGCGGTTTGGTCACGTGGTCGCGGGTGCTATTCCTTCGCAGCAGGCTTCAATAAATAAGACAAGTTTGTTTGCTATAAATAAGGTCAGTCAATCACAGTCAATTTTTGAGCATGACTCAACCCAGCTCGATATGAACTTGAAGCAATTTTGGGAAGCAGAAAAGGTTCCTGAAGTCTTCTCAGAAATGGGTACGGAACAAGAGCTTGCTGAAATTAGCTTCAAGGAGTCAGTTGTCTTGAAAGATTGCCAATTTCAAGTCGCATTACCATTAAAGCAACCAATGACCAAACTTCAATTAGGTGACTCCTTTTCAAGTGCATTACAACGATTTTTAAATCTCGAAAAACGATTATTAAAAGATAAGGAACTTTATGAAAAGTACAAACAATTTATCACAGAATATATTGAACTGGGCCATGCCGAGTTCTACGATATTTCTAACTATAATTTCAATACTGATGCGGTTTATTTTTTGCCCCATCACCCAGTTTTTAATGAGCAGAGTACCACGACTAAAATGCGAACGGTTTTTGATGGTAGTATGTTAACTAAAAATAAAATATCATTAAATGATGTATTACTAAATGGACCAATAGTTCAACGGGATTTATTCGATATACTTATTCAGTTCAGATTTCCTAAGTATGTACTGATTGCGGACATCAAGCAAATGTTTCGAATGATTCTTATTGACCCCAAATACAGATCACTCCAGAACATACTTTGGAGGGAGAATGTAGATTCACCGATTTCATGTGTTCAGTTAAAAACCGTCACATATGGACTTAAAAGTTCATCCTTTTTAGCAACGAGATGTTTGCTTGAGTTAGCAGAAAGGTTTAAGGACGAATTTCCCTTAGCCGCGGAAGTTCTCCGTCATCAAACTTATGTCGATGACATACATACCGGACACGACGATATAAAAGTTCTACTTAAAATAAAAGAACAATTAATCCAATTACTGAGATAAGGCAAGTTTGAGCTGCATAAGTGGAGTGCCAACAACAAACAGGTATTAAGCGACATTCCCAAAGAAAAACTTAGTTTGAATCCTAGTGTTGATTTAAATAAAGATGACATGTATGTAAAAACTCTTGGCTTAAAGTACAATGTTAGCTCTGATAAATTGTTTATAAATTGTCCGGAGACCATAGTGCAGGAAAAGTATACACGGAGGCAGGTGTTGTCATTCATAAGTAAATTTTATGACCCCTTAGGTCTAGTAGGCCCTCTGTTTGTATTTTCAAAAATAATTTTACAAAAAATTTGCCAATTACATCTTTCATGGGATGATAAGCTCCCCTCAGATATAAATGAAGAATGGAGGAGTTTCGCAAAGGATTTAATTACCATGTCTTGCATAAGTATTAACAGACATATTGACATGAGGCAAGCGCGAAGAATTGAACTAATAGGATATGCTGATGCCTCCAATAAGGCCTATGGTTGTGCGGCCTACTTAAGGGTTATAAATAATAATGGAAGCGTCTTAGTTAATCTATTGTGCTCCAAATCTAGGATTTGCCCAATTAATAAGGACCTTAGCACGCCTCGGTTAGAATTGAACAGTGCTTTATTGTTAGCAATGTTAGTAAATAAATTGTATAGCATTCTTAGAGTAAAATATGACCTGGATGTATACCTATACCTAGATTCAATGATTGCTCTTGGATGGTTGGCCATGGAACCAATGAAGTTGCAAGCATATGTAGCAAATAGAGTTAAAAAAATCACAGAACTGACTTCCAGCTTCACCTGGTTGTATGTGCCAACAAATCAGAACCCTGCAGATTGTATTTCACGTGGGGTCCAACCGCATCTGTTACAAGAGAACGTTCTTTGGTGGCAAGGGCCACGTGATCTACTAGAAAAAGATTTTGTACATGTTAAACCAAATGTGAAGGTACAAACAAACCTATTACCGGAAATGAAAAATGAAAAAATTCAAACATGTAATGTCAGTAGCATTGTAAATGAGTTTAATTTCATGACCAAGTATTCAAACTTAGACACAATTGTTAGAGTTATGGCCTATATTTTCAGATTTTATAAAAATTGTAAAACAATAAAAGCAAATAGGAACTATGATAGTTTTTCACCTACAGAGCTTGAAAATGCATTAAATATTATTATTAAAGTAGATCAACATCAGCATTATGCAACTGAGATTTCTTGTATAAGGGCAAGGGAGCAAGTCAAAGGTAGCCTAAGTTCTTTAAATTGTTTTTTGGACAAAAATGAACTTTTAAGAGTTGGCGGCCGATTGCAAAACGCCGGACTAACTTATTCGGAAACTCATCCAATTATATTGGTTAAGGGCTCAACTATTACTAAACTTATCATAATGAAGGCTCATAGACAGTTGCTACACACTAGTCAAAAGGGAATTTTGTGCTATTTAAATCAAAAATATTGGTTGATAGATGCTCTTAGAGACATAAAGAATGTAATTTATAAATGCATAATATGTTTCAAACTTAAAGCTAAAAATGCAACCCAACTTATGGGATCACTGCCCAAAGAAAGAGTGCGCGTCGCACGACCATTTGAGAAGGTTGGGATTGACTATGCCGGTCCATTCAATATAAAATTTGCCCGTGTCAGAAAACCAGTTCACTATAAGAGCTATGTGCTCATTTTTGTTTGTTTCGTTACTAAGGCGATTCATATTGAGCTGGCCTCGGATATGACTACTGATAATTTCTTAAATTGCTTGAAAAGATTCATAGCACGTCGAAATAAACCTTCTCAGATTTTCTGCGACAACGCTGCCACGTTTAGAAGTGCTAATACACAATTGCAAGAATTGTATAAATTACAGGCTTCCACTGACCATGGAAACTCAGTGAAACAGTGTATGGCTGATTTGGGCATAGAATTTAAATTTGTACCGGCTTATAGTCCAGTTTTCGCAGGTCTGTGGGAGGCAAGTATTAAGTACCATATAAAAAGAGTGGTAGCCAACAATGTTCTGACGTACGAAGAATTTAACACAGTGTTAATTCAAATAGAGGCGATTTTGAATTCACGCCCTCTCACAAAAATGTCATCGGACCCAAACGATATGTCATATTTATCTCCTGCTCACTTTCTGACAGGAGCCTCTCTGACTTGTTATCCAGAACCGGACCTAAAAAACACCCCTGTAAATCGCTTATCCTTTTGGAGGCTATGTACACAAATACAGCAACACTTTTTTAGCCAATGGTCTAAACAATATTTAACGATGCTCCAAAACCGTCCTAAATGGAAAAATGATGTACCTAATTTAGCGGTTGGAACACTAGTAGTATTAAAAACAGAGAACATGTCACCTCTAAAATGGCCTATGGCCAGAATTGTCAATGTATACCCCGGAAATGACAACAAGGTCCGTGCTATCGATGTACTGACCCCAACTGGTCATGTAATGCGCACTAGTGTAATGAAGGTGTGCCCATTACCCATTGATGAATAATTAGTTGTAAGTAAAACACATCAGTGTTAAAAAGGTGTGTCCTTTGCCCATTGGGTATTAGTTTGTAAGTGTTAAGAAAAATGTTTTACTTTTATATTTCTTTTTTGTCGGCGGGCTACTTTATGTACCATACAGATACATAAGTAGATAATATAGGTTTAACTAGGTGTAAGGCGCCCTCTGTCGGAGGATGAAGGACAAAAAAGAACTGTCAACTCGTGACTAAGACACGAAGGAAATATGTCTGCTTTTGTTTAAATAAAAATACTTTTATGTATCTGGTGGTTTAATTTACCAGCCCAGAACACTGGCTAAAGAACTTTCTTGCAAGACACCCAGGCTTGTCAATGCGTCTGGCTAATAACATTAAAAGAGTTCGAGCTCAAGTTTCTGAAAAAGTAATTTCAGATTTTATTGATAACCTTGGTACTGAGTTATTAAATGTTCCAGCAGAAAACGTTTACAACTATGATGAGACCAATCTAACTGACGATCCCGGGAAAAAAACAGTCATATGCAGGCGAGGAACAAAATATCCCGAAAGTATTGTTAACTCAACTAAAGTTAGTTTTACTGTTATGTTTTGTGGCAGCGCAGCAGGAGAAGTCATCCCACCCTACATTATATATAAATCGGAACATCTTTGGACAACATGGACGGAGAATAGTCCTACAGGAACACGATATAATAGAACAAAAAATGGATGGATGGACTCCGTGACTTTTGAGGATTGGTTTTTGAATCATTTCATGCCAATTCTTAAAAAAAAGGTTGGCCGATAAGTTGTTATTGGTGATAACCTGGCTTCGCATATCAATGCAAAAGTGTTATCAGAGTGTCAAAAGAACGACATTAGTTTTATATGCCTGCCCCCAAACGCTACTCATATATTACAACCTTTGGATGTCGCTTACTTTCGGCCTTTGAAATATAAATGGAAGCAAACTCTCTATGACTGGAAAAATAGCCAGGTTGGAAGAAAACTACCAACAACGCCGAAAGATCAGTTTCCTGCTTTGTTAAAAAAAGCTTTGAATGCGATGACTGGAACAAAAGACACATTGATTGCTGGCTTTAGAAAAACGGGGATATATCCCATTAATAAACACGAACCATTGAGTAGGCTTCCACGGCAAGATCGTATTCTGAACAAAGAATTGGTCACAGAGTCCTTTATGAGTAAATTAGAGTCATCTCGAATCGAAATTTGCCCGGAGAAGAAAGTTGTAAAGAAAAGAAAACTAAATGTAGACCCAGGAAAATCGATATCAAATGATGACATCAATATAGGAGCTGGGCCATCAGGATTGCAACCAGTCCAAACAGTTAAGACGAAGCAAAAGAAAATGGCATCTAAACGCCAGCAGCGCCAAAGTTCATCAACGAGTTGCAGTGAGACAAACATAAGTCTGGCATCGTCAACTGAAGACAGGATTACTGTGTCAGACAATGAGTTTTTTGAATCAGAGCTTGCGGATGAAGTGGATGAGTTACGACAACCAAAACGGAGCATCGATAAATCCCAAAATGGGTCCCCCGCTAATGATATAAAATTAGTGCTGCCCAAACGTAAACCGAATGCCAAAAAAACCCGAAACTCAGCTCATATTCAATTTCAAGACTTAACCAACTTTGATCGACCACAAAAAAATAAAACAAACGAAGAATCCCCTATCATTCAAGTCGATAAATTACGTAAAAGAGAGGTTCCTTTGAAGGATTTGGATTCGATACAAATTGAAAAGGGGCCAAGCAGCTCGCACTCCTCCTGTTCCCAGAATAAACCACCAGAGTTTAAAGAAAATATCGGAGCTGGAGATCATGTTATAGTGCAGTGGAACCAACATTTTTATCCTGGTCAGGTAATATCATTATCCGAGGAGGTAGTCCTGGTTAGATGTATGAAGAAAGGAAAAGATTTTTGGCGGTGGCCTGTTATTAAGGACGAACAACTTTACAAGCGGGAAAATATAGTACAAAAAATCGGATTTCCTAAATTCGTAAGAAAAGGCTGCTTTTCTGTCCCGGAAATAAATAAATATAAGTAGAAAACTATCTAAGTGACTAAAGTTTAATAAATAACGTTTTAAACCTAATAATGTTAACGATGATTCTCATAAAAGGCTGTTTAATAAGGAGTTAGTTAAGTGAGGTTTATTTTATTTCAAGAAGTGTTTGTTATGATTTTATTTTTTGTTATGATTGTATTTTAAGTTAAAAAACTATGTTTGAAGAGACTTAGATGTAGAAAAGAAACTCTTAAACCAAATAATACCAACGATGATTCTCATAAAAAGACTGTTAACTAAGATCTAGTTAAGAATAAAGTGTAAGTTTAAAATTTTATTTCAAGAAAAACCAAAAGATTGTTTTCTTGTTGAAATAAATGTTTATTTTTGATTATCAAATCCTCTAGTTTTATTCTTTAACACTCCAAAATGGTTTAATTGGCCCATGCCTTTACAATGTTGGTTTTTGTAAGAGAAAAATGCTGCGGAGCAAAGAAGCCTTTCTTTAAGGACAACATTGGCCCAAAAAAAAAAAAAAAATATATATATATTCATTGTATATTTTTCAGGTTTTATCATTCTCAAATAATAACTTATACCCCTGAAACCCCGTCAAACCTAGTCTAACATTTATATCTACAAAATACATAAAATGACACGTCTTTTAGTATTTTTTCAAATAAAAATTGGGTAAAGTAACCCGTGTTTACTGATTCTGAATGATACCGAGTATTATTTTTTTCTTTTTCACAGATCCTGCAGGGTCGGTCTTTTAATTTTTTTCTATTTATTTTACTTTCTGAATCTACTCCTTTTTTATCTACATTCCTTTTATTAATTAAATGTTCTAAACCGCGAATTCTATTAAATAAATCTTTAGTCTCTTTTATTTAATTTCTATCAATTTCATTGGCTATAAAATTAGGTAGCCCAGTTACAATTAAATCAATTAAAATTGGTTTATCCATTAATTGGTTTATCTCCAATAAAAACCTCTCTTTTTTTAGAGCATAATCTAGTAATGAGCCCTGCCTATAGTTAAACGAAATAGCATACCTTATTGGTGTCCAACGTTTGTTCATAAATGTTTCACAAAATGTTTCTTTCCAAATTAACCATTCTGAATCTATTGTTCATTTTATAAGCATAGAACCATACCAATCTTGACAAGAATCATCCAAAAATAACCGAAACACTTGAATTTTCTGAATATCTTCATCTATATCTATACGAGTACACTCGGCTTCAAAGATGGCCATCCACTGTGTTACACTTGATGTTTTTTTAGTGAATTTCTCTATCAAAAACTGTTCAGATAATTTCTTCAAATTAGGTTGTTTAGATTCCTTCTTTAGTTCGGCAAAACTTTCCAGGAGTCTTGAAATAGACTCTGTTGATGTTTCATTCGTAAAAACCTGCTGTTGTGATTCTCCTGCTGCTGCCGTAATCTCCTCCAGTAAATATCCTTTGAACTGCATATTTCCAACTTCGTCCACATAAGTGTTCAGTATCTCTGGTGTTACTGCAATCCATACTTGTCTTTTTTCATGTCTTCTTTGCAGTGTAGCTCTTACTTTTTGTAAAGTTTCAGTTTTTATTACCATATCATGTAGTTTAGCCGGTTGAAAATGTTCCGGGAGTATGAAAGTATTTTTATTGGTATCCATAATTGAGGTTATGCAGATCACGTTTGTTTCCGGATCTTCACCCGGTTTTATAGCAAATTCAAATTTCCACTGTTCCATTGCTTACAACTGCTATAATTAATGTTGTTTTGTAATAGGTAAATTGTTTATTAAAACAAAAAGCCAAGTTGTTGCTCTGAAAAGAGAAATTTTATATTTATGACATGTTATTACAAAAGTGTTTGCACACACTACTTACTTCTACACATAGGTAAATACTATTATTTAGGTACAGTCGCCATCAGATATATGGTAGTGGTCAAGGTACTCAAATATTTCGGAGCAGCATTAAATTTCAATATATTAATTACGCTGGATAAGGTCTATATTATCGGCCTATATAACTCGTCATAAATTTAGGAGCAGCGACATTTCAATAAATTCGTAACATACAATTAGGTAAAGATATCGGAACGGACAGAAGTCAAAAATATCGAAGCAGCCAGGATGATCATAAAGATCGGAACATTTATGGTAAATATACCTTAAGTCTCTGTCACATAGTTCATATTTGAATTCGTTACTACACTCATGGACCAAATTAGCGGAACATGCAAAAATATAAAAATAGGCTGAGTTTGCAGCTTACTGAATAAGCTACAAATTGAGCTTATTTCTATATTTTCGTCGTTCTGCTAATTTTGTCCATGAGTAGGTAGGTATATTATTGACTTAAGTTGTCAATGTCAAAGATAATTTTGACCACTATTGTGGGTGAGTGAGTATTTTAGATACATGAGAAGTTTTTAAGTACCATTGCGATATATATCATAAAAACATCGATTTTAAAGACATTCCCCCTTACTAATAAACGTTGAATAACAGTGGAATAATTAAACACTGTTTTGTCCTTATCTGTCGAATTCAAATTTCACCATGACAGATAAGGACAGAACAGTGTTCCACTGTTATTCAACGTTTATTAGTAAGGGGGGTCTAGTTAAAATATCCTTTCAATTCGCGATAGAGACATAAATATATTTGTCACGATGACAAGTCCACACTCTTTTCTGAGCATGTCACAATAATCCACTCTATTCTTAATTCAAATTGTTGACAAGATATTAATCATGCGTGTCTGAAACCTTATTTTAATGGGTCCACCGTAAAGTATTTTGAACTATGTGACACAGACTTAAGGTATATTTTGCATAAATGTTCCGATCTTTATGATCATCCTGGCTGCTTCGATATTTTTGACTTCTATCCGTTCCGATATCTTGACCTAATTGTATGTTACGAATTTATTGAAAATTCGCTGCTCCTAAATTTATGACGAATTATATGGGCCGATATTATAGACCTTATCTAGCGTAATTAATATATTGAAATTTAATGCTGCTCCGAAATATTTGAGTAGCTTGACCGCTACCATATATCTGATGGCGACTGTACTAACCTGAAAAGAGAAACAACATTAAAAGCTATTGCTTCAAATAATATTACAGTTTTCACACGTGTGTCTGAAATATCTTATGACGTTTTTCAAAAGGCCAGAGATTAAAAAGTATCTATATAACGACCATAGTGTCCAGCATACTGGTGCTGCCACCCTGGAAAATACTTTATTCAAAATAAAATAAAATAATTTAATGAAGAGCAAAAGTGCTTCATTTACATACTTATTTAAGTAAGTTTAAGACAAACAAAATAAGATAAAAACAAAATAATCATTTATTCATGAAATAAAATAATGAAAAAGAAAACAAAATGGAAAATAAAAACAATAATTTGGTACAAAAAAAACATACAGTGAAACAAAAATGTAGCAAACATTTGGACAACGAAAACATAGAGCAATGAATTAAATTGGGTACTTGAAATAAAAATCATTGCTCTATACGAGTATTTTCGTTCTCTCTGTCTTGCAGATCAGGATCTACAGCAGATACTTTAGGATCGCTTTGTAGGCTGGAAAAAAACTCCTGCGCCGCTTTATCAATATAGTTATATAAGGACTTTAAGTCCTTTATTTTCTCAAGCGATATGGGCAAAGGCTCCGTGTAACAGGGTGTTAAATGGATTTCCTGGTTGTATGTTTTTCTGCCCCATTTTGTATAATCCATTGTCTGGTGTTGAGTTGCTTCCAGTGTCCTTTTTTTATACTGGACTTTAGGAAATGTTTATTTTTAAACTGGAATTCACTCACCTCACTGAACAAAAACTTTTCTTGTGTTTCATTTTTTTTTCTAGCAGTAAATACGGATTTTAAAAGGAGGCTGAAGTTGAAAAAGCTCTCATAAGTCATTTCGATTACTTTAATGGAGGTTTTTTAGAAACTGATCTTACCAGTTGTACCAGTCGAGAGGTACATGTAAATCCAAGGTAGTATTTCTTTTGGCTTTTTCTACAAGAGCGTGATCCGCATCACATTCCATATGTGTGTGGCCTGGAACTAAAATTTTTTGTGTAATGCTGGCTAAGCTAGGAAGAGAATTCAGAAACTCTTCATTGTTTTCTATGTCAAAATCTATTATTTCAAATGGCGCTGGACTTTCTTTATCTTTGACTGAAAATGCCTGCAGTTTAATTTCTCGCAACAATTTTGAAAACACGACACACGCCTTTTGCTTTGAATAGTGAACTTCACACTGTTGCTCGCTAGCGCCACCTAGCGCATGTTGTTTTAATTACATCGACCGATATTCACCGCGTTCCCGGAATGATTTGATAAACGTCAGACAGCATTTGAATAGCCAAAATATGAATAAATTATACTGGCATTGATGTACTTATTACGTATATTCTTAATTTGATGATTTTCAAAGTCAAAATTAAATTATGTCAATTTTAAGTCGTTATTGTAAACATTTTAGACTTGTCTGAACTATGAAACATGGTATAAGGACGCATTCCCGGAATGATTATTTAGACCCTAATTTGTTTAAAATCAAACGAAACATTATTATAGAAAAATTAATATGCTAAGTACCTTGTAATTATGCATAGAACCTTTATTTTGAAATGAATATTTTAGTAATGCCGTGTTATTTTATTAAGAAAAACTTTGTCAGAAGCATAATGCTCACCTCTCTGATTTTGACCCTTACACGTCAAGCTTATACCACTCCCTCGTTTTTGCGTCGGGGGTTTATAAAACTCTAGCGACCCGCCCTCGCTTCGCTTCGGTTAATGTGAGTTTTCTGTAAAACCCGTTCATGATCCAGAACTTATTATACATATAAACCTTCCTCTTGAATCACTCTATCTATTTAAGAAAACCGCATCAAAATCCGTTGCGTAGTTTTAAAGATCTAAGCATACAAAGGGACATAGGGACAGGGAAAGCGACTTTGTTTTATACTATGTAGTGAAAAAGTGAAGAAAGACGTGTTAGAAAAAAGTGGAAGGGAAACAACAAAGATTCTATGTTAATTTAATAAGAAAAGAAATAAAAAGTCATCACTAGACATAAAATAAACTACCTACCCTTAGTTTAAAGTAACAAATCTCTTTGAACTCACATCAAAAACGTTTCAAATTAATTATTTCCTTGAGGAAATTAATGTTAGCCTCAATTTTTTGTCGAAGTGAATGTCCCGCAGAGTATGGCGATATTTTTGACAAAATCTTATTTTTCTGATAGCAATCTTTCCATTCGCAAAATTTACCAGTCGTTTTTTTTCCTTTCGCTTATTCCCCGGTTTCCTTTTTTCCTAAGAGTATCAATCCCATTCTCATAATTTCCCAAGCTTTATGTATAATTTTCCCATTCTCTTTTTTCTTAAAAGCCCTGTTTCTGTTCGCATTGTTTCCCAATATTATATTTATTTTGGGTGCCTTCTTGCCAGATCCATTTATGATTATTTTACTACTAGGTGTTTATACACCGTAAACACGGTTTTAAACTTTCTATAACGTAGGACAGACTTATCTTATCAAAAATGTCTCGTCAACAACCACTTTAGATTGTATTATGCCAGGATCTACACGAGTACTGGAACTATTTACCTAGTAACATTCAGGCCGTTTTTCAATAAGTGACATTGACAATTACTTCAGTCATTCATTAGACATTGTAATAAATATCTTCGGGTTAATAAAACATTAATAAACATGCAGCCTACTAACGTAGATTTGGTGTCAAGTTCGCAGACAAGTTTCCATTTTATGGAGAGCAGTCATGGTGGAAAGACTTTATTTAAATCGGGCCGCCGATACTATTTCAAAAGGTTTAATGAAAAATGTCGCACATCCGTATGGACCTGCCACAAAACTGGGGTCTGTAGTGGTTTGATTGTGCTGGATCCAGAGGAAAAGCAAATTGTAAGAGAAAAAGAGCATAGTTGTATGCCGGACTATCAGTCTATTGATATAGAAAAAAGCAACAAAAAGTGAGTACAGATTATAAGCCTGTTCCACAACTATATAAAGACGAAATGCGGCAGTATATGCACGATGAATACGTATACAAGTTGCCGCCATTCTACAAAAAAAAAGATACGTTGTACAGAGCTCGCCGTAATGTTGTCTCAGTGGAATTAAGTGACGATGTAACTATTCCCGAAAGTATAGCCGAAGGTTGGCTGTCTGTCAAGGAAGATGACATTCTCATCTTTGTTACTTCTATAGCAAAAGAGTGGATCCGAAATTGCACAACCTATTTTGCAGATGGTACATTTAGAGTTGTGCCAAAACCATACGCTCAGTTCCGTTTCCTCAGGACACAGTCGGGAAAAAAAAGTTAGTAGGTAGACGATGTGTATTTACTTATTTATTTATTACAGTACATAAGTACAACCCTGCAAGGGCGCGGCAATCTTCTTAAAAGCGAAACATGGGTACTTATAAATAATATAATAGCGTAATGGCACCAGTGACATGCCCCAACGATCGACACTTGACTCTTAATTCGAAGATCATACGGTCATAAATTCATTGTAACAAAACAAATGAATAATGCTTATCTTCTGTGAATTCCTTAATAATATTATTTTATATATTATATAATATTCTCTTAATAATAATCCTGAATTCCGTAATATCTTCCTGTGTCCCGTTTCCGTGGGAATTTTGCAATATCGCGTTGCAAGTAAGCTTTACGTTCATTAGGGTACCTGCATGCCAAATTTCAATCATCTATCTTACGCGGTTTAGATTTTTCATACAAAAGGATTTTCCCGCTAATTCCCGTTCCCGTGGGAATTTCGGGAATTCCTTTCTTAGTGCACCTCTACGGCACCTAAGCTACGTCCCTTCCAAATTTCAAGTGCCTACGTTTAGTCGTTTAGGCTGTGCGTTGATATGTCAGTCAGTCAGTCAGTTTCTCCTTTCATATATTTAGATACTAAAGGATCTTCTTTAGTCATTTTAATCACTTTGATCTCATTCCATGTAACATTTTCACCCTCATTATTGACGTTGTAGTTGTAGCCCCATTCTTCTTGTAATAATTTTAGGTCTTTAAAAAAATCAAAGGTAAGTTCATGAACTACAAAGGGGTCTTTATTTTTTTTTGCATTTTTTATTAACGCGATATACTGCTGCGGGCAGCAGATAGGGCCAAATTTCCTATTCTTCTCTTTTCCGATTAGGCTGTGTACATTATACGCTTCATTTTGGCTGTGGCCTTTGATAAGAAATTTGTGCGTAATGGATTTTATTTTATCTAATGAATGAATTGCATACATGTACATGGTTGTGACATACTTATTTTTGTTCTGCCCGCAGCAGTTATCCGAGTAAAAAATAACATCGATATCACCTTCCACTTTATGGTCCATATCTTGTAGGTAATTATAAATGCAGGAACCAATTTCATTAGCCCCTCTTTTTCCATCCGTCTCCGTCCAGAAGAAACAATCAAGCTTATCATACGCCGTGCACTCTTTGTTGTTTCGGGTTCGGTTTTTAGGATTACCGTCCTTTTTAACAAGGTTAGTCAAAGTGAAATTATAGCTATTTAGTTTTAACTTATAATAAAAGGAAGACGTGTCACCATCGGGAAATGACATTACGGCCTGTAAATTGTATACAACAACGTTATTAGTGGCTGATATATTTTGACGATCGGCGTCTTTTTCGATACGGGACAGTTGTTTTTCTCTCAAGTGAACTTCAATTTTATTTTTTAACTGTTATTTTTCTTCAGAAGAAGCATTTTGAAATGTCATACAAGTCTGCGATGGTTTTAGACCCATCAATATATTCCCTAGACGTCATACTGCGTAAGTAGCGCGACTCTATCCGAGGTATAGTGTTAATATATGTTCCTTAATATCGCTTACCAACTCCGCGGATAGTTTTTTATGATTTTCATGCCTTCCACGAAAATCTTCTTGTACCATGCCATTTGCATCGTATTTAGTTTTCGTAGTGTGGATCATTCTATCAGTTATATCTAAGGTCTTTTTGAAAAACGTCTTACATACACGAATTCGCTTACTTTCAACAGTAAAGTGATAAGCTTTATTAAAGCATCTTGGGTTTTGAGCATTCGTATACCTATACTTAGGTTGTATATCCATCATGCATGAACCAATGAAAGTCCTTTGTTTATATAAATCCGCTAACTCCCAGAATGCATTAAATATGGCTAATCGCGACTCCTCATTAATATTTTCTTTACACTTAAGTCGGCAGCTTTCAGTGCAAGGAGATTTGACGATGCGACCGGGAATCGACTTGGATAAAGTAGACAACGAAGTATAGGGTTTACCGCTATTTCTTAACTTTTGCACTTTATTTACTATATAATAGATTATGGATTAACATGGAGTTCCCATATTGACTCACTATGCGATCGTCTATCGTCCGCTTGTTTCGCACTCAGTAGGCTGCGACCCAGTCTACACCCTGACAGCGTAAGAAAAGCATATTTTGGCTATTTCCACTCCCTGTTAATATATGGCGTTGATCTGTGGGCAAACGCAGCCAACCGTGATAGGCCTTTTAGGCTTCAAAAACGAGCGATTCGCTGCATATGTGGCGTTGCCTGGGATCACCCGGCTCGTGAATTGTTTAAGGAAACCAAAATTCTCACGCTCCCGAGCCTTTATGTCCTTGAAGTAGCCAAGTACGTGAGAGGTAACCTTGAACGATTCCCGACGCGCGGTGACTCGCACAACTACCACACCAGGCGGCGTGGCGAACTGCGCCCACCCGCCACACGTCTCGCAAAGTCAAAAAAATGTCTCCACTCAATAGGGCCTATGATATACAACAAAATACCCCTAGAAATTAAAAATGCACCAAATATGAGGCGTTTAGTTAATAAATTACAGGCTAAACTTGTATCTGACGCATATTACACATCGACGACTTTCTCAATGGCTAACTGACTGGTTACTGGTTTGCTGCACAAACAATTGATTAGGTACATATTATATTGACATATTTGTTATAGATAATTTAAGTTAATATCTAGAGAAATTAGTGTAACTTATTAGGTTTTGAACTTTTGACATGTAAAACTCTGTTTTATCAAGGAACAAATAAATAAATAAATAAATAAATAAATTTTGTTTCCAGGTTTGCGGGTCTCTAGTTTTTTTTCGACCTCGTTTTTTAGTAGTATCTGGCGATTGTAATACATTCTCAGAAACTGACGTGGAGCTAGAACTGTCTGAACTAGAAGAAGAACTGCTAGATGAAGATCCAGATGATGATGAATTTGCTATAATTTTAGGAGAACTATGATGCAAATTATCGGTATTGAATGTTGGGTCTATATCACTTAGATAGACATCACTCTCCCCTGAATTTATAGGTGAGAATACGTACCTTGGGTCAGGCATCACGTCTCTTGTTTCATAAGAATAGTGTTGGCTTCTGAGCAATCCCGGATTCAAATCATAATTTACCTGATCAGTAGAAGAACTTTCAATAATGTCACTATCTTCCTTTCCGGTGATATTATTTTGATTAATAAGAGACGAGCAGTCTTGAGTAATATTAATTGACTGCAATAAATAAATAGATAATTAGTTAAATACAACATAAAAAAGATATTTCAAAGTAATATATTAATAATAAACAATTTATACCTAATCCACACTTACCAAATCGTTTGTAACCGCATTTAAAGCCCATTCAGCATCTAAGCCCGATATGCCAGGATGTCGTCTCTGTTCATCAGCGACACCAGCAAGATAATTCTCAATAATATCACTATAATCTTTTTTTCCGGTGGTATTATTTTGATTAATAAGAGGCCAGGATGACTGGTATATTGACTCTGGAGCAACAATGCACATGAGAAGACGCTCAGACTGGATTTATGATGAGCAACCACCTCCGTTTCACAAAATAACGGTGGCAAACAGTGAAGCGGTCTCTGTGCAAAGTATGGGTAAAGTAAATATTCAGACCAAAGTAAGTAAAGATGAGCATCAAATACAGGTGAGAAATGTTCTGTTTATTCCTGGATTAAGTGCAAACCTGTTATCAGTTAGTCAATTAACAAAGAGTGGCTGTAAAGTTGAATTCACCGACTCCGGTTGTAACATTTACAATGTCAACAAGACTTTAGTAGCAACAGCAAGACTAACTGACAGTATGTACAAACTCAATGCTGTTATTGGAACTGCATATACTGTGACAAATTTAACTACATGGCATAAGAGGATGGGACATTTAAATATGGCTGATGTAAAGAGGTTACAGTCATGTGCTGAGGGTGTAACTATTTGCAATAAAGAAGTTAATACTGTTTGTATACCTTGTTGTGAAGGAAAACAAACACGATTTCCGTTTCCAAATTCTGGTTCAAGAGCAAATTCATTACTTGAAATAATACATGTGGTCCGATGGAGACTCCATCTGCAGGTGGGGGGAAGTACTTCATAACTTTCACAGATGATTATTCTCGTATGGTACATGTTTATTTTCTAAAGAACAAATTGAATATTAAATCGGTGTTTGAGAAATTTAAAGAAGAAGAAGAGAATGCATTAGAAAGGAAAATAAAAATTCTGAGAAACGACAATGGAAAAGAATATTGTAATAAAGAATTTTCTGATTTTCTGGCAGCTTCCGGCATCAAACATCAGACCAGCACTCCATATACGCCTGAGCAGAATGGCGTAGCGGAGAGGATGAATAGGAGTCTGGTAGAGCGTGCAAAGTGCATGTTGTTCGAAGCAAAATTTTAAAAATTATTCTGGGCTGAGGCAGTTGCTACTGCAGCATATGTCATCAACAGATCCCCATCACGTGTTCTGGCTGAGGTAACACCATTTGAAAGATGGACTGGTAAGAAACCAAACCTATCACATTTGAAGATTTTTGGTTCTAAGGCCATGGTACATGTTCCTAAGCAAAACCGTCTGAAATGGGATCGTAAATCGCGGGAACTGACTTTTGTGGGCTACTGTGATAACACGAAGGGTTACAGGCTTTATGATCAAGTCAATAAGAAGATTGTGATTAGAGATGTGATATTCATTGAAAATTCCCAGAATATGGAAAACATCGCACAGGAAACTGTATCAATGTCACAGCCTGTTATTCTGCCCCTTAGTAGTACGGGGATTGATAATTTAGACCCACATAACCTGACAGATGAAGTAGAAGATATCAACGATAGCTCCCAGGATAACACTTTATCATCAAGCAATGAAACTTCGTTTGACAGTTGTGTGATGAATAGAAAAACTGATGATGAGACATATTATCCTGATACAGATGATTATGATGATACTGATAATGCACATATAGAGAGTAAAATCACACTGAGATCACATCAGGGGAAAAATATGCAAGGCAATAATTTCATGTGTTTTATGACAATTCAAGATCTATTGACTGTTGAAGACGCATTGTCAGGCTCTAATGCAACACAGTGGAAAGAAGCAATGGATGAAGAGTACAAGTCCTTAATGGAAAACAATACATGGGAAATAACTACTCTACCTGCTAATAAACGTCCGATACCATGCCAATGGGTTTTCAAGACAAAGAGCAATGAAAATGGAGACATAGTAAAATACAAGGCACGCCTTGTAGTTAAAGGATGTTCACAAAGGCCAGGAATCGATTACACTGAAGTTTTTTCACCGGTTGTGAGACTTGCATCTCTGAGATACTTATTTGCTCTGGCTGTTAAATATGATCGAGATATATGTCAAATAGATGCAGTATCAGCATTTCTGCAAGGGGACATAGAAGAGGAGATTTATATGAAGCAACCACCCCTGTATGAGAGTGGTGAGAATGTATGTAAACTCAAAAAAATATTGTATGGACTAAAACAAGCTAGCAGACAGTGGAACAGAAAGCTTGATTCTACACTAAAGAAAATGGGTTTATTGCAAACCAAATTAGATCCCTGTATTTATTACAAGATTGTAAATGAGAATAATTTTACCTTTATGGCAATCTACGTAGACGATTTGTTAATATTTACAAATAATCAAGAAGCTAAAAGTAATGTAAAGGCAGAACTACATAAAAAAATTAAGATGAAAGATCTTGGAGATGTATGTTACTGCATTGGTATACATATAGAACGGGACAGAAAGAAAGGATTAATATATTTAAATCAAAGAAAGTACATACTTGAAGTATTACAAAAATATGGTGGTATGTCTGATTGTAAGACAGTCAAAACTCCAATGGATGTAAATACAAAGTTTCATAAAAACAAATCTGAGGAAACTAAAACATTAACTGATATTCCTTATCAAGAGATAATTGGGTGTTTATTGTACATTTCACAAGTTACAAGGTCAGACATTAGTTTTGTGATTAATATGTTAAGCAAATACAATAGCAAGCCTGAAATGCAGCATTGGCTTGCACTTAAGTGCGTTATGCGTTACTTGAATGGCACTCAAGATTATAGACTGAGCTACAAGCAAATGCCAGAAGAAACAATGACTCATGGTTATTGCGACGCAGACTGGGCGAGCTCAGAGGATGATCGGCGTTCCTGCACTGGCTACGCATTCTTCTTTCAGGGAGGACCAATCAGCTGGAACTCGAGGCGACAGCCTACAGTTGCTCTGTCGACAACTGAAGCAGAGTACATGTCTCTGTCGTCCTGTGTACAAGAAGCTCTATGGCTTAAGCAATTTCAAGAAAGCTTTTGGCCGCTCCTGAAGAATGAAGCTATGATTATTTACAGTGATAATCAAAGTTCTATTAAACTTTCAAGTTCTGATGGTTATCATTCTAGAACAAAGCACATCGACGTGAGGCACCATTTTGTCCGCGACAAAGTACTTGGAGGGGTCATTGAAGTTCGCTACGTATGCGTAGCCGGTCGGAACATGACTGAAGTTCAAGTTAGCTGCTTTAGCACCAAATTGTGTTGAATGTAAAACGTAGTAAATCATGCCATCTCTTTTTAATACGCGATTTAGGCTGGTTTAAGAAAGAGAGCCGAAAGTGCTGTCAGTTATAAGCCGTTTTAATACTGTTACGTACGTGGGGGTAGGTAACTGATAGAAATGCACGAAAACACCGATAATCAAAAGTAGACTTTAATTACGCACTCACTTAAACCGTTACAAAACAATTATCGCACAAATACTTCGAAGACTTAGACTTAGATCGCTCGGGTCGCTCTTGATCGCACTGTTCGCTTTCCAAGTAAAGACTGACTGCCCACAACCGCGGTCCGCCTTTTATAGCTCCCACGTTATTCCAGAACGTCTTCCTTCCACCAAATATTCCGGAAAGATCGACGTTGTTTGCTCCGCCGAGGACGACCGAGACTATTCGTTTCTGTATTGTTCTACGCCTTGCTACCTGCTCGCTCCGTTAACAATGGCGACGTCCTTGGCTCAAGGGTTTGGAATGACCTGCGCATCGCTGTCTCATTCCCAATAGTGTTATCTCCTTCGCTCTTAGTGGGTAATGAAACGCCTTACCACGCCGGCGTAACACTACCCCCTCCCAAGACATGCTCGTCCCGAGCATTATTCGTTCCGTAATATCTCGCCAGTCGGTCAACATGGACAACCTTGCAGGGGCTTCGCTGGCTCCGCTGTATCCGATACGTGACGTCGTTGATTCTAGTGACCACTTTATACGGCCCTTCCCAATTCGGGGATAGTTTCGGGGATTTCCCTTGATTTCTACTTGCCAGTAGCCACTTTTTAAATCTAACGTGGAAAACCATTTCATTCCCTTTAACGTGTCCAACGTGTCGTCGATTCGTGGCAGTGGATAACAATCCTTTTTGGTGACATCGTTAAGTCGGCGATAGTCAACACAAAACCTCATGGTGCCGTCCTTCTTCTTTACCAAAACTACCGGTGAACACCAAGGACTTGTTGATGGCTCAATAACTTGGTTCCTCTTCATCTCTTCAATCATATCTTCCACTTCCTTTTCTCGAGCTACTGGAACTCGCCGTGCACGTTGTCGGATAGGCATGGTTCCACCAGTGTCGATCTCATGTTGTACAACTCCAGTTCGTCCAATATCACCGTCGTGCGCAGAGAAAACATTGCTGTAACGCAGCAGTAAATTACGCGCCTTCAGGAGTTCTTCCTTTGTGAGATTGTTCTGGCAACCATTCAATAATCCTGTAATGTCCACTCCTGTACTTGCAGGTTGTCCGCTTCCATTCGATCCCTGGCAACTTCGTATCCAAGAAATTTCTTCGCAAGTCCCGATAAGGCTTCCTTTATTAAGGGTGTATTTAGTGTCGCTTGGATTTAGAACCCTTATAAATGCTGCAGATGACGTTGTCACAACCGTGCGAGCTGTTATCCACGGTTGACTACCATCCATTTTTTCTACTATAACGCAGCGATGAGATCCTCGTCCCGCATAGTGTGGTAATTTCACAGGAACTAGGGCTTGCGATCTTGGTTGCAGAATGGTCCTTCTAGCGCAGTAGACTTGTCCACTCACGCCACCTTCCATGGGGACTTCATCAACCCCGAATTTCAGAACTCCACCTTTCAAGTCGATTTTGCAGCCATGTTTTCTCATAAAATCCAATCCAATGATGCAATCGTCAATGATGTTAGCAACGATGACTTTGTGCCAGTAGTTCTTTTCCCCAATTTGCACCTCCACTTCTTGCTCCCCCAGGACGGAAATGTACTGGCCGGTAGCCGTTTGCAGCTGAAGATGCTTGGGTCGTACTAGACGATCTCTAGTTAAATGTATCAGTAGCCGAGAACTGATCACAGTCCGAGAAGCTCCGGTGTCGATAGTAAGGTGACATGGTACTCCACCAATTTCTCCTTTGACGACCAGACTGTTCCCATCGTTCACCTGTGAGATCGTAACTGGGACATTTTGACCACCAGCCAGCACTCGTCCCTTAGTCCTGGCTTCTACTCGTTTCCCTGCTGCGGCTCTACTGCAGCAGAGCAAGCTGACCTCTCCGTTGGGCCTGTATCCCGTTGTGTCCTATTTCGTTTTGGGCAACAAGATTGTAAATGCCCGCGTTCTCCACACCAATAACACCTTGGTCCAAATTCACGGCGAGGAGCAGTTGGCTCCCTGGCCGAAACTTCTCGCACCCTGAAAGACCTCGAGTCCTGGCGTACAGCTTCCACTTCCAAGGCGTGGGCAACTGCATCCTTCAGGCTTCCATGATGTCCTAGTCGCACAGCAGCTCTGACTTCCAAATCACGGATTCCGTCAATGAAGGCTTGTACTAGCATGCTGTCCACAAATGAAGCCGATGCACTTTGGTATGCTTTTCTGACCAATTTTTCTATTTCGAGGGCCCACTGTTGTAATGACTCACTACGTCCCTGGGCTCGATCCTTGAGTTGAGCTCTGAATACATGCTCTAGATGACTGTCCCCGTAACGGGCTTCCAAAGCTTCAAGAAGGCGGTCGTATGTCTTATTCTCTCCCAGAGCTTCCAGCACGGTGAGGGCTTCATCTCGTAGCGCCAAGGTTAAGGCCGTCTTCGCTTGGTCTTTGTTCCAGCCATTCGCCTGAGAGACCGACTCAAATTGCAGTTTATAGGCTGTCCATGACGAAGTCCCATCAAACGGTGGCACCTTAAATCTTCCAGCAACCGGGACAGAAGTCTCACACCCAAGGGAACCATTGGTCACTTTAATTCAAGCTTTTTAACTTCGTTCCTCATAGCCTGGAGACGTTTTTCGGGGTCCTCGACTTTATCATCAACTCCATGGAGGCGGTTCTCGAACTTAATGTCCATGTCAGCTAGTTTTCCTTGAACTTCAGTCATTTCTTTCTTCCATTCGGAAGTGGCCTCTCGTACCTCTAGGAGAATTCTCGATTTTTCTTGAGATTTCTTCTGACTGCGTAGCTCGTCATGGATAATTCTCGATTGTTCCTCTTGAGATTGCTTTTGACTGAGTATCTCATTCCGGAGGTTTCTAGTTTGTTCTTCTTGGGCTCTAGATTGTTCCTTTTGAGCCCTGGATTGTTCTTTCAACAGGAGAAAGATCGCGTTCAGATCAATTTCCGGCTTAGGTGACGCAGCTGTAGTGGCCGATGCTGTAGCGGTGGACGTACTCGTGCCGGCTGCAGCCGCAGAGTCGTCAGCTGCAGTTTGGCTCCGGGTTTTGACCCCCTCCTGCTCTTGATCTCGCAGAGTTACTGGCATTTTCTATCCCACTTCTGACACCAAATGTTACGTACGTGGGGGTAGGTAACTGATAGAAATGCACGAAAACACCGATAATCAAAAGTAGACTTTAATTACGCACTCACTTAAACCGTTACAAAACAATTATCGCACAAATACTTCGAAGACTTAGACTTAGATCGCTCGGGTCGCTCTTGATCGCACTGTTCGCTTTCCAAGTAAAGACTGACTGCCCACAACCGCGGTCCGCCTTTTATAGCTCCCACGTTATTCCAGAACGTCTTCCTTCCACCAAATATTCCGGAAAGATCGACGTTGTTTGCTCCGCCGAGGACGACCGAGACTATTCGTTTCTGTATTGTTCTACGCCTTGCTACCTGCTCGCTCCGTTAACAATGGCGACGTCCTTGGCTCAAGGGTTTGGAATGACCTGCGCATCGCTGTCTCATTCCCAATACTGTTATCTCCTTCGCTCTTAGTGGGTAATGAAACGCCTTACCACGCCGGCGTAACAATACAATAACTAATTTAATGGCAATCTTGAGTTAGGCCCGTTTATTACTAAGCATGCGATGTGTTAACATGGGAGGGAATGTTTTTGCGTCTTAAATGTCGGAAGGTTAAGACGATTTTTTTATTTGATTACTGTATAAATAAAAGCTGGTTTTTGATGAGTTCAAAGAGATTTGTTACTTTACGTTAAGGGTAGTGTATTTTATGTCTAGTGATGACTTTTTATTTCTTTCCTTATTAAATTGACATAGAATCTTTGTTGTTTCCCTTCCACTTTTCTCTAACACGTCTTTCTTCACTTTACGTTTTATTAACCCCCGACGCAAAAAAGAAGTGTGAAATTATAAGTTTGACGTGTGAGTGTGTGTGTTCTTAAACGGATGAACCGATTTGGATGCGGTTTTATTTTATTTGAAAGCATGTGGTTCTTAGATATGTTTTATCAAAATTTACTGTTTTTAACTTTACTATTTCGGCGTTTATGCCAACCTTCAACGGCGTTAGTAGTTCGATGTCGTTCATTTGCGCAGCACCACACATCCTCGTTTATCGTAGAAACCACTGAGTGCATCAATACAGGGTGAGGCACGAATTTTGCTACAAAATGAAAATCGAATAATTCTGTTTTCATTTATGTTTATTTATTTTTATTTGATTTAGATGTCCACCACGCTCATTAATGCACGCTCTGCATCGGATCAGAACGTTATTCATTGCGGCTCGTAATGTCACTTGGGGTATGGCTTCGATACTTCGGATAATTGAAGCTTTTAATTCGTCCCTGTTGAGAGGTTTCGTATTGTAAACTTCTTGTTTACAATATCCCCACAAAAAGAAATCCGGGACAGTCAGATCCATAACTGATCTTGCAATGTGACTGGAAGCCCCATCTTGTTGAAACCACACTGAATTCAGAGATAGACACTGGAAAGAAGAAATTGTTCAACATTTCCAAATACCGATGTCCAGTGACAGTAACTGTAGCACCATTTTCCTCAAAGAAGTATGGGCCGACAATGCAGTTTGAAGAAACTGCACACCATACTGTAAATCCAATTCGTGAATGACTTTGGGATTGTCTTCTGCCCATATGCGACAATTTTGCTTGTTTACATTTCCGTTTAAATCGAAGTGGGCTTCATCGGACATGAATAAAGAATTAATGAAGTCATGTTCCTCTTCCGCGAACCTCATTATCTTTTGATAAAATTCTTGCCGGATTGGAAAGTCTTCAGTCTTTAAACGGCTTTTTAATTGAATTTTATACGGGAAATTTTTTTAATCCTTGTGTAAAATTCTTAAAATTGTTCTTTGACTGACTCCTGTGTCTAAGGCCAATTGCCTAGATGAAGTACTGGGATTAACTTCAATGGCTGCGGCCACCATAGCAATAGTGTTCGCTGTCCTGGCAGTTGGCTCACGATGGTAGGCTCTGGGCTCGACCGAACCATGTTTCTTGAGCAACGCAACAAGTCTTAGAATTGTCCAACGGCTCGGAGGGCCGCGATTTGTTTCACTACGATACGTTCTTTGTACTAAAATTATAGACTTTAGTTCATGGTACAATTGAACTAAAGTTATCCTAGTTGGAATGTCTACTCGATCCATATTAAATCTTAATTAACCAAATTATAACCTACAATTACCACAAATGTAAAAATGCCAAAATTAAAAAATATATAAAGGTTCTTTTCATCACACTTGCTCGTATATGGTGTCATTCCATACCTGTATACAGAAGGACAATGGCCTTAATTGTTCCCGCGGGTATAATGGCGAGTTTGTCATTACTCCCTAGGGAGTAATGACAAACTCGCCTTCGGCGCTTCGCCTTCGCCTTCGGCGTCGGGCTTCTAACACTCTCGTTAGTAATTCCCTTCATACTACCCTTGATGCACAATGTACTATTATTGTAGCAACCTTCGTGCCTCACCCTTTATTACGATTTTTTTCTGGCATCATGTTGACAATATCTAGCCAGCCTTCTCTTCTTTTTGGAGGTAAAAGTGCCAAATTGCAAGTCAATCTTGATTTTTTTTCCAACATTTAGACTGCTTTCTTTCCGATTTTTTCTTCTTCACTACACTTCTATTTCTTTTTTCAACCAAATTTAATTCCTTTGCTTTATTCCAAATAGCTTGTGAAAAATGAAAGAAACACCCCTTTACACGGACATCAGGAAAGACAATTTTAATCGCATTCATAATGGCTAATTCGTAATCACATTTTAGATTTTTCACTTTTAACCCGAAATCAGTCTTCAAAATTGAAAATAATTTTTCGTTAGTACTCTTATTTTGCGAATGAGCGAATGGATCTGGCACCCGTGTGAAGTTGCCGCCTACTAAAAACAGGTCTGTTTCTTCAATATAATCCTTGTACGTGGGAGAAGCAAAAATGAAAAAAGGGTTTTCATGATCAGCTTAAAACAACATGAATTTACTCGTCAGTATACTTGGGAATATCACGTCATGTTATGTTGGTATTAAAATGTATAGTGCTGCCACGTCTATGTCTAATACGTCTATGTGTAGTTTTTTCTTTTTTAATAAACGCTCACTCTTCCGTTCGCTACCAAACATGTCGTTTCATTTTAGGTTATGGGCCCAGACTCTTAGTTTTTAGCTGATAGTTAATTAGATTGTTGCTTGCCGTCATAAGTGTTTTCGTAAAAATGCCGCCGACAAGCTATTTGGTTAACGTACCGAAGTTAAAGGGACGCGAGTGTTAGGGGTGCGGAGTTGTTTTGGATTACAAAAATCACATGTATTCACCAAAATGTTATATTTATAAAATAAGCGAATGCTACCGCTTGTTACAATGTTTAAACGTGCACTAATGCGTCGACCGGCCCGCGGAAGGCGGCGGCTTCACAAAGAGGTGTTCGGTGGCATGCAATGCACCGAACATGCTCCGGGGCGAGAAAATTGCCTTTATTCTACGTTATTAGTATACAAATCAAAAAAAATAAATATTTTTCAACAAATCTCCTTGATATAGGAGAGTTGCATTGGAATTTTCACCTCGTAGCGCCCATTTTCTAATCTTTTTGTTGTTGTTTCGTACAAACTTTCACAGTATTCTTCCATTGGTGTGATGTTGCTTGATAGTTCGGTGATCTCCTCGGATTCCCAGAATCGAGCGGTATCTTCTAAGTTGTTAAGTCATCATGTCAGCCAAAAGACGTCCACTGCTGGACATAGGCCTCCCCCAAGGCTTTCCACTCAGACCGGTCTTGTGCTTTTCGCATCCACCGCGGTCCCACGATCCTGACGAGGTCGTCACTCCATCTTGTTGGAGGCCTACCTACAGCTCGTCTTCCGGTCCGCGGACGCCACTCCAGAACCTTCTGACCCCATCGGCCATCAGTCCTGCGAGCAATGTGCCCCGCCCACTGCCACTTCAGTTTAGCTATTCTTAGGGCTATGTCGGTAACCTTAGTTCTACTGCGGATATCATCATTTCTGATTCTATCACGCAGAGAAACCCCTAGCATAGCCCTCTCCATAGCCCTCTGAGTGACTTTGAACTTCCTTATGAGGCCCATTGTTAGCGCCCACGTCTCAGATCCGTAAGTCATCACCGGCAACACACTGGTCAAAGACTTTTGACTTCAAACACTGCGGTAATTTGGACGTAAAGGTGCTGCGAAGCTTCCCGAACGCTGCCCAGCCGAGACGGATACGACGAGTAACCTCTTTCTCAAAGTTGGACCTACCTAACTGGACCGTTTGTCCCAGGTAAATATACTCGTCAAGTTGTTAAGTACTACATGACAATTAAAGGGTTTCACATTGCCTAATAAAACCCATCCCAATTTTGTTTGTTGTGCAATGGGTGCATGGCATTCTCAGAGGTCCTACCTCTGAGAATGCCGTTCATGATGATGTCCGCGTAAACTCCAGCATCAAGTAGTATGTCAATAGGTCTGGATATGTTGTAATCTGGGTCCGCCAGATTTATGTTGTTGAGATGCGGCCATTGGTTTTACTCAAAGGAGTAATTTGGAAGATTGTGAATCATGTTAGTCATCACGTGCGCATCTGTCGTAAATACATGATCGCCGTATAGAGACTCGCAAGTTAGTTGTACGGTTCCTTTGCTCTGTTTTGACGATAGACCAATGCCTGACACTACAGCACTCTGTCTTTGTCTTTTAAGACCCAGTGTCTGAGCTTCTGATTCAGTTATTAAGTTAATTTGAGAGCCTTGGTCCAGAAGGCATCTTAGCCGTTTGAATGTTCCGTCAGCTGTCTTGACCTTCACTTGCACAGTAGCCAAGAGGACCTCACGAAAGTTTCCTCCCACGTGGTGATTCGACTTTCTTTGTTTGTCCATTGTTCCCGATTCGCTAAATACCGCAGGCATTGACGTCACCTGCAGCGGCGTAGCTTTGTGCTCCGAGCCAACAGGGTCGTGTAACAAGTCATGCAGCGACGTGTGGTGTGCATTGTTGCATACCTTGCAACGTTTGATTGAAGTGCACTGTTTGCCGCCGTGCGAAAATAAGCAGTTTTCGCAAATGTCTAATTGCGACATTGTTTGTTTCTTGATGTTCGGCGTCATGTTCTGGAAAGTTTTGCAATAAAGTAAAATGTGTCCTGTTTTGCATAGGTACTGGGCATTTGCGATCCATGTTAGCATGATATGATTTTGCAATAAATCGTTGAAACTTTCCACTGTTGTGACCATCGTTTTGCGAGGTTAAATGCGAATCTTTAGCCTGGCTAGTGGCCGGTTTATGCTGCGTTACTGTTTGTTTTCTCTTGTTAATAGGCTCTAGCGCCGTAAACATGATTTCTAAGAATTGAATAAACTCGTCAAAATTTGGCAGATCACGTGGGCTTTTCCTCGTTTCCTTTTTCTTTGTTTCGTACATTTTATATTCACCAAGGATTTGCTGAACCAAAGACCCATCAGAAGTGGAACAGTGACATGCTTCATAAACTTTTGACCCAGTAATTCTGCCCTGTCTTATGCTATGCCAGAACTTTGATTCCGCTGGGTTTGTGGTGGACTTTATTATGTCATTGATTACATTAGTATTCAATATTGTTGACATAGTGCTTTTAAAGTTTTCATATGTTTTATTTAAACTTTTAGTGGTAAATTCTAATACTAAATCAAACATACACAATTTTGATTAAGTGTCTGGACCAGCTAAAAATGACAAAATTAATGAGTTGTTGTCCAGTTTCCTTTTTTTGCATTCTTCATATAAAATTTTGAGTATCTCTGGGTATCTTGGACCTAATTCCGTTGTTGCGTTCCTTTTTGATTTAAATATATATTTTGCAAGCACAGGCTGGGTTCCTTCGCTTGCTAGTCGAGGTTTGGCCCAATAACGTTGTAACGCAGTTGGTGATGGTTCGCTTGCCTTCTTCTCCAAGCAATACAAAAATACAAGAGTATGTTTACATCCACTTGAAAACAAAAAATTGCTAAATAATATATACCTAATACTTTTGTGTCCACAAATGCTTGCACACAGACACGTACTGTAATCTACCGATTTCAGTACAAATGAACTAGGGCTTCTGTAAAGTTTGCTTTGTCCTTTATCCCCTTTAACCATTCAAATGTTATATTGAACAGTTTCACACATGAACATACTAAATGATAAATTTCATTGATGCAAGTTTAAAATTCATTTTACATTTTAAACACAGCAGTTCTAGAACAGTTGATATTACACACACAATTTACCTGCTAAAGCAGGACAGCCATCACATCACATGTTGTATCAATCACACTGCTTTCTTTTTCATTAATATGAACAGTCACAAGGTAATATTTCTTTATCACTTTATGTTCCGGGACAACTTTGGCTTTCACAATACATTCAGTATTTTCTCTTTTAACTTGGACATAACCAACTGCACTTTCAAGGTAGCCATCTCATGATGCCCTAAAATGTAAATAAAAATAAGTGTGAGTATAACATTCATCAATCAATAATTAAAATAAAATATTAGCTATGGGATAAATTATAACTTAAATTAAACAACAATTACTATAATATTTTACTTAAAACTAAAGTAAATATTACGTGTATAATACTCTAATGCTGTATAATACTTACTTTGATGCTTTAGCACCTCTAATTTCAGCAACATTGTGCTTATCGCTGGTAGAAAGATATTCGACAATTGTTGCCGTGTCCATTTCTGGCAAGTTTCTGGAATCAGCACGGGTGAAGGAAGTCATTATGGATTAGGTACCAAAGTGTTCAACTCCAATCCACACAAACTCTCAAAGTCGCTATATCGACGATTAATGTGCCGCAAATCGTCGAGATAACAATCGATCGGTGTCCGAAATCCGTGCCAGGGTCGTGGAGAGAAGTAGAAAAGCCAGAGTCCAGGTGTAAGCAATAGTTGTCGTTAAAATAGAATTGAAACAAAACAAAAACAAAATAACCAATACAGATATAAGTTTAACGGATTGTTTGACAAATGAGAACTGTCAACGAAAACTTTTTCTCACTACCTTTTTTAATTGGAGACCAAGGCGTAAGAGGGAAACAGGCATAGAAAGATATGAACTGTCACCACGGTATTTAAAAAATGATTTCTAAAAAACTATAGAAGAAAAAAATAAAAGGTTTTTTATTCTCAGAGCTAAATATTAATTTCTATCGAAATAAAATATAAAATACGCCACAAACTATACTCACCCAATTATAGAATGTGTGTACTAATTCAGGACTTGAGATGGGTTATTCCTTATGTTAGAAATATTTATAATATAATTCAGTTTTACATAGGCTTGTGCCTCACTAGTTACTTGGATTATTTGTGAGTTATCATCGTTCCTTAGGTAGACTTTTTTTTTTTATTAGGGACAGGGGAAATGCCTTCCGCACGACTGGAAATGGAGGACCCAGACAGTGAAGGGCTCGCACCGCCTAAAACCCCTGTGCCCCACATTCCAATATGCTGTTCGGACGTGCCCCGAAATGCTACCTACAAGTTTGCGATTTGCGATCTGAAAGTTTACAAATAATCGATTAGATTATTGATTTGAGTCGAGTATCGTATGGAAAACTTAAAATTCTATTTACTGGCCCTTGTTTTTTTTTCAATTTCTATTAATTACTTTATAAAAGATTAAACTTTTATTGTAATTTAAAGTCGGTTTGAAGCAGTTTAGATACCTAACTACCTACATAGGTATACTGATCTCACACTTAAAAGCTTGGCTCTTGCCAGCGGAGCAATTGTATCTATTACTATTACGTATAGGTACGCACCTAATTATTGTACTTCCTTACTCAATTTTTGTGTTTAATATATATATTGTATGTACCTACATACATAGGTACGATCTCGGGTACCTACTTAATTCTGTTTCTTATCTATTCTTTTTTCTATTGACTGCCGTTCGTTAGGTTGTAGGTTAGGTATTAATGATACACGTACCTACTGTGTGTTACCACTGTTTTAATAAAAAGTAATAGTTGTGTTATAGTTTTATTGTCGGGCCGGTTTTTGTTGTATGTTGTGTAAGTAATTTGCTATCACATAACGGGCCTTGCATAATATTCGGCGATTTTAATCAAGACTATCTCCGCAACGATAATACTGCAGTATTTAAATTAATACGTGACTCTGGTTATCGATCTTTATTACCACCTTTTGCATCTACACGAGGCGGTACTCAAATAGATAATATTTTTTCTAACTTCCCTTGTGATGTTGGGTTTTATATCTCCTTCTTCAGTGGGCCCGTTTTTATTAATTGTTATTAACCGTCAAATGTTATTCTCGTAGTGGTAGTCCCCTACTTACTCAGAAGTACGCACATTGTGACGGGCAACTACGGAACCCTACACTGCGCGTGGCCCGACACGCTCTTGGCCGATTTTTTCTTTAAAAAGTCGATGGTTCCTTTTAACTTAATTGTTACTTTACTAGTAGGTAATTATAATGGTGCAATTAAACAATAATAAATGTATGTTTCAATTGTTTTTTTTTAAATAAAGTAAACTACAGATGTTAATTATTGCATATTTTATATAAAAACAGTTCTACATCATCAAATATTCAACTGTAACTTAAGCCATACATCAAAAAAGACCTCTGCAGCCAATTTTGTGTCTACTCGTTGGTTTCTCCTTCCATTTCGAAGTCTGGTTCACCTGAAAAGCCTTCCAGGTCATCCTCAATATTTCATCAGGGATTAATTTAACGTAGAAATCATGGTTAACCTGTGGAATCAGATGCAGAAGGCGCTTCAAGTCTTTTAACTTCGCGTCTGCGATTGGCTTTCCTGATGGCCACAGGGGCTCCATTATATCCTTGGTAATATTAGTCACCCTTCCGCGACCATTTTTTTTATGTCAACTTCCTTAAATTCTTCATCGAAATTAGACCTCATATATATTTTAAAAATTTCATGTTTTCTCAGCTCTATTTCTTTCGTTGCCAGCCATGATACTTTAGGTCCGTCACTGTATTTTTTCCTGTTCGTTATATTTTTCTCCAACTTTAAAGAGGAAAAAAGTCCTGCTGATTCATTCGATGAACTTTCAGAGGATTATTTCTCTTGCATGACTTCATTATATCCATGTAATCCTCCGGCGTGTAACGCCTCTGGTGGCGTTTTAGAGCAGTTTCTATTTTCCCGGAATCTGTGTCATTGGGGAGAAAACTGTGGCCCGATTCAAGAAACTTCAAATTAATTTGTTGTAATGTTGGATGGTCATTTAAAATCCCTTTCATCATCAATACCATTTTAATATGTCGATTTTGTCCGCCACATGAATCACTCCATATAATCAGACGTTTTACGCTGCTGTCGAGTCTTTCAAAAATGTATATTTTTTAAATAAACGCTTTATTTTACTGTAAGTAATTCATGTTTTATTTATTTCCTGGTCTATTAATTTCAAATGACATTTATGCGTAAGTTAAGGCTGAAACAAGAAAAAAGTCATTTAAAAGTTAAATCATCAGAATGGCCAATTAATCATTCTGTCCTTTAAGTAACATACATTTGAAATTTAACTTGTTTTTAAATGCTAAATTCCTGTTTGCTTTATGGCTGTGTAAAGTATTTTTGACTTTTAGTATTTTCCGCTTATGATTAACATATTTTTTGATACATTTAAGTATTTTTTTCTCAAGAGAAAGTAAAAGGAGACAAATCGTACGTATTTATTGACTCCTTACCTAAAACTTTAATGTGGAGGTTAGTAATTTTGTCTTACCAGCATTTTTTTAGGATTGAGAGCATTAATGCTAAAGCGACACGTAACTCCGTAAATATTGAACACATGTACAATACGAAAAAAGAACATGATATGTTACTCTTTACAGCTTCCATTTTCATGACAGTGTAAAGACAAAAAAATCCATTAAAAATGCTTTTTCTCGAAATGACCCTTTTGGATGTTAGTAGTTTTGCTTTTCCAGTGACGATATCATATCGTATCCACAGACGAGGATGCTGGCCTTTGAAGTTGATCTTTTGTTTTTATAGTAGAAATAGCCCCTACTGACAAAGTAACGCCAAAGTCTTGAATACATTTGGTTTAATATATCGACGGTTCTGTGACTCAACCTCGTATATTAAATAATGTCCAGTATAAACTGACACGCACTAAGTATGCACTTGCGTACTTAGTGAGTGTCAGTTTATACTGGAGATTATTCATATACGAGGTTGGGTCACAGAACCGTCGATGTACAAAATCATGGAAGAAACAATTAAATTAAATACTTCAACATGGCTAACTTAAATTACGTACAGTACTAACTAACGGCTGTCTTATACTTAATTAAATAGCCAAACAGCTCAGCCAATCCTTCAGAGTGGACTTATTTACACAGTAATTTAAAATAGATATTTTTGTTTAGAAAATCTTTTTGTGCAATTTTGTTTTGATTCATTTTTATTAAATTTCTTCATATTTTAGATCAAAACCAATATGGATGCTTTGCCGGTTTTTCTTTAACGGTTGAAATAGATGTCTTCTTAATTCAAAATCGGGATGTTTTGCTTCCTTTCTTATCTGTTCAATATAGAAACAAACGCTAGGTTTTCTTGGAATTTTGCGATTCATTCTAAAATGCCAGCCCTCCAAGGGATTAGTTGTGCGATGTTTGAAAGAAAGAAAGAAAGAAAGAAAATAATTTTATTTCTGCATAATGATACATTTTTCTTAAAGCTAAAATTCATATGACTTCCATTTAGTACACAAGACATTGCCCACAATAAAAAAAAATCACGATGTTTTAAAACGTGACATGAACTTCGCAGGGTCGGAACGTTCATTAAGGAGCATTGTGCGTAAGTTAGGTTTTCGCTGGAATAAATCGCAATCAAACCGACAGTGTCTTATTGAAAATCATGACATTAGATGAAAACGGACGCTATATCTAAACAAGTTAGAGGAATATAATAAGCAGGGGCGTCGTATCATGTACATCGATGAATCCTACATTGATAGCTCGCATTCAACAGCAAAGGCTTGGACTGATAAAACAAATAAAGGATGTAAAGTGCCCATATCTAAAGGTCAACGTTGTATTATTGTGCATGCATGTACTAAAAATGGTTTTTTATCGAACGCACTAATCACGTTCAAGTCAAATAAAAAAAACTGGCGATTATCATGGGTGCAAGAACTCTGCCAATTACAAAAAATGGGTCACGGAGAAACTTTTGCCAAATCTAGAACCAAATTCAGTTTTAGTTGTAGACAATGCTTTTTATCATAATGTACAGTATGAACATTGTCCAACGAAAAACTCAAACAAAGCAGAAATGTTGGCCTGGCTCAATAAGCAGAATATAACGCCCGTTTTATATGATATTATTCAGCTTCATAAGCCACGACATAAGAAATACGTTCTAGATAAAATGTTGGAAGAACATGAGCACTCGGTATTACGTCTGCCACCGTACCATCCCGATATCAATCCCATTGAACTTTGTTGGGGAATCATAAAAGGAAGAGTAGCGGCCAGTAATACTTCACATTTAACAGCGTAATGAGAAAATTAGAAGAAGAAATTGAAGCACTTAATCAAGAGACATTTCACAGTATTTTCAGAAAAACTCAAGAACAAGAAGAAAGATACAGGTCAATGGAGCCTAAGATTGATAGTTTGTCCGAAAACCATACCCTTGAAATAAATATAAATGAATCGGAAGAAGATATGTCAAGTGACTAGTAAAACTATTAAATCATATTTTTATTTTCTGGCTGTTTGTTTTACCTATTTTTCGAGAATATATAATTGGATCGTGCACTTAAATTTCATTCACTCATTCGTTCATTCGCTACCTTTTTTGCTATTAGTACTTTATGTAGCAGTGTGTGTAACCATCCACCTCTACTCTCGTGCCGATACCTATACCTAAGGGATACGAAAGAACTTATTACCCAACTAGCGAGGAAAATATACAAAAAGTATCGGCTGCTAAGTGCTAGATCATAAACCTGTTGCTGCGTCCTTCTGTGTGTATATCAGCGGAGTGTTTCTCAAATATCGTAATAGGCAGACGTTAAGTCAAAGGTATAATGTGATGATGATGAGGATGGGTACGAACGAGACGCCCGGCCAGAGTAGGCGGAAAGGGGAGGAAAATAAGAGCTTTAAATCGCCTAACCGATCCCGTGTTTATTTATTACATGTTAATGTAATAATTACCTAATAATAATTATTGAGGCTAATCTGATGAGATGACTGATGATGGAGTCAGAAGTTGGGTGCAGAATATACAGTGTACTTAATGTAGATCACTGAGTTTGAAGAAGTTTTTGACGTGTAAAAGTGCCCGTGCGGCCTAATTACTGAATAAACATCTTTTTTTTTTTTGAAATTCTTTTAATATTTTCGTAAATTTCTTTAACCCACCATAACTTCTATAAGCTAAGCCGAGGTACTAATAAGCAAGCAGAGAGGTTCGTAAATTCGCTTCCTAGTTTGGTTCTTATTTATATTATGTTTCTGTTCCAGGCAGCTACGTCGATGTATGTAACCAGCGAACTCTACCATTGGAAATGTATACATATTTTACTTCCACAATGTTCCGAAATGCTGAAGTGACAGATACTTAGACATACTGTAAATAGCATGATGTAAAGCCCGTTTAACGCACAAAAGTTACGTTAGGTTAAGTTCTACGTCGTACTACAGATTCAATAATAGTTACTACGTTGTACGAACTAAATGGCCGTTTCAACACGCAGGGACCGTGCAGCGGCCGGTCTTCGTCTGATGACAACGCTACGTGAAATTCTTCGGTATCCGTAGATAGATTCCCGAGGGAATAGCGATACACTACTTGAATGCGGACGGAGTCGAGAAGCTAGTTGTTCATAAATTTCTATCTACATAGACAAACTATATTCCATTCATCGTCACGTCCTATGTACAAGCCTGATTTGGTTTAGTTGGCAATATGTTTGTGACTTTGTACAAACTCTGTTATCTTTAAGTGTACCTACTGTGTATTACTAAGCAAACTATAATATCATTTATCTAAAGGAGCTTCCCCACTGAGAACATTCGGCGCGAACATCGAGCGGAGTGTAAGCTTTTTAACGGTCGGCCCAACGTCCACACCACTCGAATATTAACGCGGATGCTCTCAGTGGGGTCGCTCCTTTATAAATATTTTTATTCATATTTTTTTTACTGAAGCTCTATTCAACTCTTCTTCGGCAACATATACAGCTAAATCAACGAGATATTGCGGAGATCAAGCAGAGTGACCTGGAGCTGCGTAGACTAACTCGGGAAATGAAGGACAAGTGGTTGCAGGATAGAGCTCGTCACGTGCAGTGGCTCGCAGATACAAACCAGCTCGGAGAATTCTACAGTGAGGTTCAAAAACTGGTAGGGCTAACTTTCCATGCTAAAGTGCCACTTAAGCCTGCTAATGGGGAGGGCCTTCTTAAAAGCTGTAGACGTAGACAAGGGTTTTTTAAAATTCAAAAAAAGTGTGTCAGCGTGATATGTAGAGCAAGGTTTAGAGATAGCTGTACCCCACTGTTCAAAATGCTGCACATTCTACCACTGCCATGTTTGTACATTAGAAGCGTATGTATTTTTGTTAATTTCCACCAATTCTGTTTCAAAAAACGCAGTGAGATTTTTCAAAGGTCAACGTGGAAAAGAATTATGTGTCTAATGTACAAACCTCCTTGTAACAAGGCGATATATGGTAGGAATGTGTACAACATGTGTATAGTAATTTATAGCCATTTACCAGAAAGTATGAAGTCACTTACAGGAAGCCTTTTCAAGCGCATATTGACTAAATGGCTCATGGATAAATGTTTTTATAGTGTTCAAAATTATTTAAATTTTAATGTAAATGTATTATAATATAACCCATAGTATTATTAGAATTATATATTATTATTATTATTTTTTTGACATGTGACATTTGTTTGAAATATTTGCACGCTTGCATGCGGGCTGAATACACTGGAACATTATTTTGTAACACCTTATTTTATTACTGTATTCTAGCAAATAAACTAATTTTGATTTTATTTTATTTGGTTTGAAGCAAGGAAGAAGTCCTAAGCCGATGGGCGGAACACTCTGCTGAATATGGACTGGTCAGCTGATCTGGAACACGTGCGTTCGATTGCTCAACTCTCTACTACTGTCGAGCTGGATGAGCCTTTGTCACGTGACGAGGTCGTTGTTGCCATCAAGCAACAACAGAACAAACGCGCGGTGGGCGTCGACTCTATACCTGGTGAGCTGCTTAAATACGGTGGCGAGGAATTGGATTCAGCTATATGGGGGCTCTTTGATTTTATGTGGAAAAACGAACAAGTGCCATCCACATTTAAAGTGTCTCGCATAAGGGCCCTATATAAGAATAAAGGCGATCGTTCTGATTGCAATTCTTACCGCGGCATCTCGCTGCTATCAGTTCCCGGGAAAATCTTCGCCCGAGTATTACTAAACCGCCTAATTAAAATGTCGGAAAAGTTGTTGCCTGAAACTTAGTTTGGCTTCCGACCTGATCGAGGCACCTGTGAGGCTATATTCTCACTACACCAACTACAAGAGAAGAGCAGAGAGCAAGGTCGTAATATGTATCTTTGTTTTATCGACCTTGAAAAAGCCTTTGACAGCGTGTCTGGAGAAGCTCTCTGGGTAGTATTAGGTAAAATAGGATGCACGGAGAAGTTTGTGAGACTTCTTAGACTCCTGCATGACGACATGGAGTGCTGCGTCGCTGTCAATCGAACAATCGAAGTTTTTCCCTGTTACCTGTGGGGTAAAGCAAGGGTGCGTTCTTGCGCCCATATTGTTCGCATTGTATTTTGCAGTCGTAGTCCAACAGGTTTTACAAACTACCTCTCAAGGCGTTCGCATCCGCTTCCGCACAGATGGCAACATTTTCAACCTCGCGAGGCTCAAAGCCCTAGCAAAAGTCTCTTGCGTTGAAATTACCGAGATCTTGTATGCAGATGACCTATGTTTCGTATCAGAATCCCCAGACGGTCTGCAACAGCTCATGTCCGCTTTCGACAAGTATTGCCAAAAAATCGGCCTTGAAATCAGTGTCAAAAAGACGGAGGTCATGTCCTTGGACATCGACGGTCACGAGGCACTGACTATTAGACTCGGCGAGGACAAACTGCAGCAGGTCGACAAGTTCCGATATCTGGGGAGCACGCTGACATCTAAGTGCGATGAACAGCAGGATTGGTGCTGCTGCTGCAGCGTTCGGTTAGCTGGATACCAAGGTCTTCTGTTCACACGACTTGAAACTAGCTACTAAGATCTCAGTGTATATGGCAGTCGTGCTGCCCAACATCTTATACTCAGCCGAAACCTGGACCTTGTACCGCCGACACATCCGCATGCTAGACCGATTCCACCACAAATGTGTACGCAAGATATTTAGGATCCGATGGTCTGATCCTGTGCGGAATACTGAAGTGCTGCGTAGAGCCAATGTTGGTGGCATTGAGGCGTACATTATGCGGCGTCAACTTCGGTGGTGTGGTCATGTGTCCAGGATGTCGGAGCAGAGAGTGGCGAAGCGCATTTTCTATTCGGAACTTAAGGAGGGCAAGCGAAAGCATGGCATGAAAAGATGCGACATCGAGCCGTCTCGCTGGGAAAAGCAGGCTGCCAAACGACCTGAGTGGCGGATTTTGGTGCAAACCAAAGTCCACAACTTTGAAAAACAATGGCGCTCTGAGCTTGACGCCAAGCGCGACGAACTGAAAGCCCGTCCACCTGAGGCTATTTCCTACAATATGGTCAATGGTGACCTCACATGCCCGCAATGCACTAGAACTTTCACAAAGAAAATTGGCTACATAAGCCACATGCGAGCTCACCAGCGACAACAGGGTCTTCTTTAAAACGGTCGCCGTGACCGAGATCGGTCGGACCAATCATCATCATCATCATTCAACTCTGTAAAACAAAATATTTGGTATATTTTTTAATGTTCAAAACGTATTACAATTCGCTTCATTCCTATGTTAGAGGCAGTCGCATTGTTAAAATTGTTTAATATTAAATATTCAAAAAATAGTTTAGTGGCAGAATAAATCATATTATATAAGTTAGCAGTTATTTTCGTTTGTTAACCCCGCGTATTAACTTATCGCACTTGTGTGCGGTCGCGGGCTTGCATCGAGATCTCTTAGTGAAAAAAAATATAGTTGTGTGTGCCGTTCATTTACTTGTGTCGTGTTAATTCATATTTACCAGAAGGTTCCTTACCAAAAGGAGGTTCACAGCCAAACCTATCTTCACTTATGGATGGTGATGGTAACCACGTCACCTTCCGAAAAAAAAAACAGCCTGATTCCGACTGTGACATTAAAAGTGAGCTGGCCGACTTCCGCAAGTACATAATGTGCTGGCTGACTACATTTACTACGTCTCAAACTGAGAAGTTGCATGCTATACAGGGGAAATTCGAGCTGAAATTAAGGAACAGCTACATGCTGTCGTATTGCTGAGGGAGGCAGTTTTGGAAGTGCAATCCAAAATAAAGGCGACTTTTACAGATTTTGGTGTTAGAATCTCTGCGGCGGAAAATAAGATTAACACCCCTGCTGTCAAAGAACTTACAGGCCCAGGATACTATTAAACTGTTGGTGATAGAAAATAGTTATTATTTTCTATGTTAAATAACATAGAAATTTCGGGAGTTCCATTTACTAAGGGAGAAAACCTAATTTCAATTTTGCGGGATATATCAACTCGCGTCGGCTTCTCGCTTACCGACGGTGACGTTGACGCAATTTACCGTGTCCGCCGCTACCAGGCGAACCAAGGCGACTCATTGAGGAAATTAGGAATGCTAGGCCTCCGGCAATAATTATAAGGTTTACCCAACGCAGGCGAAAAAATGAAATACTTGCTGAAGTTCGCGCGAGTTAAAGGTGTTGATAGCCCTAACATCTTCGTCAGCACTACATAAAGTAGAGCATTTACGTCAATGCCGACATGCATTATTTTAGTATATATAGTAGTAGTACTTTATTATTAAGCTAGAATACTCTTAACTGTAGATTGAATTGTTACTCTGCTAGTTTAAATAAAATTAAGTTTTTTTTTTTTTTTTTAATTAAAGTCCTGACAATCCACATAATTGCCGCAGCCGGTAGGATCTGCGTTGTTATCCTTCTGCGTCCTTAAATTGATAAAGTTTCGATTTCGCGTCGCGCCGGGAAACGTGTGGTTCTAAACTTCAACGGAGAAACACCGAACATATAAATCTATTAAGTATCGTCAAGAGGCCGCCGCAGAAGCTGTCCAGTTCCAGCCGATCCAGTCACTTCAGGAAGCTGTCCAGATCCAGCCGATCCTGTCAGTCCAGAGATTCCAACTAGCCGTAAGGACACGTGAAAGCTGCCGGGGAATGTGAGTCAATCTTTTTCATCATCCTTTCTTTTAAACGTATTCTTATTTGCATTAAATATATGTGTGTTATTAGGGATTAGCCAACGCCGTAATTACATCGTTACAATATTGCAATGTCAAATTCCACTCGCGATACTGACCTAGTTACGTTATAAGCATTATACCTAAGTATTTATTGTGTAATTTGTTTTTAAATTATAATGGAAGGCATTAACCGGGTTCCTCGGGAGAGATAGTTAAGATTATCCCGACTTTTGAAGGGGATGCTAGAACACTCCCATTATTTATAAAAAAGTGCGAGTACATTATAAGTAACTTTGCCGGGGGAAACGCTCAAAACGAGTATCTATTCCATATTATCACGAGTAGACTCGCAGGGCCTGCCGTTAACCTAGTGGGTGAACGGGACCAGATAGATACTTGGGGAGAGCTAAAAAATTTGCTCAGTCAACATTTTGGTGACCCCAGGACCGAGGAATGCCTACTGTTAGAAATAGAAGCACTAAAAATAAATAGGGCTATTTGGATTTCTGTCATAGAGTTCAACACCATAGAAGTATGTTACTAGCAAAGGTAATAGAGACCATTGATGACGCCACATTACGTGCCGCCAAAACGCAGATTTATACACATACTTCCTTGAATGTTTTTCTTTATAATTTGCCACCATTTTTAATTCGTTTAGTGAGACTAAGAAACATAACGACCTTAGAAGGTGCCCTTAAAACTGTCATGGAGGAACAAAACTTCCAGACGGTTTACGACATGAAAAATCTGTCCAGGTCACCTAGAAGTAACAGACCGAATCCTAGTACTAGTAATTCAGAGTATACCTCTAGAAACAGCAGTATAAGTCAAGAAAGTCAGCAGCAGCAGAACATAGGTCATAGGTCACCGAATACCGGTCTTTTGTAACACCGGTGTTTAAGGCTGGCGATAAACATAATATCGAAAATTATAGACCGATCTCTAAACTTAGTACTATTCCTAAGCTCTTCGAGAAGATTATTTATGATACTATGTTCGCCTGTGTTAGACCCTTTATAATATCGGAGCAGCATGGTTTTGTAAGTAAGAAGTCGGTTGAAACAAACTTATGTGAATTTGTAGACAATGTTTATACTGCTATGGATGAGGGGTTCCAAGTTGACGCTATATACACCGATTACTCAAAGGCGTTTGATAAAATTTCCCATAATATTCTGCTTAGGAAACTGAAGGAGGTCGGGATTCATGGCGACCTATTGCGTTGGGTAGAGTCTTATTCGCGTGACCGCTGCCAGGCCGTAGCAGTGAAAGGATTTTGTTCTAGTTTTGTGCCGATTACATCTGGGGTCCCGCAGGGGTCCCATTTGGGTCCTTTATTCTTCAATATTTCGTTAATGACGTCATCTCTATATTTAGTTCTAGTAATTGTTTACTTTATGCAGATGACAAAAAAGTTTTCAAAGTTATCAGAACTATCAATGATTGTTATCTTCTGCGAGATGATTTGGATAAGCTTTACCAGTATTGTAACATCACTGGTAAGAGATCTGGGTGTTTTTCTGGATAGCAAATTGCTCTTCGGTAATAACGTTGATTATATTACTGGACGGGCTTTTCGACTGCTGGGTTTTATTTTAAGAATGGGAAGAGAATTTCGGTGCGCAGATACAATTTTAACTCTTTTCAATTCCTTAGTGAGGCCGATTTTGGAGTATTCTTCAACTGTTTGGAACCCTCAATACAATATTTATATTGATTCCATCGAAAAACTATTCAAACACTTAGAGTGGAAATCTAAGCGGTCAGACTGTTCGTTCTGCCGCGGCAATGTCGTTTCGCTTGAGAGTCGGCGCACACTTAGAGATCTAATTTTATTGCATAAAATTATTTCATGTGAGACTGATTCCCCGTACTTGCTAGGTAAAATTGGCCTTAGGGCTCCTCGTATTAATGCTCGAGGTAATACCAATCTATTTCATGTTCCCTTTACTCGTAACAAATATGCATCGAATTCATTTTTATGTAGAACTTTTAAAAACTATAATAGTACGTTTTCTCACTTAGATATATTTATTTAGTCTTTCCCTTCTTAGATTTAAGATAGCGTTGTCTAAACATTAAGTGTTGTCTGTTTTTAAATTAAATATTTGTACTTGAATTTAATACTAAGTATAATATACAACACACATTTTTAACGTGTTACTCTGTATTGTATTAGTTAACTGTGGCAACTTCACTGGTCAATGTATTATGTAAGTTTTTCTGTAATAATTTTTCCTTATTTGTACCGTTTGTGCCCAAATAAACATTAAACATTAAACATTAAACATAATTTGGGTAACTCAGCCCAGTTTAGAAATAACCGACCGCAGAATAGTAGTAATTCACATAGTTTTAGAAACTGAGAAGATTTCCACATAGTCAGCAGATGACGGCCAATGCACCGTCAAGTCAGCACAGAACGGTCAACGTACGTAATACAACACCTCACAGGGCATCGGGTTCAAACACTGACGTCACGATGCGGACGGCAAGTTCAAGACGGGTTAACTACACAGAAAATAATGACCAACAAAATCTGTTTTTTGAACCTAGCGGGGAACCCACACCGGGACCGTCCCAGTATTATAACAACGAGGTAGATTTTTTTTTCATAGGGGCCTCTGAAAGTGGGAACGAATAGAGATTAACTATAATAAAATAAAAAGTCTTCCTCACATTTTAATACCCGAATTACAGGCCGTTTTTATGATAGACACCGGAAGTACGAGGTCTTTCATAAGTCCTCAAAAGGCCGGACAGTATTTTAGCCAGTTTAAACGGCAGGAAAGTTTTGAGGTAGTTAGTACTGATGCAACAAGTAAGCACAATGAAGTTGTGTATATCCCGCTTGTGTACATTTTTAAAAGCTCTGACCGTCATAAGTTTTAGTTTATAGTGTAGATAGCAAGTACGACGGCTTGATAGGTAGTGACTAGTGATCTACTGAAACAGTTAGATGCGAACATCGATATGAAAAGTCAGATGCTTTTCACGAGAACGGCCCAGATACCAATAATTTACACGCCTTCTATGAGGGAGACATACAAGTTGCCTCCGCGTAGCGAACTTAGAGTTAAATTACCGGTAAATATATTAAATGGCGATGCCATATTAAGTTTTAAACAATTTACGGAAGGGATAAGAATGCCCGCCGCATTAGTTAAATGTGTGAACGGTTACGCAACCACTATCATACAGAATTGCAAGCTTGAACATATGACGTTAGTGGTTACGGCACCTTTTATAGTAGAACCTTATATAAATGAACAAATTAACGTTAATTATTCTGATAACGGGAATGAGACTGACCGATTGTTGTCAGAAAAGCTCTCCAAATTGAGATTGGACGATCTGAATGTGGAGGAAAAACAGGTGATAGGACAATTGTGTGAGGAGTAGGTATAAGGACATTTTTTACTGTAAAGAAATTCCTTTATCATTTACGAATCAAGTAAAGCATAACATTAGGACAGTTAACGAGGACCCAGTTTTTATTAGAGCTCATAGGATGTCCCCGGTTCAAACCGAGGAAATTAGAAGGCAGGTCGAAAAAATGTTAAAGGACGACGTAATCCAGGAGTCACATTCTCCTTGGAGAGCTCCAGTCCATTTAGTCCCTAAAAAGGTCAATATGTCAGGACAACAAAAATGGCGTATGGTGGTCGACCATAGACGCCTTAATGACGTCACGGTCGATGACAAGTACCCTTTGCTAAATATAAATGACTTGTTCGATATGTTAGGAAAAAGTGTTTATTTTACCACATTAGATCTGGCTAGCGGATACCATCATATTGAGGTGGACCAACAGGAAAAAGCAAAATTGGCGGACACATTCATTGGCCGGTGAAAAATTCGCCATTTATTGGATAAAATGCCAAACGCACATTCAACAAATCTTCGCGCTCTTGTGAGTCTGTAGTTAAATGTACGTTTTATTTGATCAAGCTGATGACCTCCAAATGGACGAAGCAAGTGATAATGCAAAGCAAAGGCTTCGTCCGCAACGAACACATATGGCAAATCGTACTTAGTCAGTTCCAGGCAAACGTGTTGCATCGGGTAGATTTAACCCGTTGTTTGTTAATTTTTTCCAAAATGGGGTCTCTTTAAACACACTGGAATCACACTCCTTTCCGTAGGCGCCAACGTCAACAAATATAAAGTTGTAATCGCTATCTACTACTGCCATCAAAACTATAGAAAAAAAATGTTTGTAACGGTTCAGGTTCAAATACTAGCATTTTAGGTCGGGGTCGGTTCAGTTTAAATCGGGGGTTTTTGTAAATTTTGAATTTAATTATTATTATTTATTTATTTTCAGGGAAAATGGTGATGAAGAAGTGGACTAATATGAAAGATAGTTGGATAAAATATGACAAAAAAATTAATGAATGTAAGTCTGGTTCTGCAGCAAAAAAAATAAGAAAATATATGTTCTATGATGAAATGATGTTCCTAAAAAAAATTGTTGAGCATCGCAAGACCGTGTCTAACATGACTGAACATGTTAATGATTCTAGCCTCAGTAATGAAAATATTGATAGTGCAGCTGCAGTCCTAAATCAATCAAGCTCGGGAAACACTGAAAGGAGTGAGACGCAAAGGGCTAAAAAAAAAAGAAAAAATGAACTAAGTGAAGTTGACATTAGGTTTATGAAGTTTATGGATTCAGCAGAACGAGATGAGAAAGAGAAAAGCCGTAGTATGAACTTTTTTATGGGAATCGCTGATACAGTTGACAAGTTTAGTGATGAAAATATGATAGACTTCCAGTTTCAAGTAATTTCAATAATTAAAATGATTCAACAAAGACAGTGTACTCAGTATACACCTACATCAAGAAACCAATGGGATCAAGGCCATCAAGGATATCTAAGTGGTACAGCATCCTCAAATGCGCAATCGTCAACATATGGATATTCTACAGCTACTAGATCGGGCTTTGGAATAAATCGTCCACAGACGTCTTCTCATGATTTTGGACACGGTTCTGGTTTCGAGCCAATCCACTTCCGACCTGAATCGCAATTATCTGCACATAGTGTAAATGCGGAAAGTATCTCGGCAGATTCTCAAGGTTCTATTGAAGACGAATTCGATTTTAGTACCACATTCGAATAGCACATTCAGCGTAGTGTATTATTTAATTTGCTTGTTCTTAAAGTAATAATTAATAAGATTTGATAATAAGTAATAATTTTGTTTGTGTGCAATAAACAATTTTAAACTAAAATATGTCATTTAATTTTGTACCTACTTACCTCAGAGTTACAGCCAATCTTTCTGCGGGCGATATACTCTCTCGCATAAAAGTATCTTGATGTTTTAGTTTCTGGGATAATTTTTGGAGCAAGTTGTCGAATGTAGTTTTCTGCATTCTAAAATAATTGTAAAACTTGTCTTCATCTTCTCTCAATTGATTCTTGACAAGTGTATGAAACGCGCCATATTCCTCCCTTTTTTTCTAAAATCGGATGTATCCAAAACCTTACTTCCCTTTTTTTTTCTATTTTCTTCTTCCTATATATGTAATAAGCAACTATAATTATTTTTTTCGTAAGAAAATTCATGACGCAGCACGTCCTACAACAGCGCTAGAAAAAGCGCTACTAACCAGTACTTAGCCAATGTCTCGCGCGGTGATTTTGCCGTGTCATGTACAAGCTAGCACGTTTTTTCAACCGTACGGCTTACACACCGTACGGTTGAACAACCGTGTAATCGACAAGAGGCCTCAGAATTGTCAAGTTGGAAAAACCGTCTAAAATTAAAGGGGCAACACCGTCATATGCCGGTAATTCCCCATTCCAGATATAGTCAACCTTTTTGATCAGCTGTTAAATTACTTTGCACGATGTTAGTTTTGCGTTTATTTACTTACTTATATTCTGCTGATTATAATAAGTTATATATAAAAAAAAACGTGTGTAGCAAGGAGAGTTGTTGGATTGTCTTTAAAAATAATATCGAGTTTTAATTTTATATTTGACTAACTGTTGCTCGCGGTTTAGTCCGCTTAGTCATCGTTAATCGCTATTCCCTCGGGAACTTCCGGGACTCAAGCTATATCCATACCAAAATTCATCGAAATTGGTATAGTGGTATAGCCGTGAAAACGTAACAGACAGACAAACAGAATTATTTTCACATTTATAATATTACTGCGGAATAAATGTGTTACGAGATATGAGATCCGAAAGCCTTTAAATATTGTGTCTGCCTCTAACTTTCCAAGGGTTGCAGTTTGACTGTAACATTGAATGTAAATTGTTTTAAACGAGATACTATCATAGGTTTGAGAATAGAAACTAACAACGTGTGTTGCCCTCTTATTTCTTAAAATCCTTGGAAGTCCAGAGGTCTTATTTTATTAGTACTACGATATGATATATTATTCCTGAACGTAACGTAAATTAAGGGCCAAACTATACCAACACCTGGTAAGGATAATACGACCGTATTACTTGGGGCCAGCGCGGCAGGCGAAAAAACACCACCATTGATCATTTTCAAGAGTAAGTATGTATGGGACTCATGGACTTCTCCCGATGCCTATCCCGAGACAAGTTATGCTGCGACAAAAAAATAGATAAATATTTAGGTTAACGCTCAGTTTAGTCGTTATTTTGTTCTAAGGAAATGTAAATGGAATATAATACATTATGCGTGGTCTAACAATGCTGTGACTAGTCGGAGTTACTTAAATAAGTTGTTTTTTGCAGACAAACATGGCTAGAAACTACAAGAGAAAATCGAATAGAGGATCTTATAACAAAGCTGATTTGCATTCAGCTGTGCAGGCAGTTCGAAATGGTAATTTAAGTGGATACAAAGTATCGAAACTATACAAAATTCCACGGATGACGATAATGGACCATGTCTACAACAAAAGACAATCAAATACACCAGGGAGAAAGACTGCACTGCCTTTGGACATAGAAAGCAACATTGCTTCCTGTCTTCACATAATGGAGAGATACGGATTTGGAATGAGCAGAACCGAGGTTGCCAATATTATTGGAGAATATGTTAATCAAAATAACTTATGAACACGTTTCAAGAACGGTATACCAGGAAAGGACTGGTTGGAAGGTTTTCAAAATAGGCATAACCTGTCAGTTAAAAAACCTCAAGCGGTTGAATACGCTCGAAAAACAGCTGTGGACCCTCTTGTCGTTTATGGATACTTTGATCTCTTAAAAAAAACCATAACAGAATTAGGTTTGCAAGACAAACCTAACGCCATTTGGAACTTGGATGAAACAAGTTTTTCAAAGGACCCGTCAAAAACAAACATAGTTGGCCTTAAAGGCCATGCAGCGACCAGAACTATATCAACACCTGGTAAGGATAATACGACCGTATTACTTGGGGCCAGCGCGGCAGGCGAAAAAACACCACCATTGATCATTTTCAAGAGTAAGTATGTATGGGACTCATGGACTTCTCCCGATGCCTATCCCGAGACAAGTTATGCTGCGACAAAAAATGGTTGGATGGAGTGAAGTATTTGAAGCTTTCTTCAAAAAATATTTTTTGCCGGCGATAGGTGACCAGCGCCCTGTCTTACTAATTTATGATGGCCACGCTACCCATGTAGGGATAAATATCATAGAAGCAGCACGCAAGGAAAACATAACAATGTAAGGGTGCAACCTGCTTTATGTTAGACAGGTGTGTGCGAGCGAGATAGACAATAACAGTAACCCCGTGTGCGAAAGAGAATAAAGAGTCTTGATTAAAATGGCTTCCATGGTTTTATTCTTACTTTACATGGCGCTTCGGTAAATAAATCTTTAAAAATAGATTTTGGAACAGAAGTTCAAAAATAATATGTTTAATTGAAAGTATTTAGTCTGTGTGATGTAAATCCGTTGAAGTTTAGTTTGTTTCGCGAGTAATTTTTCAGCTGGAGATGGATTAAAAAAAGTGATGCAACGTTGTAGCATGCACGTATAGCATGTCTATTATTGCTACGTTAAAGCAGTAAAAAGGCAAACGTAAGCGCCTAACGTTAAAAAACGAACGCAACGCTGGGTATTTTGTTATTTTTCAGCAGTTACAGAAATAAAAGTTACGAACAAAAAACTTATAAAGGTACGCAATTTCAAATATCGAAATGGTATCCACCAATGAACGAGATTTGGAGCAATATAATGTAACAGAGCTCAAGGATGAGTTACGCATTCGATGTTTACAAGTATCAGGCAACAAATCAGACCTAATTAAAAGATTGGTGAAGGATAACTTAGTGAGGTCGCAAGATCAAGAAGCATTGGCTATACTTAAGGAAGAAAGAAGTCGAAGAGTATCAAAGGACATAGAACTTAAGGACATGCAAAAGAACTTAGAACAACTTAAGGTACAGCTTTCAACATTACAGAACCAAAATATAGGTATGCCAAGTCATAATGAACAGGAACCAGGTACGTCAATTTTGTCTCAGCAATCACAAAGCTTAGAAAGTGCAACTTTGTTACATATTTTATCCCAAATAGCAAGTACACAAGAAAAACTAGTAAGTCAACCAACCTTTCAAGTTTTTTCTACCAGCGATACTAGCAATGCTATACCGTTAATTGAGGGAAACAAGATGGATAACGCTAGTAATTGGATATGTCAAGTAGAACGCGTAGGAAATTTGGCTAATTGGACGAAAAAAAAAATGCTTGTCAATGCATCAATGAGGTTACGGGGTGCAGCTAATGATTGGCATAAGGCAGTTGGCAAATATATTGAAAATTGGGATGAATGGAAAATGAAATTAATGGATAGGTTTAATATTAAAATGTCGTTTGCAGAATTCATTACCTTCCAAGGGAAAAGGCTGTTGAGAGTAACGGAGACCATTACTGAGTATATTTATAGTAAGAATGCGTTGTTTGAAAAATCTCCCACTAGAATAACAGAGTTAGATAGAGTGTCGTTGATTCTTGAAGGCATTACAGATCACCGTTGGTCAATACCACTAGCAACACACTGTTGTCAAACAGTCGAAGATCTCCTCAATCATGCATCAGCGTTGGACAACATAAGAAAGGTTTCACCGAGAGAAATATTTCATGGTGTTGAGAAAGCAGGTACGTATCACATGCAATCTTCACACACATACAACAATGGAAAGTCAAGCAATTTCTATACCCAAGTTTAACCCGGAAACAGGCAAGGAACAAGACCAAACATGTTACAGGTGCAAGCAAAAAGGACATATCTCTTATAATTGTAAGCAACCAAACACAGTTAAAGTTGAGCAAACAAAGACAACATTCAGTAATAATTTGCAGAGTTTTAAGGGTAAACAGCAGGTGAGTTGTATACAAAATAATGAGCCTAATGTTACTTTAATTCCAGTGACAGTTAATGATTCATTACCACTTAAAGCACTTCCAGATTCAGGATCAGTTATAAGTATTATTGATAAAAACTAGTTACCAGAGGATATTCAAGTACACCCATGGCAAAAAGGAAGTTTCAAGGCTGCCGGCAAATTAATTACACCAGTAGGATGGATGACAGCACGTATGCAAGTAGGTAAAATTGATTATGTTATGCCCCAGATTGCCATTTGTGATAATTTGCCAGTACCTATGATAATTGGCAAGGATTGGCAATTAGCTGTTTATGCTAGAATAATATTTGACCCAGATGGTGAAGTTTGCATAATTACACCAACACATACTGAATATTTCCCCTCAATTACTAAAGAAAGTAACACATTAGCCTGTTGTGTAAGCTTAAAAGAAACAAACCCAATAATAATGCCAGAATCAAGAGAAAAAGTAATGAAACTTGTAGAAGAATATAATGATATTTTTAAAAGTACCTAATTCAAATGATGTAGGAAAATTTCCAGACTTCGAATTAGAAATAAATTTGAAACATGAAAAACCTATCAGCTGTAAGCCATACAGGCTACCTAAACCAGAAAGGGTATTTTTGAAAGAAACAATAGAAAAATGGTTAGAGCAAAAAATATGTAGATTGTCAACATCACCATATGCTGCACCAATGTTTGTGGTGCAACAACCGTTTCATGAAACCACTCCATATAGACCAGTTGTAGATTATTCGAAAACAATAAATCCAATAACAATAGTAGATGCACAACCAATTGAAAGGATGGAAGATATTGTTACAACCATGTCACACTATGTTTATAAATTTAAATTAGATATTTTTCATGCATATCACAACATTTGCATCAGAGAGGCTGATATATTTAAGACTGCAGTAATTACTCAAGATTACCATGTCGAATGTTTAAGGGTTATGTTTGGATTAGTTGGAGGTCCAGCGATAATGTCAAAAGTAATAAAGTCAACTTATGGTCAGCTTTATAGTCAAGGAGTAAGGGCATATTTTGATGACATTTGTGGAGGAAATAATTCAATTCAAGAGTTTATTGAATTATTAAGAAAAGTATTTCAAGTTACACGTGAAAAGATTTTGAAACTTAAGAGATCTCTTCCAGTCAACCTTTGAGCGATTGAGATATAAAAAACATAGTATCCATAGATTGTTTAAAATTACTTTTTTTCACGGGTCTAACGCAAATAAATAGCGTAAGTAATTAATAAATTACAGTAGTTTTAAATATGTAAGTAATTATGAAATTTGAAAGTGTATTTTGTGTGTATTTTGAACTTGTGATGTGTTTTTATCGCGTAATAATATAAATGTATCAACAATATCACAGATGCCGATGACTGCTGCTGAGAAGCAAAAAAAGAATCGGGAAAAGTTAAAAAAAGAAAACCCAGAAATAAAAAAGAAGGCCAACGAAAGATCTGCTAGACACTATCAGAAAAAAAAGTGTACTTATAATGAAGAAGATAGAGAAAAATTACGTCGAAAATGGAAAGAAGACAGAAGAAAGGCAAAAGGTGAAAAAAGTGCACCACAAAATGAGCCATCAACATCACAACCTGCGAGTAAAACAGAAGGTGACGACTCATTTATTCACAATAATATACAACGCCGCACCGAACGCAGGCTGAGACGAGAAAATGCAGAATTGCGTTTACGGCTAGATAGGTTGGACAAACGATTCAAAAATCTCCAGAAAAAAATCAGCAGACAACAGGAAAAAATGTATAAGATGCAGAAAGAATATGAAAATGTATTAGCTCAATTAACAACGAAAAAGAAAACAGAAGATATATTTATGAAAGAAGTAGAAGAAAAGACACCATGAAAAAAAGTTGCAGAATTCATAAATATAACTATTCCTGACATTGAAACACCGAAAAAGGAAGAAATCAAGAAAAAACTTTTAGAGCATGATATATTGACGGTATCATTAAAAGAACAATTTAAAAGTGCAAATAATGCAGAAAAAAAAATTCTGAAAAAAGTGTTAGTGATATTGTTAAAAAATATAAACACAAATCAAAAATGAGGATATATCTGGGATTAAAAAGCAATTTGAAAAAATACAGGAACCAGAAAGTTAAAAGCAGTTTATTAAAACACAAAATTGAGAGGTTTTTTAATAAAGACGACGTTAGCCGTGCTACTGCGGGCAAAAAAGAATATAGGACATTTAAAAAAATTAAGCGTCAGAAGAGATATTTAGTAGATAAACTTAAAATACTACATAAAAAAATTATATCGGAAGAGGGCCCGATCAGTTTCAGTACATTTAAGCAGTGCATTGAGCTAATACATACAGTGCCACATATATGTAAAGAAAACCACCTTATGTGTGAGTGCTTTTATCTTTAGTTATGTTGGCCGCGTTAAGGCTTAATTTCTTAATGACGCAGTCATCGAAGAATGGGGCAACATTCCACAAGAGGACATCGTAAAGTTGTTGCGATCAATGAAAGACCGTTTAGAGGCAGTGATAAGGGCAAGGGGGGGTAACACTAGGTTTTAAGTTAATTTTAGGCACTTTTTGTAAAAATTTGTTTTCCATTTATTGTTGTAAATTTAAACTTGAATAAACATTTTTTAACTGTTCGCAATGTTATTTCCTTTAATTTTTGACCCCAAGGAAAAATCCTTTTTTTTTTAATTTTCCTAAAAAACACTTTATTACCTTTCAAATGATACCTAACAATCATATTGTTATCCTTGATCAAATAGGGTTTAAAGTCGGTTGAAATTATTTTCCGAGGAGGGGCGATATTTTTGACGCCGAATGTATGTAGGCGCTGTCATAATCTGTGGTTTCGTGGTGACATTTGATGTAATAGAAGAATGACTTTTATTTTATGTGAGAATTCCCTAAAAGCGTAGAGAAATAATATAAGGGCTTAAAATGTTGTTTCTTTCGTTTTTACAGGAAAGTGTACTTTTGTTTAGTGAATAATGTAATAGGTTTATTATTCTAAGTACGAATTATAAATAAATCTTACGTTTTTACGGAGAAACCTAATTTAGTCTTTATTTTACCCATGAACAAGAAGTCCATCTCTGAGTCCATCAAGAAGTCAACCTCAACTTTTCCATTTTCGCGTTCATACAATATTATATTTGAAGAAAACAAGATTTTCTGCAAATATAATATTGTATGAACGCGAAAATGGAAAAGTTGAGGATTGATTTTGTCGTTAAGGTGACAGCAGACGGAAAATCTAATATTATCTGCATAACCTCAATAACCACAACGGATAGACAGTGTTTTGCAATACCAGCGGAGTGCCAACCTGCAAATCTGCACCAAGAAATTACAAAGACTTCAAACTATGCCAAGGTAAGACAATCATTAACTAAAAGACATCAAACAAGAAAAATATGGATATCTTTGACCGATATATCAAAAATATATTTGGATGAAGAACAAAACTTACAGTTAAACAATTTATACCTAGAAGAAATATTGGAAGAAACTAATAATGCTGAACCATCACCTAGTGTCTCAAACCAAACATTGGAAAAACTGCTTGAAGATAAACAAATTAAATCTGAAACTAAAAATTTGGGGAAAATTGCAAATGATTTCGTGATTGAGAAATTTACTGGAAAAAACTCTAATGCTTACCAGTGGATAAAGGATTTTAATAAGGAATGTGAACGTTTCCAAATTAACAAAGACAAAGAAATTTGAAATTTTGAAAAAAAATCTCGAGTATTTTAGCGTTGATTGGTACTCGTGCATGCTAATAAAACTCTCAGTGGATTCGGAATGGGATAAATGGGAGAAAAACTTTTGTGAGACGTTTTCAAACAAAGGATGGTCACCTATTAGATATGCTCTTGCCTTTAAATATCAAGCAGGTTTGTTACTAGAGTATGCTTTAAAAAAAGAAAAACTGTTACTGGAAGTAAAGAAATCAATAGATACTGGGACACTTATAGACCTAATAGCATTTGGCTTACCTAATTATGTAGCCGATAAAATTGACAGATAATCTTTACAAGGAACGGAAGATCTCTACAATGAAATGGGAAGATTGGAACATTTGTTGAAAAGATTAAATATGACAAAAAAAGTATTATACAACGTGTTACAAATTACCCCGTAAAAAATATAATAAATTATCAAAGCCAAAAATATTGTCAACCCTAGTAAGCTGTCATGTCAGGGAACCGGAGTTAGCATAGATTATTTAATGGTTTTTCTGTTTTTCATCCACAAAGGTTTAATACTACGATGTCATTATGCTTAAAGTACTGGCTTTAAAAAACGTCAAGACGGAATAAAAATAATGAGATGTGGTAGAAGTAGTCGCGGGCGGGGCAGTCGTGGTAGAAGTAGCCGGGGACAGGACAGTCGTGATAAAAGTAGCTGCGGCCGTTGTAGAAACGTTACTATTGAAGACGAAATTGATATTTCGCTAAATAACAGTCGTGAATGGCAAGCTAAAAACTTTGCTCCCCCAATTAGACCTCTGTCTGAGCCGTCTTATGCTCCGATTGATACTACAAATTTTACGAATGAGCAATATTTCCAGGAGTACATCAATGACGAGATTATAAATCCGAAGGTGGAAAAAACCAACCAAATGTTTATATATAAAACAGGCAAGTCACTTTATTTGACTTACGTTGAGTGTAAAACATTTCTTGGTATCACAATGATGATGTCTTGTTTAAACTATCCATACATTAGAATGTACTGGGAAACAAGATGGCGTATCGCTTTGATAGCTGATGCTATGACACGGGACCGCTATTTTCAGTTGAGAACTACATTAAAAGTTGTTTTTGATCCAGATATTAATCACAAAGAAAAAATACGCGACAGGCTTTGGAAGGTGAGGCCTCTCATCACTCGAATATTGCAGGGCTGCCATAAGGAAGTAAAAGAGCAGCATATCTCGATTGATGAAGGCAGTTGCGGCATCAAACAGTACTGTCCAAATAAACCGAACCCTGTTGGCCTTAAAGCATTTGCGCTCGCAAACCCAAACGGGATTGTTTGTGATTTTACTGTGTATCAGGGGGACGCCACTAATCCAGAGGACAGGGCTGCAGGATTTGGGCTCGGAGAAAGTGCAGTTGGTTCTCAACTTAACACGTACCCTAGTTCCCGGTCACGTGCTGTACTTTGACTGATACTTTACATCTGTAAAATTAGATGAAGAGCTAATCAGGCGAGGGTTTCAGTGTGCGGGTACACTAATGAAAAACGGGATTCCTAACGCTTTGAAGACTGAATTACCTGATGACAGAGAAACGAAGAACCAAGGCAGAGGATTTATTGTCGTTTTTGTAAACTCCAGTGACTCTGTAGCTGTTACGAAATGGTATGACAATAAACCAGTTACACTGTTGTCTACAGTTTACGGCATAGAACCTGAGGATGAATGCAGAAGGTGGTGCAAAAAAGACAAAGAATACCAAAACATACGAAGTCCAATAGTTGTAAAAAACTACAACAATAATATGGGTGGGGTAGATTTAGCTGATCACATGCTGGCGGTATGTCCATCTCGAGCAAGAACCAACAAAATGGTTACATTTCTTGAGGTCGACTGATCGTCGAACTGCAAAATGCAAAATATGCAAAAAAATATTAAAATCAGTAGGAGGCAGTACGTCCAGTATGCGAAGCCATCTTAAGACTGCCCATGGAATTACGGCAACGACTACGTCATCTATGACCGACTCGGCAGCAGCTACAACAACACTAACTACTGATGATGCAGGTCCATCTGCAAAGAATACTAAAATTGATTGTTACTTCAAAAGTTATCAGTCGATGGATTGGACAGTTTCACGAATGGTATGTCTAGATGGAATACCATTCAGAGTATTTGCGAGTTCCGCTGACCTCCGTCGGCTTTTTAAAAACAAAGGTGATAAGTTACCCTCGTCAGCAAATACCATAAGAAAAATTGTGTTCAATAGAAGCGAAGCAGTTAAAGAAGAAATAATATATTTTATTTTATTTATTTATTTATTTATTTATTCAAAGAAATTACACAGCATTACAGTAAAGACTAAAGCACTGTGAATTTTAGAAGAAAACAAAAATAGTATTAACAGAGTGACAAAACAGTAAACAATAAAAATAATATAACATTAATAAGTTAGGAGACAGTTGAAGGCCGTGCATCCATCTTCACACAAAACCTCAGACATTCATCACGCACCATCGCCCATCTACTCGCAAACACATCGACATTAGGAGCCCCATCCAAAAACACATTCAGGAGTTGCAGAGCACGGACTAGCGGCGATTTGCGGCGGAACATGGTCCGTGCTGCCGGCACCGCCAGTAAAGGGTACTTGCGTTTCCGATAAGCGTATTTCGTCACAGGGGGAACTTGCAGACGCACCAGTTGGGATACTAAAACCGGACAATCTGAGTCCCCCCTCAAGATACCGCAAGCCATAGATGTAAGCACGAAGTTTCGCCTTACTTCCAGGGAGAAGAAGCCCAAGGTTCCCAAAAGGAATTTTGTTGGGTACAAGAATGGGTAGTACCCGTACACTTTTTTGTACAGGAAGCGCAAAAATGATTTCTGAACTTTTTCCAGCAGTAAGATGTATGACGCTTCATGGGGATTCCAAACAGCTGAGGCTGTCTCCAGCTTACTTCTCACGAGAGCGGTGTAGAGAAGCCTTATGGCCCTGGGATCATCAAACTCCCTGGCGTTGCGGACAACAAACCCAAGTCTGCGGTAACAATTTGCTGCAAGCATTGTCATGTGCTCATGAAAATTAAGGTGGGAGTCTAGTACAACCCCCAGGTCTCGTATCGATGTGACACGGGTGATGGGTTCCGAACCCAACAGATATGGTCTACACAGGGGACTACGCGCTCTACTGAAGGTAATAACGGCACACTTGAATATAATATGAATTCAATAAATTGAAACCAGCTGGAATCAAATTCTCACTTTCCATGGATGAATGAACTTCCTCCGCTAACAAGCGTTATATAAACGTTACTGTACATTCATCGAATATAAGTAACACGAAATCTTTTCACAATATTGTGCTCATCAGAATATGGGGCTCCGCTTCAGCTACGATATGTACAGTCAGCTGCAGAGATAAGTATACCCCCCTGCATAGGAAACTTGTATACAGGAGGGTATACTTATCTCTGCAGCTGACTGTACTCAACTTCTAACAACACGGTTAGAAGAATTTCACTTAAGCGTAGACGACATTGTTGGACTTACGACAGACGGTGCGAGTGTTATGGTTAAATTAGGGCGTAATTTACCGATTTATCATCAACTTTGCTATGCCCACCGCCTGCAGTTGGCAATTATAGATGTCCTATTTAAGATTCAGCCATTCAGAATTTTATAACATTCATTAAGTGCAAATATTTTTTTTTTAAGTAATAACATGGGCGCTGCGCGTAACGGCCAGTTTCAAACAGCTCCGTGATTGTTTATTATTTATTAAAGTTAAAATAAACACAAGTGACAGAAAATGAGTAAATATTGATTAAGAGAACCGAACACAGTGTAATAAATTTATCGAATTACAATGGCACCATCAAAGGCGAAATCGATTACAACAAGTGCTGCAGCGGTTACCAGGTTGGTGGACGTCATTTCGAATTTAAAAACTGAGATATCGGAGATGAGAGAGGTGATATTAAATGCTGTCATGATGTTATACGTGAACAAAAGAGGCTACTTACATATCAGAATGGGTGCATAGACACAATCCTTGGCATTCTCATGAACCAAAACCTAGCACCACTTAAACCACAAAACCTGTCACTCAACGAGTCCGGAACTCACGGTATGGTCTTCATAAGTAAGTGATGTGCAGGGAGCCTCCTTGCCGGCAGCTAGCACTGCCGCACCGTTATCTACTCCTGCGCCGCCGGTACCGGCAGAGACGGAGAACTGTGTGGCACCCAGAAGGCATCCATCTCGTTCGCGCTGTGTGCAGACCGCCGGGACCACCAAGGATGGGTTCCACGGACTAGACAACACTACGACGGTCGTGTCTGCAGCTGTTGACAATGCCGCGGCACCACCGCCGCCGGCTCTTCCAGGGACCTCTCAGCCACGAGCCCCCGGCCCCGTGGGACTCCGCGCGGCTCCCCCGCAGGTCATCAGCCTGCACGTATTGAACCTGAGCGCCGACACCACTGCAGAGGACGTTCTTCAGCACGTGCAGACTAAGATGGGTGTCGCGGCGCCTGTGTGCGAGCAGCTGGTGGTCACGCGAAGCAACTACTCTTTGTTTCGCCTGGATGTCCCGGCCGCAAAGTTGAAGAGTGTAAGAAATAGTCAGAACTGGCCGGAAGGAGTGTCTGTACGTCCATTCAATGTTGTGCAGGCAAAAAACTTAGAAGCGGAACGAGTAACATCAAAACTGAGGCAAACGCAAAATTTATAGTTATTCACCAAAATTTTAGATCACTATGCCGTAAAACATCGCTGTTAGAGATATTATGTAGTACAGAAAAACCGGATGTACTTGGTTTGAGTGAAGTTTGGTGCAAGAAAAGTGAAATTGAACGAGTGAGGTTATGTGGGTACGCGCTGGCTAATTCATACTGCCGCACGAACATCGCGCATGGCGGAGTCGCGCTATATATACGTGAAAGTATAGGTTATAAACCCTCCAAGAAAACTACTTATGGCAAAAAAAACAATTTGAATATTTGCACTTTCAACGTAAGATCATTATCGTCAGCAGAAAAACTTATCGAGTTAAAGGCAGCACTACAAAACATCAACCACGACATATTAGGATTGAGGGAAGTTCGTCGACTAGGAGAGAACATTATCGAAGATGACGATTACATCATGTACTACTTAGGTAAAACCAAAGGCCTGTACGGCGTCGGCTTCCTAGTCAAGAAAAGGTTCAAAGAAAATATTAAAACATTTAACGGAATTTCGGAGAGAGTATGTGTACATGAAATAGAACTAGAAAGCTTACTCTTTGCAATAATACAGGCGTACGCACCTACAGAGAGCTCATCTCAAGAAGGCATTGATATTTTCTACGATGACCTGGCAAAAGCTCATGACTCTATCACCACAAAATACATAATTTCTATGGGTGATTTCAACGCACAGATTGGGATACCCAAACAACATGAGCATTCAGTTGCTGGCAAATATGGCTTTGGGAATAGGACCATTCGTGGCGATAGGCTCATCCAATATGCATATGAATACAATATGAAAATAATTAATACCATGTTCTAGCTAAAAGAAATCAACAGGTGGACATGGATCTCTCCAGATAGAAATACAAAAAATGAGATCGATTATATAATGACCACAAAACCACACTTATTTTCTAAGTATGAAGTACTGACCTCATTCCCCTTCGGATCTGACCATAGACTGCTAAGAGCAATAATTAACGTACAATCAAGGAAAAAGAATAGACACAACTTTTCCAACATATCAACGACGCTAAAAACATTGAAGGAGCAAGACACATACCTTAAAAATCTAAACATTTATATACCACAACTTATAACAACGTCCGAAAATTATAAAGCAGAAGAATACTGCTTAAAAATAATGCACTCCATAACTGAGAGCGTAAAAAATATAAAAAGAAATAAAATATGTACAGTCTTGTCAGAAAAGGCGCTTGAGCTCATGAAAGAAAGAAACAGCCTACAAAATAAGCCAAATCTGAACAGGACAGATAAAGAAAACTTGAAAAAACTATATAAAACTACGAATAAAGAAATAAGACGGTGCTATGATACCTACAGAATAAACACTATACAAAGACACCTCGAAAAATCCAGATCAGCCAAAAAAGGATTTAAAGAACTAGACAGGTCAAAAAAATGGATTCCATCACTCCGGCCCGGCGATACCAAATGCAATTCACGAATGGAGATTATTAATACAGCTACGGAATTTTATGCTAACCTTTATAGCCAACCAGACTCACAACAAGAAACTGATGTCGCTTACCAATTTAGGGATACATCTTTTCCGGTTCAAGAGTTTACAGAGCCCGAAATTCTAAAACAAATAATTAAGCTTAAGCCCGAAAAAAGCCCGGGACCTGACGGAATTACCAACGAGTGCATCAAATTTGCGAGGACTCTGCTATTGACACCCATCACGCTACTATGGAACAAAATATTAAATGAAGAAACCGTGCCACCCTTATGGACAGTATCTGAGATCATTTTGCTATACAAAAAAGGCGATCCAGCAGACATAGCGAACTACCGCCCCATAAGCCTTATGCCCTGTCTTTACAAATTGTTTGCCGCTTGCCTGCTTGAAAGAATATCCTCAGACATTGACGCACACCAACCGATCGAGCAAGCTGGGTTTAGAAGCGGTTTCAGCACAACTGATCACATCCAAGTGGTCGATCAGGTGATAGAGAAATATTTAGAACTCCGTAGACCATTATATATAGCTTTTGTCGATTATAAAAAAGCCTTCGACACTATATCACATGGCAGTATCTGGGACGCATTAAAAGAACAAAATATAAATGAAAAATACATAAACATCTTGAAAAACATTTATGCTAATAGCTCAAGTAGAGTAAAATTAGATAGAACAGGCACAAAAATAGACATAAAAAGAGGTGTGAGACAGGGCGACCCGATTTCTCCAAAACTGTTTATAGCCGTCCTACAATATATAATGGAAAAACTACCCTGGTCTAAGCAAGGCATCAACATGAATAGGAACTTTTTAAGCCACCTCAGGTTCGCCGACGACATCATCCTGTTCGCAGAAAACCCAGCACTGTTAAATAACATGATAAACGACTTGCACCACGCCAGTATAAAAGTGGGACTGGAAATGAATCTCGATAAAACGAAAGTTATGACTAATCATCAAATGGCCCCCATCGTAGTAGACAACATCCCTCTCGAGTTTGTACAAAAGTATATCTATTTAGGCAAACAGATCTCTTTTAGCAAGGAAAGAAATATAGAAGAAATAGACAGAAGAATAGGGAATGCCTGGAAGAAGTACTGGGCGCATAAAGAGATATTCAAATCCAAACTCCCTCTACCGGCCAAAAAGATAGTTATGGACTCAGATATACTACCATGCCTCACCTACGCCTGCCAAACTTGGGTATTTGATCTCAAAACAAGAAACAAAATCAGTACTACTCAAAGAAGAATGGAGAGAAGTTGCCTAGGTTTAAAATTAAAAGACAAGGTGAGAAATGTGGTAATTCGCAAGAAAACCAAACTAACTGACGCTGTTACCTTCTCGCTAAAAAGAAAATGGAAGTGGGCAGGTCACGTGGCCAGGTACAGCGATGATAGGTGGACCATACGATCAGTAAGATGGACTGGACCACGAAGCACTAGAGCGAGAGGCCGGCCGCGTGTCAGATGGGCAGATGAAATAGTTGCCACGGCGGGTCGAGGTTGGCTAGCCACAGCTACAGACAGACAAAAATGGAACTTCTTGGAGGAGGCTTTTACCCGAAAGGGGTCCATACAAACTATTTAACTTATCTATACATTAAATTAAATTTTAATAAACATGTAAAATATATATACACTTAGCAATAACTTTGTGTGGAATCAAATAAAGCTTTATTATTATTATTTGTATGTCTTTACCAATTACGGGACTATGGGAGTCCCGGACCTTTGGAAGGCGTACATGGAGCCGAAGCCAACACGCAGAGGCCCTTTAGACAAGTTTAATTTAGTAAAGTTATGGGACACCAACCGGCGATTGTCCCTGAGTTCAAACTAAAGAAGTATGCTCCCACGGACAACCACCGGTCAGTGTAAAGACTATTTAAGAAGGATGGGAATACTTATAATAGGTCCTATGAATGAACTGATATGGATTGGTGAACTAGGCTATTGATGAAACTACGGCGCCTGCCTGGCCAATGCTAATTACTTTGGTTTAAATGGCAGGCGTTGACTCGCCAACTCAATGGAATGGACCTCCCGAAATAGCCACATATATATAGCAGCAGGGAGGCAACAGTTCCAGAGGGGCTAATGGTGGAGAGGTGCTTCTGGACTTTAAACGACCACAAGGTGCCCACTCGCCACTTATGCAACACATCCACCCTTCGAGCATATAGCTCTTGCGACTCCACTCTGACCGGCCAATAAAGGCAAGCCAGAGGTGAGGGTCTGTTCCTCGTCATTGCACACCGCAGCCGGCCGGTGAAGGCAAGCGTGAGGTGAGGCACAGGACCTACCCTCGGGAGCACTCAGGTCCGTGGTGTCGCCACTCACCACAGCTCGCCACTAGCTGCCCTGCGGCCTTATTATTATTATTATTATTATTATATGTCTTTACCAATCACGGGACTATGGGAGTCCCGGACCTTTGGAAGGCGTACATGGAGCCGAAGCCAACACGCAGAGGCCCTTTAGACAAGTTTAATTTAGTAAAGTTATGGGACACCAACCGGCGATTGTCCCCAAGGTGCCCACTCGCCACTTATGCAACACATCCACCCTTCGAGCATATAGCTCTTGCGACTCCACTCTGACCGGCCAATAAAGGTAAGCCAGAGGTGAGGGTCTGTTCCTCGTCATTGCACACCGCAGCCGGCCGGTGAAGGCAAGCGTGAGGTGAGGCACAGGACCTACCCTCGGGAGCACTCAGGTCCGTGGTGTCGCCACTCACCACAGCTCGCCACTAGCTGCCCTGCGGCCTTATTATTATTATTATTATTATTATATGTCTTTACCAATCACGGGACTATGGGAGTCCCGGACCTTTGGAAGGCGTACATGGAGCCGAAGCCAACACGCAGAGGCCCTTTAGACAAGTTTAATTTAGTAAAGTTATGGGACACCAACCGGCGATTGTCCCTGAGTTCAAACTAAAGAAGTATGCTCCCACGGACAACCACCGGTCGTCAGTGTAAAGACTATTTAAGGAGGATGGGAATACTAATAATAGGTTCTATGAATGAACTGATATGGATTGGTGAACTAGGCTATTGATGAAACTACGGCGCCTGCCTGGCCAATGCTAGAGTCTGTCTAATGAAAGCTGAACCTGGGAAAAAGCGGCAAATTCAAAAAATCTTGATATGGTATTACCGATCAATGAAGGAATAAACGATATTGATACTTTTATTATTTTATTTATTTTGGTGGGCACAAAGGAAGAGGAAACGCGTACTATATTTTCATATATATTATTACGAGCGCTATATTTTGATGAAAAGCACTTTAGGTAAAATACGATGACAGTGACTGGAGCACATTTGGTTTTTCGAAATATATTTGACATGAAAATATAGTGATCTGCACGTGTAGCACAAGTTGTATTTTCTCGCTTGTCGCTCTGTGCGTCTCTATCGTAACAGACTAGATAGTAAGGGAGATCCGAGCGACAAACAAGTCACGAGCAACTTGTGCTAGTCGTGCTGTTGATAGATTTCATTGATACGAGAGGTTTTCGTCTGTGTCGCACACAGCATAATAAAACAATGATGATGAGGAATATTATATTCAACCTTTTTAATAAAGTAATTAGAGGTAACATTATTCTCATCACCCTTACACCTCTATCTAACGACAATTATATCTTGGAGAAGAAGCGCCGCAAGAAACTCCAGCAGATCATTTTTTCCAATCATAAAATACAATTATTCTTAAAAGTAACATTACAAGGTAGTAAAGTAATTAATAATTATTTCTAACAACACAAACTTAGTCGTTACAAATGTACGCTCAATAACATTGAGTAAATTAAAAATAGTCACTAGGAGAACAACATGACGAGGTCTCTACGTCAGGAACGATAACTAAAATAACTAACTGGAAAACAGGTTCTTGCAAGCGTGAACAGACAGGACCCCACTGACAACACCGGCCTTGTGAGGTCGCTTTTTTCCGGGAGTACTAAAGACACCGTTGTTTAATTTTCCCTCATTACTTATTCTTTTTAAAGATGAAACACTGATATCTGTAAGAAGAAAGAAAGTGTTAAATAAACAGAACACCATTTAGAAATACATTGTGTGGTTGCGCAGTACAGCCCCATTGTACAGTCCGACAGCCCTAAAAACATTTGGGTTTAGGTGAAATGAAATTGCATCGGTGAGGTTCTAATCGCAACGGTTTAAGAACAAGGAAGACTCATATAACCCGAACATCTTTTATATCTGGCCAATCAAAAATGACATTAAATAAATAGATAAGGTACTAAAGTGTACACATATTTATGAAATCGACTGTACAGTGTACATTTGGTTCATAAACAACAAAATGCTGTTTGCTCCGCACACAGAAAATACATATCAAATAATATGTTTATGATATCTTTTAACTAAACACCTCCTTATTGTTTTATTGAAACTATGAGTGTCAGTTACATTAATCATCTGTCTATTAAATTAATTTAATAAAATTGTGAATGCTAAGAGATTCAACATGATATAGGGACAGACAATAGGTACCTACACCTATTATATAGGGAAAGACAATGATAATTTTAGTAATTACCGGTCATTGAAGATACTTCTTCCAAATATTTCGTCTGAGTCTGGCAGGCTAACTCAGTTTCCTCAACCTCTTTCAGCTGCTTTACGTTTTCCAGCACACTTTTGTCAACGTGCACGTCCAGGTTTTCTGAAACGAATTTAATTTCGTTTAATTTCTTAATCTCATCGTATAATAGACAGAAAAAGGTAAATTAAACTTAGGATTGCACATAGAGAAATAAGAAGTATCAAAATGAACATGCCGTACTAAAGCCGTACTAACCTATAAATTTGGTCACCGTAACTAAACAATTAATTTTTTGCATCAATAATGCTTTTCTTTCTTCTTGTTTTTCTTTGTACTTCTGTATAATAGTATACAGAATCTCCCGGACACCGCCTCTTATCGTCGACGGCATGATTACTCCGTATTTTTATCAATTTAGATCTCGAATTGACAAGTTTTAACAACAACAAAGTCCAAACGTCATATTAAATAGTGTTGCCAGACTCGTCAGCCAAGAAAAATCCAGGTTCAGCTTTCATTAGACAGACTCTAATTACTTTGGTTTAAATGGCAGGCGGTGACTCGCCAACTCAATGGAATGGACCTCCCGAAATAGCCACATATATACAGGGCGTCCCACGGCTATGCCACATGGAAGGAAAGTACCTTAAATCCCTTGTTCGGTATATGGCAGATTCTGTATTGGACAGATTCTGCGATTGGACAGATTCTGTTTTGGACAGGTTCGCGATTAGGCAGTTTCTGTATTGGACAGATTCGTGACTGGACAGATTCTGTATTGGACAGATTCGTGACTGGATAGATTCTGTATTGGGCTGATTCGCGACTAGGCAGATTCACTACTCGACAGATTCTCTATTGGACAGAATCGCCGTTTGGCAGATTCGCCATTTGGCAGAAATAGTACAGTAAGGAACAATAGTCTTATGCACCTAATCATATATACCACCAAGCCTACTATAAGAGCTTATAGCCTGGTCGAGTTAGCCTAAAATGTACGGGAAACGTTACATTATTTATTACGCATATAGCTGAAAATTAGTACGAATGTTCTGAACATCATTATAAATAAAATGTCAAAAGTCCCCATCGATCGTTTGCGAAAAAAGTTCAGGTGCAAAGTTCGCTTCGAATATGGGTTTTTGCATTTTCCATCCAAACGGTAAGTTTTATGATAAAAGTATGTAAAAAAGGATTGATTGAAGATCATGCAATTATCTATCTAAATTGTCGTACATTTTTTCTCCTATGAGCCATGGTTTCGGAGATATGACGATTCAAAACTTGTAAAAGTTGTGTTGTGTTATTAAATCTAATTTATTGCAAAGGAAAGCGGCGTATCTCAAAATTGATAGAAAAAATAAACAGGTAGACATAATTGTTCAAGCAATTTTAAATAACGAAATAAGCGTGTCAGAATGTCTGGAACGATTATGCAAAATAAACTGCATAATATACAAAAAGTAGATCATATAAGTAATAATTGTTTATAATTTAAAATTTATTTTAAAATTAAGTACCTATGGTTGTGTTTTTATTTTTCTGTGGTGATGGATTAATTACTGACATTAAATATGGAAAGTTTACTATAAGTTGTTATTTTTAACATACTGACCTACATTTTATTATCATCTTAACTGTACTTCTGGCTAATCACAATTCTATCGAATTCAGAATCCGTCCTATCCAAGATTATGCCGAGTAGCGAATCTGCCTAGTCGCGAATCAGCCCAATACAGAATCTGTCCAGTCACGAATCTGTCCAATACAGAATCTGCCCAGTCACGAATCTGGCCAATACAGAAACTGCCTAATCGCGAACCTGTCCAACACAGAATCTGCCCAATCGCAGAATCTGTCCAATACAGAATCTGCCATATACCGAACAAGGGCCTTAAATATTGTAGATGGAACATTTTACTGAAAGAAGACATTATTTGAATTTAAAAAACAATTTAAACTGCATTCATAGATATTTAAATAATTACATGGTTGAACCGGGAATCGAACCCGTTACACGAGAAAAATAATTACCCTGTAGCTTTATCATACCGATCGAAAGGGAGCATTTGATAAATTGATTAATTACGTCAATGATCTTCCTACCAGCATCACGACCGGCGTTTCTGTGTAGTTCGCAGACGACACAACGGTCATAGTTGGCGTGCGCACGTATGACCAGCTCACTGGGAAAATTCATGATGCATGTGATCAACTGCAGAAGTGGTTTTCGTGTAACGGCTTGCTCCTGAATATCACAAAATCAAGCGTCATGATTTTCTCGGGGCGTAGTGTTCCTGTTCCTCCGTGCGTTGCAAACAGTCCAATGCCTGTATGCGATCAGTGTAGGTTTCTCGGCTTCACCTTGGACTCGAATCTTAATTGAAAGTGCCTTGTTAACTTTTTGTGTGGTAGATTGAGTAGTGCAGTATTTGCGTTGCGTAAGCTTAAATTGCTTATATTTGATGACGCTCTAAGACAGGTTTATTATGCACATTTTCACTCACTGATCTCGTACGGCACACTCTTATGGGGAAACTCTACGGATGCCAACAGGGTAATGCTGATGCAGAAACGTGCCGTACGTACGTTGGTTGAGGCGAAGCCAAGACATACTTGTCGGGTTTTTTCACAACACACCGCATAATGACGCACTACTCACTTTACATATTCGAAATTATTATGTTTGTCCGATCAAATATTTCTTCATTTGCAACAGTACACGTCGTCGGCAAACAACTCCGCCACACAGGGCGTTTGAGAACTGTGCCTCGTCGCATGGCACTTGCAGGTAAGAACCCGCGCGTCATCGGTCCCACCTACTACGAGCGTCTACCCGCCGAACTTAAACGCGAACCATCTGACGAAATGTTTAGGCGCCGGCTTAAAAATCTTTTGTTGGATAACCCATTCTATTCGGTAAATGAGTATATGAAACTTGACTTGTAAATTAGTTTGACTTTTATTTATTTTATTTTATTTTATTTTATTTTATTTTATTTTATTTTATTTTATTTTATTTTATTCAATTTTATTCAATTTTGTAATGTACTTTGTTTTTGTGTTGACTTTTACTATTTTTACTATTATAATTTAATTCTATTTCTGACGATCTCAATGTAACTGCATATAATTTGACATGTAATGTAATTTATACTGTGTTATATTGAGTAATAAAATCTGAATCTGAATCTGAATAATGTTTGTTCTAGCAAAAATTCCATAGACAAGTATAAAACAGTAAAAATCGGTGTTAAAAGTTCAGGACTCAGTGACAATATTGTTTTTGTTCTTTTTGAAGAACACTCGGTTATAATGCCATCTTATATGTAGTAATACCCACGACTCAATGGTGAACGCCATTTTGTTCTTTTAAACGACACCTGGGACTCAGGAGGCTATTATGGGTATAATCACTTGCCTAAGTTTGATGATGTCAAATGTCCACGAGCATGCAAATATGAGACTTGTTGCAACCGGACAATGATCATGGATTAGTTTGCTCGTTTCAGTCTTTGCATCCTATAATCTTTGAAAAATGATACCCCTGCTGATATATTAGAGAAAATTACCAAAACACGATTATGTTAGGTTAGGTTAGGTAGGGTAGGTTTATCTGTCTACAAGATGTACCCGAACTAGCAATGACTATGTTGCATGTAAAAACCTGTAAAACATAATGCAAACTATAGGATTAGGTTACAGATGTAGTGCTAGGGATTGCAATCCGGATAATCGAAGTTCGAAAATCCGGATTTTATTGGATTTTGGGGATGTATTTTAAATCCGGATATTTCATCCTAAAATCCGAATAACCGGATTTCTTATGTACAAGGGGCTGCAAAAGTGCATGGACAGTTCATAAATATAATGCTTTGAGGTGCAAACTGACGCCTGACGCTCGTAGTGGTTCAATAAGATCGTACTAGATGGCGTTGTTGTAAAAAAACAAAATTAAAAAATATTTCATTACTCATACCGACACCAGAACCAAACACTTTATCTTTATTTTATAGTTTATTATATTTTAGTATAGAGAAGATTTTAGAAGTATGAAATGTTAGTAAATTCCAAACTAAGAGGTTAAATTACCAAAAACACTTCATCCATTGCGTGGAATCGAACCCGGGATACTCGGAGTCGTGAATGAGAGCGGCGTTATACGCCATTGGACCATCACACATTTAAATATGACGTCGATTTGCTTATTTTCGCATTCAATGAAATAGAAACACGCTTAATATTACTATAAGGAGGGTAGACTAAAGATTTATAAATACCACACTGATTATTACAAAGACTTTGCTCGTTCGTTCGTTAGCTGCTAAATCGATTGCCTTTTTTGTGTAGATTTTACTTTCGTAAAATTTTCCTTATAAAATGACTTCTCGTTGCAATATTGACCTGGTCAAAAGATCGCAAATAATTAATTGCCTTGCACAGTGAAGGCAGAAATTTGTCAGAAATTGCAAGAGAAACCAGTGTGAACGTAAGTAGTAATTTATTTACTCAGATTTTTACAAAAATAATGTCTATTTCATCTTTTTTATATCTTTAATGGTTATTATAAGTTTCTGTTTTTTTTTTACAGAGGAAAACTGTTGTTTTATGGGTACGGCGGTTCGAAGAGGAGGGATCTTTGCTACCCCGGCAAAGAACGGGAAGACCACTACTCTTAAGCACACCCCAGCGTCAAGCCATGGTGAGGGATTATGAGGAAGACGGATTCAAACCAACAACCCACTACGCTGGTTTATTCAATACAAGTGCGGATACTATTCGCCGTGTTTTACGTAGTGAGGGTCTGCATCATCGTAGGCACGCTGTCAAACCCTTGCTAACAGAAAGCCATAAAATAGCAAGGTTAGGTTAGCAAGGTTCGCTTTGGAGTATCTAGATTTCGACTGGAGCAATGTCATCTTTACGGATGAAAAGACTTTTAAATCCAGCCAACACGGACGATTAAGCTTGTGGCGCCGAAACAATACCCGGTATAATGACAATCATGTAGTGCCCAACATGGAATCTGGTCGAATAACCGTAAATATGTGGGGATGGATGAGTGCGGCTGACCCAGGAGAACTGGTTAAACTTCCCAGTCGAGCGAACAGTGTTCATTATGTGGAAATGCTGGAGGACACCATGTTGCCCACCGTTCGCAACGTGTATCCAGAGGAGGAGTTGCCGGTGATAACGTTTGTGCAAGATAACTGCCCAATACACCGTTCACATAGTGTGCGGGAGTGGTTTGGTCAGCACAATAATATTAGGGTTATTCCCTGGCCACCGGACTGGAATCCGGTGACCTGGACACCGGATTTAAATCCTATCGAAAATTTATGGGGTATTATTGTCCAATGTTGGGATCACCAGAATGAGCGAACTCCGAACACCTTGGAAGAACATTGTTCAAAAATTTGGGATAGTATTCGAGGTTCCAATCTGTGTCAGAACCTTATCGATTCAATGCGTTGCCGAATGCAAGCGGTAATCGAACAGAGGGGGGGTTATACTAGGTATTGAAGTTTAGTATATAGTAATACAGTGGTCAAGTGGAGATCGGGTTAACGTAACTAATTAATACAAAAGGGACAATTATTTTCGCTTTTTTTACGTGTCTATACTATTTTATACCAGTTAATAATTATCTTATTTTAAATATTTAAGGTCAAACAAATCACATCATTTATACACGAAATTTCAGTTATTATCCTTATATAAGTGATCCTAAGTATCCTAACTGTATAACATAGTTAAACATAATGCATGTTAATAATTACTATATGTTATTGTGGTTTAATAGCTTCAATCTTCTTTCTGATTTCGGAAACGAATACTTAAGCTATTACCTCAATAATAAAAGTTAAGTAGTAGGTAGGTAGGTAGTCGTTTCATTGTTACAAAGGTAATATTGTAAAAAATACTATCTAAACAGTTCGCTGAATTAAAATGTTATACTTATACAAGGAATAAAGATTTTTCATTTCAAATAACAAAAGTTATATCATTTCTTGAAACTATTATTTCAAAAGATAATACATTCGTTTATTAATTATTCTGTGAAACAAGATAAATTAAAAAAGATATTGAAAGCAGAATCGATCTCCCGACCCACGTACTGACCCCGCGAAATCGAAGTGCCAGCTAATAATAGCAGCCTGCTACACACGACAACGATTTGTCGTAGCGATGTGACTGCGCAGTCCGTTTGTGCAGTTTTATCGATCGTGTGTATGACAAATCGTTGCAGATTATCGTTCATCGATGGCAGTTGCAATTTTTATTAGATAAATCGGTGTCGATCGCGTTTGCGCAGTTTTTTCGTCGCGTGTGGATGGCGATCGGTGCGATCATTTCGGCAGTAAGTACTTCGCGTCGCTTGTGTGCGCACGTGCCGCACCGCTGTTTATCACGGAGCTCGCTGGTCGGCGAACTTGTTGCGCGTTGCAACATGTCGGAAGAAGAAAGAGGTCCCCGCGAACAACTGCAGGAGTTCATAGAGAGCTACAGAAGCGAAACTTGCCTTTGGATGACCAAATCTAAGGATTACCATGATCGCAACAAAAAAAATGCCGCCTACAACAGGCTAGTCGAAAAATACAAAGCCATCGATCCAAATGCCAACAGGGATATAGTGGTTAAGAAGATTAATAATCTTAGAACTACCTACAAAAAAGAGCTAAACAAAATAAAAAAATCGTGTAAATCCGGAGCAGGAACTGACGAGATTTACACTCCTCGCTTATGGTACTTCGAGTTGCTAAGTTTTTTATACGATCAAGAAGTACCGAGACCATCGAAATCGAATATAGATGAGGATGAGGACGAAAATGAGGTAAGCTTTTATTTTTCAGAAATTATTTATTGCTTTATTATACTTGACATTAATGAATAAAATTGTCTTGCCAAGGAACTTTTCCTTCACTTACAAAATACGTCATAAATTGACTTCTTATCTGATTAGCTGTTTGAGGTGCACGGCCTTGTATAGTTCTTTGTAATGGTTCAAGTGTTGACGCTCTTGTTGTGAGTCCTGACGTTATCGTACCTTCTTCAAAATTCTCAGTATCGAAACATTCTGAAGAAGCGTATGAATTAAGCGATGATGTCGTCAAAAAATTATGCACAGCACAGGTTGCTCTTACAACTGACCCAATAGTTTCAGGCGACAGGTTCATTTGTGTTCTGTAAATTCTGAACCTTGCCGCTAGTATGCCAAATGCGTTTTCGACAATGCGGCGTGCTCGTGATGTCCGATAATTATATATCTTCTTAATTGTACTGTCTAAGTCATTTTGGCGAAATGGTTTTATCATGTCCTTTCTTAGAGGAAACGCGTCATCAGCTACAAATACGTACGGCAGTATTCGTGGACTATTATGCAACCTTTCTGCTTTAGGAATATTTAACGTCTTTCTTTCAAGTTTTTCATAAAATTTCGTATTCAACAGTACTCCACCATCAGAAACCCTTCCATTTGTTCCAAAATCAACTAACAGGAATCTGTATTTTGCATCAACGATTGCCAGCAATACCATACTGTGTCTATGTTTATAGTTATAATAAAACGAGCCACTGTTGCTTGGAGGCACGATTTCAACGTGCTTACCATCAATGGCACCTAAACAGTGAGGGAAGTTCCACTTCTGCTCGAATTCTCTCGCTATTATTCTCCAATCTTGTTCTGTTTTTGGAAACTGTAACAAAATGAGTACATGATTAGTCATTATTTTAGTTATATAATATTTCTTCTATTCTACAGATACAGTCGACCGCCAGCATCGACTCAACGAGCAATGAACGAGTCACACCAACCCCGAACCATTCTGACAGCGATGGACCAACACTGAATAATTCGGACAGCGAACGAGACACATCGACCCCAAACTGTCCTGACAGCGAACGAGCTACACCAATCTCGAATCGCAGTCGGCCAAGACCAGGAAAAAATACATTAACCGAAGACGTACTTAAGTCCGTAAATGATCATTTTAAACGGCCTAAACTCCCCGACAATCGTTTTGAGGTTTTTGGAAAAAATGTTGGGATGAAACTACAAGAGTTACCAAAAGAACAGAGAATCATAGCAGAAAAAATAATTAACGAAACTCTGTTCTTGGCTGAAATGGGTAGCTTAACTATGTCACACACTGTAAGAAAAAATGATGACTTTCCCAACACTAGTTTTTTCACTCAACCACACACTCAAATCCTTTTCACTCAGCCACACACTCAAAACCTTTCCACTCGACCACACACTCAAAACCTTTACTCTCAGCCACCTACTCACAACCTTTTCACTCAACCACACACTGAAAGCCAATATCCCTTACAAGCTAACCAACACAGATTTCAAGAACGTGCTGTAGTCCACTATGAATCCTCAAGTGCATCAATGGAATCTACATCACCACTACAGCCTGATCATGATGCAAAATCTGATAACACAATTGCTTCCTATTTAAGTAATTTTAATGATGATTTGTAAAATATGATTCAATACGTCGTGTAAGTTTAATTAATAAATAATTTGATGAGTACAGTATTCTTTATGTCTCATGCTTACCTTTAAGTACTCTTTCCGTAGAACCTCGTACAAAGCATCACAGGTTTCAGGAATTATTTGACTAAGAGCTTGCGGTGATATTATTGTAGAAAACTTCATACATTCGTAGGAACGTCCTGTAGCTAAAAAACGCAGTGTAGCAGATAATCTTTCATGAGGACTTATTGCTTCTCGCATTACAGTGTCCTGTTTCTTTATTAGTGGAGTAACTAAATCCAGCAGATTTAAGTATGCTTCTTCATTCATCCTCAAATAATTATGCCAATCTTTCGGAGCAAATTTCAACTCATTTAATAAGTTGGTATGAGAAAATCGTTTCCTTTTCATGAGCCAGGCTTTGCACCACACACTCCGTGCCTTTTTTTTCTTTAAGCACATAACCAGGCCTAATATCGCAAGCGCGTCATCATCTTCCATCGTAACGTGTTTCTTGCGTGAGGGTCTGCGGAGAACTGACGATCGACGTCGATATCGGAGGCGTGTGGAGACACTAGGAACGTTCGATTTATCTGCACAGTCTGAAATCGCTACGATTATCGTTAACGTGTGTAGCAGGCATAACTAAGCCAACGGCCCTTCTACATAAGTGGTGAAATTTTCGATTCTAACACTAAAACGTCATATAGTTGAAGCAAACAACAATATAACTTTTTCAGTTAACAACGCCATCTAGGTTGTTTCTTACGAACGTGGCATCACGTGTTCACAGGATTAATAGACGTTAAGGTGTCCATGCAATTTTGCAGCTGACCGTACCTACATATTATTATCTTTATAAAACGTACTTGCGATGCGCTGCGCTTTAAAATTCAACCGCGCTAAATGAAACGCCCAAAAAGTACCAACCCATCCCTTTCGGTTGGTGATGACCACTTCCTGATATGACCACTTCCTCATATGACCACCTCCCGATATATCCGCTCCTGATATGACCACCTCCCAATATTACCACTTCCCAATATGACCACTTCCCAATATGACCACTTCCCAATATGACCACTTCCCAATATGACCACCTCTCAATGTGACCACTTCCCAATATGACCACTTCCCGATATTTCCGCTCCTGATACGACCACTTCCCAATATGACCACAGCTTGATGTATCAGTTCCCAGTAAGTAAGTCCGTTCCCGATTATGTCTCCTTCTTCCTGACCGGTAACCTATTGCAACAAATAAAAACTTGTACCAACTACTTACTACACACCTCATTTAAGTAATCTATAGCTGATAACGTACTGGCCACTTTAAACTTTCAAGTAGGTATTAAAAGGAAATAATTGTCATTACCTGACAATCACTACACTATTCATATCTTACGGGTACAATTCCGGTTTTCATCTAACAAATATGGAATTGTGTTTCATAAAAAACAAAAAAGGCAAGGAAGCCTTATTGAGAGGTAATTATCGATACAATTTGTCAAAAACAAACCAGAGTGGGTCTACTCGCTGGCGATGCGTAAACCGCGATCATTGCTCGGCTACAGTTACGTTGAATAGAAGGAACAAAGTCATGCGTGTCAAGAAACACTTATGTAAATCCCTTGCAATTGAAAATAAAATTTCAATCTTTTTAAATAAATGCGTACAAAATGTATGTAATGATTTTCGGCCAATCCAAAACCTTTCGACGCATAATGCCAAAAACGCAAAAGGCCACTTTGTCGTTCTGCGTAATGAAAAAAATCCACGCATAATACCAAATACGCATAATACCAAATACGCAGAACGCCAAATACGCAGAACGCCAAATACTCACAATGCCAAATACGCATAATGCCAAAAACGCAAAAGGCCACTTTGTCGTTTTGCATAATGAAAAAAAATCCACGCATAATACCAAATACGCATAATACCAAATATGCAGAACGCCAAATACGCAGAACACCAAATACTCAGAATGCCAAATACGCAGAATGCCAGCATACTAATACTAATAATAATTCGTATATGAGAACTAGCCAAGTCAGACCTCAAGGCTCAGGCTTCAATATATTAGCGACTGACTCGTGGACCCACTACTTTTGCCTCACTGTTATTCGCTTTCATCAGAAATTTGTCAGAAATCATTTTTATTCCGCAAAAGTAGGTAGATTAGGTTCGTTAGGTGTCTTTAAATGCCCGAAGGACAGATTGCCCAGAATTAGGAGCCCTCAGGGCTCCGACGAATAGCTGTGGGACAAGGAGTAGTAGGTCCACGAATCATGCGTGAAATAATATAATATCCTAAGTTATAAGAATATATTATATTTTAACTTGTTATAAAATATTTAATGTTGTTATAAACAAATTTCAAGACTGAACTTGGCACCCATTTAGATCTCACTTCTTTTGTCGTTGAAGTCAAAAACCAAGGCATACGAGTATATCATATCATAATATTGAACTTGGCCTTCATTTCACATTTATGTTTTTGATGGGATAATTAATAAATAAAACAAATACCTATCAAAACAAAAGTTAATATTATACTTTATATTAGTTAACAGTAGTACATTCTTCACATTACTTACAGCGATACGGTCAAGCCTATTGCAGTATATATAAAACCCAGTCTTAATGTACCTTTTACCTTTTTAGATACATAATATAAACATAAAAATAATTAAAACTTAAAATATTGTACTTCAACTTAGTGTTACCGTTATTACCTGGTTACTTTAATTCTTACTTTAACATTTTCAGTAAAATTAATTTTCTGAGAAATTCTTCTGGCTTGATTATATTTCTCCTTATTTTTCGTAGATATTTTTTATATACTATGTCAAACCCAATATCCACACTACGACGCTTACTTTTGCGGCATGGATTTCTCAAAAAATCGACTATTTTTCTGTCATTATGAATAGTTTCTTTTTTCAGTTTGTGTATGAAGTCAAAGAGAGAAGGATTTCTGTGGATTCGCGTATTGATTCTATGATTCCAGCCTTCCACCACGTTATTCGTTCTGTGGCGTTTATCAGCCACACTTATCAAGTCCAAGGGGAATTTTGTGAGCCACTGCTTCTCGAAATATGTCTGAAATTTCGTTGCACTTTCATCTTTAGGACTTGTCTCTAGAATAGATTGCCAGCCTTCCACCATTTTGTCACTTGGTAATAACGGTAAATTAGCAGCGAGTCTCGTCATTGTCCTATGCTCTTTCGTCATATTGCACTGTAGTTTTTTTGACTTTTTCCATACGGCTTTATTCAAATGGTAAAAGCAACCTGAAACCTGAACATCACGAAATACTTTTCTTACTGCCGTTATTGCACCCTCTTCGAAATCGCTTTTTAATTCATCTATATGGACACCCATTTTTGTTTTAATGATTTCAAACATTCGTGCATATGTTGTCTTTGTTTTGTTCGGTAACAAAGCAAATATAACCGGAACAACGTTTGTTACTTCACTGTTAGAGTTCAGGTCAATATGCAACGTATAAAGCTGTGCAAACGGTTTTGGGCAACACAAGAATGTACCGTCTCCGAAAAATACATTTGAACCAAATGTTTCAATCAGGATCCTCGAGATCTTCGAACTAAATATCAAAATCCGCTCCGTTTCACCGTCATCACTGATTAAGAAGTTTTTAGATAATACGTCAGGTATTACTATATCTTCCAAATGCTTAAAATTCATTTTATCACATTTGAGATAATTTTTTCTTGCCCTGTACATTGCGTCCTGTTTTTGTTTAATTGTCGGTATGTCTGGACATCTTTCATGGCGTAGTACCTCCAAATGGCTTTCAAGTATTTTTGGTACCGGGGACAGACTTCGGCATACCTCGGTTTTACATAAGTTCATAGAAATATAAACTTTATTACTTATTTCAGGCCCTTGACAACAATGCTCACTTCGCCGTATAATGTTGTTGGCCGAGTCCAATGTGATAGATGCATTGCATTTTTCTCTTCGGTTAGAACATCTCCAGGCAGTAGTGTTGTTGGACTTGTTATTTGAACGAGTATTTTTATTATAGCGATGATCACCGTACAATAACGTGGGATATTTTTTCTGGTTTACGGTAAAAATTAGATCCTGGTTTCCAGACATATTCAACAAATTAATATTGAATGACAATTATTGATTGACTTACACACACTTGTCATGTAAAATAGCAATAATATTAATCATAAGTGGCCAGTAAACAATGAGTTAAAACCTTTGTAGGTAAAACGTAAGTTTCAAGTAGGTACTTTTTATAGATACATCATTACTATGATGTATGCTGTATGGGGGTCTATATCGTCTGCCATAATTATTTTTGATCATAATGTGCTTTACGTCATTATTATCGCAAGTCATAACATGGCCCGCCTAACCCCCTTACTAATAAACGTTGAGTAACAGTGGTATAGCTATATAATGTTTTGTCCTTATCTGTCAAATCCAAATGTCACAATGACAGATAAGGACAAAACATTGTATAGCTATAGTGTACCACCGTTATTATTATTATTATAGCCTTTAATTTCCTTATCCCTTAAATATTTACATTTCAAATGTGTTCGTATATTATGTATGCTAATAGGTGTGTTAGTTTGGCTTTACTCGTTTTTTTGGATAAAGACCCCAATTTGGGTAAAGGCCACCGTTGTTACTCAACGTTTATTATATTAGTAAGGGGGATAGGCTACAAGCATACCTACGTCCTGCCTGATTATTAGGCAGGACGTATGCTTGTTTGCCAAGCTGGTTAATGGTTAACGTACATGAACCACATTTTGACATACGGCTTTCTTAAAATTTTCGGCGTCATGCGTATTTGGCATTATGCGTGTTTGGCATAACCAGGATTTGGCAATACACATGTTTGGCATTTAGCGTATTTAGCTTTAGCATTATGCGTATTTGGCATAACCGGGATTTGGCAATACACGTGTTTGGCATTATCAGAATTTGGCAATACACGTGTTTGGCATTTAGCGTATTTAGTTTTTATGCAGCTTTGGCATTATGCGTGTTTGGCAAAACCAGGATTTGGCAATACACGTATTTGGCGATTTGCGTATAAATGGCGTTTTGCGTTTTTGGCATTATGCGTCGAAAGGATCCAAAAAATATTGGAAGAAAATGTAGCAGTGTTCAAGCAAGAGAATGGTGAAAAGTCGATAGTCGACATGCCTTTGTTTACATCTGTAAAAAGCAGATTGTACAGAAAACGCAAGACTTTCCTGGAGACTAATAGTTTTTCTTTTGATAGTGTGAAAGACGTTGAAGTTCCCAACTTCTTTAAAAAACTTCTAATCTGTGAAGATGGCGAAGAAAAGAAAATTTTAATATTATGCTCAAGAATGGCAGCAAAGTTAATAAAAAAATATGAAAATGGCGGATCATACTTAGCTGATGGCACATTTCGGACGGCACCGTCTCCCTTTTACCAGTTATATACTGTACATGTTGACCACAATTCTAACGAGAATACGACAAACGTTTTGCCTGTTATATACGGATTGTTGCCAGATAAAAGCAAAGATACATACATTTTAATGTCAATTATATGACCGATTCGTCACAAAAGCGCGCCAGTTAAGGCTGGTGAACCCACACCTTTTAGTTTCGTCAGCTACACTAAGCACGTGGATGCTCAGTGTGCAGACTAATGTTTAATTTAGTATATAAGATAGCAATTAATTAGTATAAGCCGATTATTGTCGCGACTATCAACCTAGAGGTTACGCTGTACCTTTTTATTCTTCAATAAAGTTTTTTTAACAACAAGTCCTGGACCAATCACTTATTTGGCGCAGCCGGTAGGATACTCGTCGATCCTCCTGCGTCCTGTATCCTGATTTACATTTCGGGATCGTGTCGCGGAAATCGTGCGTTTTTACGATTTAACGGGTAGCCATCGAACAAACAAATCTAATAAGTCTTGCACGAGGGACCAGCCACTGCAGCGTTCCAGGCAATAATCCAGCATACAAGAATCAATGGGAGTAACGGCGGTACTGTGAGTAAATCTTTTCACTATCCTTTCTGTTTTCCTTTATTGTCCATTCTTGTAATACAATCACGTGTTTTTGTATTCCACTCTACGTAAACACGACGGTGTCGGGGGATCAAATTTCGCCGCGACATTATTAGATTTTATCTACTTAATTGTTTTTGCGTTTTATTGTTGTATTTTGACATAGTTTTGGTAAGATGGAAGCAATCCAGCGTGTACCTGCGGAGATGATAAAATTCATCGCGGTATTCTCAGGCAGCGCTAGGGCATTAGGAACGTTCATTCAGAAATGTGAATATATATTAACCAATTATAGGGGGGATGGAAATATTGCACAAATGACGTATTTGTTCCATTTAATAACAAGTAGGTTAGAGGGGGAAGCCGCAGATTTAGTAGGTTCACAGGAACAAATTGATTCATGGTCTGAGTTAAAACAACTATTGTCTCGTCGTTTTGGGGACCATAGAACCGAGGATTGCCTTGTAAAGGAGCTTGAAAAAATAAAAATACAAAGGGGAGAAAGCTATGAAGAACTTTGCAACAGGATACATTACGCTAGAAGTGTTTTACTCGCGAAAGTTTCAGAAACTATAAGTGAAGCGAACTTACGATTAGCAAAGCAACATATTCACGATAATACCGCATTTAAAGTGTTTATTTCTAATTTACCAATATACCTAAACAGATGGGTGCGTATGCGAAATGTTTCTACCCTGGAAGGAGCCTTAGAAATCGTCTTAGAGGATCAAAATTATCAAACGCCGCCCGATTTCATGGACGCCCCGCGAATAAATCGAAACCCGAGGTCGGGACCATTTAATAATAACAATATGAATAACTATCCTAATGCTCCCAGGACAAACAATTCACATAGACCACAGTATACACCAGGACCAAGTAACATTGGTAACCATCAAAGCTCATTCCCTACCAACAATAGATTTCCAAATAATTCTACGCAATTTAGGAATCCTAGACCTTATAATAATAATTCCTCAGCTACGTATCGTAATGAGACTAGGGCAAATCAGTTCGATGCCCCCTCGCAGATGCACCATCAGCAACGCGCGGACAATGCACCGAGATCGTGGCATAATTCTGCAGCGCCGCAAGTAGCGTCAGGTTTCAACACTGACGTCACAATGCGCACCGCTAGCGCAAGGCGAATTAATTACACCGATAATAACTACTATTATTTTTCATCGCTTAATTCTTGATATAATAATAACGAGGTAGTTTCCTTAAACCTACAGGCAACATTCGCACGATTTTAAAAGATAGTTTTTGACTAAATATATGCTAAGAACTTCCGGTCTTACCCTTCCTGTAGTTGCCGCCATTATGTTTCCTCATTCCTTTTTCGTGCGAGGCGACGAACGCACGCGCCACTTATCCAAAATGCCCAAGCGCAAAATTCAGGATAGAATCGACCGGTACCAAAATAAAATACGTATACTAGAAAGTAAATGGCACCGTCGTCGAATAGTGTCCCCAATAGATTCATCGAGCGACGAAAGTAACCGAGGTAAGCTTACTTTTCTATAAATTACCACTGGTTAAATGTAATAATGTTAAACAGAAAGTAAAATGCTTGCGGACCACCCGAGAGGTGATAAGCATGACATTACCTTTCCTATTAGAATGCATACCGGCTAATACTTACTGCATCGGAGTTGACTGCTAGTCTTCAACGATGACAAATAATCAGAACATACGCGTAATCTGCAATAGATACACGTTAATCTGTTATCTAAATTCTGCAATGCAGAACTATCATGATGAGTAAAAAAACCTACCCTCATTTTGCTAATATATTTTTCTTCACACTTTAAAATACGCATTTGTAATTTAGATATCGAAGAATTACCAGCCTCGGTACTCGAGACTGATTCGACCACCCAAGATCGAGCTCCGCTCGTTGTTGATCAGACAGGTCCAGTAGAATTTGTTGCGGAAACGCAGGCCGAAGTTACCGAAAATGAGCATACCCCCACTAATAGTACCGCGAGCACTTTCACGCCACCAGTCTACCCGAGACGGACCCAGATTTGGACCCCGATCTGTTGTTAGCCTTAGGCGAATCAACCTCAGAGGGCCCCGCCTTCGGCGAGAAAATTCATGAGAATTTGGCAAATTTATGGTCACCTTTACTGAAAAAAGGATTGCTCAAAGAGGCAAAGGATAAAATGATCAAGGATTATTTAATCCCGGATAACTGTAGGCTTCTTCAAGCACCGAAATTAAACGCCGAAATCTCGGCGGCCGTTCCAGAAATGGCTCGGAACCGTGATAAGAAGCTAACCACGCATCAGCAGCAACTCGGTTCCGGAATAACTGCCGTCAATCGAGGCGTCGATTTACTTCTTAAAACTGACGAAAAAGCGCAGGCTTTAAAACATATAAGTAATGGGTGCCGCATTTTAGCAGATTTGCACTTTAGAAATACACAAAGTCGCGTAAAGCTCTTAATGTCTAGCTTGGACAAATCATTCTTACCCGTTATCCAAGATACGGAAAGAGATGACTCCCTGTTCGGAAATCAATTATCAGATAAAATAAAGGCCGCAAAAGCTATCGAAAAACAAGGTCTGCAGATCAAAAAAGGCTCAAGACCCCAGAAGTCATCGACATCTACTCCACCTACGGGATATCGTCCGCCATTCCAGGGAAACTGGACAGCACCTCCTCCTCCACGCTACCCGTCGTACAGGGGGGGGCGAGGGGGTGCCAGGAAGCCGGCCCCAGCGGCACGCCGCCCTTACACGACGCAGGCGAAGACTTCTTTTCCGGACAAGACTCGTGCCCCAGCACACCAATAACACAGGTACATGCCGGAAGATTACACCACTTCTATAATTGTTGGGTTAAAATAACAAACAATGTCGTAGTGTTAGATTGGATTAAAAATGGTTACTCTATCCCTTTTTGTAAAAACGTGTTACAGTCTATAGTGCCGCAAAATATTTTTTCCCCATGTGAAACACAGGCTATGTCAAATGCAGTTAATTCATTAATTGATTTAGGGGCCATAAATAAACATAAGCGGGGGATGTGTCATACCTATGTTCAATCTATGCGTGACACAGATAATATACGCAGTCATGGGGGCTCACTAAAGATTGGATTGCTAATTGTAGAACATATTTCGCCGACGGTACTTTCAGAGTGGTTCCAAAACCATTTGTGCAATTGTACACCTTTCACGCAGATATCGGACACGTATGAAAAAATGTTTGAATAAATTCAAGAAAACATTCCTAGTTGTCAACCAGAGCAATTAAAAATTGACTTCGAAAAAGCGGCAATAAACGCATTTCGCAAAACATACCCGTTGGTTCAAATAAAAGGGTGTTATTTTCATTTTTCCCAGGCAGTGTATAAAAATGCCGAAAAATGGAATATTGTCCAGTCGCGAAGGTTGCAGCTATGCCGCAAAATGTGTTGCCCTTGCACATTTGCCGGCCCTTAAAATACCTACACGAGGGCTGGTTCGAAATTTCAGCAGAGGCACCAAACATTCCAGGGATTGAAAGATTTAACCAATATATGTCGTCGCAATGGATAACAACTGAAATGATAAATATCGTATCTTGCTTTCAGCAACGTCACCGCACGAACAATGTGACCGAAAGTTGGCATAGAAAAATTAACAATAGTATTAGAAAAAAATCTATTATATATATTGTTAGTTCTGTCGGAACTTAAGGATGTAGCACACACAGTTGATTTTAGTGTGATGCATCGCTGTATTGCTGCGGATGCAAAAATAGAAAACATTGTCAATAATTATTTACAAGGAAAACACGATTTAAAAAAAAATATCACTTTTGTCATACTTAAAGTATAATTAATTAATTAAGTTATCATGTTATTATTGAGTACAATTTTCTGACAATTTAACTAACGAGTAATCGTTTTTATGTTTAACAAAGTAGTCATTTAGTTATAAATGTACTAACAAAGGGTAAATTTATTTAATTTAAGCTATAAAAATACAAAATGAATATTTCGTTTTTAGTTTTTGTTTTGAATAAATAGTATTAATTTGAATAGATAATAGTATAAGACCGAGTACGACCAATATTAAGAAATCGATACGCTGAATCAAATGGTTACTTATTAACCCTCGTAACCTGCCGGTTAATAATTATTGACGTTCGTCAATAAAACTAAGTAAGTAACTGGGTTAACCAACTTCAGACTTATGATTTTCAGCTCTTAACTTTGGCATATACTTACAGTCCGTGAGCTCTTAGAAAAACCGTCGGGTTTCGGGGGAAATCGGGGGGCTTCGTGTTGTCGAAAATGACAATTGTCTTTTTGACTTAGGGCCCGTTGTTTGATCAGTAGTTAAGTCAACTAACTTAATTGTTCAAATTCAAAAAAGGAATCGAAATTTTGAGATTTAACCATTAGTTACGGTTTTTAACGATTAGTATAGTTTAACTACTGATCAAACAACAGGCCCTAAGTAGCAATTCATTGATTTATATGTATAGAGCAGTTAAAACCACCACTGACTTATTTATTTACTTTGTTATTTTTCGTAAATTGATTTCCATGGGAAGTCAACTTAAACGGTATTTCTGTAAATAGACAATCACGGGAAATTGTTTATAATGTTTTCAAATATTTTTTTAAGAAGCTAAATGTTTCAAGAAAAGTGTTGGTTGTAAATATTTTAATATAGTTCAAGACCGAGTTATAGAAGCAAGGGGAATTTCGAAAAGTGCATTATAAAAATATAATATTATAAATGTAGTTTCTAAGAATCCACAAGCTCTATATACTTCCAAACTAAAGTAGTGCGTGAAGGCGGGGTGTTCTCTATTTAAATTAACGATGGAAGATTTGTTTTATTTGTATCATGACAAAAAGTCATGTTGCATTAAAATTAGAAAAGGATAAATAAGCGTAATATTATTACAGCAAGGTTTATTTTGTACTGATGGTTAGTCTTTACATATCCTTTTAACGGTAACCTCGAAAAGTTTTGCAAGTTGATAACAGAACAGAACGGCATATCACGATCGCGTGTCATCGTCAATACCCGAAGTATGCTTCTAAGCTCCGAAGGTTTTTTTAGGAGCTCACGGACTATATAGGTACCCGTATGTTAGGTAAGTTGTTTGGTCATTTGAAAATGGACTTACAGCTTTTGTACGAGTATAAGGACTCGCCTGTGGACTCCAGCACAATAACACAATCTTACTATAAGGTAATGTACCGTTGAGGTACGTATTCTATATCTATAAACAAGCTATCTCTGACATTGGGGCTTTAAATGCAAGGATTATTATTCTGCTCTTTAAACTGAGACACTTTTTTCTATTTATATTTCACAGTGACAAAGTAAGCAGATTAGGAACAAATGCGACACAGAATATCCGCTTCTCTCAAAAATCCCTTCAGGAAAAATATACAAAGTGGTAAATTAGGTTAGAAAGCCCTTCAGGAAAATCAGCTATTGAGAAAAAATAAAGTGGGAAAATATGCGAATGGTTAGAAAGCCCTTCGGGAAAAGTAGCTAATGAGAAAAAATAAAGTGGTAAAATATGCGAATGGTATTAATCGCCACATGGAAAAAACTATTTTTGGAATTTACAGTACACACTCTCCATGTCCAATAATATCAACTTTTATGTTAAGTTTCGTTATTGTAATTTTTTTTGTGAGCTATCGTATAACAATAGAGTACTTATAAGCAGGGCTCTGATTTTACATCGCACGGTAAGATGAAAGAAAACTATGGAGTCGATATTAAAATGCAAACTTGAGTAGTATCCATACTCATACTCATTCATATTCTTGGTCCCGTTTTTTTATATTTATCATGCTGTAACTAGGTACTTCAACGTTATTACGTACCTAGTTTTACAGACTATATGGTTGCGATAGACCTTTATCAAACTGGCCACTTTATCAAATTTTATCGTGTGCGTCATTTCAATCATTAACGACTTTCGATGTGTCATTTATTTATATTTGCAGTCTGTGCCCATGGCGTCAATTATTAGGTGAACAATCTATTATGTCTGCAAGTTTGTGCCATTTTTTACTGGATTGAGCCTTACAATAGTTGGCACCTTCTACCTTATGTCGTAGCGACAGAGGTGACAGATGGGTATCTACTATCATTAGGGTATCGAGCATTGGGACGTTTTCCTTATACACCTGGTTGATGCACACACCCGTTTTGTCTTTATTTGCTTCGGTTTTTGGGTTTGGTTAGCATGATTTCTTTGCTTGTTTCAGCCTGCACAGTGCACAACGTAACCGTGCTAGGCGAATGCTAACGTTAGTTCCTAGTATAGGAGCAGAGTCGTGTGCAAGTGAGTCTAGTAGTGAAGATGAGGCTCCACAAAACCCTGTCAGTTCCGCTCCAAATACTGCCAGTACCTCACAATCGTCCTCAAGATCTAGTTCACCCGCACCCTCCATAGATTTATCGTTAGAAAGATTAAATTTACTAGACAAGTCAAGCAGCTGTCCAAACAGCCTAATTTCGCCTATTCTTCGTGAAGTATTTCCAGAGCCATCACAGTGTGATTATAATGCTATTCCGTCAATAACCTCCATACCTTTTTAATACTTATCATAATGTAAAATCAAAAAACTTTGGGCTGAAATGGGGTAGATTTATTAATTTAACAAATCAACAATTCATTATATTTTTTAAGGTAAAACAAGAAAAATGGCTAAGACAAAGAAAGACAGAAAGGAGCAGTTGGAAAAAAAGAAACTTGCTGAGAGAATTAGAAAAGCTAAAATAAAAAATAATCCCGAAAAGTATGACAATATTTAAAAAAAGACAGAGAAAGATACTTTAAAAATTAAATCAAGTAAACGCATTATTTCAATAGCACAGCTATCTCAAAATAAAAGACATGCTATAAGAGAGAAAAACAGGCTAGCATCTAAGAGATACAGAGACAAAAAAAAGAATTTAACACTGCAGCATGCTGCAGAGCAGTTGATTGATGTCAGTTTGGTAGAAGACATGCAAGATCATTTGGGGTCTACAGCAGATGCATTGCCACCGCAGTCTGAATGTATACAAACTGATCTCAATAATCCACAAATATCTAAGTCTGATTTAATGGTTAATAGTTTACACAAAGTAGAACAATCAGCCTCAGGTTCTAGAGTTGTGACTAGAAATCTGCGTTCAAATTCACGATCAATTTCAACGACTCCGGTCACTCATGTCTTGTCTAGATCTCGAGCAACAATTCCGAAGACACTTAAATTTAATTCAGAACTTTTAAGATCTCCAACACCATCGACATGCAGTGCGTTATCAAGTGACTATTCAAGCGCAACTAGTATTTCTGAAAATCAAGCACCTAAGAAGTCACAAATGCTGAGAAAATATAGGTACAAAATAAATAAAGAGTATGAAATTTTACATAAGCGGATTGAAGAACTGACTCAATTAAACACAAAGTATAGAAAACAAGTTTTCAGACTACAAAAAATATAAATGACGCGCGTAAATCATCAAAAGATTCAGATGCCTTAAATTCTGATTTAAGTTGTACTGAAGAGTACCGCAATGGTAAAATTTGTAAATTACAGCTAGAAGAAATCATTCGTAATTTCTATTTGGATGACGAAAACAGCCGCATGTGTCCTGGTAAAAAAGAGCATATTACTAAAAACAAAATTAAGAAACAGAAAAGATATTTATCGGAGACAGTACTAAACTTACATAAAAAAATTAATGTCACCCATCCACACTTGAAAGTTAGCTACTCACATTTTTGGAAGTTGAAACCGTTTTGGGTAATCGCACCGAATCTTAACATAAGAGACACGTGCCTGTGTAAGAAGCATGAAAACATGGAATTGCTAGTAAATTCGTTGCGGAAAAATGGTATATTAAATGAAAAAACATCCAGAGATGTTCTGACGTCCCTGTGCTGCAATATTTATGATCCGAAGTGTTTAAGCAGGAAATGAAAAACATGTAAAAATAAATTGATAACTTACAAAGAATTTGACAATTCTGAAGTAATTTATTACTGGGAATGGAAAAATGTTACAAAACAGTACGTTAAAGATGGACAAACAAAATCAGCTGTACAGTGTGCTACAAACAAAGTTTCTGCAACTCCAAAAAAATTATTCTTGTAGTTGAAAATACGCTAAACCCGTATTTACAACACTGCTAAAATATTGTCTCCCAGAGTGATTATATAAAAAAAATAAAACAAAATTTGACGGAAAAAGAGGCCGTTGTACACTGCAACTTCAGTGAGAACTACAATATGAAGTATGCTAATAAAATCCAGGCAATGCATTTTGGCGGCAGCCGCCAATAAATTACCTTGCATACTGTCGTGATATACTTTGTTTTAAATGGAAATTCTCAAAGTCAAGCATTTTGCACTGTGAGTAAATGTCTTCGACATGACGCAGTGGCAATCTGGGCGCATTTGTTACCTATTCTGAAATTTATAGAAGACAATGCTCCAAAAGTGGACGTTATTCACTTTGTATCAGACTCTCCGTCAGGACAATATAGAAATCGTAAACTATTTTGGCCGTTGGAGCGGAAAGGTTCTAGAGTGGCGACCGCGAACCGGGAGACGAAGTGTTGGCAGACCTTCCACAAGGTGGACTGACGATCTGATAAAGGTCGCGGGAAACCGCTGGATGACAGCAGCAGAGGACCGATCGTTGTGGAAAACCTTGGGGAAGGCCTTTGTCCAGCAGTGGACGTCTTGCGGCTGATAATGATGATGATGATGAAACTATTTTATGTTATTTCTAAGCTACATTGGCACTACCCAATCTTGAGATTTGTCACGTGGAATTACTCTGAAGCAGGACATGGAAAAGGAGCGCCCGACGGTGTCGGAGCCATCCTAAAACGTACCGCAGATCAAACTGTTGCACGAGGTCATGATATTCCAGATTTGGATACTTGGTTGCTTCAATTGAAATCAAGAGTTCCTGGAGTCGTAACTGAAGTTATTACCGAATCCGACATTTTAGAAAAAGATTTACTGATTCCTACTTTGGTCATGTTTCGGGGCACTATGCAAGTGCATCAAGTTGTATGGGATGCGAATAACAAATATATTCTTGCATTGAGAAAACTCAGCTGTGGTTTGGATGAATGTGCTACAACTTCTACCCAATGCAAGCATGGTAATCATAATTATAGGACTTTTCAATATTGGAACGCCAACAGATCATACAAAACAAGATTCACACGCACCAATAGAAGCCAATCATAAAAATCACCAGACTGAGCCTATCAATATACCTGTATACAAGTCGGTAAAGGAAACAGTTACTTGTTCCTCGATACACGATCTACAAACTTTACAAGCATCCCGAAGTGTAGATAAAAGTGCTAAAATACTAGTTCATCGTCCCTGAGACCCAAGCAATAATACCAAGAAAATCATCAAAAACCACATCTTTTAACCATACTGCAAACGTAGCACAAACTTCGAAAGAAAGAACCAAAAGTTACTACTTTTCTAAAGATGAGGCAAATATCTTAATTCATGGACCTCAGAAAGTTTCAAAAAGTTTTAACACATTTGGCAACACCCAAAGCTCCGAAAACGTAGTGGAAATATTATCAAACGAACTGATCAACTCCAGTACTCCACTCCAGAGTACAAAAGATATACTCAAAAATGTACAGTAGTCCAAACGTGTTGATTTACCAAAGAGCAAGTTTAAAAAAACCTTCAATACGTCATTAGTGAAAGGCTCGGAGAAGTTAAAACACTGCCAAAAGATCTACAAGCATCAAAATTATAACAAAAAAAACTAACAAGGAAGGTGCTTCCGGCAGTTCAATTATATCATCTGATGATAGTTTTTGGGCAACAGTACCATCAATAGATGAAATGGCACTAACACCGACTGTGGGCCACGCAATCTTGTCTACTCTTGTTGATACAGATGAATCTGATGAAGACTATAATATTTTCTAAAGGAGTTGACAGGGAGATTTTACTTATATGGAAGTCATAATCATGGTCATCTGATTTTTTAAGTTACTTGTTTATCAATAATTAATGTTTAGAGAAACCGAAATGTCTGATTATGCATGTGATACTATACTATACTTTGCTTGAAGCTTTTTTTTTAGACTAAGTTTAAAAATATACTTGTAGTTTAAGTGTAACGATTTATAAACTTGCATCACAATTACTTAATTCTGTTACAATAATAAGACCAAAGTGATTAATTACCTAAGAACTGTTATTTTATGGTTATTTACAAATAATTAAAAACAAGTTTTTTAATAAAAATAAGAGAGTTATTATAATTTTGTTCATTTAAAGGAGCTACAATTATTAAAGTTTCCTTAGTTTAGTACAGATTTTGTAGTTAAGAAGAATATGTAATTAATTTTGTTTTTTTGATTATAGTTAATTAAGAGATCAGAGGTTGTTTTGTGATTAAAATAATGAATACAAGCATTATAATGATTATTTTGATATAAAATGCTGACTGTCGAGTTTCTTACGAATTAACGTTTTCAGAAATGCTCAGTTAACTTATTAATGTACTCAATAGGCCTTCTTACATAATATATTCGCGATTATACTTATAAATCAGTTTGTAATATATAATTTCACATTGATTTTCTAAGCAGCCGTCATTTCGGTGCCACTGCCATAATTTCGGTGTTTTTTTTAAAAAATTAATTTCTGCTAAATTACTGACCTGAAATGGGTGTGCCTCATGTATATTTATCATTCTTAATTGAATCTTTAACCAATAAAATTATAATTACCATCAAAAACTAAAAAAAAAAATTGCCACCGAAATGACGAAAAACGATGGCTTCAAAAATCCACCCTCAGCAAATAAGGCGACACATTCACTTCGTCAATAACAGTGAAGCAGACACAACAGATCGGTACTTCAAATTACGACCTCTTCTCGACAAAGTTCGTGAACGATGCTTGTCGGTCGAAGAGGAGAATGCTTTTAGCATAGACGAAATGATTAAACCCTATAAAGGTAAGAAGGCCGGAAGCCGTCGTCAGTATAACCCTAATAAGCCCTGTAAATGGGGTTTCAAAAATATAGTCCGTGCAGGAATTTCTGGAATCGTATACGATTTTGTACTTTACGCAGGAGAAGACACATTTTGATTATATTTCAGGTTCCTGTTGGATACTTTTTAAAAGACTGGGCAATTTGGTCAACAAAAAGCGGATCTGGTCTTACAATGTTTGAAGCATTTGAGCGAATCGAATATAATAGTTGTCGGCCTTACCTTTGACGGTTGTCCTTCGAATTTAAGTATGGCAAAAAAATTGGGCTGCAGATTAGATCCAAATGAAGAGTTGAAAACGACATTTGAACATCCTGTTACGAAACAACCGGTGGCGGTTTTTTTAGATGATTGCCATGTGGTAAAATTAGTAAGGAATTGTCTTCAGTCTTATGCAAATATTGTTGATAGTAATGGTAATCGTGTATCATAGGCATATTTCGAACTTTTGCGCAGGCTGCAAAGTACAGATTATTTCCATTTAGCTAACAAGTTACGAAACAGCCATGTCAAATTTCAAAATCAAAAGATGAAAGTTAAGTTGGCGACTCAACTCCTCAGTAAAAGTGTTGCAAAATCTCTTGAATTTTGTAGAGATACATTAAAAATTCCGGATTTTGAAGGATCGTTAGCTACAGCTGAATTTATACTCATTTTCAACGATTTGTTCGATGTGCTCAACTCTAGGAACTTAAAACAATTTGGTTTCAAGCAGCCTCTTAACATGAACAACAAGACAAGAATAACGGAATTTTTGGATAAGGCGGAAAATTACATTAGAGGACTGAGGACTACACAAGGAGATCTATTGATTAAAAGTGGCAGAAAGACAGGGTTCGTTGGTCTGTTGGTCTGTATCAAAAGCAAGGAATTGTTTCAGAAGTTGATAGAAGAAGAAAAAATAAAGTTCATGTCGATGTATAGATTTATTCAAGACCATCTGGAATTATTATTTTGCAATGTACGGGCACACGGTGGTTGTAACAATAATCCCACGTCAAGACAATTTGAATCTTTTTACAAAAAAATGTTAAATCACGTTGAAATAAAACATTGCAACGGTGACAATTGTGTTGAATTGGAACAAATTTCAGTACTTTATTGTTCTTCGGCGGTACAAACAATAAATTCTACAACTACAGGAGCCACACTCGCTGATGACGAGGTAGATAGTACAGAATTCAGTTTCAGTAGTATCCGTGATTTTGACAGTTTTTGCTCTACATTGCCTCAATTGTCTGAATTTAGTGAGCAGATTGTAACATATACCGCTGGATATGTTGTAAGAGCACTTGAAAAAAAATCAAATGCGATGAATGTTGTGGTGCACTACATTCACCAAAGGCGAACATTGGTCATGCATTTGAGTTCATCGCTTTCAAGGATAAAGGTGGTCTCGTTTACCCCTCAAAGGATGTTGTTCAAATATGCAAGGTAGCAGAATTAGAAATACGACAAATAATTGACAAGGCACAAAAATTCTGCATTAAGCCGTCATCGAGTAAGCCTCTGTTAATAAATAAGATTCTGCGGGTTTTTGTAAATAGTAACATTTTTAGTAGCATTGCTATTCATCAATTTGACCAATCACCAACGGAGAACCATTTGGTACAATTAATTAAGACAGTCGCAAATACATATATTGACGTGCGTTTTCATTATTTAACTAAGCACGTGAAACCTGCAGTGTCCAAAAGACAATTATACAACAAGCTGATTTTATTCCAAGGGCAATAATATCTATCAAAACGTAAAAGAAACTACATAACATTTTTGTCTTATAGTTGTTTATTGAGCAAATCAGATTTACTTAAGTCATAAATATTGTACTTAAACTCATTCCTGTACGAAATAAATTTAGAAACTCCTACTAACTTGTTTTAATAATTTTCTTATTAGCAATTGCTATTAAACAGAAAGCAAGGTGGCGCTTTTTATGCCTTCTTTTTACTATAAACAATTTTCAAAAGTCGGTTAATATTGAATAATCAACAAATAAAAAACAAAAACTTATTTTATAATTAACAACTTATAAATCTTATATTTGGTTCAGTATAGTCATATTTGTAGTCATATGTTCTTAATTTCTCAATTGCGTTTATATAAAATTATCAATATAACAAAAAACAGTGTTTTATTATTATTTAACAACTAAAAATATTTAAAGATTGTTAGGAAGATAGGTGCAGACTTGTATTTTTGAGATAGGGACCATTTAATTATTAATATTTGTTAAAAGTAACCAGTATTATAGTATGGTCATAAGAAAAAAGTACTTTATTAATAAAATGGTCAAAAAAATCGTTTGCCATCCCTGAAAGTCTGCACTAAGCTTCCAAACACCCTGCATTTATTTGTTCAAATTCAAATTCAAATTCAAAATCTTTATTGCATATCACATTACAAATATAAGGTGGAAAACAAAATAGGTATTCATGTGACGCCCTGCAAGGGCACAGCAATTTTAGAGGGCTAATTATGTATTCTAATATCACATAAAATATTTCAAAATTGTATTATAAAATAAAACTTAAACGTAACTTAATCTTAAATAGCTCTAAGATAAAATCTTTCGTATTGCACATTTGTTTACAATAATAATTATTAGATCAATTAAAACTATGGTTGATAACATATTTATTCAGTATTACTTATCATTAAAAAAATCGTTTAAATTATAGTAGCATTTATTGATAAGATATAGTTTTAATTGTTTGTGAAACGACTTTGGTTTTTCCAAGTTTTTTATGGAATTAGGTAGATGGTTGTATATTTTAATAAGCATATGGTGAGGGCTAGAAGTTATTATTTTTAATTTGGAGAAGGGCAATTTTAATTTATTTAGGTTTCGGTCATTTCGTCTGATTTCAGTTATTGGTGTATAGAGATTTATATGATTTTTTACAAATTTACATGATTCCAATATGTAGATTGAGGTAAGGGTGAGCATTTGTAATTTAATAAAATGGGGGCGACAGGAATCCATTTGGTCAATATTTATTAGGATTCTGACACATTTTTTTTGTAGTCTAAAAATTTTATCAATATCGGAACAGTGTCCCCATAATACGATGCCGTACGACATCCTTGAGAACGCGTAGGCATAATACGCGACAAGCGCTGTCTGCAAGTCCGTGGCTCGTTTGAGATGCTGGAGTGCATATATAAATGAGGATAGTTTTTTGGAAAGTTTTAGTATGTGCGATTTCCAGTTCATATTGATGTCCAAGTCTATACCTAATAAAGTGGCCGAGTTCACAGTTTCTAATTTGGTGTCATTATGGCTGTATGATATTTGTAGTGCAGTTTTCTGGTGGGGTTTAAAATGGATTACTTTAGTTTTGCTTAGGTTAAGCTTCAGGTTATGCGTGTCTAGCCAATCTACAATTTTATTAAGTGTTAAGTTAAGTTTAATTTCAGCTTCATAATTATTAGAGCAGGGCAGAAGAATCGACACATCATCGGCAAATAGCACACAATGATTGTCCAAAATACTAGGGAGGTCATTTATATAGACGAGAAATAGGCAGCATCCTAAGACGCTACCTTGGGGGATAGAACCAGTGATGGCGAGTCTATCAGATCTAACGTGATGTATATTGCCAGTCTCAAAGTCTGTATATTCAATCTCGACACACTGCGACCGATCACTTAGATATGATTTAAACCATTTGTGAGCCAGTCCTCTTACTCCCATACTATACAGTTTGTCTAGCAAGGTTTGGTAGCATACTCTATCATAAGCCTTGCTCATATCAAGCAAGAGGCCTACAGCATATTTTTTTTCACTTATAGCATTATATATTTTTTGGACATATTTATAAGTAGCTAGTGTTGTAGAACGGTTTGACCTAAATCCATTTTGGTCATCATGTAGAACATTAAATTTTTCAAAAAAAGAGTAAAGCCGTTTTATCATAACGGTCTCAAATATTTTGGATGATGTTGGTAAAAGTGCAATTGGGCGGTAATTATTAATGTCTAAAAGTTCGCCCTTTTTATGGATGGGTTTTATAACAGCTATTTTTAACGCATCAGGGAATATACCTTCAGATAAAGATTGATTTACAAGGTGGGTATATGGGATAGTAAGATTCTCTGCACAGTTTTTTATTAAAGTGGGAGGGATTTCGTCTATGCCAAAGGATGACTTATTTTTAAGTTTTTTTATTACTAAATAAATTTCTTCAGGTCTAACTAAATTTAGGAATAACGATTTGTCTACTTGATTTGTTAAGAGGTTAGTTTTAGAATTTTTATGCACAGAATTTCCGACTGACGAAAAGAAAGCGTTAAAAGCATTAGCCACTAGTGTAGGGTCTTTTATTGTGTCCATCGTATCATCAGTTTTTATTTGGATATTTTTTTTCTTGATATATGATGTTTTTTTATTCGTCTCTTTGTTTATTATTCGCCACATACATTTAGTTTTATTTTGCGACTTTTCAAATGACGCTTTGTTTCTATTTTTTTTTGAAGTGCTAAAGGCTTTTTTTAACACTTTGCAGTAATGTTTATAATGATTGCGTAAAACCGTATTTTTGGTTTGAGATACTAACAACTTAAAAAGTCTTTTGTTTTTGCAAGATACCTTTAAACCAGGTGTTAAATACGTTTGTTTGGAATTTAATTTAATTTTTACCTTTATTTTTGGAATGCACTTGTTTAAGGCTATATTTAAAGTTTTTTCGAATGTATTATAATTTTCATTTACAGTTTTACTTGTTAAAATTAATTGCTCCCAGTTTACATTTTCTAGTTCGCTTTTAAATTTATTAATATTAGTTTTATTAAATATACGTTTAGATAATGTAAAATTTTGCAATTTCGGATTGTCAATTGGCATGGAGAACAGAAGTCCTCTGTGATCCGATAAACCGAATTCGCGTACATATAAAGAGGAATGCCTTATTGTAAAGTTCGTGAACAGCAGGTCAATGCACTTAGAACTGGTCGGAGTAACTCGTGTGGGTTCTTTTACCCTTTGATGAAAATTGTAAGCAGACATTAAATTAGACAGTCTATATTTCTCATTGTTATTTAAATAAAAATCTACGTTAAAATCACCCCCTAAAATAATATTTTTATTTTTATCTCTTAAACTAATTAGTTTAAGAAGTTTACTTAAGCATGTATAAAAAACTTCGATTTCCCTATTACTGTTTGGCCAGTATATATTTATAATCAAAATATTATTTTTTGGTAGTTCTATTGCACAAATTTCAAATACCATTTCTACAGTTAAAGATGCAATATCGAAGCGGTCGGTATATTCCATGCCATTTTTAAGTAAAATCAGGACACCTCCTCCTTCGTGTTGAGTACGACAAAAAGATGAGCATACATTGAAATTAGTGATATTAAATAAATTTAACTTAACTTCACTGAGCCAAGACTCGCAGATACATATAACATCTAAGAGTGGATTATCGTCCGTTACCGCTTCCAAAAGATGGCTTTTGTTCCAAGTGCTTTGCATATTTTGAAAGAGACAGATTAACTCGATTTTATTATTATAATTATTACTATTAGATGCACCAGCAATATTTTGATGCACTTTTCTTAGGTTGCAATGATTATACGTTCGTGGTTCATCAATTTTACTAACGAAAAAACAAAGAACTTTCACGGTACGAAATGTTAATGTTTTCCTCTTCAATTACCGTAAGTAATTTAACTAAGTCCTGGAACACAGTTCTCAACCCATAGTTTTTTAAGCGTCCGGTTTGAATAGAGAACATATTGCTATCATAAGTCAAGTTACGATTGCTGTCTAGCAAGTACGCATACTCATATTGTAAAATATCTACATAAAGGAGCTCATTAAAAGTTTCGATCCTTCGATTAAACATGTTACTGAAGTACCCGCACTTGAATGTTGGGACACATATGGCTATGTTAGTGTGAGTAATTTTTTGTAGCATGTTTCTTATATATAAGACGAGATTCTCATAATTTTGCGTTTTTGCGAAATCTTGTTCACCTATAAGGATAATACAATAATCGCTCATAGTAAAATCAATTAACTTATTTTCTAGATCGTTTATAAGATTTTTGACGCCTACTCCTGGAGTGAGATAATGACATATTTCATAATTCGCACCAAAATAATGGTCAGAGGTACTTAGCATGTTGTTGAAATTATTAGTACTTAGCAAACATATTCTAGATTTTTTGTTCTGCCACGGAGGGAAGCTGTTAGTTGTGAGGTCAGCGACGGTCGGTGACGACGTTGCTGCTTTATCTCGTACGTCTTTCGGTGATTCACAACATCCTTCATCCAGTAAATGAGTGGTGCTCTCATTTCCGTCCATGTCCTGGCGCTGGTCTTGGAGGTTCTGGTTTTGTGTCTCTGCTTGGGCTACATTTCTATTTAGTGTGGATATGCGTGTCTTTGCTATAATTATCCTCGTAGGAGTTTTCTTTATACAAGGCGAGCCATTTTTAGTAACTAATTTTTTGTAAGTTTCGATCAGTTTAGTTTTATCTTCCATTAGCTTTCTAAGACCTATAACTTCTGCATTCAGCCGATCGATCTCCGCATGTGCGCTCGCAAGATGTATCGACAAGGTAGCGACTTGGCTATTACGCTCGTCCAAATCAAATCCATTGGTGGTGATATTAGGCAAACTACGTGAAGTTGTGTCAAGAAGGGTGGATGGTTCAGAGTCTGTTTCTATTTCTGACTCGGACAGAGCTTTTTGTTGCTTCGGTTTTCTCATTGTAATATTTTCCTGGGATAGTGTTTTGTTTCCATATGTTAATAGTTTAGTGTTTGACTCTAGCAAAATATTTACTGGACTTATTTTGTTGTCTGAGCTGGCATTTTGTGTGTTGTCATTCAAAGTTGAGTTTGCGCGATTGGGAGAAGCTTCATCATAAACCGACAGGTTTTCGGACTCAAGCGACACATTTTTAGGTGACTTAGACTTTAGTTTCGAGTCACCAGGTGTTTTTTCAGAAAAGGCAGAATCCTTTCCAGTTTCTTTTCCAAGAATTTTGCTTGGCAAGCATTTTTGTTTAGTAACACTTGCAACCTTTTTTATTGTGCTATTGGGCGGCTTGTGTAAATTATTGTTCGATTTCTCAATATGCTTTTTAATCGTATTTGTGGGTTTATTAAGGCACTTTTTGCACTTCCACTTGTTCTTGCTATCTGTTTCTTCGGGTATCTACTTAATTTCTATTATTGAATAAAAGCTACAACTTGCTTTTCAAATTAGGAACTTAATCAGTCTTTTCATTAATCAACTTATCAGATCTTAGTGTAATTTGAGAAAACAATTATTTTAAAATATAATTATTAATTTTCAAATTCTTTAAAATCTCTAGTGATGTCAAGTGAAGAACAATTGTATTTCCAACCTACGTTGGTTGTACGTGATCTAAAAAGCTGCTTCAAGTCATAGTTAACCTTTACGTCGGAGAGTATTGTAATTTTTCGTTTTCTGTCATTCGGTAAGCTATGCGATGTGACATCGTTGCTACATGATGGCTCTAATGGATCCGTTTCAAAAGTTTCAGCTTCGACCAGAGGCTTGTCCTCGTCCTCATTTTCATTAATATATACACTTTGTATTTCTTTCTATTTCTTCTTACGTAGGTAGTATGCTTTGGAATTCTGACGCCACTTCTCTCGCTGTTTTTGCTGTTCTATAACGCTTTTCTTTTCATCTTTATATCCGTCACCTGCTCATTTTTCTTTTTCTTTAAGTAATTTTCCTTATCTTTTTCTTTTCTAAGTTGACTGAGTTCTGGATCTGATTTTATTTTATCATAGCGTAATTTACTAGCTTTTCTTTTCGCAGATAAAATTTCTTCTCTGGTTTTTTTATTTGGCTTAGACATACTCGTAATTTCCTACAACAAAGTAACGAGAATCATTACAAACCATAAGAAAACATTTGAATTAAATCCAACTGAAAATTACTGCCATTACCTAAGAGTAAGATAAGATTTATAATTTTTCTGTCCTTTTATCATTCCTCTGGCAAATCGATTGAAAAATCGATATGTGAAATTCACGGACACATAAATTCGCGCTTGTAATTGCTTCGATCGCTTGCGACAATTTTGTAAGTGTTCTAGTAAATATTTCTATGGCAATAGTGTGTATATCTATCTATCTCTTTGTTGTCAAACAATTACGTACTTACGGCCACTTTCATTTAATCGAAAAGATCTAGTAACTATACACATTTTTTTACGTAGGTATATGACATTATAACTTACCACTTACCTGAAGAGCGATGAAATTATCAACTTCCAAGCCACGCAGACACGGCGACAAGGCGCAACACGCGCGCGACCTCTCACTACAAAGACTGACCTCGTACTGACCGATTGATACGAGCCACGCCTTTGAATCGATTTCGCGCGGACAACGGAGAATTCACATCACTATTTCTTTCTTGTGACGTCACAGCAGGTAGAAAAAAAGTGACACGGTTGGTTTTCATACAAATTGAGGTGTTTGCGTTATCTAGTTAGATTAAGGTCTGTGGTCTTTTCGCACATCTCGCTCGCCCTTGGGAGGTTAGCAAATCTCTCGCTCGCACTTTGCAGCGACTTCTTTGATCACTAATTAGTTTATGGCCCCAGAGTTCAGATGATAACGTCCGAGGTATATTTATTCACGTTCCTACCTTGTCATATCCACTATGCAATTAATATTTTTTACAGGTACATTTCAGTGCCTAGCGCGAAGTCCTTTGTCAGTTGAAGGAATATCCGAGTTAGCTGAAGTCGATTCTGATACGAGTAGGATCAAAGACTTTTCGTTATCGCCGTCTGCATACAAGTGCAAAATACTGTGATATTGTAAACTATTTATAATTATTATGTAATGATGTAAACCTTTTTCCTGAAAAAATATACCTTGCCGAGTTTCTTACGCCGGTTCTTCTCGGGGCAAAGGTTTTATTTTTCGAACCGGTGGTAATGCTTTTTGACATTCATAGGTGCATTATATTATGCCTAAATTGAAGAATTAAGAACTTTGACTTTGACTTTTTTTTGACATCATTGCAAGAAAAAGTACCCAACCAAGTACCTCGTAATTACCCGTTTAAAAATATCACAAATTTTTCTATTCCTTATCCTAAATTGGTGCCTGTGGACCAGCCTGTTAACAGCGGTGAACGTGAAAATATTTCACGGGAGGAAGTACCATCTTTAATAACTGCAGCCCAGGATACCGACATAATTTCAACTTTTATGTACAATGACGGTACTCAAAATGTGTTACAGCCTACCATTTTATTGGACAATGATTATGAGAGCCCGGATCTTATAGAAAATGACCTTTTAGACATTTCAAACAGCACCCCGAATATCCCGATTTATGTTCAAGAAACTAATCCGATGTCAAAACCTGATCAGATAGACAGTTGCAGCTTGGCATCTGGATGCAATTAATTACTTGCTTCTCCATTAAGCCGACAAAATATAAATTTTATAGCTTCACCAACAGTAGTATTCCTTAATAAAGATGGTGAATTACCAAATATTCCTGATTTAGAAAATGTCCTTCATGAAACCACTGAACAGGATAGCAATGTTTCATCCCCAAATGGTTCAAGAAAAAGAAAAAGGAACGAAGATAATTGGCAAGATAAACAGAACAAAACTTTAAAGAATACTGGCAAAAGCTATACCTACTAGTGTGAGAAGTAAGAAGTCGAGACGCAATTGCAAGTTTAAGTGTTTCGAAAAACTAGACGACTGAATAAGAAACTGTATTTTCACAAAATACTGGGCTATTGGGGATCATGAAAGGCAGTGGGATTTCCTTTTACGATACGTTCAAAAGGAGGGTATGAAGAAAATGACGTTTGAGAGAAAAAATAATCGCTTACAAACAATCATTTACCATCTCCCCACTGATGTAGAAATGAACACCTCCATACGAGTATGTAAGACAATGTTCCTCAACACTTAGAGCATAACGCAACAACTAGTATACACCGCTTTAAATAAGAAAGAAGGGAGTATGTTGACGGATTTGAGAGGACAACACAGATGTCTGTTGACACGGAACAAAGCGTCGTTACTCACATAAATGAATTTGAAAGAGTAGAAGCTCATTACATTCGAAAAGATAGCCGAAAAGAATACTTAGAAGAAACATTAAATCTATCAAAAATGCATCCGTTGTACTTAAGCTGGATAGACACAGAGTTCTTAATGAATGAAGTTATCAGAGCCACAAGACGACAATACGAGTACATTTTCAATACTAAGTTTAACATTTCGTCACCCCCGCAGAATAAACCCGTAAAGTGCTATTATAGGTTTTTTAATGTTCATGCATTTTTGGAATGTATAAGTTCAAATACATATTCTCTTTATTTTTAGATTTTTAGATGGATTATTAACGAAGAGACGGATTTATAAGGAATTATTCTATGAAATAAAAGTATATACAAAAAAACCATAATATAATCTTACAAAACGAAATTTTAGTTATTTTTTTGTGACATATTGTTATGATGTTATTCAAATTCATTAGAACGGGACGTTTGACAGCAAACGCCTTTATAGGTTTGTTCGTGTGCAAGCTTATAAGAAAATATTTTGGATTCCCCGGTTACATTAAACTTCCGTTTTCTATCTGACGTAAAACCTTTTAAAGTTTTATTCATGTGCATGATTATAAGACAAAAAATAATTTTATACCATTACGCAAAACTTTATTTTAATAACTCACTGTAAGAGGTAATATTATTATAATTTTAAATAAATGTTATGGCAAACGCCTCTCCGGCTTAAATTAAAATTTGTTTACTAAACACTGCGATATTGTGTTTTTTTTCTATTCAAGGACAAATCTATTGCTGTTTCGTAACGGGACAACACCTGTTTCGTTTTGTCATATTTTTGCATTTAGTTCGCTTACCGGCACCGTCTAGCTCGGGATGTTGTTTTGCTAAGTGCGTTTGCAATCGTCACGTGTTATGTTTGATTCTGTTAATTTGTGATGGAGTGCATTAATTTACCTGTTTGACGAAAATGGATAGTAAACTGAGCCGAATATGTTTTCGAAATATGAACCCACGGACACGGAGAATGTTAATGTTTTGTGAGCCGGAAAGCAATGGTAAGTTTCCATAAAATAATAAATAATGATACATAATTAAGTTTTAAATGAGTATTATTATCTTATAATAAGCGAGTAGAGTGTTTTGGCTATAAATCTAGAAGCATCTCTGGCTCTACGACAAACCAGTGTATAAAGGTAGGTATTCTCTTTCTTTCAAATCTTTGATGGTGAGCCTAACTTGACCCGTCAGTTCCTACATAATTATTAACTGTGACCTCGTGCATATTTATAATAGCAGGTATGTTTGTTAGGTACTTACCTACCCCACTCCGCATATTACGTACCGATGATTGTGTGAGTCACAGACCACGCGGGTCCAGTTAATATTATTATGAATTTATGATTATCGGTCGCTTAAGAGACGAGATTTGTTAAGAGGATAACTTAGCGGTGTTGGGTGTCATTCTCTTAAATAATGCATGCCCACCGAGGTCGACGGCGAGCATAATAAAAGCACTTCTCATTTCAGATAACAATAAAACAAATAGATTGAAAAGTAAGCCAGTATATGAGCTTAAACCTTTTGGACTGGATACGGACAAAAAAGAAGAAAGGTTCAAGATATAACAAAACACGTGCTCATTATTTTTTCATCTTCTTAAACATTTATAATTTATTACTCTATGAGACGTGACCGCTTCAAAACCATAATGCGTTTCTTGCATTGCGCGGATAATACTGAAATGTGTACCACCGACAAAATGTGGAAATTGAAACCACTTATTGACATCCTTCGGTGCTCGTTTCGCAAGAACTACGTGCCATCAAGTACTTTGAACTATGATGAATCAATGGTGGAGTATTTTGGAAGACATGGTTGCAAGCAATACATTCGCGGTAAACCGATAAGGTTCGGTTTCAAGGTTTGGTGCTTGAATACGTCGAGCGGTTACTTAGTGGACTTCGAAATTTATCAAGGAAAAAGTGTAAATGAGAATCCTGAGTACGATCAACTCTTCGGAAAAGCTGCAGCTCCTCTAGTAAAGATGATAAATGTAATGCCTGAAAATGTTCAGTCAATGCCGATGAGTTTTTATTTTGATAACCTGTTTACGGGATTCCAACTACTGCAACATTTAAAAAGTCGTGGTTATAATGGAACTGGAACTGTGCAATTTACAACTCCGGCGGATATAATTTGGATATAAATTTATGATATAACAAATGAAATGAAATGAAATGAAATGAAATGAAACATTTTATTTGTTAATGGTGGGTTTACAAAGGTCTTAAAACTATACATCCATCGCCACGCGGTAAGTTACCTGTTTTAAATACTTAATAATGTTAATGCCATGGGAATGCAACTTTATCGTGAAATGTATACATATTTACAGCTGAAATATTCACGCGCCTCTGTAAAAACGCGATATTTTTTTTAAAATATTTAAAACTGGTTGAGAGGAAATCTAAAATTTTCAGTTTTTGATATTATATTGGCATTATAATAATACTACGGTAATTAATTATAACATGAAACCAAAACTCAAACGGTCTATCTGCTTATTTTGTGATAAATCTGCATGATAATTTTGGAGATTATTTTGTAAATATATTAAGTTACGAGAACAAAATGGTGGAAATTAAATACGGCTATGTGAACTGTTATAACTCCAATTTAATGCCGTGAAGCGTATATAGATTCATCTGTTATCTATATGAAGTCCCACATTTGTACCACTACAGAGCCAATGCCTATAAATTTATTCTAATGTGAACTTATGTACAGCTTTAAGATGTAGTTCAGGTCAATTGTATCGTATCATCGTTTAATCTTTCAATTACTTAATACTGAAATTTAAAAAAAATATACAATTTGCGAATATTCTTTTGCAATTTTTCTTCTTATTCCACCGGTTCTCGCTCTTATTTTCCAAGATTTTTTATTCATTTTCACAAATTTTTGCACGCGACTTATATAAACACCATTAATCAGCTTGTGGGATAAGTGTAATAGAATATCACATGCACATTCCCCAAAAATTGGTATCCAGTGCTAACAATCCTTGGGTGAATGGTTTTTACTGTCAGGTCCTCTTTTGATCATCATATCCGATACATGCCAGATACTGAAACTATTGAGGTGCCTCTGTGCAAGTTAAATGATCCTAAACTAAAAAAATCTCTATATTCGGCTAAACTGCCAGTATCACTGCAAAACTACAACGATTTAAAGAAACTGGTTGATAAAAATATCATACCGAAATCATTTGCCCAAGAGTACATCAATCTAAAACATGACAAACAAATCAAGGATGCTTTAATTGAAATGGATGAAGAGGATGAAACTTTCAATGACAATGGAAATGTTCCTATTTCTAAGTAATTTTATTACCTACTCCTATATTATTCATTAAGAAGTGATGATTTTTTGTTGTATGTTCCTTTCATTCATTAAGAAGTGATGTTCCTATTATTTTATTAATATAGAAATTGTATTGTTGTTATATTATATTACCTTTTTAATGTGACACTTATCTGTGGTTTTATTTGTACCTACTTACTTACAACAAAATTTCCCAATTTACTTTTAATTGTCTCTAGTTGCTTTAAAATGAATAAAAGATAAAGATAAAGATAAATTTATTTAGTAAGTAGGCCGCTCGGGCACTTTTACACGTCAAGATACTACCAGCGCTTCCCAAGAGGAGACCACTGCTGAGAAGAAACGCCGCAAGAAACTCAGCAGTCAGTCATTTTTTAAACTTATTTCATATTGCATATTACAATGGTATGTACAACTTAATCTAGCATTATATAAAGCTACAAGTATTAAATTAAATATAATATCAAATAACAGTAGTTCAGCAGGAAAACATGCCAAAAATCTTACGGGAGAGAAGGATAGAAAAGAATAAAATAAAATAACTACAACTACCTACTTATATATGTGTATATGAGATGGTGCAAGATGACCACATAAAAGTTTCGATATGTTTTCCTGCATCAACGGTGTCCCCCAGACAAGAAAAAGCAGGATAAAGCCTTTGCATTTGAACAAATTACTATTGACTAAGTTTCGGGTGTAGGCCATGCATTTTTGTCTGTTAGATAGTCCTCGACCCTATAATACGCTTTAGACATTAACGACCTTTTCAAATATTTTTTAAGTGCTGAAAAGGGTAACTTTAAAACTACTTCAGGTAATTTATTATAGAAATGAATGCATTGACCAACAAATGATTTATATACTTTACGGACACGAAATTTTCGAATAGCTATTTTATTTTTATTTCTAGTATTTAAATTATGTATATCTGAGTTTTTGGTGAACGAATCTAAATTCTTAATAACATAAATAATATTCTCGTAAATAAATTGAGACGCTACAGTTAAGATATTAATTTCTTTAAAAAGTTCTCTTAATGAGTCACGGGAATTTAAATTATAAATAGAACGAATGGCCCTTTTTTGTAACACAAATATAGTTTGTATGTCAGCTGCCTTACCCCAAACCAGAATACCATAAGACATAACACTATGAAAATAACTATAATAAACTAAGCGAGCTGTCTCAACATTAGTTAGTTGTCTAATTTTCCTAACGGCGTAAGCTGCCGAACTTAGTTTACCTGCCAGTGCAGCTATGTGGGGACTCCATTGCAAATTTTTATCTATTGTTATGCCTAGGAAAACCGCCCTATCTACCATTAGCAAACACTCGTTATTTAGAAAAATACTAGAATCTACCGGTTTAACATTAGGCAAAGCGAACCTAACACATTTAGTTTTCTTGGCATTTAGTAGCAAGTTGTTACTAATAAACCAATTATGTACTTTAACTAGAGTGGCGTTTATCCTACTGTAGTCTACGGTTTTTCTATCTACCTTGAAAATTAGTGAAGTATCATCAGCAAAAAGTACAATATCGCAAAGTTCATCTACTATTGGTGGTAAGTCATTTATGTAAACCAAAAATAAAAAAGGACCTAAAATAGAGCCTTGAGGCACACCTATTTTCACTGTAGCTCCAACAGATTGCGTTTTGTTTACAACAACTGTTTGAGTTCTATCACTTAGATAAGAAGACATAAGGCTTAAAGCTTTATTGGACAATCCATAATGTTCTAATTTTAAAATAAGGGTCATATGTTCCACGCAATCAAAAGCTTTAGAAAGATCACAAAATATTCCTATTGCGTCGCAAGATGTTTCCCAACTGTTATATATATATTTAATGAGTACCGATGCCGCATCAATTGTTGATCGACCTCTTGTAAAGCCAAACTGGTTATTGCTAAGTAGTTTATTTCTGTTAAAGTGACCTAACATATCCTTCAGCATTAGTTTCTCAAAGACTTTACTTAAAACTGGTAGTATGGAAATGGGACGGAAGTTCGTTATATCACTCATCTCGCCTGATTTAAAAAGAGGTATGACTTTACTATATTTCATGAGATCTGGAAAGATCCCCTCTGATATGCAATTATTGTAAATTAATGCTAGATGGGGTGCAATTACATCTATGATATGAAAGAGCACTTTAACTGATGTGCCCCACAAATCTTCAGTCTTTTTTAAACTAAGCGATTTAAATATCTTTACTATTGAATCTGAATTTACAGGGCTGAATTCAAAGTTTATATTACATTTACTGACATTAGTGCAAAGTAATGATTGAGCTTCAACCGCGGATGATTTAAGACATTTCGTAGTATTAATTGCCATGTTGGAAAAATAATCTTCGAATGCTAATGCAACATCTTTATTTGACGTGATTGGATGGCTACCTGTGTTCAGGGTGACTTGATTATCACGAGTTTTTGATTTTCCCGTTTCTCTATTTATAATATTCCATACAGTTTTTACCTTGTTCTCAGATGATTTGAGTTTAAGACTAAGAAAAAATGCCTTAGCAGTTAAACAAACTTGCTTAAAGGTCCTCGAATATTTCTTAACATAATTTAGGAAATCAGCATTCTTATTGTCCTCCCTCTCTCTATATAAGTCATAAAGCCTATTTCTACTTTTATGAATGCCTGCAGTAGCCCATTCACTAAATCTGGTTTTCGACCTAGTAATAGTTTTAATTTTAAAATTGTTGTTAAATTGATGTAGAATTACGCCAAACAAGTCTTTATAAATACTATTACATTCATTCTGTGAAAAAGGCAACACTGAAAGATTACTCTGAACTTTATTTTTGAATAATTTCAAACGATTACTAGTTATAGGTCGGTAAGTTATTGTGTGAGGTTTTTGATAAAAATCAGAGATGAAAGATGCCTTCTGACCACTATGGTCAGAATTAAAACAATTAAATATTTCTTTATCCAAACAATCGCAGTTACAAAAAATATTATCTAAGCAAGTTGCACTACTAAAACCTATCCGAGTGGGTTCAAAGAACAGATTACCTAAATTAAAAGATTTAAATAAACTTAGTAACCTAGTGGTATTATTTGACTTTTCAAGTAAGTTAATATTAAAATCTCCACAAACTATAACATGCTTCTGGCTATTACATGCTAATTTTAACACATGTTCCATAGTGGATTCAAATGTGCAAAAATCAGCCAATGGTGGTCTGTAAACACATATTATTATATAACTTTCTATTTCTGCGCATGAAATTTCTACAATCCTTTCTATCGATTGCTTTACAATATCCTTTCTTTCTTTGGATTTAAGAGTACTTTTAATAATTATAAAAGAGCCACCATGAATGGCACTTTTCCTGGCAAAATAACTTACTAATTTAAAATTTAAAAAATCAAAAATTAATTGATCTTGTCTAAGCCAATCTTCAGTAATGCACATTATTTGTACATTTTCATTATCTAAGAACAACCCTATTTCTAGTTCTTTGCTGGAAAAACCTTGAATATTTTGGTGAATTAAATTTATACTCAAGGGTGTTTCCGCTGTCCTATAATTTAGTTTAAATCAAGAGGCAAAGCATTATTGCCAATTTTGGCTTGTTGGGGCTGTGAACTATTATATCTATTTAGTTCTATATTAAAAGCTAATAGATCAACCAAGGTCAAAATATGTTTCTTGGGCAAATGAATTTTTCCTGATGTTAGATCAAGGCGCTTTATAAATTTGTTTAAATCAAAGTAATGATATTTTTTATTAAAGCATATAGCATTATATATTATTGAGTTAAAGTGAGCTATTCTATTATTATGACTAAATGAGATACTTTGTGAGTATGGTAGCGCACACAATATAATTTTACCTATTCCTCTATCTTCAATAGTGTTTAGTGTTGACATTAATTTATCAACACCAGACTTATCCACACCAAGACTATTTCCTACCAAAATTATTAAAGTGGTGGTACTGTCAAAGCTTCCTTTTAAAAGTAAATCACTTAATTGTATAATAGTTGCATTATGGTAACAGTAATTTGTAACATTTTGTTTTAATTGACTGAATGAACTATAATTATTGCTCTGTGATACATATACCAAAAATGTTAAACTAATTTTTTGCTAGATTACATATACAGCGAAATTGCCGCAAATAATTTAGAAGAATGTTCCACATCCCATATATAATGACTTCGAGATACAACATAATTGCGTTCCGAGATTAAAAAATGTTTTGCTGTATCTCGTAAAAAACCTATGTTATACTAACTTTAGAATAAATTTATTGTATCTGCCTGAATTATCATTATTTTCTTCTTTTTTTTTTATTCCGGACATATCTCTGTATCTCTTTTAGTTAAAGAATTATATTTTTTCAAAGTGTTTTTTTTACTCTGGTGTAAACCTCTTTTTTTAGATACGACAAAATTGCTTTCTACCGTCGATTTGAATAACTTTGCTTACATTTCACATAGTCAAAATGAAGAAAAAGAGTCATCGCGACTAGTATTTTAGCCTCAGTTACTGAACCATCAGAACAAATACTCGAACAAATTGAAAATGATATGACTACAAGTAACACAATTCCTCAACCACTGGATAACCAACGCAGAAGCATGTCAATAGAAAATACGGACACTACGGACGTTCCGATACGTAAGAGAGCAAAAATTTGTGATGTCAGCAACTGGAACATAAATAAAAATAAGCAATCAAGAGAACATGGAAAAAAATACACAGGAAAGAAAAAAGAAGGCAATAATTGGGTTTATAATAAACAAAAAGACGAAAGAAATATAAAAAATGCATGCAAATGTAAATTAAGTACCAAAGAAACAAAGTTGCAGTGCTCAAAGATAACAGACTCACAAAGAAATGCCATCTTTGAAAAGTTTTGGAATATGACATGGCCCCAAAAAAAGGTGTATGTAAAAACGTTGACGATAATTAAGCCAATACCAATTTATAATTGTTAAAATGACGTCGAAACAAGAAGCTCTGCGAAAACGCGTTGTACATTTTTATAATAAAAATGTAAACATGGGGAAAAAGTAGATCATTTTACCAAAGAAAATGTATCAGTTTCTACTATATATAGAATTTTTGCATCCTTGACGACAGCTCGCAAACGTGGTAGCGGCCGATCAGCTAAAATAATGACCTAGGGAAGTCTGAAGAAACTTCATACCACTTTCAATGATAGTGGTTCCATGAGCCAACGAGATGCCGCGAAAGTATTTAAATGTTCTCAACCGTACATTTGCCATTTGGAGTGCCGCAAGAAGGTACGGGCACCGGAATACACCGATCAGCAAAAATCTAACATTATGTCACAATGCCGCTGGATGGTTAGAAATTACAAAGGAAAATCGTTTATTTTGGATCATGAAAGTTATTTCCCTTTGAGCAAAACCCATATACCTGGAAATGATCGGTACTATACCAGCAATATGTCAACAACACCAGACAATATAAAACACAAGTATAAGCACAAGTTTGAGCAGAAAGTTATGCTTTATGTGGCTATTTCCGATAAAGGTGTGACAAAACTGTGGTTAAACCTAGTGGTTTAGCGGTCAATCAAAAAGTATATGAGAGTGAATGCTTGAAAAAAATACTTCTACCGTTTATTCGCCAACATCACCCTGATGGAGAATATGTATTTAGGCCCGATAAGGCATCGTCGCATTACGCCAAAAAAACATTGCAATTTCTGGATTCCCATAATGTGCCACTTGTACCGAAAATCCGAAATCCCACAAACCTTCCACAATGTCGGCCTATCGAAGATTTATTTTGGTCATTTGAGCAGTCTGGTTTACAAAAATAATTGGAGAAACTAATTAAAAGGATCAAAACGTGTGTGCGAAAAATGGACAAAAATGCCGTCCAACGGTCTTGTTCGGGCATTATGTGAAAACTGCGTCGAACAGCTGATCACGGGCCCTATTGTAACGTTCATTGATTATTTTGTAAATAGTTAAATGTTTATGTTAATGTTTACCTTACTATAAAAAGTTTGATAAAATGTAACACCAGTATTTTTTACACCTTTGCAAATAATTCTCATTTTTTTGTTATCACCCGTTAGAAGGCAAAGAGATAAATATGCCTGAGGGCGTCAATAAAAGCTGCATGCAATATTTTAACAGCTTAAATTACCTTCCAGTGACTTCAGTCTGTCAACGTCGAAAGGTCATTTAGTTATTTAAAATGGATTTTTTCAAATCCTCGTCAAAGACTGACGGCAAAATCTGTCGAACAAATTTTAGTTGTTTTTTCAGTATAATTGCAGAAGTGATTGTAAATATGTATATAAATGTTATAATTTTTGAAATACAATAATATTTAAAATACTTGAGTATTTGTTTATTTGTCAACCATAGGTACTTACTTTGCCACCAATTCAGCACGTTGATAACGATGACTAGTAATTAAGTTAATATAAAGGTATTATAATAAAGTGTAAATATTAGGTAATTAGAATAATTAGGTTACCTTAGATTAGCGACAAGCCTGTTAATTTAGTTTGTTTTGTATTGTTATTATACTTCTAAGTAATCGTAAGTAATTATAATAATTAGGTAACCTTAGATTAGAGATAAGATTGTTAATTTATGTTGTTTTGTGTGGTTATTATATTTAGATTTTTTACAATACATGACTTTTATTTAGATTATATATATATATATATCCTTAAAAAAGGTGTATCAAAAACTATTCTAAAATGAAATTAGAGTTATCAGTTATGAAAAATAGGGTGCAAAAGTGCAATGAGAAATTAAGGCTCATACGTACAATATGTGTCACCGAGTTCGAGGCTCAAAATTTCTCTCCTCTATGCCCAATCAGGTGAAAAAGTAATTATTTCCTTCTTGTTTCAGTTAGCAGCTATCACAGAGTTTTCGTGGTCACCACGCTCACGGAGCTGGAGCAGCCCTTGCCGTCTGGTTCAAGAGTGTCTGAATCCACAAGCAGGCGTAAAAACCTTTACAAAGATGAATTAAAGACACAATGGAATTTTAAGAAAATTTTGGCAACATTGGGAACAGCTGTTCAGTGTTTAAGTTTTGCTGAAGACGAAAGTTTGGTTCAAAAAGAAATGGTGTGCAATTACCATAAGAAACCCATGTATGTTCAGAAATCATCTGGACCAATGATGGATGGATGGATGGATGGATGGATGCCGCAAGACAATTGCAGATCAAAAAGTATCAGCCGTGCCAAAGATACGTGGTTTGAAAATATGCACCTGCCTATGCCACTACAATTTCAAATAATGTACATGTTTACAAGTGGTTACTCATATGAGCAGGTGCAAAGGGAGACGGCTGACGCTACATAGCTGATTGGTTCAACTATTGTAGAGAGGTTATAATAATTTGGTAACGGTCGATTATTTCATTAATGACGGTGAGGATCAAAAAAAAATATGCCAGCAGTTTTTACTTAGTACTTTGGACATAACACAAAGGCATTTAAATTACGCTGTGGGAAATGCAATGGAAGGCATGTCGCTTAAAGATTCAAGAACACGAAATGCTCCGGATAAATATTCAGAAACCGCAAAATCAAATGTGCGAAAATTCATCGAAAGCCTTCCAGCTTGCCCATCGCATTACAATAGAAAAAATAGCCAACTAATGTATCTTTCTCAAGATTTGCGCAATTTGACTAATTTATACAGAATTTATCGTGCGAATTGTAAAACCAAAGCCGAGCAAACCGTAAGTGAACCCATATTTAGAAAAATATTTAACGAGGAGTATGAACTGGGATTCCATAGCCCTAAAAAAGATAAATGCGTTACGTGTACTAAGGCTGAAAATGCAAGCGGTGATGAGACAGAAGAGGACAAAGAAAAATTAAAAAAGCATTTAGAAGAAAAAGAGGCATCATATGAACGATTTAAAGCTCACCAAACTTTAAAGGATGTTAAAACGGTTTGTAGTAGCTTTGATCTCCAAAAAGTATTGAACACACCATATGGCGAGAGCATGTTGTTATATTATGCAAGAAAGTACGCTGTTTTTAATTTTACCGTGTATAAAAGTATAACAAAGAACGTCCAATGTTATACATGGGGCGAGTGTGACGGGAAGAGAGGTAGTAGCAACGAGATAGGAACTTGTTTGTTTTTCTATCTTAAGGAATTGGACAAGCAAGGTGTTGAAAATGCGCTGTTGTATTGTGATTCATGTACCGGACAAAATAAGATTAAGTAGTTTTATCAGTGTTGAATTACTTTTTATTAAACTCTGAAAACCTAAAAGTAATCCAGATAAATTATCTGCTCCCAGGCCACACATACATGCCTGTGGACTCTGTACATGCTACGATTGAATCGGAAGTAAAAAAAAACATTGTATGGAGTCCTACTCAGTGGGCTTCATACTTTGAGACTGCAAGGAAAAAACCGAAACCATATAAAGTAAATGTTATGGAACATACAGATTTTATCAACTGGGAAGAGTTAGCGGAGAAAACCTTCACAAAACAAACTTGTAAAAATATCAAATTTAAGGATATTCGAATTGCTACCTTTAAAAAGAAGAGTTTGAATATAATGGAAGTAAAATACTCAATGAAAAGAGACACAGTAAGTACAAAAGTGGTATTATTTGAAAAAATTGACAAAAAAGAAAAAGGGAAAGGGAAAGGAAAAGCAAGAGGAAAGGCAAATAATAAAAGACCTGAAGAAGCCGAAACAAGTCAATTAAAAGATTCAGATTTTTTGGCAGCACTTAATAACATAAAATTGCAACAATCCTATACAAAAAAGATTTCAATTTCAGATCAAAAGTATAAAGATTTAAAAAACTATGCTTAGATGGCACGATTCCGAAAAGGTTCCACAAAGATTTTTTGGATTTACCCTACACTGGTAGCAATCGTGACATTTTAATGGACACGGACGAAGAAGATGAAAATTGTGACGATAGCATTATGGATTTAGTTGACTAAATCGTAACGGTTCAAATATCTGTTATGCCTTTTTTTAGAGACTGTCAGACTTTTTAATGTTTAATGTTGGTTAAGATTATGATTGTAATGTGCTGTCGATTCCTATAATAAATAAATAAAGATTATTATTAAGTCGTTGCATGTGTACAGTACGTGCAACAACTTCATTTATGTGGTAATTATGATACCTAGTGGTTGTGTAGTTGAATAAATCGTACCGTTCCAAATAGCTGTTATGCCTTTTATTAGAGACTTGTTAGATATTTTAATGTTTAATGTTCGTAAATATTGTAATTGTATAATGCTGTTGATTCCTTTAATAAATAAATAAATAAATAAATAAAGATTATTATTAAGTCGTTGGATGTACTGTACATTCAGCAACTTCATTTTTTTGGTATCATGATTATGATCCCCAGTTGTTATGTATTCACTTATTTTTGGTTCGAAATCTCATCAAAGAGCCTTTTTCGAAACTACCAGAGCACCCTTATCGCAGTGCGCCGCGAGCTCAGAGTTGATCTGCGTAAATCGCGGCCGGTGATGTCGCTACCTGACGCTGATATAACCTGTGTTGATATCATCGCTACTGAAGATTCGAACTCTAAAAAAATTAGGATTTTTACAAGCTACTTTCCCCATAATAATAATCAAGTAGAATCCATTTCGACGCATACTGCCAGAAACGCAAATTACCTGATACTCAGATGACCATGCTTACATTCGTGAAGTACCTTATAGGCAATAGACCCAATACGCAAATGACCTGAATTTCTTTCGCGAAAGACCCAATACGCAAATGACCTGAATTTCTTTCGCGAAAGACCCGATACGCAAATGACCTGAATTTCTTTCGCGAAAGACCCGATACGCAAATGACCTGAATTTCTTTCGCGAAAGACCCGATACGCAAATGACCTGAATTTCTTTCGCGAAAGACCCAATACGCAAATGACCTGAATTAATCGGGTACTTCCTCGTGGTCATACTAATTTGTCCTACTAGTCAAAAAATTAACCTAGATTGATCACTACATACTAATTGTGGTTGTAAAAGTAGGTAGGTTAGGTTCGTTAGGTATCTTCAGACGCCCGAAGGGCAAAACAACCTAGAAGCAGGAGCCCCGCCCTCGGGCGGGGCTCCGTCAAAATTCAGTATGACAAAAAAATAGTAGGACCACGAGGAAACAGCCAATTATCGACTAAAGTAATTCTGGTTTACGTTGTTGGTAATATGCGTAGGTATACAGTTATGGGCATCTGCGTATCAGGTACTTTAAGTTTCTGGCACTATGCGGAGATTCCTTGGTCTGGTAATTTGAGCATCCGGTCATTTGCGAATTGAAATTCTGGTAGTTTAGTTTAGTTTAGTTATTTATTCATCAATGTAATGTTACAATATTAATTGCATTGCATGTCAAAAAATATGAAATTACATTGGTATCGTCAACATTAATACAAAAATAATAAAAAGGTAATAAAATAAAAATAACACACAAATAATCAAAGACACAATTAATAAGTACATAATCAACTAATAAATAAATGGTCAGTTTCCGAAGTCAATATGCAAGAAGTAAAGGTCAAACAAACAATAATAATTTTACAATATAAGTGTCATAAATTCATCAACGGAGTATAATGGATGATCCAATAAAAGGTTTCTAAGCTGATGTTTAAATGCTTCGTCGGATGTTACATTTTTAAGTTTAGCGGGTAGACGCTCATAGTATGTAGGACCGATGACACGCGGGTTCTTACCCGCAAGTGCCATGCGACGGGGAACTGTTCTCAAACGCCCGGTGTGGCGGAGTTCCTTGCCAGGAATATTGACGCGTGCAAAGGATGAAATATTATTCCTTACGAACATTATTACCTGAAATACGTAAACTGAGTAGTGCGTCAATATGCGGTGCGTAATAAAAAGGCTCCTGCAAGAGTGCCTAGGTTTCACCCCGGCTAACGTGCGTAAGGCACGCTTTTGCATAAGCATTATCCTGTTGGCATCCGTGGAGTTTCCCCATAGGAGCGTACCGTACGACATCAGAGAGTGAAAATGTGCAAAGTACACCTGTTTCAATGCATCATTTGCGATAAGCCTCTTCAGTTTACGCAACGCAAAGACTGCACCACTCAGTCTACTACACAGTTTGTCGACATGGCACTTCCAGTTAAGGTTAGAGTCAAGTGTGAAGCCCAGGAACCTACACTCATTGCACATCGGCATCGGACCGTTTGCCACGCACGGAGGAAGGGAAGGGTATTCTGCGTAGATGGTGAGACACGTAAATAATCATGGTCATCTGAGTATCAGGTAATTTCAAATTTGCGTTTCTGGCAGTATGCGTCGAAATGGTAGAATCACAATTCATATTTTTTGAATTCCTCTCTAATTTGCATATGGACTACCCTGAAGATGTTTTTATAATTTTGGGTGATTTCAATATCAGTCATGCAATCTGGGTACCTTCAAACAATTACTCAAAAAAAATGAAAATGTTAAACCCAAGCTTAAATACTTTAACATCTCAGTTATCTGCGTTTATGCATTTTACGAATTGGGATCAATTTAATTGCTTTCCTAATATAAATGATCGCCAGTTGGATTTGGTTCTGTCCAATAGGTGCTGTGTGTTATCTCTCGTTGATCCGTTAGTTCCCATCGACACTCATCATCCTATATTTAGCGTTACGATTGACTCGGGTTTAATTGAACGTCACTTAAAACCTGCTCCCCGCATTATCCGGCGATTTTTCGATGCGGATTATAAAATTTTAAACTTAAAACTAGAATAAGTGGAGTGGAACTCACTTCTGAGAACTAACAATATTGAACACGCTGTTGAACAATTCTATACGATAATTAATCAAATTATTAACGATTTTATTCCTAATAAATATGTACACGACCATAACAAATATCCCGCATGGTACACTCGACCATTAATTGCTCTAATTAGGAAAAAAAAAACAAACATAAAAATGGAAAATGTATGGCAGACAGGCTGACTATATCTCATTTTCTAATTTGCGTGCAAAAGTTAAACAAATGGAAGATTCCAATTATATCTTATTTGTACACCGGGCTGAGGAAAACATTCGTAAAAATAGTAAGTCATTCTGGTCATTTATCAAATCAAAGATGAATAACACCGGAATCCCAGACACTCTTTACTTCCGTGATAGTGTTGTCACTAATGGCCTTGACGTTGCTAACACGTTTAACGTTTGTTTCAATCTGTGTTCGTCCCTAACGATTTAACAGCAGTTAATTCATTAATAGCTAATTATGCTTTTGCAACTAATGAAATTAATGGTATTGAAATAACGTCGTCTTTAATAGAAAAGCATCTCAGTAGACTGGACGAATCAAAGAGAAGTGGCCCTGACGGTCTCCACCCCGTCTTTTTAAAATGATGTTCAAGAACCCTGGTTTTACCTATTAGCTTATTATTTAAGTAATCGTTAGCATCTGGAACGTTACCTGAATATTGGAAGCGCTCGCTTATTGTCCAAATTTTCAAAAGTGGAAATAAGCATGATATTACCAACTACCGCGGAATATCTAAACTATCGACAATTCCAAAAGTATTCGAGAAAGTAATCTGTGATGCCCTTTTCCCTGTAATTAGACCAATGTTAAATATTCACCAGCACGGGTTCGTTAATAAGCGATCCACAGAATTTAACTTATGTGAACTTATGCAATACGTGTTAACTAATCAAATAGAATAGAATAGAGTAGGATATCAATTAGATGCTATTTACACGGATTATTCCAAGGCTTTCGATAAACTATCTTATGCAATTTTAATAAATAAAATCCGAAATTTTGGAATCCATGGCGACCTCCTCAGATGGCTCACTTCATATCTTCGCGACAGATCTCAAGCAGTGATGGTTAAAGGCCACACATCCAGTTTTATTCCTATTACTTCTGGAGTACCTCAAGGCTCTCATCTTGGACCGCTTTTGTTCAACATTTTTATCAAAGATGTAGTGGACTGCTTACAATACTCAAAAATACTATTGTACGCTGATGACACTAAAATATATAGGGTAATTAAATCCGAAATTGATTGTTATGAATTGCAATGCGATTTGGACAGGCTTAGATCTTATGGTTCTGAAAATAACTTACACTTAAATATTGATAAATGCTGCGTCATTTCATTTACCCGTAAAAGATCTCCCATACATTAAAATTACAAGATGAGTGGGAAATCTCTTAAAAGAGTTTCACTAGTTAAGGATCTAGGTGTCCATATTGATAGTGAGTTTCGGTTAACTACCCACGTTGAGAAAATAGCTTCAAAGGCGTACAAAATGTTAGGCTTCATTTTTCGTCAAGGCAAGGATTTCTTAGATCCTAATATCTTGATCTTTCTGTACAATTCATATGTAAGGTCATCTTTGGAATATGCTTCTACTGTTTGGAGCGCTTGTTATTTAGTGCATATAAAAATAAAACGGCTGAAGTATAAATATACAGACTTTAATACTTCTAAAATCATTTCATTAGAATTGCGAAGAGAGCAGAGAGACGTAATATTCTTGTATAAGCTATTAAGCAATTTAATTGAGTCCGACTGTCTTCTTACTAAAATATGTTTTAGGTGTCCTAGTTTTAGAACTCGCTCTAATCACTTATTCGCCATCCCTCATTGTCGCACTAAATATACTAAAAACACATTTCTGATACGAGCGTGTGCAACTTATAACAAGAAATACTCGCACATTGACCTATTTAACATTAATACAAATCGGTTTGTCTCTGCAATCAAAAATCCATTGAAACCACCTGACTGATTGAGACCTGACTTAAATTAGAATTCTATTCATATTAATAAATACGTAACTATAACTATAAAATAAAAAACCTTTTAAAGTATGCATGCAATTTTACCAAACTATAATTGCTTATGTAACTAAGTATATTAATTATATGACGTGTTATTTAGGAGTCTTATAAGATAGTTTTAATTATTAGTATTGGCAATTTTCTTTTCATTTTATTTTTATTTTACTATTGTTGATTAGATCATAACCTTGAAAAACCAGATAATTCTTATTATTTTTCTCTTCACATTGTCTACCTTGAGCAAATGTTAATTAATGTATTTAACTTTAAGTGGAAACTGCTTTGGCTTACTGTATTATCCTCATTTTTGTATAATGTGTGAATTTATGTACGCTGTTTGTTTCCCAATAAATAAATAAAAAAAAAGATTTATTCAATGATTTTGTTCAACAGCAAACTACAAATAATGAAGAATTTGGAAATTACATTACTTATTACAAAATATTTACAACTGAATACAATATAAGCTTTTCGAAACCTAAAAAGTACCCGTGCGACTTTTACTTAGCATATCATAACTCTACAGAAGAGAAAAAGACAGAACTAGAAGAGAAATACAGTACACACATTGAAGAAAATAATTTAAGTAGGATTGAAAAGCAAAATGATCGTAAAAATGTTACCAAAGATGATAAAGTCGTAATTTATGACTTAGAGGCGGTTTTGCAGTGTCCAAAAGGTGACACTTCTTCATTTTACTACAAATCTAAACTTAACAGTTATAATCAAACTTTTACGAAATTAACAAATTCAAATTCAAAAACTGCATATGACATAGTTCATTGTTATTTCTGGACAGAAGTTGAAGCTAAACGTGGGGCAATTGAAATCGGAACATGTGTTTGGCAATATCTTGATGGCTTATGCAAAGATAGTACGAGGGGTGATCCAAAAATAGTGATAATCGAATACTATCCGTGGCTGAATACGGTAAAAAGAGGTCTTATTTTTTAAAGCGGTTACTGGCCAGTAAATTAAAAAATATATTAAAAAATATGTATATGTCATTGAGTTATTTTCATTTGTTTGTGACTGTTCGGAATAAATACATGAAAATGGAGAAAAATGAAGTGAGAGCCGTCATTAAGTACTTCTGTATAAAAAAAATGTGTACTAAAGATATACATATTGAATTGGCGGGAACATTAGGGGACTCCGCACCACCATATTCTACCGTTGCACGTTGGTGCAAGGAATTTAACTTGGGTAGGACATCAACTGAAGACGAGCACCGCGTGGGCCGACCGTCCACCGCCCGTACTGACAACAACATCAAAAAAATTGAAGATTTAGTTTTAAGTGACAGAAGAGTGACGATCAGGTATTTAAATGAAATGACGGAGATCTCGTATGGCAGCATTCAACGAATATTAACCGAAGATTTGAACATGAACAACGTATCCGCTCGTTGGGTGCCACGAATGTTAAATGACGGCCAAAAGGAGATTCGATACCAGATGTCAAAGGTCAATCTTGAAAAATTTCAAGCTGACCCTGAAACTTTTTTGCGACGATTCGTCACCGTGGATGAGTCTTGGATTCACCATTTCGATCCGGAGACCAAGCAACAGTCTATGACCTGGAAACGACCGTCCTCTCCGACCCCAAAGAAATTTAAGGTCACCAGTTCAGCGGGTAAAGTTATGGCGTCCGTGTTCTGGGATGCCGAAGGGGTAATAATGATCGATTATTTGGAAAAAGGAGCCACGATCACGGGCTCATATTACGCAGAACAAATAAAGAGATTGCGGGAAGCTATCAAAGAGAAGCGACGGGGTAAGTTACGGTCTGTTGTGCTGTTCCACCAGGACAATGCACCTCCTCATAAGGCCAGAGTTGCAATGGCTGCTATCCAGGATGCGGGTTTCGAATTGCTTGATCACCCCCCCTATTCATCGGACCTCGCCCCCAGCGACTTCTATCTGTTTCCACGGCTAAAGGAACACCTCAGAGGCAAGAAATTTTTGAATGACAATGAGGTCATGGCTGCTGTGGATGCGTTTTTGGACAGTGAAGAAAAAACATTTTTTTTATGGAATTCGCGGCCTAGAAAAAATATGGCATAAGTGTGTAGACTTATTTGGAGATTACGTCGAGAAATAAATTTAGGTTTTGGTCACTTGAATTGTTTTACATATTAATTATCATTTATTTTTGGATCACCCCTCGTACTAACGAAAACAACGTCATATTTTATTCCGATAACTGCTGTGGGCAGAATAAAAACAAATTTATTACTTCATTGTACATGTTTGCTGTCCAGTGTTTAAACATCAAAAGCATAAAGTTTTTAATAAGAGGGCATACGCAGAACGAAGCCAACGGAGTCCATAGTTTGATAGAAAAGGAAATTAAAAAAAAAACTAAAATCTGGTCCCATTTATAGTCCTGATCAATATATATAGCTTTAATAAATAATGCTAAAAAAGCAAACCATCTATTAATGTACATGAGATGACTTTCGAGTCTTTCATGGATATAAAGCTGTTACAAGAAGAATGGGGTTACAATTTCAGCATTGATATTGATACTGAAGGACACCCAATGAATTGGAATAACATAAAAATGTTTAAGAAAGAAACCCCATTCAGTTTCTATTACAAAAATTCATTTTGATAATTTGTCATGTTATTGAAGTGTTACTATTACGAATAGGTAATCATACTCGTAGATATTAGAGGTATTACTTAATTAAAGTATTTTTCTAGAGGATTTATTATATTGTTATTAGAGACTGTTAATTATGTAGCTCAGAGGATGATCTCGTTTACTTAAGGAAAGATTTTATGTGATTGTTTTCAAGTCTGATCAAAACGGAAAATAAAGACTGTTGCTAAACTCGAGGTAATACCGTAATCAAGACGATGTCTATAAGTAGTCTTTGTTTGATGTCGGTATCAATCTTGAGCTGTGCCTATTAATTATTATGAATACAAGGATTCTAAGGCTGTGATTATAACTAAGACAAAATAGTATTTTTTCGAAGATATTGAAAATTAAGAATTTGTTACTCATGTTAAGTAATTGCCCTTATAATAATGAGTAGGGTAAAGAAGTTCCTGTGATTTTACTCATGATTAAAATGTATTATTGATTAAAATGACTTTTACTTTATAAGCATGAAATACCGATTAAAAAGATTATACAAAAACGAACAATAAGATCTAAATTGCAGTATCTAAATTGCAGTTTATTTATTATATTCAAAGAATAATGAATTAAAACAAAATAAAATCTAAAATAAAAATAATACTTATAAATAAATGGCTCATTAGGTTTTATTTCGAGTAATCTTACTAGGGGTCACAAAACCGGTTTCACCGAAATCGAAATAACCGGCCAAACTGGTTTTACCATCATTTTCAAAAACCGGTTTTAAAATAAAGCAAACCCGATTTTTTCAACGTTTACGGTTTTACACATTTGTACATTGCGATACTCGCCTATACTTGATTTGCTAAACTAGAACGCATCTTAAGCTTAATTAGAACGCATCTTAAATATTTACACTGGCAACGCTGGGTGCGATATGTCAATGTTATTTTTATTTACCTACCGCGTAAAAACCAAACACGGAACAGTGATATATGTTACGCCATACGGTTCCCACACGGCGACAACGTGACTGACTGAGTCACCCAATTTTCCCGATAACCGATTGCCGGACTCCCACGAAAGTGCTGAGTGAATATTATCGACTTTGGTGAGAATCAAGGTGCCGCAAGTGTCTTACGTTCTCCATCGCGGTAGCATAAGATCGTGTGATCGATCTGGATCAATAAATTAAGTTAGTTATATAAACCTCACTGTATCTGCACCTTTGTTAAGAGACATTAAAGTTCACTTCGAAAATCAAGTGTTCGTTTCTTGAAGAGTCCCTCCGGCGGCCCTAGCTCGTTTCTGGCGCAGTCGGTTCTTGTGGACATTATCAGTGCGTGCCTCCAACTTCGAGTGCTGTGCTGTGCTGAGAGTCGTTCGTCGACGCAACGTCTACAAGGAGAACCTACGAGTGGCCGAGTGACCGGTAGCAACAGCGGACAACGGTATCACACATCGATTCGTCAAGTTCCAGTTGCAATGCAGATACTTGTACTGTGAGTTTAGAATTAAGAAGTTACATGAATCCTATTGGTTGCCAACCCTATCAGCAACACCTATCCTAGTTAACTTAGCTGTCAACCCCATTTGCAGCCCTATTTTAAGTTACTTTTGTCTTAGATAGCTAGTAGTATTTTAACCAAAATTTTTCACCCACGCGCAAATCGTGTTAATAAGCCCGATTCGTGGCGAACGCACAGATTCGATAGAGATCTATCTTTAGAAGATATTTTAGAAGACGAAAGCGTAGAGATGGCGAACTCAGGTAACGATGTTACTGAACGCAATGTAGATAAGATTGATCAAATTTGGAAAGCCTTGAGATTAGTACCAGAGTTTGATGGAAATTCAAATGTACTTATCAGATTTTTAGACATATGTGACAAATTAATTTTGACATATTCTGATACAACCCCCGGGAATGACCTTAACAATTCAGCCATTTTAAATGGAATATTAAATAAAATAACTGGTCGTGCCGCCACTACTTTAGCAGCGAACGACATTCCAACTGACTGGACTGGCATCTGAAATGCATTAATAAATTCATTTTCAGATCATAGAGATGAATCTGCTCTGTATACTGACTTATCCATGTTAACACAAGGTTCCGATACCCCCCACGTTTTTTACGAACGAGTTCAAAATTTATTAAGTACATTAATGACCTATTGTGAGTTACATGAATTATTACCTACTACGGTTTGCGCCAAGCGTGAACTGTACAAAAAATTAGCCCCTCAAACGTACACCAGAGGTTTACATGAACCCCTCGGGTCGCGAGTGAGATGCATGCGACCTGAAACCTTAGAAAAAACTTTAGAATTTGCACAGGAGGAGATAAATGTCCTTTGCGTAAAGAACAAAAAGCCTCAGATTCCCTTTACATCTACAAAACCGGCTCAATTTTTAAAACCTTTTAACTTTAATCGATTTAACGTCCCTCAAATGATGCCCCATAACCCGCAAATTCCGATGAATATTTTTAACCCACCACGATCTAACAATAATTCCAACTTCAATTCTCAGTACCCTGCTAATCAAAACCCAAGTGTATCTAAATTTACCCCGCCTTCCCAGCCCCATGTTGTCCCTTATGGGCAATGGCCTTCAAGGACCCAACAAATGATGCGAGCTTTACCACGATCGAATATGACCACCGGGTTTAGAGTCCCGCCTCGCCCAGGTGTTCAACAGAATTATCCAAAACCCATGAGTGGCGTGAGTCATCCAATTGCTAGAAATTTGCCCCCTACCCCACAAAATGGACAGTATCAAATTAACATGAATGATTCCTTTGACCCCTACTACCAATATAACGACGACGAGTATTGCCCCGACTATTACTATGACGATTTTTGTGACCAGCACGCGACGTTGTACGAAAATGAAACTTCCGATCTAAATTCGGAAACTGATGAAAACCAACAGGATTTTTTTTCTTCGAAGTCTCAACAGACATCCCCAAATAGAACTTAACCTACAAGATAAGCGACAGCTTCCGTACATACAAATTGCCAATCCGCCTTTAAAGCTATTAATTGACACAGGTGCGAATAAATCTTTTATTAGCCCAGAAGCCGCAGAATTTTTTTTCGCGAATCACGCGTTTAACTATGAGCCTTTTGTCGTAACAAACATTCACGCAACAACCCAGAATGATTTTTCAGTTATAGTTCCCTGTTTCTCTGAAATCAAAGATAATAAACCTATAAAATTGTATATATACAAATTTCACGAATATTTCGACGGATTAATTGGTCTCGATTTATTAGAACAATGGCGATCTAAAATAGATCTCAACTCCCGCTCATTACGAACAGAATTTGCTGACAATCCGATTCGTATGTATGAGTCACATAACTTAAAGCCAACTACAATTACAATTCCCGCACAGTCCAGTCAAATGATTGAAGTGCCAGTTAATATTTCTCATGGTGACGTCTGCATAGACTTTCAAACTATGTGTGGATGTTACATACTAGATTGTGTAACTACCGCAAATAAGAATCATGCTTTATTAGAATTGTTTAACCCCACCCAGGATGACATTAGTTTTAATTTTACAAAGCCATTAAACGCACATATATTTAGCGAACAGAGTTGTCCGACACCAAATATGACACTTGCCGACAGCGAGGGCAAGGCCGAGCGTTCCCGAGAAGTGCTATCGCACTTGCGCACGGAACATATGAATGACGAGGAGCGAACCAATTTGCTTACTCTGACGATTATGCCGACGTGTTTTATCTTGATAATGAGCCATTGACTTTTACGAGTAAAATTGAAAAAAAATTGAAAAATTGTTTATTCTTATAAATCACAATAACATGACAAAACATTGTGAGATCTCCTATTAAGTTTACAAAAAACCTGTGTCAGGAGATCCCGCTCCTCCATAGGTGCTTAAGAATTATGTTTAAAAATTAAAAAGTTAAAAATATAAAAGAAAATACAAAAGAATATAAAAGAAAAATAGGCGTGTGTGTGTGTATGTGTGTGTGTGTGTGTATGTGTGTGTGTGTGGGCGTGTGCGTATGCGTGCGTGTGTGTGTGTAGGTACATTCTCTAGTATAAATATAATTATACTTTGCTTTATTTTAACAATAGCTCTTCTGTTTCTGTATAATTTAATGTTTTAAGCCACTCCGTTGTAACACTTTTACACTCACGTAATATAAGATTGTTAATGTCAAGTTTTTTGTCCAGCTCATTGTAGAGTTTTATAGCTTGTGTGTTAAATTGTCTCTTAAGAAAGACAGTATTCGCTGCCGTTTTCTTAATAGCTTCAGGTTTTCTTCTCCTAGTAATTTGCACTTGGTTAGAGGGTACAGTTTTGTGGAGCCTCATGACAGATAACAGGATATACAGCTGTCTCACCCTCAATACACCAGAGCTTTTGTACAGCTCGTCGGTAGGAAATCTTAACGGTTTAAAAAACATTACTTTTAAAAGGCTGCGTTGCCCTCTTTCTATATCTAAGAATTTACTTTTATTAGCACCCCCCCAGGTTGTTAAGCAATATCCTATTACTGATTGAGCTAAGGTTATATATATTTGTTTTATGAGTTTGGGTGTTGCGATGTGTCTGAGAGTTTTGAAGATCCATATGAGTTTGCGTATTCTACTATTAATGTATTCTATATGTGAGTGCCAGTTCAGTCGACAATCTAAAATTATTCCTAAATATTTAATTTCAGTAACCCTTTCTAACTGGTTGCAGCAACAAGAGTGCGATATTTGAGATCCTCCATTCCCACAGGCATGTATTGTAAGTGTGTGATCTGTACTTGGCTGGGCTTTATTATTAATAGAAAAGCACATATATTTAGTCTTGGTTATATTTAATGTTAGAAGGTTCTTATTTAGCCATTCAAACACATGAGCGAGTCCAATTTCAGCCCTCTCAAAAACTGATTTCCAAGTTGTATCAACAAAGACTATGGCTGTGTCATCCGCGTATGAGAAGACTGAACCTCCAGAAGCGTTAGTATTTAGCAAGTCGTTTATATATATCAGAAATAGTGTGGGACCCAGAACACTACCCTGAGGGACCCCAAAGGAGATATCCGAGTCCTCACTAATGTAACTATCAATTTTGACCCTCTGCGTACGCCCGTGTAAGTAGTCACTTAACAACTTCAAAGGTAACCCTCGAATTCCCACGTTATATAGCTTCTGTTCAAGAATGGGAAGAGAGACTGTGTCAAATGCTTTTTTTAAGTCTAAGAATACCGTTAAGCACTTATCCCCTTTATCTAACCTATCAGCGATAAAAGAGGTCAGAGAGAGTATTGCATCCTCGGTCGACAGTTTCTTTCTAAAACCATATTGTGACTTTGAGATAACATTATATTTATTAAAGTAGTTTATCAGACGGTTGTTAACTAGTTTTTCCACTATCTTTGAAAGCGCAGGTAGTACCGATATTGGCCTGTAATTATTAACATCTTCTCTCTTCCCACTCTTGAACACAGGGGTAACTATTGATTTTTTAAGTAATGTCGGGAATATTCCTTTATTAAAACAAAGGTTTGCCAAGTGAGAGATTGCGGGCGCTAGAGCATCAGCACATCGCTTAAGGAATTTCGTTGTGATACTATCCCAGCCAGGAGCACTATCTGTCTTCAAAGACATAATTATTTGTCTAACTTCCCAAGGATCAGTCTCTAACAGCGCGAAAGATGATGATAGTAAACTATTCGACGAGTTGATAGGGGGTTTAGTATTATTGCTGGGTATTTTATTATTAATTATTCCATTTGCTAGATTTCTTCCAACATTTGCAAAGTATTTGTTTACATGATTAACAGAATCAACTGGAGAGTCTTTTATTATGTTTAATAGTTGTGTATTTTGATCTTTTCTGTTATTGCTGTAGGTAACGGTTTTTATAGTGTTCCATAATGTCTTATTGTTTTTAGCTGCTGCTTTAAGAAGTTCGCGTTCATATTTTCTCTTTATGTTTTTTATTAACTTATTACAGAAATTTCGATACCGCTTATATGTTGTTTTAAGAGTAAGATTATCTGGATCAGTTCTTAATTTTAATTGCATTTTATTCCTATTTTTTATACACCTAATAATTCCAGTAGTTATCCATGGCTTTATGTTACGCTGTATTTTAGGTCTGTTTCTTATAGTCTTTGCTTTATCAAGGGAAGCATTTAATAAATAAATTAACTTTTCTACTATAGAGTTAGGGTCATCGCTCATAAGAATACTCATAAGGTTACTTTTTAGTAAATTGTTATATGCCTCCTCATAGTCAATATTTACTACGGTAGTTATTGAGGACTTATTAGGTTTGATTTTAGATATACTAAGTAGTGTAGTAAAGTGATCTGTAATCGTAGTTTGTAATATACCGATATATGCACATTGTTTATTTTTATTGATTTTTAGGTTTATATGATCGAGACAATTTTTACCCCTAGTAGGTAATGTATGACCCGGTAGGATACTCTGTGAAGCTAGTGTATTTAAGTAGTTAATTCTGTTATGCGACTCATCTGGTCTTTCATTCTGATCATATATGAGGTTTATGTTTATGTCTCCAGTTAGGATGACGTTTTCATAGGACTTAATGCTTTCCAGGTGGTCATTCAACGAGTTTATAAAGATAGACGCATTATGATTAGAAGGCGACCGGTACATACCTAATACAATGTAATTTAATATTTTTACTTGTATACACGAAGCATGAACTAATTTGATTTCTTTAAGTTCCGGTCTGAGTGATGTTTTTGCATATACCACAACCCCGTCGTTTTGATTTATATTATGTTTAGTAGAGAGGCTAATGTAATTAGAAATTTGGGGGATTGGATGGTCTTTGTTTAACCAACACTCAGACAGGACTATGATATCCGCGGTGAAGTTTAATTGAAATAATAATATTTGAAAATCATCGAAATTTTTACAAATGCTTCTTATGTTTTGCGATATTAAAGTAAGGTCAGTTTTGTTTATTTTTATATGTTTACTTAGTTCCTCTAGTTCACATTTAACTGATGAGGCAATCGATGTTTGGTCAATATCACATAATGTGTCTAAATTTATAGTAGCCATTTATACGTATATTTTAAATAGGGTGCAGTCATAAGTACTAAAGCGACCGGAATGGTGATTGGCACCATTATATCTGTGCCATTTGACTAGTGGTGACTTCAATATAATAGCTGTATAACATATACGAGAATGAGTTAGTTGTTTATTTAGATCGTGTTTGAGAGAGTGTATTGTAGTGTAGATAATTTGAACAGTGTGTAGTGTTACATTTTGTATCAAAAGCTGTATTTTACAAGCTTTACATAATAAATAGAAACATGCAGATTGAGAGCGTGTGATAACATCTAAGTATAGTCATTGCTTTGTTTCTTGTCCCAGTTTCTTTATATCGGCCTCTGTGTTTATACGTATTAATGCAGATGAGTCTTCTTTCCGTAGAAACACTTTCCCAGCGGCAGTCCAGCAGTGTTTGTATCCATGATGAGATTTGAAGTCTCGGGCCAAGTAAAAGAGACGTCTATTAGATGCAGTTAGATTTTCACCAATGTATATCGGCTGATTAGGTACATTTCCCAACTGTAGATGTCCTGTGTTTAGCTTATCTTCTCTGTGTTCCTTATTATATTTTTTTGACTGAGTGGAAGATCTTGTCTCGGGTTAAGGTTGATGTGAACTCAACGATCATTGGTTTTTGCTTAGCCAAGTTGCTCACACGAAATACATCCTTCACGTCAGCTGACTGGATTGGGGCATTTACAGTACTACATAGCTTAACAATAGTATCTACAATGTCCTGCTTAGTCTCTGTAGGCTTTTTTGGTATATTCCTAATCTCCAATGTAGAGCATCGCAGTTGCCTTTCCATATTTTCCACTTTCTCTTCCAATTTTTCAATATGTATTCTATCCTCTTTCTTTTCCTTTTCTAATTGCTGCATTCTAACCACAAATTCATCGTATTTTTCAGCAGTGAATTCAACAGTTTCTTTAAGCTGTGCATTTTGAGCTATAAGTTCTTCTAATTTTACATTAACCGCTTTAAAAAACTGGTCTTGTTGAGCTTGTTGTGTTCTGAATAACTTTAAGATCTCTGTTCTCAAAGCACTGATTTCAGCAGTGTGCTGCTGTGGTGAATTTAATGGTACAATTTCAGGCATGGTTTGCGAAACCGCGGTAGTAGCTGGATGTTTCGGCTCTGTAGATTTTTGGCCCTTCGTTTGTACAGGAGTGTTAGTGTTACCGCTCTTGGGGCGACATGCCACACACTCCGGGCATATCCATTTTGCTCGCACCGCTGGTGAGTCATTATTGTAATCTACGCAGTCCTGGTGGTATTCTTGCAAGCATGATCTATTTGTACACTTTATTCTTTTCTGTGTAACCAGTACATTATTTTTGCACGCGGAACACAACATAGCCGTTTTCTTTTTTTTTTTTTTTTTTGTTACATACAAAATTAATGTATAGAGATTCAAGCACACCACGCAAAGTACCAGGAGCGCATCAAATTGCAAGCGTAGTTTGATTTTATCGCGACGCGCTTGAGGTGTCTCATCGAATTGGTCACGATCGACAGTTTCGTATAACTTCGCTTTCCGTCCAGATTAGTAAGCCCCCTATGAAACGTTCTTGACAAAAGTATATCTGTCCCTTTCTTTCCAATACAAAATGAATGCAGGTGGCTTTGATTTTAGTTCCTGACGTAGTAAGGTAATAGATGTTTCACTCACTCCAGTGTTTCTGCTCGCTGGCTGGATGGTTGTTGAAGCCTCTGGTCATTTATGTTATCCTAATTTTTGCTTTCTAATTAATTTTCAATTTATTTCAAAACTCTATTTAGAATTAACATAAAGTAAGTGCACGCGTGTATACTCGTTAGAGGTCCGGGGGGAAGAGAATTAAACACAGAATTAGGACAGTTGACGAAATTCCCGCTCATAGCAAAACTTACAGATATCCGTACGTACATAGGCATGAGGTTCAAAATCAAATTAGGAAAATGCTCGATCAAGGCATTATTAGGCCTTCATCGTCAGCCTGGAATGCACCCATGGATTGTACCCAAAAAAAGTGATGCGTCTAAAACAATTAAATGGCGATTAGTTGTAGATTTTAGGAAACTCAATGAAAAAACAGTCGATGACAGATACCCCATTCCCAATATTTCAGGTATTCTTGATAAACTTGGGAAATGCCAATATTTCAGTACATTGGATCTAGCCAGTGGTTTCCATCAAGTAGAAATGCACGAAGACGATATACATAAAACCGGTTTTAGTGTCTGCGATGGAAATGGTCATTTTGAATTCCTACGTATGCCTATGGGTCTGAAAAATAGTCCATCCACATTCCAAAGAGTGATGGATAATGTTCTCAGAGGTCTACAAAACGTTATATGTACAGTCTACCTAGACGACATTCTTGTTTTTTCCACTTCACTTCAGGAACACATGATAAATCTTAAGAAAATCCTTGATAGGCTTAGGGCCCGTTGTTTGATCAGTAGTCAAATATGACTATTAGTCAATTTAATTTTCCAAGAGGTTCAGTTTGATACCAGCACACCATTTTCAATGCTGAGAAAACCTGTCTCTACACAATTGTTTGGTGTGTGTGATCAAAATGAGCAATGACCACTTTAATAAAAATACTGTGATTTTATGTATAGTTATTATTATTATTAATAAGCCTGTTATAGTGTCGCACTGCTGGGGAAAGGCCTATTCCCTTGATTTCCACGTATCTTTCTTATGTATAGTAAATACATTTTATTGTCAGATGTTCATAGCACTAAATCCTAAGCTATGTTTTCAGAACAACGTAATAAAAAAAGAAAATTGATGTTCACTCCTTTAGAAACGAGAAAAAAGATCGTGACATTGATAAATCAAAAGGAGCAACATGTAAACAAAAAAGAAACAAGGGAGTTGAAGTTATTGGAGTTTGCCGAGGAGGAACACTCAAAAAATATGCAGCATAAGCAAAAACTGCACGATATAGAGGTGGAGTTTATGAAAAAAAAAATGAGTTGATGATCAAACAAATTTCTTTGGAAATACGTATTGAAGAGGAAAAATTTAAAAAACTCATGTCGGATTAAGTTTGTATAATAAAGGATATTATTTATTTGACGGCGCATCAAGAGAATTGGCTTGATGGCGCTAGTATCGCCTACTTGATTTCCGAACGATCGCATTTTTAAGTGACGTAACACCGAGCGCTGGGGAGGCGGCCAAAAAAAAAAGGAAACTGAACTGACGGCTGTCACTTGGGATGGTCGGGGAAGTGGCGCTCGCACCTCACGTGCTGCGGTAGAACGTCATAAAAAGTAATCTTAAATCATCCATTGTAAATTAAGAAGATTAATGTGTGCTCGCATTCGATTTAATTAAAACATAAGCGAAGTATACGGAACGGCTTATTATTTCTGCTGACCTTTGTCTCCTCGCCCGATTACCCACCTAAATGAATCCGCCTGATAAAACTCAAGCGAACCCGGATCATGACATGACTATGTGCCTATATATTTAATGGCAACCAAAAAATAACAATATCAAACAACCATTTTCTGCCAATGTCAATTTTGTATTTTACATTTACATAAGGCTACGTTGTACGGTGATCCTCAAGCCTCCGTGAAGCGATGTACGTAGAACTTTACGAAGACCAGATGAGATTTTCTTGGAGCAATCCTTCCAAAGGAGATACATATTCAAACTTGAATGTAAAGAATGAAAGAAAGTGACGCCATCTTGTCAAAAACCCAAAGAGAATACCCGTAATAAAGGTTTCAATTTATTCTGTGGTTTCATTCAATAACCTGCAACATAAAAACAAGATTATTATATAAATTAGAAGCGATATACGTACGGTCGAACTCATAAGTAGCTGAATATATTTGTACCTTGTCGCAGCTGTTGATATACTAAATTTAAACCACTCTCAGTTTAAAATATTACTGCGACAAGGTACTAAAATGTAGTTACTTATTAGTTGTACAGAACTGCACATTATTTATGTATTATTTTTAAGAGTTTGCTTGCCTTGCAAAATATTCTTGTATTAGTAGGGTGCGATACTCTCGTTCTAATCTCCCTTGAGTAGAATTTTCAATAATTGGGATATCTACATCTTGATAGGTTCCTTCAGGCACGTTTTCTCTGTGGTTTACACAAATATTATGTAATATGGCTGTAACAGCAATGATTGGCTGTATGTTTTTAATACTGACCCGCAGCTTAGAACCGATGGCAGGAAATCTTCGTTTCCATACACCAAATGTTCTTTCTACAACATTTCTAGTTCTGATTTGGCTTTCGTTATACAACCGCTCAGGTTGTGACTGCGGATCTCTAAGTGGGGTCATTAAATATTTTTTCCTATTACGATAAAGTTCAGAGTTGTTGCCGCCTGAAATAAAAATAAATCTAAATAATCATGTTAATAGTTCAGAGAGAATATTGTGCAGAGTAATTTACAAAGGAGAATGCCCATATAATGCCTGGAATGTACAAAGATGTCCCATATTTCAAAAAAAATGTCGTAATTGATTATAACTAAACAGATTAAATAGAAGTCTGTAGAACTCCGGAGAAACAAACACTAATTAATTAGTATATTACTGGAACATCCGCTGCCGGTACGGTTTTATCTTTCGTTACGTCGAGTTGCCACTTTATAACAAAACAAATAATGATGATTTTCTGCTATCACTCACGTAAAAAGTTTTATTTATGCATGACAATTGTCGCTCGTTTGTCTTAGCGAACAAAACAGGTCACAGTTAAATATATGAATGATCGTATTGGGAGCAAATTGGGAGTCTAAAAGTATGATACATATACACCACTGGCAACAAAAAGATGAAGTAGGTACTAGTAGGCATGAAATTGCCTTTTTCTGTCTACCTCCTTTTTAGTTGTTTTGACATAATGACGTACTCACCAAACTTGACATTGGTGAAGAAAAATAAAAAGAAGACATAGTGACGTTTCTGTTGTGTATTGTTTCGCCATCGTGAGATTTTTTTACGATGGAGCCTTAGATTTCGCGCTGTTGAAAGTATTGATTGTTGATTGATACGTTTCCTTAAGAAGATGAATAATTGTATTAATTGCAATATCAACGTGACGCGACTGTTACGGCATAATTTATCGTCGCAAAGTGATGAAGTCCGTCAAGTGATACACGAATGGATGGATGGACAAACCGTTTGTATTTTACTTATTTACATTTGTACTTTTTTAAAGTATATAATAAAAATACGAGTGGTAGCCGAGTGGTTCAGGCGTGCAACATTGAAACAGATGGTCGTGGGTTCCATTCTGGCTCGTTCCAATGAGTTTTTTGAAACTTATGTACGCGATATCATTTGATATTTATCACAGGCTTTTTGGTGATGGAAAACATCGTGAGGAAACCTGCATACATCTACGAAGAAATTCAAGTTATTTTTATTGCATATATTCATATAATTATAATTGGTCCATGAGAGGCCTGTGCCCAACCACTCTTGCCCTATCTGTCCCACTGGATGACTATACAATTATTTCTTATGTTTACTTTTATTTTTACAGGTAGATCAGCACACTCTTATTTGTGATGCATGTCTGAGATTGGCGATTGAAGCTCTAATTGACAGACCCGGTACCTCAAGACCAGACAGAGGTGTAGGCCACCGGCATGTGTGTGTTTGCTGCGGACAGTCGTTGTTGCGACAACGATCGCATAGCTTCAGCTCCAACAGTGCCCAAGACTTACACATAATGAACGTAGTAACACATAGGATACGACCACGACAGGTACACAACACTGTTTTCTTTTTTCGAATTGTTCTTAATGCTTTCCTTCAATATTCTCTCAAGTTTCTGCATATTAGAAGGTACATGGATGTATAAAACTAACGGATACTAAGTCGCTAAGCAAATGAGTGAAGCACGCAATAGTAAGCCGCGGCTTACTACGTATTGCTTGTAAAGTTACGGCAAGCGGCACGCACACATCTAAAGGATTGCTTTAGATTAATTGTCGTATCAGGAATACGACGCTCTCGGAAGCTAAGGCGTCTGTTAGATACATGCTTCTTACTATATTATGCTCATGCTATAAAAATCGGCAAGAGTATCCATCTGTATTCAAATTCAAATTGGGCGGTAAACTAGTTTATTTTTTATTGCAGTTGCGGTCAACGGATATAATCTGCCACCGATGTTGGCTGCAATGTACTCGAGCGGCATCTCCCCCCAGTCCTGGCCAAAATGCGAGCCCCACTGTATCTGAGGGCAATACTGAAACAAACCAAAGTGAAGATAATATATCACAAATGAGTACTATCGTTACTTTACCTGATTACAGACGGGCAGTTGATACCCAAAGTCATTGTTTTTTTCCGGAGTGTAATATGTCAGACAGACATGTTGTGCCATATTCACTGAGAGTATGGTTATTTCAAGATTTCAGCTATTACGTACCCCAAAATTGCAAAATATGCAGTCATCATCTGAATTCTAATTCATGGGATGTACTCTCTGACAACGAAATTGGAATTCATCAATTTACTGTGTCTCATATCCAGGATTTTGCGTCATTTGTGAGTTGTGAAGTCCAGCCTTTGGATTTTGAGAATATACACTCGATGAACGAATACATGGCGTGGTACTTTCTAGGGATGAATACGGATCAATTTAGATGTCTAATACGAGAGGTACCCCGCATAGCAGATATGTATAGAGGAGCTACTGGTCTTGGAGCATACTTAATTAAACTGAGAACTGGAGACTCTGACGATAGGATATCAAAACTGCTGCAAGTCCCTAGAAGTACGTTAGAGCGCCTTATGAATAATGTTAGAGAAAAACTTCATCAAGATTTCGTTCCTATGAACCTTGGCATTGAACATATATCAAGAGAACAGATTGCACAAAGAAATCTTGTTATTCCCAATGGGCTATTCTGTGAAGATGAAAGAAAGCCTATAGCTATTGTTGACGGAACGTATATATACGTCCAAAAGAGCTCCAATTACTTATATCAAAAAAAAACATATTCATTACATAAGTACAGGAATTTAGTAAAGCCATTAATGATCGTATCTTGTGATGGCTATATCATCGAAATCTTAGGCCCATATCCCGCGACTACTTCTGATGCGACTATAATGGTAGAACTATTTGGCGACCCCAACAATGCACTGCGACAGTACTTTCAAGCAGGCGATGTGTTTATACTTGACAGAGGGTTCCGGGACTCTATTCCGCTTCTCGAATCATGCAATTATAGCGTTCATGTTCCTTCAACTCTTGAGGATAATGAGTCACAACTTTCTACGTTGGAGGCAAATAAGAGCAGAAAAGTCACTATTTGTCGTTGGATTGTGGAGGCTGTTAATGGAATTTTTAAACAGCAATTCAAAATATTCCGTCAAGAATATTTTAACCGGGCAACTACACATTTAATGATCGATTTTTCGATTGCAGGAGCGCTAATAAATCGATTTCATACTCGGGTAATTGACAGAGTAGATGCTGCTGAGATTCTTCAGGTAATAAATGACAACATGTTCGTCGAAAACTCTCTGGCAGATTATGTTATCAGCCATAACCTGAACCGGCGACGAGCACAGTTCCAGACTATAAATGTGGATAGTACTAACATCGCTGATTTTCCGCAATTGACAATTAACGAATTGATTTTAATAGCGTGCGGAACGTACCAGATTAAACAGGCCCGCTCATATTATGGGGAGCACAGAAGGGCTAACGGACTGTTTCAAATTGAAGTTACCAGAGAAATGGACGGTACACTGCTTGAAGATTTAGGTCTATCAGATAGTTGTTGGTTGCTGAGGGGAAAAATTAAAAGTCGTCATATATCACAAAAGATATATTTTGTTTACATTATCGTAAACAATTCCTTATCAGGAAGAGCGGCCGTACAACATCGATAATGCAACTGTATCGTAGGTCGCAGGACAGTAGGTACGTGTGCTCACGTAATGACAATCATATGGTACCTAGGTTGGGCTAGGTACCAATCTAATATATATCCTCCTGCGCAATTCCTGGATGATATGCTTGTAATTATAAATACTGATTAAACCTGTAAATAATTGTAAATAAAACATTCATTATTTATTTTCTTTTTCTCCTACTTATTCCATAATTTCACATCATCAGCCTATAGCACTCCACTGCTGGACATAGGTCTCTAACATGGCTACCCGACTGGCTCGAACCTGGGCCTACCTCATCTAACCGCTCCCAGCACACCCGAACGGAGGCTCAAAGGCTTTTTCATAGTCCACAAACGCTAGGCACAAGGGCAGATTATACTCCTGTATAATCTGCAGGAGCGTGAGTATGTAGTCCACTGTAAACCTAGCCGCCGCCTAGTTGTAGTCTTTTCGAAACCCTATCTCACATTTTTATTATATACACGATAGTGTCATCTATGTCGTTCTTATATTTTAACATTCACATAGATCTGAGCGACATCTATAGTCGTTTTTTTAAGTCAACATAACCTCTTTCATTGTAAAAAAAATCTTAATAATAGCAAAATCCCAAGTTTTCAAATCATTTTTGAAGTAGTTTCAGAAACCTCAATTTTTTTAGCGTATTTTAATGTATCATTGGTTCTTGTACATCTCAGGCATTTCCTTGTATGGGCGGTGGGCATTCTCCTTTACCTGGATTTAACATTGGGACATGAGTAAAATCTATAGCTCCTATAACACAGGGAAATTTAGCGATCTTGAAGAATTTTGCTACTGTACAACTTATTTCTTCTTCATTCTGAGGCATTTTGATAAGTTTCCTAAATTTGACACAAATTACTCTTGATAAGAGGTGTATAATTCTGCAAATAGTCGACTTGTGTACTCCAAACAGATCTCCAGAACATTGCTGAATATTTCCAGTGGCATAAAATCTTAACGTTATAAGCAATTGATCTATCGGGCTGACTGCGTGAGTCCTGTAGGAAGACGGTTTTATTAGGTATATACCTACCAATTGAAATTGCAAAAAATGTAAACAATATAGTATTGTTTGACATATAACCTCAAATACTCATCAAGCGTGTTTTTATTTAAAATAACGTGTAATGAATAGTTATTTCATATTTTACTTTAATGTGAAAGTAAAGACCAAGTGAATAAATAATTACTAAGACCTCACTTGATCTTTAAAAGCACGTGATTATCGAGTAATAATGGTAAATTGATTCGTTTGGTTGTGCTTACATCTTTGCCAATTTAAAAAAATTAAAATTCATTGTTGCGAATACATTTTTGGTATTTACCTGTCTGTTTGCCTTTCTAATGAATGCTTGAGTTCGCTGAGTAACCAAAGTACTGTATTTTTAGACATTCTATACCTTTCGAAAAAATCTACTTCGACCCAATAATCCAGCTGCAAAATTCTTTTTCGGAACACCTTGGTACGGCGATTTAATATGTAATCTATAATAAGTTCGTCGTCAGAAGAGCTATCTGAATCTTCAAATTTACTTGCAATGCATAAATTCATTTTATATTAATATATAAACACGTTAGCAATAATAACCTTTCGCATTTCAACGAATTGTCAAAAGTTAACTACTCAGTCTATGGATAGTTAACTTTTTTAACAAATTGTCAAAAAGTATTACTATAGTTAGCGTAACTATTGATTGAACAACGGTATTTTGTGATTTTTAACAAATGGTTAGTTTAACTAACGAATTTTGACTATTAGTTGAGTTAACTATCGATCAAACAACGGGCCCTTAGAGAATCAAATTTTAAAATTCAAATGGACAAATCGGAATTCCTGAAACACGAGACCCCTTACCTAGGACATGTTATCACTCCAGATGGCGTGAAGCCCAATCCAGATAAAATCTCTGCAATACTAAAATACCCTATTCCTAAGACGGCAAAACAAATTGAAGGATTTCTAGGACTCCTAGGATACTACAGACGCTATATCCCGGATTTTGCTCGTCTTACAAAGCCAATGACAACATGTCTCAAAAAAGGCGCCAGGATTACACTTACACCTGACTATGTAAAATGTTTTGAACACTGCAAGACCCTTTTGACTAATTAACCTATTCTACAATACCCCGACTTTTCCAAAGACTTCATCTTGACTCTGTAGTCAAGATGAAGACGCTTCGAACTTGGCCATTGGAGCCATTCTTTCCCAAGGACTAATAGGTTCAGACAGACCAATATCGTACGCCTCTCGTACACTTAATGAAAGTGAAATTGACTAATCGACAATCGAAAAGGAACTACTAGCAATAGTATGGGCTACAAAATACTTCAGACCTTACCTTTTCGGTCGTAAATTTAAAGTTGTTACAGATCACAAACCCCTTCAATGGCTTTTAAATCTCAAAGAACCAAATTCCCGCCTCACCAGATGGAGACTTAAATTATCATTAATAAAGGTAAAAATAATACAAATGCAGATGCCCTATCTCGAATAGAAATTCACAATGAAGAACTAGATTCAATGGTAGTTAATTCTCCTTCACGACGATCCTCTATATCAACTATTACGGCACCTGACGATAGACCCATTATCAGTCAGTCTTCAACAGATACTGCCCCCAGTCTAAGACCCTTACGAAGTAATTCTTCAACTGACACTGTGCCTAGCCCAAGACCTAATTTATTTAGTCCACCCCTTTTTACAAGCTCACAAGATGACAACGAAATACAGAACATTTTTCCTGCATCTACAGCACATACAAGCGTGTGTAGGGACACAGCTACTGTAGTGCAAGAAGGTTTTTGTAACCTTGTTGCACTGTACTTTTTGTATAAACGTCGCTGTTACTTCTAATATTTTGAATTCGATTTTAGTAATTCGATTGAACAGCGACTGTTTATCTCGTTTGTTTTCTGGAGACTTGCTCGCTGAACGTTGGACAAGACACACGTGTCCTTTATCAGTTATTTTTCAAAGTTAAATAAATAAGCTCTACCAAAATATAAATAATCATTTTATTTATATAAAGCTGCACTCACCTTTATATGGTGGAGGTGCGTTTCCCGTTTTCGTGCGGTGCGTTGTTGGAGGAATAAACGTACGATCCCCGACACAGATGTGATTGTTTGCAATAACAAAGGAAGGAAGGAAGGAAGTCAAAGAAGAGTATAAAACAGGGAGTATTCTGTGTCGTTTACTTGTGTACTTTTTCTCTGCCCACAGAAACCATGTTTAGCGCAGAAAATATGCCGGCGAAAAAATTCAACGGATTATCGGATGTTGAGGATTTTATTATACAATTTGAAGCCATCGGCATTATAAAATCATGGACGAATGATCAGAAGAAGTATGCGATAGCAGCTTATTTGGACGGACCAGCATTGATGTGGTATAAAACAAATTATGCTGCGTTTACTACGTACGAGCTACTCGTCAAAGGTTTAAAAGACCAATTCGCGTCACAAATTGATTTTGCTCAAAAATTCTATTATAGAAAACAGCAAAATTATGAATCGCTTATTGAGTACTTCTACGCCTTGGAAGGTTTAGCCGCGAAAGCAGAAATTAAAGAGGATACGAAGTTTATCAAGCACTACATTACATCCGTTGGCGAACGTTATCAATGGTTGTTTGCCTCAAAATTGTTCAGTTCCAAAGATGAATTAAGAAAAACAATAATACAGGTGGAAGATGTTTATAACTTCGAACACACTTATACACAACGGGTGGAATTGCCAGTCTTCAATCCAGAAGTCAGTTTTGAAGACGTCCGTGGTCGTGGAGATCTGGGGATGCACACGCCACAGTCGCAGTATGTGACGCCGTATAAAGCACCGGCGGCAGTAGCGACACCGCGCCGGGTACAGTTCGAACCGGGTACACCGCCGTCGCATAATTTACGCCCGCGTCCGTGGAGTCAGCAGCAACAGGGACCCAGGAGGCAGCAAGATACACCGTCTTCATCAAGGCAACCCCCAAACTACAGCACCCGTCGTCAGTAAACCGGGACACGGCGAGGTGTAGGTCTTTAAATCCGGTTATTCAGGAACAACAATCCAACGCGGATAGGGTTAAGAATGTTTTTGTACCCATTATTCCTTTGCAGATAAATCAAGTTAATTGTGAGGCGCTAGTTGACACAGGGGCATCAGTCTCTTGTGTGTCGCGAGCACTTTGGACGAGTTTGAAGCTGGCAGACTATACTGATTCTCCTCTTATACCACTGCGAGCCGTAGGTGGACATTCGGTTAAAGTGATAGGCAAAGCCGACGTAGGCCTCGTTATAGGTCACGTATATTTTCGCCACAATTTTGTACTGATAGAAGATCCCCTAGAACTTTTAATCCTAGGTCAGGATTTCCTAAGAGAAAATTGCGTCGTCATGGATTTCGCAAAAGGAGAAATTTGCCTTAGAAATGACATCAAAGTGGCATTTAAGTCAAATAAAAAGCAAAATATGAATTTCTCGATTCAAACCAAAGAGTTTGTTCATGATGTTATTATGAAAAAAACTGATTATGTTTATTTTACAGATTTCGTGAAAAAAAATGAATTTTTTTTATGCAATCTCTCGGAGAAGAAACCCGTTGTCTATGACATAAATGAAAATTTGCCGGACAAACAGAAGACAGAACTTACGGAATTAGTAACCAGGTTCCGGGAGACATTTTCGTTTGCAACGCACGAGTTGGGATGCTATAGAGATTCCCTAATTACGGTAAAAACTTCGGATGATGAACCAGTTCATAAAGCACCCTATCGAGTCTCGGAAAAGCAAAGGAGAATTATTGATGAACAGGTGCGAGAGATGCTGGAAAATGGCATCATTCAAGAATCACGAAGTCCGTATGCTTCTCCAGTTGTGTTGGTGGATAAGCCAGAAGGGCCGCCCAGATTTTGTATTGATTTCAGGGCGCTGAATAAAAAAATAAAGATGGATTCATATCCGATTCCGAGAGTGGAAGATCTATTGGGATGTTTGCAGGGAGCAAAATATTTTGCCGATTTAGATATGAATTCTGGATATTGGCAATTGGCATTAGGAGAAGGCAAAGAGAAGACTGCCTTTGTGACGCATACTGGACTGTTTGAGTTCAATGTATTACCGTTTGGCCTGAAGACGAGCCAAGCTATGTTTCAACGAGTTATGGATAAGGTGCTCGCCGGAATAAAATACAAGAATGCAATAGTTTATGTTGATAACATATTGGTATTTGGTGAAACATTTGACGATTTTTTAGCGGCTTTGGAAAACGTTTTATTACGACTAAAATCTGCCAATTTAACCCTGAAACCGTCTAAGTGTAAATTCGGGTATCAGAAAGTGACAGTTTTGGGACATGAAGTATCCGCAGAAGGGATTGGAACGGATACCAAGAAGGTGGAAGCCATGAAGAAAATTCAGTCCCCGAAAAATGTGAAGGAAGTCCGATCTGTGTTGGGACTTTACTCCTATTATAGAAAATTTATCGATAATTTTGCGGAAATTGCGTTTCCACTAACGAGCTTAACAAAGAAAAATAAAAAGTTTGTTTGGACGGATGTGGAACAGAAAGCATTTGAAGAATTGAGAAATAGAATTTGTGAAGCTCCAGTTTTGGCTTATTTCTCAAATGGTCAAGAAATAACAACAAGGTTGTTTGTTGATAGTTCCGACAAGGCGTTAGGCTGTTGTGTATTTCAGGGTAAAAATGAAATGAAACCTATTGCGTATGCATCAAGAAAATTAAGTGCTGCCGAACAAAGATATTCGGTGACAGAAAAAGAATGTCTTGGTTTGATATGGGCGTTACAATATTTTAAACATTATTTGTGGGGGCTTAAATTTCAGGTTGTCACAGACCACAGAGCATTGGTGTGGTTGAAGAGTAAGCGAGACATGAACGGTAGACTGGCAAGATGGGCCTTATCGGTGCAGTCGTGGGATTTTGATATCGTATATTGTCAAGGCAGAGACAATGTCGTAGCGGATTTTCTGAGCAGAAACCCGTTGATAGAAGATCAAAATGCAGAGAATATAGAAAAAATTCCCGAACAGGAAGATGGATTTGTCCTGTATGCACTAAATAGTGTTGATGTGAAAGCGGCGCAGCAGTCGGATGCATTTTGCAGTGAAATTTTAAACCGAATGCAGCAAAATAATACTCGAATTTTCCAAAGTTATTTCTTGCAGGGGGAATTATTATATAAAAGAAGAAACGTTGCGCAAGAAATAAAGGAGGTATTAGTATTGCCAAGAAGATGCTTTGCAGAATGCATGAATGAGCTCCATGATGATCCAGTGACGGGAGGACATTTCGGACTCTTCAAGACGTATGCGAAGTTCAATGACAGATATTATATAGATAAGGCAGAAAAGAAAATAAGTGATTACGTCAAGTCCTGTCAAAAATGTCAGGAGAGAAATATAAACAAAATAGTGGCCCCATTAATACCAATTTCTGTTTCAGACATATTTGAAAAATTCGCAATAGACATTCTAGGTCCCATGCGAATTTCCAATAGAAGGAATAAATATATAATCGTGGCAGTGGAATATTTATCGAAGTATGCCATATGTAAAGCGGTCCCAAAAGGTACGGCAAGTGAAATAAATGCGTTCCTTATAGAACTGCTATGCCGGTTTGGAGGTGTACGGCAAATCATCACTGATAGAGGATCGGTATTCACATCAAATATGGTGAAGGAAACTGCCCGATACTTTAATGTGACATTATCGCATGCGACGACTTTCCATCCACAAACTGTGGGTTTAGTGGAACGTTTCAATAGAACACTACTCGGCATGCTATCAAAATATATAACACCGGGACAGCATGATTGGTGCACATATGTACCTTTCTTGTGTTATGCTTATAATAGTGCCAAGCAAGCTAGTACGGGAGTATCGCCGCATATGATGGTGTATGGAAGGGAACCACTGTATAGGTCTGATGTAGAATTAAGAATTAATAAAGTTAATGTTTCAGAAAATTTGGCAGACAGGATGACACAGATGTCCTTATTGGTAAATAAGGTGGCGGAAAATATCCGAATGGCACAAAGTAAGCAGAAGGCTTATTATGACAGAAAGTCCAAGGATATTGTTTATGTGGCTGGAGATTTGGTGATGTTATATTGCCCAAAGAGAGAATCAGGTCGCAGCTTCAAGCTCAGTCGAAGGTACAAGGGACCTTACATAGTAGTTGCCAGACTTGGTAACGAGAATTATAAAATAAAAAAGGTCGGTATGCCAGCAAAAGTGCTGATTGTACATAGGAATCGTTTGAAAAAGTTTTATGCTAGGGTTTAAGGTTTTATAGTTTATAGGCTAGGTTAGGTTTGTTAGGTTTAAGGTGTGTTAATGTTTGTTTTTTTTTTACAGTGTGGTGAATTGTGAATAAGCATGAATAAACCAGGGGAAATGAATTTGATGTTGGTGTTTCCATGTATCCACGCTGCCTACGGTTGTGAGAATTCCTTTATGCCCATAGGGTTGGAAGAAACCTGTTTGGTTTCATCTCACACATCGCATGGCACTTGGGTTCTTCATGGAAGATGGGTTGTGCATGCTATGTTAAGGGGGGAGATGATTGGGTTTATACATGCTTATTGCTTAATTGTTTATTGTTTATTGCTTATTGTTTATTTGCTATTTATTCGCAGGTGTTACTGATTAATTGTATTTTGTGTTATTATGTGTGTTGTTTATTTCATGTTCAATGATGCTGGGCTGAGAAGCCTGATGTCAGATGATGGCTGTCAGATGACTGATGACCGATGTCTTATAGTAGCGGTTAAGAAGTAGGCAGGCGCTCCGGTCGTGCAGCAGTGAAGGCATGACAAATCGATTCAGTGATTACTGTACGGTATTTCTTAATGTTTTATTAATGAATTTATTTTCAGTGGAGCAAAGGATAAGCGCAAAGCATTGCTCTCACTCTCTCTATTTGTGATTATCTTGTTTTTAATTAAAATATAGTTGGTTGCATGACTTAGCTGCTGAACTGCCACATGTTGCGCATTATGAGTTGGTGCCATGCAGTTTGATGATGATGATGATGCATCAGCTTTAACTTTTTAACTTGTGTTTACAAGGTGTCTTAATAAAGTTTCTTTTTCATGTGGAAATACATCCCAAAACAAGTTGAAAAAGATGATCACAAGACGCCTTGGTGCCATGGCTGTCTGCATCACAGAAGGCGGAAAGCTGACTGTGAAAAAGATGACCACAAGACGCCCTGGTGCCATGGCTGTCTGCATCGTGCATCATCATGCTGCGAAGACGCTGTATCCGTATCTCAGGCCGAGATGTGTGATACAGGCGCGGCTCTATTTTTACTTGAATAAAAATATAATAATTTTGACTATTTATTTGGGGAGCGATATCATGAATATTACTCCTACAGGTAGGATAACTTGGTCCAGAAGTGACAGGGCGAAGGTCATGTCACTGACGGATGAAAGTGGACATAGGTCCATCTTACCTTCTTTGTGAGACAAGCTAGCATCTTCCATGCTAGACTGTCAGAGTTGTTGCAAGGTCAGCATCCTCCATGTGATCTAATAGGGTTATTTGTAGGGATAGGTAGGAAATCTTTGTAAGACAATTCAGCATCTTCCATGCTGAACTGTCAGAGTTTTGTATTCCTGCATCTTCAATGCTGGAATGATAGGTTCTTGATAGGTCTGCATCTTCTATGCTGAGCTATCAAGTTTGTTAAGGTTAGGCAGGTAGTTATTTTGTCTTGCATCCGTCACCCGATGTTTTGCGGGGTTTGTGCGGGTGAAAGCTCACTGTGTTCTATTATATGTCGGTTTGTTTTTTATTAACTGTGTACTATTATACGTCGGTTTGCTTTTTATTAACTAAACTTTTCACCGACATGTTTTGTTCGCACAGTTAGCTATTCTGTACAACAGAACGGATGCTAGGGCCCCGCTTAGGTAGGGCAATAGGGACTGGTAGGTTCCATCCTAGTTCCCAGAGGGACGAGGGATGTAGTGCAAGAAGGTTTTTGTAACCTTGTTGCACTGTACTTTTTGTATAAACGTCGCTGTTACTTCTAATATTTTGAATTCGATTTTAGTAATTCGATTGAACAGCGACTGTTTATCTCGTTTGTTTTCTGGAGACTTGCTCGCTGAACGTTGGACAAGACACACGTGTCCTTTATCAGTTATTTTTCAAAGTTAAATAAATAAGCTCTACCAAAATATAAATAATCATTTTATTTATATAAAGCTGCACTCACCTTTATACTACATAGCTAGCGATAGAGTATGCACTATATACGTTAGCTATGCAGTCGGGCGCGTTAGTAGGACGTTGTAGTCGTCTTGAATAAATAGTTAATGATTTATTTGTGCAGTTTAAATTAACTTGCCCAACTACCTATAGACTCCAAAGTGGTGACCCCAGTGATCTTTTAGTGAACACGATTTTATTTTATTTGTGGGCACCGGGCTACTCTTTTCCGTAGAGTGCCACGCGGAAAAAGCGTCAGCGGCACGTGGCGGGTTAGTCATTCAGAGAACTAATCTATTTGCGAAGATGGATCTACCAGGTAGCCAGCCACCAGTGCGGCCCCCGATCCAGCAAGCCGGAGGGAGTTCAGCCAGTCATGTTAAAACGGAGGCTAACGGAATCGGTGAGTTGGCAGCGGTGTCGCTGTCAAGCAAAATTCCAGATTTTTGGACGGATCAACCCAAGCTCTGGTATGCCCAGTTGGAAGCCGTCTTAGAACCACAACGCTTGGGGGATGTGCAGAAGTTTAACATCGTGGTCACAAAGCTGGGGAAGACAACGGTTGAGGCGGCCAGCGACATTATTTTTGCACCACCGGCGGCGGGGAGATACGAGGTGCTGAAAGAGAGGCTTCTGTCGGTTTTCCAAGAGTCGGAACAGAAGAGGCAGTATAGGCTGTTCCATGAAATGGAACTCGGAGACCAGAGGCCCTCGCAGCTTATGAGGCGGATGAAAAGCTTAGCCGACGGGAAGTTTCCAGATTCGACCATTCGGATGCTGTGGATCGGACACATGCCACCAGCAGTCAAAGCAGTGTTAGCAGGAAGCGAGATCACCGATCTTCAGAAATTGGCCGACAAGATCGTTGAAGCGACGGCAAATGGTGCCATTGTATCGGAGGTGTCAACGGATCCGGCGCATTCCTCGGACGACAGATGGCTGGCGGAAATAGCCAAAATCTCCACACGACTGAAAAAGTTGGAGCACAGACCGTCGTTAGGCAGGAGTGGCGCGCCAGAGGGCAGACACAATCAGCCTCAGAGAGGAGAGCGTCAGTCAAGGAGGCGCAACGATCCAGACTGGGTTTGCTTCTACCATTTCCGATAAGGTGAGAAGGCCACCAGGTGCACCAAACCTTGCAATTGGAAGGCGGTAAACTAAGTGCGATACAGCCAAGGGTGGTGAACTGTGTCGACTGCAACAACCACCGCCTCAGTGTGACGGACATGAACTCGGGGTTACGTTTCTTAGTGGACACTGATGCCAATATTTCAGTGATACCGAGGTTCAGTAAAACTGTGAGTACTAATCTAGAATTAGAGTATAAGTTGTACGCAGCTAATGGCACCTCCATTAAAACCTACGGGGTTAAGTCACTAGTATTAGATTTTAAGATGAAACGGGTCTTTCGATGGTTGCTCGGGCCAAAATAAAAACAGATACGTATTCGCGTTATATATGTATGCTGCCAAAAAAATTGGATTAGAAATTACTCACAGGTTTTTTGAAACAGGGCATAGCGAAAGCGAAGGTGACTCGATGCATTCTTGCATAGAACGAGCTTTAAAAAACAAAGTTCTGTATACGCCAGATCAAATGTATAGCGTAGTGACCGAGGGGGCCGACTTGGGGGCCGTGACCGAGATCTGTGGACACTCCTTCCTGATGGCCTCCATGAGGACGTCCCTATCCGCCTCAGATGCCAGACCAAATGCAGCCTTTTGGTTCTTGAGGCCTCGCACGAATGTGACCCCTATGCCCAGCTCTGCGACGTCCACTCTACCCTTTACAGTCTTTATCAACGCTGCACTAGTGTGGCGGGGATCCACCGACTCAATCCGGACGGGATACTGCGGTGCCCGGAGTACGTCGGTCCGTTGATCCGTGCGGCCAGCCACCAGGGATTCCTTCCTTGCGGCCGTTTCCCGAGGCCTTCTCCCGTAGCTGACCTTCTTCCACTTTAGTCCGTCGGTTTCCCCACCCACCGCTCTGTCGTCAGTGACCGCGCCCATCTCCTCCATGAGGCTTACCCCGGTTGGCTGCATCGCAACCGCGGCCTGGATGTCGTCGCTGACTGTTTCGAAACCCCTGGCCAGAGTCGACACCACCCCCTCCAGGTCAAGCATAATCCGGGCGACCTGCCCCTCCCTAGCCACATCCCGGACGCCAGTCACCAGCCCCTGGATCGTATCCTGAAGGCCCATGAGCCTCTCCTCGGTTTTGCCACCGCAGCTGACAGCCTGGTCGCTAGACGCAGCTGCCCTACAAACCACTTCTCGAAGGGCGGTCGCTGCAGAGGTCACTTCCTCAATTTTTTCCCCGAGCTTCCTGACCTCCACAATGATCTCGTTGCTGGCAACCTGTGAGCTTTGTCCAGCCGAACCCCGGATCCTATCGCGTATGTCACTGAGACCTGTCTGGAGCGATCTCAGGGTAACCTGGATCTGGTCTTCGCTTCCCTTTCCGATCGTGGTTCGGGATCTGTCACCCGCGCTGTGTCGCGTTCATTCTCTCCAGGGGGTCACCAATGTCCGAGACTATTATGGTTCTCTGGGCCGAAAGCTCCTTCTGGATGGCCTCTAGAGTCTCCCGGTTTTGGGCGGTCTCCACCTTAGCCGACTCAATTACTGCGACAAGGGCCCTCGCATGGGCTCTCTCCAGGCCCAAAATTCTACCCCCTGGGCCAACTTCTCCTTCTGGTGCTCCATGACGTGGCGCGCCCTCGAGTCCGCAAGCCTCAGGACAATCTCGTACAGCGCGTGGAGCGACTCGATCACCGTGTCCCTCACTGTCCTCTTCAAGTTTCCCGATGACTCCACCGCTACCTTCGCCGCCTGCAGGATCCTGTTTGCCCTCTGAGGGAGCTCGCTGATGAGCCCCCCTCCGGCCATACCAGCTCCCGACGACCAGATTGAGCGGTCGTCATTGCAGAAAGAGGACTCCGCTGCATCCTCGGGGTCTGTGGGCTCCCCCGCAGACTGAGCCCTCTCAGCCAGTTCCGCAGCCTTTGCCTCTCGAATCTGGGTCTGTATTCGGAGTAGTGCCGACTCTGATCTCGAGCCAGATCGGGCCCTTGGCTCGAAGAGTCCAGTCACCGCCGGAGTTGAGGCAGCTGAGGGTGACCCTCGTTCGCCCTTGATCCCGAACGAGTCGTCCACAACCACCACGTCGCCGGGTTGCGCCCGCTGCGGGACATCACCACTTGAAGGCGCCAAATCGGTCCAAGTGACCTCCTCCATGATTGGAGGGGATTCTTCATCCGGTCCGACATCCTCCCGGTCACCAGGCTCGCGTCGGTCCGGGGTATCCCCGCATAATGCGGCAGCGTCTCCACTTGCCTTCGCGCGTCCTCCATCCGCATCTCCTGGTTGGGCTCTCGCTATACATTTGAAATGTGAAATATTCAGTTAAAGGAATGGAACAGGCTGATTTTTACGACATCAAGAGTCTAATAAACGGTAAAAATTGGTTAACTGATACAAATGGGACCAAAGTCAAATGGTCCAAAATAAAAGAATTAAAGGTCTCTTCTACAGATCCGGATACAATTCATCTGAAATACGATTATGACGGTGACTGTATGACATTAAAAACAGAAAATTTGCCTAAAAAACTAGGAAACGAAAATCTGTCCCCGATACTAATGTTGCTACAACTTCTTCTGAATGTGTGGAACTGGAGAAAACATATACTAGTCCGATACCGGTTCCTAAGGCATTGTATGCGGATTTAATGCATCTTTGCAGAAGTCAAGCTATACCAAAAAATTATCATGCGTTTTACATCTCGCTGATTTGTGAAAATGAAACACAGCGAGAGGCTGATTCCGGTAATGATAGTTCTGATTAGGTAGTTATTTTTAAGTATAACAGATTATATAAATTTATCGTTTTCTTTACACAGGGTATCCCTACGGCCATTTTAAAATTAACATAAAATTTGACAGATATCGTACTTTTTGATTTTTATCCGTAATCGTCTTTAACCATTGTCAATCATCTGATTTATAATCCGGAATAAAATTGTAAAGTGCTAATAACGTTTACATAAAATTTGATATGTGTGTAGCGATAAGGCATAGCGCTAATTAATTAAATTTCTTTGCAACCGACACAATCAGAGAGCAAATTGCATGACATTGACATTCAAGTATTTTAATTATCAACTTTTAAGAGGCCTTTTGAATGATAGTTTAAAGAGGTTCTAGAATGTCTAAAGAGGTCTCATTTAATTATCTTATTAACAGGGTGTTTTAACGTAGCAAATTTGTTTCCTAGTTTTCTCGAAAAAAACATAAGAAATGTTTGATGTTTCATACTTAAATGTACTCCGAGAACCGAGTACTATCAGCTGCAAAAATATCCGTGACTAATTTGTTAGCACCTTATATAAACAATACATTATTTATGTGGAAGTAATTTGGTTTGATTGAAGCTAGTTTGCTACATAAAATGGTCCTTCGAACAAAATAAACCAAATTTAGAAGAATTTAAGCCTTCTCCATAAGAAGCCTTTGGGGCGGCAGCCACATTGGTCTGTGATACCAAAGCTATAAGGTCTGCCAAGACATTCTCCAAGAATTACTCTTCACACCTGATTTGTAACGGTAATCTATAATTATCGTCATCAAGTAAGTTGAACAAATTATTAAAATCAACGAGAATTTTATACAACGAGCACATTGTGTTTCAACAAGGGCACTGTAAGACACACTGCTAGGTGATGAGTCCATGAGGTGGTGAGAAAATCCAATCAGTAGCAAGCGAAGTCCAGTTAAACGAAGCCCAGGTCGTGAAATTCCATCCAATGTTGAAAAAGAAACAATAGATAAGGTACGATTGTCACAAATGACATCACATAAGCGACTGACTTCTTTCCGCCACTGATAAGAATTGGGTAAAAAACCCCTCCACAATGGTGACTCATTACGCAAAAGTGAAAGTTTTAATAATATTTCCCTACCTGTACAAACATCCAAACATTTGTAAACGTGTGCTTTACTTTATCTCTAAACATTATTTATGTAGTTTTCAAGCATCAAGTCGTGGTTGGTACTGTATTCACTTGGGGGATCTGTGGTAGCACTGACAGCTGATAGACGTCAAATTTTTATCTCTGTATTTTAATAAAGTTTTTTTTATAAAAATATAGTAATTGACCTCATTAGAATTGTAGATAACAGTATTTTGATGAAATTATAACACTGAAGTCTTCATATAAACATTACTAAACAGTAAAACAGGCCGCTTGCGACTGCGCCTGTCAACCGCCAACGGACGTTTTCAAATTCATCAAGAAAACCTTGGAAGTATTTGTTTTATTTCTTACTTACGCTGGTTTTTTTTTGACACTGTTCATGATAATACTTCTCATTGCTCACTGTTGAAGCCATGAGCGACGTCAAACACAAAACATTGGCACGGTGAAAACTCTCTTTGCTTGACGGACAGTGGAAGCAAAGTTGAAGACATATCACATTCGCCACAGACATTGCCGTACACGATACACTGTTCACTAACATCTATTCACTCACATCCTTGATATAATAACCAACAATCTTTCTTTGCTCAAGTTACTCAGTTGTACTCAGTTGTTTTATAACTTTCAGTGCGTTTGAGGAGTTACTGTGAGACAATGAGCGCTTCGAACATGAAATCTCGCAAGGCCACTGCACGTCAACAAGAAATCCAATTCAAGGCCACCTTAAAACAGCTGCAGGAAGCTAGGACCCTGAATGACCAGTTAATGAGGGAAAGGGATGACAGTGAGGAAGAACTGAAGAAATTGATGGACAAGAACACGGTGTTGAGAAGCGATCTGGTGGGGTATGATTACAAGTTATCAGATGCTCAAGATAAATTGGAGCAGTTGCAGTCTGTGATTGATACCTTCAACCAGTGCGCTTCTACCCATGAAGTGGCATTAAAGCGTATCACAAACCTGGAGGAAGAACTTGGCGCAGCAAATGAAGAATTAAATTATCTAAGGAAAGAACGTCAGTGTTATGATAGTTTAACAACACAAAACCTGTACCAAGAGCTGGTAGGTAATAACGATAAGGACAGTAAAAAAATAATTTTCTTTAATAGCAATAATAAATTGAAGAAATATGTTAAAATTAATAATTATATTAGGCGTACACAGAAATTAATTAAAAGCAAAAAAAATATAAAAAAACTATTCCACAGTTAAATTAGAATTTACAAGATTTCATATTCTCAAGACTTTAATTTTATTCGTTTTATAGATACTGTTTGGAAGGAGGAAGACACTAATAGTTTTAAATTTTCTCTAGAATGAATAAATATTTTATTATTAATTTATTAAGATGTACTTATTCTAAAAGGGCGTAACTTCATTTCTACGACACAATGGACAGAGTCTGGCAAACGAAAGCTGTCCACTAATTTTTGACGAAACTTTATTATGGCAACAGTTTAGTGTTAATATGTTACAACACTAATTGTGTGGTATCTACGCTTTTATTATCTGTCGTCATATTAGAATAAAAAAAAATGTCAAGCTCTACGTTGATTGATTTTGTTGTTACTAAGTTGTTACAGTTATAAGCAAATAAATGCTTTCTTAAAGTAAATGTCTCGTCTTATCTATTTTATTCTAACTTTAACATGGTAGCAGAGCGTTAGCGATTAGTGGGTTGCGATCCACGAAAATCAAGAAAAAACAATGACGGAAAATATGGCGACTTTGCCTATTTTGGACGAGAAAACGAACTTCAGCAACTGGAAATTCAGGCTTAAACTCCTATTCGAAGAGAGACAGATAAGTCACGTACTGGATAAAAAACTACCATCAGAGAAAAGTGATGAGACTGAAGAGACGAAAACTGAAAGAGATGTTCGACAAAGCCGACGCACGTGGAAGATCAATTCTAGTACAATGTTTGACCGACATATACATAGACGTAGTAAAACAGGGAAAAACAACGAAAGACATGCTGGTGTCTCTGGAAAGTATCTTCGAAAGAAAATCGGCGTACAACAAGTTTTATCCAAAAAGAAAACTCATAACCCTTCGATATGAAAACGAAACAAACTTGCAACAGTTGCAGCTGGCAAACCAACCCCTCTTCTGGCTTAGTCTTGGGTCCTCGAGGTTTCAACAATTTTTATGAAGTAAAAGAGAAGGAGAAAGAGTGCATCACCGTACTGGGAACATTTGCAGCTTCAGGAACTATATTACCGCCACTTATTATATATCCATATGAACGGATTCCATCCGAAATCGTTAGACAAGTTAATGAAGAATGGGGGGTTGGCAAGTCAGACAAAGGGTGGATGACATCAAAAGTCTTTTATGGATACATTGCTAATACTCTCGTCCCAAGACTGATAGAAAATGGGGTCAAGTTTCCTGTGTTGATGTTAATAGATGGCCACAAATCGCACATAAATCAAGAAGTCTCAAAATTATGCATTGATGTTGGTATTATTTTATATTCACTCTTTCCAAATGCGACACATATTATACAACCGGCCGACGTGTCTGTATTTCGCCCTTTGAAGAATTCTTGGAAAAAGATTGTCAGTGACTGGAAACTGAAGACAGGCAATCGGTGTGTAACTAAAGCTCTGTTTGCACCTCTTCTAGAAGCAACATTCAATGACATCTCAAAAGATGTCATCTGCAATGGATTCAGAAGATGTGGCCTATATCCGTTCGATGCTAATGCCATTAGCTATGAAAAATGTATGACTAATACATCTCGACATGACAAACCAGATAAACCAGCCGTCATTGGTCCGGAGCACTTACTGTATTTTGAATCTGTAATGCCAAGTAACCGGATTCGAGAGTTCCGAGCAGCTAAAGATTCCTCATGGACAGGAGACGAATCTGCTAAAGACCTGTTCTATACTTGGTTGAAAATAAGTAAGGCTGTAACCGAGAACACATCACATTCTGACCAACTAGAGATTATAGAAGAAAATATTCATACACCAGAAGAACAAGTGAAAGAGGTTTCCGACAATGAAGGACTACCTGAACTCGATAATCAGCTTGATCTAATAAACGAAATTCGGACTTCACCTGTTGACATTTCTACGGATTTGCCATCAGTAACACTTCCTGAAGCTGCAGCCACAAGCAATGACATCAGCGAGCCTGTTTCGGAGTTTATTTCAAGCAGACCGATTTTTACTACTCCTGAAAAGCGAGTTACGGAATCTCCTTCATCAAGTAAACAGCCTGTTAATCTAATTAGTCCTGCATTCGCTAAAGCAGTGGTATGGCCTTCCGAATCTCCAATTAAAAGCACAAAAAAGCGAAACAAAGTTCGGCTTCCTGATGCAGTAAACAGCAGAGAATGCGGTGTGTTTCAAGTGTGGAAGAGTTGGCCACATCGCTCCTCATTGTCCTGACCATCGACCATCATCGTCGCTGGCAGCCCGATCGAGTGGAACTGAGAAGCCGTCGACTGCGGAGCACCGGCGAGTTGACGTTTGCAACGTAAAGCAGGTTTCGTCACAGCTCACACACCATGGTCAGTCGTACGATTATTGTTTTGATTCTGGTTCCGAATGTTCTCTGATTAAGGAAACTTTAGCAAATAAATTTGGTGGCAAACGTTTTGGGTCTTTGGTCACGTTGTTGGGCATTGATAATGCCGATGTTAACAGTACTTGTCAGATATTATCTGAAGTATGTATTGATGATAATGTAATTGAATTACTTTTTCATGTTGTACCTGATGATGCAATTAATAATGGCATTATGGTTGGCAGGGAATTGATTACCCTAGGATTTACTGTTGAGATTTCGAATGACAGTTTGATCGTAAAGAAATCTAAAAATGTTAACTTGTGTGAAGTTGGAAGGCCAACGTGTGACTTTAAAAATGTTGACACTGATGTCTGGGGTGAGCATCGTAAAAATTTAGTTCATATTTTGGAGAAATATCATACTTCATTTGTTATAGGCACGCCGACGGGGTGCGCTAACACAGGGGAAATTGAGATTAAACTTATTGACCCTAACCGTACAGTTCAACGTAGACCTTACAGATTGAGCGCTGATGAGAGACAAGTTTGTCGTGATAAGATCAAGGAGCTTTTGGCAGCTAATATTATTAGACCGAGTTGCTCTCCGTTTGCGAGCCCTATCCTTTTGGTTAAAAAGAAGGATGGTTCAGATAGACTATGTGTTGATTATAGAGAGCTTAATCGCAATACTGTGCCCGATAAATTCCCATTATAAGTGACCCTCTAATAAGTGACCAAATTCAACGGCTCAAAGGAGCTAATTATTTTACTATTTTAGATGCTGCGTCCGGATTTCATCAAATTCCGGTTCATAAAGATTCTATTGAGCGCACAGCATTTGTAACGCCGGACGGACAGTACGAGTATTTAACTATGCCATTCGGTTTGCGCAATGCACCCTCAGTATTTCAAAGGGCAATGTACAAGGCACTTGGTGATCTTGTTAATACATTCGTGGTCTGTTATTTAGATGACATGATGATTGTGTCTGATAATGTGGAGGAAGGATTAGAGAGGCTTGATATTGTGTTAAAAACTTTGAAAGAAGCTGGCATTTCTTTAAATCTTAAAAAATGTTCTTTTTTGAAAACACGTGTTGAGTATTTGGGTTATGAAGTCACTCGTGGTGAAATAAGACCTAACTCACGTAAAGTTGTAACTCTTACAAACCTGCCTCCTCCGTGTACAGTCACGCAGGTACGGCAATTCATTGGCTTAGCCTTATATTTCCGTCAATTTATTCCCAAGTTTTCTCAGTTAGCAGCACCACTTTATAAACTCACTACAGGGAAAGGTAAAGTTCAGTGGACACCAAAACATGAAGAGATACGTCAGAAAATTATTTCTTACATAACTAATGAACCTGTTCTGATGATTTTTGATCCAAGTTATCCGATTGAATTGCATACTGTTGCTAGTTCGGATGGTTATGGCGCAATGCTTTTGCAAAAGAAGGACGGTAAATCACATGCTATTGCGTACTACAGCAAAAAGACAACTGATGCAGAATCTCGTTATCATTCGTATGAATTAGAAACTTTAGCAGTTGTTAACGGAATTAAACATTTTCGGCATTTTTTGCAAGGTAGACAGTTTATAGTTATAACTGATTGTAACTCGTTACAAGCATCGCGTACCAAAATTGATTTGACACCTAGAGTTCATAGGTGGTGGGCTTTCTACAGTCGTTTGATTTTGATATAGTTTATAGAGATGGTAAACGAATGGGTCATGTTGATTTTCTTTCACGAAATCCATTACCAAGTAAAGAACTCAAACAGAAAGTTCAGGAAAAACGTGTCAATTTGTTAGAGATATCTAAAAACTGGTTAGTTGCTGAACAGCAGCGTGATCGTGAGATTACTGAAATTATTTCAAAATTAAATAACGACGATCTTCCACTAAGTCTTGTAAACACATACCAAATTATTTCCGGTGTTCTCCATCGTAAAATACAGCGTAATAGTAGAACACGCAGCTTACCTATAGTGCCACAGGCTTTTCGTTGGTCTGTTATAAATCATATTCACGAATCAATTATGCACCTCGGATCGGAAAAGACTTTAGAAAAATCATTTGATTTTTACTGGTTTCCCCATATGCGAAAATACGTAAGGAAGTTTGTTGAGAAATCTGGTAAGACACAAGCTGAACTTCATCCAATACCGAAAGTCACAGTTCCGTGGCATACCGTTCATATCGATGCGACAGGTAAACTTAGTGGCCAACAAAAGTCCAAAGAGTACATTTTTGTTCTTATTGATGCTTTTACCAAGTACGTACTTCTGCGTCATACGTCGAATATAGACGCCATTAGTGCTGTTAATGCCTTGAAAGCTGGATTGAGTTTGTTTGGTGCTCCTACAAGAGTTATTGCGGATCAAGGCCGTTGTTTTGCAAATAAACATTTTCGAGATTTTTGTGATACAAATAACATCCATCTTCATTTAATATCGACCGGTACTTGTCGTGCGAATGGCCAAGTAGAACGTGTAATGAGACTTAAGAACATGCTGACTGCAGTTGAAGTCAATAAAGAAAGAACATGGCAGGATGCTGTTGATGATGTTCAACTTGCTTTTAATTGCACCGTTAATAGGGTAGTCAAAGCCAGCCCCTTAGAGTTGTTGATTGGTAAAGCAGCGAGACCACTGTCGCTTCTTGCTTTAGGTGACCAAGACCAAGACGATGTTGATATTGTTGGAATCAGAGAACAAGCGGTTAATTCTATCAATGATATTGCTCGTATGGATAAAGAGCGATTTGATAGAGGAAAGGCTAAAGTTTTGAAGTTCACAGTTGGTGACTTTGTTTTGATTGAAAATCATGAACGGAACCAAACGAAATTGGATCCGAAGTTTCGGGGTCCGCTTAAGATAGTCGAGTTGCTCGATGGAGATCGATATCTTTTGGAGGCTATTGATAGCAATAGAACCTACAAGTATGCACACGAAAGGTTACGTGCGATGCCAGATTGTTACGTTCCCACAGAGTTTGAAATTAGTTCCAATGTTTATGAAAGTGAAGAACAGTCAGAATCAGCCTGTATCGGTGAGCGTGTTGACGAGATGTAGTTGATGTGCACATGGCTGGCATGATGCTGTAGTGCACGTGGCTAGCATAGTGCTGATGTACACATGGCTGGCATGGTGCTGTAGTGCACGTGGCTAGCATAGTGCTAATGTACACATGGCTGGCATGGTGCTGAAGTGCACGTGGCTGGCATGGTGTATGGCAACTTGGTTGTTTTGGGCTTTTGCAACGTGATCTACTAACTTGGTCATTAGCCGTAGGTCGTATTCCAAACCCAGTTTAGCTGGTACGGAGACTGCGCGGTGTGGTGACAAGTAGGAGGGTTACGATTGCATTTTGGTCCGTCAGATGACATTGCATTGGTCAAGTTGTGGTCTGTGAGACCTTGTGTTTGTTGCAATGTAGTGTGTGTGACCTGCCCTGCTTGGTCTGTTTGTTATGTGACCATTGATATCACATGTGTGATGTTGAGCCATGACGTATTTGTATCGAATTGAGTAATTCGATTTTTGGGCCGTTTCTGAATTGTGTCCTATGAGGGATATTGAGTAATCTAGAAGTCTTAATGATAAGACTAGTTCTAAATATTGGGAACTTATCAGTTTGTCATCGTTGTGACCTGGTTGCAGGATAGCCGAACAGGTAGTACTGTGTGGAACTTTATTTGTTTACAGACGCTCTGTGACGTGTTTGGTGGCACACGAGGACGTGTGACAGTCAGGATCGCCGTGTCGGTGCGAGAGGGTTATAATCTCTCATTGGCTGGGCGCGTAGGTTTAGCGCATTCCGGGACCAATGTTTACATTAACAGCATTAGCTGTATGATTTGTGGTTTGTCACAGAGGAAGTCTTTGTTCGGTGAAACGGGACAGTTTAGCAAACACTGTCGAACGTGGCCGTGAGTCTTGGTATTTAATGTAATTTGATATAGTTCTTTGTTCTGAACTTTTGGTTTGGATGTCTTGTATTCTTGTATTCTTTGGCCTGTGGTTGAGGCGGGACGCGCGCTCTCCTGTGGCCCGACTGTGCGAGTCGTGAATACTTGTACCACTTGACCCACGGACTCGTTTCCGTTTCGAGATAAGTTAATTAAGAGAAAGGACTCAATTAGTTAGTAAATTTATTGTGTGGTGAACTTATTTTATATTGTGTTTTTATCGTGCTTTATTGACACTGTTTATTAAGTGATTTATTGTTGTTTAATTACTCATTAAACACATTGTTTGTAACTGCACTCGTGTGCGTGATTACCCACCGTTTCCGCCCACAAATATGGAGACCGTCTCTGGCGCTTCTGAGGCCGTTCAAGAGCTCTACGCTCCGACATGTACATCAGAATTATAAAACAAAAAAATCATGGCAGGGACCCTCAACTAGTGGTGTTACCAGTAATATATCATCAGGAAAAAGGCACATTATTGTGCATGCAGGATCTGAGGAAGGGTTTGTGCCAGAAGCATTGTTGGTATTCAGCACAAAGTCAAAATCAGCTGACCTACCAACTTTATGAAATGGCTCAAAGAAATGCTGATACCAAATTTAAGTAAACCCAGTGTACTAGTAATGGACAATGCGAGTTACCATGTCAAACAAGTCGACAAGCCGCCTACTATGTCTGATAATAAAGCAAATATCCGTATATGGCTTCAAAAGAATAATGTTCCTTTTGAAGAATATCATACCAAAGCTGAATTAATGTGTTTGGTGACTAATAATAAGCCTGAACCTGTTTACGAAGCAGAAGAAATTCAAAAAAAACACAGTCATATTCACAATCACGAAATTTTATTGCTGCCACCATATCATTGCGATCTCAATGCAATTGAGCTTGTATGGAGTCAGGCAAAGAGAAAAGTAGCGAGCAAAAACATAGGAAGACCAGGGTCTGAAATGCAAAACTTAATAAAATAATGTTTACAATCCGAAACTGCTTCTGACTGGAAGAAATACACCGATCACGTCATAAATGTTGAAAAACAGTACAAATTAAGGGATGGTATTTATGAAAACGAGTCTGAGACATTGATAATAAAAGTTGGAGATGATAGCAGCAGCGAAGAATGTAGCAGCAGAGAAGAAAACAGTGATTCTGATTTAATATTATCAGGTGTAGAATACTTGGAATCGGATTTCAACTATGAGTCATCATAAGTTTAAATTAAGTGCCATTCACTATTTCGGTTTTAAATAAAATTAATTTAAAATAGCTTTTGGTTTAATTCAAACTTCTACTATCCTCAAAAAAATGCAAAAGAAAGTGCCAAGTGCAAGTTGCATAAAAAATTACTTCAGACTTGTGTACACATTACACGTACATTTTTTTTCCATGTGACGTCATTTTTCATGCAACTTACCCTTGACACTTGATAGGTATACGTTGTATAATATTTAGATAGTACTTGTGTACAAATCCTCTCATCTAAATATAAATCTACACTGATGTACAAATGTTAACAATTCTGGAAAATTAAATAGTATCAACTTCGTTTATTCCGGTTTATTCAGTACACAGTCAGTGTTTTCAGCTGCAGTTTTTTTGAAATTGCCACCTTTTCTCTGGGACAGCTTTCGTTTGCCAGACTCTATTACGTAAGTCCAAACTGTATTAAATAAAAATAAAAAACTTTTTGAATTTAGGTGGGTATTGGCGGTTCTGACGTTTGTGAAAAAATTGTTCTCTTTCTTTACTTCTATTATATGGAGATAAATACGACGACCCCTGGCTTTCCCACGACGAAAAATCAACTTTGGCGATTTGGAACGGCTCTAAGGATAATGAAACCTAGCGATGGTTTTAGTGCTGCGGACAGTAGAAATCTACCGAAAGTAGATTATTGTATGTTATTGCAGTTTATGCGAGAAAACGATGCATTCAACGCGGCTGAAATTAAAGGAGCCAAAATTTTGCATTCATCTAGAGATGCCTACGTAGATAATGCTATCGGATACGTAGGCGTTAAAAGAGAAAACGGGAAATGTGTGGTGAAATGCCGTGTTACGCCTGAACACAAAGTAAGATCCAAAATGTACACCGTTACTGCAACTATTTGCGAGAGCGAGGATAAAGTAGAGGAAATAAAATGTCAGGATTGTGCTGCTTCTGAAGGGGGTTGCAAACATGCTATTTGCTTTTTTCATGTGGTTGATAAAGAGATCTGAAGAGCCCTCTGTGACGTCGGTCATATCTTATTGGACTAAGCCAAAGTTGTCAGAAGCGGTTACAAAGGACAAACATGTATTGGCTCAAGATTTAACAAAACTTTAACATAATAATGGTCAATACGTACCTCAATTTACCAAAGATAATTTTATAAATGAGTGCAAGAGAAGAAAAATTAGAGACGTCTTAGTTTTGAACTACTCTAAAGAAAAAACAGAAGAACTATGCAAGCTGAGTGTTTTTAACTTGGCTGTTGAATGCAGTATGGAAAACGGTGGTGTTTTTACATATGAAGACTTTAAAACTTTCGCAGTATGCGAAGGAAAATTACTAAAGAAAAAATAGATGCAATTGAAAAAAATACCGTGGGACAAAGTGCTAACAAACTATGGCACAATCTGCGGAGCGCTAGAATTACAGCATCAAAAATTCATGAAGCCGCACACTGTAAAACCCCTGATGGTGTTTTAGTAAAAACAATTTTAGGAGGCTATAAGGTCTTTGAAACGGCTGCAATAAAAAGAGGAAAGTTGTTAGAGAATGCGGTAGGCTATGTGGAGCTTAAAAGAGGGAACACTGAATGCATTATCAGGGCCAAAAATGTCCCAGAGCACAAAATAACAAAAAAGTACTATCTTGTCACTATCCACTTGGATGAAGAAAATAATAATGTTATTATGCGACATGTGTTGGTTGTCCTGCATCGGCAGGTAAATACTTTTATAATGTGTTCATAAAAAAAAAAACATTATTATTGTGCATGTTGTCTACTAACTGGACTGAATTTTGGAACTCCGTTTCGCACACGTCTTGTTGACATACTGTGCCCTCATGTGAATTAATTTCAGGGGTATTTTGTTCCTCCCAAAGTTTTTGCAAGAGGGTATCCACATTTTCATTAGTAAATGTTGCATGCAAAACAACCTTTTCATTTATTTTGTTAGTTGATAGAGACACAGACTCACTGTTGACATTGCCAGACACAATATAGCCAAATTTCGTTAATAACAAAACTATATTTCGATTAGGTAAAGTGATTATTTCTGGCAGCATTATACTAAAGAAAATATCGGCTGAAACCAAAAATGAAATTTCACCTGGGGTGCTAAAATCATTGTCAGCTAATTTGATTGTGTTTGGGATATTTGAGATGACATCAGAAATGTCAAATTTTGTCTGTGGAAGGTATGAAGTGATATTGTCCACCACAGAGAACAGTGCATTGCAGCTGTAATTGTCATGTAATGAATGCATGGATTAGTTGACAGCACTGGTAACAGGCTTTTGTTTTTGACCAAGAGCTGTAACATTCACCTTATAGTTAAATGTTGGAACATTTAATTGGTCCATTAACTTTGTGTTAACAAAAGAGACTTGACTGCCAGAATCCACTAACCCCCTGGCAGTAACATAACTTCCATCCTCGGCTCGAAACCTTACTTTGATTGTAGGCAATAACACCAGATTATCAGGCGTTAAATTGTTGCCAGTTTGAGCAAAATTGGTAACAACATTTTCATAGTGCAAAAGTGTGTTATGGTCTTTGCTTTTGCAAACTGAACATTTAAAATGAAAATGTCATTTTTTGTCATGTTTATTTAAGCATATCTTGCATAAATCATTGTCAGTCGCGAATTGAACCCTATCAGCAGCACTTGAAACTTGATATTTTTTGTAAGTGAATATTTTGTGATCACTTGACTGACAGAATTTGCAACTCATAGAATAGAATAGAATAGAATAGAATAGAATTTTATTGCCACACATTTCCTGTTACAATAATTTACAGTGAGAGAATAACAATAATTTAATACAACCAAAGGAAAAAAAAAAAAAAAAAAACATTGTGGCAAAAGGAGCAAGCTCAGCATTTGCTGCGAGTGCGGCCAGGCCGCGTCTGCACAGCGCTGGTTTTCAGCAGGCCCCTGTACTCGGTACCGCTTAAACACTTTATAGGCAAAAACTCAACACAACAGTTACTATAAAATAAAAAAGATAATAATAATAAAACTAAAAACAAATGCTACACATTTGACAAAAAATAAAAAAAAATAGAGGTTTTGTTTTGAGTAAGATTTGCTAAATTAGCAGATTTGGCTAATTTATTATTATAAGTATCTTGGGATGACTTACCATATTTGTCAATGTGTATTGTGTCCGTAATAAATAATTCAAAACTATAAATATTTATTTGATTTTATAATCAAATTGGTTGCATATAAATATTTATTTGATTTTATAATCAAATGTTCATATAAACATTTTTTTGCCGTAATTATGTATGTATACTGTTCTTTACAGGTGGATGTAAACACACATTGGTATTATTGTATTGGCTTCAGAAGAAAGCTTCTGAACCATCTTCTACTTCTGTGGAATGTTATTGGACCAAACCTCGTTTAGCAAATGAAGGAACGCAACCAATATCTTCCAAAGATATTTTTCCAGCGAAAAAGAGGGCAATGGAACTAGGAACAAGAGATCCAGAGAAGCTGAATAAATTCTATGAAGAATGCAAGAAACACAAAATAGGAGACTCCTTGATTTTGTCGTTTTTACCGGAGCATGACAATGGTTTGGCAAAATATTGCATATTTGATATGATATTGAAATTTACCCCCAAAACTGATAATCACAGTTATGAAAATTTTAAAAATAGCATGGCTGTAACTTTGACTCAAAATGTGAAAAATCAAATAGAGATGAGCACAAAACAGCAGGCAGAGTCAAAGTTATGGCATAGTCTAAGACATGGGAGAATAAATGCGTCAAAGATCTATGATGTTTGTCATTGCAACACACCTGATGGGTCACTTGTAGAGCAAATTCTTGGTGGGTATAAAATCTACGATACAAAAGCCATGGAGAGGGGTAAATCACTCGAAAAACCTGTCATAGAAGAAATGGAAAGAATATTGGGGGTCGATATTAAAGAATGTGGGTGGGTCAATTTCCCAAGCAATAAATTGAGATGGCAGTGCTGAAAACGTGGGTGAAACAAGTATAAATATTAAGCTGTGTAACATTGCTTACATACGCCATCTAAAGACCATTAGCCAAAACAAGTTGGTACGGACATCCACCGCTAGATGACACAGGCTACCCCTCATATTCCCACAATAAGGTTACCGCTACTCGTCAACAGATGTCGCAAAAGCGTAATTAGAACACGCTAACGATGTGTCTACCCAATATCAATAAGTAATCAGATCAATATTTTGTAATTTATCTTACTTCTACTATTAGTATCGTGTACGACTGTATCCACCTCTGGATCTCTTGGACCTTTACTAGTTTTTTTACAGTAAAACTTTGAACTAGTTAGGATTAGATCAATAAACTTTTTATACGTTCTGCAATCTGGCTGTTTCCACTCATCTCCGCCCGCCCAACCGATCTACTCGTCAAATTGGCGCCCAACTCAGTGGTTCAAAATAGCAGCTCCGCCCTTCATCATCTTCTAGAAGAGTAGAGAAGTTGAGGGCCTAAATGAAAGAAGAAGCGCCCAATACCGGAACGGATAAACAAAGTCTCCTTCGGCGTGGTAGCAAGGCAGAAACATTTGTCACAACTAGAAAACCTAGAATACCTAAACCAAGAACTTCTAAAGCACCGCCCAAAATGGCTTTTTCATTTACGGAAGATCAATTTCAAAATCTGATTACTGCTATTACAACAAAGGGTCGCGGCAGTTTTGCTACTTGCTCGTCCTATTATGATGGCAGTAAGGATTCCCAGGCTGTGGAAGCTTTCCTTGCGTCAGTAAGCGTGTTTAAGCGCATTGAAAACATAAGCGACGAGGACGCTCTCGCCGGTCACCTTTATTACTTAAGAAGGAGGCTAGTGAATGGTGGCAGGGAAACCGGGATGAAATACGCACTTGGAGTGAATTTGAAAAACGCCTTCGATACCGTTTTGCGCCTAAAAAACCAGCTTACATTATTTTCCAAGAAATTATGTTCGAAAAACAAGGCAAAGACGTATCAACGGAGGCATATATTACACGCAAACGTGTACAATTTGCGATGTTGCCGAAACCGGCACCCAGTGAAACACGTCAACTAGATATGCTGTTTGGACAATTAAATATAGACATTCGAGAAAAGATTACCCGTGATTCAATAACGACTTACGAGGAACTTTTAAAAGAAGCACGTCATGTGGAACAGTCCCTTAGTGATAGAAGAGCAAGTCATAACGTAGACCAGAAACCAGCTACCAGTTCCCAAACGCAACCGCCTCTTATAAAACAAAAGATCATTAGCTTTAAGGCCGATTCCAGCTCCAATGCAACCGATGACAACCCGTAAGCGGAAACTACAGAAATCAGAAGTATTGACAAGTACACCATTAAAGACAGAACAAAAAAATAAATTTGAGAAAAATATAGTTAAAAACGTGACTAATAAACTGGATGAAAAACCAAAGACAGGAAATAGGAATACCAAAGCACCAAACTCAAATACTGCCAAAAAATCGAAAAAGACTGCTAAAGGAGCTAAATCTAAAAAGATGGAGAAATTTAAGGATACCGTGTGCCCATTTTGCGGAGAAATGTATATGGAAGAAGATGGACAACCAACTGAAGATTGGATTCGCTGTGATACATGCCTTCAATGGTGCCATGAAGACTGTACAGCCTATAAAGGCAGTGCAAAGTTTACTTGTGATAACTGTTCCTAATTAATATTATTGAAATTTTGTTATGTTGATTAAAATTCTCTTAATTATTAAGTTTATTAAGATTTTATGACTGATGTTTGCTTTGCCCGGGGCCAGTTTCACTTTGCCCGAGGGCAAGTTTCACTTTGCCCGGCACTCTGGGCAAAGCGGATAAAATAACTTTTTTTATGTTTTGTTCTTAATTACTAAAACTGTTAAACATTGGAGGCTAATGTTGTTTTTTTTTTAAAGATTAATGATTAAAGACTGATTATAGTCATTTTTTTCATTTCTTCCTTTTAAAACTTTTCTGTTATATCCAGTCAAACGTTAAGGTGTTCACTATGCCCGACCTTCCAGTTCTTGCGTCCGGTGCTTTATTTTTTGTATTTTTCGTTTGCTGGGTTTAAGGTTTAAGTATAACACGTACGTCATATTTCTTACTACTGGAGTAACGTTAATTTAAAGAAACATAACTATATTTTTTTTTAAAAAACATTTGTGCATGTTTTATCATTACGGTGTTCTCATTCCGATGTTTCCGGTGTATGAAATACCCACAGGAATGATAAGCAACACCGGCATGATATAAAAGTAGCTTCACTTAGTTATCCAAATAATTATCAATTTTAATTGTTCATTTTTATGACATTAAAGTAAATGTATAAATATTATGAGCGTTTAAACGTCAATTATTTTTATTTTTATTAGTAAAAATAAATTATACCGGTTTCTTTTAATGCATTAATAATGTTGATGTTATTTAAGGAGTTTTTGGTTTATAACTAAATGATGATGATGATAACCAAATGTCTTTTATTTTGTGCATATTGTGTTGATATAAAAGTCAGAAAGCCACGCCCTTTGCTCTTGTATTTTTTCTTTATTTTATTCTTATACAGGGTGTTAGGTAATGAGTGGATAATCCTTGAACTACGGATAGAGGGCACTTAGGACGTTATGAAAAAGCTAAAATAGGTCTAGTAAAAGTCGCACGGTTTTCGAGATATTTGGACTTTTAGGTTTTTTTCGAAAATGAACACCCTTGTTCAATGTTTCGATTATAGCACCATTATAGGGTAATTTTTTTAATTTTAATTTTTGCTCAATATTATTGAATACTTGTGTTATCAGATAGGAATCACCATTTTTGTGAGACATCAATAGATTTAAAAAATAATAATTGCAAACATGAATTTTGCATTTTCAATCGTACATTGATGATCGAACTTTCAACTCTCATGGTGAAAAAAAAATACACTAGTTGCCCCTAACCTTAAAAACATGCCAATTTATTGCCGAATTCAAAATAGTAACTACTTTTTGAATTTAAAATCTAAAAGCCAAATAAATAAATAAAATACACGCCCACCCCCATTTTTCCCGATTTACTTTTTGTATCCCGGGCGTAGAGTTCAAAACTTTTTGTTGCAAAATTAACATTACTGGCCACTAATGTAATTGCCAATTATTCCAAATTTAAAAAATATGCCGCCTGCTTTTTGTTTATTATTCGAATTCGATTTTCAATTTCGCTATTATTGCGTAATGAATGGTGAATTGTGTTTAGATTGTGGTGTTGATTTTTTTGGTTTTAATGTTTAGAACACAATACACGTCCAATGAATATGCTCAAATGCATTACATTTATGGCGAGTGCCAAGGCAACGCTAGTGCTGCTGCGATTTTGTACGCTGAACGCTACCCAAACCGACGCCATCCCGATTACTGGATTTTTCTTCGCATCCATAACGCGTACAGTGAAGGCAGAGTTCTTGGCCAGGGTGTAGGAGGACATAGCGAAGGTAGACCGAGGGAGGGAGACGGTGAAAATGTCTTGGATTTAATAGCGGAAAATCCCTCTTTGTCCGTACGGAACATAGCAAATAGCCTTGGTCTGACAACGTGGAAAATGCATGCAACTTTAAAAACACATGGATTGCACCCTTTTCATTACCAACGTGTGCAGGTCTTATTGCCTAGAGACTATCCACAAAGGTTGACCTTCTGCCGCGAAATGCTGCGTCGTATCCGAGATGATTCAATTTTTTTCGACAACGTACTGTGTACACGATCCGTAAGGTTGAAAGCGGAATTTCGTGTCCTTGTGGATAAATTTCTGCTTCGAACTTTACCACGGTCCACAGCATTAGCCATATCAAGGTATTCGTAATAGTACATCATGATGCCACGGAAAATAACAATTTTATTGAACGAGCGATCCTCAAAAAGTTTTCAATCACGAACTTTATCCCAACCGCAAATTATGACAGATGAGACGCTGGGGTTCGGTTGTGTTCCGATCGAAGTGCGATTGACACATGTGTCAAAATTTTAGTAGAATAGTGTTTAACGTTCCGTTCAAGTTCTATTGTGTTAGGAGAATACGACGTGTCATAACTTCGATCGATCGTCAACTTTGAGTTGCAGTCGAACTACAATTGAATCGTTACTTGATAGTAGAATAATAAAGAGCGTTAAAATTGCCGTCCAACTGAGTTTCTATTACGATCATAACATAATTTTGTTAGTAGAATTGACCCCCTGTTTGAATATCCCTGTTACCCGCCACTCAACGACATATTTGGAGCATAAAAACTGCAGTACAGCTGGAGAAGCCTCGCTTTATTATTATTGGTTTTCAAACAGCGCGGAGAAATGAGAAAGCTAAAGATATGAGCTTATTCGAGCCAATCCACCAATTGTAGGGTGTATTTGAATACTCAGTATTATCCCTACGATTCGTTTTCAGCAGACTTTGAGAATAACAACTATGCATTGTTATATGATAATTTTTCAAATTTTCAACGAATATACTACGAACGTGAGCAGGCCAGTCCTCAAGTAAATCACCCCCACTACGAAACTCACACACCCTTAATTGTCATTGATACATCGAGACAATGCGATAGTTACAACTCGGGAGGTGGCGCTGTCGACATTAAAGTTGAAATGGAATTTAAAAAGAATGTACCAGGCAACACCGCTGCATACTGTCTAGTCATTAATGACTCACTATTTGAGTACAACGTCACGACTAGTACCGCACGTAAAATTATTCAGTCCAACCATACTCACACTATTTAGTCTGACTTCGACTACCTTCCAGGTTAAGTGTGTTGGATAAATAAATAAAAATGAATAATTTAAATACTTTTTTACCTTCTTACACACCATCGATGGATTGGAGTGATGGTGGTGGTAGGAGTGAGTGTGTGTTGAGTAAAAACATATACAATCTGGAAATCAACTGCTACCCCGCCCTCATTAAGAATGTCTACGTGTATTTGAAGTTGCAATTAGTTGAAGCAAACATTAAGTTGCATACATACGTAAGTTTTGATGGGAAACATGAACTAACTTGGGAGGAATGGCATACAATGTTTGTAGAGAAGGCCGATTACACAACTTTTTTCGCAACCCATCAAACTCTACACCATTGAAGATCGCCTGTGACCGCCTCCATGTGCATATGACTTCAGAACCTTCCTCACAACTACTTCTTCTTCTTGCCCCAACTACCACCGCTGCCGCCACCATCACTACTACCAGGGAAGACCTTGAGAAATATCCCTTTAATATCATCATGGTGATAAATCATCTTGAATGGGGTAATATAGAATGTATTATGGAGTGTATCAACGCACGGATCAAGTACTTGAATAAGAAAAAGTCTACCTATGAAAGCCGCCTCAACTTTTTCAAGAAATATTTCAAAGCGTATCGCCCCACCAGCCTGCAGGAAGCTCACCATATGCTCAACAGATTGTGTGATGAGGATGATATAGTAGATAGTAAAATTAAGTGTTATGCTATTAATTTTTTATGTAATACCTATTTTCTAACATAATGAGTATAAATAAATTATTATGCAATCAATTTTTACCCATTTTCTTATCACTAACTACCATCATCACAACCTTCACTCACCACATCTGATAATTGTAGTAAATAGTAGGCACGCACAAAGAAATTGATATAAAGCAAGGAGTGTGTTTCACATTCACTCACTCTCGTGTATATTTTCATACAATCACAATGTCAGTGTATCATTGTAATTATTGTAATGAAGGACAAAACGTCACAAGTTATTATGCATACAAGAAAAAGACACTGAATATGCAGTTTACATTATTAATAGTGCATTCAAGTGTAGAATCATAAGTTATCCTAAAGTTTATATGCAAAAAATTGGTGAAAAGCTTAAAAAAAATCTCAATGTTGAATTACAAATTCATAAATACATTAAAGTGAATGTTGAATTATTTTGCTCCTTTGTGAAAACCACTAGTGAAGGTGAAGTGACTCGTGAATTGAAATCATTCAATACCAAGAACATATACCTACATTAGGTAGCATTAGACTTTCCCAATTACTTTGAAGTCCTCACCTCATCTATTGTCGCGAAGAGTGAAGACTTCCAAGAGCGTGATAGCGGGTGGGCGTTGGAGAAAATTGAATTTTGTGATATTAATATTAATAAACATTAACCGCTGAAAGCTTCTTCATACATTCCCCTCCCAAAGAAAGTGCAAGTGAAAAAAGCATGTGTGAATGTAAAAAACGATGATACGGCTTGCTTCTTTTGGGCAGTCACTAGCGCCCTCTACCCGACAGATAAAAACAATGATCGTGTGACGTCTTACCCGCAGTATACTGATATTTTCAACTTAAAAGACATTAAGTGTCCTGTGAATTTTAAAGACATTAAACGTTTTGAAAGGTTAAATAATCTAAGTGTTAATGTGTATGGTGTTGATGGGAAGAATAGGAAGGATTTGAATATTGTACCTTTACGTATTTCAAAAGTGACTAGTGGAGAGATGCGTCATGTGAATTTACTGTATTTGAAAGTGGTAAAAAAACGCATTTTTGTTGGATTAAAAATTTAAGTAGGCTAATAAGCGCACAGGTTTCACGTCATCACCATCAGATGTGGTTATGTGATGAGTGCTTACAACATTTCTCCAACGACCGAAAGCTAAAACTTTATCATACGATTGGATGTGGGAATAAACTCATACAACTGCCTAAAGAAGTAGATAAATTCATAAAATTTAAAAATTTCTCCCACAAAATGAAAGTACCGTTTGTTATTTATGCAGACTTTGAGTCCATACTTATTCCCATTGACAGAAATTTAAAAAATGATTCTACTTCCACTTACAATACTCACGAACATATACCATGTAGCTTTGCATACTATATTAATTGTGAATATGATTGATAAACTGTCAAAACTTGTGAAATACCACGTGTGTGGATTGTGTGCAAAATTTTGTTGAAAGCATCTTTCAAGACGCGCAAAATATTGCGAAGATCTTAATGAATACTAAAAGCTGTGACAGTAATAATAATAATTTAGCACTTGAGTCTACTAGTAACTCCTGTCATATTTGCGGAAAGCTCATTGAAAGTAACCAAGTCAGCGTGATTGATCACTGTCACATTACAGGTAAGGGGTAAAGCCCACAACTCTTGTAATTTAAACTATAAAATTCCTCATTTTATACCTGTCATTTTCCATAACTTGAGTGGGTATGAAAGTCATCTATTTATAAAGGAATTAGCCAAATCTGAGGGAAAGTTACACTGCATCCCTCATAATAAAGAAAAATATATATCTTTCAATAAGCAACTTGATGGTGGGATGGTTTTAAGATTTATTGACTCTTACAAATGTATGTCAAGTAGCTGGAAAAACTACTTAAAAACCTATCACGTGAACAATTTAAGATATTACCTAATTTATTACCATCCCTACTACCATCACCACTATATCAATTTCATATTGAGGACGAGAAGATTTTGCAACTATTAACTCGCAAACGAATATGTGAGTGGGTGGGATAAACTTGACGAAAGCTCCCTACCAAGTCGGGAGGCTTTTTACAGCAAACTCGCTGATTCTCAAATCTCCGAAGAGGACTATCAACATGCAAAAAATGTATGGGATGTATTTAAAATTAAAACATTAGGAGAATATTGCGACTTGTATATGAAAACAGACGTCTTACTCTTGGCAGAAGTTTTCGAAAACTTTCGTCAAACTTCTATAAATACATATGAGCTGGATCCATGTCATTATGTTATAGCACCCGGTTTGAGTTGGGACGCTATGCTAAAGTATAGTGGAGTTGAGCTAGAGCTATTCACTGATTATGAAATGATGCAATTTATAAATGCTGGTATTCGAGGTGGTATAAGTCAAGTGTCAAATCGTTACGCTAATGCGAATAATCGTTTTATGCAAGACTATGGTGTAAATCAAGACAGTAATTTTATCATTTATTTAGATATTAATAATCTGTATGGTGATGCTATGCGACGATCCCTCCCAATCAATAACTTTAGGTGGTTAAGTGAAACCGAGATTAAAATTTTTGATATAACAACGTAAGAGGCAGATTCTGATGTTGGATATATATTAGAATTGGATTTGGACTATCCACAATCCTTACACAACTCTCACAACGACTATCCATTTTGTGCTGAAACTAAAATACCACCTGGTGGTAAAATTAAAAAGTTATTACTCACATTCGATGAAAAAACTAATTACATTATGCACTACATCAATCTCAAACAGTGCTTAGAAAAGGGGGTGGTGTGTAAGAAGATTCATAGAATTTTAGCATTCAATCAATCACCATGGTTGAGATCATATCGACGGTCCCGACCAACAGAGTCGGATCTGAAATTTTGCGGATATCGGTTTATTGCGTAAAAGTGAATATGAAACCTTATATTTTCACACCACATTTAAAGATTTCCTTTTTTTTTTATTAATTTACGAGTTATTCAAGTTAAAAATGTCGGATCTTAGTAGAGCGTCCATTTGACATAGTCGGTTGTGACGTGGCGACAGTGTTGGCGGGAAGTGGAGGGGTAAGGACGCGGCGGAACTGCCAGTTGCCGCTCTGTTACACGGGAGAGAGGACGTTTCGCACACAACATCGAAAAAGTACTTTAACTGCGTAATTTTAATCGACAATGGCAAGCAATAGGTCAAAAGGGATCTTGCAAACTGCTTTAGGTGAAAACCATGATTACACACCACGGAAAAAGAAAAAACTGAACATCGAAAATTCAAATCGCAACGATCGTTCCAGGAGTAAAAGTAAGTAAAATGATTATTCTGTGCACTGAGTCCGTAAAATAATATTCTTCTCTGATTATCTTAATAACAAACGTTACAATTTTGATTAAAAAAGAGGTTTTATTTAAGTTTGGTTTCATTATTAGTTTTGTCCAGGCAACATTGTCGAATGTGGAAGTAACGACAATTTTGTTCGTATTTTTATTCGTTTTTATGTCGGATGTGGTACATCCGTAATTTTTGCTTGGAAACTATATTGCTTCTAATGTTGGATGTGGCAGTTATGACAATTTCAATTGCATTATGATTTCGCTTTTTTGTCGTAAGTGGTACAACCAACTTTTATAATTGGACGGTACGTTGCTGCGTCAATGTTGTAAGTTTAACATACGACAGTTTTGATTGTTTAACACCATTGATTTTCAAGTTGTAAGTGACACAACCAACAATTTTAATAGAATATTACGTAATTTTGTAGCTGTTGTAACTGCATTAACCGTTGAAGTTCGGTGGGTATGATGGAGGGTGGTGAGGATTTTGTGTATAATGTAATGTTTGTTTGTTTGTGTTTGTTTGTTTGTTTGTTTGTTTGTTTGTTTGTTTGTTTGTTTGTTTGTTTGTTTGTTTGTTTGTTTGTTTGTTTGTTTGTTTGTTTGTGACTGTCTCTTTGTGAGCTGCTATAGGCTTAACGGCTTGACGGATGTGGATGCCGCTGGATTATTTTAATGTGAGGAGTGTCATAATTATTTGCTATTAATTGTATTAAAGCATAGGGAGACGGGTTTTTAAACTTGCTTGCTTGATAGTAATATTAATATAGAATGCTTTTTTTAAGGTCAATGTGAGTCACCTATTCCAAAACACATCGAGGCAGAGTTAATTCAGCTACAAGATTTATTGGGTGATGTTTTTAACAACGAAAATGAAGATTCCATACCAGATGAAAATCAATTGGATCTTATTTTAAATAACACGGACATGTTCTCTAAATTATCTGACACATCAGGAAGTTGTCCAGCTCCAGAGCCAGAAGAGTTTAACTCGGAACCAACTGTTACGAACGCATTAGTGTCTGAAAATGTGGAACTGCTGATGGAAAAGAACACCCAAATGTAATAAATACTCTTACTCAAACACAACCTTCGGATATTCTAGCGTCTACAGAAGTACGTACCACGCCCCCTAACAGTAACAGATTCTTTATGCGATGAAACTCTCGCGAATCAGCAGGTAATGTTAAATTTTGATACTCCAGTTCCTACTCCGAATAATGTATTATGTCAAGGCCATTGCAATGATACATTTTGCTCTCAATGTAACACTGAATGTACTGATCTACGTAATGCTCCAACTCCATCCACATTGTCAGTTAACAGTCCATTTACTCCTTCCACGAGTGGACTTCGTAAACGATCTTTTAAAATGGATAAAGGCAAAAAACAAAAACTACATAAAGAGAATTGGGACACAACACAAAGAAAGAAAAATAAGAACTTGGGCAAATCCTACAAAACTGGAAAAGGTAAGTTAATTAATGAAAAATGTTTAATGGGTCCATGTTCTATGAAGTGCCGCCTAAAGTGCTATAACTCTATATCCGAAGAGCAACGTTTGGTAATTTTTAACAAATTTTGGTCTCTTGGCGAACGTTTCCTTCAATGGAAGTACGACACTTTGCACTTTTTTCAGTATATTTGATGACAAAGTGTCGTCGTACAACTAAAATTACTAAGCACGATCGCCAGAACACATTTATTTATTATCTGCCTTCCGACGAAAACATGAAAATGAAAGTGTGCAAAACGATGTTTCTTAATACCTTTGCTTCTGGTGAAAGAATTATAAGCACTGCTTGGAAGAAAAATAAGGGATATGATATACTTGAACCCGATAATCGAGGTAAGTATGACCATAAAAAAACCGTCATAGATGATGAGATGGTCAAAAGCGTTTGCGACCATGTAAAATCTTTTCCCTTGGTAGAGTCACACTACATTCGAAAAGACTCCACAAAACTTTATTTGGACGGCATTAAAAGTGTCTCTCGAATGTATAAACTATATTGCGAGTGGAGTGGCTTGGCTCAATATACTAATACACATACTAAGCGGCAATATAGAGATATTGTGAATGAAAAGTTCAATATAGCATTGCATCAGCCAAAGAAAGATTGTTGTGATATTAGTCATGCCTTTTCAAATAAGACAGAGCCTACAGACGAAGATAAATACAAGACATCTAGAACATATTAGCCACAAGAAAACAGCTCATTTACTTAAAAGTGAAGACAAGAAAGAATCTTTAAAAAAATAAAAATTGGTCGTTGCTACATTTGACTTTCAGAAAGTGCTAACAAGTCCTCACGGCGAGGTTTGTATTTTTTACTATACGCGTAAGTTGTCAACCTTTAACTTTACCGTATATAATATGGCCGGAAAAAAAGGTCTGTGTTACATGTGGCATGAGGGTATCGCAAAACGAGGAGCCAATGAGGTATCCAGTTGCCTATATAGTTTTTTAAAAGAAGAGGCACAAAAAGGTGTTCAAGAATTTCGGTTCGACAATTGTGGCGGTCAAAACAGAAATCGTATTGTTTTTTTACTTTACATGCTTGCGGCCAAAGAATTTAATTAATGTTACTATCACTCATCGGTTTTTAGAAAAAGGCCACACCCAAAACGAGGGTGATAGTGTCCGTGCCACCATCGAAAGAGCTTGTAAAGGTAAAATGATTTATGTTCCCGACAGTGTTGCCAGAAGGTTACTTTTGTAACCTTTTAGGTGATTTTTGAACTGCATTGGTTACTTTTAGGTTACACTAATGAAAAGGTTACTTTTAGGTGATTTTTCGGAATTTGTAGCACTAACTTTTAATTTCTTACATAAAAGCAACGTGGAACGGAACGCTCGTTTTAGAATTTATCATGTTGGTAAGGGCCGTCTCTATGGGAACAACTCGTTGTACTCTTTCACACTTACACCACTCGTTTTCTCGCTTACTCGCTCGATCAGTTCGGATTCATTCGATGTTGTTCGTTTACCGTAGACATATCCTATACCTAATCTGTGGTCGTGTCGTGCCAGCCTGTTGCCGCCCGCCGCCACTCTAAAATTTTGTTTGTTGTCACCGAAAGTTTAGTGTTTAACTGTTTACTTGTATTTTGCGATTACAATAAAACATAATTTCCTACCGGATATTTACTGGAAACTTGGTAAGTGTATCAAATTACAGTGCATGTGTGTGTGTGTGTGTGCGTTTGACTTTGTAATTTTTCTATGAAGATTATGGACTAATATTAACGATGAATTTGAGTCTAACCAATATGTAGATATGTACCTATTACACACCACGACCATGAATGCGTTGTATTTTTAAACTTTGTTTTAGTTATGCTTCATTTATTTTAGAATGAGAAACCGCAATAAGATTATATTGCGTCTGGTCAACTATTTATTACCTAGCAAATAGTACAGTACAATAGTCTGGGAGCCGCAAAATAAAATTGTTTTAATGTCACTTTATTTGCGTGTCGTAAATTGTTACTCTAGTACAAATTGTAAAGAGATTACAGTTCACGAGCCGCAATATAACGTTGTTGTGGTTTCTCATCCTAAAATAAATGAACTATAGACAGTAAAATAGTAAGTAGGTACAAGTCAGTTAAAAGTTACTGAGATTAAACCAAGAGACTTCATGTTTTGTTAAATGTTATGGCTTTGGCTACAAGGGCGTCAAGACCTATCAGCCAAACGGTGTTGTAAAATCCAAGACCGCCGTACGAATGCCGTACATACATTTTTGTATGAAAATGACAGATGCATGACATTTTCTTAATTTTTTGTGAACGGTGTTCGAATATAGTTATCTCACACATACTTTCATTCATTATTCAATCAATTCGTGCCAACTCTGGTGATTTTGGTGAAATTGGTGAATTGATCTGTACCACAGATTAATAATAACTGCACTGCACACTCCCGTCAAAAATGATGACATTGTTATAGTAGTGTTACCTCATCTAAAGCTTTATCTACAAAATATGGGAGAATTTTTGTAATGAATACCCACCGATCGACCCAGTTACTTATTAAAATGTATCGCTTTCTATCAGTCAGATTTAAGTCTATTATTTAAGTGTATCGGGTTCAGCAGCCGTATTTGCGTTTCCGTGAAATATATTTTTCGAATCGGAAACGTTCTTTTTTCTCTCCAACAAACTATTTTATATGCGAGAGTAAGATTGAGAACGCTTCGGAGTCGAATTTGAGGTTCATTGCAAACGTAAATACGGGCACAGGAATTATTTACACGAATTGCTTGGTATCTTACTTTCATACTAATAACGTGGTGGATTTATTAACTTTATTTGTTTGATTTCTTTTCATGACTTTGGTGTTGGTGCTTATGCTTGGCACGGTTTTAACCTAATCTACTTAAAAAATTGAATTCAGTCTAAGCTACGCAAATGGACAAATTCCTAATTTCTTCCAAGTCGTCGGCTTCAAGGCAAGAGGCGAGGAGAGATATTAACAATGATTGCGATAGTAGTAGTACGTTGCGTGAGGAACCTTTGCCAAAGAAACAAAAAAAACACCGCGACTTCAATGAAAAGTGGCTAACAGACATTACATTTAAAAATTGGATTACTAAGAGAGAGCAAGAATGTGGCATGATTACCGCTTATTGCAAAGTGTGCGATTGTACTGTTTTAAATCATAAGCCAGCACTTGTCAAGCACATGAATACGGCGAAACATGTTCAAAATATTAGCTCAAAAAGCCAAACAACGCCTATTCAACAAATGCTAAAACCCAAACCGGAAGATGAATTAAAAAAAAGAGCAGAGCTTAAAATATGCGCTTTTCTTGCACAGCATAATTTGTCGTTTTCTTTGATGGATGATTTAATCCCATTTTAAAAAAATACTTTTACCGATTCTAATACAGTAAAATCCATCAATTTAGGCAGGACGAAAGCAACAAATACTGTAAAAACTGTTCTTGGCCCCATTTTAACCCAAGAACTCGTAGATAAGTTAAGGAAAACTCCATTCAGTATTATAATGGACGAGACAACTGACATCAGTGTCAAAAAACAATGTGCACTCACAGTTATATATTATGACGAAGTAGACTGTGTTCGCACACAGTTTCTCGACATGTATGAAGTCAAATCTGGAAAGGCTGAAGATCTTTGTAATAGTTTATTAACTTGGCTTCAAGACCGGCAAATTCCTTTAAAATATTTTGTAGGGTTTGCATCGGACACAACTAATAGCATGGTAGGCGAACACCACTCTGTGTTTAGTCACTTGAAATTAAAAGTTCCGCACATTGCATGCATCAAATGTAGCTGTCATATGATACATCTTGTGGCATCCAAAGCGTGCCTTAAGCTGCCAAGATCTGTAGAAGATTTTTTAAGAAGTATTGGAGCTCATTTTAGCCGAAGCACTAAAAGGCAAAACAAATTAAAAGAGTTTCAGGATTTTTTTAAAGTCGACAAGCACAAGATGTTAAGCCCGGCAACAACAAGGTGGCTATCATTGGAGGCATGTGTCAATAGAACCTTGGAACAATATCAGGTACTCGGTGAGTACTTCAAGGTGGAAGTATTCGAGGATCCAAGCAAAATAACTGAAGACATACTTACAAGTCTAAATAATACATTTACAAAAATTTATCTCGAATTTATGTCTTACGTACTAAATCTGTTTAATGACTTTAATAGACTATTTCAATCTGAGAAACCATTGCTACATCAATTAAAACCAGAAGTACACAAATTAATTAAAACAATAGCTAGTAATTATATGGAATTCAATTATTGTAAGACTACTGATGCCTACAAAATAGAGTTTGCCAATCCAAGATTCTATTTGCCACTTGAGAAGATATATTTAGGTGTGGCAGCACAGGCATCAATTGATGAATTTTCGAGAGAAATACCTCCAACACAAATTGCCGATTTCCGAAAAACATGTTTATCTTTTTACATTGAAGCTTTAGCACAAATAAGAAAACGCTTTAGTTTTGAAGATCCTCTTTTTGATTTATTAGAAAATGTTCTAAACCCAATCAAAGCGCAAAAATTTGAAGTAAAAGACTTATCATGCGTCATAAAAAGATTCCCAAATATTGTTACTGATACAGAAAATTTACATAAAGAATGGAAGAAACACGCTTTTCTCGACTTCAGCGAATTAAACATGTCGCCTGACATGCCGGTCGAAGAATACTGGAATAAAATCCTAAAAATGACAGATGGGACAGGAGAACCCTTGTTCCCAAATTTGAAAGAAATAATAATGGTTTTGCTCGTTTTGCCGTTTTCCAATGCATGTGTGGAACGAGTTTTCAGCCAGTTAAAACTGATAAAATCGGACCACAGAAACAGAATAAATACGGACACAATTGCAGCTTTGATGGCTACCAAAGCGGCTGTAAAAAATGCCACAACATTTGAGCCATCGAAAGCATTAATGCATGCTAGAATAAAATACAGCAAAGATGGTGATGATGATGGTGAGGGTCGGTACTTACTGCTTTTTCTTATTTTTTCACAAACCGTCAATTGTTTTCCAATAGATTTTCGAAAGCTTTATTTGAAAACGCAGAAAAAACATATGGTTTTAAAATTTCAGATGCTGATGTGCTGTCTTAGATCATGTAGCCTCCTCTTCAGTCATCATTTTAATTTCATATAATTCTTTTAGTCTCATAATCACAATTGTTGTACCTAATTAATATAATAACATTTTACTACAGCCCGTATAGACATATAGGTAATACTCAGTAAAAATATTTATAATATCAATTTATAAATTTTAATATGGAAATCTTAAATTGTACACTTACGAGTATGTACTTATTAATTTAATTTTTCAGGATCACTAATTGATTATAAAAATATAAAATTTGGAATTATAACAACTAATAAAGAAATTAAATTCATATTTAGTATGTATCAATATGAATAAATCAAGAAATGTGGGCAAGTGCTCAAATACTCATCGATGTTTCTGTAAGTTAATACAACTAATATTCTATTTTATCAACTTTTAATACCTTTCCAGTAAAAAAAATATGAAAGGTTACTTTTTATACAAAAAGGTAACTTTTTTTTATATTTCAGGTAATTTCTGACAAGGCCCGACTGGCAACACTGGTTCCCGAGGAGTGGTACTGTTTAGTGCATTGGGCTAAATCTGAAGGTGATCCTTATATTGTACAAGAAATGGCTAGTAACGATTTTTACGATTTCAAAGCCTTATTGACCAGCAAGAATTGCTTACTTCACCAATTAAAACCTGAAATACATAAATTGATAAAAAACAATAGCCAGCAACTACATGCAATTCAATTACTGTAAAACTACTGAGGCCTACCTAATAGAATACGCTAATCCAAGATATTTTGTGCCCCTTGAGAAAATATATTTTGGGGTAGCGGCACAATCATCAATTGAAGAATTATCTAAAGAAATTCCTGGGCCGAAAACCGTAATCACTGACTTCAAAAGAACCTGTTTAATGTTTTACATAGAGTCAATAAAACAAATTACACAACGCTACGATTTTTCTGACCCACTGTACGGCATTATAGAAGTCATTAAACCAACCATAGCGTGATTAATAGATTCCCAAACATAAAAGATGATGTTGATGATGTGGAGCTACAAAAGGAATGGAAAAAGCATGCTTTCCTGGACCACGAAGAATTAGATTTGTCTCAAGATGTTGAAGAATATTGGAGAACAATTTTGAAATTGAAGGATTTAACCGGTACTCCAATGTTTCCATATTTAAAAAAGGTTATCGGGCTTTTACTTGTGTTGCCTTTTTCAAATGCATGCGTCGAACGAATTTTTAGCCAACTAAAATTGATAAAATGTGGAAACCGGAAAAGGCTAAACACCGAAACCATTTCTGCTTTGATGGCTACCAAAGCAAACATTAAAAACGCCACAACATTTGAGCCGTCAAAAGCAATGATGCAGGCAAAAATAAAATATAGCAAGGGTGATGAAGGTACTAATATCCTTCAAATCTCACAAAGTTTTAAGTAACTATTTTTGATGACTACGATGCTAATATTACCGCTTTTTTCCAGGTTCCAGCTCAAATTAGCTTTAGCTACCCTTATATTAAAGCATAGTTCATATAGAACTGGCACGCGGTTGCCACAAAATAAAAAATATTTAGACGTCACAAATAAAAAAAAGACGATCATAATTTATCGTCCATATTTTGAAGTCTTATTGTTAAAAGTTCGCCTCGGATAAGTCAAGTAATTTTGAAATTGTAGACGATGGAAGTTGAAAGACGAAAATGGATAGTTGACAAATACTTAGAAAATCCCTCTTGGTCCGGGTCAAAGATCGCAAAGTCGTTAAATTTACCAAAAACCACGGTGTGTCGGGTCTTAAAACAATACAAGGATTCCTTGTCTTTCGATAGAAAGCCCCAACTCAACCGGAGATCTTTCACTAAGGACAAGAACTTGGAGAAAAAAGTGCTTAGGGCAATAAAACAGAATCCAGGTATGTCGGATTATGATCTATCTCGCAAATTCAAAAAGAGCCGCAGTACTCTAAGGCGTATTCGGCTCCGAGCCGGGTATAAGAGCTATAAAGCTATAAAAACACCAAACCGAAGTATGAAACAGAATAAAACGGCAAAAACACGTGCTCGTCTCTTATACGACCGCATTCTGACAAAATTCAAAGGCTGCCTCTTATTAGATGATGAAACATATGTCAAGTTAGATTTTAATCAACTACCGGGTACCAAGTTTTACATGGCCAAAGCAAGGGGGGATGTTGATGAAAAATATAAGTTTGTAAAACTTGAAAAAATTGCCAAAAAACATATGATATGGCAAGGGATCTGCAGTTGCGGCCTTAAGACCAATAGTTTTATTACTTCATCAACGATGACATCCGAGGTTTACATGAAGGAGTGCTCACAAAAACGTATATTGCCATTTATTAAAAAGCACAAGGGCCCAGTAAAATTTTGGCCTGATCTGGCTAGCTGCCACTACTCGAAAAGGGTTTTGGAGTGGTATGTTTCAAATAATGTCGATTTTATACCCCGATCAATGAACCCTCCAAACTGTCCTGACTTCCGCCCAATCGAGAACTACTGGGCAATAATGAAAGGTAAACTGCATAAAACTGGGAAAACAGTACAGTATATCAATTCTCTGCGTTCTGCGTGGAATCTACAGGCTAAGAAAGTAGAAAAAAGCCTTGTCCAGAAGATGATGAGCTCAATCAAGAAAAAAGTCTGTGATTTCGCACGAAACACTAATAAATGTATATAATTTTTATAAATGCTGTTAAATAAATAAATATTATTCTACTTTTATTGCTTTAAAGCTTTGTGTTTTCATTTACTTAAAAAAACTTAGACTTCGATTGCGTACTGTTTCTATATGAACTATGATTTAATAACAGAAAAGATGATTTTTTTAATAAATTGATTAATAACAAAGTAAGTTGTAGGTATTGAAAGATATTACGACATTGGTTGGTATGTAACACATTATTAATTGTATGTTTTTTTTTTCAGCATATCCAGTTAATTATTCTTAACTAACGGAAACACTGGACAGAAAACTTTTTATATTTTATGCGTAAATAAAAGTGCCATAATATAGTATTACTGTCGTTTTCCACATTAAATAAGGTTATGTTATTTTTCTCGTGAAAATGTTACTTTTTGACCTGACTTGTGTTACATTTGACGACATGCCACTGGCAACACTGCTATTGCTAGAAACAGAAAGGAAAGTTCAATAGCCCCTGCGATAAATATGCCCGAAGAAGAAGTTCCCGATAAAAACTTATCTGAGCCTACGCCTGGCACTTCCTCGATGCTGTTACCTATTGAAGCAGGTTTATCCACAGACTTGTTATCTAGTATGGAGCCTGTACCATCTACGTCTCGTGATATTCCTTTCTCACCTGAAATTCTCAGACCCTTGCCAAAGGCTCCACCAAGGAAAGGAAAACAGAGTAATCGACGAAAGGCGAAATCGCCGTTTTAACCGACACTCCCGTTAAAAATGAGTTAGCTGCAATTGAAGCAGCTAGATCGGCGAAGAAGAAAGTCAAGCCTCTAAACTTAAATCAAAACAAAACACGCAAAAGGTCAAAGGCAACAGCCAAAAATAAAGGAAAAAAGACCAAGAAAGACAAGAAAAAAAGTGACAGTGAAGAGGAAGATGGTGAATGTTTCTGCCTTTGTTGTGTAGGGTGAGGGCTAGGAGCTAAGTGAAAACACTGTGTATCGAAAGAAGGATGATTTATTACTGCTTGATTATACATTGGAGACGACTATATATATGCTTACTACTTATATCTATATAACTATATCTAATACTACATGACACCACTCATGGTGTTTTTAAAAAAAAACACTCAGAAGTGTAGTTTTTTTTGACTTAAAATAGTAGTACAGGTTAGTACCTAGATAGGTAGTAACTTATTCTAAGCTCTTATAATATGAAATTTTTATTCAGTAAATAAAAATATTGAATAAAATCAAATTTAATAAAACTAGAATGTATAATGTTGTAAACTTATACTAATAACATTATTTTTTTTTTTTTTTAACGGAAGTTTTGTTCGCTAGTTACATTTGTTATTTTTAAAGTTTAACCTAAATATATCTAAACATGTTACATAATAAATGGTTTTGTACGGTTTTTATGCACAATGTCTTCTTTACCATTCTTTAGTATTTTAACATTACATCCTAAGTCCTCTAACACTAAATATGGTCCTAGAAAAATACTCTGTGTCTTATCTATCGATGGATTTCTAAGCAACAAGTAGCTATTGTTATCGTAACATACCGGCTTAGCGCTGGCGTCATATTTCTGTTTCCTTTTTAGCTTACTTGTTATTAAATTGTTTCTGGCATCGGCTTGGGCTAATTCTAACCTATACTTTAATTCTAGCGGATAATTCCCATGGTTATATAATGGATGTATTAAACTATCTTTAAAATTACTAGGTATCATGCATAGCTTACCAAATACGAGTTCATGTGGCGTGTACTTCGTCTCGGTATGTACCGTAGTATTGTACGCGAAGCTATAATAAGGCAACCAAGTGCTCCATGAATCCATTTTATTTTCACAATTTATTCTCAAATATGCTCCCATTACCTTATGTCAGTTCTCTAGAGCACCGATTGACTCATGATGGTACGCTGTCGAGAACAGCTGCTTTATTTGAAGCAGAGTACATACCTCTTTCATCGTGCCAGAGATGAACTCCGTCCCCCGGTCAGTGGCGATTTCTCGTGGAATGCCAAACCGCAAAACAAAATTGTCGACGAATGACCTGGCTACACTTACCGCGTCCTTGGACTTTAGCGGATACGTTTCGATGAACTTGGTGAGCTCACATTGCAACGTTAGCGCATAGCAGTGTCCATATTCGTCCTTTGGTAATGGACCGACTATGTCTAAATATATTTTCTCGAATGCCTGATTCGATGTAGACGTAATTTGCATTGGTTGTTTCGTTTTAACGTGGTATTTTTGTTTTTGGCATTGCGTGCATTTTGTGACGAATTGCTGAACATCTTTTTCCATACTAGGCCAAAAATAAAACTTCTTTATATTGTTTAACATTCTCCTAATTCCCGCGTGGCCACTTGTGGGAAGAAGGTGAAAGTCGTTTATTATTACGCGTCTATCGTCTAAATTATTTATCTTTTGTACATTTTTTAAGATACATATCTTTGGGCCCGTCCATTCTTCATATTCGTTTATTACCTGTTCTATTCCTGCTATTAGTTCCTTATTTAATTCATTTATAATAACGCATATTTCTTTCACTTTTATTTTCTTGCATATTTTATCCAGATCCTTCACCAATTCGTCTCGCGTTATTGGCGATGAGGATGTTGGATTTAGATACACACTTGATTTTCTGGGCACGTATACAAAGTATTTAGACGTTTCTGTTATAAAATTGTTTTTCATTATCTTGATGTATTCTCTTCGCGTTGTAATACATAATTCAGTAAAATATTCCGGTTTTTTAATAATCTCCACTATTCTCGGGTGATCAGTCCTTGAATGCGTGGGAATATTAATCGCCGAAGCATTTGTACTGTTATTTCCTTGTAAACATTCTTGTTTTCTTCTTTGTGCCCGAGTCATGACGTTCATTAATTTCTCATTCATACTTTTTAAATCGTCTGACGTAATACTAATACGCGACAATGCGTCTGCAGCCGCATTATTGCATCCTTTTAAATATTCCACTGTAAAATTATATTCCTCTAATTGTAACCTAAACTTTAATAATCTACTAGTGGGGTCTTTCATACCAAACAAATATACAAGTGGTCGATGATCGGTCTGTATTTTAAACTGTCTACCGTATAAATAAGGCCGAAAATATTTAACGCTCCATACTATTGCTAAGAGTTCCTTTTCAATAGTAGGGTAATTCATTTCTGCCTTATTTAAACTTCGACTAGCGTAAGCCACAGGTCGACCGTCTGCGTTACATAGTACGGAACCGATTGCAATTCCAGACGCGTCCGTCTGTAATACAAACTGGTTTTTTTCTGAAAATTCTGGGTACTGAAGTACTGGTGGCTTCATAAGTGCCGTTTTAAGCTTTTGAAATGACTGTTCGCAATCGTTAGTCCATATGAATGGTGCATTTTTACAATTTAATTTATTTAAAGGGTATGCTATCCCTGCAAAGTTAGTGATAAACTTGCGATAATAACTTGCAAACGCGACAAATCTCTTGACTTCGTCTGCGTTTTGTGGTGTAGGGTAATTCTGTAGTACTTTTGTTTTTTCGGGATCAGGTAATATACCATTTTCCGAAACTATATGACCGAGATATAAAATTTGTTTCTGTAAAAATTGACATTTTGCTGGATTAAGTTTTAAATTAATTTGACGTAATCTACTGAATATATCTAGTAAATTTGTATTATGAATGTCCAAATTCCGTCCAAATACGACAAGGTCGTCCTGATAAACTAGACATTTCTCATAATTTAATCCTGACATCGCTACCGTCATCATTCTAGAGAAAGCACTGGGGCTTGTTTTTAGCCCCATGGGTAGTCGTGTCATTTGATACTGGTTCTTGCTTGTTGTGAATGCCGTGTATGCTCTACTAGCTTTATCTAAATCAATTTGATAGAACCCTTGAAACAAGTCTAAATGTGAAAAATAAACTGAACCGGATAATGAGTCCAGGACCTCGGTAATGTTAGGGAGTGGAAATTTATCGTCCTTAATTTGGTTATTTAATTTTCTATAGTCAATAACCACTCGCCATTTTTTGTGATTCGAGGAATCTGATTTTTTCGGTACTAATAACAACGGACTTGACCATGCACTGCGAGCTTCTTCTATTATACCTTCATCTAACATACTCTTTATCTGTTTATTAATTTCTTCCTTTTGCGCGTAAGGTAATCTGTATGGCTTTACATATACGGGTGAGCTATGAGGTTTTAGTTCTATCGTCTGTTTATATAATTTGGTTGTTGTTAATTTATCTCCGGGTAAATGAAAAACGTCGGGGTATTTGGCACATATATTTTCAATTGACTTTTGTTCCTCTGTATTTAGGTTTTTTAAATCTAGTTCTGCGAATAAACGTTTTACGCGTTGTGCATTCATTATGGGTTTATTAAAGTGACAAACGTGATAATCATTTAAACTTGTTTTATTAACAGAGAATTGGCTTAAATTTACGTCGTGCTCCCTAGTGTTTAGTATTTTTATGGGTATTTTCCCCTTGTCTGGTTTAACTATCATATTCGCGACGAATACGCCCTCGCATAACTCTTGATTAGTAATAACGCAGTCTTCGGTAATGTTAGTATTTATAAAATGCACAAACTCGCTGCGTGCTGGAACTGTTAAATAAGTATTACCGCCAGATGGACATGAAATAGTAGATTGATAACCAAGGGTTGAAAGTGACCCATTTCACCCGAGATATTTCTGGCGCTCGAACGAAGTGAGAGCGCCAATAGTTCGAGGGGAAATGGGTAATTTCACCCGAGTTAGACACTCTACTTTTCATTTCGACTGTGAGGAAAAAAGACACGGTATACCTAAATATATTTAATCTCGTTTCCCGCTTTATCTATTGAAAACTTTTTTTTTTAGATTCATAAAAAAGTTAAAATACACATGCTGCCAACATTAGAAAAGTTAAATCGAGTTGGTCACGGCCAAGGAGCATGACTTCCATCTCATTCTTACCCTAACTAAAGAAAGAGATGGAATATATTCGTGACGTAATAAAGGTCAAATTTCTTGTTTCGAACGGATGTTCGGTGTTCAACCTCCTTGTTGTATAATAAGCTCCTTGGTCGTGACCAACTCGATTAAACTTTTCTAATGTTGGCAGTAGTGTATTTTCTAGATGGCCATGCCGAAACGTGAAAGAAAAAGTGTCATGCTATGCTATCACGGCATTATGGCGGGCAGCAGAATAGAGGAATAATTTTAAATGTTGATTTTCTGTAATTGCGGAAAAAATAGACCAGTCTTAAAATGATTTTCATATGAACCTATAGGCCGTAATAAATACATCGTTTAACGTATAGCCGAGTTTAGATAAATGAAAATCTTTTATTTTAATAATATGACGTAGCTCAATTATCTTAGACTCCGTGGCCAATCGTAACTATTAAAAAAAAATTACTTTCCACCCTAGAGATGAAAACGCAATTTTCCACCCGGCTATCCACCCATTCAAATTAAACTTTCCGAACAGGAGAGATGAAAAGTTTATTTTTATAGATTGGCCATTTTGCACTTTGAATTGCATAAAATTATTTTCAAAATTTAAAACTATTCCGAATTTCTTTAAAAAATCTTGGCCTAAGATGCCATCTGTTGCACATGGTAAGTTCTTGAAAATATAAAATTTATGTTCAAACTCATTACCTTCGTAATTTAACGTGAGGTAAACAAAGCCATCTGAATAAACATTTCCACCTATACCTTTGACACTCAGTCGCTTTTTATGGAATGGTATTTGTAAACTTTGAGCGCGTTCATATTTGATTGCTGATATAGATGCGCCGGTGTCTATTAGCCATTTATATTTAGATCTGCCTATGTTTATAATAACATCATTTAAATCGTTACACGTGTACATCGAATCAGACACGAAAAAAATGATTGAGCGATTCCGTATTAGGTGATGATTGGGACTCTCTCTCGGTCACCATATAGGGTGAGGGCTCGGTCGTCACCATGTTCACGTTGCTATGAGCGTGAGCGCCACGACCACGGAAAGTGCTAACTCTACTGCGGAATGTACTGGAATTACCGCGTGATCGGTGTCCACGGCCGCCTCTAGAATTACCTCTTGTGCTGGTATATTGTTGTTGAGGGAAGCGACGGTACGAGTGTTGTTGCTGGCCTCTGGCAAAGTTACTTTGCCGAAAGCCCCTTGATCCATAACTCTGTCCCCTGAAGTACCTGTTAAAGGGTCTTTGAGAGTGGTACATACCCATGACCTCTGCGTGATTTGTCCCTGACGTAGATGGTCTTGATACCTCTTCGTCCTTGGCTGCTTGTACTGCGTCTTTCAAGCTGCTGTAGTTGCGGGCTGCGATGATTGTACCTAACCTTGGACTTTTTAATCCATCTGAAAATCGTTTTATTGACATTTTCTCATTAAGGGGTTTAAGTACACTATAGTTGGCCAAATTTCCGTCCGCCTGCGCTATTGTTAATTCGGAGAACAATTTTTCGATCTCTGCTCCGTACTGGTCTATTGAACGCCAACCTTGTGTTGTGTTTTGAAGCTGGGTTTGAATAGCCGTACATGACTTTTTTGGGAGAAGTGTATCCCTTAGATCCTTTATGAGATCGTCCACAGACGGATATGTGCTCGACATGCGTAATTTTGCATTTTCTGTTAAGCGACCTTTTATAACAAATTTGATGAGTAGTTTTTTACCGTCCTCTTTTAGCATATTCGAGTACATATCGACTGTGTCGATTAACCTCTTGGTAGTCTCCTCGCTTCCGTCCATTAAAGGAATCAAGCCACATGCCGTTTTAAGATCGAAATCCATGATAGAATCTTCTATTTCAGATGCGTCGCTATAATCACTATCGTTTCCCTCTGATTCTGGCTTAGTACATAATGTTATAATGTCATTATACAATTTTCTTATGCTTATTAAAACTTCATTGGTACTTTCTGATTCTCTCAGTGTTTTATCTTTTTGTATAATGTCATTACATGCGTCAATAAAATTTTTTGCGCATTCTAATTTATTTTTTACAACATTACCCTCAAATCTTGCCTTTCCCTTTTTAACTAAATATTTTCTTATGTTAGTTAATTCATCTAAGCATTTTAATAATTCGCTTGCCATTACATGGCAATGTGTAATTTATTTCTAAGCTAAACTGTTAAATGACATACCTATAGAATAACTTGTCCTTGTACACACTTATACTGTCCTCTAATGTCCATCTTCTGTAACTTAACTTTTACTGATTGTCTGTAACTTTACGCGCACTCTCACTCACTTCACTTCACAATTTTATACAGGTATTCAAACTTCGTGATTCGCACGCGCCGATTTTTGCAGGTCGTGTAATGCGATCTCATGCCTCATCCATTTCTTATGGGTTTTCTGGCATTTTCTATATATTGCGTACGCTGATGCAATGACCACGATGATCACCAAGACTCCAAGAAGAATATTGGTCGTGCTGGCGTGGAAGTTGAGTTCGTCGGCCGCCGCAGAAGCTCTGTTGTCGCCCCCAGCTGCATTTTGTGCTATAATGACTTCTTCCTTTGATTTTGTGGAGCCCATTTCGCGCGATTCGTAATAACTATCGAAGCCTCCGTATTTTTGTAACATTTAACGACAGCAGCGCCTGACAAATTTGCACGTGAATACGATGCCCAATATGATGGCGCAAATAATCAAAAAAAATGTTATTACTCTTAATGAAAGTTCGTTAAACTTTTGCAACACTTCACTATTGTTCGTTTGAATCATTTTTAGTTTACTTTTATGTAAGATGATTCACCGCGTAAGCTAGCCTCGCGACACGACCTAAATGGCAGGGTCGCCATGTAGGGTGAGGGCTAGGAGCTAAGTGAAAACACTGTGTATCGAAAGAAGGATGATTTATTACTGCTTGATTATACATTGGAGACGACTATATATATGCTTACTACTTATATCTATATAACTATATCTAATACTACATGACAGTTGTTTTGAACCCTATTCAAATAGTAGAGCCAGTAAAAATGGGTCCAATGTCTGGACTGTAAACTTTGATCCCATGAAGCTTGCACTGGAGGCGAGTTGTCTTACGTTTGTCACAATTGTTTGTCAGAATAACCTGTTATGTTCTTATAGGTATTATCCTTCTATTAAAGTCGATTAGAATTTGCAATTTATTGCATAAGACTGAATAAAACGAAAAATGAAGACTGATTGCTGTGCCCTGATATTAATAAGAGTTACTTAATTATAAAATTCGTGTTAAAGTAAAAAAACTCCAAGCTATTATATCTGGCGGCTCAATGCCACGCGAGACGGACGTGCTAGAGGACCATTTCTGTTTTCAAGTGACCAAGGTTACGGTTACGGAGACAAATTACGGTTAACGCTTTGTCTTATTACCATTAATTAGCCGTGTTGTCAAAGTGTTTTAGTTATTAACGATTATTATGTGCCACAGTGTGGGGCTCAGTCAGGTATAGAAATCGATATTTTTTGCAATTTATGTGATTTTGGGTATTAAGGGACAATAGTACCATAACAATCGGGGTCATTTGTAGCGTTACATTTGACTCCATGTTACTATTGACTCAGAGGTATTTCTTTATTAATTATATTTTCTGTCTTATTTCTTAACAGTTATGTAGAGAAACTAATATGCGTTTTTACTAACCTGCATTTATTTATACATTTTTAGATGCCGAGAAAGAGGCCGAGAAAAACCGATTGCGGTATGAAAGATCTTATGCTTTATGAACAAGCATATGAAGAAATATTAAAAGGCCGATCTGTAAGAGCTGCTGCATCCATGTTCGACCTTTGCCATGTGTCTTTGTTAAGGTACAAAATAAAAAAAATAAAACACCCTCTTAGTCACCCGACAATGGGTTATAATCCAGCGACAAAAGTGTTTTCGGAGGAGCAGGAAAAGAGCATACGTGATCAAATCAGCTGATACACTCAGCGGCACGGAATTTAACCCAAATATATAAGTTTTTTTTTTTTGTTCTATTTAATAACAATCAATCCTACGTGGTGCATTGTTATTGACAATAACTTTTCTTTGTCTATATCCGCTATATTTCTTTTGTTTTTTTAGCAAAAAGTCAACGTATTGCAAAACCGCACAAATCGTTGTTAAGTTACTTTAAGATTTTACTACTTTATGTGTATTCATTGCTGTTTTTATCAATTAATTGCATTACAATAGATACGAGGCGTTCTTTTAACGACAAAAAGCTATCGAATGTCATTAACACCCGCACAAGTCGCTCAAGCAGTATTACTTGTAGAACAAGGCCATTCTCAGCGTCAAGTGGCCACCATCTTGAATGTAGAGCGTTCTAACGTGAAGTACGCATTAAAACGATACCGAGAGACAGGACTCTACACGAGAAGACCAGGCAGTGGCGGGGTGAGGTGCACGTCAGCCCGTGATGACCGCTTCATAATTCTGGAAGTGCTTCAAAATCGCTTTCTCACTGCCGTTGAGATAAGACACAGACTCCAACTAACAAGAGGCGTGAATGTGAGTGAACGTACGGTTAGAAGGAGAATTCAAGAACGTAACCTACTTGCCCGAAGGCCAGCCAGAGGCCCCGAACTCGAGCGACATCATCGCGTAGCGAGACTTCAGTTTGCACGGGAACATTCAAACTGGACTCTAGAACAATGGGCCAATGTTCTATGGACTGACGAATGCCGAGCCGCCTTGAGAGCAGCAGATGGGCGAGAACGTGTGTATAGGAGACGCGGTGAACGATTTCTTGCAATAACCACAAGGCAAACAGTAAGTTTTCATGGGGTTCTGTAATGGTTTGGGGCGGGATTAGTTCAATCGCTCGTACATAGTTAGTGATTGTGGAAGGTCGTCTCAACGCTACACGATACATCGAAGAAATTCTTCAAAATCACGTTGTACCGTACGCGGAATTCATCGGAGCCGAATCTTTTTTACTCATGCAAGATAACGCCCGGACACACAGTGCACAGGTCGTCGAGCAATACGTATCTGATTGTGGAATTCGGAAACTTCAGTGGCCAGCCCGAAGTCCGGACATGAACCCGATTGAGCACGTCTGGGACATGTTAAAACGGCGTGTGAAGCGAAGTTCCAACCCACCACAGAACCTTCGTGAGCTGAAAACTGCTTTAGTGGCTGCTAGGGAAGATATTCCACAAATGGACATCAAAAACATTATCCACAGTATGCCGGACCGTATGCAAGCAGTGATCAGAGCCAGAGGTGGAAACACGCGGTACTGATTTTGTTTAATTAAAGTTCTACTGTTTTACCACTAACTGAGCTTTAACTCTTTTTTTAAGTTTTTCATCTTTTAATCGTTAAATCAAACAAAACACTCTCTAGACAACTCTGTTTAATCACCTATAATTAAATAATGGTAATATAATAATTACAATGAAAACAAAATGAAAATAACAAATTGGGTTAAATTCTGTGCCGCTGAGTGTATTTACTTTGGCCTTACTCCCAAAGAGGTGAAACGACTTGCATATGACGTAGCGATTAAGCACGACTTAAAAAGGCCAGTATCATGGGATCGAGAAAAGATGGCGAGCGCATAGTGGTTTTCCGCATTTCTTAAAAGAAACCCGGAACTTGCGATTCGGTGTGCTCAAGCCACCCGGCATGCCTATTATGTCAGTGCATTTTTTGACAACTTACAAAAAGTCTTGGACAGGGTTGGATTTGAACCACAAAACATTTACAATATGGATGAGACCGGGATTACGACGGTTCAAAAACCGGACTGTATAAAGGGCGACAGGAAATTCGCCGTATTCCTTGAAAGAGGTTATTCTACAGCTCATTTGTAATGATTTAAGTCCAGTCAACCAGCGGTCAAAACTCATTGGTTTTCGAGTTATTCACGTTTTTAGATTTTTTTTAAAATACCCGCTTTTCGACCTTAAACTAGTAATTTGTAAAAACTTCGTCATTTAGAAATTAGAAAGAGCATTTGTCGAATAGCCAATGAACCACTGATTACGAAAAATAAAAATAAATGTCAAAAAAACGCCAAATTTTGCAAATAAAAGGATTTGAAGTTAGAAGTTCAAGTAATTATTTTCCAAATTTTGTAACATTTTAAAGCATAATTAAAAAAAAAAGTATTACACTTCGCGTACAAATTACAGGAATAATATGCTTAATTCATAAGCTTTCTAAAAAAGTACATTTTAATATTAAATTTATTTAAAATTTTACAATTAACTAATAATAGCAGAAATGTTTGCGGTTAGAGTCCGGCAAACGAAAGCGTGACCTGGACTTTTTTCAAAGTTTTAATATGGCAACATTTATTAATTTGTCAAAGGCACGTCAAAGTCTTTGGTTAGAGGTGTCAATATTTTGTGAACTCAATTATTATTCCGTAATATGGGTAAAACCATAAAAAGTAATGTACGAAAGCTGCTACATACAATGATAAGTAAGTTTAAACAAATACAAGAGGAGAAACAAGTTATTTCCCAAGAGAAACAACAATGTTTAGATGCGATGTCGGTTTTTTTAGGTTGGTATGACTTTGTATCCTTAATCCTTATTGGCTGATTATTTGATATAATAATATTGACGATAGAATTCTAGTGATGATACCGATTTTTATGTTTACAGATAATCTTGAAGATATTCAAGGAGTCTGCGAAATGAAAAACATTGTTGAAAAGTTTAGGAATTTAGAAAAAAGTCTTTAATTGAAACTCAGACTAAGTTCTTTGAAGAAATATCTTCACTTACTGGTATGTACCTGCATCAGTTTCGAATATGTTTATGTGTTTGTTCCATTTCACAAAGTTGTGTTAAAAATAACACAACTTTGTGAAAACCAACTTCAAAAAAAGGTGGTTCTCTGTTTGACCCGTGAAAATGAAAAATTAACCGACTTCAAAAACTCTTACCAAACTAAAAAGACTTGCTTTTTTCCCATTTTTTATTCCGTTTTTCCGTTTTCCTTTTTTATGTCATCAAACTGTTTGGGTACTATATCATTAAACATGCATTTTATTTGTTTTGCAGAGGTTGGTGTCAGAACACTAAAAAAAATTAACAAGGAAGGGTCTGTGAATAACGGGATGTGGAGCACTCCTGGAAAAAAACGCCACCACAAAAGCAGTGTCGGATTTAGACAATTTTGATATAGATGCAATAAAAATAAAATCAATGATTTTTATGTTGTGAGAAAGGAGGTACCGACATTACAAACATTATTTGAAGAAATGTGTTCTAGCATTGCCTTTAGTGGAAGCAGAGAAACTCCACGTAAAATATTAATATCGAATGGATACGAGTTCAAAAAAAACAAAAATGAACGAATGGTTCTTGTCGAACGATATGATATTGCTGCTTGGAGACATCGATATTTACGTCAAATTGCAGCAAAACGAGCTGAAGGCAAACCAATCGTCTATTTAGATGAAACATAGGGTGATTATACAAAATTTGGGTAACTCAATGTCATTAGACAATAAAACGATGTTTTATTATATATATTTTTTTTGTTTTAATTTTATTTGAAAACAATTAAATGCCTTTTATTTGGTCACTCAATTTCAGCTATTCATTTTAAATAAAATGTTTGTAACTTTCCTCAATATATTCTCAAAACGTCAGTACTTTGGCATGTCACAATCCCAAAAACGCGCAATCAGTTGGCTGTATATTAAATATTACCTTTAATTTAAGCAAACATACGGTTTCACTACAATCTATGATGTAGTTAACAATATATATCACAATTTTTAAAATAAAATATTCTTATCGTATTTTTTAAAATAATAATAAACATTGTGTTCAGTTTTATTCGTCAGTCCGCTGTGTGTTGTTCGAATTTGAATTTCCCGCTAAATATTGTCGACTCAAATTCAAATCAGTGTTAAATTTCAATGTTGGTAGTAAAGTTAGCTGCAGACCGCGCCATTTTACGGTCGCCATTACTGTGCCAGTGCTAGCGTTGTGTTTGTCACGTAAACACGTGCCGTTCCAGTGAAAATATCAGTCCTATGGTGAGTCGTTATTTCCTTATAAACCTGTGTTATATTTTAATTTATACATAATTAGCTTTGATGTGTTAAAATGTAGCTTGTTGATATTCGCAAATATCAAAATAAACGTTGGGCTTGATGATAACCTCAAATTCATGTCATTTTCATCAGTCCGTTGGCGTCAGTCCTTTGTCTGATATTGTGCCAGAGGACTGACGCGTTTCCAGAGTACTGATATTTAGCATGTATGTAAGCATTTTTTTCACTTATTTCAGATTTAAAAAATATGCCGCCTCGTAAACAAACACAAAATATGTCTAAGGCGAGAGAAGAAATATTAAAAAAGAAAAGAGAAGCGGAAAAGGCTCGCTTAGCTAGAATCAAAAGCGACCCTGTTAAATTAGCCGATTACAAAGAGAAACAAAGGTTGCAGTATAAAAAAAAGAAGGAGAAGGGGCAACGAAAAAATGTTACGGAAATGACACCGCGCGAGCAACGATTGACTAGAAAAAAATGGAAAAAATATTCATCAAAGCACAGGCAAAAAAAACAACTATTGAAACGTACTGCTGATAATTTTGTACGCCAGAATACTCCTTCAACTACTGACGATGAAGCACAACCAATAGTTGGTGAAGAAATGAGACCTATTATTAACGAAGACCAAAGAGCAAAAGAGGCACAAAAGAGAAGCGATAGACAGAGAAAGTCCAGAAATAAACAATTAAAAAAGATGGAAAAAATGGTTACAAAACTGAAAACTAAACTGAATACTCAGCGTCAAAAATATAAACGAGTTAAGAAGCAATTGAAGAAAGTTGTAAAATCGGTTGAAAAAACTCCAAAAACCAGAATTGAAGAAATCGTACGTTAAGTTCAATGAAAAAAACACGCGGGACCCTCGACATTTATGATATATCACTGAACATACTTGAGTGTGTGTGGCCGGTCGTCGCTGGACTACTCGTGGAACTCATAAACACCATGTTCGCTTGCGGTGTGTATCCCGACGTACTAAAAAGCACTCGAGTGTGTCCAGTATATAAGGGCAAGGGTGAAAAAAGTTCTGTTGACAATTATAGGCCAATCACTACCGTGCCAAATATCTCTAAGATTATCGAATCTATTGTGTCAAACTCCTTAATGCACCATCTTGAGACAAACAACTTACTTACGGACAGACAGTTTGCCTATAGGAAAAATAGATGCACAACAACAGCTGCATATCAGATATACGATTGCGTAACAACGGCGTTGGATGCGAAACATAAGGCTGCGGGGGTATTCTGCGACTTGTCGAAAGCGTTCGATGTGATAAATCATGAGCTATTATTAGAAAAGATAGGGCATTACGGAATAAATGAAAACACTCAAAGATTACTCACATCGTTCCTAAAAAATAGGCGGCAGACGGTTGAAGTCAAAATGGAGGGCAAAAGCTTTAAATCTGAGGCGGGTGTGCTCAGGCATGGCATTCCACAGGGTTCATCGCTTGGAAATACCCTGTTTTTAATATTTGTCAATGATCTCCCTTCCTCTGTAGCCGAAGGTACTATGGTGTTGTTTGCTGATGACACCACCGTTGTAGAAACCGCTCACACGTACTCACAACTCGAGCAAAAGATAGCAAAAACGTGTACCCAACTTCACGAGTGGTTCTCAGCGAACGGCCTCATTCTAAATGTGTCAAAGTCCAACGTCATGTTGTTTGCAGCCGGAAACACTACACACATCCCACTAGTACAGGGTCCGATACCGCGCTGTGACTCTTGCAGGTTCCTCGGATTTACTATAGACGCCAGTCTGAAGTGGAAACAACACGTAGACAATTTGTGTGAAAGGTTGGGCAGTGCTGTATTTGCACTGCGTAAACTAAAGCCAATTGTCTCATGTGACGCACTACTTCAGATTTATTACGCATACTTCTTTTCGGTAATGTCGTACGGTATTCTCTTGTACGGGAACTCAGCGAACTCTGACAGAGTATTCAAATTGCAGAAACGAGCCCTACGTGTATTGGCAGGGGTAAATCCGAGGCACTCGTGTAGAGAACTCTTCAAACAGTACAAGATGATGACTCATTATTCACTGTATGTATTTGAAGTAATTGTGTTCACGCGTCGAAACATTCACTTATTTAAGCGAGCGAATGTTACCGGCAAAATCACCCGTCAGACGGGGCGACTACTGCCTGTTTCGCGGCGACTCGCGCTGCTCGACAAGAGCCCGCGCGTGATAGGCCCCTCGATGTACGAGCGCCTACCCGCCACTATTAAAAATGAAACTTCAAACGACACATTTGAACGCCGACTAAAGGAACTATTACTGTCAAACCCGTTGTATTCTGTAAAGGAATACAACGAAAAAACATTATAATTACATTTATACCTTAAGATAAATATTGTATATTATATTATATTTTGACTTTTTCACAACGTAAGTATATCTAGGATACCCTAGCTTTTATAAATTATTTGACATTTTAAACATACCTATTGTACTCCGTTGACATTGCAGCATTGTAATATTATTTGAAATTGTTCCTTAATATTTCTTTATTTTATTTTCGCATTGTATTTTGATTTGACTATTATTTATTTTTTATTGTTATTCTTATACACTTTGACGATCTTTTTGTGAATTCATGGTATTTTAATTTAAAAATGACATGTAAATTTTCAAAATGAAATAAATAAATCTAATCTAATCTAATGAGTGAAGATATTACTAAAAAGAAGGAATTAGTGAAGAAGGCCCTTTTCGGAGAAGTTATTAAAATTCAATTAGAGGAAAACTACACTAAAATAAAGAGTCATGAAGATAAAAAAAAGTTCAAACAAGCTATATCTGGAAATGTAGTAGACAAATACAAATTATGGAGAATACAAAACAAAGCAGTGACTTATAAAAAAACCGGACATAACCTACCTAACAAAAAAAGGATTAACGCCAAAATTAAAGTGCAAAATTTAGTTCGGCAATTTTTAGAAGATGACTCTAATAGCCGTCAAGCAGCAGGAAAGAAGGAGTTTGTGACTCGTAAACAAATTAAAAAACAGAAAAGATGTCTACTGGACAGTATGAAAAATCTACACGAGAAGTTTTTGAAAACCAATCAATTTAAAATCGGTTATGCCCTATTCACCCGATTCCGACCATTTTGGGTGGTTCCCCCTACATTATCAAACCGTGATACTTGTGCTTGCACGGTCCACGAAAACATGGACCTTCAACTGGCTGCTCTAAAAAAGGCAAATATTCTCACAACAGTAAGTAATCATCAAAGTATGTTGAAAATGCTCTGTTGCGATCGATATTCTGAAAGATGTCTAGAGAGAACATGTGATGAGTGTTGTTTAAAAGCTTTACCTTACGCAGAATTCGATATCTCAAAACCGAACTTAATGAAACAGTGGGTGAGTAAAAAAGAGGCCATATACGATCTGAAAACAAAGAAGGAACGATTTGTAATGAAGTGTAAAAAAGAAACACAGGAAATATTACCTGCAAATCTCATAAAAAAACTTGAAAACGACATGGCTAAATTTTTCCGGCATTCTTTTAATATAGTACACCAGTATAATGTCCTTAAGCAACTGAAAGACTCATTATCTGAAAACGAAGCCGTGGTGCATATGGATTTCTCAGAAAACTTTTGTACCAAATACAACCAAGAAATTCAAAGCTTTCATTTTGGCGGTTCGCGCACCCAAATTTCATTACATACTGTAGTCGTTTACCTAAAAGACTCTACGGTTTCACACTGCACTATGTCATCTAATTTGTCACATAACGCCGGTGCAATTTGGGCCCATCTTAAACCTGTACTGACATCACTGCCATCAAATATTCACAACATTCACTTTCTCAGCGATGGTCCTGTAACTCAATACAGGAACAAATCTATGTTTTATGTATTGGGCTGTAAACTGCAAGACATTTACCCTAATATTGTGCAATATACCTGGAACTTTCATGAAGCTGGGCACGGAAAGGGGGCACCCGATGGTGTAGGGGCGACGTGTAAACGAACAGCAGATCAAGTGATTGCTACAGGAGGAGATATAACTAACTTGAAGGAGTTTGCTTCTGTTATCCGCGAGAGATGTCCAGGTATACAAGTGAATGTGATTGAAGGTTGTGAAATCGAACAGATGAACACCTTGATTAACGATAAATCGTCTCAAATGATCGCCTTTAAGGGAACACTATTGGTGCATCAGGTGACCGGTTCAGCTTACATTCCCAACCATCTTACCATGAAGTCACTAAGTTGTTTCTGCGACGCTGACGCATGCGGTCATTTCAGGCTAGGAGCTATTCATTATCAGACAGAAATGCCAGCTGAACATGGTAGACGTATAAATACTTCTACCGTATTCTCAGACTCAGAAGATGATGATATACCACTATCCACCTACGTAAGAAACATTAATGACCACTCTAAATTAGATAGCAATCTATCAACACCAGGAGTTAGCGGTTGTTCACAACAGCAAAGTCTCTACAGCGATTTGTTAGATGGATTCCGCGAAAGCGTTATTTCGTTGTAGTTTTTTTCCGATTCGCATTTTTCCGCGATCGATGAATTTCCTCTTCGCCTCTTTACTCGTAGCTTTATTTAATGTCTCGTTGCTCCGTGATAGTGTTTTACCCGCAGCGATTTTTTCCGCGGTCGATAAATTTCCTCTTCGCCTTTTTACTCATAGCTTTATTTAATATATCGTTGCTCCGTGATAGTGTTTTTTCCGCAGACCTTTTTTCCGCTATCAATAAATCTCCTCTTCGCGTTTACACACGCGTCTGTTGTTCCGTAATCGCAACTTTTTCGCCTCGCATTTACCCATAACCTCGGAAGTATACTCTATGAAACAAAAAAAGTATTTTTAAAATCAGACCATAATTGACGGAAAAATCAATCATATTTAAAGGTTAAAATGGGAAAAATATGCATGACAATGGTTTCTCATTATAGCTTGTTTTTAATTAATTCTAAATTTAACCGGCGGGAAATCAATAAACTAGACACCTATTTTGATGTGGACAGGGACGCGTGGAAAAGCTTGTATTTAGTATTTCAATTGCAACATACCTCTTCAGTAGGTAACAGAACCATTAATTAAAAAGTAATATTTAAGATCGAGTCATAGAACTTATGGCTTATTATTCTGACATTGTCACTCTCTTACACCGTCATAAATCGATTGCGATTCCGTGTCATACGTGTACTGAATAAAATTTGATTTATAATTTATAAGTCACCAATAATAATAAATGTAATTTCGTCGTTAAGGAAATAATGGAGCATATTATTGCCAGTTCAAGTCCAAGCACACGTGGCGGTCACATATTGATCAGATCGGGACGACGCCACTGTTTAAACCGCGTTAATAAAAATACGAAGGTTTGGAGATGTACCGTGAAAAACTGTAACGGCACTGTGACATTGGACTCACTATCGACCTACATTGTGAATGAAAAGCATCACATCTGCACACCAGACTTTGAGAGTCTTGATGTTGAAGAAAGGATTGTGAGTCTAAAAAAAAGGTGTGCGAAGATTTTAGACCGATTCCAGAGCTATATAGTGAAGCTATGAAGGATATGAAAAACGAAACATATGCTGACAAGCTGCCCTCATTTATAAGCGTAAGAGACAGCTTGTACAGGGCACGCAATACCAATGTAAAAATGATTTTAAATTTTGAAGATGTTGACATTCCGGAAAGTATATGTAAAAATTTTTTGTGTGCAAAAGAAAAGGATATTCTTCTTTTTATATCTCCTTTATGCAAAGAGTATATAAAAAACGACGATGTATTTTTAATGGATGGTGATTTCAAAGTATGTCCTTCGCCGTATCGACAACTTTATACTGTTCACGGAGATATAGGCTCTAATACACAATGCAAGTAATACCATTCATTTATGCGTTTTTGCCAAACAAACATCAGGAAACATACACTTTTTTGTTAATTTAATAAAAGAAAAGGTACTACACTTCAATCCAAAATTCATAAAATTAGACTTCGAAGTAGCAGTTATTAACGCTTTACGAGAAATCTTTGGATCGGCGAAAATTAGCGGATGTAATTTTCATTTTAAACAAGCTATTTGGAAACAAGCTGAAAAATACGAAATATCAGATACCCGAGAAGGTTGCGGGTATGTGAGAAAGTGCACTTGTTTGGCCTATTTACCGTCATCCAAAATTCTCGAAGGGTGGTGGATAGTATTGGCGAAAGCTCCTCGACTAAAAGAAATAGAAAAATTTAATAATTACTGTGCGTCCCAATGGTTCAACATGAAAACAATTGAGATGCTATCATGTTATGGCCAGAGACATAAAACAACAAACGTTGTTGAAGGCTGGCACAGCAAAATAAATAAAAAGCTCCGGGGAAAACAATCGCTGAATTATTGTATATCTCAACTGAGAGATGAAGCAATCGCACACGATTTTGATTTGTATCAGACAGAAATCAATTCTTCTGATTTTAGAAAAAGAAATAAGAAATCAATCGAAATGGATTTCAAAATTGACAGTATTGTTAACAGATATTTAACTGGTGACTTAGATTTGGAGACATGTATAAACAAACTATCATATTTAAAATACCAATAATGCCAATGCCAAAGTTAATAATATAAGCGAGAAAAGCTTGACTTATTTAAGTACACAGTTACACTTAAGTACTTTTTAGTTTAGAATATATTTTAAGTTATTGTTCAGTTATATTTGAGTTCTTAGTGTTTGAAGAGGAAAATAATTCGTTTGAAATAAATGAGAATTAGATGAGGGATGTTTGTTTTATTTTAACGTAGGCTCTCTAGTCGATGTTAAAGTATAAAGTGTAGTAGATGTAAAGGTTAGAAAGTATAGTTACATTCCTATCATAATGTGTTCAGAAATTATTATAAGCAAAAGGCCTCGTCTTAATATTTACATTATAGTATATGTGATGATAGTGATGATTCACCAACTAATACATACAATTTCATAAATTCTTATAGTATTTACTAATCTTCAAGATATTATCTTTGTCAAATTCACAAGACCAAAACAATCCTCAATCGTCCCGTCTAGTTTTTCTCTGTCGACACTTTTCCCGCTCAAAAACGTGAAAAACTCCTGTCACGCGCTCGACCAATCAGAGCCCTCCTAAACAACAGGCCTGCTCTGATTGGCCGGTCGCATGCAGGGCGCCAGTCTTGCTTTAACATAAAACATACTAAATAAAATAAACAATCGTATATTATTAGGAGTGGCATGTTTAAATTATCAATGATTATTATAATTATAAATAATCGCTCATATAATGAGAGGCGAAAAAGTTGCGATTACGGAACAACAGACGCGTGTGTAAACGCGAAGAGGAGATTTATTGATAGCGGAAAAAAGGTCTGCGGAAAAAACACTATCACGGAGCAACGATATATTAAATAAAGCTATGAGTAAAAAGGCGAAGAGGAAATTTATCGACCGCGGAAAAAATCGCTGCGGGTAAAACACTATCACGGAGCAACGAGACATTAAATAAAGCTACGAGTAAAGAGGCGAAGAGGAAATTCATCGATCGCGGAAAAATGCGAATCGGAAAAAAACTACAACGAAATAACGCTTTCGCGGAATCCATCTAACAAATCTCTACAGCAGTGGTGATTATGTCTTGGTCAAATATGTCACAAGGAACACCGAGTATCGTTATGCAGCAATCTGTTCTTCTGTTGATGATGAAGACGGTGAATTGAGAGTGACTTTCCTCAAAATTTGTAAAGAGAATGGCACTCTGTTTAAATTGAATGAAAGAGATGTAGCAGATGTTTTGGTGGATCAGGTAATAAAAAAATTACCTGTACCAAACCTCATTACAAAAGGTAATAGAGTGTTTTACCAATTTAAAGAAGAGATTGATGTTTTTGAAAAGTAATTATTGTAGTGTTAAACTATTTTCAAGTATAAATTTTATTTTTTGTTGAGAAAAGGATCTCATTTTTATTACATGCCTTTAAGGCATAGATTTTCATAATTTTAGTTCCTATTATTTGTTGATTTATTTGAAAATGTACACTGATAAGTAATACGAAATCAAAGTATTATAAGTTAAGCAACATAACGATATTAAAAATGTCAGAAGGCTGTTTTGAAGACTGAGATAGTTTACTTAATTATAAATTCCATGTTAATTGGTACCTTTAAGGCTGAAAGAGTCATATTTTTGTTTTATTTGTTTTTTGATTACTTAGTAAATGTATAAGTTAAACTACCTCAAAGTAGTATAAGTTGAGTAATATAACGTTATTAAAAGTGTTATAAAGCTGTTTTAAAGATGGAGATAGTTCTTTCTTAGAGTAATATATATTAATTTTTTTTTAATTATTACTTAAGTGAATAAAGACTCAAAATATGTGCCATTATTAGATTCTGAGAGATTTCTTCTAAATTTTAATAAATGTCATACATATCTTATGAACTTGTGTTTTTTGTCAGTACTATGTCACCCTCGTCAGTCCCCTGGCAGTCAAATTCAGAAAAATCTAAATATCTCTGAATATACTTGAAAAAGTGACTGGCCCGAACACGAGCAATATATGCATTAGATTAGCTATGTTATAAACCTGAAATCGTGAAAATTTTATTTAAAAAATATTGTAAACAAAATATCCTTAAAAGTTACCCAACTTTTGTATATTGACCTTTTATGTATACATAAAAAATATATGCCTTAAATGTCATGGCAAGGTCCAACAACAAGTGGTACCCCTCAATAAAGTCCACTGGAACATATATCTACAGGGAAAAGATATATTACAGTTCATGCTGGTACTGAAAAAGGGTTTGTGCCTAATGGATTGTTAGTTTTTAGTACAAAATCAAGGTTAGCGGACTATCACCATGATATGAATGCCGAAAACTTTAATAAATGGTTAAAATAAAAATTAATACCAAATTTGAATGAGCCCAGTGTCATTGTGATGGATAATGCGAGCTACCACACTGTACAACAGAATAAAGTTCCTACGACACAAACTAGAAACCTAACAAAACCAGAATTGTTATGTTTAGTTAACAAACATAAACCCGAACCCCTATACGTGGCTGACGAGCTTCTGAAACAATACGGCCGTGAGGTACTGAGACTACCACCTTACCACTGCGATCTCAACCCGATCGAGCTAATATGGAGCTCAGCTAAGCGTATGGTGGCAAAAAAAAACATTAATCTGCCAGCAAAAGAAACAGAAGCACTGATAAAAACCTCGCTCGGTCGAATAATCATGTAATAAATGTGGAAAATAAATACAAAGACAGAGATCACATAACAGAAGAAGTATTGGAACCATTCATAATAAGTCTAGGTGATGAAATGTGGTGTCAAGGAAAAAGGAGATGAGTCAAAAAAAGTGAAAAATGAGATTTTTGCACCTATTGGTTCAAAACATTAATAGTTGTCACGGCAATAAGGAGATGAGTCAATAAACCGATTATTTTTATTTGTACACCCTTCGCACATAAAGGGACTAGTCATAACATCAAAATGTATAAATAAGTAAAGAGAGTTTAATTGAGTTATCTCAGAATCACGCTTTTTATCGCCAATAATTCAGTTATGCATAGTGAGATGAGTCGACTCGTACCTAAAGTACGCGACAATATTTTTGCATCAGTTGTGACGTGCGCGTGGACTCGTCGTGTGTTGCTCAGACAGAAATCGTGTTTAATTAGTAGTTTTATCAAGTTTTAAGTATTGATTTGCATCAATATGAAGAGAATTAATAAGATAATGTCATTGGCCTTAAAAGAGACAGCCACAGAACGTAAGTATTGTGTATTTTTACGGTTAATTTTTAGTAGGTAACCAACAAAACATTTGAAATGCTCAATTCAAAATATTTAAGTTATTGTTTTGCACCGTTTAAAGACCAACTGTTCTTTTTATGATTAATTTTAGTCAATATGCAGGTCTTAATAATTTATTTATCATAGGTGGGTAAGTACGTAATGGGAGTCGTGCATTATAGCATACCTACCTACGGCTCACGCCGCGCGCCGCGCGGTTTTTGTTCGTTCCTTAGGCTAATATACCTACTACCTAACCTGTGCTATTTTATGATCATTAAAGAGGTTAAGCTTGTAGATAATGATAAACATTATTGTGTGTATGTACTAGTATAGTATTATAATCATAATTTGTGGTATAAGTAAGCAGTATAACTGTGCAGTAGGTATTAGTGGAACTTGCGCCGTGGGGATTTTGATTGTTGAATGTATTATTATACTTGCCTACTAAAGTATTCATATTTTTTACAGTATCAGAAGGATGTTCTTCGGATAATAATATCAGTACCGTGTCAAACATATCTGAAGTTAGCAGTGAGCTTACCCAAGAACAAAAAAAGGCTGCCGAATCTTTAGAAAATTTGATAAGTCTTTCAGATTTAGGAATAACACCCGATGACAGGTATGACAATATTAATGAGCTGCTCTTAGATGTTAATATAGAAAGTCCTCGGCCAAGTTTAAATTTGGAGCAAACTGATCCAGCTGATTTTGATTCTGACGACAGCGTACATGATCAAACATTCAATCCAGGATTAGAACAAAGTTCATCATCCGAAGACAGCTCAATCTCTTCTGAGGGTGAGGTGCATCAAGAAAATACAACTAATAATGATGTCGCTTTAAGTACAACAAGAAAACGAAAGGGAAAAAATTTACGCAAGACTATACAGGTTAAAAGAAATAAAGGCCAATCATATAAAACAAAAAAAGGAAAAATGATTCCGGCAAGAAAAGTTACAGTCTTATAAGTTAATGGCAACTTGATTGAGGTTTGCAAAGTTTGTTTTGTGAAAACATTTGCGATTTCTAATAAATGTATAGAGGTGATTATCAAGAAACAATCAAAGAGGATCGCTTGTGCCATGTAATAAATTTGGTGATGATGTAGTGCAAACAATAAAAGATCATATAAATTCATATCCCCTATATGAGTCACATTACAGCCGAAGTCATTCAAATAGGCGATACCTACCATCAGGACTTTCATTGACTCTAATGTATCAAATGTATAAAGAAAAGGTAACTAATAATCCAGTGTCGTATACATTTTATGGTAATGTTTTCCGCACTATGGGTCTATCTTTTAAAAAACCTTCATTAGACACTTGTAATATGTGTGACTCGTACAAAATGAAAATTAAGTTGGCCTTACCGCAAGAAGCAGAAACTCTAAAACAGGAACTTGAGGCCCATCAATTGGAAGCAGATTCAGCTTATTCAATGAAAAAAAAGGACAAGGAGGACTGTAATGATGGGAAAAGAGTCTATTGTTTTGACCTCCAACAATGTCTTCCAACGCCATACTTGAAGACAAATGTTGTATTTTACAAGCGGCAGCTATGGACCTTTAACCTAACTATATATGATTGCTTTAGCAAAAAAAGTTTCTGCTATATGTGGCATGAAGCGGATGGGGGCCGTGGAGCAAACCAAATAGATTCCTGTCTGTTGCTTATTTTAAAATAACTTCCTTCTACTATAAAAGAAATTACTTTCTACTCGGATACATGTGGAGGACAAAATAAAAATAGCCACGTCGCTGCTATGTTTCTTTGCATTAGCAAACTTATACCGGACATGCGAATTGATCACAAATTCTTAACCCCTGGTCATACTCATATGGAGTGCGATTCTATTCACGCTCAAATAGAGCGAAAATAGAAACACACTGATATATCCATACATTTGCCTAGAGATTGGTACAATTTAGTCCAAATATTACTGTAATTGTCATGAAAAATGATATGTTTGTAGAATTTGCAATTTTGTACAAGGGTCCACTGCAGTTGAGGAAAGTCGATTCATCCGGGCAAACATTTATATGGCATGATGTAAAATGGTTTCGGTATAGTAGCGAAAACGAATCAGGTGTGATACAATTTAAAACAAACTTATACGCAACTGAATTCAAAAATATCTCTTTTTGCAGAAGAGGCAAAGCAAATGAACCATTAAATCCCAAGAAATGCTACGATAAACCATTGCCTGTAAGCCAGGAAAAGAAAAAAGACCTCTTTAGTATTCTTCATTTGATCGACAGCGATTGCCACGAACTTTACAAGACATTAGACAACATATCAAACAGCCGTGATGTGGATCCTGATTTAGAAGAATTTAACGATCTCTAAAACAATTCCGTTTGACAGTTTAAATGTTTACAGTTGCAACATTTGATGTGTCATAACGAGATATGTAATTTAATTACATTTTTTGATTATTTTTCTCAATTAGGTAAAACGAGACATGTCAATTATTTTAATATAAAATTATTCTTTTTTTTTTTTTTTTTAACGATTGCTTAAACAAATACTAAAAGTGCCATTAACATTTTTTAACATTAAGTAAATTACAATTATGTAATAAAACACATGAGTTGTTTTCTTAAATTGCCCCTAGTGAAAATATCAAGTGTATGTACTTATCTCTTTTTTCCTTGACACCACAGGATTACTCTCCTGATACAGATGAATCCTTAGAGATTGAATTTTTGGAATCTGATTTTGAGTATGATGATTAACCAATCAAACAGAGTTGTCAACTAACTAACTACCACTGTTTTATGGATAGTTACATAAGTTACATTTTATTTTATTAGATTCCAAAATAACTACTCATGTGTTGCCAATAAAATGAAAAACTCTTCCATCGATAAAGTTTTAACTTTTCTAAATAACGTACATATGTAATTTATTTATATATGATTGTAAAGTTAAAATTAAATGCAACCCCATAAATAAATAATTTAATGTAAATATTAATTTCACCTACAGATATTTAGTTGAAACTGTTTTGTAGAAGAAAAGCTCATATTACAGTGGTAACACTTCAGGGTTTAACAACATTTGGATACATCTTATAATTTGCGTTTATAAATCAGTATTTACTCATCCTTCGGTTCTATTACTTGCCTTCCCAAGGTACCTCCTTACATGGCGACCCTGCCATATAAGGCCGCCGCATGTACCGAGTATTAGTCTTTGTGAGGGCATTGATCTGCGGACCTACTGTACTGTCTAACCTAGAGTCTGTCTAATGAAAGCTGAACCTGGATTTTTCTTGGCTGACGAGTCTGGCAACACTATTTAATATGACGTTTGGACTTTGTTGTTGTTAGAAACTTGTCAATTCGAGATCTAAATTGATAAAAATACGGAGTAATCATGCCGTCGACGATAAGAGGCGGTGTCCGGGAGATTCTGTATACTATTATACAGAAGTACAAAGAAAAACAAGAAGAAAGAAAAGCATTATTGATGCAAAAAATTAATTGTTTAGTTACGGTGACCAAATTTATAGGTTAGTACGGCTTTAGTACGGCATGTTCATTTTGATACTTCTTATTTCTCTATGTGCAATCCTAAGTTTAATTTACCTTTTTCTGTCTATTATACGATGAGATTAAGAAATTAAACGAAATTAAATTCGTTTCAGAAAACCTGGACGTGCACGTTGACAAAAGTGTGCTGGAAAACGTAAAGCAGCTGAAAGAGGTTGAGGAAACTGAGTTAGCCTGCCAGACTCAGACGAAATATTTGGAAGAAGTATCTTCAATGACCGGTAATTACTAAAATTATCATTGTCTTTCCCTATATAATAGGTGTAGGTACCTATTGTCTGTCCCTATATCATGTTGAATCTCTTAGCATTCACAATTTTATTAAATTAATTTAATAGACAGATGATTAATGTAACTGACACTCATAGTTTCAATAAAACAATAAGGAGGTGTTTAGTTAAAAGATATCATAAACATATTATTTGATATGTATTTTCTGTGTGCGGAGCAAACAGCATTTTGTTGTTTATGAACCAAATGTACACTGTACAGTCGATTTCATAAATATGTGTACACTTTAGTACCTTATCTATTTATTTAATGTCATTTTTGATCGGCCAGATATAAAAGATGTTCGGGTTATATGAGTCTTCCTTGTTCTTAAACCGTTGCGATTAGAACCTCACCGATGCAATTTCATTTCACCTAAACCCAAATGTTTTTAGGGCTGTCGGACTGTACAATGGGGCTGTACTGCGCAACCACACAATGTATTTCTTAATGGTGTTCTGTTTATTTAACACTTTCTTTCTTCTTACAGATATCAGTGTTTCATCTTTAAAAAGAATAAGTAATGAGGGAAAATTAAACAACGGTGTCTTTAGTACTCCCGGAAAAAAGCGACCTCACAAGGCCACGGTGTCTAATTTGGATAGCTTTGACATCCAAGCTATCCGAAATAAAATAAATGAATTTTATATTGTAAAAAAACAAGTGCCTACACTCAGATGCTTATTGGCAGAGTTGAGAGAAAGCATCGGTTACCGGATGCCTTGAGACTTTACGCCGAATACTAATGGCAAATGGATACGAATTTAAACAAAATACTGAACAACGTTCGATACTTATTGAGCGTTTTGACATAGCAGCTTTTCGTTTTACAGTATTCCAAATGAGCTTAATCTGGTTTAGATCGCATTGGTAAGGTGAGAGTGTGAGCACTTCATGTCATGACCACTAGCTTTAGGAATTTTATCTGCCTCATAAATACTCGTGAACGGGTGTTGTCAGTGGGGTCCTGTCTGTTCACGCTTGCAAGAACCTGTTTTCCAGTTAGTTATTTTAGTTATCGTTCCTGACGTAGAGACCTCGTCATGTTGTTCTCCTAGTCACTATTTTTAATTTACTCAATGTTATTGAGCGTACATTTGTAACGACTAAGTTTGTGTTGTTAGAAATAATTATTAATTACTTTACTACCTTGTAATGTTACTTTTAAGAATAATTGTATTTTATGATTGGAAAAAATGATCTGCTGGAGTTTCTTGCGGCGCTTCTTCTCCAAGATATAATTGTCGTTAGATAGAGGTGTAAGGGTGATGAGAATAATGTTACCTCTAATTACTTTATTAAAAAGGTTGAATATAATATTCCTCATCATCATTGTTTTATTATGCTGTGTGCGACACAGACGAAAACCTCTCGTATCAATGAAATCTATCAACAGCACGACTAGCACAAGTTGCTCGTGACTTGTTTGTCGCTCGGATCTCCCTTACTATCTAGTATGTTACGATAGAGACGCACAGAGCGACAAGCGAGAAAATACAACTTGTGCTACACGTGCAGATCACTATATTTTCATGTCAAATATATTTCGAAAAACCAAATGTGCTCCAGTCACTGTCATCGTATTTTACCTAAAGTGCTTTTCATCAAAATATAGCGCTCGTAATAATATATATGAAAATATAGTACGCGTTTCCTCTTCCTTTGTGCCCACCAAAATAAATAAAATAATAAAAGTATCAATATCGTTTATTCCTTCATTGATCGGTAATACCATATCAAGATTTTTTGAATTTGCCGCTTTTTCCCAGGTTCAGCTTTCATTAGACAGGCTCTAACGCTGCATTCTACCGAATATTTAAACCTCAAAATGTGCAATACCAAATATGAACCACCTGTACAACGTAATGAGGAAGTCATCGCCCAGGTAGGGGTTCACAACGAGATCAGGAAGTCGACAAATATAGTGGCCGAGAATGTCGGTGCAATGAACTGGTACATGCTGGTCCTTGTTGTATTGGTTATACTGGCGTTGTTGCTGGTGACTAAAATGTAAAAAAAAAAAAGCCAAGGGCAAATGACTTACGAGAAATTTATAATGAATTATTAGAAATACGAACTTAGTAAAAGCTGGACCCGAAAGAAGGAAAGGGAGTAGAGCATGTGCTAAAAAGTTGGACGATACGAATTTAATATTCACTCAATTTAATGCGTATTTAGTTTTACATGAAAAGGACTTACGTAACGAAACATTAAGCGATAGTTCCGCTACCCGTAATTATATTGATAAAATGAAAGCTGTGTATACAGAAATTCAACAATTGTGTACGGAGCTAACGGTTGGTGACAATTTATCAGGTCCAGTCCCGTACTTTTAGTTCCAAAGAAAAGTAGTATGGAAACAGAAGAACGATGGAGACTTGTGATTGATTACAGAAAACTTAACAATATTATAATTGACGATAAATTTCCGCTACCTAACATTACTGAGATATTAGATTCATTATCAGGTTCCGTCTATTTTACACACCTAGATGTTCATCAAGGTTATTACAACGTAGAACTAGACTCAGACAGTCGCAAGTATACCGCATTCGACTCAGGGCAGTATTGCTTAACCCGCATGCCAATGGGTCTTAAAACCTCGCCGAGTAGTTTTTCCCGCATGATGACAAATTGTTTTCTAATTGAAAACATTTTATTTTCTATCTATCTTATTTGATACTACTGATATTACGTTCACAAGTATACAGGGTGTTAGGCAGAAGGTTGGACAAACTTCAGGGACTAACTCTTTAGGTCATACTCATCAACTTTTATTATGGGACCAACATCCAAAATTGCGAAAAAAAAACAGCTTTTCCAAACAAACTTTGAGATCTAAACAGCCGAAATGTATGGAACAGGTGTTTTTTTTTTCGCAATTTGGATGTTGGTCCCATAATAAAAGTTGATGAGTATGACCTACAGAGTTAGTCCCTGAAGTTTGTCCAACCTTCTGCCTAACACCCTGTATATTTGTTATAGGTTATAAAACAATGCCTTGTTATCTGGATGTTGATAACTACCTGAACAAAGACTACTACCGTTTGTGTATTCACGATTTCAAGTGGCCATGGGAGGAAACCCATTTCGTGAAACTGAATGTCTGTGTGATGTGTCACTTGCCTACCAATCCATCTCTGCCTAAACATTTTTTTTTGCGAACAGATATAAATATTACTTTTGTTATGTTATGTGATGCAAAATTTTTTTGGTGTTTGAATTGTATGTTCGCAATTTATGAACATTACCCGGGCGATGAATGCCAATTTTGTGCGGTGTAACCTTTTGCTTCTAACAAACTTTTGTTGGTAATAAATGAATAAATAATGATGCTTTGACTTTGAATAACATGGACCTTCACAAACTAACACTTGAATCTTTTGAAAGTATAAAGTAGCGTGTGAAATGGTGTTTAGGATTGGGAACTCTACTGGTTATGGAATAGCTTTCTATCACTAACACACTACGACAACGCTTCCTAACTAAGAACATAATTTGTATGTAGTAAAACAACTAGATGGAGTCAAGGGAAAGAGTCCCTGGAAGGCCAGGGACGCCACCACCTCGTGCTATGCCGCTAATCATGGCTTTGCCAGTCCACCTGTCGCCACATGGAACTCTTCGAGTTCCATCAAATGACCACGTTTTCGTACATCGCTCAGATACTGGAAGGCTTCAGGTATCTATTTTCTAGGAAAGTAATATCCGCAACTGCGTTATATGTTCTCTTATGAGATCCAACATTTATTCGATTTTATATCTAACTCAATCTCTCTAGGTCACGCTTTTACACAATGCTCTGACTATTGAATGTCCTGGTTAATTAGAGGAAGTCATAATTATAACCTTTTTAGGCTCTGCGAGAGACGATAAATGACGAGACAAGAAAACTCACTTTCAACGAGGAAGAGGAAGCACCTCAAGTCGCGGTAAAGTTGTAATCTGAACTCTTCACACAAATCCATCAAATCCATAAAATGAATGTTATTTATTTTTAATTTTTTGTAGATTGGTGACAACGAATATTTACTACCTTCGCTAGTCGAGGCCTTAACTCAGGGCTCAGGTAGTGAAATCGACGAAGAATGGGAAGACTACAACGAAGATCAATTACGTCAGATTTTAGAAATGAATGAAGAGGATGAAGGAGACATCGAGGCTGTTAATGTCGGGGCTGAAGGCGATGAGATGATCCAACCAAATGAAAGACCAGATAATGGACCATTCGTTTGGTCTGAAGATTTCGGGGAGTTTACTGGAGTTGAAGAGATGTATCAAGAACAACCTGGCCCTATTATCCAGGAAACTTCTCCCATAAATATATTTAAAACTATTTGGGACAGACAGATAATGGAATTTATAGTTGAACAGACAAACAAATACGCGTGGGAAATAATCGCTCGTGCATCTGAAAACGAAAATAGTATCACTCCTGGGTCGCGTCTAAACGATTGGCATGAAACTATCTCATCTCTCTCTGTTTAGTTTTCTTGTCGAGCCTTAGACATCATCATTATTTCTGTTAGCTTGTCGCATATTTGTATATATTTAGTATAATATGTATATATATTTAATTATTAAATATGTATGTATATTTATTTATACTATATTGTAGACTCGTTCAATTCTTCTAAATTTAATTAAGTAAAGGGAAAGTATTGTCTTTTTATTGCACCTACCTACTTTTTTGATTTCTGTTTCACCTTAAGGTTGACTGGTAGAGAATGCTTGTAGCATTAAGTTCGCCTTTTGTACACTATTTTATTTTTGTGCAATAAAGTATTTAAATAATAAATAAACTACTGTGGAGGAGTTATATACATTCTTCTCCATAATGATGTTGATGTCATTATGTAACAGAGGTAGGATAGACGAATACTGGACGACCGGAATTCTAGGAATGCCATGTCTCCGAAAAATTATGTCCAAAAATAGATTTTTATTGCTGTTACGTTTCTTACACTTTGTAGATAATGACGATCTTACAGATAATGTTCGCAGATATGACCGAAAAATATTTAAATTAGGTCCATTAGTGGAACATTGTAATAGGAAATTTGCACAAATATATGTAGGATTTAAAAAAAAAAAAAAGAAAGTGAATAGGTTGGCAACACCGACTTTAGCGCGCTCTCTCTGGTCTATCGCATTATGGCGGACGACTGTGTTTTTTGGTATCGAATTTGCTAATTGTTAAAATAAACAGTAAAAAGTTAATCCGGCCTATTATTTCCATCCCACAAACTTGGGGGCTCGTCCGGGATGGAAATATAATATAGGTAAAAGTGGAGAAGGCGTAATACCATTTTTGCGACTCGACACCGGCACGTGGTCGGGGTGTGGCGCTCGAAAATGCAGTAAGAAGAAAATAAAGGTGATTTTAAGGCGAAATTTAAGGTGAAGGTGAAGCAAAAGGTGTAAAGATGTCATTAAACAAGAAAAGCGATAGTGAAGGAGTCCCAGAGCAGCCGCCTAGTACTTCAAATCAACCGTTCAACATGATGACGACGGCGGGATACGACGGACTAATCGAAAAGTTCGATGGGACGGATAAAACCCTGAGTTCCTCTAAGTGGCTACAAGATATTGATGACAATGCTCAGTTGTTTGGCTGGACACCGATACAAAAACTTATTGTGGCGCGGCGTTGTTTGACGGGGACGGCAGAGCTATGGGTAAAGTCCGAGAAAGTTTTTAAAGTTTACGAAGAATTCAAGACGGCTCTACAAAAAGAATTCCCGGACAGCTTGAACGTTAAGGAAATACACGAAATAATGTCGGCAAGGAAGAAGAGAAAAGACGAAACTTATTATGAATACATGCTCATCAGGAAGGAATTAGGAAGAAGGGGCAAATTTGCAGACTACATAGCAATTCAATACATCGTAGACGGAATTGTCGACTATGAGTCAAACAAAGCTATTTTGTATGGAGTTACCACGTATCCTGTTCTCAAGGAAAAGTTAGCGATCTATGAAAATATGAAGAAGATGGCAAAGAAACGCCAAGAGCCACCGCAAGCATCTACAAGGGAAAGAAAAGTTGATTATCCCGCAAAAACGACGAAATTAACTCGAAATTGCTACAAGTGCGGTGAAAAAGATCATATGGCGAGTACGTGCAAGAATGGTGTAAAATGCTACAAGTGTAATCAGTTTGGTCACATCGCTACAGCGTGCATGAATTTGAAAAATCAAGAAGTTGAGCATCCGATGGCAAGTAAGCAACGTGAAGTTAGCTATGGACATGGGGGCCGCGCGCCAAGATGGCAACCTCGCGCGATGTGCTTGAAGTCAGCGGCGGATGAAGTTGCAAATTCCGATAATGACATTTCTGGAGAATCTATGGATAATCAATATGGCGGCGCGAGCGGCGATACTACGAGTGATAGGAGCTGTCAATGTCAACAGGTGTTAAACGTAAACAAGACGCAAAATATAAACAAATCAGTGAAAATGTTAGAAATTGGTGGTTTAAAAGTGGAAAGTTTAATAGATTCTGGTAGTGACTTAAATCTCATAACGGTGGACTTGTTTTTTGAACTAAACGTAACGTCCTACGTCAAGGAGAAGATAGAGTTTTCTGGACTTGGTGATACGAAAATGTATTCGTTAGGGAAGACTGAATGTGAATTGAGTATCGATGGACACAGCTTTACTTCCATGTTTTTTATAGTGCCCGAAGGTGTAATGCCCTATAAAGTCATTCTAGGCCAGCCATTTTTACAAAACACAACACTTGTTTTTGATAGGGGTTTAGTGAATGTCGTGCCTCAGCAAAGCGGTAGTCTTTTACATTGTTTGATTACAGATGTCACAGAAGATCCAGTGGCTTATGTGCCAGACCAACAGTTGAAGGAAGAAGTACAAAATCTTGTGAAGAATTACCGTCCTGTGCAAATAAAAGAAGCACCAATTGAAATGCACATTGTTATGAAGGATGACATTCCAGTGGCACAAAGACCAAGGCGTTTGGCTATCACGGAGCAACAGGAAGTGGACAACCAAGTAAGTGAGTGGTTGAGTAAAGGCATTATTAAACCCAGTTTTTCAGAATATGCCAGTCCATTGGTATTAGTTAAAAAGAAGGATGGTTCGATTCGTGTATGTGTGGACTACAGGAAAGTAAATGAAAAAATGGTAAAGGATGAGTTCCCTCTCCCAGTAATAGAAGATCATATTGACAAGTTACTCGGAGCAAAGATTTTTAGTAAACTGGACTTAAAAGATGCATTTTTCCACTTAAAGATAAAAGAGAACTGTACAAAATATACATCATTTGTAACACAGAGTGGACAGTATGAGTTCACCAGAGCACCGTTTGGTTTATCAATTTGTCCAAACTATTTTACTCGTTTCATCAATTCTATTATTGATGACATAATAATACCATCTGTAACTTACAAAGAAGGAGTGGTGAAATTAAAGAAAGTCCTGCAAAGAGCGGCAGAGTATGGCTTGCAGATTAACTGGACAAAGAGTGAGTTACTTACTACTAAAGTGGAGTATCTGGGACATGTTGTCGAGGATAGCAGCATAAAGCCATCATCTGATAAAAGTGATGCAGTCATGAAATTTCCCCAGCCTCGTACTCAGAAAGAGCTACAAAGTTTTATTGGACTTACCTCATACTTCAGGAAATTTATTCAGGATTACTCAATGATAGCAAGACCACTTACAGATCTACTAAAGAAAGATAAATATTTTCATTTTGGTGAAAGGGAGAAAGTGGCTTTTCAGATGTTGAAGCAAAAGTTGTTGGAGCATCCAGTATTGAGGATTTATAACCCAGCTTTGGAGACCCAGATGCATACAGACGCGTCTCAAGTCGCTTACTCGGCTATTCTTATGCAAAAAGATCCAAATGACGGTAGCTTTCATCCAGTATACTATAGCAGCAAGAAGACAACAGATGCAGAAAAGAAATACTCTAGTTATGAGCTAGAAGCCCTAGCGGTAGTTGAAGGTGTCAAAAAGTTTAGAAAGTATCTGATTGGAATTCCATTTACAATAGTGACAGATTGTTTGGCATTCGAGATGACCCTTAAGAAAAAGGATTTAGTGACCAGAGTGGCTAGGTGGGTTCTTCTCTTACAGGAATACAACTATAAAGTGGAACACAGAGCAGGCTCCAGAATGAAACATGTAGATGCTCTAAGTAGAAACGTATATGTCGGTATAGCAGTAAACAGCATTCATAATCAGCTAAGAGAAGCTCAGGATCAAGATGAAGGACTAAAAGCTATAAAAGAAATTTTAAAAGAAAAACCTTACAAGGACTACTGGCTGGAAAATAATATTCTTTATAAAGGTGATCAACGTTTGTTAGTAGTACCAAAAAACATGGAAAAGAAAATTATTGGAAATACTCATAGTAACGGACATTTTGCTTGCAAGAAGATGAAAGAACTAATTAACAAGGATTATTTTATACCAGATGTGGATAAGAAGATTAATGATTATTTGTTGACTTGCATACCTTGCATTTTAGCATCAAGAAAAAGCGGAAAGCAAGAAGGATTTCTTAACCCGATAAAGAAAGAAGCATTACCACTACAAACTCTACATCTTGACCACATTGGACCACTTACCGCCACTCAGAAGCAATATAATCATATTCTGACTGTTGTTGACGCTTTCACAAAATTTGTCTGGCTTTTTCCTACAAAATCAACCACCAGTAAGGAAACTTTGTCGAAACTTTATATTTTACAGCAAATATTTGGAAATCCAGATAGAATAATTACAGATAAGGGAACTGCATTCACAAGCAATGAATTTAGAAAGTATTGTGAAGATGAAGACATTAAACACATTGAAGTGACTACTGGAGTGCCTCGTGGTAATGGTCAGGTCGAACGCATTCATCGTACTATCATACCGGTGTTGACGAAGCTATGTATACAAGATCAAGGTTTGTGGTATCGACATGTCAGCAAAGTACAGAGAGCACTCAATAGTATGTTCCATAGAAGTATAAATACTACACCATTTAATCTACTCATTGGAAAGAAAATGAAGAATAAAGAAGATATAGAACTACAAAATTTGCTGCAGCAAGAAAGTGCTGAAATGTACAATGAAGACAGGGAGGAATTGAGAATGAAGGCAAAGGAGCAAATTCAGAAAGTACAGGAAGAAAATAAGAAACAGTTTGATAAGAAAAGAAAGCAGAGTAATAAATATGAAGAGGGTGATATGGTAGCCATTAAAAGGACCCAATTTGGACCAGGTTTAAAATTAAAACCGAAATACTTGGGGCCATATCGAGTAACAAAAGTGAAAAGGAACGACAGGTACAATGTAGAGAAGGCAGATAGTTCCGCAGAAGGTCCTAACGTTTCTACAACGTGTGCTGAGTATATGAAGGCCCAGTCATACTGATTGCGAGTAGGTTATTTTTTCTTTTTGTTTTGCTGATATCATTTATTTTTAAATTTTTGTTGTGTTGATGTGTTAGTCAGCTGAGCCAGATGTCTGTGTAGGGCATTGCATAACGTGTCCAATTAGAAGTAATTTAATTAGGAAGTCTGAGGCCAGACTTCAGCAGGAAGGCCGAGCTGTAGGATTTAAAAAAAAAAAAAAGAAAGTGAATAGGTTGGCAACACCGACTTTAGCGCGCTCTCTCTGGTCTATCGCATTATGGCGGACGACTGTGTTTTTTGGTATCGAATTTGCTAATTGTTAAAATAAACAGTAAAAAGTTAATCCGGCCTATTATTTCCATCCCACATATATATTCCCCGCAAAGCTCTGAGTATTGACGAATCGCTTTTGTTATGGAAAGGGCGACTTTCATGGTTACAGTGCATACGAACAAAAGCTGCAAGATTTGGCATAAAAACTTATGAGCTTTGTGAATCAGAATCAGGCTACTTGCTAAAAATGAATATTTATACAGGTAAAGGTAATGATTCAATGCCACAGCCAAAGTAGTGCTTAGATTGTCCGAGGGTTACCTTGAGAAAGGTCATTGTCTTTATATGGACAACTACTACAACTCCGTAGGTTTAGCACGTTTTTTAAAACAGAAACGCACAGACGTTGTAGGTACGCTTAACCGTCGAAGAGTCGAAACTCCTGCAGAAATAAAACATTTAAATGACCGTCGCATGCAACGAGAAGCAATTGTTGCTAGACACAGTGGGGATGTTACAGTGTTGGCCTGGAAAGATGTCAAATTGGTTAGTATGATATCTACCTTTCACAAAAACGACATAGCTCCAGGCCGCAGAGCAAACGAAGAATACGATAAACCACTTGTAGTCCTCGATTACAATAAATACATGGGAGGTGTGGACCTCAAAGACCAAAAGATTTCCATGTATTTATTGGAACGTAAAAGAGGGCTCAAGTGGTACGTCAAAGTTTTTAGGCGCCCAATTAGAAGTAATTTAATTAGGAAGTCTGAGGCCAGACTTCAGCAGGAAGGCCGAGCTGTAGGATTTAAAAAAAAAAAAAAGAAAGTGAATAGGTTGGCAACACCGACTTTAGCGCGCTCTCTCTGGTCTATCGCATTATGGCGGACGACTGTGTTTTTTGGTATCGAATTTGCTAATTGTTAAAATAAACAGTAAAAAGTTAATCCGGCCTATTATTTCCATCCCACATATATATTCCCCGCAAAGCTCTGAGTATTGACGAATCGCTTTTGTTATGGAAAGGGCGACTTTCATGGTTACAGTGCATACGAACAAAAGCTGCAAGATTTGGCATAAAAACTTATGAGCTTTGTGAATCAGAATCAGGCTACTTGCTAAAAATGAATATTTATACAGGTAAAGGTAATGATTCAATGCCACAGCCAAAGTAGTGCTTAGATTGTCCGAGGGTTACCTTGAGAAAGGTCATTGTCTTTATATGGACAACTACTACAACTCCGTAGGTTTAGCACGTTTTTTAAAACAGAAACGCACAGACGTTGTAGGTACGCTTTACCGTCGAAGAGTCGAAACTCCTGCAGAAATAAAACATTTAAATGACCGTCGTATGCAACGAGGAGCAATTGTTGCTAGACACAGTGGGGATGTTACAGTGTTGGCCTGGAAAGATGTAAAATTGGTTAGTATGATATCTACCTTTCACAAAAACGACATAGCTCCAGGCCGCAGAGCAAACGAAGAATACGATAAACCACTTGTAGTCCTCGATTACAATAAATACATGGGAGGTGTGGACCTCAAAGACCAAAAGATTTCCATGTATTTATTGGAACGTAAAAGAGGGCTCAAGTGGTACGTCAAAGTTTTTAGGCGCCTGCTCAACTGTAGCATCCTCAACTGCTTCATAATATATAAATGCCAAGAGGGAGGAAGAAAAATGGATCACAGGCAGTTTCGCTATGCTCTAGCAGAGACTCTACCTTTGGAAAGAGCACACGCACAACGCATTAGACCCGCTGCTATCTTACACCATGACCGATACAACGGAGACCATTTCCCTGCTCATTTGGAATCAGATGATGGCAGGTCAAACAAACGCTCAAACCGTCACAAGAGAAGAGCTTGCGTGCAATGTAGAGCAAATAACAGACGCACTGAAGGTAACATTATTTGCACTGGATGCAATGTCTTCCTATGCGTCGGTCAGTGCTGGCGTGAATACCACACCCCACCTAATTATCATTAAATAATAAAATGTTGTGATGAATAAAAAGTTATTTTTAAAAGGTAGTTGATTGATAAGTGAAAAATGAAAATAAAACTGATAAAAATAAAATGTTTATTTCATTCATCGTTTCAGCCCACACCCACCCACTGCAGGGTAAAGGCCTCTTCATGTTCACGCCATTTTGCCCGGTCTCATTATTTCATAACGTCAACCTAATCGTAAACCTGCTGTCAAAGAAAATGAAACGTCAGGTATGCGGGCATTTTCTTAACAAATTGTACCCTTACATTTACACTAATTTTTTTCTCAGATTATGAACTTTTTGGGCTCGCTTTGCTCAGACTCAATAGTTGTATTATCAATGTTGATAATAAAAATAAAACTGAAAAAAGTCATTTTTGTGACACTGTCACTACATTTTATATGTACGTCACAAAACTGATGATCTGATGCATGCAAATTCTTGAGATTTTTTTATTTGTAAAATCGATAGTGCAGTTGATTCTGAGTAAAACGAGCCCAAAAAGTTCAATATCTGAGAAAAAAATGAGTCTTATTTTTTTTTAAATGCCCTGTTAATTCAGGTCTATAATTAGTAATTTCATGTAGAATATTGATGGAACCTTTATTCTGTTCTATTATTAGTTTCTTATGAACAAAAAAAGTGTTTATTTATATTCATAAAAATTAAAACATTTGAATCATCTTGTACATAAAAAATCCTGGTCTGTGCCGGAACGCGGATCCGCGCTGGCACACAACCATATTGTAAATCCAGCAGCCGCGGCATACCAAAGGTTAAGCGTGTGACCTTTGGGGTTTGCGAGTAGCAGAAATTAAACCAGCCAAAATTGCCGACACGAATTTATTGCGTGATTTATAAAATAGCCCGTCTAGTTCCACCTATGCAGTCCGGTACTCCCCTGGCTGGCTGATCGCTGCGAAGGTGGTCGGCAGCTGGTGGTGACGCAGGCAGAACGGTGTTCACAAAATGGCCGCCCCCGGGGATTGCGGTGGCAGTTGGCAGCTGGTGGTGACGCAGGCAGAACGGTGAACACAAAATGGCCGCTCCGGGGAATTTCGGTGGCAGTTGCGGCTTCTCCAGCATAAACGTAACACCCTGGGAATTAATGACTCGCATTAGAGTGCGCTCCTAATACCGTTGATGATGAGCACCCGGTTTCAGCGAAGCGATAGCAAAAAGGGGACCGGTCAGTAGTTGGTGATGGTGCTCACAATCAGAACGGAGGTACAATGAAATTAAGCGGAAACTAAGAATTATGAATGTAAGAAAGACAATCGTAAGCAGGCCCAAAAGCACTACAGTGACTTGCGTTAAAGCGGAAAACTTATGAAGTTAAAGATGGAATAGGTACCAATTCACAACACATTTTAAAATTAACACTATATAAAACTACGCTCCTATAAATGGGTAACTTCCAACACTTACCCAAATCGGGGTGCGAGATGAACGTTGTTATATTATAATTTGTAAGTCTAGTTTAGAACAACTTTGACTAACGAGCGCACGCAACACGTCAGCGCGCGAGATGTCGCGAACTAAATGAGTCGCGAGCGCACCGACATACGTCCAGCGTCAACAGCTCCTCGAAGCGGAATGGCGACGCCAGCGCACACTCCCGCCTGTCGCTATGCAAGCGAGAACAAAGGCGGACCACCCAAGCGCTGCACTGGTACAGTTAGATGCGTTAAATTCATAACATTACGCTAGCATGACTAAGAATGTAAATGTATTGAATAATTTATGACTAGAATTAATTTTAATTGAAATTACGTATGATTATAAAAGCCGTATTAAAACAACAATTAATAATTTGATAAATTACTATTAGTTGATTAATTAGTTGTAACCTAGACTAATAAAATGTTAAAATGTTAATTCATTCAGCCTATTATTCTATATCTTTAATATTTGATTAGCTAAGTTTAATTTTAATTTAAATAAGTTTAGTTTTAACTTTTAATTGTAGTACCTATATTATATTAGATAAGTACTTATATTTCAGTGTAAAATAGTTAACTATTTAAGATAATATATATATTTTACTACAGATTTTGTTATTAATTTGTTAAAAAATTATAAATTAAGGTTAAAATTTATTGTAACATACAATCATGGAACTGTAACGTTACAAGCGCGACTCTATTTCTATTATATATTAATGACCTTTGTAATCTGAAATTAGACTTTGAAATTAGAATTAGACGGTGGCAAAATTGTTTCTTACGCTGATGACACTGCCCTACTTTTTTCTGCTAAGTCATCAGAGGAAGTTTATGAACTAGCGCAACGAGGTTTTAATTTTGTAAACAATTGGCTTCATGATCACCTACTAACACTGAACGCTGATAAAACTAATTACGTAAAGTTTTGCATGCGCAAGTCAAGTGCGGCACAAACCATACCAAAACTCTTTGCGCACAATTGTAAGAATCCCTCAAATACCCAATGCACCTGTCCAAGTATCGCTATGGTAACAAAAATAAAATATCTAGGAGTCATTCTTGATGAATCTCTCTCATTCAAAACTCATGTGGAAACATTGTGTAACAGAGTTCGTAAACTAATATTCGTTTTCAAGAAAATACGCGCAATTGCGGATTCATCTCTTATCAAGCGAATTTACCTTGCACTTTGTCAATCCATACTAACTTACTGCATCACTTCATGGGGTGGCCTGGGTAAAAGCACGCTAATAAACCTAGAAAGAGCCCAACGAGCGATACTCAAGGTTTCCACATACCGTCATTTCCTTTATCCTACTGACCTCCTATACCAGTCATGTGAAGTACTGACAGTTCGTCAATTATTTATATTAAATACAGCCTTAAAACAACATACTCTATCCCCTTATAACCCTGAACTTAATAACAAAAGGCGTAAGGATAGTGTTTGCCTCCAAAATATACACAGGAGACACGCTTACTCCTCTAGATTCTTCGTTTTTCTAGGTCCATTTCTTTACAATAGGCTAAATGCGAAACTTGAAATATATCAACTCAACTTTGCCAATTGTAACACTCCGACAAGCCCTACAAAACATGTCATACGAAGCTACTGAGAAGTTATTATATGTGGCAAAATGATTTTTATTGTAGTCCAAAATATATATATATATATATATATATATATATATATATATATACTAAATGTACCACATCTCATATTTAGCTAAGCTTAATTTATGTTCTTACTTTTTAGAACTCATTTCTACTAGTTAGTTCTGTTTGTTAGTCAAATTATAATATAAAGTACCTTTATACACATGTAATATATATGGGCTATACATAGTTAATTAATTATTAATAAATGGTTAAAATTTAAATTTTAGTTCTAAATAATTAAGATCGACCAGACTGATACAACTTTTTGCATATGAGTTTTACAATAAAATAAATAAGTCCAGCCCTGTATCTGCCTGAAACACAGGGTATCCTAGTTCAGGCTCGATATATCTATGTCCAATAGTGTATTCTAGTGTAATTTAATATTAATCATAGTGTAAAATGTTATTTGAAATAAATTTATAATTATTTGTATGTCTTTACCAATCACGGGACTATGGGAGTCCCGGACCTTTGGAAGGCGTACATGGAGCCGAAGCCAACACGCAGAGGCCCTTTATACAAGTTTAATTTAGTAAAGTTATGGGACACCAACCGGCGATTGTCCCTGAGTTCAAACTAAAGAAGTATGCTCCCACGGACAACCACCGGTCAGTGTAAAGACTATTTAAGAAGGATGGGAATACTAATAATAGGTTCTATGAATGAACTGATATGGATTGGTGAACTAGGCTATTGATGAAACTACAGCGCCTGCCTGGCCAATGCTAATTACTTTAGTTTAAATGGCAGGCGGTGACTCGCCAACTCAATGGAATGGACCTCCCGAAATAGCCACATATATATATAGCAGCAGGGAGGCAACAGTTCCAGAGGGGCTAAGGGTGGAGAGGTGCTTCTGGACTTTAAACGACCATAAGGTGCCCACTCGCCACTTATGCAACACATCCACCCTTCGAGCATATAGCTCTTGCGACTCCACTCTGACCGGCCAATAAAGGCAAGCCAGAGGTGAGGGTCTGTTCCTCGTCATTGCACACCGCAGCCGGCCGGTGAAGGCAAGCGTGAGGTGAGGAACCGGACTTACCCTCGGGAGCACTCAGGTCCGTGGTGTCGCCACTCACCACAGCTCGCCACTAGCTGCCTTATTATTATTATTATTTGTATGTCTTTACCAATCACGGGACTATGGGAGTCCCGGACCTTTGGAAGGCGTACATGGAGCCGAAGCCAACACGCAGAGGCCCTTTAGACAAGTTTAATTTAGTAAAGTTATGGGACATCAACCGGCGATTGTCCCTGAGTTCAAACTAAAGAAGTATGCTCCCACGGACAACCACCGGTCAGTGTAAAGACTATTTAAGAAGGATGGGAATACTAATAATAGGTTCTATGAGTGAACTGATATGGATTGGTGAACTAGGCTATTGATGAAACTACGGCGCCTGCCTGGCCAATGCTAATTACTTTGGTTTACATGGCAGGCGGTGACTCGCCAACTCAATGGAATGGACCTCCCGAAATAGCCACATATATATAGCAGCAGGGAGGCAACAGTTCCAGAGGGGCTAAGGGTGGAGAGGTGCTTCTGGACTTTAAACGACCATAAGGTGCCCACTCGCCACTTATGCAACACATCCACCCTTCGAGCATATAGCTCTTGCGACTCCACTCTGACCGGCCAATAAAGGCAAGCCAGAGGTGAGGGTCTGTTCCTCGTCATTGCACACCGCAGCCGGCCGGTGAAGGCAAGCGTGAGGTGAGGAACAGGACCTACCCTCGGGAGCACTCAGGTCCGTGGTGTCGCCACTCACCACAGCTCGCCACTACCGGCGCTGCGGCCAATTATTATTATTATTATTAATTGATTGTAAGTAAGTAAGTAAGTAAGTAAGTAAGTAAGTAAGTAAGTAAGTAAATCATTTATTCACAACAAAAACACGCAGACAAAAAATAAAATAAAGAGTAACAAAAATAAAAGAAAAGAGACGACATGTCGCGTTAATGTTGCGAAACGGACCCAACTCAGCATATGCTGGCTGTGAAGCCAACGCTGATCTTCCGTTGGGACCGCTCGGTGAAGACACGGAAGGCCACACAGACATTTCGGTACTAACATTTAATTTAAAAAAAATGAAATAAAACTAAAAAAATATCTGCATGTCACAGCAGACAGCGCCCCAGGTGGCCATGAGATAAACTAACACTATCTGTATTAGATACTTGACAATAAGTCTTGAAAATATGTTGTTTATATAGCTTATCTGTGCCAAGCGATGCGCGCTAACAATCTGTGGTTTCTGTCTGTGCACAAAACAACAACACAAACACAGTCTAAATAGCTAAAGAATACTAGCAAAGAGAATATAATCACTACGTTTTAAATACTAGTAAGTAAGTATTACTAGTAGTGGTTTACGCTTACATCCTGATGAAAACTAGTGAAGATTTATCCTAATTAAAACGGAAACAAACAAATAGAAAAATAAAAATAACAAGCAGCGGGTGTGCCTTGATTGAAGCAGACAATGGAATATGGAAGACAAAAAAAACCACCATAAATGTCTATGCGAATGGGACATAAAATGCAGGTTTGTACAGTTAAACATAATTCATAATGATTACACTTTATATTCCACTGGTGTCATGTTTCAGTGGTCCCTGGCTTAATTGATTGTGATAAATTTTGGCACATGGATAGTTCAAAACCTCGGCATTCATATGCAACACACATTGTATACAATACTTTTATCCCTAAAGTCATTCCCAAAGGATTTACTTGTCTGGTATTTCTCGACATATTGTGTGTAACCTAATTAACGCAAACGAAATCGCTAGCAATATTAGTATTTGGGTACGTAATTAAGTATTTGGGGGTAGTGTTTTGTATATCCGGCACGTCAACTTGAGCTCCGCATATAAATATTGTAAATAATAATAAAACCGCTGTTAATTGTCAAAATAATAGCGTTAAATGGACCATTAGTAAAAGTATTGTGACATCAATTGCAGTCAGTGAAAGTTTTCATCGATCAACTGTGGAAAAGTTATAAATGTGTGACTTATAAACCAACTTCTAATATTTGAACCAGTGACAATTATTCGGACATACTGAACTAAGATAGTGTACAAAGTGAAAATAAACCTACATAACCCGCCAGTATAAGCAGATCCAGCGATAAGCCCTACAAATACGACAATATTTATAACAACTACAAAACCGATGAGTAACGTCTACGCACTCCGCGCCATCTGGCGTCAGATTGCAAAACCACTTGATAAATTCAGTGTCGCAAGCTCAAGCTCACTATAGATTAACGCAAGAAATTTTGCTAATCTTTCACCACTAGAGGGCGCAAAAATCAAAAAATCATACCCACCCAAACAAAAACAAAACATTACACAACATGGAGGCCAGATTGGAAGAAATAATGAAAACTTTACAAACCATCCGATTCGACCTGGAATCTAGTATCAAAGCGAATGCAGAGAAGGTGACTGAGAACATCCAGAAAACCTTAGACGAAAAGTTCTGCATTTTGGAAGAAAAATACAACTATTTAAAAGAACGTGTCGACAATCAAGAACATCGTCTATATTTTATAGAAAAACAGGCAAGGCAACGAAACTTAGTCTTTTTTGGAATCCAAGACAATCTGTGGTTGCATCTTAATGTTCACTTTAAAGTGCCGGTAACCGACACTATAATTACATTCAAATTTCGAACATCTTCTTAAAACGAATAAATCCTATTTGGTTGTGTTTATCGACTTAATCGATAGGTAATTTCATTCGATGGAAATATTCTTGTTCTATACATTTTTTTTTAATTTCGAATATAACAATCGATTTGGGGATCGAAATCGACTCAAGTCTAGATTGTCTATGAATTAAAAAAAGTCAGCTATTCGAACTTTCGTAAGAACAGAAAATAACAAGAGAAAAAGAAAATAACGCATAAAATTGCTAAAGCATTTTGCTATTTAATATTTGGTGAAAATGAGTAATGACGACACTGACGACAGTGATACGAGTGTGGAAATGTGTGAGACACCGCCTGAAATACGGGATACCGCAACGACTGTGACCGAAAATTTATTGCCACAAAAGTCGCGAAAACAATACGAAAAAGCATACAAAGATTTCCTGGATTGGAAAATGGCAAAAAACACATCATCAGTATCAGAAAACGTATTATTGGTTTATTTTGAACATTTATCTACCAAATTTAAGCCCGTTTCCTTGTGGACATTCTATTCCATGCTTAGAAGTACTTTAAGCATCAAACATGAAGTGGATATTTCCAAATACCACAATCTAATTGCGTTTCTGAAACGTCAAGCTGAAGGTTATACGGGAAAAAATCCAAAACATTTTTACCTGAAGAAATTGAACATTTCCTAAATAAAGCACCTGCCTGACTAACTGTATCTTATGCAAAATTTGTTTTGTATTACATATAAAACCATAACATCTTCAAAATTGGTCAAATAATGTTCCCGATGAATTTCTTTGGTGTTTCTCTTCATATTCATGTTTTTTGTTTGGACTTACTCATTTTAATGTTATGACTTGTCATTGTTACAGGTTACTTTAATTTTGGGGATAATGGGAGCATGCCGCAGGCAAGAATTTTACAATTTGCTGTACAGTGATGTCAAGGTCTTTGATAGTACTATATTAGTAACTGTACGTAATACCAAAAATAAAACCGACCGCACCTTCACTATAACAGGAAGTTATTCAGAAATATATAAGAAAAATATTTAACTACGGCCAACTCCATGTCCAGCGCCAAATTATTTTCTTCATTACATTGGAGGTAAATGCACTACCCAAAGAGTAGGTTTAAATAAGTTTGGGTCACTTGGCAAAACAATAGCCACATATTTAAACCTTCCCAATCCTGGGTTATACACGGGCCACTGCTTTCGCAGAACATCTGCGACGTTAGTGGTAGATGCAGGAGCAGATATTACAACCCTAAAACGCCATGGGGGTTGGAAGTCAACAACCGTCGCCGAAGGCTATATTGATAATTCAGTTCAGTCAAAGTAAAGTGGACATTTCAACAAAATAATGAACTCGATAAAAAAAAATTAAGTAATAAATATTAACATGCCTAGCAGTTGTGCAAAATTAAATGAAAACTCTGCTACTGTATCTGTGGAGAAAGTGCATTTTTCTCATTGCACCATACAAAGTGTAGTAAATAATAATAATAATTATAAATAAAGTTTGTTTTTTATTATTTGTGTTTTATTTAAGCTTTGGTACTAAAAACAAGTTAACAGTAACACTAACTTAATAAAAATACAGGCCATATCTGAACATATTATAGAAAACTTATAATATGCATGTAGATAAAGTTATGTAGTTATGTGTATGAGTTCCGTCCGCGCAACCATTGAGACCGGACGCGTTTGTTGTTGGTACTTGCTCCGCGTTGAAATATTTTCGAAACTAATTTTTGATTCGTTGGTTTAGTTAATTCGAATTCCTTGTCTTTCTTGTGACATTCTTATGACCGGCTCCTCCCAGTGGGCGTTTTGGAAAGGGATAGTTGGTGTTTGTGCGTGCTGTTGGATTTGAACCCGCGTCACCAGTGTGAGAAGCCAACGCCTCCACCGCTGGACCAGACATCGCTTCCTCAACCGAGGCGGAATAGACGACCAGTCGGAGCGCATAGTGACCTTGGAGTGGTTGGTGAATACGACATCGGCTACGCCAATTTGCTACGAAGTGCTACGAACGCGCTACGAACGTGCTACGCAACGCTCAACGCTGTTCCGACCCCCGCAGTGCTACGCAGTGTAAGTACGCAATGAAAAGGGCCGATAGTGCTGATATGATTTGTCAGGCGTGTAACGGAGAGCTGTCTGTGGGTGAACAATACCTGCAATGCATGGTGGGAACTTGCGGTAAACTGTACCACTATCTGTGTACCAGCAAAACCTTAACGTCGGTCGAGAAAGACTCTTGGGTGTGCCCTGAGTGCTGCATCGCGAGTAAAAAAGTAGGACGTAATTGTGACACCCCTGTTGGCACGCCGGTCACTGTTAAAAATGTTGCAAGCAGGAATAAGAGTGACTCCTCTCACCCTACGCTGCGGTCGACGGATGTTTCGTTGCTGGAGATGACGCGTGAATCTGTTTGCACGCCGGTCGCTGTTAAGAGTGTTGCAACTAGGAATAAGAGTGAATCCTCTCACCCTACGCCGCAGTCGACGGATATTTCTTTGTTGGCGATGACGCGAGAACTGCAGCTAACACGAGATCAAATGGCCATGCTGTCTAAACAGCTGGCGGATGCTGTCTCTACTATTGCTTTATTCCAGGAGGCACTCGCCGACAGTGCTATTAAGTTCGAGGTGGTCAATGAGAGGCTGATCAAACTTGAGTCTGCGTCTGCTGCCCCTTGTAAGTGCGGCGAATCTTGGCCTCCACTGCCAGGTACGGATAACTCTAAGTCCAAAGAGAAGAGCAAGACCCGCGACATGAAGTATTCGGCAACCAGTACAGGTGAACCTGCGGTAGTTGTGAAAGCTGTGCCACCGGCTGAGGAGCTGCCGGCTGCCGTGCGGGCTGAGGCACCGATAAGTGAGATGCGCACAGTAGGGTCTCGTGGTCGTAGTGAAGCACAAACCGGCGATGAGACCTTTGTTGGGGAGGAGCTTGGAGCGGGGGATTTCCAGGAGGTGCGTTACCGAAAGAGACGTTTTACCTCTGTACGAGGCACCGCTGGCCCAGATGTAACGTCACTTAAGGCGGTAGAACACCGCAAATACATCCACCTGTGGAATATGATCTCGGGAGCAGATGATATACGAGCGTATCTACAAACTCTTTGCCCAGATAGCCCATGCACCGTTGAAGAGCTTAAGCCGAAAGGAGAATATAAATCCTATAAAATAGGAGTTTCAATGGAAATGTTTGAAAAGTGTATGTCCGCAACGGTATGGCCGGATAACGCCAGAGTCAAGGAGTGGTTATTTCTTAGACGACAAAACCGCGGGAGTCTCGCAGGCCGTTCCTAAGGTCCAGTTGCGTCCGAAGCAGATAATGAGCTTAGACGTCATATATCAGAATGTCAGAGGTCTTAACACTAAGCTCAATTTCTTCAGGCTCAATCTTCTGTCTCTGACATGTGATGTGATAGCAGTGACCGAGTCATTTCTGACAGAAGCTGTCGATGACACTGAACTTTCATGGGGTCGTTGGTGTGTTTTACGCCGAGATCGTGCCACCGGTTCTCGCGGGGGTGGTGTGCTGCTTGCCGCGCGCCCTAACCTTGAGATGCGGCGGTGTCATGATTTGGAGACTCCCACGGGGGAGGACTTATGGGCCTCAGTCACATTAAATCGGACTACCTGCTACATCTGTGTGGTTTACATCCCCCCCAGTGCTTCTGATGAAGTGTACATGCGCTGGTTTCAAGCTGTGGAACAAGTGTTAGAGACACTAAATGGTGAAGTTCTTATTGTCGGTGATCTTAATTTAAATCCACTCTATACATCTTCTAGTATTATATGTTATTATTCCTATTTCTTAACTGTATGTGATCTGAATGAGATGAATGAGGTCATGAATGCGTATGGAGGAAAATTGGATGTTGTGCTGGCATCTGAGCGTATTCGCGGTATCAGTGTTCAGGAGATTGAGGGAGGGGGACTGGTGCCTAGACGAGATTTATACCACCCGCCACTGGAGATATCGGTTCCCTTAGGCGAAGCCTCGCGTCGGTCCGCCTCTGAGCAAACAGATCCTAGTAACATAGAATCACAACGAGACTGGAATTTTGCTAAAGGCAATTATGAGCTTCTGTATAAACTTATATCTGAGGTAAGCTGGCAAGAAATTCTTCAGATGGATGACGTTGACATTGCGGTAGACAGTTTCTATAAAGTAGTTTATGATACTTTTGACGCCTGTATACCTAAGAAGCGTCGATCAAAACGGGCCACTAGACTTTACCCCGTATGGTTCACCGCTGATCTGATAGCAGATATAGCGTTGAAAGCTAGGCTCCATCGGAGGTGGAAAGCTACCAAGAATAGGGATGTGTACGGTAGGTATGCCAAACTTCGGACGGATGTCAAGCATCGAATATCCTTAGCTTACGATGGTTACATAGATCGAATTCAAAGTCAGGTTAGAAGTGATCCGCGGTCTTTCTGGCAGCATATACACAGTCTTAGGTCGAAAGGCGGATTTGTGTCCGAAGTGATGTTGGCGGGAGAACGGTTAGTCGGGGCAGAAGCTGCGGAGGCGTTCTCGGGTTTCTTCTCTGGTGTATTCTTGCCGGGCGTCCCTCGCCTTGATGTGCACGCTGTAGTAAACAGTAGTATGAGTCATTCCTGCCAACATGTTGATATAAACAATATTTCTATTCAGGATGTTGAAACAGGTATTAAACGGCTTAAACCTAAGAGCTCTGCTGGGCCTGATAACTTGCCTGCGTATATTATTAAAGGTTGCATAGAGCAGTTGAAGGTTCCTGTTCATTTTCTGTTCAATTTGGCACTCTCGTCCGGAAGATACCCGCATCAGTGGAAAGTTACAAGGGTTAGGCCTATACCTAAGAATAGCAAGTCAGTAGATGTCGAGGATCATAGGCCTATAGCTATACTCTCTTCCCTGGCAAAGTTGTTTGAGTCCATACTGCACCGGACGATATCGGCACAGATCAAACCTTTCCTGTGTAACTCGCAGCACGGCTTCAGGCCAGGCCGCTCTGTTAACACTAACCTCTTAACCCTGGTTGATACCATTTCCGAGCATCTTGATAGAGGTGTTCAGGCGGACGTCATTTATTTCGACTTTAAAAAGGCTTTCGATCGCGTAGATAACGATGTTCTCCTAACTAAACTTGACAATATTGGGTTCTCCCTGAAGTTGCTAACTTTTTTTGCGAGTTATCTTCGTGATCGACAGCAGTTTGTTCAGCATGGATACTTCGTTTCGGCTCCGTATCGTACTCGATCTGGTGTCAGTCAGGGTTCGATATTGGGTCCCCTCCTATTTGGAATTATGATTAACGACTTGGAGTCAGTCGTAAAGCATGCAGAATGCCTGCTATATGCTGACGATCTCAAGCTGGTATATGGGGTTGGAGATAAGGCACACTGTGACTATTTACAGGAGGATATTAACTCGGTGGTCCGGTGGAGTGTGGACAATAAACTCCTTTTCAACACGGCCAAGTGCTGTGTGTGCACATTTAGTCGCACTTCTGCACCTTTGCATGCTCAATATGTCCTGGGAGTAGAGCTTATTAACCGGGTCGACTCTGTGAAAGACCTAGGTGTTGTTTTTGACACGCGCCTCACGTTTCACGATCACATCCGAGGGCTCGTGAGTGACTGCTTTCGGAGGTTAGGTTTTGTTATCCGCAATGTCAAAGACTTCCACGATCTTGGGGCCATAACGCTTGTCTTTAACGCTTTGGTGAGAAGTAAATTAGAGGCATCGTCGCTTATTTGGAATCCGCATGAATGCACATATGTTTTACTCCTGGAAAGGATCCAAAAAAAAATCCTCAGATTTATTTACAAGAAAACCTATGGGTATTACCCCTTCCTCTATCCAACCAAATTTTTGCTTGGCTCCCTTGGGTTTAATTCATTGGAGGTAAGGCGTAACAACAACCTGTTACTTACTGCCTGCCGTATATTGCGTGGAGAGTCCGACTGCCCTGAGCTAGTGGGCCAAGTCGTGAGGCTGTTCGTGCCGGATGTGTTCCGGATAACCCTTAGGCCGCGTGTGCGCCCCCTGTTGGCGGTGCCGGCGGCGCGTACGGTGTCGCGCCGGAACTCGCCCTTGCTCCGCGTCCTGGTGCTGCTGAATGCGCTCCTGGCGTCCGTGCCTGAGTGTGACTTGTTTGCACGGCGATGGGCAACACTGTGCCGTGAATGTCTGAGATTTTGTGAGATGATGGATGATAGGCCTTCCAGTATTACCTAATGACAATTGTTTTTTATTTTATTTTGTTTATTTTTTACGGTTCTAAATTGATTTGTTTTTCTTTTAAGCTTTTTGTGGTTTTTTCTTTTTTTTTTGTTTGTATAAGTTTAATGTTTCTCGGTGTATTGGTTCCAACTGTAATGCCGTGTAAATATGTTTGCAATAAATAAATAAATAAATAAAATAAATAAATGTATGCGGCTATACATAATTAGGCATTAAAACACTCGTGTGATCTTATTATGAAACGAGCCGAAAAAACCACACTCGTCCTTTAATGCCTCTTATTATGCACCAGCCACATAAATAACTAGTAAACACGGTTGGCCAGAGCACAAGAAATCAATCCCTCCAAGCATAAGACCCTATTTTTCTTTAAAATGCGACATTCATGTCCCAAATGGGCTACTCTTTAAAAACAACAATATTGTTGTCCCTAACTCGCTCCGGAATAATATTTTAAAACTCATTCATACTGGTCACCAAGGCATAAACAGTTGCATACGTTTAGCTAAACATTCAGTCTATTGGCCATGTATGTCTACCGACATAGAAAAGTACATCAGTCAGTGTCACATTTGCCTAACATTCCGTAATAATAATCAAAAATAACCTATTGTGCAACTTGAATATAAGCCCTTGCCATGGAAGAAGGTGGGCGTTGACATCTTTGAATTCAACTCTGAGAAATATTTACTAGTTGTAGATTATTTTTCAAAATACATAGAACTTCCTCTGCTGAAGTCAGGAACTTCGTCTAATTTCGTAATAACTCACCTTAAATCCATTTTTGCCAGGCATGGAATACCATGTACTATGATGTCTGACAATGGTCCACCATTTAACAACAAAGAATTTCAATCATTCATCACTGAGTGGGAAATTCAACATATCACTTCCAGTCCATATTCAAGTAGATCTAATGGGATGGTTGAAAGAGCCATAGGGACTGTGAAAAACATATTGAAAAAATACTATGCTGACAAGACAGACCCCTACTTAGCTATTTTACACTACAGAAATACAGCTAAAGATAGTAGTTTATGTTCACCAGCACAACATTAATGTCAAGATCGCTTAGATCAAAATTGTCAATCTCAGATGAAACTTTAAAACCCAAAATCTGTGACTACAGGGATAAAGAAAACAAACAGCTTAATAATAAGACAAACTTTTATTACAATATGCACTCAAAAGACATGTCTACTCTTAAAAAAGGAGAAAGTGTATATTTCAAAAAACAACCTCATAGTATATGGACTCCAGGAATTGTTTCAAATGTTGGTCCTGCGCCTAGATATTATAGCGTGCAATCCCAAGGAGGCAAATTCCGCCGCAATCGCCAGCACATCCTTAAACCAAAGTATTCCCCGTTGCCTTCCAAAACATCGTCCCTAGGTAGTCCCTGTTCTATTTCATCGCCCGATCCTCCGATGAGTTCACCTGCACCTGTAAACAAAGAAAATATTAACACAGAAACAAACACGAATACTTACCCATCCAGTTCACCGACATCCAACATAAGTACTCCCGGAAAGTTCTCTTCCTTTGGCCGACGTATTGTTGCACCACGTAGATTTGACGATGAATTTAATTATTAAGGATACCTCATCATCATCATCATTATCAGCCGCAAGACGTCCACTGCTGGACAAAGGCCTTCCCCAAGGTTTTCCACAACGATCGGTCCTCTGCTGCTGTCATCCAGCGGTTTCCCGCGACCTTTATCAGATCGTCAGTCCACCTTGTGGAGTGTCTGCCAACACTTCGTCTTCCGGTTCGCGGTCGCCACTCTAGAACCTTTCCGCTCCAACGGCCATTAGTTGTACGAGCAATGTGCCCCGCCCACTGCCACTTAAGGTTTGCAATCCGGTGAGCTATATCGGTTACTTTAGTTCTCCTGCGAATCTCCTCATTCCTGATTCGATCTCGCAAGGAGACACCCAGCATAGCTTTTTTCATCGCCCTTTGAGTCACCTTGAGCCTTCTTAGGCAACACACACTGATCAAAGACTTTTGTCTTGAGGCACTGTGGTATTTGGGACGAGAAGATAGTGCGTAGCTTACCGAACGCTGCCCATCCGAGTTGGATTCGACGATTGACCTCTTTTTCAAAGTTGGACTTACCTAACTGGATTTTTTGTCCTAGGTATACATAGTCGTCAACAACTTCGAGAGTAGAGTCACCAACTTTGACAGGATACCTACCTTGTTATTATTGTACCTAGCACTTATTGTTGTGTGATAATAGATTTATAACTTAGGATATTGCTTAGGATAAGACAGCTCCGTAGATAAGAAACATCAACGTCACTTGTCAAAGTTGCCATTAATATGAGTTTCGTTTTTGCATTGTATTAAGTCCATATAACGTTTTGTTTCATGTTTCTTAATTCTGTACTCGTTGTATAAAGTGTAATAATAAATACAATATGCTAATGTTAGCTTTAAATTCTGTTTATTTTCGAAGGGAGGTGTTAAGTAACTTGATAGTAGTTTTCGCATGTGTGGCAAATAAAGATGGCAGACGTTGAGACGACGTTGGTAACCGGCATCCGAGTTTTTATTAAAACCTAACAAGCAACTTCAAGCCGAAATAGTTTCAAGGACAAAGTCACTTTCACTTTGCTCTTTTTGCATTCTTGTCGGTAAAGAAGCCAAGCGTTATTCATACATATGTCAATCATCTGTACAAAAATAGCTAAATACCACTTGCGACTCTTGTATGGGATTATGTAAAGAGCTATAAGCATATCTGCAAGGTCTACTCCCCCCATGTTTTTGTTGTACAGTTTTACTATTTGTGGACATTCAACATCTGTTTTCTCTTTAGCCTGTTTACAGTACCTCTTGATCTTAGACACTGGCTCTGCCCCGACGTGACTGCTTATCAAAGTCACAGTCTTATTATCATTCCATCTTACAGCTGCTAGGCGAGTTTTGTTGCAGATAGCTTCCGCATAGCTACCACGAGTTTTCTTTTTCATATTTTTTTCGGTCGGCAAAATATTACCTGCTCCTCTTAACCTATTACTCCTTATTGTTCCACAGCCAAATATGCCATATTCCTCTCTCAAAACATAGAACAACTCGGGGCTGGTGAAAAAAATATCACAGTATACAAATGTTGTTTTCTTTTTATACAAAGCCAGTACCACCTGTGCCCCAAATCCCATGGTAGTTTCCTTTTCAGTGAACTAACGAAAAGTGTCCTCACCTCCATACAGTACGAAATCGTAGATCATGCCAGACGAGCCAGCCCGAGCGTAATTTTTAAATCCCCATTTGGTAGGTTTGTCTTTCATATAATATTGCCGCCTCTTTCCAGCTTTGGTCCCTTTATAGGGGATCATCATTTTGTCCACGCTGAACGTCTGCTCATTTTCATGCTTCAAACAATTGTTTCGGACTTTTTCAATTAGGGGTCTCACTTTAAAATACCTATCGCCATCTTCAAAGGCGTTGTCAACAAAGTGCAAATGTTTACGAATTTGTTGATATCGTTTTAGAGTCAAACAATCAGCTACTTTATCGTATCTTAGACGTTGAGACCAATAATCCAAGTAAGATGGCATTTTTACGATCCCCATTAGTATTTCGATTGCAAGAAAATCGCGAATCTCCTCCTCGGTAACGTTGATCGATTTTCCAGTACTAGTAACTGAGTAAAGGTTTGTCTGTTCCATGATGTCTTTGATAATATCTGGCGAGAAAAACTGGGAAAAATAGTGCAATGGGGGTTTTACATCAGGAATGTCCGTCCAATCTTCGTCATTTTCAATAAATGCTTGATGAAGAAAGATAGCCTTATGCCATTGATAAACAAGAACAAATTTCGGAATTTTTCGAGTTCGTTTAGGTGGAACAACATATCTCGCCTCTTGTGGTCTGGAATTTCTTTTTCTTTTGAGTACGCGTGGAGTTAACGGACTAATGAATTCTGAGAGGTTTATAGATGTCGTAGGTGTAGCTGGGGTGGCAGGTGCAGAGGAATTTACAGGCAAGGACGCAGGAGACTGGAGCGGCATGCAATCAGATGCAGGAGTAGCGGCCAGTGATGGAAGTTCAGTAAGAATCGGGATTTGATTTAAATTCGGTTCTTTATTAGCTTCTGGACAAATTTCTTGAAAAATGGGTGTCAAGCGAACGTTCTCATCTCCATCGGAATCAGAAATGTTAATATTCTCCAGTACCTAGGCCGGCCGTTACGGCCGGGCGACCGGTTACGAGTACTTATTATAAATGGTTTTGTCCTGTTCAGGGACTTATCTATATTGGGAGATCGAAATGTTGTCTTAATGTTTAAGGACGTAGCTAACTCCAGATTTCAATCATTGATGAGTTTACAAAACAGGTCTGACATCAAATACACTGAATTAGATGTCTCAATAGTAGAGAAGATATATGAAAAAGGAGACGACATGATCATAAATGGCGGAAATAACGCGTATGACAGTATAAAGATGATAGAGCCGATTTGTAATCTTAGGATGACGGAATTAGCACAGATGGAGAGGCCAAAAATTCCCTTATTTGAGGAATTCCGTCTTCACATCGAAGAATCTATTGAAGATAGTGGAGGATTAGTGCATCATCTTAGAGAAATATTTACTACAATAACAACAATCACTAATTCAGATCTGGTATTGGTAGTATACGGCTCCTTTCGTCATTGGGGTCATCCGTTCTTGGAATATTTAGAAGGATTGAAGAAGCTAAATCAACAAACCACTCTTAAAAAGAACATAGACAAAAGATATGCAAGTGCACTGGCAAGCGATCTGGCTCTAATAGTTTTAAAAGATCAATTTCATAGATCAAAACAATGGTTTGTAGACAAGACAAGAATACCGACAAATCATCCATTGTTTGAAAATATTGATCAAAATACTTGGCCCACCCCGTATCAGATCAAGGATTTTGGGGACAGATGGCATACCCTTTCATTTATGAAATGTTTTGAAATTCCTGATGTAATAGATCCCAGCTTAATATATTCTGATAAAAGTCACTCTTATACACGATCTGAGATCAAGGAACATCTAAGAATGAGACCAGATATGCCTATTCCATCTCACAAAGTATTGAATACATTTATTAACTCCCCAGCTACAAATTGGAAAGAGTTTCTCAAGAATATAGATGAGGTAGGCTTAGATTTAAATGACTTGGTTATTGGACTAAGAGGAAAAGAAAGGGAAATCAAACGTATGGGAAGATTCTTCTCTCTTATGTCTTGGAAGCTCAGAGATTACTTTGTGATCACAGAATACCTAATTAAAACACATTATGTTCCTCTTTTCTCTAGTTTGACGATGGCAGATGACCTCAATACAGTCATGAAAAAGATGTTGGATACGTCCAACGGTCAAGGTCTAAACAATTACGAGTATATCACCATTGCAAACCACATAGATTACGAGAAGTGGAATAACCACCAGCGGGGGGATGCGAACACACCAGTATTCACCGTTATGGGGGAATTCCTAGGACTTCCGAATCTATTCGCTCGTACTCATGAATTCTTTGAAAAGAGTTTCATTTACTATAATGGAAGAGCAGATCTAATGAGATTGGATGGAGATCTTATAGTAAATAAATATCCTGATCAACTTGTATGCTGGGAAGGACAAGCCGGCGGGATGGAAGGGCTTCGACAAAAGGGCTGGAGTATTGTCAATCTACTTGTTATTAGAAGAGAAAGCAGAAGGGAAAACACAAAAGTCAGTGTACTAGCCCAAGGGGACAATCAGGTTATCTGCACACAGTATAAGATTCAAAAAACCAGAACAGAAGAGGAATTGTCAGAGTGTATAAGGCACATTGTCCTGAACAATCATCTAATAATGGACAACATTGAAAAAGGCACTAAGAAACTTGGACTAATTATCAACCAAGACGAAACAATGAAATCGGCGGACTATTTAAATTACGGAAAGATTCCGATATTCCGGGGTAATTTAAAAGGTTTAGAATCTAAACGTTGGTCCCGTGTCACATGTGTGTCAAACGATCAATTACCGACTTTAAGTAATATCTTATCAACTGTCTCGTCGAATGCATTATCTGTCGGATACTTTTCTGAAAGTCCTGTAGAAGCAATTATTCATTACAACTTTGTAGGGAATTTTGCTCTGGATGTTTTAAATCTTTATAATCCAGCGATTAAAGATGATGTAAAATCTCAACTAGATTCATCACAACTAAAATTATACAAAGATAGCAGATATAATATGCTGATGTTATATTTGGACCCCTCTCTTGGAGGATTATGTGGTATGTCTCTCACTAGATTTTTAATACGAGCCTTCCCAGATCCTGTAACATAGGGTCTTTGTTTTTGGAAGGGAATACATGAACATCTGTCTACTGAATTAAAAAGTTTTCCTCAGCGATTGGACGTCCGGAGCTAATAATCTATTCAAGAAGTGACTTCCCCAAACTGTTAGAAAATCCTCTTGCACTGAATCTAAAGCATGGAGTAAATCCTGTACAAAAAATCAAAGAAGAAATACTCAAAAATTTATAATCAGAACTTGTGATAGGATACCAAATTTAATAGTGAGACATACAATTAAACATACAAGAGATGAAGAACAGAGACTTTATGCATTTTTAGAATCTATAAGACCTGTATTTCCCCGTTTCTTAAGTGAATACAAAGCTGCTACATACTAGACCATTGGAAAGGATAAGGTGGTAATTCTATCGGACTGGAGGAGTGCACTCCAACACCTGGCTCGGTGTGTCTCGGGCGCCCGAGGTATACCGATAGCCTACGATATCCTTAAAATTATACATAATTTGCACTCCTGCCAAGTCCAGATTGTACTGCAATGGATACCATCTCATGTAGGTGTTACTGGTAATGAGCAGGCATAGAGGGTGCCGGAGAAGAGGATTGTGCAGGGGAAAGTAGTTCATGTTCATCATCGGAGGTGTCAGAGCAATCTGAAGTGGCATTTGTTAGCGGAACAAGAGCAAGCAACCTTCCACCACGCGTTTGAATCTGATGCTGTAGGCAACACAAACAAAAAACCCTTGGTACTCTTTCCCAAAAACAAAAAAAAACCTAAATAAAACAAAATAAAAATAAACCCAAAGTTGGCAGTGTATATCGTGACGTACAAAAAACTTTTTAGGTTATTTCTTCACTACTATGTATGCTACACCATACATGCAAACCGAAATGTAAGTTCTAGTGTATTTGGCAGTGTATGACACGTCATACAGGTAAACAAGACCATAATGCTTTGTTATGTCTTTAGCAGTGTATGACAAGTCATACAATTAGTTTTAAGGCAAATGATTGTTAGTAGTTATGTTAGTTAGTGCCATATTTCAATGAAAACTGAAGCGAAATACAGTACAGTGTTATAAATTAAGACATAAAACAGCATGTGTCACACAGAAAAACAAAAGAAAATCATAATATTTACCTTAGAAAGAGCAGCGTTCTTCCGTCGCCACGACATTATGATGACAACTGAGTTGTAATGTTGCCAGCGTTATAATTATTTTTTACCGGTTTTGTGGTTAATGTTGCTTCTATAAAAAATATATTTAAATTAAAAGCGATTTGGTTTTGGTCGCTAGATTTATTTAAATGGCTTGTATGACACACCATACAGTGCCAAATTAAGGGTTAAGTTCTGCTTTGATGTTTGTAGGGGCTTTATTTTTCTTAACAGTGTGTGGTAATTAGCATTATCCATCACTATTATACTGGGCTTGGTCAAGTTTGGTTTAAGTTTTTGAACTAAACATTTTTTTAAATTTTGCGAGTTTATGTCGTTAGCATTTTTGGATTTTGTACTAAAAACCAAAAGTGCATTAGGTACGAACCATTTTCATGCCCAGCATGCAAAATTATGTACCTTTTTCCAGATGAAATATAGTCCACCGCACCACTTGTGATAGACACTGCTATGATTTTTTGGACCTATAGTTTTTATGAGCATAAGTCTCATCAAGGTAAACAATTTGCTTACTTTCGGCTCTTTTAGTGGCAATTGTACGAAGGTACCCTATGCCTCCAAGCAGCAATATCATAACGCTCTATTAGCAATGACCGTTTATTTTTGTTCTTTTTGAATTCATAGCCTTTGGATAACATGATTTGTCTGCGAGTTTCACGACAGCCATGAAAACCAATACTTGTTTGTAAATCTGTCAATAGGCTTCTTGGTGTTTGCATTTCTTTTTAAGTTCATAAGAAATCTCATTCTCATCTTATTATTATTATTTGTTTACTTTAATGGCGTCTACAAATTATGTAATTTTACCAATGTCAAGTATATTATAAGCAATTGTACGATGAATCGTCGTTGTCGTCGGCGTCTTCCAGTTCCAGTCGGCACACCATTGAAGATGGCGGGCATTCTCATCTTTCATTTGCCAGACTCATCATCATCAGCCTGTACTAGATTAAACATATTTTTGAAGAAAGTAAATGTTAAGTAGGAAACTATTATGTAAATTCTAATAAATAAATCAATGACTTTTTGAAATGTGTTTTTAACTACAGGTGTTCACGCCGGCACCGCGTGATGACTACGGCGACGGCGGGGGAGCAGTGCGGGGAGCGGGGCGGGACGCGCCGGCGGCGCGGCGGCCACCGAAACCCGTCAGACAGAGCCATTTTACACTCGCAACGCGTCGACACGTTTTAACATATTTAATATACACGATTTTTTATGTCCAGGACCTGTTTTATTCAAACATCAGCCCACCCTGGACAAGTGGCGACCGTGACAGGACGGTCTGCAAGCAACGTCGGCCGGCGAAGTTCAACGAAATCCACCGTGTGCCTGCACTAACAACAGCGTCGTCGGGCGAGGAGAACAAAGGCGGCAGGCGGAACATTCTAGAAGCCTCTCGGACAGCCATCGCTCCAGAAGGTCATTCCTAAAGGAAGTAAGCCCGTTCCTTGTTAATTAATCTTTCCTTGCACCCCTTTCGATCTGTTGTGAATAGTGTCGTGAGTCAAGAGTAGGATTTAACTTCAATTTATCTGTTACGTAATCAACTTACTACTGCCATTAAGTAGTAAGCAATTGTATTGCAGTAACAGGATAACAGCAATTCATATAGGTACTCGACAAACAAACAGCTAATTACGCTTTGTTTGTACGAGTTTATACCTAAGCATAATTCAATTAATTGCATTTAAATAGCTAAAGTACAGTGTAATTAGAAATTCACTTCCGAAATCTACTTTCAAGCGTAAGAATCAACTGCCCATCATAGGGGCTACATTTAATAGCTATTATTTTGTTAAATTTCAGTATAAATTCCAACTTTGTGATTTAGTAACCTAATCGTTATAATTTTAGGTCTAGCGTGTTTGTGAGTTCTATAATTTAGAAAATTTAGTTATTCGCGTAGCGACCAAAGCGTTATAAGTTTATAATTTACATTGACCCCTTCTTTCGCAAAATTTTGGCCTATCCTTGGCACGAGCTTGCGGGCGCATACCAGTCGCTTAGCTTTAGCCGACCGTCGAACATTCCAGGTGTCGCGCGGCGGCCCGCGCTTGTTGCTACGTGCCGCGTGGCGCGCCTACCTTTGCCCGCCGCGCCGACGCGGTGGCAGCGCGCTCGCTCGCTTAGCTGCCTGCTTCGCCCTTTGGACTTTGGTTCGCTTGCACCTTTCTGCCCATTTCTTTATTTTTGCTCGCTATTTTTGTTTATTCTGCCGTCATGTCGCACGATAAATATCGTGATGCGACATTAATTAATGAACAAGAGGAACTGGCCTTGTTGATTCGCAAACGGGGTACGATTAAAGCGCGGATAACAAAGTTTAAAGAATATCTTTCGGCAACTGAAGGAATTGAAGCAAGCCAATTAACCACAAAAAATATAAATGACCTCAATTTGAGGTTAAAGAAAATTAATGAGGTGTTCGTGGAATTTGAACAAGTTCAAACTCAGATTGAAACTGTAGAATTGGCTAATAAGCTAGATGATCGTTTGCAAGAGCGTTTTGATATAGAAGGTCAGTTCTTCTCGGTCATGTCCAGTGCCCAGGACATAGTGTTGAAACGCGAGGAACACGTCGAAGGTACCGGTCGAAGAGTTTCTGTCGCGAATAGTTCTGACAACCATTTAAGTAGTCACATTAAACTACCGACTATAAAACTACCGAGTTTTGACGGTAACTATTTAAAATGGCTCGAGTTTCGCGATACTTTCGACTCGTTAATCAACGCGAACGATACTATTCCGGACATAAGCAAATTTCATTATCTCCGATCCTCGCTCGAGGGCGGTGCAGTTGTCACAATAAAGTCAATTGAGTTTACGTCCGAAAATTTCCGGGTTGCCTGGGAACTACTTTGCAACCGGTATAATAATAAGAATGTTTTGATTAACAACCACCTTAAATCGTTTTTTAATCTTGAGGCATTGAACAGAGAGTCTCATAGATCTCTCAGGTTCGTTATAGACCATGTTAGCAAAAATTTGAGAGCTTTGAATACGTTAGGGGAGCCTACCGACAAATGGGACACCCTCATTATATATATCGTAGTTCAAAAATTAGATAATGTTACTAATGTTAAATGGGAAGAGTTCAAAGCTAACTTAGACGGATCTCCTATCCTTGAAGATTTTTATCAATTTCTTAGACAAAGAGCTGACATTTTAGAGACCGTACAAGGTAGCTCAAGAACCGTTCCAATCAATAAAAATGATAAGTTTGTTCATAATAGGGAACAAAAACACATAAGAACTTTCTTCACATCTATGACAAATAGGTCTTGTTTAATGTGCCAGCAAAATCATCGTTTATATGAATGTAAACAGTTTTTAGAAATGACACTCGAGGCTAGGGAGGCTGAAGTCTCTAAACGTAACCTTTGCCTTAACTGCCTGCGACCAGGTCATTTAACCGCGAACTGTCGACTTAGCTCTTGCAGGACCTGTTACAAAAAGCATAATAGTTTATTATGTGGAAGTAGCCTCAATAGTAAACAAACAAATCACGAACGTAATTTGACAACAACTGCGCAAACAAGTACTAGTCACGAAAAATCAAATACTAATAACGAGCCTAGTACCTCCTCTGTCACTACTCTTACAGCTTACACGAATGATAGCGAGGTGCTCCTGGGCACCGCCTTAGTTGATGTTGTCAATGAACGCGACAGTAGTACTTACCCGGCACGAGTTCTGCTGGATTGTGGAAGTCAAAGTTCTTTTGTGACTGAAAATCTGAAAAGTAAACTTAATATTAAGACTAATAGCATGGCGTCAAGGTGCATCAGTGGGCTTAATGATTCAAAGTCAACAGCCACAGATTATTGCACTGTCAAGATAAAATCTAGAATTAATGCGTACATCACAAACGTGAATTGTATGATCATATCAAACATAGCTGATAATTTGCCTAGTGTTGAGGTTAATGCAAACGAATTAAATTTACCCAATGATGTTTCACTGGCCGACCCCGAATTTTATAAAAGTGGTAAAATTGATATTCTTATCGGGTCAGATGTGATGTGGAGTATTATTAAAGGCGGTTGTCAAATACCATTAGGCGAAAATAAACCTACGTTAATTTATTCCAAGTTGGGTTGGCTGGTGTCAGGGCCCATGAGCCTAGCCACGTCTGTAAAACCCAAGGGCACACAATATTGTCATTTTAGCCAAGAAATTAAAGACGCACTTTCGAAATTTTGGGACTTAGAAACATTTACCATTCCAAATAAAGCATTCTCGAAAGATGAACAAATTTGTGAAGATTCGTTTAATGATAATACCGTTCGTTTACCATCCGGGAGATTTCAAGTTAAAATGCCATTGCGAGAGTCACCGAGCGTTCTCGGAAATTCGTTTGCGTTAGCCAAGCGATGTTTTTTAAGTTTAGAAAGGCGTTTTCAAAAACAGCCATTATTAAAGGAAATGTATACTGACTTTATTAACGAGTACGCGACCCTTCACCACTTGACCGATATAGGTAATCCAGTCGATGGTAATTATTTACCACACCACGCCGTGCTGCGAGAGAAGAGCGAAACCACAAAGCTGAGAGTCGTCTTTAACGCGTCGATCAGTACAGCGTCGGGAAAATCGTTAAATGATATTCAATATGTAGGGCCAGTGGTCCAGAATGATTTGTTATCTATATTGTTGAGGTTCCGCCAGCATAAATACGTATTAACCGGAGACATTGAAAAAATGGTTCGCCAGGTGTCGTTAGATGAATCTCAACGTAAATTGCAGTTAATTTTATGGAGAGATATTGAAACTCAGCCATTACGAGCATTGCAACTTAATACGGTTACTTACGGGACCGCCTCTGCTCCTTATCTGACCACTAGATGTCTAGTTCAATTGTCGCGTGAGTGTGAAGATAAACGAGTTGCAAATCTTATAGAAAATGATTTTTATTGTGATGACCTCATAACCGGTTGTGATAATAAAGCCGAACTGACATACTTACGTGACGCGGTGGTCGATAAGTTGGCGGAGGCATGCCTCCCTCTTAGAAAGTTTAGAACGAATGTACCGTGCATATTCGCGGATGACTCCGGTTCAACTACGAACAGTAAAAAGGATTTGTCAGAGTCAAATGATCAATACTCAAACCTACAAAATGAATCAACAGTTTTGGGGTTGAACTGGTGTCCTTCGCGAGATGAACTCTTTTTCTCAGTCGATTTTCAGATCGATCCAGTCTTTACAAAGCGTAATATCCTCGCTACAACGTGCAAGGTCTTCGACCCATTGGGATTACTAAGCGCTTGCACGATTGTACCTAAAATGTTATTGCAAAAGCTATGGCAGTGTAAACTGGACTGGGACGACCCGGTGCCTGCCGACGTGTGCAAGGAGTGGAATAAATTCCTTGTAAATATAAAACAAATTGAGAAAATAAAAGTCCCACGCCTTGTTCTACACACGGCTTCAGGACCTCCGGCGTCAGTGCAGTTGCATTGTTTTGTAGATGCATCCCAAAATGCATTCGCTACATGCATCTATATACGTTGCACTGATAATAATGAAAATGTTTCAGTGACGTTGCTATGTGCTAAGGCTAGGGTTGCCCCTTTAAAGCCGAGCACTATTCCACGGCTCGAGCTGGCAGCGGCTTTACTTGGAGCACAGCTAAGTGCAAAGGTTTGTCAGTCACTGAGATGTAAATTTGAGAAAAAACAATTTTGGAGTGATTCCACAATAGTACTTGCATGGATAAAATCCACCAACCCTAGTAATCTAAAACAATTTGTCTATAACAGAATTAATGAAATACATGAAATGACTGATAAATCTTCTTGGCGTCATGTCCCAACGGAAATTAACCCAGCGGACTTAGCTTCACGAGGCGCCAGCCCTAGTCAATTGCAGGATTCACGCATGTGGTTTGATGGTCCGGCATTCCTAAAACATAACGAATCAGAGTGGCCAAGCACCCCAAATAATCAAAATATTCAGTTGCCGGAACTCAAGGTACATGCCTGTTTCATGTCTAGAGAATCGACATTCGATTTTAATAGATTTTCCAAGTTGCAAAGAATGGTCCGAGTTGTAGCATACATATTAAGATTTGCATATAACTGTAAACAAGAGAAAGATAAAAGGCTAAAGGGCAGTTTATCTAGTGACGAAATAGATCAGTCAACTAAAACCCTTATCAAAACCTGTCAGCGCGACTCATTTCCTAACGAAGTACATTGTCTAAAAAATAAAAACCCTTTGAATCGAAAGTCTAATCTTTTGTCTTTGGACCCATATTTAGATGTTGAGGATTTGATTCGGGTTGGCGGGAGAATACAAAACTCGTTGTGTGATCATTCTAAGAAACATCCCATATTGTTATGTGTAAAGCACAATTTCACAAAACTGTTATTCGAAAGAGAACATGTGCGTAATTTACATTGTGGTCCACTATTATTATTAAGTATAATTAGAGATCAATACTGGCCTATTGGCGGGCGAAGTCTGGCTCGTAGTACATTTAGAAAATGCATTAGATGTGTGCGTATTCAAGGCAACTCAATTCAACCTAAGATGGGCTACTTGCCCCCTCCCCGGGTCACGTTTAATCACCCTTTCTTAGTGACCGGCGTTGATTTTGCTGGTCCATTCTCTATTGCTGACCGTAAAGGCAGAGGGTGCAAGTTGACCAAATGTTGGCTCAGTCTTTTTATATGCCTCAGTACAAAGGCAGTCACGTTGGAAGTCGTTAGTAGTTTAAGTACTGATGCCTTTTTAATGTGTTTGCGTAGATTCATCTCGCGTCGTGGTAAGCCTCATGATATTTATTGTGACAACGGTACGAATTTTGTCGGAGCAAATAATGAACTGGGCCGAATGTTGCGAGCGAGCCAGGGTTCAATTAGCGAGGCTGCCCACGATGAGGGCATTAAGTTTAGTTTCATCCCTGCCTACTCGCCCCATTTTGGTGGCCTCTGGGAGGCAGGAGTGAAATCGGCAAAGTCATTATTAAAGCGCGTTGTCGGAAATACAAATCTGACGTTCGAGGAGTTAGCGACACTGTTCGCACAGATCGAAGCGATCCTTAATTCCCGTCCGTTAACTCCCCTTACGTCAGACCCAACTGATATGTCTCCTCTGACTCCAGGGCACTTCCTGATAGGGCGGCCACTGACCGCTTTACCAGAGCCACCTATTCTGACCAATTGTCCAAACAGATATCAAAGAGTGGAACAAATCAAACAGCACTTTTGGGGCCGATTCCATAACGAATATTTATGCGAACTTCAACAACGGTCAAAGTGGCAAACAAAGAAAAGCGAGCTTCAGAGAGGCGATTTAGTCGTTATCAAGGATGACCACCTACCACCGATGCAGTGGCGCCTGGGGCGCGTTCATCACATGTATCCGGGCCCAGACGGCATAACACGAGTGGCCGACTTCGCAACGGCTAGAGGAATCGTGAAGCGGGCTGTTAATCGAGTCTGCCTGCTGCCTGTCGTCAACCACCAGGATGTTGAAACCCACGGCTTCCAAGGCGGGGACCCTGTTCACGCCGGCACCGCGTGATGACTACGGCGACGGCGGGGGAGCAGTGCGGGGAGCGGGGCGGGACGCGCCGGCGGCGCGGCGGCCACCGAAACCCGTCAGACAGAGCCATTTTACACTCGCAACGCGTCGACACGTTTTAACATATTTAATATACACGATTTTTTATGTCCAGGACCTGTTTTATTCAAACATCAGCCCACCCTGGACAACAGGTTAATATTTCTAAAGATGTGGTGTGTTCCTCAAATAAGAAATTAAGTTTGCAAACAACTATTATACAAATTGATTGTCATAAATACAAAAATAATCAAATATCAAATCCTTTTTTTCCTATTATAACTAGTGATACCACATGTATTTTTTTTTAATTTGCCGCATTTTCTCAAGTCACGCTTTTATTTGCCAGACTCTATAAGCTCCATCGTTTCAACCAAAAAACACGGGAAGCGTAAAATGAATGATTTTCTTTTTAAAAACCTAAGGTGCGTTCCATTTTTAAATTTAGAGTATCTCAAATCGTTCTCTTTTTTAAATTCAGCTAATGTCTTACGACGTTCTATTTTTAAATTAATTAGCTTTTTAAAAACATAAAGTACGTTCCATTTTCTAAATTCGAGCACCTCAAAGTTTTCGAGTGACCTACGTAATCAGTTAGTTTCAACTTTCTTTTCAATTCGGACGATATTGATAATTAAGCTTCTTTCTCAAATTGCTGCATACCAATTCGAAGAATACGCAGATATCGTTTAAAGTTACGGACTCTGCGATGGAGACGCCGCTGCAGCTAGAAGAGAATACCAACATCGTTACCCTAACCGCCGTTTACCTCACGTAAGTGTGTTTGGTTCATCGTACCGTCTTATTCGGGAAAGAGGATCAGTTCAACGCCGCCAAGCTGATGCTGGAAGACCTCGAAATGATCCTGCTGAAGAAGAAGAAATCCTTCAGTGTTTCTAAGCAGACGGCACTACTTCGACGAGAAATGTGGCTAACCAGCTCAGTATGTCGCACTGGAAGGTGTGGTTTACACTGCACTCAGCTCGGCAGTACCCGTATCAGTACACGCTATTGAAGAGGGAGACCCAGCAAGAAGGATAGATTTTTGCAGATTCTTAATTAATGCAGATATCGAAGATCCCGACTACCTGAAGAGAATTTTGTGGACAGATGAATCCAATTTCGACCGTAACGGGATAACAAACTAGAACAACCTGCAATTTTGGGCTCCCAAAGGTCAAAAGCCAAAAAAATCAAGAGAAGGAGCTCACCAGCAAAGATTTTCTTTGAACGTGTGGATGGGAATCGTGCACGACAATTGGGAGAGGAACTAAAAACTGCGTAGATGGCGACACAAGCGACCCTGCTCTATTGCGTTTGTTAGCTCTTGCTGTCAGAAGTAATGTCGGAAATTCTCGATATTTACAATGAAAATGTATTCATTTATGACTGTGGTGCAGTTAAAAAATGAATTGCGACAGAGAAATGCCGATCAGGGATATTTTGAAAAATTTAATGCCCTGAATAAAGGCAAAGATATGTAGTATATGTACGAGTCTCGTTAACTGTTAACCGCTCGATATGCTTCGGTCGGAGCTAATACTTACTTTCAGGGGCAGTGTAAAGCCCAAATGAAGAAAGTTACTTACTTAGTGAATGTAAAACTGTCGAAAGAAGGTAATATCGAACAGGCGAACTGCGAGTGTGCTGCCGGCAGTGGTATTGAAGCTCATTGCAAGCATGTGTCTGTTCTATTATGTGCAGTGGAAGATATGTACAGAACTAAAACCATTATTGTACATCAAGTGACAACACAAAAGCTCATGACATTTAAAAGACCTCATAAGGTATTTTATAGGTCACCTATTCAGGCACAAAATTTACCAATGAGCAGGCCAAGAAAACAAGCTGTAAATTTTAATCCACTCAAGAAAGAGGATATCATGGAGAATTATGAAGATTATGTCCACAATTTGGCCATTAACTTTGGGAGATCAATAATGCCCATTCTCCAAACAATTAAACCAGCTACTCCTTATGCTGTCGAGTGGGATCATAGCTACTACACCAACCAAAATGAAAAAGAGTTGTTGCTAGAAAAGTTACTTTAAAAATGTGACACCAGAGCAAATTGCAAATACGGAAAAAGCTACTAAGCTGCAGCACAAGTCACAAAAATGGCACGACCTTCGTTGTTGCAGACTAACTTCAAGCAAATTTCATGTAGCTTGCCATGCTACAACAGGCAAGCATAATTTGATTGAAAGAATAATGAATCCAAGGGCTATTCACACCAGAGCTATCACTCATGGTAAAATCCATGAAAGCACCGCTATAGCTAAATATGAGGAATACTTTGGATCGAAAGTAGAGAAAACTGGACTGCACATATCGGAACAGTTTCCGTTTCTGGCAGCTTCACCAGATGGTCTCTTGGGCAATGAGACGGTCATTGAAGTTAAATGTCCCTATGCTGCAAGGTATATACCTGTACTTGCTGTCACAGTTCCATACCTTGAAGATATTGATGGTATACTTCATTTGAAAATAAAACATCCATATTTTTACCAAATACAGGGACAGCTATATTGCTCAAACAGAAAGTATTGTAATTTGATAATATATACTTTTAAAGAAATACAAGTCATTTTTTTGAAGCGAGACGGTTGCTTCATTATTGAAATGGTTTCAAAGTTAGTTAATTTTTTTGTAAACCATTTAAAACAAGAGATCATAAATAAATATTATTACAGAAATTATGATTAAATAAAACCATAAAATAATAATTTTGTTTTATTTATTTTCGCTCATTCCCTTAAACCATAATTGCAAAATATCAAATTACTAAACTAAACTTAACACAATCATTTCATTATGCTCTCTCTAAAATTACAACACATAGTACAAATATAAAAGATTTTACCCGCAATTGGAATGTAACTGTGATCCATATCACTTTTTAAAATCTTGTATGTTTTAGTGAGGCCAATTAAGCGTTCAATGTTCAATGTTCTTTTACTAGCTAGATTCCTATCTTTTAAAACTGTTAAACCTGGTAACTGTGCTTTACCCTTTAAAAATGTAGGTATATTAACAGCAACATTTTTGTGTGCAAACATGTCCTGAATATTAAATCCGCGATCTGCTAAGATGCAGTCACCACTTTCACATTTACTAATTAAATTGCTTCTCTCCACTGTTTGCCTATCACTCACAGACCCAGCATATGCAGGAGAACAGTATGATAACAATCCCCCTGGTGTACCTCCAACAAGAACTTTAAGAGTATTTGCATGCTTGTAGCTACTCCATGACGCTTGTTGAGCAGTCGGATTTTTAGGTTTCTGGACATGAAATTCGGTCCCATCTAAAATCACCCTTATATTTGTGTTATAATTTTTAAAGTGTTCAGGCATATAATACTGTACTAAGTCTTTACTTGGCCATGTGTTGAGTTTTGTGTGATACATTTTATGTATCAACTATGGAGTTGATACATAAAATTTATCCAGGTAATAAGTATATTTGACACCGTAGTAGTACTTACATTAAAAAATCTGCTTAATTCAAAAATACATTTATTTTGTCTTAATTTCATCATTGTTAAAAAGAACTGATCTTCAGTGCCGAGCAAAATAACAGAACTACCATAATACTGTATTTTATGGGCCATAGGACTCAAAGTGGAGTATACAAAAAAGAACTTCTTGTAAGACTCAAAGCCGGTATAAAATTTAATCGCTTTATCATCATTTTTGAATCTATGTATTGTTCCAAACACGTGTTCCATGTCAATTTGCGTCTCTTTAGATGAGAATTTAGGATTATTTAAAATGGGCACTGTAAAATCATTTATATCCGCACTGATTTCTAATTCACTGGCAACGTCCATAAAGTTTGGCACTTTACTTCCTCGATTTATTGATGGGTTGTGGCTTGTTGTTGGAGTTACAGGAGCAAAATAACAGAACTACCATAATACTGTATTTTATGGGCCATAGGACTCAAAGTGGAGTATACAAAAAAGAACTTCTTGTAAGACTCAAAGCCGGTATAAAATTTAATCGCTTTATCATCATTTTTGTATCTATGTATTGTTCCAAACACGTGTTCCATGTCAATTTGCGTCTCTTTAGATGAGAATTTAGGATTATTTAAAATGGGCACTGTAAAATCATTTATATCCGCACTGATTTCTATTTCACTGGCAACGTCCATGAAGTTTGGCACTTTACTTCCTTAATTTATTGATGGGTTGTGGCTTGTTGTTGGAGTTACAGTTTCTTCTACGTCCATGAAGTGTGGCATAATTCTTTCTTCATTTATTGATGGTTGGCGGCTTGTTGATGGAGTTACAGTTTCTTCAAACTGTAAATTTTTCTAAGACCTCGTCTCAAGTCGCTGCTGACGGGCTATTGCACTTGGTGTATCTAATTTTGAAACGCTGAATGAAAATATTGAAGGTACGGCAGTTTTCCTTAGGAATCTCGCTTTCGGCTCGTAATCTGAAAGAAAGTTACCATTGCTTTAAAGTTTTGATGCTTGGCTTTAAATTACGAAAATCGAAAATAAATTAAGAATGAATTATTTTGCTTTAAAGTTCTTGATTCTTAACGCTTTCTCCCAAGCTTTTCTACGCTTTCGGTCTTTAGGGAAAGCGTGAACGCCTTTATTTTTGCAGTTTAGAGCACTACACAGGGTCATTTCACATAAAAAAAAAACTTTATAATTGTAATCTCACGATGTTATTAACATGTAAATTAATTTATTAACATTAAAATGTATGGGATTTGACAGATGACAAGTTGAGATTAAGCATTGTCTATTGTGCGACACCTGGCGGGATAAAACGGCAGTTTTTCTCCTCATTTGATCGGACCTTTCTTTCTGCCAGCACGATTGACCGGCATCGCATATCGTCGCTGCGCCTAAAAAAGTCGCTATGTGATTGTCTCATTTTTGGGTTTTGATGCCAATTTGAACCTTATTTCAATATAGGTATGCTCTAAAATACCGTAGCGCTAGCTTAAATATTTCTGGGAGTGACAAAATTAGCTATGTGATGTTCATATATTAAATGCTCTTTTAATAATAGCTTAGTGACAAAAATCACTTAACTAAATTTTTTAACCACAATAACAATGCAGATATGGCGCCCGCCTATGTGTTTTGAGCACAAAGCGGTATTTTTGTACAAGTTTGATCCTGTCGATTGCGCCCGAGATGTGTTTCGCAGCACATAGCGATATTTTTGTACAAGCTGTGACCAGTCTTCATTTGCAAAACTCCTATGAATTGACACAACTACTTTCTTCGATCATTGCTGTTTTGCGGTTCATTAGGGAAGGTCGAGATATTTTGTTGATGAATAGTTAAAAAAATGTGCAATTTGTGAATAAAAAGTGTAAAAGTCGGTAAGTACGTTAACGATTCAATTTTAAATAATTTTGAATACCTAGTTTACGTACAAATTGACGAATTATTTTTTAATAATTACTGAATAGTGTAGGTACGTTTTGTTACTCTTATTGTTTTTGATATTAAAAATTAATTCGTCAATTAGTACGGTAACATTTAAAAAGTGCGCGTAACATAATATTGTTAATATTATTATCATTATGGGTGTGTGTGTATTGTCAATTGAATTTGTGTTTTTGGGTGTTGCTTTTTTTTTATTTACTAATAGACGCGTTTTTATGCACTTTAAAATAAATACCTAAGATGTATTACTATGCTATCTTACTAACTACTTACTTGTTTCCCTGGCCACGCTTGCATGGCGTAATACGCACCTTAGGTAAAATAATTATGAAATGCCCCTCTTGCATGAAGTTGTTAATCGTTCGAATATACTTATAATTGGTTGTAAGCATTCAAAATTTGTTATAATTAGTTTATTAAACTAAACAATAGAATTATTCAGTTCTGGTTTTTTTGTATGAATTTAATCAATTATTGTTGTTGGCAACATTTGTAAACGTTATTTCAGTCACTTCCGGTAACAATTATATTTATTAGTACTTAAACGACTTTTGAACGGTTACTATTGGTTGGTTTTTAACCAATAACGGGCGACCGCACTGGCGGCGCCAAGGATTGTTAAAAACGGATTATTAACTAACAGATATTGAAACTGTGAACACTAGCTTATGGTTAAAGTTTTGGAAGGTTAAAGTGGAAGGTTATATTGGCTAAATAAAGTGTAAAAGTGTTGAAGGTTGTGTTATTGTGTTCTTCGTTCTCCCTAAAACCTGGTCTGTTATACGGAAGATTTAACAAATTTCAGAAGCAGGGATCAACAAACGCCCACAAGGTTTGGATACATTGTTTATAAATTATGCATATTGTGTTGTAAAACCCCCTTAAAAGTTTCATGTGCAATCGTATTATTAAACTATGATCGGTCTATTTAACTTAATGCCACTGTGGTATTCTTTTGTTTTTGGCTAATTGGCATAAATGAACGACCTGGGTTCGATTCCCTTTACGACCGGTGTGAACTACCCTGACTTGAAAAGGGCCGTTGTTGCATTTTAATCACTTTAATTAAAATTTCTTGCTATTTGGGGACACGGCTGTGCTTCCGCCAAGATCAAGCGGGCGAGTACACTGCCGAACCATCCTTCACAGGAAACAGTTCGCGCACTCTTTGACCATGTAGCTTTGTACCACGCAAGGAGGTAAATTTTATATTATATATCTACGCTGACTTAAGACACTGTGACTTGTTTTAAGACAGTGTGACAAGTTTTACAGATCTATTTTATACAGGTCTGATATTTGATTGTTCAATTGGCAACATGTGACGTGGACGTAGGTGGTGGTTATGATTTTTGTTTTATTAGTTATTAAACTTTTTTTATGGTTATAAATTGAAAATTATTTTATTTTTAATGGCTGTGTCACAACAATATAGTGGGTGGATATATGTGAAGGGTCTGGGAGGGGTTTGTATGTAGAGTCGATATATATTGTAGAGTTGATATATATTGTAGAGTCGATATATTGTAGAGTCGATATATATTGTAGAGTCGATATATATTGTAGAGTCGATATATATTATAGAGTCTATATATATTGTAAAGTCGATATATATTGTAGAGTCGATATATTATAGTCATGTAGAGTCGATGTAAGAAATTGCTTGAATAAGTAATCGGCGTTGCTATTTCACATTTCCAGTTTATTATGGATGAAGTACGACGATCAAGATCTCGGCGTAGGCGGCCAGGGACTCCAGATGAAACGCATCCCAGTGGTAGCGGTAGAGGCGGAGCGCGTACAAGATGCAGAGGAAGCAGGCAACGGCAGCTGCGGACGCCGGAACGAGCGCGGTACAACGGCAGAGGCATTATCAGTACCGGGACATCTAGTAGGAGACGCAGTCAAGGTAGACAGACACCTTTATTAGCTGAGCATAATGATGAATTGCGAGATTTACAAAATCGAAGTCGTAGTAGATTCCGACATAGAGAATCACGTGTTAGGGCATCGAGATCGCGAAATGACTCAATGCATCGTTATACCGTGGCACGTCTTAGTCGAATTCCACGTAGTCGTGAACGATCAGATAGTCTGACGCCACGGGACCGCTACAGAGACCGTCGCCGTAGCTATCGGTCAAGAAGTAGAGTTAGGGAGCACTCAAATTATGAACGTAATAGAATGGATAGGGACTTAATGTCAAAATTCGCGGACATGATCGAAAGTATGACTAACAGTAATAATATCAGGAAAGAGACTTTTTCGAATACCAACGTAATTCCTGAGTTCGATCCCTCTTTAAAGAATCAAACAGTTGATAAATGGATTTTGAAGGTAAATGAATGTGCGACTTTATATGAGTGGACGGAGAGACAAACTATACATTATGCTCTACCAAAACTCGTTGGTATTGCGAAAAAATGGTATGAGGGTTTACCATCTCTTTTATTGAGTTGGACCGAGTGGCAATGTAAGCTGAGGAGTGCCTTTCCGGCAAATGAAAATTATGGACAAATGATGTTAGATATGCTTGATAGGAGGGTAAAATTCGGTGAATCGTTAGAGACTTATTTCTACGAGAAAGTTAATTTGATTAACCGATTAGAGGTAGTTACTGGCAGGCGAGCAGTAGAATGTATTTTACATGGCATAGACGATAGGTCAGTGCGGTTGGGTGCGGAAGCTGCGCAATTTGATGATTGTGATAAACTGTTGGCATATTTACGAAAAGCAAGCGTTCGTAAACCAGAACCATCTAGCACTAAGAAGGCTCAATTAACAAATAAAACACCGTTTACAACCCTATGTGAATAAATCTCAAATCAGGTGTTACAACTGTAAGGAGGAAGGTCATCCTGTTTCAAAATGTCCTAAGCCAATAAAGAAGTGTAATAAATGTTCAGCGGTTGGTCATATAGATTCCGAATGTTTTCGCCAAGTAAATTCTACTAACAAAACAGTAATGACCATAGAAAAACCTTTTGATAAAAGTAACTCTGATAAATATGTTCAAAATATACTCATTAATGGTTTTTCAACTGACGCATTCATTGATATGGGTAGTGAATTGACTTTGATACGCGAGAGTGCAGCTAAGGACATTTTCAAACAATGGGATGTCACTGATACATATCCGATGTTAGGATTTGGTGGGGCAATAGTAGAATCTATTGGGTGATGTGTGGCAGAGATAAACATCCAAAATGTTAAGTCTAAAGTTATATGTGTGGTTGTTCCTGATGTGTTTCTAAAGTACCCAGTTCTCATTGGACAAACATTCACTGAACAACCTCACGTGAAAATTATAAAAACGAGTAAAGAATTATTGTTCGAAAATGCAAATGCAAGTAATGACAAGGAAAAGGAACGAATAGATTTAAAACTTTGTAAGGACCTTACCTTACAGGAGACTGAACTCATTGACGTGTACTGCGATACGGGCTATACCGGTTCTATTTATGTAAGTGGGGGTTATAGGGGACAAATTGGGAAGGAATATTTTTTAGGTGTTTACCAGCTTGTTCAGGGCAAAGGTGTTATTTTCGTAAACCCTATATCAAAATCAGTAGGTTTTAAAAGGGATAAACTAATTGTTCGAGCTGAAGTTTTACTTGAGTCTTTCGGTATTCATAAAATCAGTAAATTCGAAACTAAAATTAAACAGTATGAATCATTTATCTTGGATGAGTTGAACGTTGGTAACATTCCCCAAAAGGATAAACTTAGACTTCTTGATTTAGTTAACTCATATCGGGATTGTTTCGCGACTTGCTTACAAGAGTTAGGGTGTACCAACATAGAAAAGATGAGTATAGATTTGAAGGATAATGAGCCCGTAGTGTATAGACCATATCGCATGTCCGTAAGTGAGAGGCAGGAAGTTCAAGGAATGGTTGACGAACTGATTGACACTGGGATTGTTCGTGAATCAAATTCACCATATGCGAGCCCAATAATTTTAGTTAGGAAAAAGACTGGGGACAAGAGGTTTTGCATTGACTATAGGCAGCTTAATAAGAAAACTGTTAAACAGCATTATCCATTGCCCTGTATGGAAGACCAGATGAATAGGTTAGCAGATAATAGTTATTACTCAGCATTAGATCTCGCTAGTGGTTACTACCAAATAGAGTTGTCTGAAGAATCAAAACCTAAAACCGCATTTGTTACACCAGACGGCCAATGGGAATTTAATAGGATGCCGTTTGGTCTAGCAAATGCGCCAGCGGTATTTCAACGCACGACTTTAGCAGTTGTTTCTTCTTTGGCGAAATTTAGAACGTATTTACTGGGAATGCCATTTACAATTGTAACGGATTGCAACTCGCTGCGGGCAACATTCACAAAAAGGGACATGTTACCTAGGGTTGCCCGTTGGTGGAGTCTAATTCAAGAATTTGATTGTGACGTAAAATACAAGTCTGGAAAGGGTATGACTCATGTCGATGCGTTAAGCAGAAACCCGGTAACAGCTGAAATCGATCATTTGGACTTTCCTACAGTATTTAAAATAGATGATGCTTGGCTTAAAACGGTTCAATCTGACGACAGCGAGGTTAATAGGATAAGAGACATATTATCGGATTCCAACTACAATAATGTTGTTGAAGTTAAGAACAACTATTGTTTAAAAAATAATAATGTTTTTAAAATTACCCCTAGTGGACCCAAATGGTTAGTACCCAGAGGAGTGAGATGGCAAATTTTACGCACGTGTCACGACGATATAGGTCACTTCTCTATTGAAAAAACTTTGGAAAAAGTTAGTGAAAATTATTGGTTCCCTAAAATGCGAAAATTTATTAAAAAATATGTGGGAGCCTGTTTGGAGTGTGCTCTTAGTAAAGCCCCTTCGGGTAAGAAATCTGGATTTTTACATCCTATTCCAAAGATACCAACGCCGTTTCACACTCTGCATGCTGATCATTTGGGCCCCTTTAATCCGAGCAAATCTAAGCATCGGTATCTCTTGGTCATTATCGAAGCCTTTACAAAGTTCATTGTTTTGAAACCAGTAAGAAGTACCAAAGCAACTGTAACAATCAGAATCTTTAGGGAATATTTTGGCACATTTGGTTTGCCTACCAGGCTTATTACTGATAGGTATTCCTCTTTTACTGGAAAGAAGTTTAAATCCTTTTTAAAAGAGTTAGGTGTACATCACATAATGAATGCCGTTGCCACCCCACGTGCAAATGGGCAAGTGGAGCGGTACAACCGCACTATCCTGGACGCATTAACTGCCATGAATCACGGTCGAAGTGAAGAATTATGGGATGAGAAAGTGATAGACGTACAATGGGGACTTAACAATACAGTTAACAAGGGGACGGGGAAAACTCCGGCAGAAGTATTATTTGGCCTCAAATTGAAAGGTATGACAGAAGGTAAAATAGTAACAGTTTTGCATGATGATGATTTAATAGCGGAACGAGAGGTTGATTTTGAGGGAATTAGATCAGATGTTGAGAGACATATAATAGAGTCACAGGCAAAGCAAAAAGAAAGATTTGATAAAGGTAGATGTAAACCGCGTTGTTTTTCTGTAGGAGATCTGGTCAGAGTAGAAAGGAATACCTTATGTCCGGGCAAAAGTAAAAAACTAAAATCTAAGTGTTATGGTCCTTATAGAGTGGTCGAAATTTTACCAAACGATAGATATATGGTGGAGGATACGCCATTAACTAAAAAAAAGGGAAAGGCATGTTACAAAGGCGTGCATCCGGTAGATAGAGTACACCCGTGGTTGACTTTCAAGGGGGTAGAGGATAGTGATTCAAGTGATGATGAAATAGAGGCAGGTTATAATTCGGAATTTGGCATACGGATTTAAATAAAAGTGCTTGTGTTTAAATTTGATGATTTATTTAGGTTATCATTATCACAGTTAGAAGGATCGCAGGGTTTCAATTAGTAAAATATTGATAGTGGAAGGATAACTTGTAAAATATTTCGGAAAATTATGCAGGTTAATTGATAAAATTAGAAGGATATTGGAAGGATATAAGAATTATAATCAAATGGAAGGATTTTCTACTTGGAAGTATTTTCCAAATGGAAGGATTTACATAATTAGTTAAGTATTTGTTAAAATAACAAGTATATCTATTTATCACTTAGAACTAAACATATTTTCTTTTCGATTTGAATCAGTTCTATTATGTTAAATTATTTATGTCAAAATTCTGGGAAATAAATAGAGATATTTGTACTTAAATAATATTATGTGTTATATTTTATGATAAGTACAATGTATTTCAAAGGTATTTATGTTTACAACTAAATCGGTTATTAAATAATGATGTTTGTATATTACAGTTTCATTGTGGTCATAAGTCTTTATTAAACTTATATAAAAGCAGATACAATTAGATTGTTCAAAGCGTGTATAATTTACATTTAAGAGAGTTTTTCGATATTGTTATTTAGAATTGCTTTTATGATTGCGATTTTTGTGTGTAATTTGGTTGGGATAAAAACATAGACCGTTCTTACAAATTCTGTTTATAAATAAATCACGAGGACGTGACATATAGTCAGGATGGACGAATTTGTTAGCATTCAAAATTTGTTATAATTAGTTTATTAAACTAAACAATAGAATTATTCAGTTCTGGTTTTTTTGTATGAATTTAATCAATTATTGTTGTTGGCAACATTTGTAAACGTTATTTCAGTCACTTCCGGTAACAATTATATTTATTAGTACTTAAACGACTTTTGAACGGTTACTATTGGTTGGTTTTTAACCAATAACGGGCGACCGCACTGGCGGCGCCAAGGATTGTTAAAAACGGATTATTAACTAACAGATATTGAAACTGTGAACACTAGCTTATGGTTAAAGTTTTGGAAGGTTAAAGTGGAAGGTTATATTGGCTAAATAAAGTGTAAAAGTGTTGAAGGTTGTGTTATTGTGTTCTTCGTTCTCCCTAAAACCTGGTCTGTTATACGGAAGATTTAACATGGTGAAATTTGAAAACTTATAATTATGAGACTAAACATAGGGACATAATTTTCAATGTTAAGTACTTAATGAAATAGTTTTATCATGCGCTGCGTCATAATCATAATAGACTTCAATAGAATATACCTAGTTTTTAAATTTGCATTTACCTTAATTATTATTTGAGTGTTTCCTGAACTTTGTTCAGGTTCGCCACTGTGTGTCCAAACGAAAACAGTTTCTTGAGAACAGTGACAGTGAAATTACTTCAGTATTATTTATAATAAAAGTTATTGTATAGTGTACTAAACTACATAAGTTAAGTTTTCTTAAGTTTTTGACCTATACTAACGTTGCAACTTACTAACTCATGACCAAAATAATCGACCAATTAACAAACATTTGTATCGTACCTATGTTCGCATTTCATTTAGGTAGACTAATTGATCCGGTCACCTACGGCCACTTCCTTGGACGGCCACCACCCAAATTCCTTGTTCGTCCATTTCCCAGTTTGTCCATTTCCCTGTTTGTCCATTTCCCAGTTCGTCCATTTCCCAGTTCGTCCATTTCCCCGAACGACCACTGGTCAGTTACGGCCTCTTCCTTGGTCGGCCACCACCCAAATTCCTTGTTCGTCCATTTCCCCAAACGACCATTTCCTTGGACGGCCACCACCCAAATTCCTTGTTCGTCCATTTCCCCAAACGACCACTCTACGACCACAGCTGTCCGTCCGTCTGTCTGTCTGTCTGTCTGTCTGTCCTTTATTTATCATAATGACGACGGAACCCTACATTGAGCATGGACTGACATGCTCTTGCCCGGTTTCTTTGGTTTTTACCGTGCCTGGTTAACTAACTAACTATCATTATAACTTTATATAACTGGGTACTTATTTACTTTCTTTGCCCTTGACTGTAAGTACCTAGCTAAATAAACTAATGGTTAAAATTCGAAAATCTAGTAAAAAATAATAAAAAATAAAATAAAATAAATAATAATAAATTAATAAATAATAGTCGAATTTGATCGGAAATATGTAGTGCTTCTGCGAAAACTGAGAAATAAGGAAATTTCAGTCAATTTATTTTAACCTTGTTGAAGTTGAGAGGAACTTGTATTTCCAGTTGTGTTTCTTATTGCCTTTTTTATTTTAGTAATAATGAATTGAATGAATAATAACAAACAAACCTTTTTTTTCATGTCTCTGGCTTTAAGCTTTAAATTACAGTCGTGATCATAGGCAGGCGTTGACATAAGGCGTATTGTACAAATTGAGTATTGGATAAATTGAGTATTGGACAAAATGCGTAATCAAATTTGACAATACGTGTATTGCTCATGATGCGTGTTAGACATATTACTTATTGGACATAAGGCGTATTCTACAAATTGAGTATTGGATAAATTGAGTATTGGACAAAATGCGTAATCAAATTTGACAATACGTGTATTGCTCATGATGCGTATTAGACATATCACTTATTGGACATAATGCGTATTTGGCCAAAAGCAAATTGGACATAAAGCGTATTGTACAAATTGAGTATTGGACAAAATGCGTAATCAAATTTGACAATACGCGTATTGGATAGCATGCGTCGAGAGGCTTGTTTATCGCTCGTTTGCCGGCCTCTGATATATGTAAAAAAAAGTGATGTGGCCGTTTGAGGAAGTGGCCGTTCAGAGAACTGGCCATTAATGGGAAGTGGTCGTTCAGAGAACTGGCCTATCATGGGAAGTGGCCGTTCAGAGAACTGGCCTTACCTGGGAAGTGGCCGTTCAGAGAACTGGCCTTACCTGGGAAGTGGCCGTTCGAAGCATGTGGCCGTAAGTGACCGGATCCGACTAATTCAACTAACAACAAAAGCATACTAACAATCGCTTTAACTTTTGCTGCGTTTCAGAATTTTGCTAAGCATGTCAAGATTTGGGAGAGGCAAGCATCTTGCATCATTTATGCTTGGTCGATCAACAGGAGTCCATAAACCAGTTAGCTATGAAGTTAGAAGAAGAATCATCTTTTTTATTTCCACCATCTACGACGTCGCATCAGGTTGAGGAGTGTCAAGAGTTAGACGACGCCATTACCACAATCACTGAATTCCCCAGTAATTTTTCAATTTTGAGTTCGGATATTATTTTAACTCCAACCATAACAACCTTAACTACTACAAATGCTGCCACCGTGGAACATATCTTGCAGGATACATCAAATGGTCAATTGGAAACACGAAGCTACTCTGAGTCACCCAATAATACCATCCCTGGCCCTACCCCTAGTGACAAAATGCAGATGCTCAACGAGAAAACTGGATGTTTTGAATTAGATTTCGAAAACAATTGTGTTTCTGACATCTCAGAGGAAGAGGAAGTGTTGACTAGTGAAACCCAAAAACAAAAGAAAAATCGAAAAATGAGGTTATTAGGCAAAAAGTACATAGGACACAAGGTTGTTAAAGTTGATGAAAATACTAAAACGATGGAAGTTTCTAAACAAAGCCGAAAATTGAGGGACAAGCCCTGTAATCATGGAGCCTCTCAATTGTCCGAAAGAAGTTTTTCTTGTGCTGCCATAACTGAAACTAATAGGAAGGATATATTTAATTACTTTTGGCAATTAGCATCATGGGATGCAAAAAAATCGTATATCAATGGATTGGCTCAGGTACGAAATGTATTGCGACGACGCAAAACTTCTGCAGGTGTTCACCACAAGTCTTACGGTTTCGGTTGCTATTTGCCTGGCATGAATGGTGTAAAGGTGCGTGTTTGCAAAGAAATGTTTCTTGCTACATTTGATTTAAAAAAGACTCGTTACAGCTGTGGATTCGATCTAATTGCGACCTTAATGAAAACGAAGGAAGCAGTAACATAATCCGAAGAATTGATAGAAATCCTAAAAAATCTGTCATTACAGCCAAGTCACTTAAGTCTGAGTCTGTAAGTGAATGGCTAGAATGTGTACCAAAAGTACCAAGCCATTACTGTCGAGCAAATAGCAGCAGAATATACGTTGAAGAGTCTTTTGAGTCTTTTGTGCACTGTGTATACTTCTTGGTGCCAAGAAAATAATAAGAATGCTGTTAAAAGAAAGAAGTTTCAAGAGATACTGTCTAACAATAAGATATCTATTTTCAAACCACGCAAAGATCAGTGTGATGTTTGTGTTGGTCATAAGCAGGGAAATGTTTCCGATGAATGTTATCAACAACATATTGAGAAAAAGACGAGGCCCGGGCAGCTAAAACCCAGGCTATAAAGCAAGCTTCTGATGACGTGATCGTATTATCCATGGATATGCAAAGCATTTTAGTATGTCCTAAGCTGTTAGTTTCAGAAAAATACTATAAAGGTCTCTGCCCACTACACCGTATCATACCATGACCGTAATAGGAACGTATCAGACAAAAAAATATTCTTTGTATGGAAAAGTATGAGACCATGCCCACTAGACCGTTCCGTCACCGACCATCACCGTAGCGTGCCATGCACGGAGCGTCGTGAATTGTCGGAGGGAATATTTTGCCGGTCCGGACGCGCTCCTTGCCCGGCACGCGACGTTGTCAGACCGCTGCTCGCCGGCGGCGACACGGGTTACAACCGCGTATGATGACCGTTCTAAACTCGTTGCAACGCGTTGCCATTTTTCACTTGCGCTCTTGTCAGTCTAATAGCATCAGTTCTGTGAGTCACATCATAATAATTAAAATGGAAGACGAAAAACTTATTGAAAGTGTCCGAAAATACGAGTTAATATATAATTTAAAACATCCAAAATATATGGATAGCATCAAGAAAGACCTTGTTTGGAAGGAAATTGGGGAGCAACTAAAACAACCTGGTAAGTTATTATTAATGCATATATTTATTTTTCTTTCGTTCGTATTCGATATTTACGCATACTTCCGACAAAAGCAAACGTGAGTGTTCAGTTTGTGGCATTTTTTTAGTAATGTTAACTAGCCTATACCCTATACCCTTTCATTTTCATTTTCTTTAGTTATCTCTGTTGTATTTGTATACGTACAATTTTTAAGAAAGCCAGTCTAATTGTCCTTCTGACGTTTGGAAATAGTCAGCAAACTGATTGCGTACATTAAAAGCGGAAGAAATTGCATTACCCCCTTGATGGCGCAGGTTATTGAATCGAACAGTATCCGCTGCCGCTGGAATTGTGCATTCACCGCGTCTTATAAAATTATACAGGATACAGGTTGTTGTAACAACCTTTTCTGCGTACTCTGGTTTTAAATGCATTCGTCTATTGTAAATCCTAAATTTTTGGCTTAAGATCCCAAACGCATTTTCGACTACACGTCGAGCTTGGCAAAGGCGGTAATTAAATTGGCGTTTCTTAGGATCGGCTATTGATTGCTGTGATGGATAGGGTCTTAGCAAACGTCGTTTTTTTTTAAACATTTCTGACACGGTTAAGAAGTTTTCGCCATATATTCAAGCACTAGCAAAAAATAAAATATTTAGTCTAGTGTCTGAAATGGAATTGCAACAGCTTGCCCCACCAAACTCGACTAGATACTCCTTCATACCGTCCCCGCAGATGGGAAGTGTTGCAAGTCCAGAAAACTGGAATGATCAGAATTGCAGTGCTGCAACGCCAATGCCTATAAGTCCTGAAAATTGGAATGATCAGACTAGCCAAGCTAATTCTAACTGGAATGACGAGACCGACAATGCAATGCAATGAGAAATTTAACAAATACTATATTTTCTTTCTTTATATTTAGTTACATTGTTATTTCATTATTTAGAAATTAAAGGAAAAAAATACAAAATAAATAAATAAATATTTGTTTCAACTTATAGTCTTTTTACTTACCGTAGACACACTGCTAGCTTTTCTCTTGGCGTAAGACTGTCTCTGAATGTGGTATTTCTTCTAGTGATAACATTTTCTACCTTTGTCAATAATTCATTAAATTGAAATGATGTCATGCGAAAGTACATGTAAAATTTTTCTTCGTCATCAATTAAGTGCTTAAATAATGTCCAGTATTCTCCTTCGACTTTTCTTTTCTTTAAAGCATCGTGAACCCAGTAACGTCTTGATTGAGATTTTTCATTGGCTTCCCTTTCTTCCTCATCCAAAATAATGGCAATCATTGCCAATTCTCTTGTCGACAATGTTCTTTTAGCCATCGTATAGACACGAAATATTGAAAACTGTTCCCTGTCTACTTCACGCGAGAACACTGATGAACTACCACAAATACACAGAACGGAACGCGAATATGACACGCGAGCTGCGACGGAGCAGGTACGCAGATTCTGCGGGGATGATACGCGGATGCTACGGTCACCAAACCCGTTATGTACGTGCGTGGAACGCCGTTGACACGGTATAATGGGCATAGTAGTCCGTATCGGGTTGTATTCCGTGCCTGACACGTTCCTATTACGGTCATGGTATGATACGGTGTAGTGGGCAGAGACCTTAAAATGAAATTAGCAATGCATAACTATACGTTCCGCGTGCAAAATACTAAAGATGCTTATTTGTATGTCTGGCATGAGGGCGACGGAGGAGTTACAGCAAACAATGTTACTAGCTGTATAGTTGATTTCATAAAAAAATACTGCAGTACCTACAAGATAGTGATAATGATATCTGATGGATGTTCTTATCAAAATAGGAACAAAGTGGTATGTAGCTCATTAGCTAATCTAAGCCAAGTACTAGGGATTGTCATTGAACAAATTATCCTTGAAAAGGGCCATACAATGATGGAAGTAGATAGCGTTCATTCTACCCTTGAAAAAAGTTCAAAGCCCCTATTTATGCTCCATCTGATTATATCTTCCGAATGATGCAAGCTCGGCCTTCGCAGCCTTATATTGTTCATCATTTGGACTATACCTTCTTCAAAAATTATGAGGATGTACCTGGTGGTTTTACGAGTATAAGACCAGGAAGAAAAACTGGTGATCCGACTGTCACAGACATAAGAGGACTGCTTTATGTTGATGGTGATGTTAAATACAAACTACGTCACTCGGATGACTGGGAAACTTTACCACAACGGAGGTTTAATACATCTGAACCCAGAGAACCTACAAGCCTGTATAATGCTCCGTTAATAATCGACGGTACTCAATTTAGTCATTTACAAAGTTTGAAACAATACATGCACCGTGATTACCACCCTTTTTATGATAATTTGCATCATTAATAATGTATCGTACACATTTATAACTTTCTGTAATTTTTCTATGTTAATTTTTCATTGTTTTGATACGCGTTTGTTTGATTTACATGTAATTATTTGTTTTAAATAAGAGAAATAGAGAAGTACAATTCAATTTTGTAAGTGACTAAATAAGTAGTCGAATTGCTGTGGCCTATTTGTGATATATTATTGTACCTTTATGTATCTAACAATTTTAATAAAACATTAAAAAGCAATGTTTTTCTTTCATTTCACTACCTACTTGTATTTTTTAAGTAATTATCATGAACGACGCAAAATAATTCATCATTAGGTACCCTGCTCCTGCAAAGGTTTGAGTAACTATAAGAAAAATAATAATTTGAAGCGATTCATTACAGTTAAGGCTATTTTAAAAATAACTATGTATTTTTAAAAAGCACAATTAAAATAGTCTCCATAACTAGCTAGGTAAAAACTAGAGCTAGAGCTAAAATAATTATCGCTATGTACCAAATTTATGGAAAAGTTTTTTTATAAGCAGTATTATTCGCGACATATTTTCAAAATATATCTTAATTTACGTAAAAGTATATATAATATTATCATATAAATTTTCCTTTATCTACTTTCAATATCAACCGAGAAAACCAGTTTTATGTCTTCCTGTAAAGTAGCTCCAAAACACATAGCAACTTTTGTAAGCGCAGCGACGATATGAAATTTTTTTGAGGGATGAACTACCGACGCTACTTGAAGATGTGCCGCTTGCGACAAGAAGGAACATGATTTACCAACACGATGGCTGCCCCGCTCACTATTACCGGGGTGTACGACAGTGGATGGATCAGAACTACCCAAGAAGATGGATTGGTCGAGGCAGCCCAACCCCTTGGCCAACCAGAAGCCCGGATTTAACTCCATGTGACTTCTACATCTGGGGTCACATGAAGGCGTTGGTCTACGATAAACCGATACGTAATATAGAAGAGTTAAGACAAAATTGTAGAGGCGGCACAGACAATGAAAGATGGGCTTTCGAGGCGAGTAACAATCACCTAAGTACGAAAAAAGCTTCGTGCTTGCAATCGAAACCAGGGCAAACAGTTCGAGCAAAATTAGTGATGTAATTGATTTTAGTTTATAAGATTTTAGTTTATTTGATAGTGCAACTGTTTTTTTCCTCATTTTATCCTAACCTTGCTTAATCACTTATCAAAGTATCACTTAAGACTTAAGACAGAAACTGAAGGCAAAAAACCCCACGAATTCGAGACACACACAAATTAAATTAATTAAACTAATAAATTAATTAAATTAAATTAATTAACTCAAAAAATCATAGTCTTAAGATTAACCTACTAGGCTGGTGATTCTCTCCTTTAAGCGCGTAAATCGTTTAAGAGAATCACCAGCCTAGTAGGTTAATTAGGTCTTACGACTATTGTTTTTGAGTTGAAAATGCTAACATCAGCCCATGCTGTGTCAGCCTTGGGTGATGTTAGCATTTTGGACTAAAAAAAAAAATAGTCGTAAGAGCTAATTAACCTACTAGGCTGGTGATTCTCTTAAACGATTTACGCGCTTAATGAAATGCATCGAGTTACCAATAACCATGTACCTAACGGGTGATAACAAAAAAACGAGAATACCTATCACTCTCTGTAAAAAAAATACTGGCCGCATAAATAAAAAAGGCGGTATGTAATGTTGTTGTGTTACCTCTTTCGTGATGGTAGTCACTTTTTTTTTCTGCGTTTGTTTTACTGTTGTCAAAAATGGCATCTAAACAAGAAACCTTGAGAAAACGAATTGTAAATTTTTATCATTCAAATTTAAAGATGGGGAAAAAGTTTACAGTGAACCATTTTACTCAAGAGAATGTACCAGTTTCTACTGTGTATAGAATTTTAGCATCTCAGACTACAACTCGTAAAAGTGGCAGTGGCAGGCCGGCAAAGATAATGACCAAACGACGCCTAAAAGTGCTTCATGCCCAATTTAATGATTCAGACAGCATGAGCCAACGGGATACTGCGAAAAAATTAAATTGTAGTCAACCGTATATCTGCAAATCATTAAAGAAGGTTGGAATAGTATGCCGGAAGAAGGTGAGGGCACCAGAATATACAGAAAAACAAATTTCGGCCATTAAAACCCAATGTCGCTGGATGACCCGAAATTACGCTGGGAAAAGCTTCATTTTAGATGATGAAAGTTATTTTCCCCTCAGCAAATTTCACATCCCGGGAAATGATAGATACTACACAAGCAACAGTTCTACCACACCTTCGAATAAAAAATACAAATTCAAACACAAGTTTGAGCAAAAGGTTATGCTGTATGTCGTGATTTCCGAAAGAGGAGTTTCAAAACTGTGGTTCAAACCTAGTGGATTAGCCGTTAATCAAAATGTATACCAAAACGAATGCTTGAAGAAAATATTAGTGCCGTTTATTCAGAAATATCACTCTGATGGCAAGTATGTGTTTTGGTCGGATAAGGCGTCGTCGCATTATGCAAAAAAGCACTCCGTTTTCTGGACTCCAAAAAAATCGAATTTGTACCAAAACACCGCAACCCAACAAATCTTCCTCAATGTCGGCCAATTGAAGATGTTTTCGGATATTTGAGTTCATTGGTGTACAAGAATAATTGGAGAGCCGAAAATTGTACTCAGCTGATAAAGAGGATAAAAGCTTGTGTACATAAACTGGATAAGGTTGCCGTCCAGCGTTCTTGTGCGACCATTTTGACCAAACTCCGTCGAACAGCTGACCATGGGCCACATTCAAATGTTCATTAATCGGTTTTGAAAGAAATACAGTGTGTTTTTAATGTAATTATATTTAAGTTTGATTTCAAATTCTGTAATAATTTTTTTTCACCTTTTTCAAAAATTCTCGTCTTTTTGTTATCACCCGTTATACCAAAATAAAATTCTAAGTATATGGAGCTCGGCTTATTTCTCTTTTTCTTTTTTTTTGCCCGCTGCCCGCAGGTTTTTTCGTTTCTTTTAGTGTGAAGTTCACCAATAATTTCAACACACCGTTAAACCTTAATCAGCTGTTGGTCTGTAAATTTTGACAGCTGTTAAATGTTTAATGTTCTGTTTAATTGTCGGCGAACTTAGCTAAACTATTCCTTTTTTTATTTTCAGATAAGTGAACCCGCACTTCTTGATTCCGATGTTGTAATGTTTGAAACAGAAGATTTATCACAATCTATTACAATAGAACAACAACAACTTCCAAGAGTTATATTATCAGAAACAACCAGTTCAAGTTCATCAGAATTAAAGTCAAGTATTGAAGAATTAAAGTCAAGTGTTGAAGCTTTAAAACTTTCAAACGATAATATTCAAAATAACCAAGCATTACTGTGTAGTAACCAGTTAACGATCTTACAAAAATTGGCCGAAATATCAACATAATTTGAAGAATTAATTAAATGGACGTCGGAATCAGCATTTACGGGAAAACCTAAAGAAGGATTAGACTCACTTCAACCCATCACAAATAAAAAAGGTTTAGATGAATTAGAGGAATCTCTTAAGGATAAGCTTAAAGCTAAAGCAATGAAAGCCACTTTATTAGTTGTATGCGGACACGAAAAAGGCATGGCAATAAATAATGCTTTTGCATTAATGGACGTCGTTTTCGAAATAAAGTTTTTAGTTGGATGTTCATGGGCTGGTGGAACACGTAATGAAGGAGGCTCTAAAATTTGTTTTAAAAGGTATCAAAACACAATAGATTTTTTGTTCGACATAGTGCATACGTCTGATAAACAGTTTACAAAATTGGAATTCAACATTTTTTTTAAATGTGCTCAGGAATGCAAATAAGAGATGTAATTCAAAAAATGTAAGAATGTCATGCCAAAAGAAGAGACGATTAAAACAAAAGAAAACTACAGACACTGAAGTTGCTTCTAATGAAAATTTGGAAATTGAAGAAACATTAGATTTAAAATAAGTAGGTACTTGAACGAGATAGCGAGATAGCGATAAAACAAAAAGATACATTACGCTAAATTAGCGATTTTCGAAAACTGACAAAATGTATGGAATGTTCATTAGCGACCGATACCACCTACTAGCTTAGATCATGAGTTTACATCAATCCCATTCAATTTGTAAAAAAAATTAAATCGCCAAGTAAGCGTTATGGCCCGTTCTGTGATTTAATGTTGATTTAATCAATAATTCGAGTCGATAATGCTGTTTTTAAATGTGCCATTTTATGTAATTAAGTAACTTCCTATTATATTTAATACAACTTAACGGACTGAGATAGAACCTAAAGCTCCGTATTCACTAGAGGCAGCCGCTCGACCCGCGGCAGCGCAAGTGAAGACGCTGCCTCTTAACTTGAGGCCCGCCTCAGACAGCGTCTCCACTTGCGCTGCTGCGAGTCGAGCGGCTAACTCGACCCGAGACTGCCTCTAGCTAATACGCTTTGCCATTATTTTAAGTAAAAAAAATGTTGATTTAATCAATCATTCGAGTATATAATGCTCCTTTTTAAATACTAATTAAAGTAATATAAATGGTGCCTTATAAAAATTATAGTCGTCGTCCATTTGGAACTTATTCTAAGTGAACTAAATGTTGATTTATTAATAAGTCGAGTAAATAATGCTCTTTTAAAATGCCCAACAAACAAAAATTGGTCTTGTAGTGGCTTAAACGGCTAAAAATAATATTCTTATAAGAGCCGCATTACCGCTAATAAGGGTGCGTTTGGGCACAAATTATAAGAACAATAACTTTATACCCCGCTTATAGCTTCCTTATTGTCTGCTTTTTTTTCTTAAACGTCTCATATTATGACAAGTAACAAGGATAACTTCCATATAATGGCAAGAAAAAATCTCGTAAAAGTCAATACATCTTATAAGAGCCATTTATAAAACGTTAATAAGGGCGATCACCCTTATACATGTTTTATTATGTTCCGATACAAGGGAGTTCAACTTATTGCGGCAAATCAAAGTCTCTTAAAAATCCGTTGGCCCTTATAGCCGTCTGTTTATGATTCTGCAATAAGTCTTTTTTTAAAGTGATTTACATTTTCGTAACAGTTTGAAGAAGAAAGACAAACGTCAACCATTTTATTGGAAAGTGAACGGTAAGTTATTATTTTATGTAGTTTATTTACCTGACTTATGTGCTTGTGTATAGTGAAAAGTGCATGGGAATTCAAATGCATGATAAAAGGTGGTACGCTGTGTGTTATAATATCAACCCGCCCTCGAGTTTAAGGCCCTGATCGACGGGCGAGTAAAACCGCGGTTTTGCGGCTCGTCGGTAATGCTCGCCGGTGTATCATTGCAATACCGCGGTATTATATACCGACGAGCCGGGCTCGTGGCTCGTCATGTATGTTTGATTTTTTACTCGGCTCGCCATGAAACCGCGTGTCGATCACGGCCGGCGAGCCGAGCCGGCAGTTTTCGGCGACCGCTGGAGAGAACGGACGTGTACTTTTGTTATTTCACAATGGATATGCGAACTCTGAGTCACGATTCGGTATTCGAATTTATATGTGGCTTACGAGACAACCCTTGTTTATGGAAATGTACATCGCCAGAGTACAAAAACAAAACAATTCGGCTTACTGCATATAATAAACTTTTGGAGATCATAAAAAAAAATGAACCAAACTCAACTATTGCCGACGTCAAGAAAAAAATTCAGTCAATACGAGCGTCTCACAGAAAAGAACGTAACAACGTTACTGCAAGCTTGAGGACCGGCTCCGGAAGTGAAGAAGTGTATCGGCCAAAGTTGTGGTATTATAAGGAACTTGAGTTTCTCAACGATCAGACTCAAAGTAAGTACTTACCTACCTATTACCCATAGTACAAGCATTGATAGTCTAGGACTAGGTCGATCTGTGTGAAAATGTCGTACAATATTTATGTTTTGTTATTACGTTATTGGTAGGTAGGTAAATTATGTTTGAGTCTCTCGAAAGTTCATGATCATGATTAAAACGAAATAAATTGCTGAATATAGGTACATTAACTTTTATTTGTAAACAGTAGTATGTCAAATGAATACAATAATAATATTCAAAATTAAATTGTTAATTAATTGTTTTACAGCCACAGCATCAATGTCAACGCTTGAAATCGAAGATGACAATCGTAGTCAACAATCAACATCAACACAACATTCTGAGATTTCTGCGGATAATGTGGGTACCTATCGTACTTATTATTATTTACCTATAAGTCGTGTCGTCTATTGTGCTATGTATTTATTACTTAAATCATTCTTTCCTGCCACGGGACGGCCCCAGTTGTACTGAAGTATTTTACAAAATCTTCCCTTACTTTTTTTGCATTATTGCCAGTGTTTCCCGGACGAGTCACTTGTAGGGATGCCAAAATACCTTCCGGCCTTAGGCCTTCTTGAATTGTGCCAGTGATTCGATTTTCTGTATCACTATCACCTGGAAAGATATAATCTTGTCCGGATTTGCGTCTCAAATAATTATGCAAAGCACAACACGCCAGTACCACAAAATTGATGTCGTCCATTGATTTAAAATCAATAGCTGATCGAAATATTTGGAATCTTGAGGCTAAAATACCGAACGCGTTTTCGACTATCCTCCTGGCTCTGCACATTCGATAGTTATAAATTCGCTTTGCATTATCTAGTTCTTGTTGTGGATAAGGTTTAAGGAAATCCGGTCTTAACGTAAAAGCTTCGTCACCAATGTATACAAATGGTAACGGATCGGAATCTTGTGTTGGTTTTTCTGGTGGTGGTATATTTAGAGTGCCTTGCTCCAACCGCCTGTAAAATTCTGTTTTCTTTATAACTCCTCCATCAGAAATGCGGCCGTTCGTCTCTACATCAACATATATAAATTCACAATCGGCATTCACTATTGCCATAAGGACAATGCTATGGAAGCCTTTGTAATTATAAAAATGAGAGCCAGCGCCAGGAGGGGGAATTATCTTGACATGTTTACCATCAACTGCACCGAGCAAATTTGGTACCTGCCACTTGATTTTGAATTGTTCAGCTATCATTTTCATTTCTTCTTCACTTTCAGGAAACTGAAACAAGATAAACGTTAAATATATTTTTTTAATTACAGATATCCAGTCCGCCTCCTTCACTTAATTCATTGCCTGATTCAATTCAAACTCCATCTCGATCGGTGACATCTGAATCTGAGCCACCATCATTTTCACGGAAAAGAAAAGAGGACACTACAAATCAGATGTTTAGTTTGATTACTCAAAGACTCAGTCAAAAAGAAGATGAGTTCGATATTTTTGGGAAAAACGTTGGTAGTAAATTGAAGACAATGACCAATACACAGAAAATTTTGGCACAGAAACTAATCAATGATGTAATTTTTTATGGACAAATTGAACAACTCTCTATACATTCACAAGTTAGCGTGCAACCTGTAAGCACAAACACGTCCCTATTACAAGGCTTTAATTACTCTAATAACCATCTCCCAAGAACATCGAGCTCAGTGCAACCTGTGTGCACGAACACATTTGCCGAACATTATAATATAACAAATGAACAATTTTCTATGCCTGCTTCTACTACAGTTAACACCAGACCATCCACGTCTACGTCCACAGCCACAACTCCGCAACTTGAAGGCTATGATACTCAAGATCAGTTTAACACACGAATGTCATCAGACTCATTGCAGTATTATGTTTCAAATTTTTCAGTTTAATATTAATTATAAAGATTGAGACCCTTCTTACCCGTGGACCTACTACCTAATGAAACTACTGGTATTATTTATATATACGGGGATTATTTTTTGCCCTTGATCTGTAGGACCAGGGGTAAAGTAAAATCTCCCGTGGTACCTACTACCAGACTGGATAGTAGTACTACGGGCAAAAAATAATCCCCGTAGTACTACCAGTAGTTCCACCGGTAGTACCACGGGTAAGAAGGGAACCTATCAGTTTGATTAAAAAATTATTTTAATTACAAATATTGAGAAAACTGTCTGTTTTAGTTCATATTTTATTGAAGTACAAACAAAGAACAGAGCTGTGTATTAAAGACTACATATACAGCTCATAAAAAGTGTACTACAAAAAATAAATGTCTTACCTTAATATATTGGTTTTTTAATGCTGTGTAAATAGCTCTGCACGTCTCCGGAATAATTCTTCCCAAAGTTTGCCTAGATATTAAAGTAGAATACTGCAAACTGGTTTGGGTTTTACCTTCTGCAAGGTATCTCAGTGTAGCAGTCAAACGTTCATGAGGAGATATAGCTTCTCGCATTATTGTGTTTTGTTTTTGTATTATGGGTGCCACTAACGTCAACAATTCGTCATACAAATCCGCAGACATTCTGAGGTAATTTCTGTAATCAAGTGGTTCTGCTGACAATTCACGTATCAAATGGGTATGCGACAAGTGCTGCCTCTTTTCGATCCAACTTTTAACCCAAACTCTAGGGCGTCTACGCTTATTTTTTCTAATTTCGTTGCAAGCTATAGCGAGGTAACACAAAACTTCATATTTTGAGCACGACATCTTGAACCGACCGCGATCGCACGACTGTTTTGCTCGCTAGTCGATCAGCGCTGACGAGCCGCGAGTAAAACCGTCGCTCTAAAACCGCGGTATAATAGCTCGTACGTCGATCACCCGCTTTAAGCTGTTTTTGTGCTCCAAACGTTATTAATTATTTAGTCAGGTTATATACACTGCTATTATGAGGGCAAAACGATTCGCACATCCTCTACAAGGAGTCTATGAGACTGAAGACTTTATAATGGCAACGTTATATTACTTATGCTTTCGCCATTTTATACATCGTTAGGGTTCCTTAACTCATGAACAAAATCATTTACCTAGCTAGTCTTGTACCTTAGTCTTGTTTTTATAATATAAATTTATTTTTCACTTTTCTCTATAGTTCAGTTGGATGGAAGAGATCTATATAGGGATAAGCTCGGTTTGTGCACTAAATTTTCAGATTGACACACAATTTTAATTGTAAGTAGGTACACCATAAACGATGTAATAATAATGTTTATTAATTTTTGTCCGTAGACATTACAATGGTTGTGTACATATTGGCAGATATTGACAAATTTTTGAAAAGAGAAGATCTTAAATTGCATAATATTATGCGCTGGCCATGGAAGTGGACACATTTTATTCTAAGAAAGGAATGTTTTAATTGTGCACATCCGACCCATTCTACTTTACCTTTACACTTTGTGATTGATCGTGAAAACATAAAGGTGTTGCAACTATTCACTTTCATTTTGTGCCAAAATTGTGAAGAATATTTGATTTACGACCACTTTATTCAAGATGAATGCGAATATTGTAATATTAATTAATTGCTAGGTAAGTTTAGTAGCTTGCAATTTGTGTAAATCTAGTTGAGAATAGAATATAAGATAAGATAAGATAAGATAAGATAATATTTATTACCAAAAGTTTACACATTGAGTTGCTTAGATCTAGGTTATGCATTAATATTAATATACGAGCATAAAGTGTGTACCCCTGACTCGGAAACTAGTGAAAACTGTATTTTCCGTGTCAGTGATTCCTCAATCAGAGATGGTTTAATGGCTATTAATGAATAACAACACTAACGGCCACTTGCACGAAAAAACACTAATCAAGTTAAACAGTTTAATCAATATTTAATAGTAGTAGTAGTAGTAGTTCGATACATTTTGACACGTCTAATTAGTATTTAACAATAAGGTACAAGTGGCTCTAAGGACATAAATATCTGGAGTTAAATACTTAAGATATAAAAATAAGAAAAAAGTACAATTAAATCAAGAGATGGAAAAAGCATGCAAGCATGTGTGTGTGTGTGTGTGTGTGTGTGTGTGTGTGTGTGTGTGTGTGTGTGTGTGTGTGTGTGTGTGTGTGTGTGTGTGTGTGTGTGTGTGTGTGTGTGTGTGTGTGTGTGTGTGTGTGTGTGTGTGTGTGAGTGTGAGTCACAGCATTTTCTTATATGTGTTTTGTATTGTATTATTGGACCATATTGTTATATAGTCACGTATTAAGTAAATTTTCAGTTTTGGCATACGACAGCTCCATTAGGTAGGCGGTGGTTTTCTGTTTCACCTCGTACCTACATAGGGTGTAGATAGAGAGGGATTCATGAATTTAAATCCATCTCCTTCCCACACAGCTACGGTAGGTACGAAATCAGTCATTAGTCGTCGTGTTTGTTTAGTTAGTCAGTGTCGCTTACGAGCTCGGGCCAGACAGACGACGCGACGTGTACGAACACGACACGTAAACAATTGACCGCGTGTGCTATGCTAAATAGGTATTTTTTTCAATTCTTAGATTATCTTATCAGAAAGTAAAACTAATATTGTTCAGGTATAACTAAGTATTGGGTATGTTACGTATTGTGAGAGGCGAGGCGGATTTTTAACTATCTACCAATAGTTAATATCTACTATATTGAGGAAAACATTGTATGAAACCACGTGTGTACCTACGAGACATTATTATGCAGTGGGGCTAGCATAAGTGTCCGCGACTTGACTTGTCGCGCGAGACGGCGTCACCCGTCTCGTCCTGTTTAGTACAGTGTGAGCAAGACGGGAGGTGCTGTCACGCGTCGCGTCGCTAGTCGCGGACACTTGTGCAGTGTGCTAGTAGAGCAGGTGGTATGTTGTTTTAGGTTACATTTCTATTTAATGCTTTTCTCTTTTCAGATTATTTAACAATGCCATACAAAATTTTAAAGACGTTTGAAAAGGGGCACTCAAAACTATCGTACTGCTACCAGGTAATTGGGAAAAAGATGGCGTCCTTCACTGGCCCAAATATAACGAAAACAAATTAAGAAGAGTTGAAAATTCTTACCCTGAAAATAGCTGGCGAAAAATGAATTGCAAAGTGAAGAGATCTAATTTGAATACTTTTTTTGAAGCGGAACAGGAAATAGACAAAATGTGTAATAAATCTGAAACTGAAACAGATACTGAGCAATATTACGTGACAAACCAAAAAGAAATTATGTTTAATCAACTTGTTCAAGACTGTATTATGGTAAGTAAACTTTCAGAGATATACAGACATTTGACTAATAAAAAAAAATATCTCAAGAGACCCTGTGTATCTTTATGTACGTGTTTGTGTGCGTTCGTGGCATACCCGACACAGTGGGGATATATGAGTGTGTGCAGTACGTAGATACCTATCTATTAAAACCACATCATCGACCTTCATTCGGTGCGTTGTTTACAGGCCCTGTTTCTTGAACCGTCCGTATTGCATAGACACTTTTCTCGGAAACTATAAAAACTATACTCATGCATCTTCTGCCATAGCCATAGCCAATCACTGCCGTACATTAGTTTTGGCACAAACACCTCTATGTTACTATACTACGTAAAATTTTCACAACCAAGTGATTGCTTTCTATTGCTATTTTTTAACTCATTGGTTTGTATTTTCTCGCAGGATGAAAACATTTCGTCAGGAGCACTTAATAATACAGTCGGACCAGTTGAAATGAACGAAAATGGTGTATTGTGTCAACCTTCGCAAGCAAGAAATTCAGAAAATTTACTGATGGCCGTTCAATCTCCAGCCATCAATAAAGATTCTATCGTTCTACAAAATGTGACTCAACCTGTTGAAGCTACAGAACACACACTATTATTCATTCAACCTTCAGCAACTAGTACTGATTCCAACGCTCAACAAAATGTAACTGCTGAAATACAAATTGATAACGCAGCCACCTTAAATGTAATGGTTTTGGCAAAATTAGAAACTTTGCAAGAAAATTACCAAACTCTTAACGAAAAAATCACTGAAAGTATCAAAGCACAACAAGAGGAAAGGAAAATTATTCATGAAAACGTACAGTCTATGTTGCTCGGCTTATCCAATAGAGTCTGTCTAATGAAAGCTGAACCTGGATTTTTCTTGGCTGACGAGTCTGGCAACACTATTTAATATGACGTTTGGACTTTGTTGTTGTTAAAACTTGTCAATTCGAGATCTAAATTGATAAAAAATACGGAGTAATCATGCCGTCGACGATAAGAGGCGGTGTCCGGGAGATTCTGTATACTATTATACAGAAGTACAAAGAAAAACAAGAAGAAAGAAAAGCATTATTGATGCAAAAAATTAATTGTTTAGTTACGGTGACCAAATTTATAGGTTAGTACGGCTTTAGTACGGCATGTTCATTTTGATACTTCTTATTTCTCTATGTGCAATCCTAAGTTTAATTTACCTTTTTCTGTCTATTATACGATGAGATTAAGAAATTAAACGAAATTAAATTCGTTTCAGAAAACCTGGACGTGCACGTTGACAAAAGTGTGCTGGAAAACGTAAAGCAGCTGAAAGAGGTTGAGGAAACTGAGTTAGCCTGCCAGACTCAGACGAAATATTTGGAAGAAGTATCTTCAATGACCGGTAATTACTAAAATTATCATTGTCTTTCCCTATATAATAGGTGTAGGTACCTATTGTCTGTCCCTATATCATGTTGAATCTCTTAGCATTCACAATTTTATTAAATTAATTTAATAGACAGATGATTAATGTAACTGACACTCATAGTTTCAATAAAACAATAAGGAGGTGTTTAGTTAAAAGATATCATAAACATATTATTGGATATGTATTTTCTGTGTGCGGAGCAAACAGCATTTTGTTGTTTATGAACCAAATGTACACTGTACAGTCGATTTCATAAATATGTGTACACTTTAGTACCTTATCTATTTATTTAATGTCATTTTTGATCGGCCAGATATAAAAGATGTTCGGGTTATATGAGTCTTCCTTGTTCTTAAACCGTTGCGATTAGAACCTCACCGATGCAATTTCATTTCACCTAAACCCAAATGTTTTTAGGGCTGTCGGACTGTACAATGGGGCTGTACTGCGCAACCACACAATGTATTTCTAAATGGTGTTCTGTTTATTTAACACTTTCTTTCTTCTTACAGATATCAGTGTTTCATCTTTAAAAAGAATAAGTAATGAGGGAAAATTAAACAACGGTGTCTTTAGTACTCCCGGAAAAAAGCGACCTCACAAGGCCGGTGTTGTCAGTGGGGTCCTGTCTGTTCACGCTTGCAAGAACCTGTTTTCCAGTTAGTTATTTTAGTTATCGTTCCTGACGTAGAGACCTCGTCATGTTGTTCTCCTAGTCACTATTTTTAATTTACTCAATGTTATTGAGCGTACATTTGTAACGACTAAGTTTGTGTTGTTAGAAATAATTATTAATTACTTTACTACCTTGTAATGTTACTTTTAAGAATAATTGTATTTTATGATTGGAAAAAATGATCTGCTGGAGTTTCTTGCGGCGCTTCTTCTCCAAGATATAATTGTCGTTAGATAGAGGTGTAAGGGTGATGAGAATAATGTTACCTCTAGTTACTTTATTAAAAAGGTTGAATATAATATTCCTCATCATCATTGTTTTATTATGCTGTGTGCGACACAGACGAAAACCTCTCGTATCAATGAAATCTATCAACAGCACGACTAGCACAAGTTGCTCGTGACTTGTTTGTCGCTCGGATCTCCCTTACTATCTAGTCTGTTACGATAGAGACGCACAGAGCGACAAGCGAGAAAATACAACTTGTGCTACACGTGCAGATCACTATATTTTCATGTCAAATATGTAATTTCGAAAAACCAAATGTGCTCCAGTCACTGTCATCGTATTTTACCTAAAGTGCTTTTCATCAAAATATAGCGCTCGTAATAATATATATGAAAATATAGTACGCGTTTCCTCTTCCTTTGTGCCCACCAAAATAAATAAAATAATAAAAGTATCAATATCGTTTATATCCTTCATTGATCGGTAATACCATATCAAGATTTTTTGAATTTGCCGCTTTTTCCCAGGTTCAGCTTTCATTAGACAGACTCTATTAGTGTTCAGTTTGAATATGTAATGAATCAGTTCAGTCGTGTGGAAAATCATAAACAAAATGAAAAAATACAAACTATTACAAGTGAAGAGGATCTAAACAATTTTGAAAAAGTTTTAGAAAATCAAGAGAAAGAAGAAGAATGGAAAAATAAATTTTCAATTATTTGTGGGAAAGGAAAAGGTCGAGGGGTAAATAACGCTTATGCATTGGTCGATTCAATGTTTAGCAGAAGCTTTTTACTCCAGTGTGGCTGGGCTGGAGGATCTCGAACTTCTGATCAAAAGATTTGCTTTAAAAGCCACACTAAAATCATAAATTTCTTTTTTAATATTATTCGTGAGTCAGATAGTTCATTTTCCTTAGTAGACTGCCACAAATTCTTCAAAAATATCCTGTAAAACTCACGTCAGCGCAACGAAAGCAAACAAGAACGGACATCTAGAACCAAAAATCGACCAAAAATAAAAGCAAACCGTAAGAACTTGTGTAACAAAACACAGCCATCTTTACCCATCGCCGGAACTTCTGCACCAGAAAACAGCTCAGGCGTGTCATTGCCAGCTGTTGGGAAGTCTGGCTCTGGTTCCGAAAACCGCTCAGAGGTAGTTTTGGAAAACTCTGGTCCAGACAATTATGATAATGACCCGATGTCATCTGCATCCGTTGCAGGAATACTCACCAAGCCACTTAAAACACCTGTTTAAAGATCCTTTTTTTATCTCCTTATTATTTTGATATGTTTTATAAGTACTAAAATTTTCTAATCTACGTGACTTTTTAATATGTCACAAAGTGAAAAAATTTATTTGCCAATTATTGTTGATTTGATTGTTGATTGATGTTTTATACTTTTTACTTTTTAGTAAGACTATTGCCATTATTAGCTAGTCTTTAATAATACCTAAAACTAAGATAGTTGTTAGTCTGTTATACTTACAGACATTTTTTTTTAATTTTATTTTGTTTTTTATACATCGATGGTTGCGGGGAATAAAGTCAAAATAGCAAAATAGGTACTGATAACTTTATTCCCTGCAACTGCAACCATCGATTAAATGTACGAAAAGTGATTGTTATTGTAATACTCGTCGTAATCGTAACTGTAACTTTATGACTGATTAATGATTAGGTCTCTACTTTTTAGAAGTAAGAAGGCTAGTGTTTAGCTTGCAAAGTTACCAGTTTTACTTAAATAGACTGATCTTTGTGCTGTTTTCTTAAATACTAAATTGTGTTCAAAACACATCAGAACAGGGTACTTTTAAACACTGAATTAACCAAAACTATAGAAAAACGGCTACACTCACGTCGTAGAGTCGGATCGGTTCGACATGTTTCGAGTGCAGGAGTCGAGTGCGTCCTCGCCGGCAGTGCCAGGCGAGCTGCCGCCGCCGCGGACGAACTCGATCCCTGATGATGGCCTCATGTCGGACCAATCCGACTCTACGACGTGAGTGCAGCCGTTTTTCTATAGTTTTAGTTTACAATGACTCACGAGAGTTTTATTATATTAACTGAATTAACCATCTATTGAAGATGGTCGATCATGTTCCTATTAGTAATAAGTAAAACTATATTCTAATAACATATGTAAGGACATTTAAAGACTGTTTTTATAAAAATAATATATTATTGTCAAACTAGCTGTTTCTCGCGATCTTGTTTGCTTTATATTTTTTTATTATTAACATTTTGTTAGAAAGACTGGTGATTGAAATTCTGTCTAAAGTAGGAACGAGCTCCATACAAAATGTTTTTGCATAACTGTAGGCTACTGGAGCAATTTTTTGGGTTTTTATTACTGAATTCAACATTAATTATTCGCTTTACTTGCGGCATTTCATATATCGCACCTTCGGTAAGACAAGGGCACAATTGTCAAAAACTCTAAAAATGAGTTAGTATGCACAAAATGCTCAGAAAGTATCCCTTTACTTGGAGGGACAAAGACACCTGTTAAATTCGGCGTTAAACCGCCAGAGGGCGACACATGACTTTTTCTTATTGGTGCGTTTATTTGAGTGTTTCGGCGCGACAAGGTTTCATTGGTCAGTTGCGCGGCAGCCCGCGAGTGAAGTGGTTGCTAGATGGTGCTACAAGGTCGTTAAGGTAAATATGCCCTTTTTTGGTTTAAATTTCTGGAATGACAAAATCACATTTGGTGCAGTTATGCCTATTTAATGATAAAGCATTTGGAGAAACAACGCCGCTCAAACAATTGTGACTTTGTACTTTCAATAACCTCACAAATTCTAAGTCTTAAATACACATGTGGCCTTTTTATTCCAGACCCTTAAACAAACCACTGCCATGAAAACAATTATGGCCTTGTTATTCCAATCATTTTTATCAAAAATTGGACGTGCAAGTAATTGTGGCTTTGTTACTCCAATATATATAAATAAAAAGAGAAATAAAAATAAATATGACTTTCTCATTCCAATTTCATTCTTATTGGAGTAGGCATAATTAGCAATTATGACTTTATTGTTTCATTTATTGTTATTTTTAGGGTAGATAATTTCTAAATTAATCAAATTATACCTTCAGAATTGTCTTTAAATTGGTATTGAAATCATGTATTTCGGGTAAATAACTTATTATTCATGTACCTATTGTACCTATATAATAATTTGTTATTACTTTTGATTTTTTGACAGTAATAGGTATTAAGTAATAAAGTTATCAGAACGAAATGGAATCCCGAAGTAGAAAAATCTTGATGATGATTAATGATGATAGAGACAGTAGGCAGACTAAAGCAATAGATGAGCCTCAGATGGATAACAACTCGGAAAACACCTTAGCTGAAGCTAATAAATGCCTTAAGACAGTGACTACTTCCGACGTTAATTCATTAATGGGTATGAATACTTCATGATTTTTTGGTTATTAAAATTTACCTACTTTTATGTATAACTGAAATTGTAATTTACTTTTAGATTCTTTTTCAAGAACAATGGTTGAGGCATGAATAGACAATAATGATTTCGAAAATCAAGATCCTAAAAGCAGTCTTTTGGAAGAAGCAAATACGTTAAATGCAACTTCGGGTATGTATTTAAAATAACTAGTTTATTGGTGAACTTTATATTGTTTATGTATTATATTATATATATGTGTGTATTTATTTTTATATTATTTATATATTTTATATACAGGGTGATTGCGGGGTCGTGATACAAATTATGACTAGGACATAGTGAAAGTTGTTCTTATTCGTGGGTAGAACACACAGGTCATCATTTGTATCACGACCCCGCAGTCACCCTGTATGTGTTGTACAAAGATAATAAATTCATTGTTATAGAATTCCAAAATCAGTATCCAAAGTTAACGGAAAGCAACATTACAGAACGAGTACATACACCTACCATGAATGAAGCTTCAGGTAAGTATAGATATTTAATAACTGTTTGGTTCTTAATTAAAAAGTATTATGATTATTTTCTTTTGAAGGTAATGCAAAGAACTCAGATTCTTCAAACAATGGAGATTTTTCACCATCCGAAGGATCAGAATATAAGCCACCAAGTCGTGCAAAACAACCTATAAATAAAGCTATATCTTCTAATCGTAGCAGCTCTTCTAGTTCCTTAAGCTCTTCCAGTTCCTCCAGCTCTTCTAGTTCCGGCAGCAGTTCATCAAGTTCCGGCAGCAGCTCCTCTAAATCTGTTCAAAATATTTTGGGAAATAATGAAACTGATGTTGGTACAGAACCAACATTGAACATGAATGAAGACAATGTTGAGCAAGAGTCTAATAGAAGACAGTCTAGAAAACGGCAAAAAAGTACACATCTGTGGAAACAAAATGTAACCAAGCGTTTAAAAAATACTGGTCAAGAATATACCACCAAAAGAGGAAAAACTGTGCAAGCGAAGTCAATTCGACCTCCTTGCAAAGACTCATGCCGACTTTCGTGTTCTACTAACATTTCCACTGAAACAAGGAACAGCTTTTTCAAAACCTACTGGGATCTGGGAACATATCTAAGACAGAGAGATTTTCTTGCCTCCTGTGTCAAAAGAATTGAACCAGAATTCCGACGAATCAGGGTCAAGGCCAAAAATACCTGCAATAAGCCACCTAGAAAACCAAATGCGTCCTACTATTTCATGATAAATGGAAATGAAGTCAGAGTTTGTAAGATTTTTTTGTTAAATACATTAAGTATTGGTGAAAAAACTCTACGTAACGTAACTGATAAGATATCTGACAATACTTTATATGTTATGAATTCTACCGACAAACGTGGAAAGCATGGGAAACAATGTAAACTAAGTGATGAAGTCATACAATCGGTTCGAGATCATATAAATTCAATCCCTCCAACAGAAAGTCATTATTTGAGAGCTAATACAACCAGAGAGTTTATAGACGGCAGTCTGACTATAGCCGAGCTCCATCGTAGCTATAAAGATCTTCGACAAGCCGCTGGTAAAGAGGCTGCAAATTATGACGCATACCATCGCATTTTTAATTCTGACTTCAACCTTGGTTTATATATACCTCGCAAAGACCAGTGCGATGAATGTGAGGCGTACAAAAATGCTGTTGACAAGGAACCACTATCGGCTAAGCATAAATTACACTTAGAAGAAAAAAGTCTGAGCCGATTAGAACTTAAAAAGGACACAGAACAATGCAAAGAGATAGATTCTAATAACGTACTTTCCATATTCGATCTAGAGGCAGTCTTACCATGTCCTATTGGCCAGTCATCAGGTTTCTTTTATAAATCAAAACTTAACTGTTATAATTTTACGGTGAGTACTCAGATAAATTAATAATTTAAAATTAACGTTACCACTGCATCTAATCAAATTTGTTGTGTTTTTCTTAGGTTTCGAATATAAATGAGGACAAAACAAGTTGTTTCTTCTGGCATGAGGGTCTCGGAAAACGCGGAGCTAACGAAACAGGGACGTGTCTTTACATGTTTTTGGAGGAACTCTCTAACAGAGAACCTGATAAAGAAGTAATATTATATTCTGATAACTGCTGTGGCCAGCAAAAAAATAAGTAAGTAATTCTTAGCATTGTTAATGTGGTCTTATGATTATTACGTTAAGAATTTTATTGATATGAATGTTATTATTTGAATATATATAAATTCTGTAAGGTGGAGTCTTGTAATTGCAACTATCTGGTAATCGCAACTGACTTAAATAACTCCTTCTAGGATCACTATTTCGAACAACATCAGGCGTGATATTGTTTTTCTATTCTAAAAAAATATAATATCACGCCTGTCGTTTGAAACAGTGATCCTAGGGGGAGTTATTTAAGTCAGTTGCAATTACCAGATAGTTGCAATTACAAGACTTCACCTTACAGAAATATCTTTACTTTTTCAGGTTTGTTTTTGGAATGTATTATTATGCGGTTAATACACTTCCTCTAAAATCAATCACGCACAAATTCCTGATTAGAGGACATACTCAAAATCAAGCCGATTCAGTACATTCTGTCATCGAAAAGAGCATTAAACGGGCCAAGAAAGCTGGACCTATATACACACCAGCAGAGTATATAAGTCTCATCAGAAATGCAAAAAAAGTGGCAACCGGTATGAAGTTAAAGAAATGAACTTTGACTCATTCTTGGATTTAAAGTTATTGTCTGATGAGATTAATTTGAATTTAAACAAAAACATTGATGGAGATATTGTCAGATTGACAGATATGAAAGCAATAAAGTTCACTAAAGGCTCGGAGACATTCCAGTACAAAAATAGCTACAAATCTGATATCTGGACAGAAGCAAAAATTAAAACAGGCCGAAATAAAAAAAGAATTAATGACATCGTGTTAAACGTGTTGTACACCGAAAAGTTGCCAATCCCAAATCGGAAAAAAGAAGACATTCGACAGTTGATTGCCTCAAACATAGTTCCAAAGTTCTACGAGCAATATTATAATAGCATTTTTTTTTAAATATTTTTTATAATAACAATTTTATAGATTATTGTTCGTTGAAAAAGTGTTCTTGATTTTTTATTTTCTTATGTTTTCTTCGATTACATTTAAATATTATTTTATACTAAGTTTTTTTTGTAAAACTATAAAAGTTTGTCGGAGACATCTAGAAGAATATTGTTTTTGTTTTTCGATTACTTTTATTGATTAGTTTAATAGGTCTGTTAAAAAAATAATAAGAAAGACTGTCTAATAATAGTACCTAAACCAAGTTTTGTTTATTTTGTTGTTTAATCTATAATTTTAGATTGTTTTTTATGTTTAATAACAAAGACTTTTGCCAATGATTGCTAGATTATGCGTAACATAAAGTTCCTAAACTTGTTATAAGTAGACAAAATACAAGGTTTTTTTTAAAAATAACGTGTTTTTTTATTCAAGAATCACCCGTGTCATAAAGTTTTAAAAGGTCATAATTACAAAACAATTAAAATTTAGGTCGTTATAATTTTTTTTTATAATAACTTAATAAAGGATTTCTAATTCCTGTATGTAACATTTCCCAATTCACAAAAGTATAAGTCTCGGTCTACGAGAAGAGAAATTACTTCAAAGCAATTATGTCGTGATCAATTAAACATTGAACGCAAAAAAAAACTTAAAATGTCTCTCCTGTAAAATTACAAAAAGTGGATTTATGCCCTTGTCCTACCGAAGGTGCGATATGTATACAGGCTGTGCAAAAATGTTTTGTTTAGAGGTCGTTCCACCTACTTACTGAAAGGCTTAAAAATGGAGTTTACTTTGATAGCAAGATATAGCTCCCAAATGAAGCATCATCCACAGCGATTTCTATTGTGAATTCACCAACTGTTTTGAAGTCAGTAGAGTATTGAAGTAAGTTCTCCAACCAACAAATATAAAATTAGCTTTCATTTGGATAATGCCTGACTTGAGAGCCACTCTTCCTCGTTTTTTCATTTTAAAATACGGCGGCATGATAGCCTATTAAAAAAATGTGACTTAAATAAAAATTGATGATTGATGATTGAACGTGATTTTATTTTACAATGTATGGATCAATGGTGTAAAATACAATACTGAATTATATTCTACACTTAATAATTTACATTTAATGTCAGCGCTAGAAAAGTCATACATATTTTTTGATTTACTAGACATGTAATCTTCACATTTATAAATATTAAGTAAAGAAGACTTTAAGGGGTATTCAAAGGCGTGCACTATATTATGCATGATGTATCCTTCTAGCCGTATGTCTTCAGTTTCATTAATGTGTATTGCTTTTATTTCTATAACTTGATCCTCCCTTGTTAAAAACCATTTATCGTATTTTTGGGTGGATAAAATAAAAAATTCAAAATGCAATACCAATATAGATCCATTTCTGCTATTGCACTGTTTTGCAAACGGATATTTCATTTTATTTTTACTGTAAGTCTCAATCTCGACTTCACTTCTTTCGTGTAACCTTCGAGCTACTTGTACTAGAGGCTTATTTCCGTGTCTCAACATATGTTTGATGATTTGAAGTTTATTCTCAAAAGGGTAAGCATTAAAACTTTGTAAAGTGCCAAATATTCGGACCTCATCAACGAGATGTGATAAATTGTGCACATTACTTGTAATATAATCCTTTCCATAATATTTTGCATATTTTTCTATGAATGAATCTAACAACGCCTGCGCTAGACGTAAAAACTTAAAATAGTTTTCGTTAGAACAAATTGTGATGGCACAGAATAAACAAAGGAAGTGTTTGTATGCGTCAGGATCTAAAACATGCTTCAGTATTACCCAACTCAGGTATAATAAAAAAGTGCGGTATTCAGAAGCTTTCCAATGTGATAGGACATCAACAGTCCGAACAGATCTGTGTATTTCTTTGGGTAACTTAATAGTTTTTAAAAACGCGTTCACTTTTTCAATATCACCATTACACCACTTAGTACGTTTGTTAATAAAAATTCCATTTCGCCACCCCATTAATAAACGTTTCATAACTCCGAGATCTATAAGATGCAGTGAATCACCAACCGGAAAATTTTCGATCATATCAATTTTCAATTCAAGTAGAGGTGAATCAACTTTATGATGCAGTCCATAATTTTTATTGCGAAAGTCATCATCGTTTCTTCAAGGACAATCTGTTTTCGGGAATATTACTGTATGTGACAAATGTGAATAATCACCAACCACAGTGCATTTTAAACATCCGTGCTTGCTGTTGAAATTACAAACTCCTGCAAAAAAAAAGAAAAGTATAACTATGAATGTCATCCACTTATAAAATAGTAAGTATAATGTATTATTGTTTATACTTCAGCTTAGCTGGTGCCCAAGACTTTGTTCGCGTTTAAACGTAAATTTTCTGGACTATACCTCTTAACTGACTTCACAAATAGGAGGAGGTTCTCAATTAAAGTGTATGAAATACTATAGTAAATATGTTACTATAGTTTTTTTAACTATCCCACCGGAAACATTTTCATTTTCCGTAATTAAAAGTATTCTTAATGTTGATTAGGGATGTAAGCTACCACCATGCAAAATTTCATTCAAATCGGTCCAGTAGTTTCGGAGATTAGCCCGTACAAACAGACAGACAAAAATAAGAAATCTGGATATGTTCTATTGCACTTCTAACATCCTCCTGACTCGGTTTTTTGCGTTTTTTTTTATGTACAGACGTACATTCGACCTGGCTACAGTTTTATTATAATATGTAAGTATAGATATATATGAAATCACCTTTTATAAAAGCCCTCGCGGGTGAATCGCATATAAATGCTCTTATACCAACTTCAATCGTCACCTGCTCTCCAGTTAAAGTGGTAATTATGAAACCATTCTCAATTTGCTTCATTTCATCGACAAAAGGTTTTAAATATAAGTTTAAGTCGGCAGGTTTTGATTTCCCTTCATATATTCCCACCACGATAGGTGATATATTTTTAATTTCAGTAATGTTGCACAGTATTGGCCAAAGTTGATGATTCGAGCTTTTATGTATCGGTAGGCCATCGATATTGAAATTCAAGGTTATTTTCTTGGGCACTTCATAGTTTTGTAAGGTTTTTTGTAATTGTGTAACTAATCCATTATGCCAATAATGTCCAGTACCAATTTCAGTAATGCATATTTCTATTTTATTTGTATTGAGCAATGTACGCGCATCCAATGGCATTTGGTTTGGTATTACATGATGTAACATTTTTAATAAATCACTTAAATAATAATAATAATAATAATAATAAATGTTTATTTTCAGACTTTACATCCATAGGGTTAGTACATACAGCATCTTAGTAATAAAATTTTAATATTAGGGTTAGTAATACATGAGATAACATCACAATTCACAATCAAAGCCTGCGCGCTGGAGCAGCGGGCGGCGCGTGCAGGCGCACGTGTCGCTGCAGCAGCGGGGCGTCCAGGCGCCGCGCCAGCGTGCTCAGGATGCGGTTCGTGCTGTCGCAGCTACGGCGGAGCAGCGATGCGCATCGCTTCCTCATTATGGCGTGGAAGCAGTCCGACCGTGCTTCGGCAAACATCATTGAGGCACTGCAATATCGCGGCAGCCCGAACAGCATCCTGAACGCGTCATTGTACTGGACGCGCAGCGCGCCATATGCCCGCTGCGTAAAGTTAGTCCACAGACCACACGTGTAGAAAGTTTGACAGAAGGCTTTAAATAGAGTTAACTTAACTTCTTTACTACAACGTGCGAATCTGCGGACCAACATGTTACAGCGAACACAAAGCGCTCGACGCTCCCGCTCGATGTCTGCGACATCAGACAATCCTTCAGTGACCCAGTGACCCAGGTACTTAAATTTGTCTACTCTCTTCAAACGAGTCCCACAAAGCTTAACCGGTTGCATACTGTAGCTTTTGCTACCAGCTTTAAATTGTAAAACCTCGCTTTTAGAAGCGTTGTACCTGAGCCCATGGGTCTCAGCGTATGTTTCACAAATTCCTACCAGTTTTATTAGACCCCCCATCGAGGGGCTCAGCAACACCATATCATCAGCATAGCTTAAATTGTTCACGCACACGTCTTCTATGTGACATCCGACATGGCTGCTGCTGAGCTCCTCAATAAGGCCATTTATATACAAATTAAATAATTTAGGCGAGCTCATACCTCCCTGTCTAACCCCGCATGGCATAACGTAATCATTGGAGAAAGCACCTGCCCACTTGACACTATTCCTTTGATTGCCATACCAATGCCTGAACAATGAGGTGATTTCGTGCGGTACGTTTGTATCACTGCAGAGCTTTCTCCATAGCAGATCATACGAGACCGTGTCGAAAGCCTTCGACAAATCCAAAAAACAGGCGAACACAGGCGTCTCACGTGATGTGTAGTAATGGACAGTCTGCTTGAGACAAAGGATAGCGCTTTCAGTAGATAAACCCGGCCTAAATCCGAATTGAGCATCATTAACATCGATCTTTTGCCCCAAAATATCATCAAGCAGACTATCCAGCACCTTCGCTACAACAGTAGCAAGCGATATTGGCCTGTAATTGGAAATGTCAGAGGCATCTCCCGTTTTATTTTTCACAATAGGAACAACTAATGTATACATAAGCTCATCGGGCAAATAACTGTGACTAATACATAAATTGAAGAACATCGATAAAACCCTTGGAAGATGCACACCCGCATATTTGAGATGCTCAATGCTGAGACCGTCATGTCCGGGAGACTTTCCTCTCTGCATTTTACTAATTTTACTAGCAATTTGCTTTGCCGTAAACCTTACGGACGGACTTTTGCCTTCAACCTCAGCATCGAGCACCCCAGCCGTCGATAGTGGAGACTCTACTTTAAAATACCGCTGGAAAGCATTCGCGATATCAGTCGGCTCATGATTGCCGGCGACGCTCACCGGGAGACCCGACCTAGGATTCAACTTGCCGGTATTTTTCCAAAACCTACCAAAATCCTTTACAGAATGGTTTTTCGCAAGGATGTCCATTTTTATACTTTGCTCATGAGTTTGACAGAATTTCAACTTGGATTTAAAAATCTTTTTAGTCTCAAACATCTTATCATAAACAGAGCCTGTCATAGGTTTACCGAGCGACACCCACCACTGAAACCAGAGCCGAGCCTCCCGGTGAGCCTCCCCGACGTACAAATTCCAGCCCACTACACGTCTGTGGTTCCCACCACCGCGCTTATGCGATTCAACAGCGGCAGACTTAAGAACCGTTATTAAATTACGGAAAAAATCTCCTAACAGCTGTTTATGAATAGCATCAGAACACATGTGGTCTGCACAGACAGAAAACTCCGTAGGGAAATGTATGTCCCTCAACTTGTACGAACAATAATTCAAATATTTATCTATTTGTTTTGAATCTCGCTCACCCCAAATCACCTCATTACAAAAATAATTAACAGGATTTACAATTTTTGATTTAATCAAATTAAAGTCGCATTCCAACAATAAAGGATAGTGGTCAGACCAATAAACGTTATATAATACCGAGGCACTAATGACCGTGGCGCGAGCAGCGCTCGTTACCACGCAGTGGTCGAGCCAGCGTCTACACGCGTGAGCGTCGCTAACGTATGTGTGCGTTTCACTAGGCAATAATTCCATATCTACGCAAAACAAGGATTGTTCAGAGCAAAAGTTCATTAATTCATACGAGAACAACTCACCCGGGTGTGCGTTGAAGTCCCCAAGGACATAGACAGATTCAACGTCATTACTTTCCACAATTGATTGTATTTCACTCAAACATTCCGTGAATTCACTAAAATTGTCAACAGAATCAGTGGGCATGTAAACAGACATTACAACCACTGACCGGTCATCGAGCACTATCTTGATAGCCACTATACGCGCACTTTTACACTGAATAACCGATACACACGGGAACGATGCCTTCCTCCACAGCAGTGCAACACCGCCGTGTGGTCTTCCTCGAAGTAAACGCGCTGACGAATCTATAGCTGATTTGCCCGTAAAAGCGAAATCATCATCTATGGTGCCCAGAAAGGGGACATCATGTTCCATTAGCCATGTTTCCTGCAACGCGATGATTCCAGCCGACCGACACAAACTACGCACACATTCTACAGATCTAATCACACTTCGACAATTGAAACTTATCAACTTAGTAGTGTCATCCATAATTCGTATTTAAATACTACCATTAATTTCATTCTTCCCTCTAAAGTTCACAAAACGCCGAAATGCAATACCATCGGGCCAAAAGTCATCTTTTAAAAAAATATCCAATTTATGTTTCGGAACATAAACTTTGTATGCATCGTAGTCTTTTTTCATTTTCATTGTCATTTTATCCAATGTAACGGCAACATTAGTTTTGCTCCTTATATAATTGGAGATGTCACACACGGACACCTCCTTCGCAACATTGTAAATGTAAACTGGGACTTTTATGTCCGCTGCCTTAAACTTATTATCCGAAGTTAATATAGCTTTTCCGTGGTGTCCAATAAATAGGTTTTTAAGCCTTCTTCTTTGAACCTGGGTCCATTCTTTATCTGGGGTCTGCCCTCTAAATGCCCCACCCTGTGCAATTTCAGAGTAAAGTGCATTTTTTTGCAAGTTGCCTGATTCATCCGTGTGTCTCGGCGTAGTCTTGCGCTTCGCTTCTCGCTCGGGCGATTAAAGCGATATGGGAAATGTTGAATTTCACTGCGCATTCTCTGAGGTAACTACGGATATCAATTCGTTGGTATCGGCTTGGTCATTTTGTAGTACCATAGGCACTGAGATCATAGGAGTACAAGTGGTGGGTGTAGTGCTCACAACCATGTTTTCATAGACCTTTTTCACTTTTCTTCTGTAACTACCGCTCCTTTTCAATTTCTTCCAGTCTTTTGAATCCATTTTGAAATGTAAATTCCGCTGCGTAATAAATTCACACAATCTGCTGTTTTTCTCAAAATGGCAAATCTAGTCATATAAAACATTGTAATATAACCGAATAGAGAATAATATCTTTATAATCTCTGTATAAGGGAATATGGATTGCTTTCATCCTTGTAAAGATCATATAAAATGTTAGAATTTGTTTGTTGGATAGACGTCGTATCAAATGCTTCTATAAGTTTAAAAGCTCAATAGTTACCTTATGCATTACTTTTATAAGAATCATTGGCCATATTAAAAGCCTTTATATAACTTCGAGTTTTATACGGCTAAAAAGCAATGTAACTAGTCTCTATAAGAAGAACAGATTTCGAACCCTTATTGTACCCTTATAAGTTGGCTATATTAACGTTTACCCAGCAAAATTATAAGAATATAGGTAATATTAGCCAAATCTTCTTATAATGTGCCATTATAAGGAACATTGACATAATGAATGCTCTTTTATAACAAGTATAAGAATTTAGACCTTATAGACTTAATTTTATAAGGTTAGTTTGTTTGTTGGGTGTGCCATATTAAAAATAACAATATATTATTATATGGCCGTCCAATTGGGACTTAATTAAGGTGAACTATATGTTGATTTAATCAATAATTCGAGTCGATAATGCTCTTTTTAAATGTGCCATTTTATGTAATTAAGTAAGTTCCTATTGTATATCGCTGCACAGTCTCTTCAATGATAATTAAGTCGTGTCGCCATCTTACAGCCTTTGACCACGTTTTAGAGCATAGAGTTGTAAGTTTCTAAACGAAAAAACTCCTTGTTCCTGCACGCATTCTGGTCGATATCAGCGCCCTCTGCACCTAGCTCCATTTCTCGTTTTCGTGCAGTCAACGACCTACATCGAATTGTAAAAGTAAAAGTGAATTTAGTGAATAACATATTTAAAAGTGCTTTATTCGGTTTTAAAACAACATGCCAAGGGAGCGAAGTAGGTACTTCTATAGAGAGGTTACGGAGGAAACTTCGAAAAATTGAAAAAAAACCTAGATGAGAAAAGCAAAAGACGTTCGCATTCGCGATCAAGGTCTACACTATGGACGCGCAGGACGCGCTCGTCGCGCTCAAAATCTCCTCCCGGGTACTGGAATCCGCGATCGGCACATAATAAGGAAACTCCTTCTTTATCTGATATGGAGGAAGTTGATCTAACGCAAACTGAAGCAATAGGGCGTTCCCAAACGCCGGCCACAGAAACCGCGGGAAACGACGCGTCGGCGTCAGTAAAAGGGACATCTGAAACAAAAGACGACCAAGGTAATTAAAACACTAAAAAGCTTTAATTTCAATATACATTTTATTATAGGTATCCTTCAGCTTGCATTGCGGTATACTAAACGGGTATACTCTCTGCGAATATACCGTGAGCATGCGATGTATTATTTTGGGTATACTCCTTGCTGATAATAAACGGTAATAAAGTAACATATCATGGCGTTCTACTTCTTGGGTAGTTCCCTGTTTTTAATATGTAAATACTTTGCACAAAAGGGGTTAACTATTGTTTTTTTACCCCTTTCAGCTGAAGTGGAAATAAGTACAGAAATTTTCGCTTAACAATAGCGGGCAAAAGGGCGAGTTTTTACATACGAACGGGTTTAAATTCACTTGTGTAATTTGTAACCATTGCATTCTATTTTTTTCATGCTCAAGCATGACCCCCTTTAGGTTCCATAGACGCGTTTCTTCTTCATTGATTATCTTATTAATTTTAAAATAAAACACGCAGCGTAGGTACAGTCAAGGGCATTAATATAGCAACCTTATTGTCATTACAGTAAGGTCCATATAAGTACAGTCGAAGGCATTAATATCTATACACCCCATCGCGTCATGCGCGAACCGCGGTAGCCTGTCCAGCCAAGTTCATTATATCTACACAATAACCTTATTGTGAGTGGCATAGAGTCGTATAGATATTTTTGTCGCCTTAGTAACGTATATATATATATATATATGCCCTTGAGTGTAAGTTTTTTTGTTTTAAACTGGTGTTTGCTGTTTTTAATATTTATATAAATTATAACCATATAAAGCTCATGTTTAAGGCTGTTTAAAACTATGCTTTTGGTCTTTTATTTGTTGCATGTTTGGTTTTGTTTTCTTGCTTCAGGGTAATATAAAATGGGATCGTATAAACAAAATAATGGCATTAGTACCGCCATTAAATGCCATTTCATCTGAAGAAAGTTCCAGCAGTTCTGATCATGATGACTTACCTCAAAACACCAGCTCTCATGAAGTATTGTCTGATGCGAGCTCAAAAAACAAATCTTGGTCGTTAAAGGGTTAAATAAAGGCTTACACATATTTCGTTTTTATCAAATCACTCATTTGAAAAAAGTTATTATCTTAGTTTATAAGATCAAGCACGTGTCATATTTTGCGAGAATGTAGTATGTTTTGAATAAGTAATACCTACGTTTTTTAGAGGCTATTTAGAGATTATTAATGTTATGTATTAATATTTTTAATGATTTATTTGCGTAAACATAGTTATTTTATTTTTTAAATTAAGTATTTTTTGTGCAGAAACACGATGAGCTTCGAAGATTTTACCAGCAAATCCTCTGTATGAAACTATTTTTTACTTTATTGTGACAAATATAAGAAGAACGCTAAATGCAAACAGTGTGGTAAAGTTTTAAAAACTTAGGGTCCACCAGTGGCTTACGAAAGCATTTAAAAAATGTTCATTTAATCAGCTTTAACGTAGAGCCTGAGCTACAACCAGGTCCCAGTACGAGGGATGATACCTTACAATCGAATGTTGCATCAGTTTCTAAGAAAACGAAACTCACAGACTATTTTGAATCTCAAGACGAACCCAAAAATAATAGGAATGACCGAGTATGTCGCATAATTGCACTGGACGGCGTCCCCTTCAGACTGTTTGTCACATCCATTGACTTGAGACAGCTGTTTGAGCAATCCGGTCAACCACTACCAAAATCTCCGAACACGATTAGGAAAATTCTTTTGAAGGAATACGATGTAAAAAGAGACCGCCTTCGTCAAGAATTGCAGAGTCTAAAGAAGGAAGAAAGAAAATTTACAATTTATCTTGATGAGTGGTCTTCTGACAGAAACAGAAGGTACCTGAATTTGAATTTACATTGTCAATTTTTGTCTGGGGTATTCAAATTTAGAAATTTGGGCCTTATTAGAGCTTTTGGGTCCATGCCTGCTAACAAATGTAAAGAAGAAATAAATCGACTACTTAACCAGTACGGATTGGACTTGGAGGATGATATCGTAGGGATGGTCACGGATGGCTGCAGTGTCATGAAGAAATTGGGAAAGACTATACAGTGCTATCACCAGTTGTGTCTTGCTCATGCAGTTCAATTGGCTATTATTGTAGATGTTTTTTACAAAAATAACTCGATTGAGCGGGAAGAAACTGCAGTACAAGATAATGCTGATTATATACGACGAAGAATCAATGACCCTGGCGGAACTTGAACAAAGGCGTAATTTGGAGATAGATAATTTGGTAACAACGGAGAATCAAGAGATAAATGACGAAACTGATGATGCCATTGATATAAACTCAGAAAACGATGGTGCTGAATTTTTGACTGTAGTAAGACGTATTATTAATTCAGACGGCACGGCAACAAGGTTTCAATTCCAAAATATTGTTTCAAAAGTTCGAGCTGTAGCAAAAACATTCCGAAAGTCTCCTACTAAAAACGAAATCCTTCAAAAGTATGCTACCGAAGAACATGGAAAAGAATATGCCTTGATATTGGATTCCAAAACTCGATGGAGCTCTATGGCCGAAATGATAAGTCGTTTCCTTAAACTTAAATCCAGTATTTTGAAAGCATTGATCGACATCAAATCTAATATTATTTTTACAGACGATGAAATAGAAACGCTAAAACAGTTACATGACACTTTAGACATTTTGAAGACGATCATTGAAGCTCTGTGTCGCCGAGATGCGACGTTACTTACAGCTCAAATATCAATTAATTTTGCACTTAATAAATTTACTCTGATGAATACTACCCTAAGCATTGCAATGGCCAATGCAATGAAAAACCGATACAAATCTCGACGACTTATTGAGACGTCCGTTTTACAATATTTACACAATCCAGACAACTACTTCGCTGAAATTGAAAAATGAGCCTGCTCCAAAGAAGGCGTAGACGGTTTCTTCGGCCGAAAAGGTGATGGCCACCGTGTTCTGGGATAGTCGCGGAGTTATATTCGTTGACTATCTAGAAAAAGGAAAAACTATAACGGGGCCTTGTTTATTCATCGCTACTTGACAAGCTGAAGGTAGAAACCTGAGGCTGAGGGTTATCGAAAAAACCGCCGCGTTTCCAAAAAAACTAAAGTGTTGTTTCATCAAGATAACGCACCGGCTCCCGAGTCAAAGATTTCGATTTCGAACTGATTGAATATCCACCGTATTCTCCGGATCTGGCTCCTAGCGACTTCTTCCTGTTTCCCAGATTGAAAACTTAGCTCGGTGGACAGAGATTTTTAAGTAACGAAGAGGCCATAGCCGCCGTGGACGCCTATTTTGCAGAGCAAGACGTCAACTACTGGGAGCATCACTGGGAGAAGAGTATAATTTTACAAGGAGACTATGTTGAAAAGTAGAAAATAATCGGACCGACAAAACGACTCTTTCCATGTTAGGCCAGAAACTTTTCAGACAACCCACGTACTGAATAAATGTCTTTTGACTACTTTTTTTCTATCAAGACCCAAGATAGCCCTGGTACGACCCAAGAACATGCTGGAATCGCAGTCTACGTTCTAATAGTGTTTTAGTGAAATAATTGTATAACGTGACATACGTACTAAAATAAATTATCAGTGTACCTGAAAATATAGGTCACTATCAGGGGCTTTTATTTTATCTACCTATAATATTTATTTTTGTTCCAGGTTGTGAAGTGTACGAATTACAAAACAACGCTCGTAGAGAGAAACAGACAGTGGTCATGATCCACGAGCCACCATCAAGATCATCGAGACCTAAGACCAAAACCCTTGTACGACCCAAGACCAAGTTGGAATCGCAGACGTGATAGACTACAGTAAGTCTTAGATAGGTTTCATGAAAATCGGTTTTCCCGTTTAAGCCAGACTATAAAACCGAGTACAATCAACATGAAGTACCTAAAACGAGGCATCTGAGTTTTTTGCGGCGTTTCTTCTCAACAGTTGTCTCGTCTTGGGAAGCGCTGGTAAATTCTTGACGTGTAAAAGTGACCTTGCGGACGATTTACGAGGTTCGTAAAAAGATTTTGGCTTCACTATGAAATAAAAACTATTTAAATCCTCTTTGGCATTATAATAACACTTTTTTCAGGAGTTATATGTCAAAAATTTTTTTTCCCCACATTGTCGGGCGTTACTTAAAATCTTTATTATAACAGATCATCAAAAAGCTTTGTCTAGAATTGCATGACAGATTTAAGAATCTCTTTAGGGAAACATAATATTGGAAAATCAGCAATGATGTGGTCACTAACAGATGCACTTGGGTATTTCAGAGAGGATCCTTACCTTCACAATTAAAATATGAATTAGATTTTAGTATAGAGGAAGATGAGGAAATGAAAGTGGAGGGAGATAATGAAGAGAAAAAGGTGGGAGGAGAGAAGATGAGGGAAGAGAATATTGAGGATGGGGGTATGGAGGAAGGAGAAGGTGAGGGGGGAGAGGATGAGAAAGATATGGAGGAGGATGGAAATAATGATGATATTAATATGGCTTCTAATGGTGATAATGATGATGATGATGATGATGATGATGATGATGATGATGATGATGATGATGATGATAATGATGACAGTTGTGATGGTGATTGTGATTGTAATTGCAATTGCAGCTTTAAATTCCCAGATCACAACTTTTCCTTCTTCATTCCCAAAACATACTTAAGATGATTACACGCGCCGCTCATGTTAGTGTTAAACGTAAACCCAAAAGGAAAAGAAGTGGTGGTGGATTTGTAAATAACCTCATTAATAACTTACCCTTCGAACTGCATGTACCTGGATATAACTATTGCGGACCAGGAACAAAATTAAAAAAACGTTTAACACGTGGTGATAAGGGAGTCAACCCTTTAGATGAATCTTGTAAATTACATGATATAGCTTATTCACGAGACAGCACCCTAGACGGACGACATAAAGCTGATTGGCGCAAGCAGCGGAGGAGCGTTGGCGTAATTCAGCTACCCCATTTGGTGAACGAATAACTGCCTTCGCGGTCGATAAGGTGATGAAGTACAAAACTAAGCGTGGTATGGGTGTTCCCCTATCTAGGGTGATTAAAGCCACCCGTAAAGCGGTTGTACACCACAAAAGTAAAACAAAGAAAAATGGGGGTAAGAAACCAATGTCTGCTAATACACTGCTCAAGGTGGGTGTGAAGGCTGCAAAGCGTTACCTTCAAGGAAGAGTTGTAAAACCATCACCACGAGTTATACCAGTACCTAAAAAAGGGGGGTTTTTACCCCTAATACCGCTACTCGCTGCGTTGGGTGCAGCTGGTTCGCTCGCAGGAGGTGTGACAACGGCTGCTAAAAATATTTATGAAATTGTGAAGAATAAAAATAATAATACAGGCACCAGCAGCAGCGGTGCTAAAGTAATTGGTAAAGGTCTGTATTTAGCACCCTATAAACGTGGGATGGGTCTTTATTCAACACTTTATGGGAAAAAAAAACTAGGATTACCGAAAGGGAAAGCTCTCACAGATAAAGACATTCTGAAATGTGTAAAGAAACAGAAAATCCCTTTCTTTCGTGGTGTTTTTATGCGAGATAATCTACCCTCTGCACCACCCCACTACTATGAAACTGGTATTATTAATCTAGACAATCAACAAGGAGATGGTACGCATTGGTGCGCATATGCTAAAAAAGGAAACTTTTAATTGTATTTCGATAGTTTCGGTGACTTGAGACCACCTCAAGAGTTTCTCAAGTATATGTGTGGAATAAGTGTGGAGTATAACTATAATCGCTTGCAGAAATTTAACACTGTGAACTGTGGACATTTATGTTTGGATTTCCTATGCAACACTTATAAACATGTTTTGTTTTAAATAAAGACTACATACACTATGCAATTGGTTTCATTCACTCGATTACCTTTTTACCATCATGACGCTATCAACAATCACATTAAGCTTAAATGATAACGATAACGATAAAAAAATTTACCCACCCATTCATCTTCATCATCAGACCCGCACTCAGATGTAAAAATTCCTTTCTAAAATGCTTTTAATATTTGTATGATTATTCGGGCCCGGATTCGATTCCCTGATGAGGATAAAATATATTTGTGTGGTGATCACTGATATTTGTTTCCGAGTCTTGAGATGTTTCACTGGTATGACAGTTTTGTATGGAAGGTATCTAAATAGTCACTTATTTATGACGCGTTGACTATGCTTTCTTTTAATAATTAAAAAAAAAGATTTAAAAGTAATTATTTATTACTTTATTACCTTGTAATGTAATAATGTAAAAGTAAAAAGTATTATTGTATTCAATTTGAAAAAATGACCTTCTGCTGGAGTTTCTTGCGGCGCTTCTTCTCCGAAATGATGGTCTTGCTTGTCCGAAGCGCTAGTAGATTCACTCCATATTATCGACGTGTAAAAGAGCCCTCATGTGGCCAATTTACTGAATAAATATTTTGAATTTTGAATAAATTTGGCTTCCATCCATGGGACAATTTTGACAATTTCATAGAATAGGTAATAAATAGTAAAACAAATGTAGTGTTATAAATAAAGCAAGTGAGTCTAGATTGTCTAATCATGTCAAGTCAATCTAGTTTGCATTATCAGTCCATCAGTAATTTCTTGTTGATTCTATAAAGCAATATAAAAACTTTACAAAGATAACCAGGATTTTAAAACAATCCTCCCAAGGGCAATATGCCATCACACTTTAATTCTTAATTTTACGTTGCACATGAACTTACTTCACTTTTAACCAATTAAAAAAAAAGTCTCAGTTTGACCTGTATGTATGCATGTTTGTTCGCGATTATCTCGCGTTCGGCTGAACCCATTTTGATGCGGTTTACAGAAAAGTATTTTTTACACAGGAGACGGTTTTAGTATTTTAACCAACTTAAAAAAGGAGGAAATTTTATTTTTGTTTTGATAGGGTAGGTACACTTCTGAGGTGGTGGTCCCATTATCATTAAATCTGAATCTGATGAAGGGATCTGTCAGGAATTGAGGGAACTCCTCAAATATTACAGGCACACATACAGCGATTTTAGTATTTTTTTTGTAACAAGTCAGCATTTTAATTCAGATTGTATCATTTTGTGAAGTGAAACTGATGATGAAGACCACAAATGGCTACCGAAACTCCTCAACGGTACCTATTTCAAGGGTGGCGATAAGCGATTAAGATAGCTGAATTGTAACAAGCAACATTTAATTTAATTGTTTAAATATGACTATGGCTTTCCCGAGACGTTGATTGCGGCGAGCTTAAAATGTCTTAGTTTCATATTAACTAAGAAGTGGTAACACTTACATAACAGCTTATTATGGTCACTAAAAAGAATAAAATAAATATTTTAAGAAACAAAAAAACCTTTAAAAACGCGTAAAATAACTTATATTAAAATGGTAGTTACAGGTAAAAAAAAACATTTATTTTTCTATTTATATAAAAGGCAAAACTGACTTACTGACTGACACATCATCACACAGTTGAAACTACCTTACCTAGAAACACGAATTTTGGTACTGAGGTTGCTTTTTGGATAAAGGATTTATAGAAATTCAACCCCTAAAGGGGTGAAATAGGGGGGCAATGTTTATATGGAGCGGGAAACGAATTCTACGCGTACGAAGTCCAGGGCGTCTTCTAGTTATTTATGTAACTTATAAAATAAATAAATAAATTGAATATCAAGGTTCTATTTTAAACCCATTGACCTGGTCCCAAATTAAGCTCTAGTAGGTTTGTGTTATGGATATAATGTAAAACTGAAGTGAGTATGTGTGCAAATCTTGTTATTACGTTTCAGATTTTGGTCAAACTGCTCAAGAAAGATTTCGAAGCTTCATCATTACTAAAATTTACCGGGAAATCATTAGAAAATGATAGTTCAAGGAATCTCTTAGCTTCAACCATTGTTAAAGAAATATTAAAGGAACACAAAAATGTGCCTTTAACTACGGCAATTTACACTAAATGGATAAAAGAAATAAAAATTGTATTCCCCAGTGAAAGGATTACGACATACTATATACCACCTTGTGTTACTGCCCAAGGTATTACGCACCAAGCCAGGGGCAAACTAGTCAGCCAACTCCTAAACATTAGAAGAAAGTACCAAAAACTGGGAGTCCTCGACGTTAAGGAAAGAAAGAAAGCCCAGAATATTGACACAATCAATTGCATGACGAGACCACTTCCAGCATCTCATGTTCAATATCTAAATTTAAACACGGTGTTGAAGAGGATTTGGCCTGGCTGAAAAGTAGCTCTGATCCCTGGCCCTTAGTTATACAGAAATGGAAAGAGACCCTACATAGGAGAAACAAAGATCTGAGAGATCCAAATTATACGATTGAAATTTATTTTGAGAAATATCTAAACTAAAAGATGACATCTATTTTATTACGGTAGGTAGGTATGTTTTTTTTAATTAATGGAAGGGGCAAACACGTACACACGCCATACACCTTTTTTTGCTCCGGCTTGTCTATTTATTTACGTGACGCTTCGCCACTGTTGCACTTCTCATTGCAAAGACCACGAATTATTTTGTATCTAGTTGCCAGAGTGTTTCTAAAATAAAGATCGCAATAAAGGATAAATAGGACTTTCCTACGATATACACAGTATAAAAGACAAAAACAGGTCACGTTTGTAAGTAGAACAAAATAATGACAGCTGAGTCCCGTTTATCAAACACTTGTAACTTGTATTACAAGCGGAAATCTCTGTCCAACAATATGTATTAAACAGAAACTTTTACTTATATTACGAGTTATAAGTTTTTGATTAACAGGCCCTGGCCTAAATTCAGTAATTACAATATAAGTCAGCGGTCGGCAACAGGCGGCCCGCGGGCCGCATGCGGCCCGCGAGCCTTCCTGGATATTTTGTATGTAATCGAAATTTGTACGCATTTCTAATAATCACAAACAACTTTATTTAAATAGTGGAAAAGTAAAAAGGGCGAGAATTTGTAATACACCACTGTCGCGTACATAATATTTGTTTCGAGACCATAGCAACAAATAATGCAGCACGACTTCGTCTATCGCGCACGTTTTGTCTCATTTCCTCCCGCGCCCCTCTCACACCTTTGTGCCCTCGCCGCGCTGCGCGACCGCGGCGACCGCAGTGAAGTGACAGCCGTCGCCCGCGCGTCACTTGTTGCCTACGTATCGATTGATCGAAAGACGTCGTACTTTTACGAAAGTAAACAACTACAGTTCTATTTATAGTCTTTATTATTTCTAGCGAGCCGATCTTCTACACAAAGGCCATTGTTTGTGTACAATACTATTATCTTTCTTTGTGTCCGTAACCGCAAGCCGATTACATACAAATAAGTTAGAACTACATGTAATGTCCATAGAATTATCAACCCTATCCTCTTAGTCAGTAGGTTTAAAATGTAAAGTGTCAGGATACAGATATGTCTTTATTATTTGATGGTAATATTGTGTAGGGAATAAGACCGGTTCAAATAATAAAGACATATCTGTATCCTGACACTTTACATTTTAAACCTACTGACTAAGAGGATAGGGTTGATAATTCTAAGGACATTAAATGTAGTTCTAACTTATTTGTATGTAATCGGCTCGCGGTTACGGACACAAAGAAAGATAATAGTATTGTACACAAACAATGGCCTTTGTGTAGAAGATCGGCTCGCTAGAAATAATAAAGACTATACGACTTTTAAATCTCGCTATGTATAAACCTTGTTTATTTACTTGCAACTCTTGATTTTTTATGGCTAAAATGCGTGTTTTCAATGGAATAAAAATGCTGACTTTTCTATTGATTTATTCGTTCTATCGATAATAATAATACCAACTACCTTTTACTGTTTTTGTGTGCTGCTAATGTTTTCTTTTTGTCACGACTTAATGCCTATTCCATTCTTTTGTTGTAGCATTTACCTACTAAATATTGGGTGAGCATAACTTTCACTAATGGCCTCAAGAAAGAGAAAAGTGGTGGAGGAAAACAGAGCTTTTAATGATGCATGGACTGATTTGTACTTTTTTATCGAGTTTAAGGGTAAACCGGTATGCTTAATATGCCAAAAAAGCATTGCTGTTCAAAAAGAATACAATCTCAAACGTCACTATGATAGCGAGCATAAAGCTAAATTTGCATGTCTTGAGGGTGATATAAAAACACACAAAATAAATTCACTCAAATCCTCGTTAAAAAACCAGCAAAATATTTTTAAGCGTCAAATCGAGACAAACTCGTCTGGTGTACGAGCGAGTTTAAGGGTGGCAGAAAAACTAGCAAAGGCTGGAAGACCGTTTACTGATAGCGAACTAGTCAAGGAATGCGTTTTGGCTATGGTGGAAGAGGTATGTACAGACCAAAAAAATATATTTGAAGATATTAGTTTATCTGCCAGAACGTGCACTCGGCGTACTGAAGATTTGGCTAAAAATTTGAGCGAGCAACTTCAGGAAAAGGTACGGTCATTTGAATGGTTTTCTTTAGCTACCGATGAAACTGATGATGTTTCAGATACTGCGCAGCTGCTCATAATAGTTCGTGGAATTGATGAGCATTTTAATGTCTTTGAAGAGCTTTTACAGCTAGCAAGCGTGAAAGGAACGACCACAGGGGAAGACTTATTTCGCAAACACGAGAAAGTGTTGGAATCTTGTGAATTACCATGGCAAAAATTGGTGAGTGTTACTACTGACGGTGGCAAAAACATGAGTGGGCAAAACAAGGGCCTAGTGGGTCGAATCAAAACAAAATTAGCAGAGATTGGTTGCGAAATTCCGTTATTTTTCCACTGTATTGTCCACCAAGAAGCGCTTTGCTGTAACGTTCTTTCGTGGAAAGAAGTGATGGACGTCGTAGTTTCTACTGTAAACTTCATCAGAAAAATGGGTTGACACATCGTCAATTCCAACAGTTTCTATCAGACATAGAAGCGGATCACCAAGATGTCCTGTATTATTCTGAAGTGAGATGGTTAAGCAGAGGTGCCGTTCTGAAAAGATTTTTCGACTTCAGAAAAGAAATCAACCAATTTATGATTTACAAAGGGAAAACAGTTCCAGAACTTACGGATCCTCAATGGCTGATAGATCTGGGGTTTTTGACCGATTTAACTCATGAGTTAAATTTATTGAATGTGAGACTTCAGGGCAAAAACAAACTTATATCTGATATGCACACAGATGTTAAAGCTTACCAAATGAAAAACAAGCTGTTTATAAAACATATTGATGAGAAAAATTTGGACCATTTCCCGAACTGCAGAATAGCTGTTGAAGAAGTTGCAAGTGATTTTCATTGGAAAAATGATAAAATGAAAAGCATTTTGAGGGATTTACAAAGTCAATTCAACGACAGATTTGCTGACTTCGAGAAAGTTTCCAGCAAATTGAAGATATTTGCAAATCCCTTTTCGTGTGATCTGGATGACGTACCAAGTAATTTACAAATGAATGTGATTGACCTTCAGTCTGATGACTCATTAAAAACCTCTTTTCGCGAAATGAATGACTTAACTAAATTTTATGGCAGTTTGTCGTCCAATTTTATCGAATTGAAAAGGTTTGCTCAGCAAATTATTTCTATGTTTGGTAGCACATACATATGCGAGCAGACCTTTTCGATTCTAAATTACCGAAAAAATAAATATTGTTCGCGACTTACAGACGAGCATTTGAGTGCCATCTTGCAAATTTCAACTACCAACATGACGCCAAACATAACTGATATAGCCGGACAAATACAGCCTCAAAAGTCGCACTAGCTGATTTTTAAGGCTGTATTTGAGCGAATTAGAATCTGTTGTTTGTTTTTATATTTAAGTGTGCTAACGATAAGTCCTATGCGTATTGTTGATCTCAGTTGTTTTGATCTCAGTTGTTAGAAGTGACAATTTAGGGCCGTATTAATAAACTCGTCTCAATACGTGAACTGAGAGCTTCTCAGATGATACCGTCTCGATTCGTAATCCTGGAGCTAAGATCGTCGCTTATTAATAAACTCATCTTGAGAAGCTCTCGGATGATATGCACACAGATTAGATAATGCATGATCTAATATTATAAACACATTCCCAACCCCAACAATGACAGTTTTGAACAAAACGGAGAAACGTTTAGACTATGCATGGTTTTAAAAAACGTGATTTTTCGTTTAGACGTGACACGGAAAATACGTAAAACATCATATATTTTTTCAAATTCATGTGCAAAAGCAAGTAATTATTTTAAAAACATTATTTTAAGCTAGTTTTCCTTTGTTATCATTCAAGCTGATCAGGTGCGTATAATGTTACGTTTTAAAATCTCTGTAATATTGAAAAAACGAAACGCACATAGCGCGAATTTCTTTGGTTCTTTCCTTCATATTTACAGTAGTTTACAGGTTAAGAGTTCTTCTTACCGAATTTGTTTTTAAAGTGAACTTCAGTGTCTTTAAGTATTAAATAAAGGTGAAGAAGTGCAGCTTCTCGAATCCAACTTGGCGGCAACCTGGCTGAGGATCTATTTTAAAAATAAATGTGTCCTACGAAGGCCGACCCCTACAGCAAGCATCGCGGGGACTGGAGCCTGGAATAGGTTCCTTCTGCATAAGATGAAAAATGAAATGCAAATCAGGCCAAGCCAAATGCTTACTTTGTACCGTTTCCAAAAGGTGTCTTATTTTACCTATAAGTAATAAATTATCCTTGAGTTATTACATACCTTAGGATATCACTACCAACATAGGAATCTATTATAAATCAAAGTCCTCAGACTGCCTCAGTGTATCGGCATAAAGATATTAGGTATGATCACCAAGATGTAATTGACAAATTCTTATTTGAATGTAGTTTAGTGGTAGTTTATAAATATGAAAGATAGTTTCGACATTGGCAGGCAATTTATAAGTTATTCTACTCTTCTTCTCTTACAAATTATTCTTTCCGTAATTTATTGTCAAGCTTTTAGTGAATGTAAATTAAAAGAACAAACTATGGAATTGTTAAAGTGTGTAAAACAGGTAGGAATAGGTAGGTAACATTATACTTTTTGTTTTTGTTATTTCCAGATGATTTTAACTATGTACAGCCAACCCCTGCCCCTGGAAAACTGGTGTTTAATTTGATTTTGATTCCTTTACTATTGTGATTTAAAGTGTGTACCAAATGGGTCTTATGGGATAGAATTCGGCGTCGCGACAGACCAAGGCGACGTTCGCGAGATGAGCTTCATGCCTTCAATCAAGACTGGTGGGAGGCTGGCCAAGATAGGGCTAAATGGAAGGAAGGGAGAGAGGCCTTTGCCCAGCAGTGGGACATTATAGGCTGCTAAATAATGAATAATTCCTTTATTATTTTTTAATACATTTATTAAAATTCAGATGCAATTTACCTTCATGTTTTATTTTTTCATGTTTTATTAGAGTGGTTCGCACAAGTTGTGTTTTCTCAGTTTTCACTCATTGCTTTGGTTTATTTATAGACTATAACTACTGCTACTACTACTATAACTTGTGCTAACTGTTCAGTAAATTAAACTATATTTCTGTCATTGCGCACATGGATGGATTAGTTGGTTTGGTTTGGTTAGTTATTTGGATTAGTTTGACTTTTAATTATTATAATTTTATTTTATTTTATTCTATTTTATTCAATTTTGTAATGTACTTTGTTTTTGTGTTGACTTTTACTATTTTTACTATTATAATTTAATTCTATTTCTGACGATCTCAATGTAACTGCATATAATTTGACATGTAATTTAATTTATACTGTGTTATATTGAGTAATAAAATCTGAATCTGAATCTGAATCTGATGTGACATAAATCTTAACTAACACCCAATTGTACAAACATTTGTTAGCACCTTTCTTATTATAATTCACATATGTTAGCACTGGAAGGAATCCTTCCAATATTTTTGTCTATGCATACATACACTTTATCCTATTAGTACACTTGTCATTTTCCAATTACAAGCAACTTATGGTAACATTTAATTTAATTAAAGAATGTGTGCCACTGGACTTCGTCGTCTCTTCTTAAAAGTTAGTGGAAGTATTTACGTCTCAGTTGGGCCTATTCAGATCAGAGTTAGTAAATTTTAAATATCTTTAAACCTAAATTTATAATGTCCTACTAGATAGAGATTGATTTTTATATATAAATTTAAGTTAACAGATATTTTAAATTGGAATCAAGTTTGATTTTATTTTAAAGTAGGTAGGTCTTCAGATATTAAAAATCAGAGAACACTGATCAAAGTTGGCTGCAGTATTCATTAAAAATATAAACATTCATAAATACAATATAAACACCAAAACACACCAACATCCAATAACATTACCACATATCCTTGTTAACTTGGTGTTTATAAAAGTAATTTATTTATAAATGTGAGAACTAAATAACATAATAAGCTTTCTGAATTCCATAGCCACTAGGAGGTTGCTAGAAGAGTTACAGAGTTCAGAGAGCTTGTTGTTATGTTATGTTATGTTATGCCTCTGAATCTTGGATCCAAATACTTTCCTTTTCCTCATTTAAATAGTGTAGGAGTACCTACACATATTTATGAATTAACTTTCAAGCATAAAAGGACCCTGCTGTCTTTTCACCAATAAATAAAACTACTATTAGCATGTAGCAAGTTTATTTTATTAAAGTCTCTCAGTTATACATATTAACAGGTTTCAAAATAAACTCAATACCTAATATTATTTGTAAATATCTGATTCACCATTAAACCATCCATATAGTCTTTATTGAAAAAACTATTATCCATCTTGTTTCATAGGTGCAAAAGATAATATATTTATTTTAATTCATCCTTATAAAATGGTACTAAATAGAAAGAAAGTAGGTAGGTAATTTTACAATAAAAATATTGCACATAGCCCCTCATAGCACACACCTGACTCTGTTAACTTGTTACTCGATGAAGCTATTCTATTACCTCCGTAAGGGCCAAGTAATAAACTGTGTTTATCCTCTTTTACAATTATCATGTAGCGCTATTATCCAACAAAAGTAGACCAAGATGTTTGTCCACTAGTCCATTATACAAAAAAACAATGTTTAAATATTACTATATTTAATATTAAATATCTCATAAATTCTATAAGTACATTATATTTAATTACATTGTAAAAATAACTAATATTAAATAAGACTAAATCTATATATATACACTAAAACATTAAATCTAAATGTTTAAATTAAATATTGAACTTCTGAATTACAAAACTTATTACACCAGGGCTTTTAGAAAACTAGGTAATAAAATTACATGTCTAATATTTTTCATAATAATGATTTGCATCATGGAAGTAATCAACACACTTAACTTTACTTATAGTAGGTACCTCTTTTATGTAGAACAAGACATGACATCCTGAACAGTATCATCATAATGCAAATAACCTAACCTATCTATAGTAAGTTTGGGTACATAGTAATGCACAGTAGCATGAAAATAGTAATGAAACAACTATTAGCTTTACAATGAGGTACCTAGAAAAAAGAAAATAGAGTAGGTATTCTTTTGCCTGACATAATTATCTGAAGTTACTTTATTAATTTTTTTATAAGATAGGATAATTTCGAACAGGTAAAGTACATTAAAAACTAAATCTTTGACTGATTAACATTGTAAGCAATTTTATTATACCTGATGGACATATTGTTTGGCAATTGGCAAGCGAATTGAACTCGTCAACTGCGTGGGGCCGGCTGTTGAGATTCGTGAACACTGACTTCTCAAAATAACCATTTTCACCGTTTTTGGCGTCTTGATTATTTCCGGCGAACCTTGCAATGTTACCCAAGTTCCACATTATTGGTCTGACGACAACCTACAAAACGACATAAAGTTATAAACACTATCTAATCACTTCAAAATGATTGAAACATTCTATGGATGGTTTGCGATTCGTTTTCACAATTAGGTATACTTTTTGCACCACATTTATGTCAGGACCCGAAATTGTATATATCTCACTGCTATTACTAGTTGATTGTGTGTATAAGTTTTTAAACAAATCACTCAGTTTTCATTTAAGTATCAAACAATAACAAAATTAAACTATGCCTGCCTCGGCCGGCCTTGTCTTGTCTTGCTTGTCTGTAATGTAATGTCAACAAAAACACTCCCCTCCTCTTGCTTTGGCAACACGTTTCACGAAGTGTTTCGTTACTTTAATTTCAATAATTAACAAAATAATTTAATAAGGTTTTAATGGTTTGGTGAACTGCAGTAAAGTAAAATATTAGGCACATTATTGTGGTTGTGATGCAAATCGGGTTTAAATTGTTGGATGGCTAGGTTAGGTTAGGGTACCTACTGATCCAAATAGCAGGTTTTTACTTTTATTATCTCTTACATATTATCTACTAGAAATGCATTGGCTTAATATTTGACAGATTTATGATCAGATGATTTTTATTTACACATAATGAACATAAAATAACTAGGTACTTAATTAATGTCAATTGTCGGTAGGTATTTACTTACCTATGAGAAATGAGTCCGTGTGGAGGTAATTCTTTCATGTCGCAGGGTTACCCTTATGTGTTGTTAAACCAACATATCGGGCTATTATTTTGTTCTCTTTCGTAATCACTATACGTAATATTAATTATCTAGCACCCACAATAATTTCACGTACCTAAACACAACACAAAGCACACAATTTTTGAAAGCAATTGTACCTATTTAGCGGCAAAATGAAACCTAACATTTAGGTATTCCTATTATTGAAAACGTTTTAGGTATAAATATTTGCCTCTGAGAATTTAAAAATAACACTTTATTGTATTTAAACCGATTTAACTGATAAAAAGAACTCATATGTTCGACTATGTTGCACATATGTTATAGTGTGTCCGCCATTTTTTCATGGTTTGAGATGGTCTCAAGTCACCTATTGACCATAATCAGGATCAGGATTAGTTCCTCATACAAATGACCGCCTCATTTGATACGAGGATTACATTTCACGTGTCGAGATAGGTTTATTAATTAAAGCTCAGTCTTGTGACGCATCTTGTGACTGGTATCTGTTTTGAGACGAGTTTATTAATACGGCCCTTAGTTTATTTTTCTATTTTATTGTGCTTTTGTTTCTGTACAACTTATAATTTTAATAAACAAGTATAATTTGAAATTTATTGCTTAGTTTCCTTATACAAGTACTTACTTGTAAATAAATGTGTCGTTTTAGGGCGAAATATGCCGCATCGTCGTTTTTCAATAAGGCGCTTATTGCATAAAAATGTATATTAGAAATCGTCCTTATTGACTACCGACAATCCGGTGCCTTTTCTTTGTAAAGTCAAAAATTATTATCACGTGCGGCCCGCGTCAATTTCGTTAGATACTATGTGGCCCTTGGTTGCTAAAAGGTTGCCGACCCCTGATATAAGTAATCATAATCAATGAAGTTTTTTGTGTCCATATATACAAACATACATAAACTTTACTCACACCTTCATTCCCAGAGTGGGTTAGGCAGAGCCGCAAAATTACCAACAACTACGAAAAACCAATGCGTCCAATCTAGATTATTATATTACCTACAATTTTTATTTCAAAATCGAATCAAACGTAAAATTAAACAATGAACAAAATTTTACTCATTATACAAAAACTCTAATAAGTTTCCATCTCCAAAAAATACAATAAGTATGTATTTTATACAGGGTGTTTGGTGCATCGTTTGCCAAATTAAAATGGCGGATTGGTGGGGTCATTTGCTATCTCTTTCGGCCCCTAAAACACATTTTCTCTCAACGGATTTTTTTTAAGCATTTTTTTTTAGAAAAAATTGATAATTCATGGACATGCCGCTTTTAAAATTTAATAAAAAATAAAAAACAGGGGTTAAGCGTCCAATTTTTATTTTATTGTAATGGGTGGTGTTGTAGGGCTCTACCAAAATTGAAATGACGTGCAAGTGATACCTAGTTTTTTTTTATTGACCCTCAAATGATGTAACATGTGTAAAAATTCAGAACAAGGTCAACTTTGATTTACGTTTAAAAAAAAACTACAAAAGATAATGTTCTTAAAATTGTTTTAAAAACATCTCTGGTTTATCCTCTTTCTAACCATGTGCAATAAAGCCATAAAACATTCACTACCGCCGTTAATTTGCCAACTTTATCCAATAGGGGCACATTAGGCTAATAATAAGCGCTATTCCTCGCGAAGCAGGATTTCAAATTTTAACCTGTTGGCTAAATATGCAAGCATTTAAAGCGGCACTTTACATAAAAAAGAAGAAAAAACCGCGAATCAAATTTGTAAGAAACTTTCTTATCGTTCTTTCTGTTAATTTTGTACTACCTAAGTAATTGTTCGTGTTTGTATTAATGTTAAGTTTAGTTTAGTTTAGTTAAGTTTAGTTAAGTTTAGTTAAGTTGAGTTCTGTAGTCTTTTATTGTTAAGTTTATTCACGTGATAATGGCTTTATTCTCTATTGAAGAATACACCGATATTTTAATGGTATACGGAAGTGCTAATGGTGTTGCACGAGAAGCGCAAAGAATCTACGAGGAACGATTTCCCAATAGACGATTGCCATCCCGACACACTTTCCAAAATACTTACCGACGTTTACGGGAAACTGGTAATTTGAATGCTACAGAACCAAGAGGGGTTGTGGTGCGACACAATGTTCAAATTGATGAGCGAATTTTGACATTGTTTGAGGAAGACCCAACCAGAAGCATTAGAGATGTAGCTTCATTACTCGAAATTTCTACCTGGAAAGTGTGGAAGGTTCTTCGGCAAAATAACAAACATGCTTTCCATTTCACTCCAGTACAAGGTAATTTAATTCTTGAACTTAATACGATTGATGCATAGCATACGGGTGCTTAAATAATGACTGGAATTACGAATTGTCATTATTTAGACTGCGGATATTGAAAGGTAATTATTTATAACTTCGATTTATGTAGGTACTCGTAGTTACGAGTATCTGTACTTGATTACTCACACAATCATTACAGTTTTTAACCCTCGACGCAACAAAAATCAATTACCTACTAACCTTCAAAGAAAGTTCAATTTAAGTAGATCTCCCAGTACTAGTGACTGCCTACTAAAGCAAGGTCATCATCTACTGGTTCTTAGGTAAATACTTAATTATGACTTGGTCAAACTTGGTGAATCGTTAACGCGTTCTGAGAAGGTTTATTTTCGCATGTTTGCTGTCACAGGGAGTCGCTTCTTCTTCTGAGGTTTTACCAAGCATCTCACCGTGTTGCTTTTGTTTTGCGTGTACTTACGGTCAATAAATCATTCTTGTGCATATTTAATACTTATGTATGTTACAGGTCTAGAAGATAACGACTTTGCAAATCGTGTCCGGTTTTGTCGTTTTTTGCTACACACGGATCTAGACGATAGTGACTTTTTAAAAAGTATTCTATGGACAGATGAGTCTAAGTTTACAAAAGAGGGAATTCTTAACCTGCATAACCTGCACTACTGGGCGCCGAAACAAGAGAACCCACGAAAAAAAAGACAGAGGTGTTTTCAGAGAAGATTCAGCATCAATGTTTGGGCAGGAGTCATTGGTGATAAAGTAATCGGCCCACATTACCTGCCTGATAACCTAAACGGGGACAACTACCTACATTTCTTACAAAATGACTTGCCTGAACTCCTAACTGATGTGCCACATTACAACGAGGATAGACGTATCATCTTTCAACAGGACGGCTGTCCTGCACACTGGCGCTTAACAGTCAGGGAGCATTTGGATAATGTTTTCCCCAATTCGTGGATTGGCCTCATGGCCTCCACGTTCTCCAGACCTAACTCCCTTAGACTTTTACATCTGGGGACGGGCAAAAGAACTCGTGTACGTAACAGAAGTTCAATCAAGAGACGATTTATGTCAACGAATCCAGGCAGCATTCGTAATTATCAAAGACGAAATCAGATTACAGACCACTACAGTGGAAATAAGAAACAGGTGCTACGCGTGCATTCGCAACAACGGCCGCCAATTCGAGCAAAACTTGTAAAAATTAAATTTTAATTATTACTACTTAGCGTATGTTATTTACAAAAAAACCTTTATCCTGCATAGCGCTTATTATTAGCCTAATGTGCCCCTATCGGATAAAGTTGGCAAATTAACGGCGATAGTGAATGTTTTATGTCTTTATTGCACATGGTTAGAAAGAGGATAAACCAGAGATGTTTTTAAAACAATTTTAAGAACATTGTCTTTTGTAGTTTTTTTTTAAACGTAAATCAAAGTTGACCTTCTTCTGAATTTTTACACATGTTACATCTTTTGAGGGTCAATAAAAAAAAAACTAGGTATCACTTGCACGTCATTTCAATTTTGGTAGAGCCCTACAACATCACCCATTACAATAAAATAAAAATTGGACGCTTAACCCCTGTTTTTTTTTTTATTAAATTTTAAAAGTGGCAGGTCCATGAATTAACATTTTTTTCTAAAAAAAAATGCTACAAAAAATCCGTTGAGAGAAAATATGTTTTAGGGGCCGAAAGAGATAGCAAATGACCCCACCAATCCGCCATTTTAATTTGGCAAACGATGCACCAAACACCCTGTATAATTATCATCAAGAAATAATTATTATAACATCTAGCGAATTACAATATCCAAGACGTTGTTTGATATACTACCCAGTTAATCCACAAACCAAATAAAAATGATTATTATTATTGTTACTACTTTTTTTCCCTCCGGAGCATATTGTCAAAATTGCAAAATGTCAAAAATAGCAAAATGTCCTAACAGCAATTTGTCAAGCGACCAAAATGTCAAAACAGCAATTTGTCAAGCGACCAAAATGACAAAACAGCAATTTGTCAAGTGACCAAAATGTCAAAACAGCAGTTTGTCAAGCGACCAAAATGTCAAAACAGCAATTTGTCAAGTGACCAAAATGTCAAAACAGCAGTTTGTCAAGCGACCAAAATGTCAAAACAGCAATTTGTCAAGCGACCAAAATGTCAAAACAGCAATTTGTCAATTTGTTGAGCCACTTACCCATGTTTCTAATTTGGCCGTGCCATGCAAATCGAATAGCTGTCAGTCAGTCGGTGACATCGGTTATTGAATACACGGCTAAATTACGAACAATGGCATGTGGTTCCACAATTCCCGTTTCGTGACTGTACATTATGTGTCAATATTGTAACCCATGACTCACTTTATACAGGGTGGGAAAGAGTAACCTGACAAACTTCAACCACGTATTTCTGATGGTATTACGAGTAAATAATGTTATATCAACATAGGTCTAATACTGCCATATTTACAAATTTATTTTGTAAAACAAAATAAAACAACTAATGATGGTACTTCCTTGTGAACAAAACCCTAGGGAGTGAGAAAGAAAACTTGACTCTTCGATTCTACGACGCACTCGTCAAAATAACGTCAGTGTCAGAGCGAAACTTTCTTATTTACTAGCTCATGACAATAAACGTCACACACGTAAACATGGATGGTTGTTGAGGAATTTTTATAAATTATCCGCTAAATGTTCAGAAGGAAAATGTCTAGATATCGCGAAATTATTTTACGAGCAACAATGAACAATGGAGTTGGGTGACACTCGATCATTATTTTGTTGTCATTTTAATGACATTTTAATAAACTGATAGCTCCGTGCATCTAACACGTTACAGTCAAAAAGTTTGTACACTTGCGAACTCGATAGAAAACGGAAGCAAAAGTAAAGACCAAGATAATTGCGATTACTTACCTTTTGAATAACTACGTACCTACTGACTAACACTTTTCATTAAAGTACATTACAAGCACACAGCATGAGTGTTTAGTTTGTAACCCAGTGATCGTTATTTACATAACGAGTGATAAGCAGACATTGCTTTCAACAAAACTTTTTTGCTATTCAAACTTAACTTTTGACAACTCTTGAATTTCTGAAAATAATTAATATCTCAAAAATTAAGCTTTGCTCAGCAATGTTTATATTACTTTCTTTTAGTTCAAATTGGCACTAGAACCTATGGCCAAATTTGGCGGGTTACCCAATCCCACCCTGTATATGATGAACTGATATAAATACTCCTTTGTTAATGATCACTTAAGAAAACTCCTTACGATCATACCGACAAAACAAATTTATGATTTGATTTGTCAACGTCATTATCTTTTACTGCAAGCGGAGTCTATATTGTATCGCACGATGGATGATATTACTGATAATATAATGTTTACAAAAAATCAGAAAGGAAATCCAACGTTAATAAGATCGGGATTTCGATATAATTTAAATGTAACGAACAAGTCTGGAAACACAAACTGGAGGTGCGTTAACCGCAGTCAATGCAGCTGCAATGGTTCTCTTACTTTAAATGAGACGAAAACAAAATTTTTGCGTGAGAGTCCTCATATTTGCGAGGCCAACCACTTCAAAAACGACGCAAAAAAAAGGTTTGTGAGAATTTTGAAGGCGTGCAGCAAATTTATGAAAAAGTCACGGAGAACATAAAAGAGAAATGCAAAACTGAAAATTTAGACTTGATACCGTCATTTTTATCAGTACGAGATACTTTGTGTAGATCGAGGAAACGATTTCTAGAATTAAAATCGCTGAAATTCAAGTCTTTGGCGGAGGTGACAATACCTAAAAATGTTACAAATATATTTGACATTATCGAAGATGGTGAAAACGAAAAAATAATTATTTTCGTGTCAAAACTTTCTAAAAGGTTTATCTCAAATACACCCAGAAATTACTTCGGCGATGGGACGTTTAGATGCGTCCCAAAACCGTTTTATCAGATGTACAGCATTCATTTTGATTTGAATTCGACCACAGAGACAAGCAATGTGATTCCGGTAGTATATTGTCTGCTGCCCAATAAACAGCAAAACACGTATCTCAGGATGTTTACGATCATGAAAGAGAAACTGAATGTTATACTTCAATCTTACAAATGTTATTTTGAATTGTCGGTTATAAATGCTGTACAAATGATCTATCCTTCTTGTGTCATTACAGGCTGTTTTTTTCATTTTAATAGAGCCATATGGCGAAAATGTAAGGAGATAAAAATGACAAAAACAACGGATGAAAGAAATTTGGCCAGACAAGCAGCAATTTTGGCTTTACTTCCATCAGAAAACATCATTGAAACGTATGCTATTACTGACTCCTTGCCAAAGACGACTGAAACTGTGAGATTTATGACATACTTCCAAGAACAGTGGCTGTCTAAAATTTCACCGACAGTACTGAGCTGTTCAAATGACAAATTCAGAACCAATAATCCGATAGAGGGGTGGCATCGCCGCATTAACGTCAAAATTCCTCGGAAACCAAATTTGTTCTTGTTCATAAATAATCTAAACAAAGAAGCAAAACATTTCGATAATCAGCTTAAAAAGTGTTCCCTTCGTCTTCCAAAAAACCGACGCAATGCCGATATACAGTTCGACAAAATTTACAGCAAATATCTTACATATTTGCGTAGTGGTAAAATGACAAGCGTACGATTCTTGAAAAAAATTATACATTTAAAACTTCGCTTTTCAAAAAAATATTGTAGACAGATATAATGATATAAGTTTAGTAAACAAATTTTTGACGTCACCGGTGCTAACGTTGAGTTACATTATTTAAGTAATTTTTTTTTTGTTATTGTTTTTGAGTGTAAGGACATGTTTTTTTAAGTTATTGAAATAAACACAGAATAATTAGTGATAAACACAAAATGGTTTCTTTTTTATTTGTTGATAGAACATTATAATGTCCTTTTGTCTCTAGATTGAGATTTCAAAGAATTATTTTTCCAGAAGTGGTCCTTTAACCCTTTGAACGCCAAGAACACCTAAAGTTGCCATGCACTACGGTGCCTACCACGCTAGCGACACCTAAAGATGTTATGGCGGACGCTGTCAAAGCTATTGCCCTGCTGACAGATAAGGTTTATATTTGTTGTTAATTAGTCGCGATATTGGCGTGTAGGCCACATTTTGACACGACAGGAAAAGCATTCAAAGGGTTAAAGAACTGGGCATTTTCAAAACTGATCAATTGAAGAAATTGTAATTTTGTAAGTAATCAATTCAAGATTTGGTCGTTTTGGAAAATGGTCGTTACAGGAACTGGTAATTTTACAAGAAGGGTAATATTTGAAATAGGTATTGTTAGAAGTGGTCTTGTTGAATCTGGACATTTCAAGAAATGGGCATTATTACGTGGCAATTTTCATTTTTGGTCCCAAACCACCGAAACGGGACAAAGGCCGCAAAAATATCTTATTTAAGTTAGTTTAGTTTTTTGGTAATTTGCGTGGGTGACATTTGAGTTTTTGGGCAATTTGCGTGGTTGACAATTTAGTTTTTTGGCAATTTGCGTGGTTGACAATTTAGTTTTTTGGCGATTTGCGTGGTTGGCAATTAGAATTTTTGGCATTTTGCGTTTTTGGATTTAAGCGACATTGACAATTTAATTTTTTGACGTTATGCCTATTTTGACATTCTGCTGTTTTGACATTTTGCAATTTTGACAATATGCTCCGGAGGGCTTTTTTTTTATCAAGACGCAAGACAGCCCAAGTACATGTTGGAATCGCATTCTACGATCTAATAGTCTTTTAGTGAAATAATTGTATAACGTGACATACGTACTAAAATAAATTATCAGTGTATCTGAAAATATAGGTCACTATCAGGGGCTTGTATTTTATCTACCTATAATATTTATTTTTGTTCCAGGTTGTGAAGTGTACGAATTACAAAACAACGCTCGTAGAGAGAAACAGACAGTGGTCATGATCCACGAGCCACCATTAAGATCATCGAGACCTAAGACCAAAACCCTTGTATGACCCAAGACCAAGTTGGAATCGCAGACGTGATAGACTACAGTAGGTCTTAGATAGGTTTCATGAAAATCGGTTTTGCCGTTTAAGCCAGACTATAAAACCGAGTACAATAACATGAAGTACCTAAAACGAGGCATCTGAGTTTCTTGCGGCGTTTCTTCTCAACAGTTGTCTCGTCTTGGGAAGCGCTGGTAGATTCTTGACGTGTAAAAGTGACCATGCGGACGACTTACGAGGGTCATCAAAAAGTTTTTGGCTTCACTATGAAATAAAAACTCTATTTAAATCCTCTTTGGCATTATAATAAGACTTTTTTCAGGAGTTATATGTCAAAATTGACGCCATTTTTGACAACTACTTTTCCTTAACGGCTGATTTTGCAAACCGGTGCCTGTGTTCTTTGAAGAATGGATAAAATTGAGTGTCGAGCTGTGATCAAATTCTTATACTTAAAAAACAACACGCCAACCCAAATCAAAACTGAGGTGGATGCTGTTTACGGGAAGTCTGCTCCATCATTTACTACAGTAAAATTTTGGGTAGCAGAATTTAAACGCTTTCGTGCCAGCTTATACGATGATGAACGTGTAGGATGGCCAAAAACTCCGACTAACCAAGATGTTGTCCAAAAAGTACACCGATTGGTGCTCGACGACCGTCGAATCAAGGTTAAGGAGATTGCAGAAGCTGTAAGCATATCTAAAGAAAGAGTTTGTCATACACTAGTTGAAGATTTGAACATGCGAAATGCTAAATGCACGTTGGGTGCCGCGTCTGTTAAATTCGGGCCAAAAACCAGTTCGAATGACCATTTCCGAAGTCGTTTTGAAGCGATTTAAGCAAATGACATGACATGAAAAAATTCCGACTAACCAAGATATTGTCGCAAAAATTTAACAACACATGTGCATATGTGCATGTGTGTGTTTGTGTGCATAAAGACGTCATATTATTTAAAAACGAACTCAAATCTGTTTTTCCCAAACAATATAATATTTCGAATTTCAAAATAGTTGAGTTCAGAAGAAGCAAGCCAGCACTGTTTGTAAAAAATAATTATGAAGATGAAAATTACACGGAGCTCGACGTTTTGACGAAAAAATTCAAGAACGAAATTTTGAAAGGAATTGGTAAGCAAGTGGACATGTTTATGAAATTACCAAGAAAAACGGAACCAGAGCGAATATCTCAAAAGAAGAAAGAAGAACTAATAAAGCTTTTAAAATTTATGCCTACTTCCGGACAAGTTTATTCAAAATTTAAAAATTAATGCAGATAATACAGAAGATTTAGATAAATCTGCTTCAGAGACATTTGATTAATCATGTTTTATTACAATATTTTTTTTACATACAATACTGTCTCGTTCCTAACGTTTTGTTTTCTATGCTCAGAACGATGATGCAATGTCAAAACGCCGCAATAGGTGGTATCTTCATTGGAAGTCCAACCAATAGGAACGCCCGGTAAGACCGGCGCGCATGCGCAGTACAAAGCCTGCGTAGAAGCTAGCGCCACCATCGGAGAAAGAGAGAAACTTTCTTGACTTCGTTCGTTGTGTCATGGTTGAACGAAGAGGTTACAAGTTTTTACTGTCGCTGCAGCTTAATCGCTGTTTTGCCTAGGAGTCTAGTCAAGAAATATAGTGACCATCATCTAAGGCCGGCCGGCCTGCATCTCAAGGGTGGAAGAACCGCTCGTAAAGACGCCAATCAAGAAACTGAACGTTTGGTGAGTACCGCTGCATGGTTTCTTGTTGGTGGATGACCGTTGATTTTACCGTTTTGACCGGCGAGTATTGCGTCATACTCGATCCAGAGTAGCTGATTTACGTGTATCGTTTAGTCCAACCTAATTTGCTACAATACAATACAATACAAAACACTTTATAATTACATAATTACTTACTACTTACTACTTAATTATTACTTTATTTTTACATAATATTTACTGTTATTTTTTTATTTTTGTTTTTATGCTTTAATTATAGATAAGTATAATCTTAATTATTTAGAAAAAAAAAACTGTAGTTATACACCTAATTTACATAACTCTTATATGAAATTAACTTTTTGAATTTAATTAAAATGAATTTACAGCCAGTGTTGTATTGCCCCAGTCACCGTTAGTAAATTCTACATATTAAAGCTATTGGTACAAAACACTGCATCCAAATATTACATCGTTTTGGACAATACGACAAAGTATTGACAAACCGTATTGTAGTTACAAAGCAGTGTAACGCACGATTTCTTGTTCTACAAGCTTTCGCTCAAAAATAATGCTACTATGATGTTCTAATGAAAACAAGGAAATATTTATGACCATTTATTAAAAAAAAACTACTCAATTATTCGAAAATAATACGATTATGTAAGGAACTAAAGTTTAAAACTATTAACGCGTGTTTACTCAAATCGACGTTTTTGAGATTGTAGTGTTTTGTCGTAACAGGGTCGGGGTGTGCTTTCTTGTTTACTTCTTTTATGTTAAACGTATTAAAATTAACTGTTATTAAAGTATTTTTCGTAATATTTACAGGTTCCTCAACAAGCATGGAACAGGCAGCCATCGTAGAAGGATTCAAAAAATCTGAAAAAGATCATAATTTGGTCTACTCAAAATTAGTAGCAGATGGTGACGCGAGTACAGCTACAAAAATATTTTAGATGCCAGGCCCTACACTACCGTCAAAGTCGAAAAAATTCAGTGCTCAAATCATCTTTTACGAAATTACAACGAAAAAAATATGGCTTTAAATAAAGATACCTCGATTCCCCTTGACCAGCGAAAATTACTAACAACTAAGCGACTGAATCGTCTACGGGTTGCAGTCAAAGCGGCAGTAAGATTCCGGAAAGCTGAAAACTCATCAACAGCCCAACAAATAAAAAAACTGCAAAAAGGTATACTAAACAGTTCGTTGCATATTTTTGGCGACCATAGTAACTGTGAAGGATATTACTGCAAAAATGAAAAAAAAAAGGTGGAGCCGAATTATATACCTCACATACCAGTATTGCTGAAAAAGCTTTCAGCAAATGCATGTTCTCTGGCTTTTCATGCTAAAAGCTTGTTGCACAATTTAAATAAAGGGTGGTCCAGACATAGAGGCCGCTTGTTGCAACTGTTTCTATGGCAACAAGCATAAACAATTGAACCAAATGTCAAAAGTATCTTAAATATAATTTATCCTAGTTTGCATTTCGGTATTGAAATCTTAAAAATTCGCTCATAATGAAACGTATCGAGCACGAATGTCGAGCTAGGTCAATAATAGAATTTTACGAACGCCATTCTCAAAAACGTTTTGACACTATGCTAGCTGCTTGACGGCTAGATCGCATGTATTTGCCAAAGCTGTCAGTCCTGGCATGTACTCCTACTACGCGGGAATGATGCTATATAAGCGTATTTTAGACGTCCATCGCCGGAATGGCGCTCAACTAGCCCCGGACGAACAGGACTTTTGCCAGCAAATGGAGTGTGATCCGTACACCATCACTAAACTCCAAGAGCTTTATCTCTCAGGATTTGGCAACACCACCATCCCAGGATCTGCTGAGTCTCGGTTTTCCCTAGAGAAGCCGGATCTCGTAGCGGGTGATAGAATCACCGGGTTTTTCGGACCCATCGCTGACAATGCGGCCGACTATGCCTCGTACCCCTCCCCGGGAGTCTTCGCTCAGCGTGTGACTGAGGATATCGCCGCAACACAGGCCCCAAATAATCAACTGCTAACTGGTGACTGGGCTCTTGAAGTGGATGTTCCAGAAGTGGTAGACGATGAAGCTGCTCCTCCGACCCACGCTGTCCCAAACAGAAGATGCGTTGGTTGGGCCCCGCGGATGCGTTTGCGCGCCGAGATGATGGCTGCGCTTGCTGGAGCAGGCATTGGTGCTGAAGTATTTCCAGCCGATAACGCCAGCATCCCATTGAATGCTAGGCTCATGAACCATGTCTGGTATCATATGACGGAGATACGAGGCTTTATCCCGTGTGCAGTTCCAACAGCACGTACGGGTTCGCAAGCCCAGTTAGCGACCGCTGTCGCTCATGATAATGGCACTTGCGTTGTGAAAGCCCCCTACTCCATGCCCGGTGCAATTGTGTACTTTGCATCGTGCTTTAAATATAGAGTGGATATCGCAAATCAAGGTGCGAATTACTTCCCCTACGGGGGTATCCCTCTACCTGAGAACTTTGATGATCTCAGGCGAAATGATGATGCTGATAATCCGTTCTTAAACCAGCACATGTATGCAACCATCGAGACGAATGCAGCCGAATGTGCACTATGGCACGAGTTGAGACGGAGTCTGGTCACTGTATCAAATTTTGGCAAGGTGTGCAAAAGGCGAAAAATAAGTTCAGCTCCACTGGTTAAATCAATGTTATACTCGTACTCTTTAGATCATGTACCCGCTATATCATACGGAAGAAACAATGAAGCAACTGCACTTTTGCAACTGGCAAAACAGGAGAACAATACTTTAAAAAAGTGCGGTCTGTTCATAGACGAAGAATACTTTTTTTTAGGTGCCACCCCCGATAGTATCTATGAAAACGGAATCATCGAAATAAAATGCCCTTTAACAGCAAATGGTATTAGCGCGAATGAGGCAATTCGTTAAAAAAAAACAATATTTGGAAGGTGATGTAACGTTGTACGTACATGTCGTTATTAAATTATAATTATTTATATAATCTTAATGTTATTACAATGAAATCTTAATTATTCAAATGTGTTTTATTATAAAAATACATTATTCAATTAATTGCACGTTAATATCATTTATAAATAAAATCTTATTATTATACATATTTTAAAATCTAAATTAACATAATTAACTTATACTAATGTAATACTAAAACTATGAAATAGCTAAATGATAAAATTAAATACTAGCGAAAATATATTAAATATGTTATGGCACTAAAGTTAACACTTGAGCGGCGCGACTGTACATGCGCGCGCATCTCGATAAGTTACCTGCGCGGCTCGCGGCCTGCGCCGCTGCGCCAGCGCCAGACTGCACCGACGCCTCTTCTGCGACGAACCTGTGCCGGTCGCGTTCACTAGCCCTGCTACGTGTCGTCTTACGCTACCGCACAGACAAAGACTTTCGTCTTTCTATACAATAGTCGGGTTCTTCCAACGTCCTTGGAAGGGACCACAGTTATTTACTTACTGAGTAAATTCGTTTCGCACCCCAATAGGGTAAGTGTTGAACAAGTATTATTTGATTCCGTAGTGCCTAGTTTTTAAGTTAGTGCCAATAATATAAATCATGCTTTGCATAATGTTTAACTATTTAAACATCTTCATTTGCAACCTAATTTTATATTGCTAAATCATTATATAATATAATCATAGCCAATTTAAGGCTAATATTTCTTGGCGGTATAAATGTTAATTTCTAATTTTTAATAAATGTTACTTTCGTAATTTACGTAACATTATAGATTAAACTACTTGTCTTATGCCTAGCTTGGAAATAATATGCCATTCATGTAAAACATCTTCTAGCTTTTGTGCCTCTTTTTATAATGAAAAGTGCAAGTCATTCTGCTTTGCCCTTCCCGCTTTATTGTAATACTTCGTTCTGAAAGTGAACACCCACACCATCTGCTTTCGGCTTCTCCTCTGTAACTTAGGCTCACGTCTACATGGGGTTCACGATCAGCGGAGGCAACTCAGAACACAATTCTCACTGTGGACATTTATTCACAGGGTGTTATACTACGGCTAGGAAAGCCGATCCAGATCGTTTTAATACCTACGTCTTGGTGAGAGGTTGAGGAGCACAACGACCACCAATTGCCACCGCGACTCCCGGACCTACCAGTACAACTCACGGCGGCCATTTTGTCGACCACCTCGCCGCCGCCACCGTCCACGTCAGGGGAGTACCGAATCACGGATCAAGTAAAATCAGACGGGCTTTAATGTACCCCGACCTTAATATATTATTAAATATTTTTGTTATTCAAGTTGATGACTTCGGTTGTTTTTATTTTATATTATTAACCACATACTGGTCCGAAGGTCACAGTGAATAAAAAAGGGGAAATGCAATGCAAAATGCATGTTCTCTGGCTTTTCATGCTAAAAGCTTGTTGCACAATTTAAATAAAGGGTGGTCCAGACATAGAGGCCGCTTGTTGCAACTGTTTCTATGGCAACAAGCATAAACAATTGAACCAAATGTCAAAAGTATCTTAAATATAATTTATCCTAGTTTGCATTTCGGTATTGAAATCTTAAAAATTCGCTCATAATGAAACGTATCGAGCACGAATGTCGAGCTAGGTCAATAATAGAATTTTACGAACGCCATTCACAAAATCGTTTTGACACTATGCTAGCTTGACGGCTAGATCGCATGTATTTGCCAAAGCTGTCAGTCCTGGCATGTACTCCTACTACGCGGGAATGATGCTATATAAGCGTATTTTAGACGTCCATCGCCGGAATGGCGCTCAACTAGCCCCGGACGAACAGGACTTTTGCCAGCAAATGGAGTGTGATCCGTACACCATCACTAAACTCCAAGAGCTTTATCTCTCAGGATTTGGCAACACCACCATCCCAGGATCTGCTGAGTCTCGGTTTTCCCTAGAGAAGCCGGATCTCGTAGCGGGTGATAGAATCACCGGGTTTTTCGGACCCATCGCTGACAATGCGGCCGACTATGCCTCGTACCCCTCCCCGGGAGTCTTCGCTCAGCGTGTGACTGAGGATATCGCCGCAACACAGGCCCCAAATAATCAACTGCTAACTGGTGACTGGGCTCTTGAAGTGGATGTTCCAGAAGTGGTAGACGATGAAGCTGCTCCTCCGACCCACGCTGTCCCAAACAGAAGATGCGTTGGTTGGGCCCCGCGGATGCGTTTGCGCGCCGAGATGATGGCTGCGCTTGCTGGAGCAGGCATTGGTGCTGAAGTATTTCCAGCCGATAACGCCAGCATCCCATTGAATGCTAGGCTCATGAACCATGTCTGGTATCATATGACGGAGATACGAGGCTTTATCCCGTGTGCAGTTCCAACAGCACGTACGGGTTCGCAAGCCCAGTTAGCGACCGCTGTCGCTCATGATAATGGCACTTGCGTTGTGAAAGCCCCCTACTCCATGCCCGGTGCAATTGTGTACTTTGCATCGTGCTTTAAATATAGAGTGGATATCGCAAATCAAGGTGCGAATTACTTCCCCTACGGGGGTATCCCTCTACCTGAGAACTTTGATGATCTCAGGCGAAATGATGATGCTGATAATCCGTTCTTAAACCAGCACATGTATGCAACCATCGAGACGAATGCAGCCGAATGTGCACTATGGCACGAGTTGAGACGGAGTCTGGTCACTGTATCAAATTTTGGCAAGGTGTGCAAAAGGCGAAAAATAAGTTCAGCTCCACTAGTTAAATCAATGTTATACTCGTACTCTTTAGATCATGTACCCGCTATATCATACGGAAGAAACAATGAAGCAACTGCACTTTTGCAACTGGCAAAACAGGAGAACAATACTTTAAAAAAGTGCGGTCTGTTCATAGACGAAGAATACTTTTTTTTAGGTGCCACCCCCGATAGTATCTATGAAAACGGAATCATCGAAATAAAATGCCCTTTAACAGCAAATGGTATTAGCGCGAATGAGGCAATTCGTTAAAAAAAAACAATATTTGGAAGGTGAATAAAAAAGGGGAAATGCAATGCAAAATGCATGTTCTCTGGCTTTTCATGCTAAAAGCTTGTTGCACAATTTAAATAAAGGGTGGTCCAGACATAGAGGCCGCTTGTTGCAACTGTTTCTATGGCAACAAGCATAAACAATTGAACCAAATGTCAAAAGTATCTTAAATATAATTTATCCTAGTTTGCATTTCGGTATTGAAATCTTAAAAATTCGCTCATAATGAAACGTATCGAGCACGAATGTCGAGCTAGGTCAATAATAGAATTTTACGAACGCCATTCTCAAAAACGTTTTGACACTATGCTAGCTTGACGGCTAGATCGCATGTATTTGCCAAAGCTGTCAGTCCTGGCATGTACTCCTACTACGCGGGAATGATGCTATATAAGCGTATTTTAGACGTCCATCGCCGGAATGGCGCTCAACTAGCCCCGGACGAACAGGACTTTTGCCAGCAAATGGAGTGTGATCCGTACACCATCACTAAACTCCAAGAGCTTTATCTCTCAGGATTTGGCAACACCACCATCCCAGGATCTGCTGAGTCTCGGTTTTCCCTAGAGAAGCCGGATCTCGTAGCGGGTGATAGAATCACCGGGTTTTTCGGACCCATCGCTGACAATGCGGCCGACTATGCCTCGTATCCCTCCCCGGGAGTCTTCGCTCAGCGTGTGACTGAGGAAATCGCCGCAACACAGGCCCCAAATAATCAACTGCTACCTGGTGACTGGGCTCTTGAAGTGGATGTTCCAGAAGTGGTAGACGATGAAGCTGCTCCTCCGACCCACGCTGTCCCAAACAGAAGATGCGTTGGTTGGGCCCCGCGGATGCGTTTTGCGCGCCGAGATGATGGCTGCGCTTGCTGGAGCAGGCATTGGTGCTGAAGTATTTCCAGCCGATAACGCCAGCATCCCATTGAATGCTAGGCTCATGAACCATGTCTGGTATCATATGACGGAGATACGAGGCTTTATCCCGTGTGCAGTTCCAACAGCACGTACGGGTTCGCAAGCCCAGTTAGCGACCGCTGTCGCTCATGATAATGGCACTTGCGTTGTGAAAGCCCCCTACTCCATGCCCGGTGCAATTGTGTACTTTGCATCGTGCTTTAAATATAGAGTGGATATCGCAAATCAAGGTGCGAATTACTTCCCCTACGGGGGTATCCCTCTACCTGAGAACTTTGATGATCTCAGGCGAAATGATGATGCTGATAATCCGTTCTTAAACCAGCACATGTATGCAACCATCGAGACGAATGCAGCCGAATGTGCACTATGGCACGAGTTGAGACGGAGTCTGGTCACTGTATCAAATTTTGGCAAGGTGTGCAAAAGGCGAAAAATAAGTTCAGCTCCACTGGTTAAATCAATGTTATACTCGTACTCTTTAGATCATGTACCCGCTATATCATACGGAAGAAACAATGAAGCAACTGCACTTTTGCAACTGGCAAAACAGGAGAACAATACTTTAAAAAAGTGCGGTCTGTTCATAGACGAAGAATACTTTTTTTTAGGTGCCACCCCCGATAGTATCTATGAAAACGGAATCATCGAAATAAAATGCCCTTTAACAGCAAATGGTATTAGCGCGAATGAGGCAATTCGTTAAAAAAAAACAATATTTGGAAGGTGAATAAAAAAGGGGAAATGCAATGCAAAATGCATGTTCTCTGGCTTTTCATGCTAAAAGCTTGTTGCACAATTTAAATAAAGGGTGGTCCAGACATAGAGGCCGCTTGTTGCAACTGTTTCTATGGCAACAAGCATAAACAATTGAACCAAATGTCAAAAGTATCTTAAATATAATTTATCCTAGTTTGCATTTCGGTATTGAAATCTTAAAAATTCGCTCATAATGAAACGTATCGAGCACGAATGTCGAGCTAGGTCAATAATAGAATTTTACGAACGCCATTCTCAAAAACGTTTTGACACTATGCTAGCTTGACGGCTAGATCGCATGTATTTGCCAAAGCTGTCAGTCCTGGCATGTACTCCTACTACGCGGGAATGATGCTATATAAGCGTATTTTAGACGTCCATCGCCGGAATGGCGCTCAACTAGCCCCGGACGAACAGGACTTTTGCCAGCAAATGGAGTGTGATCCGTACACCATCACTAAACTCCAAGAGCTTTATCTCTCAGGATTTGGCAACACCACCATCCCAGGATCTGCTGAGTCTCGGTTTTCCCTAGAGAAGCCGGATCTCGTAGCGGGTGATAGAATCACCGGGTTTTTCGGACCCATCGCTGACAATGCGGCCGACTATGCCTCGTACCCCTCCCCGGGAGTCTTCGCTCAGCGTGTGACTGAGGATATCGCCGCAACACAGGCCCCAAATAATCAACTGCTAACTGGTGACTGGGCTCTTGAAGTGGATGTTCCAGAAGTGGTAGACGATGAAGCTGCTCCTCCGACCCACGCTGTCCCAAACAGAAGATGCGTTGGTTGGGCCCCGCGGATGCGTTTGCGCGCCGAGATGATGGCTGCGCTTGCTGGAGCAGGCATTGGTGCTGAAGTATTTCCAGCCGATAACGCCAGCATCCCATTGAATGCTAGGCTCATGAACCATGTCTGGTATCATATGACGGAGATACGAGGCTTTATCCCGTGTGCAGTTCCAACAGCACGTACGGGTTCGCAAGCCCAGTTAGCGACCGCTGTCGCTCATGATAATGGCACTTGCGTTGTGAAAGCCCCCTACTCCATGCCCGGTGCAATTGTGTACTTTGCATCGTGCTTTAAATATAGAGTGGATATCGCAAATCAAGGTGCGAATTACTTCCCCTACGGGGGTATCCCTCTACCTGAGAACTTTGATGATCTCAGGCGAAATGATGATGCTGATAATCCGTTCTTAAACCAGCACATGTATGCAACCATCGAGACGAATGCAGCCGAATGTGCACTATGGCACGAGTTGAGACGGAGTCTGGTCACTGTATCAAATTTTGGCAAGGTGTGCAAAAGGCGAAAAATAAGTTCTGCTCCACTAGTTAAATCAATGTTATACTCGTACTCTTTAGATCATGTACCCGCTATATCATACGGAAGAAACAATGAAGCAACTGCACTTTTGCAACTGGCAAAACAGGAGAACAATACTTTAAAAAAGTGCGGTCTGTTCATAGACGAAGAATACTTTTTTTTAGGTGCCACCCCCGATAGTATCTATGAAAACGGAATCATCGAAATAAAATGCCCTTTAACAGCAAATGGTATTAGCGCGAATGAGGCAATTCGTTAAAAAAAAACAATATTTGGAAGGTGAATAAAAAAGGGGAAATGCAATGCAAAATGCATGTTCTCTGGCTTTTCATGCTAAAAGCTTGTTGCACAATTTAAATAAAGGGTGGTCCAGACATAGAGGCCGCTTGTTGCAACTGTTTCTATGGCAACAAGCATAAACAATTGAACCAAATGTCAAAAGTATCTTAAATATAATTTATCCTAGTTTGCATTTCGGTATTGAAATCTTAAAAATTCGCTCATAATGAAACGTATCGAGCACGAATGTCGAGCTAGGTCAATAATAGAATTTTACGAACGCCATTCTCAAAATCGTTTTGACACTATGCTAGCTTGACGGCTAGATCGCATGTATTTGCCAAAGCTGTCAGTCCTGGCATGTATTCCTACTACGCGGGAATGATGCTATATAAGCGTATTTTAGACGTCCATCGCCGGAATGGCGCTCAACTAGCCCCGGACGAACAGGACTTTTGCCAGCAAATGGAGTGTGATCCGTACACCATCACTAAACTCCAAGAGCTTTATCTCTCAGGATTTGGCAACACCACCATCCCAGGATCTGCTGAGTCTCGGTTTTCCCTAGAGAAGCCGGATCTCGTAGCGGGTGATAGAATCACCGGGTTTTTCGGACCCATCGCTGACAATGCGGCCGACTATGCCTCGTACCCCTCCCCGGGAGTCTTCGCTCAGCGTGTGACTGAGGAAATCGCCGCAACACAGGCCCCAAATAATCAACTGCTACCTGGTGACTGGGCTCTTGAAGTGGATGTTCCAGAAGTGGTAGACGATGAAGCTGCTCCTCCGACCCACGCTGTCCCAAACAGAAGATGCGTTGGTTGGGCCCCGCGGATGCGTTTTGCGCGCCGAGATGATGGCTGCGCTTGCTGGAGCAGGCATTGGTGCTGAAGTATTTCCAGCCGATAACGCCAGCATCCCATTGAATGCTAGGCTCATGAACCATGTCTGGTATCATATGACGGAGATACGAGGCTTTATCCCGTGTGCAGTTCCAACAGCACGTACGGGTTCGCAAGCCCAGTTAGCGACCGCTGTCGCTCATGATAATGGCACTTGCGTTGTGAAAGCCCCCTACTCCATGCCCGGTGCAATTGTGTACTTTGCATCGTGCTTTAAATATAGAGTGGATATCGCAAATCAAGGTGCGAATTACTTCCCCTACGGGGGTATCCCTCTACCTGAGAACTTTGATGATCTCAGGCGAAATGATGATGCTGATAATCCGTTCTTAAACCAGCACATGTATGCAACCATCGAGACGAATGCAGCCGAATGTGCACTATGGCACGAGTTGAGACGGAGTCTGGTCACTGTATCAAATTTTGGCAAGGTGTGCAAAAGGCGAAAAATAAGTTCAGCTCCACTGGTTAAATCAATGTTATACTCGTACTCTTTAGATCATGTACCCGCTATATCATACGGAAGAAACAATGAAGCAACTGCACTTTTGCAACTGGCAAAACAGGAGAACAATACTTTAAAAAAGTGCGGTCTGTTCATAGACGAAGAATACTTTTTTTTAGGTGCCACCCCCGATAGTATCTATGAAAACGGAATCATCGAAATAAAATGCCCTTTAACAGCAAATGGTATTAGCGCGAATGAGGCAATTCGTTAAAAAAAAACAATATTTGGAAGGTGAATAAAAAAGGGGAAATGCAATGCAAAATGCATGTTCTCTGGCTTTTCATGCTAAAAGCTTGTTGCACAATTTAAATAAAGGGTGGTCCAGACATAGAGGCCGCTTGTTGCAACTGTTTCTATGGCAACAAGCATAAACAATTGAACCAAATGTCAAAAGTATCTTAAATATAATTTATCCTAGTTTGCATTTCGGTATTGAAATCTTAAAAATTCGCTCATAATGAAACGTATCGAGCACGAATGTCGAGCTAGGTCAATAATAGAATTTTACGAACGCCATTCTCAAAAACGTTTTGACACTATGCTAGCTTGACGGCTAGATCGCATGTATTTGCCAAAGCTGTCAGTCCTGGCATGTACTCCTACTACGCGGGAATGATGCTATATAAGCGTATTTTAGACGTCCATCGCCGGAATGGCGCTCAACTAGCCCCGGACGAACAGGACTTTTGCCAGCAAATGGAGTGTGATCCGTACACCATCACTAAACTCCAAGAGCTTTATCTCTCAGGATTTGGCAACACCACCATCCCAGGATCTGCTGAGTCTCGGTTTTCCCTAGAGAAGCCGGATCTCGTAGCGGGTGATAGAATCACCGGGTTTTTCGGACCCATCGCTGACAATGCGGCCGACTATGCCTCGTACCCCTCCCCGGGAGTCTTCGCTCAGCGTGTGACTGAGGATATCGCCGCAACACAGGCCCCAAATAATCAACTGCTAACTGGTGACTGGGCTCTTGAAGTGGATGTTCCAGAAGTGGTAGACGATGAAGCTGCTCCTCCGACCCACGCTGTCCCAAACAGAAGATGCGTTGGTTGGGCCCCGCGGATGCGTTTGCGCGCCGAGATGATGGCTGCGCTTGCTGGAGCAGGCATTGGTGCTGAAGTATTTCCAGCCGATAACGCCAGCATCCCATTGAATGCTAGGCTCATGAACCATGTCTGGTATCATATGACGGAGATACGAGGCTTTATCCCGTGTGCAGTTCCAACAGCACGTACGGGTTCGCAAGCCCAGTTAGCGACCGCTGTCGCTCATGATAATGGCACTTGCGTTGTGAAAGCCCCCTACTCCATGCCCGGTGCAATTGTGTACTTTGCATCGTGCTTTAAATATAGAGTGGATATCGCAAATCAAGGTGCGAATTACTTCCCCTACGGGGGTATCCCTCTACCTGAGAACTTTGATGATCTCAGGCGAAATGATGATGCTGATAATCCGTTCTTAAACCAGCACATGTATGCAACCATCGAGACGAATGCAGCCGAATGTGCACTATGGCACGAGTTGAGACGGAGTCTGGTCACTGTATCAAATTTTGGCAAGGTGTGCAAAAGGCGAAAAATAAGTTCAGCTCCACTGGTTAAATCAATGTTATACTCGTACTCTTTAGATCATGTACCCGCTATATCATACGGAAGAAACAATGAAGCAACTGCACTTTTGCAACTGGCAAAACAGGAGAACAATACTTTAAAAAAGTGCGGTCTGTTCATAGACGAAGAATACTTTTTTTTAGGTGCCACCCCCGATAGTATCTATGAAAACGGAATCATCGAAATAAAATGCCCTTTAACAGCAAATGGTATTAGCGCGAATGAGGCAATTCGTTAAAAAAAAACAATATTTGGAAGGTGAATAAAAAAGGGGAAATGCAATGCAAAATGCATGTTCTCTGGCTTTTCATGCTAAAAGCTTGTTGCACAATTTAAATAAAGGGTGGTCCAGACATAGAGGCCGCTTGTTGCAACTGTTTCTATGGCAACAAGCATAAACAATTGAACCAAATGTCAAAAGTATCTTAAATATAATTTATCCTAGTTTGCATTTCGGTATTGAAATCTTAAAAATTCGCTCATAATGAAACGTATCGAGCACGAATGTCGAGCTAGGTCAATAATAGAATTTTACGAACGCCATTCTCAAAAACGTTTTGACACTATGCTAGCTTGACGGCTAGATCGCATGTATTTGCCAAAGCTGTCAGTCCTGGCATGTACTCCTACTACGCGGGAATGATGCTATATAAGCGTATTTTAGACGTCCATCGCCGGAATGGCGCTCAACTAGCCCCGGACGAACAGGACTTTTGCCAGCAAATGGAGTGTGATCCGTACACCATCACTAAACTCCAAGAGCTTTATCTCTCAGGATTTGGCAACACCACCATCCCAGGATCTGCTGAGTCTCGGTTTTCCCTAGAGAAGCCGGATCTCGTAGCGGGTGATAGAATCACCGGGTTTTTCGGACCCATCGCTGACAATGCGGCCGACTATGCCTCGTATCCCTCCCCGGGAGTCTTCGCTCAGCGTGTGACTGAGGAAATCGCCGCAACACAGGCCCCAAATAATCAACTGCTACCTGGTGACTGGGCTCTTGAAGTGGATGTTCCAGAAGTGGTAGACGATGAAGCTGCTCCTCCGACCCACGCTGTCCCAAACAGAAGATGCGTTGGTTGGGCCCCGCGGATGCGTTTTGCGCGCCGAGATGATGGCTGCGCTTGCTGGAGCAGGCATTGGTGCTGAAGTATTTCCAGCCGATAACGCCAGCATCCCATTGAATGCTAGGCTCATGAACCATGTCTGGTATCATATGACGGAGATACGAGGCTTTATCCCGTGTGCAGTTCCAACAGCACGTACGGGTTCGCAAGCCCAGTTAGCGACCGCTGTCGCTCATGATAATGGCACTTGCGTTGTGAAAGCCCCCTACTCCATGCCCGGTGCAATTGTGTACTTTGCATCGTGCTTTAAATATAGAGTGGATATCGCAAATCAAGGTGCGAATTACTTCCCCTACGGGGGTATCCCTCTACCTGAGAACTTTGATGATCTCAGGCGAAATGATGATGCTGATAATCCGTTCTTAAACCAGCACATGTATGCAACCATCGAGACGAATGCAGCCGAATGTGCACTATGGCACGAGTTGAGACGGAGTCTGGTCACTGTATCAAATTTTGGCAAGGTGTGCAAAAGGCGAAAAATAAGTTCAGCTCCACTGGTTAAATCAATGTTATACTCGTACTCTTTAGATCATGTACCCGCTATATCATACGGAAGAAACAATGAAGCAACTGCACTTTTGCAACTGGCAAAACAGGAGAACAATACTTTAAAAAAGTGCGGTCTGTTCATAGACGAAGAATACTTTTTTTTAGGTGCCACCCCCGATAGTATCTATGAAAACGGAATCATCGAAATAAAATGCCCTTTAACAGCAAATGGTATTAGCGCGAATGAGGCAATTCGTTAAAAAAAAACAATATTTGGAAGGTGAATAAAAAAGGGGAAATGCAATGCAAAATGCATGTTCTCTGGCTTTTCATGCTAAAAGCTTGTTGCACAATTTAAATAAAGGGTGGTCCAGACATAGAGGCCGCTTGTTGCAACTGTTTCTATGGCAACAAGCATAAACAATTGAACCAAATGTCAAAAGTATCTTAAATATAATTTATCCTAGTTTGCATTTCGGTATTGAAATCTTAAAAATTCGCTCATAATGAAACGTATCGAGCACGAATGTCGAGCTAGGTCAATAATAGAATTTTACGAACGCCATTCTCAAAAACGTTTTGACACTATGCTAGCTTGACGGCTAGATCGCATGTATTTGCCAAAGCTGTCAGTCCTGGCATGTACTCCTACTACGCGGGAATGATGCTATATAAGCGTATTTTAGACGTCCATCGCCGGAATGGCGCTCAACTAGCCCCGGACGAACAGGACTTTTGCCAGCAAATGGAGTGTGATCCGTACACCATCACTAAACTCCAAGAGCTTTATCTCTCAGGATTTGGCAACACCACCATCCCAGGATCTGCTGAGTCTCGGTTTTCCCTAGAGAAGCCGGATCTCGTAGCGGGTGATAGAATCACCGGGTTTTTCGGACCCATCGCTGACAATGCGGCCGACTATGCCTCGTACCCCTCCCCGGGAGTCTTCGCTCAGCGTGTGACTGAGGATATCGCCGCAACACAGGCCCCAAATAATCAACTGCTAACTGGTGACTGGGCTCTTGAAGTGGATGTTCCAGAAGTGGTAGACGATGAAGCTGCTCCTCCGACCCACGCTGTCCCAAACAGAAGATGCGTTGGTTGGGCCCCGCGGATGCGTTTGCGCGCCGAGATGATGGCTGCGCTTGCTGGAGCAGGCATTGGTGCTGAAGTATTTCCAGCCGATAACGCCAGCATCCCATTGAATGCTAGGCTCATGAACCATGTCTGGTATCATATGACGGAGATACGAGGCTTTATCCCGTGTGCAGTTCCAACAGCACGTACGGGTTCGCAAGCCCAGTTAGCGACCGCTGTCGCTCATGATAATGGCACTTGCGTTGTGAAAGCCCCCTACTCCATGCCCGGTGCAATTGTGTACTTTGCATCGTGCTTTAAATATAGAGTGGATATCGCAAATCAAGGTGCGAATTACTTCCCCTACGGGGGTATCCCTCTACCTGAGAACTTTGATGATCTCAGGCGAAATGATGATGCTGATAATCCGTTCTTAAACCAGCACATGTATGCAACCATCGAGACGAATGCAGCCGAATGTGCACTATGGCACGAGTTGAGACGGAGTCTGGTCACTGTATCAAATTTTGGCAAGGTGTGCAAAAGGCGAAAAATAAGTTCAGCTCCACTGGTTAAATCAATGTTATACTCGTACTCTTTAGATCATGTACCCGCTATATCATACGGAAGAAACAATGAAGCAACTGCACTTTTGCAACTGGCAAAACAGGAGAACAATACTTTAAAAAAGTGCGGTCTGTTCATAGACGAAGAATACTTTTTTTTAGGTGCCACCCCCGATAGTATCTATGAAAACGGAATCATCGAAATAAAATGCCCTTTAACAGCAAATGGTATTAGCGCGAATGAGGCAATTCGTTAAAAAAAAACAATATTTGGAAGGTGAATAAAAAAGGGGAAATGCAATGCAAAATGCATGTTCTCTGGCTTTTCATGCTAAAAGCTTGTTGCACAATTTAAATAAAGGGTGGTCCAGACATAGAGGCCGCTTGTTGCAACTGTTTCTATGGCAACAAGCATAAACAATTGAACCAAATGTCAAAAGTATCTTAAATATAATTTATCCTAGTTTGCATTTCGGTATTGAAATCTTAAAAATTCGCTCATAATGAAACGTATCGAGCACGAATGTCGAGCTAGGTCAATAATAGAATTTTACGAACGCCATTCTCAAAAACGTTTTGACACTATGCTAGCTTGACGGCTAGATCGCATGTATTTGCCAAAGCTGTCAGTCCTGGCATGTACTCCTACTACGCGGGAATGATGCTATATAAGCGTATTTTAGACGTCCATCGCCGGAATGGCGCTCAACTAGCCCCGGACGAACAGGACTTTTGCCAGCAAATGGAGTGTGATCCGTACACCATCACTAAACTCCAAGAGCTTTATCTCTCAGGATTTGGCAACACCACCATCCCAGGATCTGCTGAGTCTCGGTTTTCCCTAGAGAAGCCGGATCTCGTAGCGGGTGATAGAATCACCGGGTTTTTCGGACCCATCGCTGACAATGCGGCCGACTATGCCTCGTACCCCTCCCCGGGAGTCTTCGCTCAGCGTGTGACTGAGGATATCGCCGCAACACAGGCCCCAAATAATCAACTGCTAACTGGTGACTGGGCTCTTGAAGTGGATGTTCCAGAAGTGGTAGACGATGAAGCTGCTCCTCCGACCCACGCTGTCCCAAACAGAAGATGCGTTGGTTGGGCCCCGCGGATGCGTTTTGCGCGCCGAGATGATGGCTGCGCTTGCTGGAGCAGGCATTGGTGCTGAAGTATTTCCAGCCGATAACGCCAGCATCCCATTGAATGCTAGGCTCATGAACCATGTCTGGTATCATGACGGAGATACGAGGCTTTATCCCGTGTGCAGTTCCAACAGCACGTACGGGTTCGCAAGCCCAGTTAGCGACCGCTGTCGCTCATGATAATGGCACTTGCGTTGTGAAAGCCCCCTACTCCATGCCCGGTGCAATTGTGTACTTTGCATCGTGCTTTAAATATAGAGTGGATATCGCAAATCAAGGTGCGAATTACTTCCCCTACGGGGGTATCCCTCTACCTGAGAACTTTGATGATCTCAGGCGAAATGATGATGCTGATAATCCGTTCTTAAACCAGCACATGTATGCAACCATCGAGACGAATGCAGCCGAATGTGCACTATGGCACGAGTTGAGACGGAGTCTGGTCACTGTATCAAATTTTGGCAAGGTGTGCAAAAGGCGAAAAATAAGTTCAGCTCCACTGGTTAAATCAATGTTATACTCGTACTCTTTAGATCATGTACCCGCTATATCATACGGAAGAAACAATGAAGCAACTGCACTTTTGCAACTGGCAAAACAGGAGAACAATACTTTAAAAAAGTGCGGTCTGTTCATAGACGAAGAATACTTTTTTTTAGGTGCCACCCCCGATAGTATCTATGAAAACGGAATCATCGAAATAAAATGCCCTTTAACAGCAAATGGTATTAGCGCGAATGAGGCAATTCGTTAAAAAAAAACAAGGTGAATAAAAAAGGGGAAATAAAATTGAACACGAATCACAACCAAAAACGATTTTTGTTTGTTTGCTGTGTGGACTGGCCCAGATTTTCCGTTAAAAACAGCAATCATCAAGAGGGACGATCATTTCTGGGAAACAAAAATTAAAAATCGGCTTGCAGATTTTTACTTCAAGTGCATGCTCCCAGAAATTATCGACCCTCGAAAATGCCGTTCAATGGAACTCAGAACTTGTTCATATTAAGTAAATACTACCAGACTTTTTATTTCAATTGAAAAAACCACGCGGGTAAAAGACACGTAAAAAATGTCAAAGGATCAAAACCGTTTCATCGCCTCGATGACTCCCGATCCCGACTCACGCACACAAGCGACCGAGCGCGCTCCGCGTGTTTGTGTGCGCGTCGAATACCTAAATCGGCCCGTCTCGATTTTGTATACGGCCTCTTAATTGTTTTGCACATTGGTAGCGACAAAGGATTCGTGGAAGGAGGGTTATTAGTTTCAGAGTCCAAATCGACGAAAGATTATCACGAGGAGATGGACGGTGACAGGTTCTTCGAGTGGTTCAAAAATATAATACCTAAGCTAGAACCGTTTCGGACCATTCCGTCAAACTTGAAAAAATTCCGGTTATATATATATATAAAGCTTGGAACAAACAGCAAATAATAGACTGTCTTCAAAGCAAAGGAGTATTGATGGACATCAGTTATTTCAAAAAAGAGTTATTGGAGAAAGCCGCTGAAATCGCCCCACAATACGATCGATATTTAATAGTCGAAACTACGAAAAGTAACGGCGTTGAAATTCTCCGTCTACCCCCATACCACTGCAAATGAAATCCAATTGGGTTATCCCATAATTTTGTAATGTATAGTGATTCAAAAACGATTTCGAGAAAAAGGGTTGTAGAACCATTCCCTGTTATGAGATTATTTTACAAAATTAGTATTAAATAGTTATTTCTAATTTATCATTTGACATTATTTGACCTGTAATTTAGTGACGTCACGATTATATCGCCCTTTTTTGTGGACAGCTTTCGTTTGCCAGACTCTACCTACTACAACGAGATTGTAAAAAAGCTTTGATCAACAAAATTCATGGTTATCCTAAAGAATACGATTGTTGTTTTTGTGTATTTTTTTACATTAAATGATTTGATTTACTTACCCGTGGAAAGAAAAGCGGCTACCAGGATATGATTCATTGTTGCACCCTGTCACACAACAAGAATTCACCATATTCTAGAACTTATCCACAAAACTCAACAAAACAAGTTCAAATAACTCAATGAGCAAACCGCCATCTTATATTTAGTATTACCAGGCCCAAACATTTGAGTACTACTCTTACTCAGTATTAATGAATTATTATTAAAATACAACGAATTGATTATTAATTATAGGAACTGTATAATATTTAAATACGTTTCAAAGTTTATGAATCATTCATTTTGGTAAATCATAAAAAAGAAAAATATAACATTTTCTACCATTTCTATCAAACCCAATGATTAATCGAGCTAGCAAGACGTCAGACAAGGACACACTACCAGCGGGAGCCCTCTCGCCAGGACCGGCTTTTGTCTAGCTACCACTTATAAGGAAATAGCTACCCTAAGTGTATGAAGACAGATCTCATAATAGCTAAACATTTTTTTTCGGTGCACGATCTAGTAGTATATGAAAGATCTTTGGTCTGACGTCGTGCAGTGTCAACGTAAAAATTTGTGAAAAAAATATTATGAGGAAAAGTCATTTCCATCTCAGCAGGTGGTCATCGATTCACGGTAAGTATCTTTTAATTGTTTCTTATATATAACCAGCTATTGTATATTCACAATATTTTTAGTACCTTTCGGTTTTTTCAAGGCTTAACCTTACTTTTATTTTTACGTACGGTCGAGGTCATAATTGCATGGATAGCTGTGAAACAAAATCCTATGAAGTGAAATCAACGCCATTTTTGTGCTCGTGTTGTATTATTACTTACCTTTGAGGCTTATTATTTCAATGAGATCATACTAGATGGCGCTGTATCACCACGTATTGTGAAAAATACTTTTTTCTACATCTTTGTTTTCTGCCGAACGAAACAGCATGGTTCCTTTATTATTGTCTTAACGTTATAAACTTATAAAACTCCCAAAATATTTAAAACCTCCAAAAACACTAAATATATGGATGGAATCGAACCCCTAACATCATGGACGGAAAGCGCTCATATGTGCCATTCGACCATAATGACATTTACTTAACCCGGCGAATTTGTGTATTAAGTTATTTTTACGCTCAGATTATCTTTTAACGAATACGGTTTATATTAAAATTTTCGAGGGTAAGCTGATAATGTCTGAACACCGGATCGGTTTTAATAAAGATTTACTTACGCCCACGCCCGTTCGTTCGTTGCTCCCTGTTAGGTTGCTTTTCTTGTTGATTAATACTTACTTTTGATATTTTTTAATAATGAGTTCTCGTTGCAATATCGATTTGGTGAAAAGATCGCAAATAATTGCTTTGCATAATCAAGGCAAGAATTTGTCTGAAATCGCTAGAGAAGTCGGTGTTAACGTGAGTAGTTTTCGTGAATATAAATTACTAGGTATAGGTAGTGATGTGCCGGCGAGAATGTTCTCGCTCTCGAGAGTTCCTTCTCCTGAGAATTCGCGTACTTTCTCGAGAACGTTCTTTAGAACGGAAATTTGCGCGAAAGTTGATAAAGTCTTTACAAATTCAGTTTTATTTCCATTTAGATTTTTTCGTCTTTGTGATTAATGGATTCTAAGTAAGCATTTGAACAGAAAATAATAATTTATGAGCGAAATTCTCAACACTCTCGAGAATTTCTCGAGAGAGTTCCCTGAAATATTCTTATTGAGAGTGTTCTGAGGAACTTCTCCAAACCAAATATTTCCGAAAAACTACTCGAAGTTTGGAAAATGCTTAGCTTTTCGACTCAATTTGTTCTGGTATCGGATTAATATGTGTTGCGCATTTAACTTGATCTCGAGACAATATCACGATAAAATATAAAAGCAAAATTCTCTATTATCCCAAGAAATTTCTTGGAGATTATCTCGGTTATATTTCGCGCTAATGAAAAAGAACTTGATTAAAAATAAAAATATCTAAAATCAAATTATTACAAATAATGAACCTATTAAAAATACCATGCTTTGACATAGTAAATTATTTTATTTAACACGAATAAAATTATTTTAGGCTGTATTAAATCACTCGATTCATGATATTTATAAATAGTTGTTGTAATATTTAATAACACAAGTAATTTACAGAACACGTTAATGTTTAATACAACACTGGGAGACCCAGACCCAGGTAATTTTTTAAAACAAAAGAATCCCTTACCCTTTTTCGAAGAGATTTTTTGTCTCTGTTACAAGTTTTTGTCTCTCTCTTACTACTTCTTAATATCGAGAGTGTGAAAGAGCACATTTTTTTTCTAAACCTGAACGCGGTAACCTTCTTCTCAGTATCATCAAAGCCGAACCGCCGTATAGTTGTGTTTGTGCTGTGTTGTGCCATGTTATTTAGTAAAAATGAAGAAAAGTAAAGTTTATGATTATTTTAGAACTTTAACAGACAGTGAACGTGTTAAATATGTGTGTTTATTTTGTGATGCAGCGTACACGTGCAAAAATGCAACAAGATTTGTACGGCACATAGTTTTTAATTGCAAAAATAGCCCAGTTGAAGTTAAACGTGATTTGGGCAAAAAAGAACCTGCAAATAACTGCAGTAATAATTCTAATATTTCTGATGAACCCATAAGTGTGGATAAAGAGATCAATGATACATTTGACGAGAAAGCAGTACACAAAGCTCTAGCTAGAGCGGTCTACGTTACTGGTCAGCCGCTTTCAATATTTGAGCATCCCTTATGGCAACAGGCACTACGACTCTTAAGACCGGACTACAGCCCACCATCACGTAAAATGTTGTCGACGGTACTACTAGATGAATATGATGAAGTCAAAAGAAATGTAACAGAAAAAATTGACGACGCCACTGTATTACATTTAGCAGTAGATGGCTGGACAAATATTAGAAAAGACTCAATCCTCAACATCATTGTTTACACACCAAAACCATATTTCCATTCTTCTATTGATACCGCAAACAATAGACACACGGGAGAATATTTATCAGAAAAGATAAGCCAAACCATGGACGACATCGGATCTGAAAAATTTCTCGGCATCATTACTGACAATGCTGCCAATATGAAAAAATGTGGAAAACTGCTCGCCGACAAATATGAAAACACCACGTGGGTAGGATGTCTGGCCCATACTTTAAACTTGTTGATAAGCGACGTGCTGAAAATGGAGGTTATTCACGAAATGTTCACAACAGTTGTTGCAGTCGTAAAATGCATTTTGCAGTCAAATATATTCAGTGCAGAATTTAAAAAAGTTGCAGCTGAGAAATCCCTGAACGTCTCGCTTCTCTTTCCCGTTAAAACTAGATGGGGTAGCTATCTGCATTGCTTAGAAAACTTTTTAAAATCAAAAAGTATATTGCAATCAATGGCCGTCAACGAAGATAACAGAGAACTACAAAAACACAAATTAAAAATACTAGACGAGAATACATGGAAAGCCATTGAAAAACAAATAACATTTTTTAAACCAACAGTTAAATGGATCACCATTTTAGAAGGAGACAGGGGAACAATTCATCTAGTGCATCGAGCTCTAAAAGAAATAGAAGAAGTAATAAACAGTGACATCGCCGAAGAAATTTTTGAAGAACATTCTCTAACAGATGTGAAACAAAAATTTCGTACTAGGAGAGAAAACTGTGTAAAGCCAGTTCACCTTGCTGCCGTTATCTTAGATCCCAAAAATCAAGGCACCACCCTCAACAGTGATGAAAATTTGGATGGATGTTCTGCGATAATGACCATAGCACAGTGTGATGCTATTATTATTCAAGAATTATCAGACTATAAGTGTCGAAAGGGCCTTTGGGAGAGGTCATTCATTTGGCGAACAGCAGCAGAAGTTGACCCGATCTCGTGGTGGCAAGCCCTGTTCCCAAATACAGAACTAGCAAAAGTGGCTCGAAAGATTTTATCAATGCCTTCCACTTCAGCGTCAGTCGAAAGGTCGTTTTCCACTTACGGAAATATACATACCAAGAAAAGGAATAAGCTTAAAACTGAGAGAGCAGGTAAAATATGTTACATATCCCATAACTGGAAATTGATTAATAAATCTTTACCATCCCAGCCGAGTGAACCTGAAAATTTTAGAAATCAGCCGAATAACAATACTGTTGACACTCACAGTCAAGACGACGAAGCTTCTTGGGACTTGTCATTCGAATCGGAGAATTTTGATTTCAGATCTGTCACCGATCTGGTTGATGAAACATATAGTTTAGAAATTGATGCTTCTAACTCATATCTTCCTAATGCTTTTTAATACGTTAGCTGTATAGAAACAATAGTACATATTTCTTTGAATTAGTAGGTACCTGATAGTCAATAGATGCTATAGTAAGCTTTATATTACTTTGTTGAAATGTTGATTTGTTCGTAATATTAATGTTGATTTTGTTAAATTACTAAAGTTAAGTTATATTTACCACATTTTATTGATGATTATTACCTATTTACAAAATGAATAAGTAAGTTTAGTTTTAAGATTACATTTTTTTTAAATGTGTTTCTATTTTTGCATGTGCCAGTTTTGACTTTGTACACTTAAAACTATATTTTATATATACCACATTTTATTGACGGTTATTGCCTATTTGCAAAATGAATAAATAAGCATTGTTTTTAGTCAATCATTTTTTAAAGTGTACATCTATATTTGTATTTAAGTACCTGCTTTGAATTTGTGCACTTAAAATTATATTTTATATATAACACATTTTATTGAATTATTTATAATTGTTTATTACCTGTTTAAAAAATTAACAATAGTTAATAATTTTTAAAGTGTATCTATTTTTCCTAGTACTAGTTTTGACTTTGTACACTTAAAATTATTTTTTATATTTCCCACATTTTATTGATGATTATTACCTTTTAAAAATATGAATAAGTAGGTATGCATTATTTCAAGTTAATCATTTTTTAGGGTTCCGTACCCAAATGGTAAAACGGGACCCTATTACTAAGACTTCGCTTTCCGCCTGTCTGTCACCAGGCTGTATCTCATAAACCGTAATAGCTAGACAGTTGAAATTTTCACAGAAGATGTATTTCGGTTGCCGCTAACAACAAATACTAAAAACCGACTAAAGTTAATATTTAAGGGGGGCTCCCATACAACAAACGTGATTTTTTATAGATAATGGTACGGAACCCTTCGTGCGCGAGTCCGACTCGCACTTGGCCGGTTTTTTTTAATTATACTTATCTATTTTAACGTTTACCAGTTTTGACTTTGTGCACCAAATTTCTTTTTTTATATGTACTACATTTTATTGATGATTATAACCTATTTACAAAATAAATAAGTAAGCATTGTTTTAAGGTAATCATTTTTTTTAAATGTATGTTGTTTATTATTTTGATTATTTACTTTATTTTTATGATTGTGTCATTAAAATATTTTTACATCACACAAAACGTTTTATTTTTGCTTTATAACCTTTAAATGGCATGAAATATAGAGAAGAAGCGTTCCGAAGAAAATTCACGAGAGACTTTCTCGAGAAACTCTCGAGAAATTCTCGAGAATATAGAGAATCTCGCTCAAATAATGTCCCGGTATCATCAAATGTCTTCGGAGCAACGATAAATAACAATTACATTAAGTTTTAAGTAAATAATTAAAAATAAATTAAAAAATAAGGTACTTTCTCGGAAATTCCCGGCTGAGAGAACGTTCCCGAGAAGCATCTCGCGATATTCTCTTGTTTCCGAAACTTCTCGAGAACGGCCCATCACTAGGTATAGGTATAGGTATAGGTTATGGCGGGCTCTTTTCCGCAACTCGACGACTTAAAAACTGCGCCTATTTTGCGTGAGGGGTTGGTGGTGTTACTCCTGCCAACCCAGTTCTACCAGAAAGCCTAGCAGACCCTTGACGTTGCCGACGGCGTCTGGTAGCGATCTCGGTGTTCCGAGATGACGTGCCCGGTATGTTGCCACCCCCGGGCATTCCATGATGACGTGGGCTGCGGTTTCCTCCGCCGCCATGCATGCTCTGCACAGGGGGCTGTCTGTAACACCTAAGTTGAACAAGTGTTTGTTAAATAAGGCATGGCCGGTTATGGCTCCAGTTAGCAGTCGGAGTTGGGCCCTTTTGAGCAGTCGTAACTTACGCGACAATCCGGGATTGATTGTCGGAAGAGCTTCCTTGCTTTGCCTGCAGGTGTTTAGGTTGCTCCAATAATGCTGGTGCTTTACCTTGGTGATTCGGCGCAGTTTATTTCGCAGCCAGCTGGTCGGAAGGGGCAAAAATGGTTCGGGACCTATCATTTCCATTTCTGAGCCCCTTCTCGCGAGTATGTCGGCTGCGTCGTTACCGCGTGAGTTGCTATGTCCCTTTATCCACTGTAGGGTGATGGGGTTAATGTTACATACCTTGGAAAGGGCGTTGTGACATTCGTATATTAGCCCTGACGTTGTTGTATAGCTCTGTAGGGCTTGGAGAACTGATCGGCTGTCGGAGAGTATCCGGATGGGGAGATCTTTTACTTTCCTTTGCTCGATCGCTTCTGTAGCCATAATGATGCCCACGCATTCCGTCTGGAAGACTGTGCTTTCTGAGACGTGCCGCTGTCGCCGCCGCCTCCTGCTGGATGAAGAGATGCAGTGGCGGGAGGTCGAGTAGGGCTTCCAGGGATGCTGTGGGTGTAGTCCGCATGCATCCGGTGGCTGCCATACCGGCTAGTCTCTGGAGTCGCTGTAGTTTAGCTTCCACAGTGGACAGTCTAGTGCGTGGCCACCAGACTACCGCACCATAGGCTATGATTGGTCGTATCACTGACGTGTAGAGCCATAGGATGATCTTGGGGTGCAGTCCCCAGGTCTTACCTACCATCCTTCGACACTGCCAGAAAGCGATTGTTGCTTTGTCCATCTTGCTGTTTAGGTGATTGCTCCAGTTCAATTTGCTATCAAGTATGACTCCTAGATACTTTACCTCATTTGATAGCTGGAGTTCTGTTCCAAACAACTTGGGGAGTTTATAGTTGCCCAGGTTGCGTTTGTTTGTGAACAGTACCATCTCCGTTTTCTTCGGGTTGACAGATAGTTTGTTGCTTGTGCACCAGCGTTCCACGATACCTAGGGCTGAGTGGGTGACGTCACATACCGTGCTGGTGACACTGCCACTTGTAAGTATCGCTATGTCGTCCGCGTAGCCTACCGTGTAGTAGTGACTATCGTTCAGTTCGGCGATCAGCTCGTTTACAACTATGTTCCATAGTAACGGGGAGAGAACGCCGCCCTGAGGACAGCCCTTTGCCACCAGTGCTAGTTGGTTGTTGTTTGCATTGAGTCTGATGACCCTTTTGCTGAGCATATTACCTATCCACTTGACCATGGTCGGGTTTGCCCCGTGTCTGGCTAGTGCGGTTGTTATGCTGTTGAAATTGGTCTTGTCGAAGGCCCCCTCAATGTCTATGAAGACGCCCAGGCACATTGTTCTGTTCTTGATGGCTTCCTCTGCCTTGCTTACTACAGCATGTAGGGCTGAGTCTGTGGACTTACCTTGGCTGTAGGCATGTTGGTTTGGGTGCATTGGTATGTTCGCCAGGCTACTCTCCCGTAGATCCCTGTCGCACAGCCTTTCCAAGGTCTTTAGTAGAAACGAGGTTAGGCTGATGGGTCTGTAGGATCTGGGGTCTGAGTAGTCACTCCTACCTGGTTTTGGTATGAATATTACTTTGACCTCCCTCCACCGTCTGGGCACGTACTTGTGTGCCAGGCTGGCGGTCAGGATCCCGGTGAGGGTCTGAACCAATCGCTCGCCCCCCCACTTCAGAAGGGCTGGGAAGATCTCGTCCAGTCCCGGTGATTTAAAGGAGTCAAAGCTGTTGATTGCCCATTTAACTTTATGGGGGTTGATTACCTTGAGGGCCTGTTCCCAATCTACCGTGGTAGGGGGGGCCTCTACGCTCGCCCAGCTGGTCGACTGTGATATCACGCAGTCAGGGAAGTGCGTTTCTATGAGGAACCGCTCTGCCTCTTCTGACGAGCTAGTGAGTGTGTTGTCTGGCTTGCGTAAGGAGCCCATGGTGAGCGTGGTCTGGTTGGAGAGAACCTTCCTTACCCTGTTTGCCTGTGAACATGTTTCTATGCTGTTGCAGAAGTTACGCCATGAGCTCGTACTCCTGTACCTAAGGCGTTTCTTGTACCTAGACTTGGTCGTTTTGTAGCTCTCCCAGTCTTGGTCTGCGCCAGTGTTCATTGCTCTGTTCAATTGTCGCCTCATCTTCTTCCTGAGCCTCTCCAGCTCAGGGCCCCACCATTTTCCTTCGCTGTTGCGGTTAGCCGGTGGGTTGGAGAGAGGACAGGCATGGTGGTAACTTGCTATAATGGCGTCCGTTAGGAGAGTTACCTGGTTCTCTATCGCTTCATGGCCCTCGATTTGGTGTGGGGTCACCGACGGCAGCGTACGTACCAGCCGCTCGGCGTATTGCAAGCGGTTGGTTTTACGTGGGTTCCGCCTTGGAGTTTCTGCGACTGTGTTTACCCGAATAACGAAGCGTATCCATCTATGATCTGAGCACGACAGTTCCTTTGAGACATGCCAGTTCATGATGTACTGCGAAGTTCCTTCAGTTGCTAGAGTCAAGTCAATGATTGTGCTGCTTCGTTTGTTTACGAATGTGGGTTCAGAGCCTGTATTAAGGATGTTAAGGTTGGTTGACATTAGGTATTCTACGAGTAGCTTACCTCTGTTGTTAGCAGTTTTCATGCCCCAGAGGGGGTGGTGTGCATTGGAGTCCGTGGCCACAATTAGTTGCAGCTTGTTCTCCTCGCAGTGGGTCACTAGCCTCGACATTTCATGTGGCGGTGGATCTTCCGCCTCTGGCATGTAGATGGAAGCCAGGACCACCTCCGGCAGGCTGGACTCTTGCGCCCCTCGCACCTTGATGGCACACAGGTCTCTAGAGGAGAAACTGGTTAAGGGTTCGGCATGTATATTTTTGGTGGTGTAAATGCAGGTCCGGGGGTTCTCCGGTCCCGTGTGTACTGTGAGCTTACCTCCGATGTTCCGGAGCCCGCATATGGCCCCCTTCCTGATCCACGGCTCCTGAATCAGGACCACGGCGGTGTTGTTGGCCTCCAGCCACTTCCGGACCTGAGCCGTCGCGGTTTCGCTGTGGTGGAGGTTTGCCTGGAGGATGTTACAGCCGGGAGAAGGGGGTTCCGTCATTGGTGCGAATCCCCGATGACCCCTCCCCGCCGTCACCCTCACCGATGGCCAGCTTGCCTATCCCCTGTGCGCACTCCTCCCCGCTTTCCGAGGGGTCACGAAGGAGCTCTTCCTCGTCGTGCTCGGAGCAGGGGGCGCCTTGCGCCGGGGATTGGCGTCCGGGCGTGACCTCGACAACGTCGTCGGTCGCTCCGGTCGCTGAGGCCGCGTCCATCGGCTCTGGGGTCTGCTGTACAGCAGCTGCAGTGGCGTTGGTGCTAGGGGGTGGAGTCTCCACGAACTTCCCCCGTGGCCCCTGAAATTTGAGGTACACCGACCCACACAAAAATGTGAGCCGGCGCCCCCTGTCCAGGATGGCCTGCACCTCCGTCTCCGGTATGCTGACGATGGCAAACGTCTCCTTTCCTTGCCTGTCAGCGCTGTGCAGAAGCCACCGGTCCATCTGCACCAGGTGTTCTGATAGCGGAGCGAGTGCGCTACTACGCCAAAATCGTCATAAACACCTGGGAGCAGAATGCCGCAGCGTACTCTGCGCGGTATCTCGCTCTGGCGCTTCACCACCAGCTTGTCCCCAGAGGAGAGTGTGATGGTGGCTACACACTCCTTGAGCCAGGTAACCGCTGCTTGGTCCCCGCACCACAGCCTCAGGGTGCCGTTCACGTGTAACGGCTTTCCCTGGAACTGTGGTCCGCCCCGGCTCTGCAGGTTTTGGACCGCTTCTCTCATCACGCGGGCTTGGATGAGGTTTAGGGCCTCGTCAGCGAGTTCAGCCGAGAGGTGACCCGTGCTTGCTGATGTGACAGCAACCATCAGGTCCGCCTTCGCTGCATCCGCGTACGCTACCCGCGGGGTACCCGGCGATGGCTCGATCCTCTGCTTTTTGGGCTCGCCTCTCGGAGACATAGTCTCGTCCAGTCGAACCCTCTTAGCAGAGGCCCGAGCCACCGGGGGGCTCCCCTCCGAGGCCCTGTTGACGGCTCCTTTCCCTTTGGGAGCGGCACGGCTTGTTGTCGGATGACCGGGGTCACCGGCAGCGCCTCGCACCGTCTCCATCCCGGGAGCACCTGGTTGTTGGCCAGGCACCGGAGCAGCAGCTTGTTCCGCCAGTAGCTTGCGGTACTTGCGGCGCTGCTTCTGGTTCCTGTGCTTCTTCTTCCCGGGTTCGGCGTTGGGTACTGGGGCGTCCCGCTTAGCGGTTTGCTCCCTCCTTCCCCACGTGGTCAACACGGGAAGTATATATAGGTATAAATTACTAATTTAAATAAGTTAGATAAATAGGTAGTTAGTTAAATATATTATTTAAAGATAATCTGACATTGTGTTACAGAGAAAAACCGTTGTTTTATGGGTCCGACGATTTGAAGAGGAAGGATCTTTATCGTATCGGCAAAGAACTGGCCGAGCCCAACTCATAACCACTCAGCAGCGTCATATCATGGTGAGGGATTATGAGGAAAATGGATTTATTCCGACAAATCACTACGCCAGTTTATTCGACACCAGCATGCGCACTGTCCGACGTGCTCTGCACAGCGAGGGCCTGCATCACCGCCGGCATGCCGTCAAACCCTTGCTTACTGAAGCTCACAAAGTAGCAAGGTTAGCGTTCGCCTTGGAGCATTTAGATTTCGACTGGAGTAATGTGGTCTTTACTGACGAAAAAACTTTTAAATTCAGCCAACACGGACGACTTAGTTTATGGCGGCGAAATAATACCCGCTATGATAGCAATCACGTTGTGACCAACATGGAGTCTGGTCGGATAAGTGCGAATATGTGGGGCTGGATGAGCGCAGCCGACCCGGGGGAATTAGTACGAATGCCTAGCCGAGCGAGCAGCGCTAATTATGTGGACGTGTTGGAGGACATCATGCTACCCACTGTTCGCAATGTGTATCCGGAAGATGAATTACCGGTTGTATATTTGGTGCAAGATAATTGCCTTATACACCGTTCGCGTAGTGTGCGGGAGTGGTTCGGCCAGCGCAATGACATAGCGGTAATTCCTTGGCCGGCTAGGTCACCAGACCTAAATCCCATCGAAAATTTATGGGGTGTGATGGTTCAACGGTGGGATAACCAGAATGAGCGAACCCCAGAAGCGTTAGAGGCTCATTGTTTGCAAGTTTGGGAAAGTATTCGTGGCTCGAGCTTGTGCAGGAATCTTATTGATTCAATGCGTTCTCGCATGCTGGCTGTTATCGAACAGAATGGGGGCTACACTAAATATTAAGGTATACCTATTAAGTAGGTAGGTAGGTGGTTTATATTATTTGGTCGAGACCGGGTTATATACTTAAATCTGTTTAACAAGTGACTAGACAGTTAACTCAAGCATAACAATATAAATATCTATAACTGTTTTATTTCTAGTGTGCAAATCCAAATAAAAACCTAATTTCATTTCATAAATTAACTCACTAATTGTCTTATTCCCACTGTAATTTGTTTCAAATAGGTAATACAACTTGCACTGTTTATAAACTAGCTCCCCCGCGACTACAAAGCTACCACACGTTTTACTAATTATGATAACCCGGTCTTTAGAAGTTAATATTTGTTTTTTATTGTGGTGAAGCTTCAAACCTCTTTCCGAATCTGGAAAAGAAACTTAAGCTTCTGGCCACGATAAAATTTATATACATAAAAATGAATTGCTGTTCGTTAGTCTCACTAAAACTCGAGAACGGCTGAACCGATTTGGCTGATTCCTTTTCGGTTGTATTCGTTATTGTCAGGGCAAGGTTTGTATGAAAGAAAAAAAAACCACCGGGAAAGTCGGAAATTTGCAGCGTTCGAAGCCGCTGGCGGGTCACTAGTGGTAAATATAACTGGTTGAATTGTTACTTGTATAAGTATAATTTTAGTTTAATGAAGGAATACATGTTTTAATTAAAAAGAGAATCGTTTTATTTCATTAATAAATGTTTTTTAAACATGCTTTTATCTATCTAAATCAACATTATTTATCGCAATAAAATCGTTCTCAAAAGATACAAAAAGAATATAGATCAAATCCGAAGAGATACGAACTTACGACCTATCAGATCCTAGCAGTTCAGTAAGACGTAAAACCACTGAGCCATTACTATGTCTATGTGAACGGACGAAATATCGACTTGTATCTTAGGAAGTTGTAATAAACGTCAAATGAACTGGTTTAGTCAACACCGCCATCTAGTTTAATGTTTGAGAACCTGGACGCAAGTCTTCAGAGGATTATCGCCTTATAGGTGCCCATGCAATTTTGACCGTGACCGTACCTACTATGCACCACGTGTTGGGGTAACTTTGATCCTATAACTTTGATTTGATTTTTCGTATTTTCGGGGTAATACCCCATTTTAGAAGACTTTTAGTTTTTTATTATTTTTGTCTAAGAGAAAAGACAGTAAAACTAATGACTATCATGTCCAGTATGATTGGAAATAAATAAATCCACCGACAAAAACAATAATAATAATCTATAATATACGCTGTAGGTACCACTAGAACTCGACCAAATTTTGGGGTAGGATGTATATTTTATCCTTATTTACATAATTAGGTAACTAATTATATTTTATATTCTTTATTTACGCGGTGATACTCACCCAGAAGACTTTTTTATGTTTTGTTGATTATTAGGTAAGTAAAATGATTCTAGGCTGATAAATACCAAAATATTTTTTTGTATTTCCGGGGTAATACCCCTTTTAGAAGATTTTTAGTTTTTTATTATTTTTGTCTAAGTGAAAAGACTGTAAGACTGATGATTATGGTGATAATATCAAAAATAAATTACTTTAAGTAAAGGACAGTTTTTTTTGTTCCTAACACTTAAATAATTTTTCGATTTTTATTTAACCCACTCAAAATTAGTGTTAAATGATTGTTATTGGAGCATTGTTTTAGTAAGGAAGGGGTAAAACTGCTGTAAACGCTTTATAGTACCAGTTTTGACACAAATTCAATTCAGAGGCAAAGTTAGTAAACACCGGGTAACATTGCTCCTTAATTCAACTTTATATATATATACCTAGTCGGGCCATAAGTTCTGTTACTAAAGTTTATTACAATTTAAAAAATAAATTAAAGGAGTTTTACGTAAACCTGTATATTAATCAAAACTTTGATTTATAAAGAATAAAAATAAAAATAAGGTATTCTAAAACTATTGCAATTATTTGATGTACAAGCTTGAAGTATTACCCATTCGGGACTAGAAAATCATAGTTTAATTTACGCACGACGATGATACTCATAACGGCCACAACTTTTGTGAGAGTTCTTGTAGAGAGTTCAACTTTGCGTGACATATTGAACAAACTTTTAGCTTTAGTTCTGATACAAATGTATTTCAAGCAACTAAACATCCGCTTGTACACCGGTCAATCTTGATGTCTCATTAAAATGACTTTACGATTTCACGACAATTTGCAGTAATACGAAAAACACACCAAATCTCTTGCTTCATAAGCTGGAATTGAGTCTTGTTGAGAAATATAATGTTGGTCTCTAAACATACACATAGATAGGAAGTTTTATAATATTAAACAAAAAAAGTTCCGTGGTTAACAAAAACTAACTTTTAAGCGTTTTTAAAAAGTGAAATTTACAAATAGTCATGCGTAATTTTATCGATCCCGGCTGTGATTGCTAAAAGATCGTATCAGAAATTGCGGTGAATATATAGAATGATTATTTGTTCTTAACAAGGTACATTAATTGAGCTTTTAAATTTCATACGAATTGAAATTAAAAAATAAACATTAGTTAGTTTTATTTGACTCAACCTTAGTAACAGAACTTATGGCTAGACTAGGTATTAAAACTATATTATAACGTCATTTAAGTTATACAACGTGATAGTAGGGATAGTCAACTTTATTAGACAAATATATCTACATACCATATCATAATAGTCTTCAAAGAAAACGAATGCTTTCGAAATTTGGAGCAAATTTTGGAGCAAAGTAGGCACATTTTAGGTATCGAATTTTGTCTTATTTATTTCTGTTTTATTTTAACGCTTATTAAAATTAAGACAATTTTTAACTGTATATAAACATGACAAGGTCAGATCTTTAAAAAAATGGAATGATTAAAATACAAGTCCGTTTTGGAACCTCCGCCCGTAGGCTAGTCTGTGGGTGAAATTGTCAACAAACAGATCTTGGATACCGATATTCTTGCCTATACCTAAACTCAACGCCGTATTTAGATTCCAAAATAACTACTCATGTGTTGCCAATAAAATGAAAAACTCTTCCATCGATAAAGTTTTAACTTTTCTAAATAATGTACATATGTAATTTATTTATATATAATTGTAAAGTTAAAATTAAATGCAACCCCATAAATAAATAATTTAATGTAAATATTAATTTCACCTACAGATATTTAGTTGAAACTGTTTTGTAGAAGAAAAGCTCATATTACAGTGGTAACACTTCAGGGTTTAACAACATTTGGATACATCTTATAATTTGCGTTTATACTATTCATAAATATTTTTGTTATGCACATAAAAATATTGACAACAAATCACGTATGGCATGCTTTATGGTGGCCACAGGACCACCATAACATCTCCAATTGTCTCTTCATTCGGCATCTGACGTTTGGATTGATCGAATGCTCTCTATGTTCGTGGTAATTTTCGTTGTTGAGTTTTTGTTTCCTGTTAAGTTTTCTGTTAAGTTTTTGTTATTGTGTTCGGTTCGTGGGTTTTGCGTTTACGCAAGTAACATGGACCCGGTACCCGGTCCCTCTCACAGGGACGAGAATCTTCCTCCTTCTCCACCAAGGAAGCGTCCTAGAAGTCATATGGGTGTCAGTGAGAAAATTATGGTAATGAACTGTTACAAACATACCCAGAAAACATGGCCTGAAGACAAATGTTGGTCATTAGTAGCCTGTGCAAAAAAAGTGGCTGAAATATTGGGCATATGTGACAAAACAGTGAGAAATATTGTAAAAGAGAATAAAACGAGTGAAAAGTTCAGTCCTCCCATAAAATCCGGCCGCAAATTGACAGTAATTGACAAACTTGATGATTTTACCTACGCTGCGATCAGACGAACTGTTCATCAATTTTTCATCGCAATGAGCCACCAACTGTTGAAAAGGTGAGCAATTTATCTTACATATATTAACAGATATTACTCATTTCAGTATGTTTTTGCGTGAACAATGCTAATGTAACATTATGCATATGTTTGCAGGTTTTACACGTTGTGAATGGTGATGAGGGTCTGCCGAATTTGTCAGCAACTACGCTGCGGCGGGTGCTCAAGCATCTAAATTTTAAATATGCCAGTCGGAAACGCCAGAGCTGCCTCATCGACCGAGCAGACATTATAATGTGGAGAAAAAGATATCTCATGAAAATTAAACAAGACCGTAGAGAAGGAAGAACCCTGTATTACCAAGATGAGACCTGGCTTAATGAAGGTTATTGTATAGACGTATATTTATAATATATTGTGATAACCGCTGCTGTGCTGTATCGGGCTTGCCTGCCGGTTTTGGCTAGTCAAAAGTTTTCACACAAATCAATATACCTATTAAATAATTAATCACAGTCAGTTATCATTTATATTTGTATGAAATGAAATTATTGCGAGTTTAGTTAATTGAGACTTGAGAAATTAACTTGAAAAATGTATTTAGGCCATTGATAACTTTTTAAATGTATAAAATCATTTTTTTATTATGTATCTACCTAATGTAAATGTTGTGTTAATTTTATTATATGTATTAGTGATAGTGATCAGTGATAGTATGTAACTGTAAAGTTATCATATTTCCATTACAGGTCACACAAAGAGCAAGGTTTGGCCAGATCCTCAGGTTTTATCATCCCGGCTATCCTTTTTAGAAGGACTAACAACGGGACTACGTGCTCCCTCAGGAAAGGGGAGAAGACTTATTATCAGCCATATTGGCAGCGACGAAGGCTTTGTGGAGGGTGGCTTGTTGTCATTTGAGTCAAAAAAAAAAGTGATGATTATCATAATGAGATGAACTCCAAACATTTTGAGGAGTAGCTAGCTAGCATTCTGCCGAAGCTGAAGCCAAACTCCGTGGTTATTATGGACAATGCTCCGTACTACTCAAGAAAGTTGGAAATTGGGCCCACAACTAAATGGAGGAAAGGCCAAATTATTGAGTGGTTGTAAGGAAAGGGCATTGAGTGTGATGAGAGTATGGTAAGAACAGAGTTGTTGGAGTTGTTAAACAATGAAAAGCCAAAATATGAAAAACGGGCTGTTGATGAAATGGCAGCTGCTCAAAATATAACGATACTAAGACTCCACCTTACCACTGCGAGTTAAATCCGATTGAGTTGGTGTGGGCACAGGTGGACACGTAGCAACAAATAATAAATCATTTAAAATGGCAGAAGTCAAACAATTCTTTGAAGAAGGTCTGCAGAAGGCGTCACCAGAGCGTTGGAGTGATTAAAATAGAAGACAGAATGATGCAGTTAGATGGATTAATTGATGATGTGGTCGAATTTTCTGAAGATTCGGACTCTGAAGTCCAGCCTGATGCCGATTGATTTTCGCTTGCTGCCAGACTTATACTACTTTTTGATGCAGAATTCAGTGTATCTTCAGCTCGGGCAATATAATTTGTGCTCTTATTCGCAGTTAATACATTGCATTGTACTCCTACATCATGTGCAAATAATGCTTTAGATTGTTTTGGGTATGAGCTTTCTTGAACTGGATATGGTGGGGTATTTTCCTTATTCAATAATAGTTTCTGTAGCTCAGAAATATCTTCAGTATCCTTCCTTTGAGTATCCGTCATTGGTTCCTGGGCGTTTTCAAAAAAAAGTGTACCCTCCATTTTTGGCGTGTCCCTCGAGTTTAACGTGATATATTAAAACACCCGTAAACTTATGGCAGTTGAAATATTTTGCGATCGATTAAGTATATATTGAGCTTGTTCTTAAAAATGTTTGTAATATGAAAAAATATCCATTCGTTTTTTTTAGAAAATAACAATGCGACAAAGAACACGTAGGGGAGGTAGGGGTGCATTGGGCAGTCGGGAGGTTCGGGCACCCCCTTGTAACTCGAGATGTGTAGTAGATATTAAATTTCGTGTACTGTGGTAATTTAGCTTAGCAACTAGCAACACTACTCCGATAAATGTCATCTGTCATTTCGTTTAATTGTCAGTGTCACACGCTGTCGACGTTTCAGTGCGTGCAAAAGTAACCATTAAGTTGTGATTTTGAAGTGAAATAACAGAGCAATCTGCAGAAAGGCGTAAGTTTCTTTGATTATGTCTAATTATGTGTGTATCGAAGATTATAGTATTCTATAAATTGAGGTAAAACATTTGATGAAAACAAACATATTAGAATTTATTTTAAAAATGAGGGTACAGGGAGGATTGGGCACTGATATTGAAGGGAGGTTTGGGCATGCCCAATGCTCCCGCCATTACTGTGTGTTTTGGTATAATAGTTTTGTTGTTTTATATTATTTGTTTTACTAATTATTTTAATCATTTATTTTAGAAAAATGCCGTTTGAATTTAAAAAGAAAAACAAACGACGCGAAATCCCTAAAGACATAATCTTACGTGCCATAGACGAAGTTTCAAAGGGAGGAAAAATTAAAACTATTGCAAGTAAGTATGACATACCCAGATCAAATCTTCAAAGATATTTAAAACAAGCCACCGTGAAAGATGCTTCTTCCAAATTCATATCCAATCAAATATTCACCAAAGAAGAAGAAGAAAAAATGACTGAGTATCTCACAACATCTTCAAAATTAAATTATGGGCTGTCAAAAGTGCAAACTCGTCAATTGGCTTATGACTACGCTTGTGCTATAAAAAAAAAATACCAGAAAATTGGACTTCAAATCAAATAGCATCAAAAGATTGGATAAGAGGGTTTCTCAAACGCCAACCACAGCTATCGATACGGACACCGGAAGCTACCAGTCTCTCAAGAGCCACAAGCTTTAATAGAAAGAATGTTGGAGATTTCTTCGAAAATCTTAAAACAGTGTATGAACGTTATCATTTTGGGCCAGAATCTATATACAATATTGACGAAACAGGACTGTCCACTGTTCAGCGAACACAAAAAGTAGTAGCTCCTAAAGGAACCAAACAAGTTGGACATGCAACCTCTGCTGAAAGAGGTACGCTTGTCACGGTATGTTGTGGAATAAATGCTTTAGGAAACTCAATCCCGCCCTACTTCATATTTCCACGGGTGAACTTCAAACCATTTATGCTACACGATGCTCCTATTGGGTCTGATGGATCAACACATCCTTCAGGATGGATGACAGCACCAAACTTTTTAAAATTTATACACCATTTTGCAAAACACAGTAAACCAACACCATCCTCGCCAGTTCTTCTGCTACTGGATAATCACGAGAGTCATATTTCTGTGCCTGTTCTCGATTTCTGTAAAGAATCTGGTATTATTTTACTGACTTTTCCTCCACACTGCAGTCATAAATTGCAACCCCTTGATTTGACAGTCTATGGACCATTGAAAAATTATTATAATACGGCTATAACAGACTGGCTGGTGTGCAATCCAGGTAAAACAGTTACCATATACGAAATCCCCAAACTAGCCGCAATTGCTATTCCGCGTGCATTCAAGCAACAAAGTATTCAAAGGGGATTCGAAAAACCTGGCATATGGCCTTACAACTCGAACATTTTCACTGATGAAGATTTCCTTTGTTCTTCTGTCACCGATCGCTGTTTGCCTGATACAGATAATGTTCCTGCAGAGCAGCCAACGCCAAATCAAGTCTCCGTAGATCAACTGACACCAAACCAAGTCCCCGCAGATCAACTGACACCAAACCAAGTCCCCGCAGAGCAACTGACACCAAACCAAGTCCCAGCAAATCAACTGACACCAACCCATGTACCCGCAATACAACCTACAATAGAACAATGTCAGAGTCAAGTAGATCTTATGAGTACCAACGACAATATAGCTTCTGGGCCTTCACAACCTAAGTCTCCAATTAGGAGCATAACTAAAGAAGCTGTGGCAATAACTCCTGATTCCGTTAGACCATATCCAAAGGCTGGCCCCAGAAAACTAGTTGGTATGAACAGGAAGAAAGGAAAAACTAGAATATTAACAGACACACCCGAGAAGAAATTAATAGAAATGGCAGAACAGGACAGACAAAGGAAGAATAAGGACAAAGAAGACAAAAAGCAACAAAAAGCGTCTAAAACTAAAGGGAAGAAACCAATACCTAAACTTGATGAATTATTAACATCGCAACAGAAGAAACACGCGAAAATAAGCAGCGATGAAGAAATAGAAAATGAATCTTCCGAAGAACAATCGTTTGATGAAGATGATGTCGTTGTTCTAGATAGAAAATTCAAAGTCAAAGATTATGTGTTGGTGAAATTTAATACTAAAAAAACTGTCTATCATTATGTTGGGCAAATTGAAGAAGTTCGTCATTCTATGGCAACTGTTAAATTTATGCGTATGAGTAAGATACGAAATACATTTTTGTATCCAGATGTCGAAGACATATCAAGTGTGCCATTGAAGGATATTAAAACCAAATTGCCAGAACCAAAAATATGGACCAAACGAGGCAGTTCTAAATACACTTTTGATAGGCCTATATGGGTTATACCGAATCTGAGATAAGTTTTCACACATACTAAAACTATAAATCGAGACTTAATTGCGTAATAAATAAACATTTACCTCAAAAATACGTAAAAAATACTACCGTAAATGTTTATTTCTTACGTGATTAAGTCCCTATTTATAGTTTCAGTATAATCCTTATTAATTGTTAATTTTTTGAAGTATATACTCTTAGAAAATGATTGTTTGTTAATTTATATAACAAGTTCTAATAGTTATATTATATAATATTTAAATAATTTAACATTATGTGGCGTATATAATACAATGCCCAAACCTCCCACAGAGGTGCCCAAACCACCCTACCATTGGGAGGTTTGGGCACTTTTGACAGGGTTCAGAAGATCTCCTATAACATTAAGACTGATTACAATTGTATAACTTTTCATCGCAATAATCTGAGCCAAGTATATGTGCTTTTGACATAAGAAATAAAAAGTTCATTTTGTTGAAAAATAACAGTTTTATTATGACTTATATAAAAAAGTGCCCGATGCACCCCTACCTTATAAGCATGTCTCCTCTCCGAATAGCCCAATAGAAACTTGAATATTTATGCATTGTAGGGTAGGGGGAAGCGGGGCAGTTAGGTACAAGGGGCACAATTGTACACTGACGTTATTCCCTAATCTACAAACTAAAATTCACTAGCGGCAACACTAAATCGTGGCTTTGTATGTGTCAGTGACACACAAGCAAAGCCACCGCTCTTTAGTCAGCCGTTGTCGCTCGGCAGGTTACAACGTGTTTCCGCGGTCGCTCAGTAAATAAATCCACGCTGTGAATACGAGTGCCAGTACAAAACTAAACAGTGTACGAGATCGATGGTTAAATAAAAGGTAAGTAAATCTATTTAGTAACCAAGTTTTTGTGTTATATAGAAGTAATACACTAAGGTTAATTTTAAATAAATGGGTTTTTTTTTTCAACGGAGCAAAGGGGTAGATTGATACAGAAGTAGGTGGGGCAGATTCGTACTGTATCAAAGTACCATCCGAGTGTACAAAAGTGCCCCTGTTAGTTTTGATGTTTAAATTCTATTAACAATTTTATATATTTTTCAGAAAATGGTGCGAACATACAAACCTAAAACGGAGCGAAATAACACGAACGAAAACACATACTTAGTGTTCTTATAAAAATATTAATGTTATTATTCTTTAAATCCTTATGCTAACGTAGAAATAAGTGAACACGTTGTTATTTATTCATATAAGAAAATGTTTATTTTTTATATCCTATGGTATAAAGGCTGATTACGATCTCTGATAGACGATAACGTAAAGACGAAAACACGTAGTGTTTTTATAAAAATATTCATGTTATTCTTTAAATCTTTATTGATAACGTACCTAGAAATAATTGAAAACGTTTCTGATTACGTATTCATTAAAGAAAATGTTCCTATTTTTTATAATGCTGTGATTTGTTTAAATAAATAATTGTTTCTTTATTTCGATTTTTCATTACTTACACAAAACCTCTCGATTTTACTTGAGGTTAAAGATTTTTAGACTATGGGGCAGTTAGAAACAAGAAAAGGGTACTTTGATTCGCCTAATCAATGTACCCCATATGTATCAAAGTAGCACACGTGGGGCAGAATTGGATTTTTTTCATTTTTTGTTAAAATCCACATATTTCGGTTTTTCAATGCAATTTGAACAAAAATGTGTTAAATTCGTATTCGTATTCACCATCAATTAAGTGGAAAAAATACCCGTAAAAAGGTTTCATTGTAGCCCACAATAAAAGTTAAAAAATGGTGTATTGATCTGCCCCGCTTCCCCCTACTAAATGAATAGTATTAGTTTAAATTTATTCTATGGGATAAATTTACGTAAAATAAGCCTTACGTTTTGATATTTTCAGAAATTATGATATTTTTTTAAATAAAAACGCTACGTCCCCAAATATTGACCCACCCGGAACTTTCGGTTTAGTGACCACAATATTTTTAGCAAAAATACCACCAATATTCAATATTTCATGGTGATAGCAACATTACGTATTTTTCCTTTCGGTACCTGTGTCCTAACTCCTCTGATTAACAATTCCCAAAATTCACATAAGGTTTATTTAACGTACTTATCACTTTGGACACTTCCTAAGTTCCCACTTTCATGTAATATCTACTTCCTGAAATTCCCACTTTTACAAAATTCTCAGTCCATACGTCGTTATGCCTATAAAATAGGTAGGTTTAGGTTATGTTAGTTTTGCAGCAGGCCCGGAGGGCCAAACCACCCAGAAATAGGAGCTCCGCGTTAGCGGAGCTCCGTCGACACTCTTATTTCAAATCAATCAGACAGTGTCGACGGAGCTCCGCTAACGCGGAGCTCCTATTTCTGGGTGGTTTGGCCCTCCGGGCCTGCTGCAAAACTAACATAACCTAAACCTACCTCATTTTATAGGCAGTAGTGATTAATAGAAAATGAGTAAGAGATTAATTGAAAAAGTGGGAATTTTAGGAAATGACATTTATAGGCAGTAGTGATTATAGAAAATGAGTAAGAGATGAATAGGTATTTTGGTAAGTGTGAATTTTGGGAATTGTTAATCAGAGGAGTTAGGACACAGGTACCGAAAGGGTATTTTTTTGTCGTGCACCGCCATTTTTTACATCAGTTTCGCAATAACAAGGCAAGAAGGAGCACGTGTTGGTTGTCGCCTATCGGGAGGATAAAACTACGTTCTATGCTCCTATGCTACTAAGTATTTTCTCAATTTTTTTTTGTTTTCATCATTGTCAATAGAACTAGTTTTCCTAATTCAAACGTTTATTGCATTGAGTGTTAAAGATAATTTAATAAGAAATAAAACATCGAAGTAGGTAACTAAATGTGACTTCCGTTTTGTTACTTTTTCGATGGTGACGTATTAGCTGAACGACGAGTCACAACACGACTGAACCTATAAAACGCAGTTCACATGGTACATCATATTACTACTAAGTAGGTACTTATTTTTATTACTTTTCTTTATTTTCATTATTTTTTGCAGGTTTTGTTCGTCTGCGTGTTTAAGTAAAAGTTGAATGATCACATTAGAGATATTCTTCAATTTTAATTTCCTTGCTTCGCTTGAAATTGTGTGCAAATTAAATTTTGTTTGTTTTTCAAATCTGATATAACGAAATACCTACCTACCTGGTTAGGTAATATGCTGTGTTTTGTTAACTAACAAAAGAACACCGTGCGGGAAGTAGGTATGAAAAAAGAGCGGTGAATTTTAATGAAAAAAGTAGGTATACGTGTTTTGATAATTATACACGGTGTTTTTTTAACCGTCTTAGAGCCGAAGCCCATTCAATGTATCCATTATAAAGAACTTATATGTATTTTTATTTAATTTTTATTTTTATTTTTTCGCGAATGATAAGTACGTTTTGGATACGTTAAGTGGGCTTCGGCTCTAAGACGGTTAAAAAAACACCGTGTATATGTATAAAAAATAATGTTATAAAACGTTATATATCTAAATAATTCGTCGGATGTACCTTCCTAAATTAATTTAATGGTTTTCAGGCAGTTAAATGACAAACTTTGGCAAACTAAGCTTGCTAGGGCTGAAAACCCCAGAACGGGTCTATGGCGACTTGCTAAGTCATTGAATCCTAGTCAAAGCGATATCGCTCCTCTAAAACGACCTGACGGTACCTCGACATCCTGTACATCTGAGCAATGCGAGGAGCTAGCCAATACGTTCCGAAGTAATATGTGCTTAACTCTTGACTGGTCTCAAAGTGAAACTCATAATGCTGTTATGAAGTCCATAGATCACATTAATACGTCAGAACCCACTGAAATTAACCACCCCGTTCGACCAGCTGAAATATCAAATTACATTCGCCACCTGAAACCTCGTAAAGCTCCTGGTGACGATAATATAAAAAACATTGTTCTTAAACATATACCCCAAAAAGTCACTGTTGAAATAACTAAAATATTTAATGCTTGCTTACGGCTTTGTTACTTTCCAAATACATGGAAAAAAGCTAAAGTAATAGCTATTAAGAAACCACGTAAAGATGCAACTATTGCCTCTAGTTATCGACCAATAAGCTTACTCCCTGCTCTAGGAAAGCTTCTAGAAAAAGTGATTTGCCATCGCCTTAAACAAGCAACGCAACACATCCTAATAAATGAACAATTTGGTTTCCGTGATTGCCATTCAACAGTTCAGCAGCTGGCCAGAGTAGCCGAACATGTTGCTCACAACCTCAATTTAGGGAACGCGACGGGAATGTTCCTGTTAGACTTGGAAAAAGCATTTGATACCGTTTGGCATCAGGGCCTTCTTCATAAAATGTTAGCTTGCCGCATACCAATTTCAATAATAAAAACAGTCCAGTCATACTTGGAAAATCGCTCTTTTAAAGTCCATGTTAATGATATTGCCTCTTCACCCCGACATATCCCCGCGGGCGTCCCACAAGGTTCCATTTTAGGCCCGTTTTTATTTGTTATCTACCTGAACGACATTCCTATTCAACCCAGGACTACCCTGGCCTGCTTCGCTGATGATACTGCATCCCTGACATCATCAAGTGACCTAGAACTTGTAATTTCTAGGCTTCAATTGTCAATAACCTTGCTCCATGACTTTTTCACCAGGTGGAAATTGAAATTAAATGAAGGTAAAACAGAAGCAATTATGTTTACTAGACGACGAACACTACCTAAAAGAAAAATTAAATTGAATGGTTTTGAAATACCTTGGAGTATTTCAATAAAATATCTGGGAGTTCATCTAGATAATAAATTGAATTGGAGCTCGCATATTGTATCTTCCTGCTCAAAAGGTATACAAGCTTTAGGTGCCCTTTCCCCTATTCTAAATCGTAAGTCTTGCTTAAGCAGTAACTCCAAGCTCTCACTGTATACTACGCTGATAAGGCCGATAATTACATACGCTTGCCCAGTATGGAGTAGTACATGTGACACAAATTACAATAAACTGCAACTGATACAAAACAAAGCCCTTAAAATTTCATTTAATACACCTTTTTACACTAACTTATATAAATTACACAATAAAATCAAGCTTCCCTTGGTAAAACAATTCATTTTAAAACAAACAAACAAATTTTATATTGTTACCATTCCTCGAAATAAAAATCGATTAATTAATAAAATTGGTCGCAGTCGACTCTGTGACCTGCCATATGTCGATAAGTACAAACGATATCGGCTGCCACATCACTACGTGCTCACGGCCGATAAGGCGGCGACGACGTCACACGCCGGCCGACCGGTCCCGGCCGCTCGCGCTGCGCCGCCCGCGCCGCTCGCGTTTAGAGATCTACCCGCTTGTTAGATTATTAAGTTTAACTAGATCGACGTTGAGAGTAAACTATAATTACAATGTTGTTGTATAATGTTAACTACAAAATAAGTTTGTATATTAGTCTCTAAGGTTAACTTAATTAAATTTACTTCATGCTATAAATGCGATCTCTTAAAAGTGAGCATAAAACTCCTAATGTTACTAGTTAACATTACTAGTATGATTATTGTTAATCCTTAATACTAAGCATCTATTGTTATTATATAAGGTTTATAATGGGCGTCAAATAGCTCAAGTAACCATGTCAATTACATGTTATTTAAACCTAGGACTTTAAACGAACACTAGGTATTAAATTGTATTGTTTCATGTTGGATATTAAAGAAATAAATGAAAAAAAAAAAAAAAAAAAATGGTTTTCAAAACATTTTGGTATTCGTTCAAAACAGTACCTACTCTTACGGTGAGTTTACAGTGACCGTAGCCGTACCTACTCACTAGCGACGGCGTAATCAAGTAGTTTGGAAAATTGTGATTTCTATAAGTAGCCGCTAGAGGCGCTGTACAAATTCTCGACACAAACTATTTACGCCGTCGCTAGCGAGTATGGTCATGGTACATAAACTCATGCCAACACATGGTAGTGTTGTAGGTACAGGGCACTGTAATTTTGTCTCATATATTCATAGTTTTCTATGAAACCGATAATTGAAACGATTTTCATTAAATATACTGATCTTTTTTCCATACTTTCCGTGCGGGATGTTTGTTACACCCGATTTCTATATTTGATTTCTATTATGTTATGAATATAGAAACCGGGAGTAAGTATAATGACCGAACTAACATTTTGATAATCCGGTTTATTTTATACAATCATGTCTTTTGTTTATAGGTAATAGCAAAAGAATATGGCTAAAGTCCTACAGTATTTTCATTATAGCAAGGTGCGGGTGACAGTTGTCCAAATCACAGACTAGTAAGGCGTACGTGTCGAAATTTGAGTCGATAAAAGATCGGTATTAGGTACATAGTTGAAATGACAATAGAAATATGACATATAATTATTACTTTTTTAATTTTCTAAAAGTTTAACTATACTTTTATTGCCACAAAATAAAAGTCAGAGTCGTTATTACTAAAAAAAAAATTAATACTTGTTTATGCCTCAGTGGACGCCGGCAGCCATTTTGTTTATGTTGTCAACATTCCGTCAACTCAACGTCAGCGTCAGTACGAGTGCTAGTGCCTTGTATGCGATACGTATTCTCATTCTGTTCCACCCAGTTTTAAATATCGCTGTTATTCTTTGTTGTTTTTGTTATTGTCGTTGATATTTGTTGTTTTGTTTTATAAAAACGTGGTTATAATAACTTTACCATGCCCAAACGAACAAAAAAAACTGTTTTGGGGAGTCAAGCAAGGGAGTTTGTTGTTCGACTTCGAGATTATTTTGAACGAGAACTTCAAAACGGTGGACCATTATTGCCATTTACTCAAGTTGTGGAGCGAGTAGCTGATGCTCTTGATATTGGACGAAATACTGTTACGCGTATAACACGAGAGAAATACGGTCAAGATGGGATGTCCGAAAATAAAGTGTCAACCCCCAATAAAAAACGGACGAAGGCGAAGCCAATTACCGACATAGATGATTTCACAAAAGATGCCATAAGAAATCACATTTATAATTATTATACAAGGACAGAGATACCAACACTGCAAAAGTTAGCGAAATCGTTAAATGAGGCTGACTTGTATAAAGGAGGAGTTACTTCGTTACGGAAGATTATTAGAAGTATTGGGTTTACCTACACAAAAATTAATAAAAGAAAAATTATAATGGAAAGGCATGATATTGCCCTAGCAAGATGCACATTTTTAAGACAGGCTAAGGAGATAACAAATTGGGAGAAAGTCGTATTCTTAGATGAGACGTGGCTTAATGCAAACCATACGGTCGGTAAATGTTGGACCGATAACACAGCAAAATCTAGCACTAAGGTGCCAGAAGGGAAAGGAGAGAGGCTGATAATTTGCCATGCTGGTACAGCAAGTGGATTTGTTCCAAACTGTCTGCTGGCTTTTAAATCAAAGAAAACAAACGAATATCATGAGGAGATGAATTTTGAAAAATTTCGAGATTGGTTTATCGGCTTACTAGATAATTTGCAGGAACATACGGTAATAATTATGGACAATGCACCTTACCACTCAGTGCAATTAAATAAACCCCCAGCAAAATCTAAGAATAAAAGTGAAATGGTGAAATGGCTGAATGAAAATGGAGTTTCAGCAGACATGAAGATGTTCAAGACTGAACTTTTTGGTTTGGTCCAGCGTCATAAGCCGCCAAAGCCTACTTATGCACTGGACGAAATGGCAAAAGAAAGAGGGCACCAGGTTCTGCGATTACCACCCTACCATTGCCAGTACAACGCCATTGAGCTTGTTTGGGCTCAAATCAAAGGTAAAGTTTATTGTACTAATTATTTTAGTAATATTAATAATATAGTACAAGGGTATGAATAAATAAAGGGAATAATAATTATATATTTTTTTGTACTTTACTTTTATATTATAATGATATTGTAAAAATCTATATTAAATGTCATTATTTGTTTTTTAGGTTACGCAGCAAGAAAAAACACCGCTCCACCATTTACAGCCAACAAGATGTTGGGATTATTACAAGAAGCCATCGTCAACGTTCAACCCGAAGATTGGTCAAAAGTTGTAAATATAGGTAGACGACGGTACGTTGTACAAAGCACAACCTAAGTGTCATTAATAATTGAAATAAATAAAACAGCTGGTTCCATCGCAGTGCTAGTGACTAAATAATATTTTTAATAGCCTAATAAAAGACATTTATTGCTCGCAAGTAAATTGGTGTACTAAAATTAAGAAAAAACTCCAAATAAAAAGTGCAGACCTTAAAAACTACCCACGCGTAAACATAAATAATAAACAATGTTAAAGTGTTCGGCTTGTGCAAAATTCATGACGCGCAACGATGGTGTTGCGTGTCAAGAATGTAGCTGCCAATATCACCGCGGTTGCGTCGGGATTCCTGCGGCGGCAGCGGTCCCCCGGGATTGGAGGTGTCCGGCGTGCAAGCGGGGCCAGCCGATGGACAACAAGGCCGACACGCCAGTCAAGGGGCTTCTCGCTCCGGCCGCCGTCGCCCTGTCCGCCGCCGCGAAGCCCGCTGCAGTCGCGGTGACCGTGGAGCCGGCGCGCGCCGACGCGCGGCTTCGCCTAGCGGTGAACCCGAGGACGGACAGTCGGCGCTCGGTCGCGAGATCCGGCTGTTTAGAGAGGAGCTGCGAGTGGTCCGGCAGGAATTCAGGGAGTTCCGTCAGGAGTTCCTTGACATAAGGACGAGCCTGGCTGATGTCAGCGGTAGGCTCGATAAGTTGGACACCCGAGTTGATGCCATCGAGAGCCAGGTAGCAGCAAGCGCAGTGTCGGCGGCGCATAGGGTTATGGAGGAGGCCATCGCGACCCTCCAGATGGAGCTGCACGATCGCGATCAAGAACTACTCTCCAACGACGTGCAAATTTCCAACGTCCCGGAGGAGCCAGGTGAGAGCGCTGTCGGCCTGGCAACCCGCGTTTGTGCCAAGCTGGGCGTACAGCTCGACGAACGCGACGTGATAGCCGTCCACCGCGCAGGCCGAGCGCGCGAGGCAGGCCGGCCGCGGCCGCTCGTGCTGCGCCTAGCGCGGCGCGCCGTGCGCGACGAGGTGCTCCAGGGCGCGCGCGTGCGCCGCGGCGCCACCACGGCGGAGCTGGGCCTGGCCGCCGCGCCGCAGCGCTTCTATATCAACGAGCGACTCACGGCCGCCAACCGGCAGCTGTTCCAGCGGGCCCGCGAGGCCGCGCGCGCCGCCTCCTGGCGCTTCGTCTGGACCCGCGACGGCAAGGTCTTCGCCCGGCAAGCCGACGGGCAGCCAAGTCATCGTTTGCGTCGCTTGGTTGACCTCCATATTTTTGGGCCTGTTGCGGCCGCCCAGGCTCGCCTTTAGTTGTTATTGTTTTGTTTTTTTATCTTGTGGAGTCCTAAAAAAGAGTAATTATTGTTTATTGTATTGTGTCCTTACTATTGTTAAATGTTTATCTGCACTTATTATGTGTAAAATTTACCTTGTTTTTGTGGCCTTCTTGTTTGAATTATATTGCTTTTGGTGTGTCATCGTGGGAGTGAATGGGCATTTCATCCATGCACCGATTTTTAACCCTCTCTGGAACAACATTATATATGTAAGTGTAAGTAAGTCTATTATTTGTACGCCACTATATCACTTGTCACTCTTTTATAATTGCACTTTACTTACGTGTATACAGCTATTCCTTTGTTATTGTTCTAATATTATTTCTTTTCTCTGTGATGCTTCGTTGTAACAATTTAAAAATTGGTTTATTTAATGCTGGATCTCTCGGTACGGGGCACGACGAGTTGATTGGGACTATAACTGAGACTGACGTAGACATTGTGGCCATCAACGAGACCTGCGTACTGGGGAGGAAGGACGCGCGCCCGCGGTGCCCGGCTACAGACTGAGGCACGTGCCGCGACCGGCTGGGGTTCGCACGAGAGGCGGCGGAGTCGGGATGTATTTGCGCCGGGGCATAAGCGCCCGCTCCCTATCGCACCCGCCTGCCGCTCTTGTCGAGCAAATGTGGATTCGAACAACGGTTAATTGCAAAACCTTAGTCATAGGCACCGCATATCGCCCTCCGTGGTTAAATGTCGACCCTTTTTTTGACGCTATGACTGACTCGATTACTTCGTTTAAAAATTACGACCGACTTATTTTACTTGGCGACTTTAACATAAACTGTTCCGACAAAAATGACTGTAAATTTAAATGTCTGACACAATTTTTGGCAACTGTAAGCTTGACTCAACATGTACGCGACCCGACTCATTTCACGAGCCACAGTGAAACGACAATTGACCTTGTGTGCACCGACGCTCGCGTTGTGACTGTGGACGTGAAGCATATCCCGGACCTCGGGGCGCATGCTTTCGTCACAGTCGAGCTTGACATTAAAAAACGGAAACCGACGCCGACAACAATTACATACCGGCCATTAAAAGACATAAATTTTTGTGCCTTTTACCACGACCTAGACGCGATTGACTGGGACCAAATACTTGACCTGGACGATATTAACGACATGGTGCGGCGCTTTAATGACCTTTTACTTGGACTTTTTGACAGACATGCACCTGAGAAGACGATAGTGGTGAAGGAGGCCCCCAAGCCATGGCTGACAAGCAACGTAAGGCTTATGATGCGTCTTAGGAATGAAGCTCATGCTAAGTACAAGCAAACAAAGTCTGGCGCACATAAGCAATACTACCTTGACTTGAAACACCTGGTGATCGCAGCCATACACAGCGAGCGGCGGGCCTTTTTCGATCACCACATAAACAACACGACTGACCCAAAGACTCTTTGGAAAAACTTAAAGCGTTCCGTTATTACCGACTCTGACTCACAGCCCGACCTACCGACGCATTTTAACGACCCTGACTTGATTAACCGGCATTTTCTGAATGTACCTGGAAAATCAGACGTCACAATTTCGGACTTAACTTTATACGAATTTAGTAGACACGGTGACACGACTTTTACGCTCATGCCCACGACTTCGGCAGCTGTCACTAAAATCATAACCTCTATTAAAACGACTGCTAAAGGACTTGACTCAATTTCAATTGACATGCTGCATTTGACTCTTTCGAAGACTGCTGACATCCTGACACACATAATTAACAAGAGCATACTGACTATGACTTTCCCGACAGCCTGGAAGATTGCTAAAGTGACCCCTTTAGCCAAGAAGCCGAACCCAGCCGAAATGTCTGACCTCCGTCCTATCAGCATCCTTCCTTGCTCATCAAAGATAATAGAGAGGGTAATTTGCAATCAGCTGTCGGAATACCTAGAGAGAAACAGCATCCTACCTGAACTACAGTCGGGCTTTCGCAAGGGTCGATCGACTGCTACTGCGCTGCTCGATGTAGTCGATAATATATTACAGGCTCGGGATGCTGGTCAAAGTACTATTTTAGTACTATTGGATTTCTCTAGGGCTTTCGATTGCATTAGCGTGCCCTTACTATTATCGAAGATGTCATTTTACGGGTTTGATGTCGCAGCGGTCAAGTGGTTTGACAGTTATCTGTCAGGCCGAGCGCAGACGGTCGAGTTACTCACAGTGCCAGGTCGTGCTATGCTGTCCTCTCCTGGTCTTGTGACCAGAGGAGTGCCGCAGGGTTCGATCCTGGGTCCTCTGCTCTTTATACTCTATAGCAGTGATATTATTTCCAGTATAAAGAGCAGTAAGTACCACCTCTACGCCGATGACTTACAACTTTACGCTTCCAGCGCACCCTCAGATACAGTCACCGCCGTAGAGAACATCAATGCTGACCTCGATCGGGTTGCGTCTTGGTCGGGTAGGAACTGCCTCGTACTCAATCCCAAGAAGTCCAAATATTTAGTGTTTGGATCGAGACATCAAACCCGTAAAACTCTGGATAGCCTGGCGACCGGGGATGTAGCTATCATGGGCGAACCAATAGAGCGGGTGGTCGAAGCAAGTAACCTTGGCCTACTTATGGACAGTGAGCTGCGCTTTGAGAGCCACGTAGCTAGAGTCGTTAGCAACTGCTTTTACCGCCTCAAAATCCTTTATAATATTCGTGATTACCTCAGTGTTGATCTGCGTGTCCACCTGTGTGAATCACTTATATTATCAAGGTTAAACTATTGCGATGTCGTTTATGATGGTTGCATACTTGGTCGATCCAAGAGGCTAATACAACGAGTTCAAAACGCATGTGCTCGTTTTTGTTTCAGAGTCCCTCCCCGCTCCCACATCACTCCGTATTTGAACGCCGCTAACTTGCTAAACATGTCTGCGCGGAGGCGCATGCACCTGGCGACCCTTATGTTCGGTGTAGTGCAGCATGAGACCCCGTCGTACCTCTTTAAAAAGGTCCAGTGGACGAGTAGTGTGCGCCGGTTTAAATGTAGGGCGATTGTGCCGCTGCACCGAACCGCGGCTTTTCGCGGTAGTTTCAAGTTCGCGGCGTCCAAGTGCTGGAATGATCTCCCTCCTCCCATCCAAGGAGCGCTTAGCAGGTACACCTTTAAGCGTAAGCTTAAGGGTTGTTTGTTGACGCTCCAAAAATCCTAATTTCCTATCCAGCACTAAGTATCTTCTTTTCCTTTTTATTTGTCTTTTTATTTGTAGTTTTATTTTATGAACGGTCTATGCTGTATACTAGCTAAGTAGGTCTTTTACTATTTAATATATGTTTATGTAATGTTTTATGTCCCTCATTATATCTTTTTATAAGGTCTCACTATAAGTATTTGTTTAATAGTATATACGTTTCATTTATTTATTAGTTTGTATAGCGTTCCGTCTGTCTATCACACTCGGTGCTGGCTGAAAATCAGCGCTGCAGGTGCTTAGCACCTCAGCATCATGCTGAGCCAGTATCCGATTCACTGCCACGAAGACACACCACCACTTTGTTTTAGTTTTAGTTTACTGTTTTTACTTTTTTTCTGTGTTTTGTTGTGGTTAGTGAATAAATGTATTTTTCTTTTCTTTCTTTCTTTTCTAAATAAAACCAAAAACGACATCATGAGTGACTGGGACCGTAATATTCACATTGACAACATCCTGGATTCGTCATTGATTATAACATTATCAACTTCAGATAGTGAATCCAGCGATGATACAAATATAGACGACTCTGATATAAGTCTACATTGTGAACTACTAAGTGAATAAAATTTTTTTTGAGAAGTATTTTCTCGTTTTATTTTTATCGACATACTCAAGATTCCATTGTGTCCCATCCCTAAACAAATCTCTCATGTTCCGTTTCATTCATTTGACGTTTATTTCTGGTTAGTAATATTCATGGTTTATTATTGAAAATAAAAACCTAGTAAGTTACAGTTATTCTAATATAATCGTTAATTTTATATTCAAATATTCTAAATTAGTTATATTTTGTTGCAACTGAAATGCTCGCTGCCATATAGTAACGCATCCACACCTTTTTGAGCAAAACGAAACGTAGCATCAAGTGTCACCCGCACCTTGCTATAATGAAAATACTGTAGAGATAGGTGATATGACTGTTGTTTTAAAACCAACAAACTGGACTTTACGGATGACACCATACCCAAGCGACGATGAGTCCGAAAAAGAAGTAACGAACAATGCTACACAGTGCTCAATTGACGATGAACCAAATATGTGTCCATGTTCCTGTAAGCGCAACGTTATAGCGATTGCCATCAGAGAACGTTTGGAACAAGTTCCCAGTGAATCTTTACTACAATGCTTTAAGGAGATAAAGAAGGTCATAGACAAATGAATAAAAGCAAAATTACGAATTAAAAAACGCTGTGTTAAGAAACAAAAACAAAAACACGTCTCTAAAGACTCAGAGATGAGTTGTCTTGAATTTTACAAATGTAAATGCTCAATACTAGGTCAGAAAGCAAAATGCATGGCATGTAAACACTGGTATTGCGATGATTGCATAATCGGGCCCGCAGAATTTGATTACTTGTGTGATTATTGCTTAGAAGGTAGTTCTTGCAGCACTTATCTAAAGTTAAATTTCATAGAATGTGTGAAATTTTAGTAATTGTGGGTGTTTTTTTATTTCCTTCAGGTGAAATTTCGTGGATGACAGTTAATAAACAGAAAAGGATTATACACAATATGGATACTTACGCTGACGTAGACCAGTTTTTTCATTACGATGATTTAGTGAAATTATACATAAACAATTTGAAATGGCCATGGCGAGTGACACATTTTGTTGTGTCTGAATATTGTCATGGATGTGGTGAATACACTTACTCATCATCTAGACCTGTACATTTTTCAAGAACGATGAATAATTATGACATGTGGCAGTTACTTCAAAGTTCGTATGTATGGTGTGGCATTTGTAACTTTTCTCGTTATGATCACTATCCTATTGACGAGTGTGTCTATTGTTCATAAGCCCGATTCAACCAATCTTTTTACACGGGGGTACCTAACGCTTACTCTCAGATTAAAATGTTAAAATGCCATAGTAAACTGTAATTTTCTTAAGAGTAAGCATTCTCCTCCTCTCCTCCTCTCCTTCTTCAGCCTATTGCCACCCAATGCTGAGTGTAGGCCTCTTCCATTGCGATCCATTCTCTACGATCTTGGGTCTTCCTTATCCAATTTCTACCGGCTATTTTGACCAGATCGTCGGTCCATCTCGTTGGTTGCCTGCCCACATTTCTGCGTCCAGAACGGGGTCTCCATTCAAGGACTTTTTTGCCCCATCTCCCATCCTGTCTACGGCATATGTGGCCCGCCCACTTCCACTTCCTTGAAGCTATAGTCTTGGCGATGTCCACTAGTTTCGTTCTGCTCCGGATAACCGTGTTCCTTATTCGATCGCGTAGCGTGACTCCCAGCATTGCTCGTTCCATAGCTCTCTGTGTTGTGTTCTCTGTGTTAGAGTAAGCATTACCTCCGTGTTAAATGTGGCTTAATTGTTTTTGGTCTGATTTTCACAAGGTGCAAATGTTTAAATAGGTTCACTAATGTTTCACCGAAATACGTCTGGCCGAATGAGTCGTTTGGCAACTGTTTCATTTCCCAACCCGCTTATATTGCTGTAACTGTAAATATTTCAGAATTAAAAAAAAAAGCTGACCAAACCTATAGAAGTCTACACAATGGTACAAAAATAAATCCTGAAATATTTACAGTTACAGAAATAAATGCGGGTTGGGAAATGAAACAGATGCCAAACGACTCATTCGGCCAAACGTATTTCGGTCAAATGAACGGACCCAGTTTAAATACCTATTTTGGTGTTTTTTTTTATAAATAAGCGCATAATTATGTAAAATTTGATTTATTTGATTTTTAAAAGGTTTATAATTTTTGTATTTTTTATAATTAGGTGAAAATTATTAAAGGATTATTATATCCGATTATTAAAGGATTAAGTTTTATAATTACAAGTTTTCATGAGTAAGTGCAAGTGTAAGTGCACTATAAAAACTCGATCTTAACTAGTTTTTAATGTTTTCAAGACCAGCAGCATTATAGGGTATTTTCCAAGGAGTCGTATAATATTTTTTTCTGTACTTGAAATGAATAATTTCTATGGTAATAAAAAAACATTTTTTTATTATTATTAAAGTACTTAAGTGGTATATTTTTAACAAAGCTTTTCCATTAATACTTTAAGATATTTTATTTTTGTCCTTTGAAATTTTTTTATCATGTAAAACATCAATCTCAACTAATATAATATAAGTAATTGAGAAAGACTGTAGTTATTTAAAATAATTGATTATTGACTAGAATTCATTATGTTTTGAAAATACCTTGGTTCTTCTAAACTCTATTCTTAAGACTACGATTGTAAGAATAGCGACCAAGGACAGTACCTATAATTTTTTGAAAACAATATCTGAACCTTTGTACAAAATAACTTCTTGCTTACAAATTATCAGAAGACTGTGTATGGATGGCGATCAGAGTCAGCGCTCTTAAGTTTCTCAGTAACGGCGTTCGACGCCGGCAGCGTTTCACCGAGTCCTTAGGCCCGGCGCCCATTATCGGCATCGGCAAGGAAAAGGATTTTAGGTGGCAAATAGCAATATACTATAACATAATGGCAATAAAGTAGAAATTTCCGTGATATGTGGTCGTAATAACAAAAATACCGCTTCGGTATGCTTGAGGCTGCTGTATCGGCAGCCTTGAGAATGCTTCGGGATGCTTCGGCATCCTTCGGCATCCTTCGGCAACCTTCGGTACGCCGCCCTGCGGGGCGAGGGGAGGCATCCGCCATTTGCATCAGTTGACTCACACAACACAATCGAGGTAATCGCTGTGTGTACCGGTTGTTTGCTGTCACATCGAATGTCATGGCGGAAGAAAAGCTTATTAATTTAGTTCGTCTACATGAGTGTTTATACAATATAAAATCGCGTCACTACAGTGACCAACACATGAAACATAATGCGTGGGAGCAAATCGCCAAAGAACTCAATAAAACACGTAAGTAAGCATCTTAAACATTTTATTTTTATTGAGTTATAATAAGTACCGTCAATATGATAATGATTAATTACATTGACTTATAGATCGTTAGTATTTTATGATCTATTATTCTGCCAACTAACTAACTGACCCATGTTCAGAGTTAAAATATTGTTTGAATTGATCTCTAACCACCATACCCTCGCACATGATAATATCGTTATCGCCTACTACATTGTTATCCACGGAATCTTCTAAAATATCGCTTTCCTGTAGTGGGTTTGGAAGTTCCGTCGTTGCATTGTTAATGATATAATTATGTAAAGAACAGCAGGCTAAAATGATGTTATCTATATATTTTGCTTGTAATTGCATTCTCCTCTGAAATATTTCAAACCTTGATTGAAGAATGCCAAAAGCACTCTCCACGATACGCCTTGCTCGACTTAGTCTGTAATTAAAAACTCTTTTCTCTATATTTGCCAATTGATTCGCAGGGTACGGTCTCATTATATTTTTCGTTAGTGGAAATGCTTCATCAGCAACAAAAACATAGGGTAATTCTTCAGTTATTCCTCGTAAGCTCACATTTTGAGGAATATTTAATGTGTCGTTTTGCATTTTTAAACCCAATTTTGAATGATCTAATATACCACCGTCGCTATTTCTACCATAAGCACCTACATCGACAATGACAAATCTGTATTTAGCATCTGCTACAGCCAGCAGAACGATACTAAAAAAATTTTTATAATTAAAATACATACTTCCACTATTATTTGGAGCTCGAATCTTGAAGTGCTTGCCATCCATGGCACCAATACAATTTGGAAAATTCCATATTTCATCAAAGTCTTTAGCAATTATCTTCCATTGTGCTGTTGTTGGTTTTGGCAGAACGACACGGCCAAGAATATTCCAGATTACACGGCAGGTTTCATGGACTATACAATGAACTGTACTAAATCCCATTCGGTAATTGAATGCTAAAGTTTTGAAACTGACTCCTGTTATTAAAAACCTGAAAAGAAACATTATATTTTTAAATATAGCTTAGGTACCTATTATATTATTAAAAATATTTAAATAATACCAATTTTAAAAAAATATTATAATTTTGAAAATTTAGAATAAATATACCTAGGCACTTTTGATAATCATATTATTATTTTAAATCATACAATATATACGGATTACGAAACATTATACATAATATCACCTGTGTTGCGGGTGCCGGACACATACGTTTAACTAACAAGCCATTCATTTATATGTTTATTATATTATTTTCAGCTCAAGAATGTCTCAAGATGTGGACGAATATCAGAAACAACTATCGAAAAGCGATGAAAAATAGAATAAGCAAAAGTGGTGATTCTGCAAAGCCACAAAGGCCTATAAAATACGAAAGAGAACTCCAATTCTTGAATACATTTTTACAAAATAGAGCGCAGGTATCTAATTTAGATTCTTCTTCCGAGGAGACACAAGATTCTTTCTTGGATTCTCCTCAATCACGGCCACAATCACAAATGTAAAATTCAGATTCTCAAAAGTCGCGTCCTCGATCACATAACATTACCACAGCTGAGATATTAAAAGAATATATAGATTCTAAAAATAACGAAGATGAACATCCTATAGATATATTTTTTAAATCAATGTCTGCTACGGTAAAATCTTTACCGAAAAAGTTGCAACTTCAAGTAAAAAGAGATGTATTGATTCTTGTTAATAAGGCAGAAATCGAATATTCAGAAGTATCAGAAGCACCACAGAATATTGAAACTACAAGATCTATTTATGAACCATCCACATCGAAACAAAAACCTCCTGTGAATCAATCAAACTACACCATGGACGATTTTTCTTATTACACACCCCAAGCAACCCAAAAAACCAATGATTACCAGAATATTGAAACCAATGATTACCAGAATATTGAAACCAATGATTACTTGAATTTGTAATTTTTAAAAAAAAAAATGTTTTTTACCTGCAGCAAAACTAATGTGATTAAAAATAAAGATATGATTCGAATGTCAACAACAATCGCTCCACGACGACAGCCCTATGACCGGCGCAGCAAGAAATATAGATTCAGACGAAATAGTAATGCAGTCTGCGATCTGAAGTCACCATTCGAATCATACCTGTACGAGTATATGTGAATTAAAAAATAATAAACATGATTAAACTTATTAAAGTATTTTTTATTACTCACCTCAAGCACACAGACAATCTTTCTTCAACAGGTATAGGTGAGCGAAATCTTGATTGTTTTTTCTCCATGTAAGGTCGAAGCAAATGAACCAGACTTTCAAAATTTTCATAACTCATTCTATAATAATCATAAAATTTTCGAACGTCATAACGCAAATCATTGAATAAATTGTTGAATTCACCGGACATATGTCGTTGTTTCCAAAGGTTGTTCACCCAAAATCTTCTTGATTGATTAGATTTCTCTTCTTCTTCAGCAAGAGTTGCTATGAACACTAGATCCCAGTCCACCATATTAAATACAATTCAGACAACTAGCTTGTAACAACTCTGAGACTGTTATGATGAGAAATACGATATTGAGACGCTTCGGCAAGCTACAGGACGGTGCGGCATCCTTAAGGACGCCTCGTCATCCCTAAGAACGTTGCAGCATGCCAAAGCATAATTGCCGATAGTGTGCGCTTGCATGTAGAATGCCGAAGGATCCTTTTCCTTGCCGATGCCGATAATGGGCGCCGGCCCTTAAGCTATGCCGGCCGAAATTATCGTAGTCACGTATTTGTGTCACTGGCACAGGAGTATGAATAACATGGTGACGAATACGTGTCAACTGGCATAGTTCATAGATAAATTAGTAAAATGCGTTTTTATTATTTTGCGGCGTCAGTCGTCTCTCTGACATGTAGTGGAATGGTGCTAGTGCTCGAAAAAATACTGGCAAATATTTGAAAACTCACAAAATGGAAGAAAATCGTAAGTTATTACTTTTTTACTCAGTGTTTCTCAAACTTTAGTGCTAATGAACTGAAAATAAATTATTATGTAGGTGCCCTAGGCCATTGGTAGCGGAGATCAAACCCATGACCACTAAATTTCGCGACTGTTGTCCTAGGTGTCTTAAATACTTTATTTTCAGTTTATTATTTACGACCTGTATGATTATAAATAATTGACTAGTAAAATAAACAATTATGATTAGAAACTTTGGTACAAATGTTAACACTGTACTTAATTATCTGTAGTATCAAAATACTATTAACCTTAAGGTCATGTCGCTGCTTAAATACAAAAGCGCCACAAATCAAAAACAAATATAGTTTGATTTAAAACTGAAAGTATATAGCATTCCGATTTCAAATGCAACACAGACACATTTTGTTTTGCGTCGCTTTTGTATTAAAGCAACGGTATTGCTTTCAGATCGGAGCACTACACCAACCCTAGACCTTGGAGGAGGTCGTCAAAATAAAAAAAAACTTTTGGCATAATCCCCCCGAACCAGAAGAACCAGAAAATGACTGTGAGAATGTTCCGGAGGCTGAGGAGATTTCTCCAGGAGTACTTTCACCGTGTCTGTGCAGCAGAAATGGAAAAGCATTGCAATTTAGAATTCTATTGGAAATGGTCAAGGAGGAAGATTTAGATGAATGTTGGAGTGAAATTAAAAATATACTCGACAAATATTCCGGAAAATAATTTTATGTATGTACTTATAATTGTGGTTTAAATAATAAAAATGTTATGATTGGGTCACATTTTTTATTACTGAAATTCCTTTACTCTTATTTACTAATTGTTGAACATTATCATAAAATTTTCGCATCATAAACGTATAGAAACCTTTCGGTATTATTAACAATAGCCAATAATCCGAAGCAATCATCACTAACACCACTACTGGCATTACAATTTTTTTTAATTCAAATATTAGGTAAGTATGTTGGCTTTTACTAAGTAAGTAGGTTATGTAAAATCACAGATTTAATCATCACTAATTATTTCGAAAACATATTAAATTATAATATTAATTACTAGATAATCATATTAAGTAACAGGTAAGTAGGTAATAAAAAATCACAGCTTGAATCATCACTAGCACCACTGGCTTTACATTTTTTTTTATATTCAGATATTAGTTAGCCATTTTAACACTAAAGGTAAGTAGGTAAGGATTTTACTAGGCAAGTTATGTAAAATCACAGATTGAATCATCACTAGCCCGCTGGCATTACAATTTTTTTTTATTCAAATATTAGTAAGCCATTTTAACAGTATACCTAATTATTTTGAAAACAGTTTAAAATATAATATTCATTTAAATTAAGTATATAATCAAATATTTTCAACAATAAATTCTTGTAAATCAACAATAAAAATAAAGCGTTCTTAAAGTATTAAAGCAAATATTCATATGTCAGTCTTGGCTTAGCAAATACTTCACAGGGCATACACATCACAAGCATGGGTCAAACATTTATTGTGTCTGTATTTCTTTTGTTTACTCGAATAAGCTACTGTCATAGAGAGGAGGTCAAAAATTGTACATTGTCGTTATTAATCTAAATGTGTACCTACACCACATGAATGATACCTTTTTCATCTAATGTAATCAATAATCATCATTCTCAGAGTAATGTTTATTAAGTTTAACGTTTGATTGCGGCGATCGTAACACCATAATGATTTCTAACAATATAATTATTACAATAGCAATATTACAATCAAAAATCACAGATTAAATCATCACTAACATCACATACTGCACTTACTTATTTTCGAATTTTGTATATTAGGAAACCATCACAAACAAGGTAGTCATGTAGAATATCTATAAAAATAAAAGTTAATAATATATCTAAAAAATAGTTATAAATCAGTCTTAGAAAAGTTGCTCAATTTTTTTGAACATTTTTATTTTGTAATATTATGTATGAGTATATTGAGAAGTTAATAACTAGTAGTTATGGAATGGTCTAAAACATTCTATACACAAGGCGGGTCTTTTTGGACAGTCTGGGCAACAATAGTTGGATGCAAGTCTTTTTTTTAAAGTTTGCCAACATCGAACACATCTCTTTCGTTTTATTGCCCCCTTAAGATTTCTTTCCATTGTCACTGGTAAGCGGCGTTTAAACGGCGAGAAAACACGCGAGCCGAGCCTGGCTCCGCTCGTGGTTCGCCGCGCCACGCGCTGTGTAAACAACTGCGCTCGGCGCGGCTCGGCAAAGTTCGCATGATCCATCACTTGTCGGTTTTTTCGACACAGATCAAGGCGCGCGCGCCATCTGCGGCTCGGCTTGTGTTAATACGCGCCGTCTAAACAGATGTCACAGAGCGCGCGACGAAGGAAGACCTATTTTGTTTTTTTAGCGAAGTTTTTAATTGGGGATTGGTTTTGTACGAGATGGAGTGGAGCAACGAGAAGATTCAACTCTTCATTGAATTGTACGAAGAGGAACCGGCCATATGGAACCCAAAAGACCCAGGTCACAAAAGCCGCAACAATGTGCACGAAGCTTGGACAAAAATAAAAACTAAGTTCTGTGAGGGGACCGGGGAAAGTATATCAGTGGAAGAATTAAAGAAAAAGAAGGAAAATTTAATGGCCACTTACAGAAAATTAAATGCGAAAGTGAAGTCAAGTTCAACAAGCGGGAGTGGTACGGATGATATGTTTAAACCTAATTGGCCATTTTACGAACAAATGGCCAAGTTCCTGCATGGTGTATACAAACCAACAAAAACGATGAGTTCAGAGGTGAGGAAATATCTTTTTAATCATTATTTAATTTTTTTATGTCCGGTTAAGGGCCGGATAGGCTGGATACCGGATAGTAATGCCTTGATCACTCGTACCGAGTAGAGTGGCGAGACAGTAAATAAATGTAGGTGTGATTGGGGTCTAACCGAATATTCGGTACATCTCTAGTTTTTACTATTAAAACATGAGTAAATATCAAGACCAATTTAATATTCATTTTGCCAGCTTACTGCGCCATTTGTTGTGAAATATTCAGCAAATTTATCTCGTACAGTTTTAGCCGCTAATGTTGCTCTTCTAGGTATTCTCCTAATCGGTACTAGTGATGTGATTCCGTTTTGATCACTTCGCCACAAACCAGGTTGAACCTCACCGTTAATTTCGGTATCGAAAGTTCCATGCGGCGTATAATTCTGTTTTGAATTGTTACTCCTCCTCAAAAAGTTATGTAGCAAAACACATGTCATAACTATAACTGACACTTTTTCTGGTGCCAGTAAAATTGGAGACCTAAGTATTCGAAATACAGCAGACATTATTCCAAACACATTTTCGACGATTCTGCGGGCGCGTGATAGACGGTAGTTGAATACTCTCTCCTTTGTCCCTTTATCATGAATCCCGGGGTACGGTTTCATCATGTTTTCCGTCAATGCAAATGCACTATCTGCTACTATCACGTAGGGCAGAGGATCATTTTTAAGTGGGAGAGGTTTATCCGGCGGGAAATTTAGTGCACGTTCTTCAATTTTTTGGTACGTGCTGGAGTTTCGGTAGACTCCACCATCACTTATTCTACCTTGGCACCCTATGTCTACATATGTAAAGTTATAGTTTGCATCTACTAATGCTAATAGCACCACACTAAATGTTCCGTGGAAATTGAAATATTCTGTGCCGCTGTGCGTGGGGCACTGAATTAATATATGTTTTCCATCAAGCGCACCAATGCAATGTAGAAAATTCCACCTTTTGTCAAATTGCGCTTCTATTTTTAACCATTCATCTGCAGTTCGAGGCAACTGTAACAAATTTTGAAATATTTTATTAATGTCAAATTCACTTTTTCAGGACACCGTTGGTCCTGACGTTGAATTAAACGAAGAGGAAGTAGTTATTCGCGAAGGTAACGAAGATAATGTAGTTGATCGAGAAAACGAATCTTCTACTAATACAGACACAGTGAATCCAGTTATTTTCAAAAAGCCGACTAATGCAAGCAATAAAAAGGAAGTAAACAGAAAGCGGAAAATCGAACATCAAATGGAACAAGCGTACGATGTCCTTTAAAAAATAAGTACAGAGCCAGAACCGGTTGAAGACGAATGCACTTTATAGACAAAATTATTATGTGCAAAGTTAAAATCCATGGACGTATTGACTCGTGACATCGCCATGCACGAGATTGTGTAATGTTTCGCCTAAAACAACAGCAAGCGTTTCCACGATTTCAGAGTCCACCTAATCAACCATATGCAGGACTTCACTTGCCTCAAAATCCATTAGCTCCTAGTTATTATCAAAACATGCAATCGTCAGTGGGTTATCAAACGTCATCTTATCAGCCATCGCCACAGTCCCATTCTCAACACAAAACAAACTTTCAACCATCTCTACAGTCTCGTTCTCAACGGCGACCAATCTTTCAGCCATCTCCACAGTCTCATTCTCAACAATCTGCGTACTTCCAGCCGTCTCCACAGTCACATTCTCAACAATCTGCGTACTTCCAGCCGTCTCCACAGTCACATTCTCAAGTATCTGCATACTTCCAGCCGTCTCCACAGTCACATTCTCAACAATCTGCAGACTTCCAGCCGTCACCGCAGTCACATTCTCAAGAATCTGCAGACTTCCAGCCGTCACCGCAGTCACATTCTCAAGAATCTGCAGACTTCCAGCCGTCACCGCAGTCACATTCTCAAGAATCTGCAGACTTCCAGCCATCTCCACACTCAAATTCGCAACAATCTTCTGATATGGAAGAGTATTCTCATTCTCAACCGTTTCCTGGGTTTGAGTCTCTTTCTAAAGAGCAATCAATTGATCAATTGTATGCAGATGGGGACCCGGGTATGTCCTTAAACTACGCCCAGAACCACCGGAGGATGGGCAGCAGCGTCCTCTCAGAACACGGTGAAATACTGCGATCGCCAACTCGCCTGCCAAGCGTGGCGATTATGGTAATTTTCTCCCCAAGAGAAAAAACAAAAAACAACCATGGATATTGCACAACCAATAAATCGGCCCCCAGTCCCCGGCGGCCCCGCTATTCCTGGCTACGGTAGCGGTCGCGGTAACGGCGGGGCGGGGGGTGCTAAGAATCTCCGGCAGAGATATGGCTACCACCACCGACGACCCCTGGCCCTGGCAACTTATAACACACGCACGTTGAGGGCTGACGAGAAGATCGTGGAACTTGAGGAAGAATTGAGCAGGTTACGCTGGGACATAGTGGGTTTATCAGAAGTCCGAAGACAGGGGGAGGACACGATAACTCTTAAGTCGGGTAACCTGTTCTTTTTCCGGGAAGGCGACAAACTGTCCCAGGGAGGTGTCGGGTTTATCGTCCACAGGTCTCTTGTGAACAACGTTGTCAAGATCGAGAGTGTGTCGGCAAGAGTAGCTTACCTTATACTCAGAATCACCAAACGGTATTCGCTGAAGGTCATACAGGTATACGCTCCAACTTCGACGCACTCCGATGATGAGGTGGAGGTAATGTATGAGGATATTTCCAGAGCCATACATTCCACCAAAACTCACTACAACGTTGTCATGGGAGACTTTAACGCAAAGCTGGGTAAACGAAGCGGAAATGAGCTGAGAGTGGGGCAATTTGGAATTGGAAGTCGGAATTCCCGTGGCCAGCTGCTGGCGGGCTTCATGGAGAAAGAGGGACTCTTTATGATGAACTCTTTCTTCAAGAAGAGTGAATGCCGCAAATGGACATGGGTGAGTCCCGACGGTGCGACCAGAAATGAGATAGATTTCATCATGTCGACCAGAAGGCAAATATTCAATGATGTCTCCGTGATCAATGCGGTCAAAACCGGGAGCGATCATCGAATGGTCAGAGGCACATTGAATATCGACGTACGCTTGGAAAGGTCACGCCTGATGAAATCAACGCTCCGTCCAGCACCGATTCATATCCAAAACCCCGAGAACTTTCAGCTCGAACTCAAAAACCGCTTCGAAAGCCTAGGTGAATGCGTAGACGTGGATGATTACTGCAACAGGTTTGTGGAAACTGTCCAAACGGTCGGGTCTAAGTTTTTCAAGACTCGCCGTTCAAAAGGAACCAAGAAAATCTCTGATTCTACCCAAAAGTTAATGGAGAACAGACGTGCTATGGTTCTGCAGTCATCACAAGATGCTTCTCAGTACAGGCAGCTCAATAGACAGATCTCTAAGTCTTTGACCCGCGACATACGCCATTTTAATACTAATAGTATTGAAGAGGCTATTGAGCGAAAAAAAGGCTCTAAAGTGTTTAAAAAAGATTTGTCTATTGGGCAGAGCCAGCTGATGAGGCTGAAGACCGATGACGGCAGGATCATATCGTCTAAACCTGAGCTTTTGGGAGAGATAGAGAAGTTCTACGGACAGCTGTACACGACAACACGCCCACCTGTCAGCAACTTAGCAGAAGACCCAAGAGCTAGGTTGTCCCGACACTACACCGAAGATATCCCGGACGTTAGCCTGTACGAGATTAGAGCGGCTCTAAAACAGCTTAAGAACAGCAAGGCACCGGGTGATGACGGAATTACGGCTGAGCTTCTGAAAGCAGGTGGATCACCGGTTTTAAAAGCTCTTCAGAAGCTATTTGATTCCGTCATAGCCCAGGGTAAAACGCCGCAAGCATGGCACGCGGGCGTGGTGGTTCTTTTCTTCAAAAAGGGTGATAATACCCAGCTGAAGAATTATAGACCCATCACGCTCCTGAGTCATGTTTATAAGCTGTTCTCTAGAGTCATTACGAATCGTCTCGCTCGCAGGTTTGACGACTTTCAGCCTACCGAACAAGCCGGTTTCCGAAAAGGCTTTAGCACCATAGACCACATCCACACGCTGCGGCAGGTTATACAGAAGACCGAGGAGTATAATCAGCCACTATGCTTAGCGTTTGTGGACTATGAGAAGGCCTTCGATTCGATCGAAACATGGGCTGTGCTGCAGTCTCTTCAGCGGTGCCAAATCGACTATCGGTACATCGAGGTGTTAAAGTGTTTGTATAGAAACGCCACTATGTCAGTTCGCCTTCAGGACCGGAACTCGAAGCCTATCCAATTGCAGCGAGGAGTAAGACAGGGAGATGTAATATCTCCGAAACTGTTTACTGCTGCATTGGAAGACGCTTTCAAGCTTCTGGACTGGGGTGGTTTTGGCATCAGCATAAATGGCGAATACATCACTCACCTTCGATTCGCCGACGATATTGTCATCATGGCTGAGACCCTGGAGGACCTTGGTACAATGCTCGATGGCCTCAGTAGAGTCTCTCAACAAGTGGGTCTTAAAATGAACATGGACAAGACGAAAATCATGTCAAATGTCCATGTCGTACCCACTCCTGTCAAAGTTGGTGACTCTACTCTCGAAGTTGTTGACGACTATGTATACCTAGGACAAAAAATCCAGTTAGGTAAGTCCAACTTCGAAAAAGAGGTCAATCGTCGAATCCAACTCGGATGGGCAGCGTTCGGTAAGCTACGCACTATCTTCTCGTCCCAAATACCACAGTGCCTCAAGACAAAAGTCTTTGATCAGTGTGTGTTGCCAGTGATGTCGTATGGATCCGAGACATGGTCGCTTACAATGGGCCTCATAAGAAGGCTCAAGGTCACTCAAAGGGCGATGGAAAGAGCTATGCTGGGTGTCTCCTTGCGAGATCGAATCAGGAATGAGGAGATTCGCAGGAGAACTAAAGTAACCGATATAGCTCACCGGATTGCAAACCTTAAGTGGCAGTGGGCGGGGCACATTGCTCGTAGAACTGATGGCCGTTGGAGCGGAAAGGTTCTGGAGTGGCGACCGCGAACCGGGAGACGAAGTGTTGGCAGACCTTCCACAAGGTGGACTGACGATCTGATAAAGGTCGCGGGAAACCGCTGGATGACAGCAGCAGAGGACCGATCGTTGTGGAAAACCTTGGGGAAGGCCTTTGTCCAGCAGTGGACGTCTTGCGGCTGATAATGATGATGCAGATGCAGTTTCTAAAATATTTGAAAAATCTGAATAAATTATAAACGCTCACCTTGACTTCTTCTCGCAACTCTTGAATCAAAGCCTGGCAAACTTCCATTATGCATGTAGCTATTGTAGATTTTGAAAACTTGAATAGGTAGGCCAAGCTGCTAAATTTATCACCCGTCGCAAGAAACCTGAGAGTTACAGCCAGTCTTTCTTGAATTGGAATACATTTTCTCATGTTAGTGTCTTGTTTTGCGATGAATGGTCCGATTTTGTTGAGCAGATATTCGAAATCAGCTGCGGACATTCAACCAAAAATTTCGAAATATCCAGAGGGTTCTCGAGTTAGGTCATATAGCAGATCTGTAGCATTGTACCTAAAATATTGAAAATAATATTATATTGTACCTAAGATTATTACAGTAATTGTTAAGATTTAAAGCAGTAATTGTTAAGATTTTTATGTTTTATGTTTTTATGTTCCTATCTGTCTAATTCTTGAATAAATGATTGAAAAATAATTGTTATGTTCTTTATTCATTTCAAGACTAAAAGGCTAGGTTTGTTTACAATACGTTTATATGTAGGTAACTAGGTATGAGGTATGGAAGTGAGACTTTCTACCGCTATCAGGATCCTGGTCATATATGTAAATATTATAGATTCGGACATCAGATATAATAAATATATACTGACTTTATATAAAAATATAAACTTACGTTTTGCGACTCTTATACAATGACACCATCCACCACCGTCTTTTTCGTCTTTCTTTTGTTTTTAAATATTCACCACCGAGCAAAATAACAGTAGCTGCTGCTGCAGCAAGGCGTTTTCTTTTATCCATATTGAAGAACGAACAAGCGGACAGCTCGGTTGTAGCGATGTTTTTAAGCGATGTGTAGCCGCCACGGACGGCTCGGCTGGCGTAGGATCGTGCTACCCCGCGTCGTTTAAACGAGCAGGTTTGCGTCCGTATTTAGCCGAGCCGCATCTCCACGGACGGCGCGGCTGGCGTAGGATTGTGCTACCCCGCGTCGTTTAAACGAGCAGGCTTGCGTCCGTATTTAGCCGAGCCGCATCTCCACGGACGGCTCGGCTGGCGTAGGATCGTGCTACCCCGCGTCGTTTAAACGAGCAGGCTTGCGTCCGTATTTAGCCGAGCCGCATCTCCACGGACGGCTCGGCTGGCGTAGGATCGTGCTACCCCGCGTCGTTTAAACGAGCAGGCTTGCGTCCGTATTTAGCCGAGCCGCATCTCCACGAACGGCTCGGCTGGCGTAGGATCGTGCTACCCCGCGTCGTATAAACGAGCAGGCTTGCGTCCGTATTTAGCCGAGCCGCATCTCCACGGACGGCTCGGCTCGCGTAGGATCGGGCTAGCCCGCGTCGTTTAATCGCGCCTGTAAATGAACCCTATTTGGTATGCATGCACGATTTGGTTGATTTGGTTCGATAATTGTGCTTAATAAAGATTTTATTACCGACAAACGAAAATCGTACAAAGTCATTTTGTGGCCGCTGTATTTGTTGTATAACAAAAAACCGGTGTCCTGCCGTTTGACCAAAAGTCATTTGGCAAAATTACACTTGACAAACAACGTTTTGCAAAAAAATGTTTCGCCAATTGATCATTTTACTAGTTGTCATTTTAAAAATGGCTCACTTATTCAAATGATCAACAGTTAAATTTACATTTTATAAGTAATTATTTGACAAAATGAACATTTAGCAACGGAGTTATCAGACAAAATTTTAAATGCAACGAGCAAGACGAATCTGGGCAGAACTGACTCGGATAGGTTAGGTTAGAAGGCCAAGGCGGGAGCTTTGCTCCCGCCTTGGCCTTCGAGGTTATTTTTTTCTGCCCAGAAATAGGTAAACTACAGGAAATAATATTTGGTGAAATGGAAAACTGTCAATTAACATTTTATTATTTAACACATTTACCAAGTGTAGTGTTTGCTAATTGATCATTTGCTAATTGAGTTTTTGCAAAATGATACTTTTGTCAAATGTCACGTTTGCCAAATGATTATTTGGTGAAACGTTGTTTGTCAAATGATCATTTGTCAATATTTTTTTGGTCAAACATTAGTGAACCCAAAAAACCATTAATCATCATAATCTGCACCACATAGATAATAACTTTTTTGTACCATCGGACATTTTTGTGTTCGCATGAATAATATGCTAACATTTGATCATGGCGATCAACTGAAGTCATATGTTTGTTGTATTTGGCTACAATATTTGGCTTTAATTTCGTGATACCTCTGCGATTAGTTGTCATGACAAAATCACCATTATATTTATTGGATAAGGCAATTACTTCCCGTTTGTCCACCCATTTAATAACACATAAATTGTTTTTATGAAATATACATAATTCCCCAGGCTTAAGTTTGGTTTTTAAGAGATTTTTTGGATTTCCTTTTCTATTACTCCGAAGAGTACCGGAAGAAAAAAAATTTTTTTTTAATAATTCTTCAGCCAAAGTGACACTAGTGTAAAAATTATCTGTAAATAGGCTGTGGCCAACATTCTTATGATTTTGCAATAAATGATGGACAACTTTCTTTACATGGTTAATGCCGCCTACAATGTTGTCTGATGCACCCCCATACAGATGTAGCCTTACTACAGTGCGACAAGAAAGAGTAGAAATTAAATAAAGCAGAACTAAAAGAGAATGCTGCCTGGCAACACCTGCTTACTTGTCATTCTTGTCAAAAGGTCTAGCGGTATTGACAGTTCGTGTTGTTTTCAAGATTTCTTTAAAATTTTAAAAGCTTTTCTGAGTGTTAATTGTAAAGAATAGCCGACGCTCTAGAAAATATGAATAACACAATACGTAGTGCAGCACGGGAGGTGATATTTAACGTGTATTTACGCTGTTTGGCGGAATGTGAGGCTAACCAAATGTTGTCGGATATTAATGATGTTTATAAACGGACTGCTGAAATGACAGGTGTGGATTTCATATAATATAATATTTTATTGATACAACTAGGCAATGACGTGTATAATTTGTAAAATTTCCTTGTATTTAGGTGTAATTTAACTATTCTTAATATTTTTAGGTTAGTTCAACTTTGACATTTGGGATTTACGAATTGTGAAGCGTAACAAAAATATCTTAATACTTGACGTGCACTTTGTTTTGAATCTTCGTTCACGTGTTATCCATTGCACCGATCAAGACGCCTTATTACTATTGCATATACATTACTTCTCTGTAAAAATGAATTGTTCATAAAAATGGTTAATTGACTTTCTTTTTTTAGGGAAGTCTGAGAGCACGGTTAGGCGAATTGCAAACGAAGGCAGTAAAAATGAAGGAAAGTTTGGGACCCCAGCGAAACATAGAAAAGGTCGCCCTCCGAAAAAGTTAGACGATTTTGACATTTGTGCAATTCGTCAAAAGATCCAATTTTTCTATACCGTGAAAAAAGAAGCACCAACTCTCCAAAAACTTCTTACAGTTTTAAGAGAAGATATGGCTTATGAAGGTAGTCGAGAACATCTCAGACAACTATTGATTTCTATAGGTTTTCGATTCAAAAAGTGCCAATCTAAACGCTCTGCTCTTATAGAACAGCCTATAATTGCAGATAAAAGAGAGAGATATTTAAATGTTATTATGAAGAATCGTGATTTACCCGAAGAGCTTAGAAAACAAATTATATATTTGGACGAAAGCTATATACATTCTTCATATAAATTAAAAAAATGTTGGCAATCTATCAGAACAACTGGTGTTTTAGAAGAGGTTTCCAAGGGCAAACGATGGATAATTGTACATGCAGGTAGTGACAAAGGGTTTGTACCTAACGCTCTTCTGATATTTAGTGGTCACAACAAAAAAGAAGATTACCATTCTGAAATGAACCAACAAAATTTTAAGAAATGGGTTTTGGAAAAACTGGTCCCAAATGTAACGGAGCCATCAATAATTGTCATGGACAATGCTCCCTATCATTCTGTCGTAAAGAATAAATCTCCTACAACACAAACAAAAATAGCAGACATAAGAACTTGGTTAGAAGAAAATGGCATCCCCTTTGACCCCTCTTTGAGAAAGCCATCACTCTTGATATTAGCAAGAAAACACAAACCGGATCCAATATACGAAATAGACGAAATATTGGGAGAATTTGGGCACACAGTGGTGAGGTTACCTCCCTACCACTGTGACCTGAATCCCATAGAGCTCATTTGGGCACTGGCTAAGCAAAAAGTTGCATCTAAAAACGTTGGGGCTAGTGACATCAAAAAACTAACCGAGGATGCATTCAATGACATCACCGAAGAAAATTGGAGGAATTGTTGCGAGCACATAAAGAAGATAGAAAGAGAGTACTTCAAAAATGGCGAAACTCTATATGAAACTATAGACAGTTTGGTCATAAGAGTGGGGCCAGACTCTGAGTCTGAGTCGGAAGTTGAAGGAATGGTTATGAGGCAATACTCCGATTCAGAACAAATTGAAGAGTGCCCAAATGAAGATATTGCTGAGATGGTAGAAGAATATCTTGAATCGGACATGTCAGATTAAAATAGTAATAAAAATATTGTTTTTTTACGCATTACAGTTTTACTTTATTATTACTAAACCCTAACAAACTTTATTTTATCTCTCTATAGAACCTTGCCTTAACAAGCCGACGTATTTACGTCACTATATGATCGGATTAATATGTCATAATGACAAGGTTCTACGTAGGGCTAATATATTATTATTGCTCAATCAGGGTATAATAAATGAAAAGGTGTAAATACATATAGTACATAATAGGAGTTCTACAGACAAAGGTCTGCTTGATTATCCTTAATAGTATGATGTATATAATTGTAGATAATTTTAATATACTAATCAAACTATAATATACTAAATCAACTATCAAAGTCATTTGAGTTGCACTATATCGGGTTGCCTGCTAACAGATAGTGGCGCCCTCAATTATTTTCTACTCTTTCTTGTCGGACTGTACTACACCTAAATCATCGGCTAGCATAATATAAAACTTTACACCATATTTGTGTCTTTTGCCTTTCAAATATTGTCGAAATTTTAAGCGACCTCGCCACAACATCATTGATTCATCGATTGTAAGCATTTCTGTTGGATAATATAAGTCATTCATTTTTGTATTTAAAAAATCAAGTAAATATTTAACTTTTTCATAACTTGATGTAACAACTTCATTGATATGTACATTTAACATTCTTAAAATTAGCAGGAAACGACTACGTGACATAGCTTTGGCAAAAATTGTTTGATGAAAAAATATATCTTTTTTCCAATAATCGCTCAGATTTGGTAACCTAATAAATCCCATATGAAGAAACAAAGCCAAAAACACTTTTAGTTCCATCAAACTGAGTGGTTTCCATGAACTTTTTCGGCTTTGATTCCTGCTTTGCAATTTTTCTTTGTCTCCATATTTTGTTTGAGCAGTCCATTACAGATGACAGGAAATCATTGTCACATATCGCTTCATAATAAGCTATTGGTGTAGCTGGTAGTTGTTGTTTGAGACCGGTATTGCCAGAAAAAAATAGTGTTTCTTCATTTTGTGGGTTCCCCACTTGCCAGTCATCATTATCTGCACCTTGTAGTGGTGTAAGTATATGATAAGGTATATGTGTGTGTATTCTAGTATATAAGGCATTCTTATTCCTAATAAAGACAGTTCATGTACTACATTCGTTGTTGTCACTTGTCTCCAACTCACATCCCTACATGGCGATCCTGCCAGTAGCAGCAATGCGCGCGTGCGGGTGTCTAGTTTCGAACAATTGGACTAAGTATTAAATAAAATGTGCGGGAATAATTGTGCTGACAATTCAGAAGTGCTTAGCAAAATAGAAACAATTACAATTTATCTAGCGTTGGCTATTTGCGGACTACTTATTTTAATTATTTTTGGATGTTGTGCTAAATTTAATTTGCGTAAATGACGCATACCGCCGACCGCTGCCGCTCGTAATAAGTGCGCCGCTGTGTATAGACATATTAGGATAACGAACTTTTCATCACACTTGCTCGTAAATGGTGTTATTCCATGCCTGTATACAGAAGGACAATGGCCTAAATTGTTCCCGCGGGAATTATGGCGAGTTTGTCATCCCTAGGGAGTAATGACTTTCTTTTTAAAATTTGCAACTCTTTCGTACATCATTTCTGACTAAGGAGGTTTAATTTTCAGCCAAAAATTAAATCGGTTTCTAATTTCATCTTTAAAAATTAGCTATAGACTAACTTAAATTACACAAAACCTATACGCTTCATTAAACTTCATTATTTTTATACCTATTTCAAGTTTATATCAACATTTATCATTAATTTTAGTAATTATACATTTTTATCAAATTGGCTAAATCTGGCTCGAATCCAGGTCGAAACTAAACGCAGTTATTATCTGTGGTAGAGGTCACAAAAAAATATCGTTTCCATTTACGTTCCCGTTCGTCAAAAGTTATTTCTTTATATTTTGCAGAGTTAAAGTGTTTTCTCTTTGTTTTTTTTTCCTCGCAAATGTGATGAAAACCATTGTGTGTATCACAGGTAGTAAGGGGATTACTAACTCGAGTTATTAAAAGCCCTCCGCCTTCGGCGTCGGGCTTCTAACACTCTCGTTAGTAATTCCCTTCATACTACCCTTGATGCACAATGTACTATTGTGCCAGTGCGAGTATAATGAGAACTTATTAAATATCTACGTACGTTATTCTAACGTGTTATGTATGGCGATTTAATTACAATGGGGAACCACGGCTCCACAGCAACGGAGGCGCCTCCTCGGGCACGCCAGGAAATCTTGACTCAAGTTGGGTATGAAAATGTGATAGAACAGAGTCACGACAATGTCATGGAACATGTTGGTAAAATCAACTGGTATCTGTTCCTGTTGCTGATTGTTGCGGGTTTGGTCATCGTGATTATGTTCATCAGATACCTAAATAAGTCAATCAACAAGAAGATCGAGAGGCGAGCTCAGGCGATGGCCTTAAGCGTGAGGAGGATGGCGCCGGCTGAAGTCGTCTGAGCAGTTCGTAAGTGTTGTGAAGTGTTGTGATAAGTAGGAAGTACCAAAAAATACGAGAAACTATGTTTAAATACGTAAAGTAAAAACAGTGGTTAATCTAATATTATAGTAGGTAATACATAAACAAGCGTGTAATATATTTAAGTACTTAAATGGCAGAAACGTTATCTGTATTATGCAATGAACTTAAAGAAATACGCACTTATTTATGTAAAATTGGCCCTAACCGTAGGCAAGGTAATATTATTACTGTTAAATTAGCAGAGACTAATATTGTGATACGCAAGTACGAATGTTTAAATAACGAAGTATCGGAACTCATCAAAAAGGGTTTAGTAGCAAAGGAAGAGGTCACTTTATATAATAAATTGTGTGCATCGCTTAATACGCTCTATAGCGAAATATTAAATTATTGCCAAGAAAGTGCAAACGAATCTGATACAATGGGGGAGCCCTTCGATTTAAAAACTGCCCTAACCCTGCTACCCCTTATGACTGACGACGAACTTAATACGAAACAACTCATTGACGGCATTGAATATTATAGTTCTGTTTTAAAAACCGATGACCATAAAAAGCTTATTCAGTTTGTTTTGAAGAAGAAGGCTATCTCAATCCGGAAAATTAAAATTAAACACCGACTATGCTACGTCAGCAGAGTTAATACAAGATATGAGGCACGTTTTGTTGCCTAAAAAGGCCGCGACTGCCATTCAAAGCAAACTGCATACAATTAAGCAGAATAATCGGAGTGTTAAAGATTTTGGGTCAGAGATTGCGGAATTGTTTGTGGATTTGACAATTTCACAGGCCGACGGCAACACAGACAATTACAAGGTACTCAAGCCGCTAAACGAAAAACTAGCTATACAAAAGTTTGCCGACGGCCTGCGGAATCGCAGATTGAGCACTATCATTGCAGCTCGGAATTTTGCAACATTAAAGGATGCCATACAGGCAGCCCAAGAAGAAGATGACGTCACTACCACTTCGGCTTCAGGGGAGATTTTGGGTATGTCATCTCAATCTTTTTATAGACCATCGCATAGGCCATACTATGCACAAAGGCAATTTCAAAGGTTTCGTGGGCGATATCAAGCACGAGGGCGCGGTACGCGCTACTACTACAATCCTCGTGGCGGAGTCGCGGCGTACCGTGGCAACAATTGGGGCAACTTCAGAGGCACACGAGGGCGCTTTTCAGGTAATATTACCCACAGACCCAGCCATCAGTGGAATCGCCCTAATATCAGAATGATGACTCAGACCGAAAATGAGACTCAAAATACAAACGACGAAAGTAATTTTTTTCGTGACTAACATGTCCATACTAACATCAGATAGCTCTTTGGTAACTAGGTTTAAAGTCGAAAATCGCGACTATTCCTTTCTTATAGGTAGTGGAGCATCGATTAGTGGAATTAAATTACAATGTATCACTTCGTTAAATATTCCATTCCATAAACAAAAGAGTACCGTAAATGGTATTGGGGGCAGCATCGAAGCAATAGGATACATCTGTTTACAGCTAGTTACTCATGATGAATCATTTCATCACAAGATTTATATTTTCAATTCGTTGCCATGTTTGGCTAATGGGATCATAGGCAACGACTTTTTAAGGAAGTACGGAGCAGTTTTAGATTACAGCGCGAATACTTTGCGACTACTTAGAGATAATGGAAAGGAAATTTATTTATCATTATTTAATATGAACGAAATGGATTTGTAACTGACCATACCACCCAGGTCGGAATCTATTCATTACATTAAGACAGATATGACTGATGAATGTGTGGTTTGCACGGAAGAGCTTCACAATGGAGTTTTTATAGCTAATACTATGGTCAAACCCGTCAACGGGGTGATACCTATCAAGATTCTAAATACAACGGAGGACCAAATAAACTTGAAAAATATAAGCCCACAAATAGAAAGTTTACAAAACTATGACATGTGTATGTTCAACGTTATGCAAGGAAACGCGGAAAGGGTTAAGAAATTATTTTCATTATTACAATTAAACCATTTAAATACGGAGGAGAAAACCTCAATAGAAAGTATGTGTGCTAAATTCTCAGACGTTTTCCATTTGTCTAATGATAAATTAACAACCACAAATATATACAAGCAAAAAATATATATAAAGCCAAATACGTCCCCAGTATTTAAAAAACCCTATAGGATACCACATTCCCAAAAACAAGAATTAAATAGACAAATTAATAAATTATTACATGATGGTATTATCGAACCGACTCAAAGCGAGTGGTCCAGCCCAGTATTACTGGTGCCAAAAAAAGGTAAGGTAGGAGAAGATAAAAAATGGAGACTGGTTATAGATTATCGGCAACTTAATAACCACATACAGGATGATAAATTCCCGTTACCGAATATTACAGAAATTTTGGATTCGCTGTCTGGATCCGTTTACTTCTCTCATCTCGACCTATTTTCCGGTTATTATCAGGTAGCATTAGAGAAAGAAAGTAGGCCGTATACAGCTTTTTGTTCAGGGCAGTACCAACTAACCAGGATGCCGCAAGGATTAAAAATAAGCCCTGGATCCTTTTCTCGAATGATAACGGTAGCAATGTCAGGCTTAAATTATGAAAAATGTTTTGTTTATTTGGACGATTTAATAGTATTCGGTAGAAACCTAGCAGACCATAATAAAAATTTAATAGATGTGTTTTCAAGGCTACGGAAAGTCAATCTAAAATTAAATCCAGAAAAATGCGATTTTCTCAAAAAACAAATTCTTTATCTAGGACACGTAGTGTCAGAAAACGGAATACTGCCGGATCCTGATAAAATAAAGGTTTTACATGAATACCCGATACCTAAAAATGTAGAGGACGTAAAATGGTTCGTAGCATTTGCTAACTATTACAGAAAATTTATAGGTAATTTTGCCGAAAAATCACATCCCTTAAACCAATTATGTAGAAAAAATGTAGAGTTCGTTTGGAACGAAAAATGTCAGAAATCATTTGAAAATCTAAAAAATGCACTTACTACATCGCCTGTCTTAGCATATCCTGACTTATCAGATCGAAACCATTTTATTTTACAAACGGATGCAAGTGGATTTTCTATTGGCGCAATATTAGCGAATAGCGATGGTAGACCAGTAGCGTACAGTAGTAGGGGTCTCAATAAAGCAGAGGTTAACTACCCCACGGTTCAAAAAGAATTGTTGGCGATAGTTTGGGCAATTAAGTACTTCCGGCCGTATTTATTTGGCAGAAAATTCACGGTGAAAACTGAGAAAACTGAGAAAACTGAGAAAACTGTAAGTTAGAATTGGTGCAAATGATTCTGAATCCGAAATTGAAAAGGAAGGGACTGAGCATGTAAAATCTCTAACAGGTCAACACAAAGCAAAAGCCAGGGCCGCATTAAGGTCAACCAACAAGGACTTCACAAAGATCGATGGCAGGAAAATCAAGGTAGATTTAGGATTCCTCAAATCTAAGGGATTCATAACTCGAGTAGAGAACATCATTCAACAGGTAATCAAGACTTATGCTGTAGTACCAGGTACTCTCAATGTAGAGAAGGTGGATAAATCAGCAACTATTTACTCAGTTACAAACTCTATATTATCTCCTGCACCAGAATCCTCAGGCTCAGATGCTACAAGCATGAGTGATGATCATGTAAGAGACACCACTACAACCTAGTGAAGCTGGTATGGTATCTAGATTCACTTCATGGTTCCAGTCTTCGTTGTTTTCTTCATTTTGGATCAGTTCATCCCCAGTAATGCGTTCTAAATCTGACTCGTCTAAAATATTGGGTCCGCCTAAAGTAAAGGGGGCGCATTGAAAGGACTTAGTTTTTTTTTGACCAAAAATGAAAATTTTATAGCAAAAATAAAACACTTAGAAAAATTTCATTCTAGACGCTAAAATAAGCATGTTTTGTAGAAAAACTTACTCTAAAATCAAAAATGGCCGAGATAATTGACTTCGAGGTTGGCAAATTTCTAAGCACTTGTATATAAAAAAGCATTGTCGAGCGTGCCGAAGCGATCGCCGCCTGAAGTGGTACATGGGAGAGTACATGTACCGCAGAAATGTACTCCGCCCACTGGCTACGGAAGCTGCCAGGTTTCGTCGCCTAATCCGGGATATACACAGAGTATATCCTGGATTAGGTATAAAATCTATTAAACTAATTGATTGCCGTTGTCGCAAATGCCAACAATAAAATAATAATCGTTTTTAATGTCAATAGTGACTTTGTGTATCTCCGGCGCTGCGGGAACAGCAGCCCTTTCGCCCTTGCATGACGGCGCACGGTCACTTCGCTCGGCTCCGCAGCTTCGGCTTGTTGGTCGCCTTCGGCGACCAGCCTCAGCCGCTCGCCTCACTCGTTCCCGCGCTTCGTCATGGCGGGCGAGGACTGCTCTCCCTCCGCGCCTCCAGCTCTATAAAAACACTCTAGGGCGCGCTCTGTCGGCACGCGACCAGCGCGAGCCCTAGATTCGGACTTTCGCAGGCTAATATCGTATACATAAGATTCCATCATTTATCTCGGTAATTATCAAGTTTAGGGAAAAGTTTTTCAAGTAAAACATGCTTATTTTAGCGTCCTTTATAAGATAAAATCATTTAAATTAGGTGTCATAATGACATCAATCTTCCGAAAAAAAAAGTGGAAGTCCCTGACGCCTTGAAATTAACCAACATTTGAACCCCTATAACTCAACCATTTTTGAATTTAGAGAAAAGTTTTTCAAGTAAAACATGCTTATTTTAGCGTCCTTTATAAGATAAAATCATTTAAATTAGGTGTCATAATGATACCATTTTGCCGAAAGTCCTGCGCCCCCTTTTCAACCACAATCAAGTCTTATTCACGTTCATCATCATCATCATCATTTCAGCCATAGGTCGTCCACTGCTGAACATAGGCCTCTCCCAAAGATTTCCATCTCACCCGGTTGGAAGCGGCCTGCATCCAGCGGGTCCCCGCGGACCTGACCAAATCGTCTGTCCATCTCGCGGGGGGTCGCCCTACGTTGCGCTTGCCGGTACGTGGTCTCCACTCGAGAACTCTACTGCCCCAGCGGCCATCAGTCCTTCGAGCAATGTGGCCCGCCCATTGCCACTTCAGCCTGCTAACCCGATTGGCTATGTCGGTTACTTTAGTTCGTCTACGTATCTCCTCGTTCCTGATTCGATCTCGTAGCGAGACACCAAGCATAGCTCTTTCCATGGCACGCTGAGTGACTCTGAGCCTATTCAAGAGGCCAACGGTTAGAGACCACGTCTCGGCACCGTAGGTCAACACTGGTAACTGTTCGACGAAATGTTCGAAGACTTTAGTCTTCAGACACTGAGGTATTTTGGATGAGAAGACGCTGCGTAACTTCCCGAACGCTGCCCAGCCGAGTTGGATTCGTCGAGTCACCTCCTTCTCGAAGTTGGATCTTCCTAACTGGACCGATTGTCCCAGATAGACATAATCGTCCACCACTTCGAGAACCGAGTTTCCCACTGATATTGGGGTAGGCGCTACATGGGCGTTCGACATAATTTTTGTCTTGTCCATGTTCATTTTGAGGCCTACCTGTTGAGAAACTCGATTGAGGTCTTCGAGCATTTTGCCGAGGTCGTCCAGCGATTCCGCCATGACCACGATATCATCGGCAAACCGGAGATTATTCACGTTAATAATGAAATAATGCTCACAAAAGTCGAGTCTGTGTCAGTACCACAGAGCTGTCATATGTCATTTATTTACTTGTCAGAATTGACGTGTGACAGCGGCGTCTTTAGAGTTATCTTAAACATAACCGAACATAGCCGAAAATAGCAGATGTTTTCTTTCTGTCAGTCGAATTAAGGCGTCATTGGAGCGACAGAGACAAATGCTAGAAATTTGCGATTTTTGAGATTTCCGGTAGTAGCCTTGATACCGATATTTGTTTTATACCCTGGCATTCGTGTATGTTGTAAATTTCAAAAACTCTCAGATTTTGGTACCAACGCATAATTCGATTTAATATTTAAGTAACATAACAGTACATTCAATCTAAAAAAAAAAAATTGGAAATATATTGAGAAAAAGGCGTAATAATAAAATCACACATATGTGTCACTGGCATCGGAGTAAGAATTTTTTGATCACAGATATATGTCACCGGCGCCGATATAATTTTATAATATAATATTAATATAATGCCTAAACTAGAACCAGGAAGTGTGGTTATCATGGATAATGCTCCCTACCATTCGGTAAAAGCCGAAAAAATACCAACAACCATGTGGAACAAGCCGCAAATAATAGATTGGCTGCAAAGCAAAGGCATATCCATGGACATGAGCTATTTAAAAAGGAATTATTAATGAAAGTTGCCGAAATCGCCCCACTGTGTTTTATGATTGCTATAAAATTTTCATTTTTGGTCAAAAAATAACTAAGTCCTTAGTTATTTTTTGACCAAAAAAAATTAATGCGCCCCCTGCGAATTAATTTTTAATGCGCCCCCTTTACTTTAGGCGGACCCAATATTTTAGACGAGTCAGATTTAGAACGCATTACTGGGGATGAACTGATCCAAAATGAAGAAAACAACGAAGACTGGAACCATGAAGTGAATCTACCTAGATACCATACCAGCTTCACTAGGTGCAGATAATGATGACTGGCAAGTGGGGAACCCACAAAATGAAGAAACACTATTTTTTTCTGGCAATACCGGTCTCAAACAACAACTACCAGCTACACCAATAGCTTATTATGAAGCGATATGTGACAATGATTTCCTGTCATCAGTAATGGACTGCTCAAACAAATATGGAGACAAAGAAAAATTGCAAAGCAGGAATCAAAGCCGAAAAAGTTCATGAAAACCACTCAGTTTGATGGAACTAAAAGTGTTTTTGGCTTTGTTTCTTCATATGGGATTTATTAAGTTACCAAATCTGAGCGATTATTGGAAAAAAGATATATTTTTTCATCAAACAATTTTTGCCAAAGCTATGTCACGTAGTCGTTTCCTGCTAATTTTAAGAATGTTAAATGTACATATCAATGAAGTTGTTACATCAAGTTATGAAAAAGTTAAATATTTACTTGATTTTTTAAATACAAAAATGAATGACTTATATTATCCAACAGAAATGCTTACTTGAGCCTCAAAAAACTCCTCTACGGCACCCATGACTGCGTTGTAATCGTCAAATTTAGTTCCGCGAATGTGCTCCTTTAGTTTCGGAAACAAGTGGAAATCACTAGGAGCTAAGTCTGGCGAGTAGGGCGGATGATCAAAGATCTCAAAACCAGCTTGGCGGATTGCAGTGAGAGCCATTTGTGATCGATGAGCCGGAGCATTATCATGGTAAAAAAGCACTCCCGCACTCAATTTTCCTCGAAGTTTTTCTTTAATTGCTTGACGCACTTTTGGTATCAAATCGGTGTAATAGGCACCTGTAATGGTTTTTCCTTTGGGCAGATAATCAATAAAAAGAATTCCTTCTGCATCCCAGAAAACTGAGGCCATAACTTTACCTGCTGTCGGAAATACCCTAAATTTCTTTATTGGAGGGGAAGATGGTCGTTTCCAGGACATGCTTTGCTTTTTTGTTTCAGGGTCAAAATGGTGAACCCATGTTTCGTCCATTGTTACGAAACGACGATAAAAAGTGTCCGGGTCATGCATGATTTTCTTTAGATTCCGCTTCGAAACTTCTAAACGCAAGTCTTTGTTAGCCTGCGTTAACATTCGCGGAACCCATCTTGCTGACACTTTTTTAAAACCCAAAACATCGGTTAGTATTGAATGTACGCTACCAAACGAAATCTTTAGAGTCTCTGCCATGTATTTAATTGTTAGTCGCCGGTCGTCCAAAACCATTTTCTCAATTTTTTCAACGGTTTTTGCGTTAACTGAGGTAGATGGCCGGCCGGAGCGGGGGTCGTCTTCGCAGCTAGATCTGCCTCTTTTAAACTCGGCAACCCAGAAAGCGACGGTGGAATAGGGTACAGCACTAGTGCCATCGGTTTGCTGAATATCCAAAAAAAAATCCTTGGTAGTCATTTTTTTCATACACAAGTACTTTATCACGGCACGTAACTCATTGTTTTCCATAATGGGACGTTTTAGTCAACTTGTTTCGCAAAATATTGATTTACCATGTAACGGTGGGAACAATTCGAATGAAACCAACTGTCAAATATTACGTTATAATGACAGTTCAAGATAAAAAAAAAACTTCATTTAAAAACTTTTTATAAACAGCCAGTTCTAAGGACTTTTTGATTCACCCTCGTACCTCTATCCTTAGCTATAGAACGTAATACGGCCACAGATTAGATTAATTGAATACATCATCTGCTCGTGTTCACGTTACCTAAGTTAAATTTGTTACTTCTCATATACAAGAATAAATACTTATTTAATTGATTCGATTCAAATTACTTTTCGAATAGACAGATAATTCAGCTGAATCGATTCAAGATAGTTCTCGAATAGATCAATAATTCAGTTGAATTGATTCAGATTACTCCTTTTCGGCTATCTTACGAATAGGTAGATAATTCAGTTGATTCGATTCAAATTACTTTTCGAATAGACAGATAATTCAGCTGAATCGATTCAAGATAGTTCTCGAATAGATCAATAATTCAGTTGAATTGATTCAGATTACTTCTTGAACGATGTATAATTGGAGCGTCTGGATCTTCTCTGATGCAGATGCCCCAATTATACACTACTCCTCATTTTTAATTCTGCGTAAAGTTCTGATGCTTACCCCTGGAACGAGAAGATGATATTTTAAGTGATTAATCTTTTTCAACACATGCAAATATTGAGCAGTGTAGTTGTGCAAATATAGATAATAATTTCCTGTCATAGCACTCATAGCAGATACAGGATGGACCAAAAGTCCGTTAATATTTAAAATGTCATTATAAATAAAATAACATTTGCACAGTATAAAAACGTTTTTTTTTAATGAAAGTACACACATTGGGGTTTTATTTTTTAAAAATAACATTATCTAAATGTAGCCCTTTCCTGTCCTGGCACTCGTGTAACCTGTATCGGAAATTTTCCATTACTGCCCGTAGAGTGTTATGGGGAATTCCATGCATGTCGTCGCGAATATTTTCTTTTAATTCTTCGATGGAGCTTGGGTTGCTGGCATAAACTTTACTTTTGAGATATCCCCAAAGATAAAAATCCATTGGGGATAAATCTGGACTTCGAGGTGGCCAGTTTATGTTACCTCTTTTGGAAATCACTTTTTTTCCGAAAATTTCGCGGACGGCGGCAATAGCGTCATTGGAGGTGTGACAAGTTGCACCATCTTGCTGAAACCAAGTCCGTTTGTTATAGCCCTTAAAGTTTTGTAGTGCAGGAGCAAAAAATAACTGCAACATTTCGACACAACGCACTGTATTGACAGTTATCGGACGTTGCCGCCAATCTTCATAAAAATAAGGACCAATGATTCCAGTGGCAGATATTGCCGCCCATACAGTGACCTTGGGCGAGTGCAATGGCCTTTGATGGTGAGTTGCGGGTTGGTGTCACTCCAATACCTGCAATTTTGCTTGTTAACGTATCCATTAAGGTGAAAATGTGCCTCATCTGAGAAAATAACGTTATTGAAGTTCCAAAACCTCCCAAGCATTTCGTTAGCAAAAGCCAGTCTTTTATCAGAATCATCAGGCTTCAATTCCTGTATAATTTGAATTTTATACGGATGCAGGTGTAGATCATCATGCAAAATTCTGTTTAAAGTCGATCTCGATACCTTTAAGACAGTAGACCGCTTCCGAGTTGAGAGACCAGGTTGACCTTGAACAGACGCTCGAACACGCTCCACGTTTTCAGGGTCACGTGACGTCCTTGGTCGGCCGGATCGTGGCATATTTAGTGTCGAACCCGTCGTTTCGAACTTCCGAACCCATTTTTTTTATTACATGAACCGACGGGGCAAAATTATTATTGTGTATATTGTAATGATAACAAAATTTTCTCTTGGCCTCGGTTGCAGAATCGCGGTTTCGGTAATATTCGCGTACACAAAACGCACGATGTTCTCCGGTGAATGACGCCATCTTACTACATCCCCAATGGCCGCTCTTTCATTTGACATACCCCGCACTCCCCCCCTCCCGCTCCAACAGACGTAGCGACTAATTCAAATGTTAACTTACTTATGGTCCACCCTGTATTTTCGAGAAATAAGCTGATTCCGATTCGTTATTTTTAATAACCTTATCTTTCAGTTCTCCTGCTAACTTTTCAATAATTACTTTGGTGTTTTGGTTATCCACGCCAGCTACAAATAAAATATAGAATTTTAGTGCATTCGCGTTAAGAAAATAGTGACTCATCAGTGCAACTGCCGGGTAAGGGTGTATTCACAGTGGAATGAATATTCAAGAATTTTTAAAAATAAATTTAATCGAGTTTAATGGAAACAAATTGTCTTAAAATTACGTAAATCACTAATCACTATCGCTAGATTCTCCAGTTACATTTATTATGAAGGAATTTTGTCCTGCGAGTTTCATGACGTCATCCAAATGCCACATGGTATTTTCTTCGCGTATCACGTGGTCGCAGCAGTTCTTCCAACGATTAGCGTCTATTAACGCTATTGCGTCGTCTTATAATGTTTTAACGTCACTCATTTTGAACGTGGATTTATTGGCACCAACATAATTTTTTATTTGGGCCCACACTAATTCAATTGGATTGAGTTTGCAATGGTAAGGCGGTAGGCGGTGTGGCGCCCCACAATATAATCCTGGAAACGACCATCTTCCCCTCCAATAAAGAAATTTAGGGTATTTCCGACAGCAGGTAAAGTTATGGCCTCAGTTTTCTGGGATGCAGAAGGAATTCTTTTTATTGATTATCTGCCCAAAGGAAAAACCATTACAGGTGCCTATTACACCGATTTGATACCAAAAGTGCGTCAAGCAATTAAAGAAAAACGTCGAGGAAAATTGAGTGCGGGAGTGCTTTTTTACCATGATAATGCTCCGGCTCATCGATCACAAATGGCTCTCACTGCAATCCGCCAAGCTGGTTTTGAGATCTTTGATCATCCGCCCTACTCGCCAGACTTAGCTCCTAGTGATTTCCACTTGTTTCCGAAACTAAAGCACATTCATGAGCACATTCGCGGAACTAAATTTGACGATTACAACGCAGTCATGGGTGCCGTAGAGGAGTTTTTTGAGGCTCAAGAAAAATCGTTTTATCATGATGGATTAAAAAAACTTGAAAAACGGTATAATAAAGAAGAAGGAAATTATGTTGAAAAGTAAAAAAATATATATTGATATTCGTTTGTTTTTACCCTATTTCTAAGAATTTTTTGATTCACCCTCGTATAACAGACGTCTATATATGTCCCTTTCGCTGACTGGAACTTGTGTGTTCGTAATACGAGCACAGATTAGATTAGGCATTTTTTTATTTTTCAATGTTTGAGTAGTCAAAAATTAGAAGTATAGAAAAATCAAACACATATTTATACATTATATTCCGTTTATTTTATAAAAAATATTTTCCAAGTACCACTTATTCAAACAAGCTGCATTTTTGAATGCACATGTATTAGAATCAAAGACGGGGATTTTATATTGTGTCAGGCCAACACCTATGATAGACCGTGTACAAAATATGTACACAAATTTGAAAAACAAAAATATTGTGAAGAACATCCAAAACTATTGAAACTTTCGTGCCAGGCCTATCATTATTTTATCATTTTTTTGATGTATTTAAAAATACGGAATACGAACGAGAATCTGTAAGGGTCGAAATCAACATGAGATACGCTTTTCAGAATAGATTTGGAAAAAGAAAAGAGGATGATCATGAAAAATGGATAAAACATTTAAAAATGTTCGATGTTCCTACGTGGTTGGAAGAAAGGGAAGATGAAATAAACAACGGATTGCCGGAATTAAAATCAAAGACAATTGACAAATTCAATTTAGAAATAAACGACGATAATTGTGATTGTGAGTGTTATTTTAACGTAAGTTTAGATTTTAGCAAATATACAATATAACACGAGAAATAGATGGCGCCAGCTGTCCCGCTTTGCCGGACTAATCAACTCAGCCGATATTGCTTACTAGCGACATCTCCCTCCTGGTAGCGGGATTAACCAACCTCGCCCTGTCACCTCCTCGCTAGATGGCGCTGAGGTCGAGTTAGCTCGCGCAATCGTTTGGTTCCCGCAATTTCAAGACCTCCGAAGGCGATTCACGAACTAAATGTACTTCAAGCAGGGATTAGTACTGTCGCACACTAAGCGCTTTCACGTTAGTTGAGACGCATTGGTGTCACAGCACTAATAAACACGACGCTACTCTCAGTGTGCTTCCACCCTAGTTGGGACATACTTGGAATAGTTTTTTGCGCATATAAATTGTATCATCCATCTCATATAAATAAAGTCCATAGCGTATCATACAAAAGCGCCACAAATCAAAAACAAATATAGTTTGATTTAAAACTGAAAGTATATAGCATTCCGATTTCAAATGCAACACAGACACATTTTGTTTTGCGTCGCTTTTGTATTAAAGCAACGATATGTTGAGTTGAGTTGGTTTCTACTACTGGCTCCCTTCGTCACAAGTGGCGCCCAACGTGGGGCCAGTCTACGTAACGACGCTACGACAAAGTGACGTCATCGTCTGCTACGCTGGAGTTGTAAGAAGCAACTGCCCAACTTGCCATTCCCAAAAGGCACAGCAACCGGCACCTGAAATTGGATTTTGCTCAGCTAACCCCACCGTCTCAATCATCGACGCTCGGGACCGTCCTGTTATATAATTATGTTGAAATAGGGGGAGTAGCTGGCGCCGCGTACGTGGATTGTTGCGCCAAGTCGAGCATGGTTTCGTACTCTCTGTATTGTGAACTGAAGAGGCAGGGATATAAATTTGAAGAGGTGCGAATAGGAATAATACTAGCGGATGGCATCCCAAAACATGGAATGGTTTTAGTGACTCGCGCTCCCGTCAAGATTAATGACCGCACGGACTTACAACCTTTTTGGTACTGCCAGAATCACGTCGAAACCGCACACTCCTTGGGGTAGGATTTCTTCAAGACGCCCAGATTGACCTCAGTATGGCTCAGTTCACTTGGCATTTCACCGACAATCCTCACCAGCAGTTCGAGCTTTATGAAGAGAGCTTCGTATTCGGTGAGCGAGTTGCGCTTGCTGCCGTGACACCTGGAGAAGACTCTTCTCTATCGCCTTCCTTACCCGAAGAGAGTAATACCGCACGCTCATATGGGCCGCTGATAAGGATCGATGCGCCGACTCCTCCACGCAGGAAGAGATCCCACACGGAACATGCTGGAAGTTACTCACCTGTATTGGATGCCCTTTATGAAGATGCAAAGGCAAGTCTTCAGGACTATGACAAAGAAAGTGAGTTAAATGGCCTTGAACACTCAATATTCCCATCAACAGCCTTTTCCTCGGTGGACACCATGGTACTAGATGAGTTCCTAGAGAAGAACAAGGATATCTTCAAAGCCAATGGGGAACCAGCAAAGGGATTCGAGCACTCCATTGAGACGAGGGATCACAAGCCCATATCTGTACCACCATACCGATTATCACCGGTCAAGACTGAAGTCTTAAAGAAGGAGGTGGAAAATATGTTAGAGGAGAAAATTATCGAACCATGTACATCCCCTTGGGCCGCGCCAGATGTGATGGTGGCTAAGAAGGATGGAGGCACTAGAGTCTGTGTGGACTATCGTCAGCTCAACGCAATTACGACACCTGACGCATACCCACTGCCGAGGATCGATGACTTACTCCACAACGCTAAGCCAACGCCCTATATGAGCACCCTTGATCTTCGCGCTGGATATTGGCAGATTAGCTTTAAGGAGGAAGACTAGTTTCGTGACACCCTTCGGAATGTACAGATTTTGCCGGATGCCGTTCGGGTTACGCAATGCGCCAGCCACTTTCCAGCGAATGATGGATCGTCTACGAATTTCTCTCAGCCACATCAAGTTACTGGTATACAATGTCACTTCTGCTGCCAAAAGGTAAAATATTTAGGGCACTTCATCACTGCGGATGGACTTCAAACAGATCCTGAAAAGGTCAGTGCCATAGTGGGTATGCCACCTCCGCGAAATCTGAAACACGCATTATCATTCATACAGATGTGTTCCTGGTACAGAAGATTCATACCCAACTTTGCCAAAACAGCCGAGCCGCTCACACAACTGACTAAGAAGAATGCCACCTGGGAATGGAAAGATGACCAGATCAACGCTTTCGCCAAGTTGCGTGAGCTTTTGACATCTTCGCCTGTGCTTGTGCAAGCTGACGAAACCAAGCCCTACACCATCAAGACCGACGCCAGCAGCTACGCACTCGGTGCAGTCCTGGTCCAGGGGGAGGGAGAGACAGAGCATCCCGTAGAATACGCTAGTCGCCTCCTGACCAAGCCCGATCGAAACTATTCGACCTCGGAGCGTGAGGCCCTTGCTGTCGTCTGGGCTGTCAACAAGTTCCGAGGCTACATTGAAGGAGGCAAGATAACAGTTTTGACGGATCATCAAGCCCTTAAGTGGCTCATGTCACTAAAATCACCAAGTGGGAGATTAGCTCGATGGGCTCTCCTTCTGCAGCCCTACGAGATCACAATAAAGTATATCCCAGGGAGAACTAATGTTGTTGCTGACTCCTTGTCGCGTCCTAATTGCGAACCCGACACAGAGAGTGACTGCGGACTTTGTACGGTAATTGTGGATATGCCTGCGAAAAGCAAAGAATTGATACGAGCAGAACAACACGAGGATGAAGACATTGTGAAGATAGTTAATATCCTAGAAAGTAATAACGAAGAAACTGCTAGATACTGGAGTGGTAAAGGCTACCACATGAACAATGGTCTATTGTATCGCTATGGTCCAGACTCTACTGCAGATAACAGCCAGTTGGTCACCCCCAAACAAGAGCAGGTAAAGATTATCTCCGCATACCATGATTAAGCAACAGCTGGTCATTATGGGGCAGAAAAGAGTTTTGAGCGCATATCAAAACGTTACTTCTGGAAAGGGATGAGGAAGCACGTCGAGGCCTATATTCGCAACTGCCTACAGTGCCAACGCTATAAGTGTTCTAACCAGAAGCCCGCCGGTCTACTCCAAACCACCGCTCATAATCAACGCTTCGAAGTGGTAGCTTTCGATTTATTCGGGCCCTTACCCCAGACCGCTGGAAACTACAGCTGGATTTTTATCGTCGAAGATGTTGCCTCACGTTGGGTGGAATTATTTGCGCTGGAGCGGGCCACAGCAGAAGAATGTGCCAAGATACTACTAGAAGAGATTATATTACGGTACGGCACGCCCCGCCGATTCATAAGTGACAATGGCACACAGTTTGTCAGTAATGTTATGCAACAATTAACGTACGTCTAAACATCAAGCATGGTTTTACGCCAGTATATCACCCTGAAACGAACCCGGTCGAAAGAAGAAACCGGGACTTAAAGACACAACTAGCCATACTCGTTGCAGATAACCACGCAACATAGGCCGAGAAGTTACCCGTCATCCGCTTCGCGATGAATACGGCCGTAATGAGTACTATTGGTTACACGCCCGCTTATCTAACATTCGGTCGTGAGCTAAGGACGCCGGACGATGTAGAGCATGATCTCCGCGAGATAATAAGAAACGAAAACTTCATCAAAGAAATTACTCCGCGCCTTTTCATGATACACCCTGACACCCTGGTTAAAGCACGAGAAATACACGAAGGGAAAGAAGAAAGGAGGAAGGAAATTGTGGACCGGAAGAGGCAAGCCTGCCCCGACTACCAACCTGGAGACCTGGTATTGGCTACCACCCATGCTTTAAGCAAATCCAGCCACGGATTCACTTCCAAGTTAGCTCCACGACGCGACGGGCCTTACACTATTCTGCGGCGACATGGACCTAGCTCATTTGAAATTTCTACTATTGGATCTAACACCCCACTCGGTATCTACCATGCATCGGCTCTAACCCCATACCGCACCCAAGACGCTACGGTACCAGAGCCTACCCTACCAATCAGGAAGAGGGGAAGACCCAAGAAGCAAACAACGGTTAAGGACCCTACCGCTAGTGGAGTGGCTAAGCCCCGTGGTAGACCACGTAAGAATGCTGTCCAACTTGTCGGGTCGCCTTCATGGACAGAGGGGGAGAGTTGTAACACGAGAAACACCAATAGATGGCGCCAGCTGTCCCGCTTTGCCGGACTAATCAACTCAGCCGATATTGCTTACTAGCGACATCTCCCTCCTGGTAGCGGGACTAACCAACCTCGCCCTGTCACCTCCTCGCTAGATGGCGCTGGGGTCGAGTTAGCTCGCGCAATCGTTTGGTTCCCGCAACTTCAAGACCTCCGAAGGCGATTCACGAACTAAATGTAGGGTAGGGCGGGGCTAAAAGGTCCGCGGGTAAAAAGGTCCACCATGCCTAACTCCGAAATTAAAAGTTCGTTTAGAATCGAAGTGACCAGAATATGAAGAGGTTGCGGGGGGGGGTGCACGCGCCGCCTCGCGCAGTGAGCTGTCGAACGCCGACCGGTCTGTACATGTCCGCGTCGCAAAAAACTCACGTAAGTAGTATTTTGCACTTCATTGACTTTTTGCCTACTGCTTTTATTTAAACTGTTAGAATGTTCAGCTTCTGTTATAATATGGTTCATTTTATAAGGTTTCATGTAAAGGTAGTGTAATTCTAATGCAAAATTTTGTCTACTCTGTATAACCTTGAAATAAAACTAAGTCACTATAGGGCAAAAAGGTCCACATGTGGACCTTTATGCCCCGCATTGGACCTTTATGCCCAGCTGTGGACCTTTTAACCCTTATGAAAACAATTTATTTATGTAATTTATTTCAGAATGCGTAATTATACGAGAAAAACCGAACGAGGTACGAAGTCTCTGGAGTTAATGCAACGTGCAGCAGAGTTGGTGATAAGTAAAGAAAAATCACTGAGGCAAGTTTGCCGGGATTTTGAGCTTAGCAAAACATCTTTAAAAAGATTCATTGAACGTTTACATAAAAATCCCGATTCGCCGAGATTTGGTTACGGAACTCCCAGGCAAGTGTTTAACAGAGAACAAGAAGCATCCCTTACGGAGTACCTGCTCACGGTTGCTCAAATCTATCATGGTTTAGGACCTAAAGATTTTCGCCGCCTGGCTTACGATTGCGCTGTTAAATTTAATGTGAATTTCCCAAACACATGGCATGCTACCAAAATGGCCGGGAAAGAATGGTTGACGGGATTTTTATCACGAAATGGTACACTTTCCATTCGAAAACCGGAGGCCACTAGTTTAAGTAGAGCAACGTCTTTTAATCAGACAAACGTTGGTGAATATTTCGATAAACTGGCTTCTGTCATGGATCGTTATAAATTTAGAGGTTCATCTATTTGGAATGCTGATGAAACGGGTGTTACAACCGTCACGAAACCTTCCAGAATAATTGCTGCTAAAGGAAAACGGAACGTCGGATCAGTAACATCAGCTGAAAGAGGAACCAATGTAACATTGCTTGTGGCTGTTTCAGCTACTGGGTCTTCTGTGCCGCCGTTGTTTGTATTTCCTAGGAAGAGATACCAAGACCATTTCGTGCGTGATGGGCCGGCAGAATGTATTGGTGCGGGGAATGCAAGCGGCTGGATGACAGATGTGGAGTTCTTACGTTTCATGGAACATTTCATCGCTTATGTAAAACCAACCAAAGAGTCACCGGTACTACTTTTATTAGATAATCACTCGTCCCACCTATCAGTGCCAGTGTTGGATTTGGCAAAAAATAATGGAGTGGTGATGCTTTCCTATCCTCCCCATTGTTCCCACAAATTGCAACCTCTAGACGTCTCAGTTTTCGGGCCTTTTAAAAGGTATACAGGGTGAAATAGGGGTCGTGATCCCAACCATTTTTTTCTGACTCAGTAAACGATTGCGATGTTACCTGTATATATTTTAATTGAAACAAAGATGATTCGGTATTTACTTATTTTAATTAAAAAAACGTTAAGTTACTAAAATGCGTGGTCACCCTACTTTTCCAATTACAACCTCTTTGAAAACAAACTGTCTGATAAAATACTTAATAGTTTATGAGTAATAATGTCACAACAAGTCAAAGTCAATAAACGTGTCAACAAAGATTTAAAATAAAATTAATGAATTATGCCTCCGGCGTACCCATTCTCGAATATCGAGCGATCAGATATGGTTATGTTTTACTATCAAACAAACAACACTACCAGAGCAGGTGAGATGTTTCATCAGCGATATCCCAATTTGCCAATACCAACTAGACGTTTGATTAACGCAATGGTGCAAAATCTTCGAGAACACGGGCAGTTCAGAGTTCCAACCCACGCCCAAGGAAGAGGTGGCGACAGGCCAGAAAGGCGAGGCAACCCCGAGAACCTGGATCAACGCATACTGAGATATTTTTACCGAGATCCGCAACGCAGTACCCGACAAGCTGCTAGAAGGTACAATGTCAGCCAATTTTTTGTCTGGAAACTGCTCAACGCTACTGGATTGCATCCATACCATTTTTTACCCGTCCAGGATATCTCCGCCCCTGATCTTCCTTTACGAATAAACCTGTGTCGATGGATTTTAGAAAATGAAGAAACAAATATCTTGTGGACTGATGAGAGTACATTTACCCGTATTGGTTTGTTCAATGTGCACAACGAACATTTTTGGAGTGCTGAAAATCCGCATCTTACACGGAGAAACGCATATCAGACACGATTTAGTTTAAATGTTTGGGCGGGGGTTATTAACGACGTTGTCATCGGGCCTCATTTTATTGAAGGCACGTTGACTGGTATGAATTACCTTGATTTGTTACGAGAAGTTGTCCCGGAATTATTGCGTAGCGTCCCGGAAATTTACTTAGAAAACCTGCATTATCAACAAGATGGTGCACCTGCTCATTTTCATAACCGTGTTCGTGATTATTTAAATGAACAATTTCCGCAACGATGGATCGGTAGACGTGGACCTATTCCATGGCCCCCTCGCAGCCCGGACATCACACCGCTGGACTTTTTTCTCTGGGGAGAGGTGAAACGATTGGTGTATGAGCAAGAATCTAACACCGTAGAAGAGCTACGCCAGCGAATTGTTGTAGCCTTTGGCTGACTGAAATTAGTCTGACTAACTTAAAATAAAACTAAAAAATCGCTTACTTTTTCCATAAGTTAATGTTGTTATTTGTGTTTACGAGTATAACAGTTAGTTTTAATAGCTCGTTAGAAAGCTGGAAATACGTCAATGTTTTATGTGTAATCTGCACGCCAAATGTATTGGTAAATTTTTCTGTTTTCGTGTAATTTATGTTGGAGTTTGATAAAAAAACATGTATTTTTTAGTTTTCGGCCTCGCATTCTCAAACGTGCACAGATAATATTTTTTTTAATTTTGCATAAGAACAAAAGTTCATCTTGTACAAAAGCAAATAAAAAAAGTTGATTTAAATTCGGTATGTTTATTAATTTTTATTTTTGAAGTGGCATTTGTGACTAGTTTCCGCCCGCTTCCTTTGTGATGATTTCTTTTTCAGTTTTTTTCTAATAATTTCCTATTTGTTATGCATATTTGGAGAGCTAAGAAAACAGTTAAGTTTTTAAAATAATCTGCAAGCCAAGTTTCATAACGTTTTTTTTTGTTTTTAAGGCATTTTAGTGGAAAGCGATCGCAAAAAATATTGAAAAAAATTCGTATTCCGTCTCGCTTTTTTAAATTTGGGCCGGTAATTATTGTTATAATATTGAGAAATAACCAGTGTTTAATCGTTTTTGTAAATCAGAAGAAAAAAAAAGATTTAAATTGATACTTTTTTTGTAATAAATTTTTCAAGTTGAATTTCCGACTAATTTAAAAAAAAACTAAAAATCGCGATAACTCAAAAATGGTTCACTTTTGCATAATGCATATGGGGGTCAAAATTATCGCAAATAGTCACCCCTATCACCTCCTAACGGGAATAGGTTGACTTACCAATAACCCTGTATAAAATATGGCGAATAGGTAGCCTGAAAAATTTCAGTCCAGTATAGTTTCAATAAAAAAAAAAAACAACTTTAAAACAAAAAATTGCTATTGCTTGTTTAATAGACAAATTACTTAGGTACCAATCGAAAGTATGAAGCCTATAGAATATGCTAATGATAGGTTGACTATTTTTTATTTATCTATATGTCAATGCTTATTTTCTATTTGAGGATGTTTTGATAATAAATTTATTAAATTTTTAGAAATTATATGACACATTAATGAAGTACAATGATGGGAAAGGTCTTCTTCTTCGTTACGAAGAAATAGGTTTATTAGATAATGCTGCAAGAAGGCGGCTTTGTAGCATTATCGTAAACGACGAGTTGAAGGACGATCCTCAGAAGACCCTAACCAGTGCAAGGTTATAGCAGTTGGCGTTCGAAATAACTGTTTTTTTTTTAAAAAGAAAGTTCTTCTGTCTATTTTATTCCTTTCACCAGCTACAGCCCTCAGCAAAAAAATTCAGCGAAAGGAAAATTACTAGACTGCTACCGACAACGCAGGAGGGAGTACATAAAGTCCGGCATTATTAAGGGAAGAGAGAAACGCTGTGATTCAGCTTCATCATCTTACAGTGACCCGGCATCGCCACGAACTAGTACCAGCACCCAATCAGCAGTTATGCAATTGGAGGATCATCTGGCAAGTGATACTGCAGAAGAGAAAATGTTATGGTTGAAAAACTGCTGCGATCCCTGGGAAACTGTGGAAAATTACTGGACTATTACTACCAAAACCCGATTGAGCCTTTTACAACGCCATGACTACACAATTCAACAGTATTATTCGGAATTTAAAGCACTCAGCCAGCCAGGAGGCATATTCTTGGTTTGTAGCTACTACTTTTTAATTTTCTATGCCTATTAATAGTAAAAAACCTCTTAAAACTACTTAAGGACTTACTATACTAACCTGTCCTCTTTTTCATATTTTTCGTGGATGTCCTTTACATTTTAACTTACTAACAAAACTAACCAATAATAATTAATTACAGCTATTAAAAGATTACAAAAGTCTGTACCCCAATAATAACCAAACACCAACTGGAAAATGGCTTTTAATAAGACCAAAATTAATTGAGCTGGCAAAAAAACGCTCAGATAATATATTAAAAGACGTCTTAAAAGATATCGACAATGGCAGGTATAATAATTTTTATCAAAATAAAGAAACACCTTTGCGATGAGTGATTTATAAAATAAAATAAACTGCATTTTTATATAGTACCTACCTAACATAACTAATCTAAATCTTTTTCAGAACAACGCGAAGACGTCATTGACCTTGCAGCATTTATGGCGATTCCTTTCTTAATGACTACTTCGAACGTGAGAAGGACAAAGAGCAAGTCTAAACACCTTTGGCGTCCGTCTAAGCAGGAGGTGCTGGAGGGCTTCATTACACACGAGAAAAGTGCGGCCGAAATAGAAGATACTATCGCACGCAGAGTAGAAAAAGCCGCCATTTATAATAATTGTCGGACCATCTGTCAAACAAATATCTGCCAGGTACATTGTTGTAAATAATGTTCGTTACGAAGCAACATCTACCATAACTGCAGTAGATGCGTGTTTTAAAATTATTTTTGTTCTCAATGCACAATATCCTGCAGAGTCTACAAACGTATGGCAATTTATCCAAACCGCACTTTTCAACGTAAAAACAAAATATGACAAAGTTTACACAACGGTAAACACACTTATGACAGATTTAAATATTGAACTAGGGGAGTAATTTTAGTACATTGCCTATTTGCAAAAATGCCGAAGTGTTTTTTATGCTTCAAAGTTTAAAATTGTGTTAAAGAATTGTTTAAACATTTTTCTTTGGCACATGACAGACATAATTTTTCGACATATCCATGTGCAGAAAAAGGGTGTAATAGGTCTTTTCACTTGAAAAATACGTATAAGAAACATATTTTACGCAATCATATGCTCAGTGATTATTCACCTAGTTTCGATGCTTCTTCTGATGCCATATTGAACACTATTGCCATGCCTAACTCGCCACAAAGACAAGATCAATGTCCTAATATTATTATAACTTCAAATAGATCTGATTCAAATAATTATACATTGCCAATGTTTTTGTCATCTCTGTATGCAAACCCCTTAATACCTAAAAAAGCAGTTCAAGATGTAGTAGATGGAATGAACATGTACTTGTGTAATACTTTATCCCGAAACTTAGAGAATATATTAAGTGATGTAACTACGTCCACAGAACTAGCTCAAAATTTGACGTCTTTAAAAGAGAAAGTTTTATCTACCGTACAGTCTCCGATTAAATCATTTGATACTGAATTTAAGCGTCTCCAATATTTGAAAGCAGAAGGAACTTATATACCGCCGAAAGAGATAGTTATTGGTAAAACAATGTGTAGTGTTAAAAAGCGCGATGTAGTGACATATGTCCCAATAGAATGTAAAGAGCAATTGATACCTCTTAGGTTCGTTTTGCAAAAAATTTTTTCACTGTACGACGTCATGGCAGAAACCCTTGATTACATTAATATTTTATTACTAGATAACAGCCTTATCCAGCCAAACGTTATACAAGGTAGTTCTTGCGCAAATTCAACAAAAAACTTTAAAGACAAGGTAGTATTTCCATTATTCTTATTTTTTGATGACTATGAAAGCGGGAATGTTCTTGGTAGTCATTCGGGCATCCATAAGTTAGGAGCTGTGTATGTATCTATTGGCTGTATTCCTCCGCACCGTGCTTCTGTCTTAACGAATATATTTCTAGCCCTTTTATTTCACTCGTCAGATAGACCAACTTTTGGGAACAGTGTAATATTTCGTCCTTTAATAGAAGAACTTAACTTTTACCATTTCCAGTACTTAAAACTTACTTGAAAAAGTCGTTGATGTCTAAGGCTTACTATAGGGTCGAGGACTATCTAACAGATAAAAATGCTTGGCCTAAACTTAACTAAACACCTAAATAACTGACTAATAAAATAGGCATAAAAAATATGTAAATATTGTATATTGTCTAGGGGACACGGTTTCTGTAGGAGAATGTATCGAAACTGTGGTGGTTGTCTTGCACTGTCATAGGAAAGTATATATAATTTTTTTAATATATATACATATTTTATATAAATATTTTTTTTATTAGTACTACTTATTACTTATTATTATTTGGCTGTGTTGGTGCCGGCCGAGAATAGCACCACCCCATCTCTTCCCGTGGGTGTCGTAAGAGGCGACTAAGGGATAAACCGGAGGATGGGCAGCAGCGTCCTCCGCGGACTACATGGTATAACTGCGGTCGCCAACCCGCCTGCCAAGCGTGGCGACTACGGCATTTTTCCCCCCAACGTATTGGGGGAGGCCTTTGTCCAGCAGTGGACGTCTTTCGGCTGACATGATGATGATGATGACTTATTACTCCCTATGAAAATTCTTAGTTTTGACACATTTTCTTGCACAAGCTACGCTTGAATGTTTTTTATTTTTATTTTTATTTTATGTTAAATTCATTGTTTTATATCATGCTAGGTTAAGCTTTATAATTGTATAATATCATAAGTAGTACCTATTTCAAAAAACGACTGACTGTTGAGTTTCTTGCGGCGTTTCTTCTCAGCAGTGGTCTCTTGCGAAGCGCTGGTAGATTTTGACGTGTAAAAGTGCCCGTGCGGCCTAATTACTGAATAAACATCTTTTATCTTTTTTATCTTTTATAATTTAATTTTTTTCTTTTCTATCTTTTTCTCCCGTAAGATTTTTTGCATGTTTTCCTGCTAAACTACTGTTTTTGGATATTATATTTAATTTAATACTTGTAGCTTTATATATGCTATACTATATATGCTATGCTAGACTAAGTAGTACCATTGTAATATGAAATATGTTTAAAAAATGACTGACTGCTGAGTTTCTTGCGGCGTTTCTTCTCAGCAGTGGTCTGCTCTTGGGAAGCGCTGGTAGATTATTGACGTGTAAAAGTGCCCGAGCGGCCTACTTACTGAATAAATTTCTTTAATCTTTAATCTTTAATCTTTAATCTTTTTATCTGAATACGGAGTCGATATAGACGCACCCGCATTTCAGGGTAAACTTTACTTTTCTTTAGCTCTCATAATTGGAGATAATTTGGGTATACATTCCATTACTGGGTTTAATGAAACATTTTCGTCCAATTACCCGTGTCGAATCTGCAATGTTTCCAAAGAGGAATTAAAAAATCAATGTTTTGAAAATAAACAAATCCCGAAAAATGTCGAATGCCGAAAATTACAATGAACAATTGCAAAGAAATTGTCCTGCTAGCACAGGATTGAAAGAGAAGTGTGTTTGGTTATCCGTAAATAATTTTAGCTTATTTGATCAGGTTGGTGTAGATACCATGCATGATATTCTTGAAGGTGTTGCTAAATATATTATGTATTTTCTCTCAATAAAATATATACGAGATTTAACCCGCTGTACCATGGTGTTACCTACAGGCAACACACTCTTATACCCGTGGTCAATTTTAAGGGAAAACTTTAAACGCGTTTTTATGCCCTTTTTCCACGTTCATAACCAAGGTTTCATAACTGGTTATGAATAAGGATTTTTTTTCACTGTTTCATAACCAGCTATGAAACAAGACATTTTTTTGCCATTTTCACAACTAGAACCTCCGATTCATGTATGGTCCCCTGGTACCCCTGGTACATACTTTATTCGGGATATAATGAGTTTACTCAAATATTCAATTAGGAGGTATGGTAACATTTTACAATGTGGTAATACCTTATACTCGTACCTCTTTATACACATATAACATAGGAAACTGTTTGGTAAATAACTGGCTAGTTTTCACTATCACAGATAAGTGACAGATCAGATATGAGTTTCAAGTGGCAAATTATGTTTATTGTTGTGGAAAACCGTACTGAAGAAGTGATTGTATTTTCTCTCTTATTTGGGTAAATAACGATGGAGTTCATTCCTACTAAACGAGGAGGAACAAAGTTAATTTTTGGAGGCCGTGAATACCATCTCCGGAAAACATACGTCTCAACAGGCGATAAGTTTTGGCATTGCAATCATAACAAGAAATGCAAAGGAAATGTAACGCTAAGTACCGAAAATATTGTGATAAAAGATAATCCCCACATTCTAGACTGCTTACCGAATACGGAAAAATATATAATTACTCAAAAGATGGTTCAGTTAAAGAGAATAATTTGCGACAATTATGATCCTATTCAAAAACAATTTGAAGCAGCAATATGCGAACTAAAAGATGATGGTTTGGATATGATTGCAGAGCTGCCTAAATTTGAAAATGTCAAAACAGGTTTGTACAATGCCAGAAATAAAGCATTGAAAGTTCCCAAACTTCACCATGAACTGCCAAAGGACGTGACCGTGCCCGAGAAATTCGAAAAATACTTAACGGCTGATTATAATGACAGGAGCAGAATTCTCATATTCTGTTCTCCTGATACCGAAAATATTTTACAAAACTTTGAAGTTTATTTACTCGACGGTACTTTTAAAGCATGCCCGAAGCCATTCAAACAACTATATAGCATCCATGGTTACAATACTGTCACAAAAAAAGTTATTCCGATATTTTTTGCCTTTCTCCAGGACAAAACAACACAAACTTACCAAAAATTGTTTGATCTAATCAAAACAAGATTTCCGAACTGGACTCCATCAAAAATATTGTTGGATTACGAGAAAGCAGCTATGAATGCTGTTAGAAAAATGTTTCCAGACACGACAGTAAAGGGCTGTTATTACCATTTTTGTCGCAGTCTGTTTAAAAAATCCAAAAAGTTAGGTATAAAATCGAGAGTGCAGAGGAGGCATGTTGCACGATGTGCTGGCCTGGCACGATTACCCTTAAAATATATTGCTTTTGGCTATAGCTACATCATGAAAAAATCTCCAAAAACAGAGAAGATAGCAAAGTTCAATGACTATTTTAATCGGTTTTGGTTAAAGGACATACAATTTATTAAAACATGGTGTTGTCATGGCGAAGAAATAAGAAATACAAATCATGTAGAAGGGTGGCATTCTCGCATAAACCGTTTTGTTGGTCAGAAAAGGCCCTCCATAGCCAAAATTTTGGACATTATAGAAAAAGAAATTAAATTGAGGAACACTAAGACAAAGAGTACACGAAAAAATGATAACTACGTAGAAATCGACAAAGAGATCAATCAAACAGTAGAAGAATTAATGGCAAAAGAAATAAGTGTCAGCCATTGTTTAGAAATAATTGCACCCTTCATGTTTTAAGTTAACAAACATTGCTCAGAAGAAGCAACCGTTTAGTTTAAGTTGACAAGCATTTATTTTATTATTTTTCTGTTGCAGTTATTATTTAACGAAATAAAAATTAAAATAACTCCATGTTTTTGTGAGTTACGTTTAATTGAATATTTGAGTAAACTCATTATATCCCGAATAAAGTATGTACCAGGGGTACCAGGGGACCATACATGAATCGGAGGTTCTAGTTGTGAAAATGGCAAAAAAATGTCTTGTTTCATAACTGGTTATGAAACAGTGAAAAAAAATCCTTATTCATAACCAGTTATGAAACCTTGGTTATGAACGTGGAAAAAGGGTTTTTATGCATTGTAGCTTGTCGACTACACACCGATGTATAGAATAAACGTTTCAACTAAAGTCAACTAGATGGCGTTACTTACGTTGGCCAACATTCGTTTAGTGTTTCGGAGAATTTCAAATAACACGTGTTTGTTAATTTGCTAAAACCTTAAAAAAAAAAATATTGTGGAAATTAGTGACTGCTTTTGTGAAAAACGTTTAGGTAAGCGTATGTCTTATAACATATATTGTTATCATTCAGTAATTTCTTGTTTTTCTTAAGGTCGAAGGTACTTTATGTTTGTAGCCTGTAGCGTAAAAGGGTCAAAGTTTAGTACGGTAACTATAGGTATTTAGTGTAATTTTATGTTGTTCTAGGATGTCTCGTAAACGTTGTTTGCGAGATACCGACATTGTCGAGGAACTTTTTGGTGGTGACGAGAGTGAAGATGGGTTAGATTTTGACAACGACAGCGTTGCTGACCCTGATGTTGATCCTGATATTGAGGGATTGGTGCAAGAGTTGGATCAGGATTTTGCAGATGAATCTTCTGGAGGCGAATTAGATGTTGATGCATTAATAAGCACTATAGAAGATGATAATATAACCGTTTCGATGGAGGAAGAACCAATACCATCGACTTCGAGTGAATGTAATCCACCAGCTTCGACGTCAAAAGCTAAAAAGCCTAAAAAACTTAACCTGCGATGGAAAAAGAAGAACCTCAAGTTAAATGCATATCAGCTAGCATTTAAAGGCAATGAGACGCTTAGTCCTGATACTTTAGAACTTGACACACCCTTGCAGTTCTTTCTGTACCTCTTTCCACCGAAGTTAATTGAGCTGATTGTGGAACAAACTAACCTGTATGTGGTACAAAAGGATCCCAGTAATTCCTTTCGTGTATCTGAACTAGACATTCGGCAATTTATAGGTATAGTATACTTGATGTCATTGATCACACTACCCAGGGTTACCAGTCACTGGGCTCCTATCCTTGGTACACAACTAATTCAAAATACAATGGCCGTGAACAAGTTTGAAAAAATTAGGCAGTTGATGCATTTCAATGACAACAGCAAGGCAGTTCCCAGAGACAATCTCAAACATGACAGGATATTTAAAATCCGTCCAGTCGTTGATACCCTGAATAGTTCATACGGTAAAGTCGTACTGGAAGAACAGCTAGATGAGCAAATGTGCTCCACCAAAGCCCGAAATGTTCTCAAAAGGTACAACCCCAACAAACCCCACAAATGGGGCTATAAAATTTAAGTTTTGAGTGGCGTTTCCGGTTTCGCTTATAAAACGGAGATAGAAACTGGCACAGAGAATGTAGTTAACCAGGGCGAGCCACATTTAGGGGCCTCGTCGAATGTTGTTATGAGATTATCACGCATGATTCCGAGACATAACAATTTCAGGTTGTATTTCGACAATTACTTTACTTCTTTGCCCCTTCTAGACTATGTAGCCAAAGAAGGTATTCTAGCCCTTGGAACTGTTCGAAGAAATCGGATTCCAGACTTTCATATCTTTCATAATAAACATTATACATGAATAAGTACATAAGCAAGATTTTAGTTATTTTCATTACACTAATTACTCAATGTTACCTACGAGCAAAATGACAGTCCTTTTAGAATGTGAAGTATGAATGCAATTTTTGTTTATTGATTTTCACTTGCATTGTTTCGAAGTGGAGATTCCAGAAATTGAATCAAAAATATTTACTTTTATCCTATGTACCTATCATATTAATTTAGCCTCGAATAGTAAAAGATACGAGGCTATTTGTTATAATAATTATAAATAGGCAATGATATTTTCCCTCCGGGGTATGTTGGGCCAAGTGTCAGAATGTCCAGTGTGTCAAAATGACAAGGAAATAATGCCCAACTGTTAAAATGCCCAGTTGTCATAACATCCAGGTGTCAAAAGAGCAAATTGTTAAAAAGTCAAATTGTCATTATGTCCAGTTATCAAAATATCCAATTGTTAAAATGCCCAGTTGTCATAACATCCAGGTGTCAAAAGAGCAAATTGTTAAAAAGTCAAATTGTCATTATGTCCAGTTATCAAAATATTCAATTGTTAAAATGCCCAGTTGTCATAAAATCCAGGTGTCAAAACAGCAAATGGTTAAAAAGTCAAATTGTCATTAATGTCTAGTTACTGAAACCACAAATTAATTGTTATTAAGTCTAATTGTTTAATAGTCCCGGAATGACACAGACAACCACAACAAAGATCAGTAATACAAATGGTTTCCGCTCACCAATCGTAGGCTAATATCGCGGCCATTTTGGGGTAAATCTGGTGAGGTAAACTTGATGAGGTGTCATTCAGGTAAACGAAATTCGAAAAATATAATTTGCTAGCTTGTGTACACAACTCCGTCTGTGTAGAATTACCTACTATAAAAGGTAGCATTCTGTCCTTTCCCGAGATACCTACAATTATTTCCATACCAAATTTCATTTAGCGGTATAAGCGTGAAGAAGTAGTAGACAGACAGACAGAGAGACAAGAGTTACTTTCGCTTTTATATAATTTATAATAATATTCGTAGGGATTTATTTATGCTATGCTAACAGCATGTAAGATTAACTCGCTGTGTACTCTCGGTCTTAGACTAGGACCATTTTTGAAGAGGTAGAATGCAAGAAGAAAAAAATCATGTGTGACAGACATGTGAGTTTGGGGTGACAACGTTTTTAGGGGGTTTTGACCCTGCTGATTACGGATGTACCCGTCGCCATTGCGAAATTCACATTTATTCACCGACATAAGGCTTTCGTCCCGTACTGGAAAATGTTATGAGTACGAGTATTAGAGGAACGAATGCTTTATGTAATCGTGCTACCCGGTCTGGACATTGTGACTCTCAGAGACTCGTACATATTGACTAATGGTCTTTATATCATCTGGACATTATGACTCCTTGGGCATTCTGACACTTGTACATATTGACTAATGGTCTTCATATCACCTGCGGGCCTAATATGCGGGCCTAAAATCGACATGACAAACCGTTTTTATCTCGAGATGAGTGATAAATTGGCACTGTCGACGATTGCTAACATGGTGGCGTCGCTTATTTTGAATTATCCATTATCCAACGATATAGATGGTTAAACGACCTATTTATCTTTTTGCCTAACATGCATGACCACTAATACCCACTTCTGACAACTGTGTTTGAATAAACTTATTTGAGTGGCATGTAGGTGACGACAAGCAATCGATAACATATTAAAACGAGAAAATACAAAATATTAAGCGTAAGTAATAGTTTTTTAATATTCTACTTGCCGAAAATGGCTTACTTACGGGCAAAAAATAAGTTTTACGTGTATTAAGTGGTAAATATTACTTGTAGGATGTCAAGATATTATTACTATAGAATCTGGCTCCAAGAAGAGAAGGACAATAGAAAAATCCAAAGAAAAATGATGAGGACGCCAGCAACCCATTTGAACTCCCAGAGGTTGAGTTTCGGCACATTTACAGACTGTGCAAGGAGATGGCACTTTATTTATGTGCCGAACTGGGGTCTGACCTCCAGCCACACAATAATGATGGATTGCCCGTGTACAGTAGGCTGCAAAAGTGCATGGACAATTGAGAATTAAAATGCTATGCAGGTGAATGTCGACGCCATCTGTCTGCTTGTGGGGCGTTAGCAGCTATTAGTAAATCTTACTGGTTCAGTCAGATCTCACTAGATGGCGCTGCATTACCTTATAATATGAAAAATATTTTTTTCCACAAGAACCAAGCAGTTGCATAGTTGTCAACTTTATTATTCTTAGTTCACACTTCCAAACTCGGATTATTGATTAGATTATTAAAAAACACATTCAAAATCCATTTTACCCGAGCGGAATCGAACTATGAACCTCTTGTATCATAGGCAATGCCAAATGCCGTTCGACCATCGAACGTTTTGATAACCTGTCAAAATATATTATCAGTTTATGTTTATAGTCGGCTCTGCTTACTTTCTAAGAAATACGTTAGTATCAGAAGAGGGTAGAATGAAAATTTATAAATACCGGTTTCGTTTTTACATTTAACTTATGCACAATCCTTTGTTCACTGTTCCTCGTACGGTTACTGAGTTTTTAATTGCGTTATTATTATTATTATTATTATTATTATTATTTTTTTTTCAAATTCAAAATCATTTATTGCGTGTCACATTACATTACAACAGGTGGAACTACAACAACAGGTATACATGTGACGCCCTGCGAGGGCACAGCAACATGAGAGGGCTACTAGCCATTTAATTATTAGGAATTATTTTAAATTATATTTATATTAAATATTGCACACCATCTTGGCACAAACCACAAATCAATACAAATTATTAAGCCAACTCTTACAGTAATCATTAAAATTATATTCTAAATCTTATATTAAATTATTAATTATATATTAGAACTATAATCTAGGGTCATCTAAGTAACTATGTCATTATTGGTGGGTTTCATTAAAAAAGTCGTTTAAGTAATAAAAGCACTTGTTAATTAAGAATATTTTTAATTGTCGTACGAATATATTTGGTCTATCTAGGTTTTTAATGTTATTGGGAAGGTGATTATATATTTTAATCATATTATGATGAGGGCTAGATGTGACTATTTTCAGTCTGGAAAAGGGTAATTTTATTTTATTTAAATACCTATCATTTCTTCTTATATCTGTTATTGGCGTATATAGATCCATGTGTTTTCTTATAAATTTGCTAGATTCAAATATATACATTGAAGTTAAGGTGAGTAATTTAAATTTTATAAAATGTGGCCGACAAGTTTGCATTTGATCTATATTTGCTAGTACTCTAATGCATTTCTTTTGTAGAATAAAAATTTTATCAATATCGCAGCTATTACCCCACAATATGAGACCATATGCCATTCTCGAGTAAGCGTAAGCGTAGTACGCACTCAGCGCCGTCTGAAAGTCAGTGCAGCGTTTTAGATGCTGAAGAGCGTATATAAAGGAAGAAAGTTTTTTCGAAAGCTTTTGGATGTGTGATTTCCAGTTAAGATTTGTGTCCAGATCTATGCCCAACAATTGAGCCGAAGTCACGGTTTCTAGTTTGGTATTATTATGGCTGAAAGATATTGGTAGCGCAGATTTTTGATATGGCTTGAATTGGATGACTTTAGTTTTACTTAGGTTGAGCTTTAAATTATGAGTTTCTAACCAACTTATAATTTTATGTAGCGTTAAATTTAATTTATTCTCGACTTCAATAATGTTTGAGCAAGGCAAGACAACAGATATATCATCTGCAAAAAGCACGCAATGGTTATCCAGTATACTTGGGAGATCATTTATATAAATCAGGAAGAGGCAACATCCTAAGACGCTTCCCTGAGGGATAGAGCCTGAAACGGGAACACTATCGGATCTTACACGCTGAATTCTCCCCGATTCAAAATCCGTAGACTCAATTTCGACATATTGCGAACGATTGCTAAGATAAGATTTAAACCAGTCGTGGGTCAACCCTCTGATACCCGTTTTATATAGTTTTTCCAATAATGTTTCGTAGCATACTCTATCGTAGGCTTTGCTCATGTCGAGTAAGAGGCCTATTGCATATTTTTTATTATCTATTGCATTTATGATTTGTTGGACATAATTATAAATTGCTAAAGTCGTAGAGCGGTTTTGTCTAAACCCATTTTGGCTGTCATGTATAATTTTAAATTTTTCGAAATAGGGATACAGGCGCTTTGTCATTGCGGCTTCAAATATTTTAGCTGAAGTTGGTAGGAGTGCAATTGGACGGTAATTGTTTACATCGGTGGTTTCGCCTTTTTTATGGATAGGTTTTATTAAAGCGACCTTTAACGCATCAGGAAATACACCTTCTGAAAAGGACTGGTTTATTAGTTGAGTATACGGCACGGCCAATATCTCAGCACAGCTTTTAATTAAAGTAGGAGGGATTTCATCGATACCAAAGGAAGATTTATTTTTAAGGTTTTTTAGTAATATGTATATTTCGTCGGGTTCTACTGGGCTAAGAAAAAATGATTTATTTATTGAGTTGGTTAAGGGGATTTTATTAGTACGTTTAACAGGTGAATTTCCGACAGAAGTGAAGAAAGTATTTAAGAAGTTAGCCACTTGGTGGGGGTCAGTTATTGTTTTTTTATCTGCTGTATTGATATGGATATTTGTCTTGTTTTTAAATTTATTTTTATTTTTATTTGTCTCTCTGTTTATTATCTGCCACATAGATTTTGTTTTATTTCTTGAGTTAACAAAAATACGTTTGTTACTAAGTTTTTTTGACGCGTAAATAATTTTTTTAAGTGTTCTACAATATTGTTTATAGTAATGGCGCAAAACTTCATTTTTGGACTGCAAAACCAATAACTTTAGAAGTCTTTTGTTACGGCACGACACTTTTAGCCCTGGTGTTAGATAAGTTTTTTTAGATTCTAGTTTAAATCGCATGTTTTTCTTTGGCATGCATTTGTTTAACGCTTCCTTTAATGTTTTTTCAAAAGCATTATAGTTTACATTTACAGTTTGGTTTGCTAAAATTATATGATCCCATTGTACATTTTTAAGTTCGTTTTTAAACTTGTATATATTCGTTGTATTATATATTCTCTTATTTATTGATAAGGTTTGTACTCGTTGTTTAGTTAAGCCAATTGGCGAGGAGAGTAAAATACCTTTGTGATCAGAGAAGCCAAATTCATGAACATTTAATCTTGAGCTGTTATTCTTAAAGTTCGTAAATACCAAATCAATGCATTTAGAGCTGGTAGGTGTGATTCGTGTGGGTTCTTGAACCCTTTGATGAAAATTAAAAGAAGACATTAAATTAGATAGTCTGGATTTTTCATTACTATCTATGAGAAAGTCTACATTTACATCTCCGCCTATAATAATATTTTTCCTTTTGTCCTTAAGAGAAATCAGTTTTAGAAGTTTACCTAAGCACAAATAAAATAATTCTATCTCTCTTTTACTATTAGGCCAATAAATGTTAATGATTAAGAGATTAATTTTAGACAATTCAATCGCACATATTTCAAAGATCATTTCTAAAGATAGGGATACAATGTCTAATCGGTCACAGTATTCTATAGCATTTCTAGTTAATATTAGTACACCACCACCTTCATGTTGATTGCGACAAAAAAATGAGCTTATGTTATAATTAGTTAACTGTAATAATTCTAATTTCTCATTATTCAACCAAGATTCAGAAATACATATTACATCTAAATGGGTTATTTCTTCAATTAATGTTTCAAGGAGGTGAATTTTATTCCACAGACTCTGCATATTCTGAAATAGAATGTTTAAATTATTTTCGAAAAGTAGCATTTCGAAAAGTGGTAGTATCTGAGGAATCGCCTTCTATTGACCGGTTCGTTTTGCCGTGTGCACGCGATCCATGTTGCAATAATATGCTTGAGGAAGTCTCTGCAGGCGGTGACGATGGGTTTAACAAGTGCTGGGACACTTGTTCCAAACTTGGTGCCACTTTTTTTTCCTGCGATGGTTTGGTGGATGCCGCTGTTGCATTACTCATTGGTAAACTGTCATCTGTATTTATTGAAGTCTGTGTGGCGCAGAGTACTACCTTCCCGTTCACAATTAGTTGGTTGTTTCTTATTATTGCATGTTGGCCATCTTGCCGAGCTATTTGAAGAGCCCGTTGAAGTTCTCTTTTTTTCTTTAGGTCAGCTGGGCTCAGGTAATTTGTGATATTGAGACCTGCATTTTGGAGAAATGATGAATTTTCAAGTAAAAACTTTTTTATTCTCTTACTTATAAGTTCTATTTTGATCGGTCTTCTTTGTCCTTTTTTCCCGATGAATGCTATCTCTTCAATATATCCTGATATGTTCACATTTAATAGATCATAAAAAATGTTGACGATTTTATTTGTAAGTTCAGCTTCTGATTCCCAATAGTTTTCAGAAAGTCCATGAAGTACCACAATTTTATCATTTATGTGTGGTTTTTTGTTCAGGTCTGCATTTGCTTTTAGGTCAACTAGATCTTTTTTTATCTTTTCATTCTCTGCATGCAATTTATGGCAGCTGTCATTAAGCTGGTCTATTTTAATGGTAATATTTGTGATATCAAGCTTAAGTTTTTCTTGTTCTGCACATATTTTAACATGGTTTTGCATGAAGTTAGCTTTAATTTCAGTAATAGCAGTTTTCAGCTGGCTTTGTATAGAGATTTGTATGACTGATAAAATGTAATCATTGTTTTCTTGTAGGATAGCTTTGAAATTTTTAAGTGATATTTGTTCATCTAATTTTTCAGAGGAGATTTGTACCTGAGTGTTGTGGGTTGTAGGAGAATCATGCAAGATAGTATGTCCTGGGGGTGAGACCATCGAATCGTCGGCACTCAGCATAACGGTGCTGTCACGATGCGATTGTTGCTTTCTCAAAGTAACATTAGAGTCGTCGTTTAACGACTTCTTATTCTGCGGGTCAGGCGGCAAGTGCAGACGGACGGGAGTGTTGCTTCGGTCCCCCTTAGGCTCTATGGAACGGCAAAGTGGACATATCCAAGATTCTTTACTTTCTATTGACATTATGTTATAGAATCTTTTTTCAGATACGTTAGCGCAGTCAAGGTCGTATATGCCATTACACAACGTGCATTTTAAATGCCTTCTATCAGGTATTTCCTTTCGACATCCTGCACACAAAATTGACATTTTATTGCTTCGTTTATTGACGTTTGATTACTACTAGCGGCGCCCTCTGTAGTTAGGGCTGTTTGCCAACTAAAGTCAGTCGTTCAATTTGTCAATAGCGTCGTCGTCGCAGTTCCGTATTTTCTCACTAGGTGGCGCTTCTACGACCGGCTCTGATGTTAAAGCAGTTAACTTTGTTGGTGTAGCAGTTACGGGATTCGAAAGTATAACCTTATTTTTAGCACTAGATTTCATTAAAAAGTCGCAAATTGTTCACAGTTCACGTGGGATACTTATCTTCACTTGGGTTTGCCCTTTCGTTCACACCAAGTTCACAATTTCACCAGAAATATACGAGAAATCATCATTGTTTATGTCACAATATTATACCGCTATATTTCTTTAATTGAGCAATTAAGACACTGTCAATAATACACGACGTTATTTATCATTAGAACTATGGTATTTCACTTCCTGATGTAGATATAAACTTATTTTATATATTTTAAATTGAATTACAATACAGAGTTGATGTTATCGGTAGCACAGTAGCGCCCTCTCCTTATTTCATCAAAATGCGTTCACGTTGTAATATTGATTCAGTTACAAGATCGCAAATAATTGCCTTGCATAACGAAGGCAAGAATTTATCAGATATAGCCAGAGAGACAGGAGTAAACGTAAGTATTTTTGATGTGTTTTGTTCAAACAAAACTTAATATTCATAGGTTAACTATTATTTTTTTTGTTATAGCGGAAAACCGTGGTTCTTTGGGTACGCCGATTTGAAGAAGAAGGATCTTTGCTACACCGTCAAAGAACAGGCAGACCACGGCTTATAGACGCGCCGCAGCGTCTAGCCATGGTGGTGGATTACGAGGAGAATGGTTTTATACCGACTAACCACTACGCCAGTTTATTTGACATAAGCGTGGACACCGTCCGTCGAGCTCTTCACAGTGAGGGTCTGCATTATCGTAGACACGCAGTCAAACCATCGCTGACAGATAATCACAAAAGAGCAAGGTTAGAGTTTGCTTTGGAGCTTTTGGATTTAGATTGGTCTAATGTCATCTTTACTGATGAAAAAACGTTTAAATCGAGTCAACATGGACGTCTAAGTCTGTGGCGTCGCAATAATACGCGGTGGAATAGCGGCCACGTAGTGCCCAACATGTCTGGTCTGGTCGCATCAGCGTGAACATGTGGGGGTGGATGAGTGGAGCTGACCCGGGAGAACTAGTGAGGCTACCCAGTCGAGCCAATAGTGCGAACTATGTGGAAGTGCTGGAGGAGACCATGTTGCCCACTGTTCGGAATGTGTATCCTGAAGAGCAGTTGCCAATTATATCTTTTGTGCAAGATAATTGTCCGATACACCGTTCGCGTATTGTGCGGGAGTGGTTTAGCCAGCACGAAAATAACATTAAAGTTATTCCTTGGCCTGCTAGATCGCCGGATTTAAATCCCATTGAAAATTTGTGGGGCGTTATCGTCCAACGATGGGATAAACAGAATGAGCGAACACCAGAAACTTTAGAGGCTCATTGTTTAAAAATATGGGACAGTATTCGCGGGTCAGATCTGTGTAGAAATCTCGTCGGCTCAATGCGCTCCCGTTTGCAAGCTGTGATCGAACAAGGTGGGGGCTACACTAGATATTAAGTTTAAGCAAATAATTACACTTATATATATATTTTGTGTGATATGGAGACCGGGTTTTGATTAACGTATCACGTCATCATCATCATCATCCATCACTGCGTAAAACATTAATAATAATAAACGAAATGAATGTTTATTTTGCCGTTTTTAAGTTTCTGAGCTATGTTATGATATTTAATCATATATTTTAACGAAATACTTTATTGCCCCCTTTGTCACACGCCCGAGTTAATTTGTTTTTATTTTAAATTGTCAACTTTATTTCTATGTTAACTTTTTTGGTGTGTGTTTGGTTTAATAAATATGTTTGGTTTATTTCATGGAGCTAGCAGAACTTTTAATTTATTGATGACTGATCATGATCAAAACTGTAAGAGACAGCTATTACAATGCGTTTAACCTTTAGGCACGCGGTTGTTTTATGCGCAGCGCAGGTGCAGGTGTTTAACGCATTTGCGTTGACGTTCCCTATTTTAATTCAATACATCGAAGCAATTACTACGCTTTGTTTTTGGGTCATACGCACGCAGCTCCAATCGCAGAGTTCAATTCATTAAAAAAAAATGTTTACAGTATAAAACAACCGCGCACTTTACGTTAACCCGGTCCCTATTTTTTTGAATTATATTTGTTATTACTAGTTATTGTGGGAAAGCTTCAATCATCTTTCCGATGTCGGAAATGAATACTTAAGCTAAGACCTCAATAGTTAGATGGAAAATTGTTATAATGTTGTAACTAATTAGTCAAATTGAGATAAACTGATTATACTCAAATATTTTATAAGAAGTAAATGATTTTAAACCACAAAAGTAGTATCATTTTTAAGAATGACGAATTTTTCCTGCTTTAAATAATGCATTTATTATGTTCCATCATTGTAAACGTAAGCAAATAATATTTAAAAAAAAAAACAAAAATATGCTTGCCACTAACGAGATTCGAACTCCCATCCATTGAGCACACCTACGCATGAAGCTTATAAACTGTGCCACCATCTCATATGGTTGACAAGACGAAATATCGATTCTAGTGCTGTGTAGTTAAGAAATTGCAGTAATAAGCAATTGAACTAGATCAGTAAACTGCGCCATCTAGTTTATTTGTTGCGAACTTGAAATCGAGTGCTCATAGGATTATCGACGTTAAGGTGTCCATGCAATTTTGCAGCTGACTGTACATAAAGGTAATATTTTATTTTACTCCTTACAAAGTAATATAGACCTTATCGTTCAAGTGGCAATGCAACTCGTTAAGCTGCTAATTTTTTCAGGTTCTTACAGCATTACATTTTTTGGCGGACGGCAATTATCAACGCGGAACGGGACAGGACCACGGCTTATGCGTTGCGCAGACCACTGTCAGCAGTTACCTGGCTCAGTTCACAGATGCTGTTTACAGAAGCTACCTTTGTAACGCGAGAATGTAGTATACTCAGATGTATCAAATGCAATACACCTAATTGCTTATATAAGATGACCTTACAAAAGATATTAAAATGGATTAGTTAAAAAAAAGATAATTTGAAAAAATGATACATAGAGGAAAAAATGTTTAGGGACAACGATGGGAACCTATAGTAAAAAGGTATACTTCTTACATTCTAGCAGAGTGTATCGAGATGTAATAGAGTGCAAATAATTGAAAGAAAGAAAGCTTGATTAGTTTAGTTATTTGTAACTGAAATCAGAGAGTATGGAGTTGTAATAGAGTGCTAAGTCAAAGAAAAAATCGTGCCACAAAAACTCTGGGTTCACTAGACGGCGTCCCAACCCAGGGGCGGTTTTCATTAATGTCCACTAAATTGGGAGGACATCTAGTGAAACGGCTATTTCCGCAGCACGATATTTTTCTTTGATTTAGCACTCTATTACAACTCGATACTCTTTGATTTCAGTAACAAATAACTAAACTAGTCAAGCTAATGATAACCAAACAGTTTAGTTATTGGTACCCAGACCAAACAATCCTATATATAGTCAAAATATTGTAACTGATAAGCAAAATAAATAAGTAACCAGTTAACGAATAATTTGGCTACTAATATGCAAATAAATTGGCTACTTATATCTAAATAATTTGACTACTAATATCTAAACAATTTGGCTACTAATATCTTAATCATTTCGCTACTAGTATCTTAATAATTTGGCTACTAATATCTAAATAATTTGTCTACTAACATCTAAATAATTTAGCTACTAAGAGCTAAACATGTTGTTAAAACAGCCTAACAGTAAAGCTATTAAGAATTTACTTGTTCATTTGACTATGACAGAGCACTTTAGTATTTGTAGCCAAAAAGAAGCATTATACATGCATGAACAGTTTGGTTGCAAACTGTAAAATTGTTAGATATTTAGTATCGAAAATAGCCACTTAAATCCAACTGTTTGTTTTGTTGGTACTTACAAAATATTTCATTTACATCCAGAATAACACGTTTGTTGTAGTTAGAACTTAAAAGGTAATAAATTAACATAAATAGTTAAGCTGTAAATACCTAAACACTAATAGCAAAACACGGTTTTGTAACAAATAATGCCTAGTTCGCAAGTCCCAATTTTTGAGTAGGCAGTAACCAAAAGTTTTGTTACAGTTATACAAACATTTCTTTCAGTGTGCACTGAAAGTTTAGGGAATCTAATACTTAGAAACATATTTTTGACACATATCATACCTTCTTATAATCTCTAAAGTTTCATTATTTTAACACACTGGCCACATAGAAAAAAAAGCGATGGTTCGGTTTCAATTGTTTTTTGAAGTTGTCGAGTTGCTGCTCAAAATGGAATTGTCCCGTGAAAATTTAAGAGGTATGATTTATTACGACTTTAACAGCCTTACTAATAAAAAATGTCTACACAATTGTTTAACTATTGTATAGTTATGCATCGAATAAGCTATGAATAAAGTTACACACCTCTTGTACACAAGGTCTACCAATAAACATTGTTTAGGCGAGTAATAGTTACGCATCTGTTGTACACTGTTTTTAATGCATACTGGCAATATTGAAAAGCTTCGTTCAGAAATAACAAAGGTTCTTGCTTTTACTATTAGTACGACATTTTTGAGGGGTTTGAAGATTTAGGGGGAAACCGGCGGACTAATAAACTCGCTAAATCAACTTTAGTATTTATAATAAGAGGACTGTTTGACAAATGGCAATTGCCAATCACTTATTTTTTATCAAGTACTAATGTAAGTGCTGAAGCATTAAAATAATAATAATAAATAATAATAATGCTTTATTCAGTAACTAAAAACTAGGATACAATAATGGTAGATGCCTCTTTTTAAGTAAAAAATATGCTTGTGTTAAGAGAACATCGCTCTTCCAAGTGCAGTTGGCTCAAAACATGACAAATAGTAGGCACTATTTTATACTATATTGTACAATAATTTAGATTTTTTTTAGATAATAAAAAATAGAATACTAGAAAATAAAAATGAAAGTGAGTCTCGCATCGCAAATATTCAGCCTTTCAGTCGCCGCTGCTATAAGAACGGCTAAAAGTACTAATGAATTAGCTAGTGAAACTGCAGAGGCTACAGCCAATTTAATTGAAATAGTAAAAAATATGTTTGATGCTTTAAATAGTGGAAAACGATTCGATAAAAATGTATACCGACATGCATTATCCAAAGAAGCAAATTTTGCAAGACAAGCAATAGAATATGGCAAAAGATTATTTAAAATTATGCAAAAGATAGTGTTTAAAAAATACAAAAGTGGACAAATAAAAAGATTTTTCACTCGCCCGCCATGCTTTGATGGGGTTGTTCAGTCGTGTGAGGCTATATTACAGTTGTTTGTTGAAGAAACATCAGAACCAGCAATACAATTTTTAATGACCAAAAAATTAAATCAGGATGTTGTAGATTTTTTTTTTGCCAGAATAAGACAAAAAGGTGGATCTAACCGAAATCCGACTGCAAAATTGCTGCGAACAATATTTTTAATTCTTTAATTAAATTACCTGAGACAACAAACTGCGAAGGTGATTACAATGACCAATATGTAGATCTCAGCGCTAAACTACCCTCGACATCTGGGCATGGGGTGAAGGAGCAAATAAGTGTGCCTTTGCTTTATACAGACACAGATACAGAACCGACAAGTGAATGCAGAGGCATTGCATCGACTTCATTTTGTGATACCCTACAGTGCATCTGGTGCCTGAACAGTCACAACCAATTTAATAGCCTGTACTAAACAAATAATGTCAGGCAGAGGCACCTGTTGGTGGTCAATAAGATGTTAAAGAATATTAAATGACTTAGTTCGGCAAATTTCCGCTAGATGTCGCTCTACTGACAATAACCGCACAAGCAACTCAAAACTTCGATGTCGTCGAGAATAACAAGTTATTTACTTTTTCGTTGTGCGTAAAAAAATAGTTTTTACCGTGAAAGCGTCAAGAAAAAAAAAAATTGTTGTTTGCGTGATAATTAGATACAAATACGTTGATTTTTTTAAACGTTCCAGATAAGTCACACTATGCATTTACTTTGATATGTAGTTTTTTCCCAATGTTCCTTATATGTCACATTATGCATTCACGTTCATGGTAATTATTCTTAAAATATTGTTTTATATTCTAGATCATGTGGAAAAAACGTCTCCGAGATGCAGAAATCCAGGATTACTTGCTGATACCATCTGATAGCGATGATTGTCAGGAGTCTTCAGGTGCCGACAGTGAGGATGATATCGAAATACTACGTGCGACTATAAATAGAATCTGTGAAGAGTCCAGTGATTTAGAAGAAAGCCACGCATCTAGTCCGAACTATGCCTCACCAGAACCTCTGCCTAGTACTTCAGGTAAAAAATAAATCGCCAGCCCATTTTACATCATGGTACTAGTAAAGTGGATCCTCAACCCAGTACTTCAGGATGTGGTAAAAAACCAAAAAAATGTACGTCCAAAACTTCGTCGTCATCTAAGTCCAAGACACGTCCGAAAATAAGAGCGGCTACGAAAAAAACTGCAGCGTCTATTACAAAAAGAAAGAAGCGACACTTTATTTGGAAAAATAAATCTTTTCAAGTACCCAGGTTTTGCCAATTTACTGGAGATGACCAGATGAAGTCGCCGATTACCGAAATGGATACTCCTCTACAATTCTTTTGGCACTTTTTTGATGACGCTTTACTTGATCATATCGTAGAAGAAACACATAAATTTAGTATACAAAAAGATATAACAAAGCCGTTTAATATGACGAAATTTGAATTAAAACAGTATTTAGGAATATGTTTGCTCGTGGGTCTCGCTCCGTTGCCTAATGTTCGTTTATACTGGGGAGCTGAACTAGGCTTGCCTTTGATTATGCAGACTATGACAGTCAATCGTTTCGAAAAGATTCGCCAGTATTTGCACTTTAACGATAATTCTGTGAATTTCTGTGCAACCTCCTTCTAGTGCACCTGGACATGATCGCCTCCATAAGATTCGCCCTCTATTGGAAACACTGCGAAAGAAATGCTCAAGTGTCATAAAGCGAGAAACATTATCTGTGGACGAACAAATGTGTGCTACTAAGGCCTCCAACCTGCTGCGACTATACTTACCCAATAAACCACATAAATGGGGTTATAAATTGCTGGTGTTGTGTGATGACCGTGGATTCGCGTATACCTTCGAAATATATTCCGGGATGGAGAATGATCCAACGCTTAGATACGAAAATGAGCCTGACTTGGGTGCGAGTGCAAATATTGTTTTTCGGCTCGCACGGACTATACCACGAGGTCAAAATTACAAACTATTTTTTGACAACTATTACACTCGCCCAGAATTAATATCATACCTAGCAAAGGAAGGCATATACTCGCATGGAACCATAAATAAAGGTCGACTGGGGAAGGATTTGCCAATTCCATCAGAAAAGATTTAAAAAAAAAACAAATAGGTAGGGGGTATTCAGAAGAATGAGTGGCTGACGTGGAAGGAACCGATGTTGTCACTGTCATGTGGTATGACAATAAACCCGGGAAGGCATATACTCGCATGGAACCATAAATAAAGGTCGACTGGGGAAGGATTTGCCAATTCCATCAGAAAAGATTTAAAAAAAAAACAAATAGGTAGGGGGTATTCAGAAGAATGGGTGGCTGACGTGGAAGGAACCGATGTTGTCACTGTCATGTGGTATGACAATAAACCCGTTGTCTTGTCATCGTCTTTTACTGGGCAGCAACCAGTACAAAAAATTAGCCGATTCTGCAAAAAACAAAAAAGTACGTAGAAGTCGATTGCCCCCAAATCGTGCAAAATTATAATAAACACATGGGTGGAGTAGACTTATTGGACTCCTACCTGGAAAAAAAAAATGAGGACAAAGAAATGGTATTTGCGTTTGTTCTATCATCTTGACGTAATGGTCATAAATAGTTGGTTGCGGAATCGCAAACCGTCCGCCTATGCGAGCGCCACGAATCCGAGTCGCTCCGCATTTAAATAATCGGAAAAATATTTTAATCGCGTAAAACATCGTTCGAACTGCCAGGTGATCCGGCGCACTACGGGCTACACGCGAGTGAAAAGTTTTCAAAATTGGTTCACGTGTTCGACCATTTCTCGCCCGTGTATAGTGACTCAAAGTGTGTGTCGACGGACGGAGTTCTGGGGCAGTTTGCCGGGAATAGATCTGCGAGGACCTGATCTTTCCAGCTCCGAGGTTTGCCCAAGGATTGCGCAGTAAGTCAATACACACCCTATCCCTCTAAAGGTGAATCGCCGGATTATCGCCATATTTCCGACCATCGGAATAGCGATACATTTTGTACCGGGGCACTTCGACGCATGTTTTACGCCCATCAAACCACCCCACCCCTTCCCTCAACCCCTGTGAAGACTCACAGAGCTCCGATCAACATCTGGAGCAAAGTACCACCCCTCCAGGAGCAACCAGAGAGACTCCACAGGGCCTTATAGCTTAATTTTTTATTTTATTTTTTGTAATTTTATTTAGACGCTTAGTTTATTTAGTTCTGGGATAACTGATCCTCTGTAAATTTCCATCCCCCAACCTCCCCTAATAAATAAATAACACCAGACGCCACGCGATCCGACCAGTTGTAGACCCCTCGCTGCCCAGTCATAGACGGCGCAGAGAGCTCTAGCTAGCGGCCGACGGAACTAGGTCAATTTATTGCATCATCCAACGCGACGCCACGCGCCGCCCGTCGGGCGGTCGACCTCGTTTCTAGTGGCTGGCGGTTCATACAGCTGACAGCGCTAATATCGACTTCGACGGCTGCGACGGGCCGGGGAAAAAAATAACAATTGGCAACAACAAAAACCCTCTTCTCCTATTTTTGGCTCCGTCATATCCCAACCCCCCCCCCCCCCCCCCCCCTCCGCGGGGAAAAATTCCCCCTCCCTTCCCCGGACTCATACACCTCACCCCCGTGGCCCATAACTCGGGATCAGGAAGGAGTAGGACCTCCGAGTTTGGGCTTAAAAGAACCAGCAGGTCAAGCCCTTTCCAACAGGAAAATCCCCCTCCCACTTTTTGGCTTAAGTCTCCAAATCTCACCCCACCCCCCACTAACCAACCCCTTCTCCGCTTATAGCCCTAATAAAAATGCCCCCCAAGCCCACCCCCCCCCACAAAGGCAGCAAGGACCGACGAATCCACGAGCAGGACTCAGGCACCTCCCGCAGCGAAAAAAGGCCCCTCTTCGGTCAAATCGCTAAGGGAGAAAGTCCTGCAAAAGGAAGCAGCGGCAGCGGTGGCCAAAGATCCAGCGCCAGCCACCCCCACTCCGGACCCCGATGACATCGCGGACATAGAAAGAATTGAGTCCTACGTTTAGTTATACTATTTAGTCCTACTCAGAATGCTATTCCAATGCCTCGATGTCCCCGGGGTCATCAGTCGGTGGGGTCAGCATCCTCGTGCCGCGAAGTGGTAGGGGCCCGGGAGTGGAGATGGACATGGCGACAAAGCTGGCTAATGCGAAACTGCTGGAAGGCAAGGACGCTCTGGAGTCTGCGGGCAAGATGAAGCGGGAATGCAAAGCAACCGCTCTTGACTGCATGCAGACCTTATATGAGACAGCATTGTCGCTATCCGACTCCCGGTCAAGGCATAAGTTCAACCTCGAGCGCGAAAGGTCCAGAAGTCTGACACCACGAAAACCCTTCGGCCACAGGACCCGGGCAGGATCCCACGCCGAAACAACCCCCCAGGCTTCCCTAAACCTTCGTACTCGTACCCCCCCTTCAAACCTCCCCCCTTCGCCGTATCCTGTTCAACATTCTTCTCCCACATACAAACCAAACCTTGCTGTTACAGGAATGACGCCTACACCTACCAAACGTCGCAACAAACATCGGCCCAGGGAAGTAAAGTTCGTGAGGGAAACGGCCTCCCAGGCAAGCCCAGAGGACCAGTCCGCACCGGAGAACACCAGCCAAGAGGTGGTTAAGGTTCATAGGAGCGGACGGGTTAGAAAGGTCACAAAGAACCCGGAGGCAACCAGGGAGGTTTCTTTCAACGGACAGATGGTCCTGGAGCCGGTTGTGATGAGGTCAACAGGAACCAGCACCCAGGACCAGGAAAAGGAGACCGAAGCCAAAACCCCCCCCGAAAGCAAAGGAAACGGAATAGGTTTGGACTATGGCGGCGACTTCGCTGACAGGATAGCAACCAGCCTCCTGTCGAACAGTGGTGTCTACCAGAGGGCAAGACTTCAGCTTGCCTTCTTTAGACACCACAGGGGGGTGTGTAATGATCGGTATAAAAATAATTAATATAATTTCATTTAATATAATAACATTTGATATAATTTTAAAGGATATAATTACTCATTTTATATAATAAACGATTGGTATATTATCAAAATATCTATTTTTATTTACTATAATTATCATTTGGTATATCGTTTATTTATTATAAACATCATTTGGTATAATCATCATTTTGTATAAAAATCATATTGTATAACTATCAAGTGGTATATTATTTTTTATTGCCCCATATTTAAAATACATACTTGATCGAAAAGAGGAATACAAGGAGGATGAATTTTTGCGAGCGATAGCTTCAAATTTAAAGCTCAAATGATTTTCTTACGTTTGGAGTAAAAAATATATATATAAATAGATATATTAATGTGCAAATTGCGTTTTATTTACCTAACCTAAACTACTTTTCCGGTAGTTGTTAAGTATATTTCTTTGGAATAACTTTTTTTGTCGCATGTTTTTTTGGTACAACGCTGACAGTGAGGCAAAGTCGACGGAGCTCCGCTTTGCGGAGCTCCTATTCCGCGTAGTTATGGCGCTTCGCGCCTTGACACAATTCTAACCTAACCTATACAGGGTGTTTTTTTGGTCAACAACTTCGACAATAGGGGTTACTATATTTTTTTATACCAACTGTACTTTATATGAAATTAGCTTTATATCATAAGTTGATTATAGTAAATATGCATTATACTTAATGCATGTTATATAAAATATTTTTAGAACAAATGATCGTTATATAAAATGATAATTATATCATATTTAAATATATTAAATGTTGTTATATGATTTAATTATTATATCAAATGAGCGTTATATCGACTGATATTATAGAAAATATTTTTATATCGATCGTTACGCACCCACCACAGGGACGCGGCCATAGACTCAAACTCTTATGTGGCAAACAGGATTGTGTTGTCAAACGGCGGACTGCCGGATGACGACCAAGATCTGGAGAGGGTATACATCAGATTCTGCTTAGAGAAGGGACTGGACCGGGAACTGGTAGAGAGAGACCTGGTGAACGCTCGCTCAGAGTTAAACTCGAGGTGGCTAGCGCAGAAAAATGCAACCAGGAGGAACTTTGACGAGTTCCACGGTCTAAGGCAGTCGGTCTCGAGCCCAGGACCACAGGCCGGATGCGATCCTGAGTGCACCATTCTCTAATCAGCATCTGAGGTAGACCTTTCGGCCCCCCTTCCTTCCAATCCTCAAACCCTCGTACCTGTATCCCCCCTTTAAACCCCCAATTTTCTTCTCCCTCATCCCAATCCCAACCCAACGCACCCCTAATCTTGTAGGATGATGCAATAAGTATTAACAGTATAAAATCTTCCAAACCCTTACCCCCATCTCTAATAACCTCTGTTTTATCTTTTTTTGTTTTAACGTAATTACATCTATGTTAACCCAGAGCTAGCTCTAACTTTCAGTGTATAACATACACTTAAGGTTAGAGTTAGATATATTCCTGACGCACGCACCTCCCGAACACCTAACGGGTGTCGGTAGGACGGGCGATGGGGAATCCTGCAGCCTCCTAAACGGGAGAATGACTTTCTCTCCCGGCCCTTCAGCACTGGCTGGGGTAAGGTTCCGCGCGCGATTCACTGGTCCCCCGTCAAATTAAAACCGGCCCTCCCATTAAAAAAAAAAAAAAAGAAATGTATAGGCTAAGTTGCAACGGAAGAGGTCACAAAAGAGGGCAGCGCAAGGAGACCCGCGCAAAAATAGTATCTCCAGGCAAAAGAGAAAGCCTCAAAAAGGGTAGCCCCGCCCCACCCATAAAGATGGTATCAACAGCCACACAAGTGGTCCTAAAAGATCTCCGACCCAACCCTTCCATTGTCGGGCAAAAGAAAGGAAGCCCGTAGTCTGTAAGCATGCATGCGTCAGGATTTCCACTCCGCGACTCACATAGCTATAAGTCTCCCCCCCATCCCAACCCCCATTCCTATCCCCCCTTTTTTTTGGAAAAACCTCGCGGATAAGTAAACGGAGGAAGGACTTTCTCCTCCGGCCTTTCAGCACTGGCTGGGGTAGTATCCGCGGGAGTCTAAATTCTAGTTGGTAATAGGGGCATTGGTGTTTTTAGCCGGTGCGAGCCCGGCAGTACCTGGGCCCTCCATTCCCAGGTCTCCGGAAGGGATTTTCACCTCTGCCCCTTTTTCTTAAAGTAACTCAACGAAAAAGCAAACAAAAGCAAGGACTTTTGTCTTTGGCCACTCAGGCGATTACCAAAAAAAAAAAAAAAATAGTTGGTTGCTCTTTAAAAGAGTGAAAGAACAAACAAAAATGACCACGCCAGTAAAACTCAGAGAGTTCAAATACTTCAAATTAGATTGGGCAAAATCGCTTTCTATGTGTGGTCCGCAAATTGATAAGAAAAGGGGTCGACCATCATCTTCCTTACCTGAAGATCTAATAGCTGCAAAAAGACAGAAACCAGATGTAGCGATTCTTCCTACTCGCGATGTTAGGCTGGACGGCATTGATCATCTCCCAACATGGAACACAAAACGCCAACGCACTGTGTTACGTCTAGAACAAGCCAGGTGGACATAAGTCATTATTGAATTTCGTCTTATGAGTAATCAGGTAAGATAAATAACATGTTTAAAACTCCATATTGACTAATTGTTTATGAATAACTTTCTGATGTCATGTCATGTCAGAGTGATAAAGTCAGATAATGATGTAAGTCTAATCACACTATTTAATTAGTTGCATTTGTGTGTCACTTTCATCAACTTCTCTTGTGATTATACGTTATTTTATTAAAAGTATTAGTGATGGATCATTTATACGAGGGTAAGTCCTATATGTATTTCATTTACATAAGTCTTAATATTAATTGCAAATACGGAAAAAATAAACTTAAAAACATGTCGAAATACGAAACCATTTTTCCAAGTTTTTCAACTTCGATGAAGGCGGAAGTACCTTCCACCCCTTTCCACACGTCTGGAATTTATATATTGTCTAGCCTCATTTCTCTTATTTACTTTTGTATACTTTTTATCCCCCTCTAAATAGTACATCATATATATTTTTAATTTTTCCAGAACACCTGATTTCGGTGTCAAAGATGGAACTTTTTGAAGAATGGATGCAAAAGAGGAAAAATGAAAGAAATGATCATCTCTATAGCTACGTGTCGACAAAATTTGAATTACGTGACCTTACTAAAGACATTGAAACCAAGATTAAAAACATTTTGGCCTGTTTTTCCACAAAAGTTGCCACCAAATGGAATTCGGCGGGAAAATCGAAGGATCGTTTTTAAAAAAAAATTAAGAGCTGGTTGGATGACGAAGATTTAACGTTTAGAGTGTGCACAACCCAATCATGGCAACCAACATCGTCTGAAAAGGCCCAAGAGGCTAGAAACAAAGATTGCCGTAGATTTCGCGAACACAACACCAGAAAATGTTCGCGTATTGCCACAAATAGAGACCTATTATCCATGTTGCTTGTTACATCTGATCCTTTAATCAATAGTCTCCTGGAAATTCCCAAAAAAAAGGTAGATAAAATGCCGTCAGAAGTGTTAAAACTTTTAGTTGCTCCTACTATTGAGCCTAGACACACTGTAGTACCTAGAGCACTTCCACAAAATGAAGAAAATTACTATTTTTCGGACACAACAGATGAATCCGATGATGATGACGATGATTGATGTAAATCAACAAAAGAAGACTACGTCATTCGTTTGTTTTCTTTACAAGGTATTTCTTTTTCTGTTTTATTGTTTTTTTCGTGTATATAATTTTGAAGTAAGTAAATTGATTATGTTTATGTGTAATTTTGTTATTATTTTATATGCAAAATAAAAGTTTATTTAGTAAAAAAACATTTTTCTAATAAATATACCTAATTTCATGAAAATATAACAAAATAAATTAAAATGATCATTAATCGAACTAACCCAACCCAAAAACATAAAAAAAAAATATTGTCCACCTGGCTTGTTCTAGACGAAACACAGTGCAACGCTGCAAATATCCAGGATGTCGCGGAAAGTCTTTTTTTTATATCTTGCGATAAATGCAAAGTGGAGCTTTGTTTGAATAAGAGTAACAACTGTTTTGCTAATTTTCATCGAAATTAAAATTAAACATTATAATTGTGTGATCTCGTCTTAGTGTAGGTACTTAGTATTGAGCTATAGGGTAATGCATAATGTCCTTTATGTGTCACAACCATTAAAATTAAGTTTTTTTTAATAAAAATATAGTCTTTAATTTTTTTCCTTATTTTTCCCGTCATCTACTCACTCACTAAAACCTCATGTATTATATTCACACCAAAAAAAAAAACAAGCATGGTAGGGTTAACTTAAAACATTACTATCAATGAATCTTTAAAAAAAAACTCATTAGAAGAAAGTTCACTTGCGTATTTTGCGGGTTATCCCCAGTGATCGGATTTTACGGTGCAGCACGCGGGGATATCGAGTAGAAATCTTTATATGGATATGATCTAAATCCCTGTGATATGATATCTATAAATAGGCAGCTTAAATTTTAATACTAAAGAAATAATTGCAAATGCATTGAATAAATATTTTTTATATTAATGTGAAAAGTTAACCCGGTGTTATTAAGATAAGTCAGTTTGACGTTCTGTACTTACTGTTTATATCAAGTATCGATATCGGTTAACAAAAGAGGTTGATAAATGATTAATTATTACGTAAAGACTCATTGGAATCATACTCTATGTAGCGTCACGTCATTTTTGCGTCAACGGCATATGTCATGTACGGCTCTGGTGATAATTTATCACGATTACAGTGGCTTGATCTAACCTAGACTTACGAATTTTCTGGTGTTCCGGAATTTATTAAGCCTTTCTGTCTAGTTGAAACATTCAAAGCTACGGAAGCAACAGTTCAAAGTTGGATTGAGCCCTACCCTGAACTAATGTATGAATCGACTAGACGCTCTATATATTGTACTAAATGTGAAATAGACATTGGATGTAGGAAAAGTACAGTGAAAAAACATATTGAAGGAATTATGCACAAAGGGTTAAAGAATAAACGACAAGAATTTTACTACGACTTAATCCAGTTCCTCATTCTCTGTAACATTCCATGGCTACAAATTGAAAATCCTGCATTTATAAGTTTTTTTCAAAAGTACTTATGTTGCAACTGTGCTGATGTGCCCACTCGACGATTACCCAGTGAATCAACGCTAAGAAAAAACTATCTGGATAAGTTTTATCACGATAAGATAAGTCTTATACACGGCGAGGTAGCTAATGAAAAAGTATGGATATCCCTCGACGAGACTACGGATTTTCTTGGAAGATATGTAGTAAATTTTTTAGTAAAGCCATTAAACTGGATGTTGACGCCGTCACCACGCAGTAACGAGGGGCCTGAGGAAGCGCGGGAGTCCCCACGCAACCACCCGAAGGCTGAGGAAGTGCGGGGCTGCCTTTTCGACCCGGTGGGGACTGCGACCCCACTCCGAGAGAACTATCGCTAACACCGACGCGTCAGCGCGCACGCAAATTTATATTACTTTTAAACTAAAGCTTGTAAAGAGTCTATTACAACTACTTATCTTTAAAAAAGCTTGAGTTTCCTTTATTGTACAAACCCCAAGCTGAGCGGCTCGTGAATAGCAGCTCCGACAATTGGCGACCGTGACAGGACTCGTTAAAAACTACGCAGAATAAGCAGCCATTTTGAACTCGCCGAGCGCAACATTCGACACGCACACGGATTACGTAACACTGCCAACGCACGGCCTGCAGTTACCAAGAGAAGTAGCCCATTCCTATTTTATCCTTAACTCTATAACATAATCCCTTCAGTTGTGTGTGTAAAGTGCTCAGCCCTCATTTATCCAGTTATAAGGCCTTTGTGTGTGAGTGCGCCGTCCGTCGTTGTCAGCGTCGAGCCATCGCGCTGGTGGACCTAGTATCAAACCTCTTTACATTGGGTTTGACTACGCAAGTAACCTTATTTCTTATTTGCCCTTAAAGCGTCTTTAGTTTGTGCCTTGGTTCCCTTATATCGCAAGTAACCTTATCTCATTTCTTATTTGCCCTTAAAGTGTCGTTAGTTTGTGCCTTGGTTCCTTTATATCGCAAGTAACCTTATTTCTTATTTGCCCTTAAAGTGTCTTTAGTTTGTGCCTTGGTTCCCTTATATCGCAAGTAACCTTATCTCATTTCTTGTTTGCCCTTAAAGTGTCTTTAGTTTGTGCCTTGGTTCCCTTATATAAATTTAAATATGCCAAGGGACGATAAATTGCCGGGTGCAGTGCCCACGTCTGAGATCAGAGAAAGTAAACAAGAAGAGTTAAAGGAGCTTATAAAACAAAGAGGGACTTATAGGTCGCGCCTTACAAAATTTACAAATTATCTGTCTACAATACAACAAATTGATTCGGCTAATATAAATGCCCTGCAAATGAAAGAATTAGATATCCGAATTACTAGATTGCAAAAGTTATAGTCTGAATTCGACGAAGTACAAACGCGGATTGAGATGATAAGTCCTAACGTAGATGAACAAATAGACGAACGCGATTTAATTGAGACGCAATTTATTTCCCTTATCTCAGCCGCCCAGGCGATAACCGAATCCCACGACAACAGTAAGGATTCTGGATCCGAGTGTGCCAAGACAGCACGATCGAATTTAGAGAGCAATCAGTTGGATAACATTAAATTACCAACAATTAAGCTCCCAACATTTGACGGTAATTATCTCAAATGGTTGGAATTTCGTGACACCTTCGAATCCATAATCAATTCAAACGATTCGGTCCCCGACATAAATAAATTTCATTATCTACGAGCTTCGCTAGAGGCCAGTGCCATTGTCGTGATTAAATCGATCGAGTTCACATCGCAAAATTATAAGATCGCGTGGGGCCTCCTCTGCGAACGTTATGACAACAAAAAAATACTTATAAATAATCACTTGAAAGCATTATTTAATATAGATTGTTTAACGCGGGAATCCCATCGATCTGTTCGTTTTCTTATTGATCATGTAACAAAGAATTTGAGAGCCCTTAATACATTAGGTCAACCAACTGATCAATGGGACACCTTAATTATTTTTATGATTGCTGGCAAACTAGACTCAATCACTAGTAGAAAGTGGGAGGAGCATAAAGGTAACTTACCCGATTTACCTTCTTTATCTGACTTTATGAAATTCCTGCGAAATCGGGCAGACATTCTCGAAACAATGCAAGCCAGCCGGAGCGACAAACCTGATCATAAAATAAATCAACCTAAAATAACGAAGACGTTCGTCGCTGCTGCCGCGCGCAAACATAATGCGCCTACCGCGCCTACGTGTCCTGTGTGCCTCGATAGCCATCGGATAACGGAGTGCTTCAAGTTCAAGGCCATGAACGTTGAAAGTAGGTCAGATGAAGTCTTGAAGTTACATCTTTGTCTGAACTGCTTGCGTAGGGGTCATAACGCTGATCAGTGTCGCCTCGGGAGCTGCCAAATCTGTAAAAAGAAACACAATACATTATTACATAAAAACGTACAAGTATTAGTTACACAGTCAGAAGATATCAATAGCGCGAGCGCATCGTTAGTCGCAAGCGCAGTGTCGGCGTGTCCCGCCGCCGCAGTCTCGTTATGTAATCAGGTTTTGCTCTGTACGGCTTTAGTAAAGATAACTAACATAAATAATAATTGTACTCACATAGCCCGGGCACTTCTTGATGCGGGGAGTCAGTCGTCATTCTTAACTGAAAACATGAAAAATAAGTTAGGATTTAACTCAACTACTCATAAAAACCCTATTTGTGTGTCAGGCATAAATAACACACAAGTAAAAATAACTGATCGCTGTGAGCTCACTTTAAATTCATTAACGAGTTCATACTGTACAAACATAAGGTGCTTAGTCGTACCTCAAATTACGGGCGACTTACCAAATACAAACTTTAATGTTTTAGAGTTAAACTTACCGGATAATATTCAACTGGCGGACCCGGGTTTCCATCGTTCCTCCGAGGTCGATTTGCTACTAGGTGCTGATGTTTTCTTTGATATTATCACTTCGAATAAAATAAAATTAGGTACTAATAAACCTATACTTCAAGGATCAAAGGTAGGCTGGCTAGTAGCGGGGCCTATAGGCGGTTTCGATATTGGTAGTGAAGATTTTTTACACTGCAACTTTACAAGGCAGATAGCAAAGGATCTTACGAGATTTTGGGAGCTTGAAGAACTTCCATCGTCCAATGTTTCTTACTCTGAAGATGATCACATCTGTGAGAAACACTTTATGGAAAATACTCAACGTCTAGAGGACGGCAGGTTTTTAGTTAAAATGCCATTCCGTGAATCACCGGAAACGTCATTAGGCGATTCATTTAAAATGGCTAAAAAACGATTCCTTAGTCTTGAACTAAAATTAAATAAAAATCCAGTACTCAAAAAACAATATTCGGATTTTATACACGAGTACGAAGATCTAGGTCACTTGAACAAGGTCATCAAACCCGACTTTGGTTACTATGCACCACATCACGCTGTTTGTCGCGAGAGTAGCGAAACCACGAAATTGAGGGTAGTTTTTGATTGCAGCGCAAAAACGACGTCGCAGAAATCACTCAACGATATTCAGTGTATAGGGCCCGTGGTTCAAGATGAATTATTTAAAATACTTATTCGGTTCCGGCAACATACTTATGTTTTGTCCGGTGACATCCAAAAAATGTACCGGCAGATTATTATTGACCGTTCGCAGCGCCATCTGCAGTTAATTCTTTGGAGGGACGACGTAAACAAACCGCTTGATGTTTTACAACTAAATACCGTTACCTACGGGACAGCGTCGGCTCCCTTTCTTAGCACTACATGTTTGGTACAGTTAGCCAAAGAATGCAACGACCGGGTGATATCGGAGATCATTCATCACGATTTTTATTATGATGATTTTTTGAGTGGTGCCGATACAGAGGACGAGCTCGCTCATATATATCGATCAGTCACAAATATTCTTGGGTCGGCTTGTTTTCCCATTCATAAATTCCGCACTAATTGTCCTCAGATTTTTTCTGATGACCGTACGTCATCGCAATCATTAGATTTAAGTAAAAAATCTAGTGTGTTGGGTTTGTTGTGGTACCCTGACGACGACAAACTACAATTTTCGGTAAAACCTAATTTGGACGATAGTGACGTAACAAAAAGGACTATCTTGTCCAATACATGTAAAATATTTGACCCGCTTGGGTTGCTTAGTGCATGCACAATCAAACTTAAAATATTATTACAAAAATTATGGCTTTTAAAATTAAGCTGGGACGATCACGTCCCACAAGATAAAATTAAAAGATTTTTTTTGGTTAAAATTTATTTTGAATGTGCAATCACTGGCAAATATAAAGGTACAGAGACACGTTCTAGGTTCTAGCCCAATCTCGATTGAGCTACATTGCTTCGTAGACGCATCACAGGAAGCTTATGCGGCTTGTGTTTTTTTACGATCTATAGACAGCTGTGATAATATAGGAATTGATTTTTTGTGTGCTAAGACTCGTGTAGCGCCGCTTAAACCGACCACTATCCCGCGTCTTGAACTGTGCGGAGCGCTGTTGGGTGCGCGTCTATCAGCCAAGGTCACGAGCGCGTTGCGCTGCACTATACATCGGATGGTTTTTTGGACCGACTCAACGGTAGTTTTGGGTTGGATTCGAACTCAACCTAGGACACTTAAGGCGTTCGTGTGTAACCGAGTGACTGAGATTCATGAGCTCACAGAGAGGGCCTCCTGGCGGCATGTACCAACCTCATTAAACCCCGCGGACTTGGCCTCCCGGGGAGTCGAACCTGGTCAACTACAGGATTTAAACTTTTGGTGGCATGGTCCAGCATTTTTATTAGATAGTGAGAGGAACTGGCCCCAAAATTTAGGACCTTTAAACACAATCTTACCTGAAAAAAAGACGAGTGATTGCTCAACCTTCATAAATGTGGAACAGTCACCTATTATTAAATTTGAAAACTATTCTAACGTAAATAAATTAAAACGAATTGTAGCATACATGTTGCGCTTTATTAATAATTGTAAAAATCCTAAAACTAAAACTAAAGAAGACTATTTACAAACTATCGAAATAGAAAATGCATTAACTTACCTCGTAAAAGTAGCACAAAGTCAGACTTATGCCAATGAAATAACTACACTTGCACAAGGGAAAGAACTTAATACTAAATCTAACCTTTTGCAATTGTCACCTTTTATTGACGGCAACGGTGTGATCAGAGTAGGCGGTCGCCTTCAGAATGCTGATTGTGGGTTTAATAAGAAGCATCCGATCCTGCTCGACGGCAAGCACTACTTTACACGGCTCTTAATGGAATCCGAGCACCTGCGTCTGATGCACACTGGCCCTCAGTTGCTCCTTAGCTCTTTGCGCGACCAATTTTGGCCCACTGGGGGGCGAAACTTAGCTCGTAGTATCGTTCGTAAGTGCGTTAGGTGTACGAGACTTCGCGGTAGGGCTATGGAGCCTCTGATGGGTAACTTGCCTGCAGACAGAGTCGCCCCTACCTACCCGTTTCAGGTATGTGGCGTCGATTTTGCAGGGCCTTTCCTTATATCTAGCAAAAAGGGTAGGGGTAACCGCATTACTAAGTGCTACTTGCAGGTGATCGTTTGCTTCTCAACGAAAAGCATTCACTTGGAAGCAGTCAGTGACTTAAGTAGTAATGCTTTTATCCTAAGCCTACGTCGCTTTATTGCTCGCAGAGGCAGGCCGCATACGATCTACTGCGACAATGGCACTAACTTGTTGGGGCAAATAACGAGTTGGGTAGGGTACTAAAGTCCTGCCAAAACAATATTCATGACTTTACCAACGATGAAGGCATTAAATTCAATTTTAGTCCCCCATACTCCCCTACCTTTAACGGAATCACAGAAGCGGGTGTGAAATCCGCTAAATTCCATTTAAAGCGGATTATGGGCAATGCTAGTCTGACGTTTGAGGAGTTGAGCACTTTATTCTCACAAATTGAAGCCATCCTAAATTCCCGGCCCCTCTCTCCTCTTTCGTCGGATCCAAATGACCACTCTCCTTTGACTCCAGGGCACTTTCTTGTGGGGCGGCCCTTGACATCGCTGCCGTCACCCCCTGTTACCCTTAAGAACCCTGACAGGTACCAAAGGATCGAGCAGCTCAGGCAGCACTTCTGGCAACGATGGCGCAATGAATACCTGGCAGAGTTGCAACATCGCACGAAATGGCGCCTACACCAGAACCAGCTCAAAATTGACGACTTGGTCGTGTTCAAGGAAGAAAACACGCCGCCACTTAAATGGAGGCTTGGAAGGGTCCAACGCCTTTATCCCGGGGCCGACGGCGTATGCAGAGTGGCAGACTTTGCGACGGCGAGAGGCATAGTGCGGCGAGCACTCAACCGAGTGTGCCCTCTACCCACGATGGAAGAGCTTGAAAGCAGGAGCTTTCAAGGGGGGCAGGATGTTGACGCCGTCACCACGCAGTAACGAGGGGCCTGAGGAAGCGCGGGAGTCCCCACGCAACCACCCGAAGGCTGAGGAAGTGCGGGGCTGCCTTTTCGACCCGGTGGGGACTGCGACCCCACTCCGAGAGAACTATCGCTAACACCGACGCGTCAGCGCGCACGCAAATTTATATTACTTTTAAACTAAAGCTTGTAAAGAGTCTATTACAACTACTTATCTTTAAAAAAGCTTGAGTTTCCTTTATTGTACAAACCCCAAGCTGAGCGGCTCGTGAATAGCAGCTCCGACACTGGAGTTCTTCGAAAAAGACATACTTGGTTGCATGTAAAAAGCTACAAGTAGTAAATGGGGAAAATATTGCTAGTTTTGTTATACAGTGCTTAAAAAACTTGTGGGGTGAATCATACGAAACCAAAGTACAAAATGTTCTTTTAATGTGTTCGGACAGTGTTGCATATATGTTGAAGGCGGGGCGAATTTTGAAGAAAACTTTTCCAAAAATGAAGCATGTTGTCTGTTTGGCCCATGCTCTCCATCGGGTTGCAGAGCACATTCGATCTCAATATCCAGATGTTGACACTTTAATCAGTAACTTGAAAAAAATATTTCTGAAGTCTCCAAGTCGAGTAAAAATATTGAAAGAAAAATACCCATATCTACCTTTACCTCCTAAGCCAGTGATTACAAGATGGGGCACTTGGCTTTCAGCAGTTTCGTACTATGATAAATATTTCAATGAAATTAATAACGTTTTATCTAGTTTAAAAGCCTCGGAAGCAGTTTCTATTAAAAAAGCTAAAAGTGTTTTAAAGAAACCGAACATAAAACGAGATCTGTGTTATATAAATAACAACTTTAAAATAATCGAAATTGCCTTAACCAGACTGCAGGAACGCGATATCACAATTGTCGAAGCCTTAGAAGTTTTTGACGAAGTTAGAACAATTATAAATTGGAGTTCTAGCTTACCTACACAGTTTAAACTAGAAGCGGTAATGGATCGAAATCCAGATTTGGATGACATTAGGGAATATGCAGACCAAATTTCAAATAATACCGCACCCGATGAAGTGTCTCTTTTCAAATTCGCTCCACTGACATCTGTTGAAGTAGAATAGTACATTGTAGCCCAGGTACAGAAAGTAAGCAATAGATGGACGAGTTAGTTCGAGTACGAGAAAAGAAAGTACGAGTCCATCTATTGCACTTTCTACCGAGGCAATACTATGTGCTTTTCACGCCTAATGTAAGGAAATAAAACAGGTTAGGACATAATACACAGTTTAATTAAAAGTAATATTGATATTAGCATTAGGACAGTTGCTGAATGACAAGGAAATGTTTTTTCCCGGAACATTTATATTAGTATTTTGTGTCAAGAGTTCGTTTTTTTATTTATTTGCCATGCTTTGAAATTTTCATACACTTTCTGATATTTGCGACGGGATTTTATTGGCAGTAAATTCCGAATTACCGACTTTGCCGTATCCTGAATTTCAGGCGGTGTAAGATCCATATCTGTACTTGTATCACTCATTTTTGTTGAATATCGTACAAAGGGTCTAGCAGGCTAAGGAAGGAGAAGTGGCCCCTGTGACGAATATCGAATTTTTATAATGTCATTTGTTGGCTATCTTATAATGTAGAAACATCCTAACTTTCAGCCCCCTATCTTGAACCGTCACCGAGATACTGTCAAAAACGTCATTTTATGGATACATTTTTCAAAGTCGTTTTTCTCCTGAACTATACAAGGTAGAGCAATCAAACCAAATCATAGCTACAAAGGATGGGTAGGAGTATAACTCTGATTTTTTAAAATATTTAATTCCATGAAAAAATATTGATTAAAATGTCAGAGAAATTTTTGACAGCACTTTTCAACAAGTATTTGTAAAGGTACAGCTATGGAAAAAATCACATAAACTGTTAATAGTATTAGCTAGTACCCTGTGAAAAATCAATTCAATATAATTGGTGCAACATGCTTAAAAAAAATTAAATGTCAAAGAAAGCGTTAAATGATGACTGCGACTGACTTCTTGTCAGAGTGGCATTTGTTTATTATACTGGTAGATGATAATAAATAGCCCTTTGGACCACATATGTAAACCCGTCGACAATGCAATATCATGGTAGGTATCTAAGAGCTGATCTGATGTAGGTGCGCTATGCTTGTAGACCCACCGTGTTGAGACTCACTAGTTAGGTTTAGACAAGGAGATTTTTTTTTTGCTAAAAAACGTACAGTCGGCAACCAAACTTGTACCAAAAATTAAAATTTTGACTGTTTTTTTTTTTAAGTTAGTATAACAGCAGTTAACTTCTGCCATTTTTATTGTTGTCTAAACCTCACTTTAAACATTACCCTGCTAGTTAGAAATTAAAAGAAGAATTAATTACAAGAAGTCAGTCGCAGTCATCATTTAACGCTTTCTTTGACATTTAATTTTTTTAAGCATGTTGCACCAATTATATTGAATTGATTTTTCACAGGGTACTAGCTAATACTATTAACAGTTTATGTGATTTTTTCCATAGCTGTACCTTTACAAATACTTGTTGAAAAGTGCTGTCAAAAATTTCTCTGACATTTTAATCAATATTTTTTCATGGAATTAAATATTTTAAAAAATCAGAGTTATACTCCTACCCATCCTTTGTAGCTATGATTTGGTTTGATTGCTCTACCTTATATAGTTCAGGAGAAAAACGACTTTGAAAAATGTATCCATAAAATGACGTTTTTGACAGTATCTCGGTGACGGTTCAAGATAGGGGGCTGAAAGTTAGGATGTTTCTACATTATAAGATAGCCAACAAATGACATTATAAAAATTCGATATTCGTCACAGGGGCCACTTCTCCTTCCTTAGCCTGCTAGACCCTTTCCAATCAAAAGTTCAAAAGTTTAGCGTTTGTTTCCAATTAAAAGAACAGAAGTAATTTTCATTCCCGCCTTTTTAACTTTTTTAATTTTTACCTTATTTAAAGATGCAAAGGCGTTTTTCACGTACGCCTTAAAAACTTACATAAAAACACGTTTACAATCGCAAAAATACACTTTCACTGAGCGGATTTGACGTTTTAATGTTTTAATTAAACGTTCTAATGTCATATTTGTCAAACATTTTTTTATTTATTTCCGAACGAGTTACTAATGTCATAAATAACCGACCAATAGCAGAGTAGAAAGTAAACTGGTCTAAAAACACTCCATTTTACTTTGCAACTCAACATTGTTGGACTGTTTTTGTGTTGTACTACTAAGAGCAACTTTCTATTCTGATTTCGATCCTTCTTTGGCCATATTTCCGAGCAGTGGCGTGAAAAGAACTTTTTCGGCGTATAAATGGATTTTAGATGTGAAAAGGAATCGATTAACTATAGAAAGTATAGAGAAAATAATTGTATGTTATTTCAATTTCATACAAACTAGTAAGACATAATTTTTTGGTAATGTTATGTTATGTTTTACGATAAGTTAATAAAGAGCTTATATTAAATGATTAATACTGATCTTTTATTTATATTCATACCCAAAGACTATTTGGTAGATCAATTTTAAACAGAGTATGATAAAAACTAACTTTTTTATTTTTTTATTTAGTTAAATTACTTTTGTCAAAATATTTACTTTACACGTTAAAATGTTATTGAAATTTCCTTGAAGTAATAAAATCAGAATAATACAACATAAGTCCCGGAATCCCGGGGCATATCCATATTAGCATAATGTTTGAGGTCATTCACCCCGTGTTGCACCGGGATATCCGATCACTGGTTATCTCGCCAAGTCTTGTCTCGCAAAATTTAATTGTTCAACGTGCAATAAAAAAATATTTAAAAAGTTTGATCTCGATGACGAGAACCAACTTCTTATTTTTAATAAATCTTACAATAAGAAGTGCATAAAACTAAAATCACCCAGTGATAATTTGCTTCAGTTGCTTAATGTGGCTATAGAATGTTTTAATTTACATTTTCATAGCATGATTCATTGTACCGATATTAAGAAACGATTATTTGAATGTGTTGTTGATCATTTGAGATGCGGAGCTCAACAGTTGTTAAAAATAAGTTGCGAAAATCATTTATTTTATATTATTGACAAAATGATCATGGTAAAAATACACTTTTATTGTAAAAACCACAAAAATAAATCAATTGTGGGGCGTAAAATGCACCCGAAATTGAAAATTTTGAAAAATAAATAGTTATTTTTAATTAGTGCCTTTCATTAAGACCCGCTTGGGATCGAATTTCTAGATCTAGTCTCTATCCCAATCCACTTGAGATTTTAAAGAGTAAAATACTTAACATTTATCTTTTTTGTTATTTAGCGCTGTCTTTACATATACATAAGTGTTTTTTTTTACATAAAACTGAACCGTGATTGACCCCTATCTCAACTGATGAAAACTGCAGACGAGGCCAAAGGTGTATGTTAACTATCTAGCTGATTTAGTAACAGCCTATTCACTATGTATGTAAATCCTTACTGAATGAATACCAGGGCGTTACAAGATTATAATTAAGTTACCATTATTTATAGATTAAAAGTTATAAGTAAGTAGTGTCTGCAACTCTGCACCTATTTCAAAAAGCTAATTACCCCAACCGTATTATTTGGTCCTGGTGGTAGGTTTACGTACCTACCTACTGTTTACGTACCTTTAAGGTACCTACTGACCGACGCAAAATTATAGCTTTAAGCAGCGGACGGACCTGCCGTGTCATAACTTTTATCTTCGTCTGATCACCCCCAATTGGTCACTATCATAGATTTTAAAAGCAGCGATCAATTTATGCCAAACAACAGTTTTACACCAGGAAGCCAATTCGACGTGCAACGTTTATCCGATGATACTGGGTCGCATTCACCAGCTTTCGCTGCATATCCACCTGATAATAATGGCACCACAAGGGATTTGGTTGATAATACAGACTGTATGGACTTAGATGTGCTACCAGTCTCAAATAACCAAATTGAGCCTGTCACCGTATTTGGGGAACGCATCGAACGATCGTCGCCACTCCATTACACGGAATTAGCTACAGTACAGACAGAAACAACCACATATCAATCCCAAGCAACCAGAGCTGATGATTTTTCTCCTACTTGCCAGCCAATTCCTACTACGTCTGGTACACCCGAGTCACAGTCCGAAATCTTACCTGTTACGTCTGGCACACCCGAGTCACAGTCCGAAATCTACCAGCTCTGTTTGGTACATCCGAATCACAGTCCGAAGTCTTACCTGCTACGTTTGGTACAACCGAGTCACAGTCCGAAATCTTACCTATTACGTCTGGTACACCCGAGTCACAGTCCGAAGTCTTACCTAAGAAAAAAAAGAGAGAACGAAATGCCACTGCGATTTTAGAGCAACAGAAGCTAAAACATCCTTTATTGCCGACCTGTAATTGTAAAATACATAAATGCTCGGAAAAGTTTTCGGAACATGATCGAAAAGAAATATGGGCAGCATTTTGGAGTATGGACCGCCAAAGACGTAGAGATTTCATTTCAAGACACGTAACAAAAATAGAAACCAGATCTAAAACTGCAAATGATTACCGCAGGAAAAATACTTTGGTATGGAAAATCAACGATATTGTTGTGTGCAAGATTTTTTTTTTAACCACTACTGGCTATTCTAACGACGAATACGTGTAAAACTGTTTAAAAGCGAATCTTAAGACCAACAACCAAGCTTCATCCGTTAAAGCAGCACCGGACTCTAGAGGACGACATACACCAAAACATACTTTCCCACAGGGCTATAGAGATAATTTTATTGAATTTATCGAACAATATAAGCCTATGAAGTCGCACTATAATGTAGAACATGCCCGAAATCGACGTTACTTGGGTATGGCCGAGAAAAATTGTACATTTGAAAAAAAGTCAATGTCCCTCTCACTTAAATAATCATAACTTTCTTGTATTTTTATTTTTTAATACCATGTAAGGCTATATCTGATCTAGAGAATGTTTGACGCATATATGTATTTTTATTTAAATCAATTAACATTTCCAGCTAATGTAGCATTTTTTTTTGCAAACGTTTAATTTACGCGTTCATACAAAAATTCGGTGTCCCACTTCGACATCTCGCAGATCAAAGTCAAAAAAATATACCATTTACTTCGTACCTTTTATAGTTTTGGAATGCCTAACGTTGTTAACTAAATTTGTTATGTGTTTATTGAATTATTTCAATAAAATAACGCAATAAAGTGTGTCAAAAGTAATTTCAAACATGTGTCTCACTTTTTGTTCACGAATGATACTTCCCGTATGTTATCACATTATGGCTAAACTAACAAGAATCCAGGGCCGCATAAATCTTTATTGAGTCATGGCAACACCACACTACAGGTTGGCCCACCTGCGGATAACCATCCGCCATTTTGTTTACGACAGTTGACAAAAACAGGTGGCCGGCGTTTTTGTCTCGGTGAAATTTTCCTTTTTCAACAGTGAATATCTAAGGTAAGAACACAAGTTTATACATAATAATAAATTACAGATGTAGATAGACTATTCGTTTAACAAATAAAGTTATACGGTGCTTGCTAACTTCAAAACTCACCGAATGTATAATTTTTAAGGTTATGTCCACACCATTTTTGATTCACGAATGATACCATGTGTTACTATATGTGTTACGTAACATTCGTGATCTGTTGTTAAGCTGAGTGTGCAATGTAGGGATTTGATACTAATTGGGATTGACTAAAAATATTTAAGTTTTATTATAAAGTCTAGCCTAACAATGAATATAATTATGACACTTTCAAGGACGCCACTTTTGTTTGTAACATACTTCCAAAAAAAGGAGGTGCTCTGTTTAGTTTGATTTCAAGCTTTTTTTTTCAGAAATAAAATTAAACTATATACTTTTCTATAATACATACCTTAGAGAAATGTTAAACTTCCAAACTTGTTTACCTAAATGCTAGGGCTCGGGTTTGAAACCGGTAGGTACCTATAATTTCGTTCATCTCTTAACCGTAACCGGTTAAGAGATGAACGAAATTATACCTACCGCTATCTTGATACCGGTTCCGGTTTTTGAAACCGGTAGGTATAATTTCGTTCATCTCTTAACCAGTTAATGAAAGTAACGGTTTAAAAACCGACATAATATTTAGGTTACCATTAAATAGGAAGAACGAAATTGAAGAACTGCGATAAACCTGTATTAACCGGTTAAACTCAGACTCATGTTGTCACGCCTTACCGAACCGTCGTTGACGTCGCTACCAGAGCTCGGAAACCAGTTAAAATTTAAACGGGTTTCGGTCATTAACACCAAATCTGAATTAATTTCGGTATAGATCAGGATTACCAATTTTTAACAGGTTGACTAAAATACCGGTTTTTCACAAAAAAAAATCTGTTGAGCGAAATTATCACTTAAATTGACATTGCAGTATATATAGTCAGAGCGACGTATGCTTTCACTTTAATTTATTTACCCACTAGCTCCGATTTTACGTTTTACGTTGCGTCACTCGAATTTGACCCCGTAGCTGGGTGGTGGTGGGTGCGGCGACGTCAAGGTCAGCGAGCCGTTATGGCCTGAGTCTGAGTTTCACCGGTTAATTCAGGTTCATTGCAGTTCTTCAATTAAAATTTTCCCGTTTACCGATAAAAAAATAATTTCGGTTTTTTTAATCATTCTTTTCCGAGCACTGGAAAATACACGAAAAAAAAAGTAAACATTTAAACTTTTTTATTGTACTTAAAACTGTCTAGATAAACTTAGACTAAATTTATTTTGTATTAATTTTTGTCATTTAAATTATTGTTTACTTGTTTTGTACTTAAGTATCTCTGTTTAGTTATCAAAAGTCAAGTCAAATAGTAGTTTTGTTATTCAATCCATACAAACAGCGCATACTCTCTCTAATTAAAATTCAATTTTTAGATGCCGTTGACGGCCGCGGAGAAACAAAAACTATATAGAGAGCGAATGCGAGAAAATAACCCCCAAAAGTATGAAGAAGCTAAAATTAAAAACGCAGCTCGGAATAAAAAAAGAAAAAAAAAAAATGAATGCACCGAAATAGAAAAACAAAAGCTAAGAAAAGAGTGGCGAAAGAGAAAGAATACACAGAAGAATAAAAATAAAGAAGGTAGTCGAAAAATTGATAATGCGGAAATTGATACAAGCAGTAAATCTATTATTGAAGCAAAACTAACGGAAAGAAAAAAGTTTTTAAGACATTTGGCTATTGTTAAATTGAACTATCAAAGCAAAATCACAGATGTGACAAAAGCATTAAAACGATATAAAAAAAAATGTAACCGTCTAATAAAAAAGCAAAAAGAATTAATGGAATGTATAGAAGAACTGAAGATGAAAAACTTAGAATTACAAGCAAATCAAGATCCTACAAATGCAATGCTAGATGAAAATGAAAGTACCTAGTCTAATGCAAGGTGAAAATGAAATGACACCATTTACCAAGACGGATAACTTTATTAATACGACCATACCCAATATTTCTACTCCAGAAAAACAAAAAGTGAAAAAAGCGATTTTCAGCTACAACGTTTTAACTAAAGCTATGCAAAACACTTACGAAAGTTTAACAAATAATAAAGAGCGAAATATTCTAAAAAGGGTTGTTGAAAACGAAATCACAAAAAAGTACAACGCTAAAACTGCAACTACGACTATATTAGGATTAAAAGGAAGAGCTCGTCGCAGAAAAGACGTTTTGAGAAAAAATAGGAGGATTGTAGCTGAAATTAAACAGTTTTACGAAAGAGACGATGTTAGTCGGGCGACATCAGGAAAGAATGAAGTTAAGACTTTCAAAAAAAGCAAGCACCAGCGACGCTATTTATTAAAAACGCTGAAGGACCTCTATAAAAAGTATAGAGCGGAAGGTGGCACAGCAAAATATTCTTCATTTAAACTGTATAGACCGTTCTACGTTTTGCCTCCTAAACTCTCAAACAGAGAAACATGCGGGTGTATAAAGCACGAAAATATAGGTATAATGAAAAAAACTGATAAGTTAAAACAAATAGGAATGATTCATACCACGGATATTGATGAAATCTTGATGAAAGTACAATGCGATTTAAATTCTAAAGAATGTGCTTACGGAAACTGCTTCACATGTAGCAATAAGTCTATTGACTTTAACTGGGATACTCACAACCGAAGCGAAATTGTTACTTATGAGGAATTTAAAATGGAGAATCATGAATATGTTAATAAAAAAGACAATAGAAAGACAATAACTAAGAAGATGGTAAAGAAAGAAATAAGTGTAACATTGGAATCATTAACAAAATTTTTTAACAAAGATCTTGACATCATTAGAAAACATATTTACAACATTAAACACCAGTACAACCAATACACATCGTGCATCAAAAATTTAAAACACAATGAAGTAGCTATACACATTGACTTCAGCGAAAATTATATGTGTAAACTCTCAACTGAAGTTCAGTCTATGCACTTTGGTGGATCAAGGCCCCAAATAACTTTGCATACTGGAGTCTTGTACACTAATGAAAATAAACAAGCTTTTGCATCCGTTTCACCCATAAATGAACATGGTCCAGAGGCGATATGGGCTCATCTGGAACCTATACTCAGCCATGTCAGAAACGAGTTTCCAGCTGTAACAGCTGTACATTTTTTTTCAGATGGACCGTGTACCCAGTATAGACAAAAAAAGAATTTTTTCTTGTTTTCCAAATACACAAAAGAACTGGGATTTCCACATTCAACGTGGAATTTTAGCGAAGCTTCTCATGGCAAAGGTGCCGCTGATGGGGTCGGTGGTGCTATAAAACGCAGACTTGATAACTGTGTTGCCCAGGGCACAGATATACCAAATGCCGAAATAGCATATAATACCCTCAAGGACTCAGACACTTCGATAATGACCTTTTATATTTCAGAGACAGATATAGCTAAATACTCTATATTGGATACTCTATTGCCAGTACCACAAACAATGGCCCTACACCAAATAGCTAACACGGAGCTGCCGAATGTCATAAAATTTAGATGTCTGAGTTGTTTTTGTACAAATTTGCTGTCACCTAGGGGTTATTGTGAATGCCTGGATGTTAAACACCACTTTCTTGTCCAAACAGAAAACTCTGAAAAAGAAGTTGAGATCATAAATAGCTCAGATCAAAAAAATAAAGGAAGACAAATTATTAAAAGAAAAAGGCGAATTTCGGAACTAAGTGGAAAGACAGATTCAGAGCAAGAGGAAAAAGAAAACGGGAATAAGCTAAAAAAGACGAAAGAAACTATTAGAGACAAAAACAAGACAAAAGTAACAATATTATCTGATGTGAGGAATGATCCTGCTAATATTTCGTTTTATGGCAATTTGCGAAATAGTTTATTAAAGGCCAAGAAAATTGATAAATCATTTGATTTGCTAAACATGTGTTCGGATAAGGCGAACATGAGTATAGACCATCCGGTCCCATCTACGTCAGGACTATGTGAAAATCGTAAAAATGTTACAAACACAAAGAAAAAATCTTGTAAAACTCAATCAAGAATCGACTCTGATTCAAGCAGCACAGAAAATGACGACAAATATTCAGTCCATGATTCCTCGGATGACGAGTTATTTATACCTAATTATGACGAGAATTTCAGTTTAGAAAATATGCAAGATGAAAGATGCACATTGAAAGGAGTTAAGGAAATTTTTGAAAATAACAGCAAATTACAACTCAAAAAAACTGAAATAGAGAGGAGCAAGACGGTGGAAATTACGCATACTGAATTCCCTAACTACGAAGAAAAAGACTGTGTACTCCCAAACACCGAAGAAGAAAAAGACAGTGTACTCCCAAACACCGAAGAAGGTAAAGACTGTCAATTCCCGGGCACCAAAGAAGGAAAAGCCTGTGAACTCTCGAACACCGGAGAAGAAAAAGCATGTGTACTCCTGAACACCAAAGAAGATAAAGACTGTCAATTCCCAAGCACCAAAGAAGGAAAAGTCTGTGAACTCCTGAACATCGAAGAAGAAAAAGACTGTGTACTCCCAAACACCGAAGAAGATAAAAACTGTCAATTCCCGGGCACCAAAGAAGGAAAAGTCTGTGAACTCCTGAACACCGAAGAAGAAAAAGACTGTGTACTCCCAAACACTGAAGAAGATAAAGACTGTCAATTCCCGGGCACCAAAGAAGGAAAAGCCTGTGAACTCTCGAACACCGGAGACGAAAATGACTGCAAAATCCCGAACACTGAAGAAAGCAAACTGTTTAATATAGGTGACAGCGTAATTGTTAGGTATTTCCAAAGACAGGCTTGGAAATACTATATAGGGTTTATTGAAAGTATAAAAGTTGATGATGACGGAGTTCGATATTCTATTCGGTTTTTAAAAACAATTCATAAACCGACGCTAAAATTTGTCCTTACAAAAAAAGATCGTGATATTGTGCCCGAAATTTGTATTGTGAAAAAAGTCGAATTAGATTTTATTGGTAAAGCCTATTATTTACTAAAAAAATTAACAAGTGACCAAATTTACTTTTAACTCGGTTTTGGTAAAATTTACTCAGTTGTACAATGCATATTATTTAAATTTAATTCAATTACGTTGTATTGTCGGTCTGTGATTTTTATAAATAAGTAAACTAGATTTGTACGGAGACTCGAGTTTAGTCGAGCGTACTCGCAACTCTTATAGTGTTTGTCTATAATATTTTTATACGGGTAATTTGAGACTGATGATTGATGAGGCTAATTTATGCTCCAATTTTATTTTTGAATTACTATTATTTTTATATGTTTTCTCAAGAACTAATTACTTACAAATTCTTCGACACTCCAGATTGGAAATTGTTTAAAATGTACGTGCAACTTTCTGTAATACAATTTCTAATATCTGAGGTCCTTAAAATGTTTTTTGATTCATTAAGTACGTATATTATTTCCAAAGAATTTATGCAAAGATTTGATAACGCTATTTTTTCTTAAATAATTTACTTACTTTTAAATTATAACAAGGTTTCCTTGATAATGTTAGAAGTTTTGTATTTTTTGTATTTTAAAGAATATAGTTTTTGTTCAAACTTGTTTTGTTTGATTTTATGTGAAATAGATTCCTCCTCCATCTGACCCAACGGGTCTCCAACCCGCACGACCCTGTTATGACAATTCGATGCAACCTCGGGTTCTTCTCCGGAGCTGCAAGACAGCGTTTCGTGATAACGCCGTCTAAAATATTCTACTTGATGCAAGCTTGGTGATAGTTTGATCCATAGCTCAGTACATAGTTCCGTTAATAAAATATTTGGTATGACAATATACTGTAACCTCAAGTTTTGAATGAATGTTATGGTTATGGTGATAGACTGCTACTGTATTTTGGCATAACGGTCAGCAATTTTTAATTTGTATAAACCTGAAAAAAAGCTTACAAACTAAGGTGGTATAAATATATTAATTTCTAATGTGTATACTCCTGAAAAAAAGCTTATAAACTAAGGTGTATACACCGTGGGCCCGAATAACCCGACCAATTTTAACAATCGATACTTGAGCCTATTTGTAGAATATAATGGGTATAATATGTAGTCCAATAACGCATAATTTCCGAGATTTTTATTATTTAAAAATCAATTCCATAGTTAATTAAATTTGAACTCTGTCACCTTAACCTAAAGCATTATTTACTAAGAAAGATTCATGTTGTAAGTAGCAATATCATCCACATACAACATAAATTAATTAATCAATTTCTTATTAAATAATGCTTTAGGTTAAGGTGACAGAGTTCAAATTAAATTAACTATGGAATTGTTTTTTAAATAATGAAAATCTCGGAAATTATGCGTTATTGGACTACATATTATACCCATTATATTCTACAAATAGGCTCTAGTATCGATTGTTAAAATTGGTCGGGTTATTCGGGCCCACGGTGTATATGAATTTTAATGTGTATAAACCTGAAAAGAAGCTTACAAACTAAGGTGGTATAAATATATTTATTTCTAATGTGTATACTCCTGAAAAAAGCTTACAAACTATGGTGTATATATGAATTTTAATGTGTATAAACCTGAAAAAAAGCCTACAAACTAAGGTGTGTATATATATAATTATTTTTAATACATATAAACCTGAAAAAAAGCTTACAAACTATGGTTGATCAATAAAAAAAAGATTTAAAAATTAAAACTTTATTTTCAGCAGTTTACTCAAATTGACGTTTCCAAGTTTGCTGCGTTTTGTCATGACAATGAGAATATTATTAATGCTTGAACATCCTCTCCATTTATTTTGACCAGGGCTTGTAACCAGTTACAAATATACTTTTATTTTTTTATTTACTTAGGTTAATTTCGAACGAGTTGGTTAAAAATGCTGATTCAGGGCTTGAAAACAGGTTCATTTTCCGTACCGGTTAGAGCCACGCTTTCATAGCCTAACCCATAATAAAACTTACGCTAACAGGGAACGAAATCTATTAACCGGTTAGAGAGCACTTTCTGCGTGTGATCGGAGACTAGGATATATGGCGGAAGCGCTCTCTAACCGGTAAATGCATTTTAATCCCTGTGAGCGTAACCTACGAAACCAATTCGTTCGACATTAACCTAAATAATTAATCGGTTTATTTGTAACCGTTTACAAATCTTGCGGGAACGAAATATATTTACCGGTTAGAAAGCGCTTTCGTCAGCACTCTTAAACCGATAAATGGAGTTTGTTCCCTGTGAGCGTAACCTTTATTATGGGTCTTAATGTGGCTCTTCTTTAACTTCTACGGAAAAAAAAAACGGTTGTTATGCCCTAATTTAGACTATCCCAAATAATACAAATAAAAATTGTAGAAAAATCTCTATCGTGTACTCTAAGCTTTACAAATTTCACGTGTGTTATCTTAATTCTCGTATGTTACCGTGTGTTACCAGTTCACGATCGTTATGTACAATTTTTCTCGGCCATCGCCACTTGCCAACATCTCTCACATTTACTAAGATACACCAAGAATTCCTACAGTATTGTGACAACCAAAATATGCGAAAATGTTCCTGGGCGTATTTTCATAACGTCTGTAAAGAAATGAACCTGTCTACAGCCGAACTTTCACAAGATAGTTGTGATATTTGCACGAAACATAAATATAATCACCCAGTAGATGAATTAAGCCCCCATGACTGCAATAATTGCACGTGTGAGGAATGTGCCAATTATCCACAGCATACAGAAAATAAGAATAAGTCACGGCAGCATCTGAAATAAATTGAAGCTATATATGAAAATGCTACTGACAAAGCCTTGTTCACAGCCGACATGCAAAAAGTACTATGTATGCCCCAGCTTATAGCAAAATCTTACTTTTTTTCGAGAAAGCTTGTATTGTTTAATGAGACTTTTGCTCAGCCTGGAAAAAACAAACGTTCTGTTTGTGTTCTCTGGCATGAAGGCGAGAGTGGACGAAAAGCTCATAATATTGCAAGTGCTTATGTCAATTTTATTCTGGAATATTGCAGGGACTTAAAAGAAATTTTTTTTTTTACGGATAACTGTAACGCACAGAACAAAAATAAAATCTTGTTTTCGTCTTTGGTGAGAGTAGTCAACGATCCATCAAATTCAATAGTAAATATTAATATTGAATACCTCGAACCTGGTCATACATACATATATGGCTGCAGATCAAGTGCACGCTAATATAACCAATAACCTAAACCGAGCATTCGAAATATACGATTTTCATGATTTTGATGCAAAAATAAAACAGTCGAGGAAAAATAACGAGACGATGGTTCTGACACACAAAAATGTCTATTTATTCCAGAATGAGAGTAAAGTTAAATATCCTGATGGTTTTAATATACATAGATTTAAAATCGTACAACTAAGAAGAGGCTGTCTATCTTTATTTGTGAAAACGAACTATGACGATGCGAGCTACAAGGAAATATCATAAAAATAATGCTTTAGGTTAAGGTGACAGAGTTCAAATTAAATTAACTATGGAATTGTTTTTTAAATAATGAAAATCTCGGAAATTATGCGTTATTGGACTACATATTATACCCATTATATTCTACAAATAGGCTCTAGTATCGATTGTTAAAATTGGTCGGGTTATTCGGGCCCACGGTGTATATGAATTTTAATGTGTATAAACCTGAAAAGAAGCTTACAAACTAAGGTGGTATAAATATATTTATTTCTAATGTGTATACTCCTGAAAAAAGCTTACAAACTATGGTGTATATATGAATTTTAATGTGTATAAACCTGAAAAAAAGCCTACAAACTAAGGTGTGTATATATATAATTATTTTTAATACATATAAACCTGAAAAAAAGCTTACAAACTATGGTTGATCAATAAAAAAAAGATTTAAAAATTAAAACTTTATTTTCAGCAGTTTACTCAAATTGACGTTTCCAAGTTTGCTGCGTTTTGTCATGACAATGAGAATATTATTAATGCTTGAACATCCTCTCCATTTATTTTGACCAGGGCTTGTAACCAGTTACAAATATACTTTTATTTTTTTATTTACTTAGGTTAATTTCGAACGAGTTGGTTAAAAATGCTGATTCAGGGCTTGAAAACAGGTTCATTTTCCGTACCGGTTAGAGCCACGCTTTCATAGCCTAACCCATAATAAAACTTACGCTAACAGGGAACGAAATCTATTAACCGGTTAGAGAGCACTTTCTGCGTGTGATCGGAGACTAGGATATATGGCGGAAGCGCTCTCTAACCGGTAAATGCATTTTAATCCCTGTGAGCGTAACCTACGAAACCAATTCGTTCGACATTAACCTAAATAATTAATCGGTTTATTTGTAACCGTTTACAAATCTTGCGGGAACGAAATATATTTACCGGTTAGAAAGCGCTTTCGTCAGCACTCTTAAACCGATAAATGGAGTTTGTTCCCTGTGAGCGTAACCTTTATTATGGGTCTTAATGTGGCTCTTCTTTAACTTCTACGGAAAAAAAAAACGGTTGTTATGCCCTAATTTAGACTATCCCAAATAATACAAATAAAAATTGTAGAAAAATCTCTATCGTGTACTCTAAGCTTTACAAATTTCACGTGTGTTATCTTAATTCTCGTATGTTACCGTGTGTTACCAGTTCACGATCGTTATGTACAATTTTTCTCGGCCATCGCCACTTGCCAACATCTCTCACATTTACTAAGATACACCAAGAATTCCTACAGTATTGTGACAACCAAAATATGCGAAAATGTTCCTGGGCGTATTTTCATAACGTCTGTAAAGAAATGAACCTGTCTACAGCCGAACTTTCACAAGATAGTTGTGATATTTGCACGAAACATAAATATAATCACCCAGTAGATGAATTAAGCCCCCATGACTGCAATAATTGCACGTGTGAGGAATGTGCCAATTATCCACAGCATACAGAAAATAAGAATAAGTCACGGCAGCATCTGAAATAAATTGAAGCTATATATGAAAATGCTACTGACAAAGCCTTGTTCACAGCCGACATGCAAAAAGTACTATGTATGCCCCAGCTTATAGCAAAATCTTACTTTTTTTCGAGAAAGCTTGTATTGTTTAATGAGACTTTTGCTCAGCCTGGAAAAAACAAACGTTCTGTTTGTGTTCTCTGGCATGAAGGCGAGAGTGGACGAAAAGCTCATAATATTGCAAGTGCTTATGTCAATTTTATTCTGGAATATTGCAGGGACTTAAAAGAATTTTTTTTTTTACGGATAACTGTAACGCACAGAACAAAAATAAAATCTTGTTTTCGTCTTTGGTGAGAGTAGTCAACGATCCATCAAATTCAATAGTAAATATTAATATTGAATACCTCGAACCTGGTCATACATACATATATGGCTGCAGATCAAGTGCACGCTAATATAACCAATAACCTAAACCGAGCATTCGAAATATACGATTTTCATGATTTTGATGCAAAAATAAAACAGTCGAGGAAAAATAACGAGACGATGGTTCTGACACACAAAAATGTCTATTTATTCCAGAATGAGAGTAAAGTTAAATATCCTGATGGTTTTAATATACATAGATTTAAAATCGTACAACTAAGAAGAGGCTGTCTATCTTTATTTGTGAAAACGAACTATGACGATGCGAGCTACAAGGAAATATCATTTTTGAAAAAGACTGTGGAAATTGCATTGAAAAAGTTAATGGATGATAAAAAACGTTTACTAGATAAGATTAAAAAACAAGAGAATCCGAGAGGTATTTGCAAAGAAAAGAAGACATATCTTCTGAATTTATGTCAGTTTATGCCACAATCGAGAAGACCATTTTTCGAAGAATTAGTGGTTTCTAATAATGTAGCTGATTTGGCAACGGAACGAGATATTGATTTTTGATTACTATGGATTTGTAAAACTAATGATAATTCAAATATAAAAGATTATCTAAGCTTACCCTCGCTAGTTTAGTTTTTATAATATTTCTATTTTCCTTTGTTCTCTTTCAAATACTAAAGTCGGATTGATTAAACAGGAATTAGTAGGTATAGGTAAAAAAATTAAGTAAATGATTTCCTGCATGTAGTTGTATCACATCTGTATAAACCGTTTGACATTCTATATTTGAAATTTTAGGTAAATTCCATAGTGTTGTACACAACTACATGCAAGATGTCGTTTACTTAAGTTTTTCACCTTTACATACTTAATCTAAGGTTAAATGTCAAAATAATACCAAATTTTGGCATTATTTCTTTGTTCACTTTCAAATACTACGGCCAGATTAACCAAACAGGAATACGTAGGTACTTTCTTAATCTAAGGTTAAACTTCAAAGTAGTATCGAATCTTGGCATAAACATAATTCTTGTTTGGTCAAGTCTGGTCTAAGAAGAATTTAATGATATTACCAATAACTAAAATTTAAAGGAAAGTTTTTTCGTACTTATTTAAGTATATGACAAAACACTGTAAGATGATAGTTACATTGTTTTGTCGTAAACTTAAGTACAAAAACGGTACTTTGTTGTGACAAAACACTGTAATATGATAGTTACTGTGTTTTGTCACGACGATTAGATTAGTTATTAGACAAATTATGTCACAACAAAACACGTTTTGGTTTTTAAATAAATGAAAGAATTTAAAAATTACTTTTTTGAGATTTGTATACTATAACAGTAACATTATCGATATTTTGCCAAAATTTCATCAACATCGGATAAATTTTCACAGTATTACGGCCAAATAAAGAAAAAAAAAGTTTTTTGCGATTTCTGAAAAATGGCATTTTTTATTTTACAGTGTTTTGTAATGACACGGCAGACATGGAGAAACTAGGTAAGTAGGTATAAAGGTTTCTTGTAGGACTACGGAACCCTGAAAATAAAAACATTTGAATCTGACCCATATTTGCGGCAGAGGGGAAACGAGAGGAATCCCAAGGTTTTCATTTATTATTGATTATACTATTACCTGCATCCTTGTACGAAATATAAACTTCTTATGTACTTACAAACAAAACTTATCTAACATCGCCAAATTACGTTAGTGACTGTTTTATTCGCGGAAAATATCGAATTCGTCAATAATTACGCGATACGCAATTTTATCCACATTTTACCAGTGCACCAACGCCATCTAGTTATTTAATGTAGCAAAAATTGGCAAACCCGCGAGCAGCTTTGAGCAATCAGTGATTCCCAGTGAGGTAGAAATACTATGGAGAGGCCCTATTCTACAAACGTTATAGAAATATGTGTTAAATCGATATAGCAACATTAAACTACTATATGTCTCTTTTTCGCTCACATACCATTAGGTTTGATGAAAGAGATGGCATGCTCTTTGTTACTTCCTTAAATGGTTGCATTAAGACAAGTTGAAAAAAACCTATTTCCGGCTGCCGTGTTTTGGCTGCCGCCATTACTTGCGCCAATACCTTGTAGTACGTGAGCTGTCAAGTGAACGAATACTTGGATGTTAATTGCAGTTTTTAATATCTAAAACGTTTCATATTGTTTTGTTTGGTGACCTGGACATCAAGTGTTGCAGAGGCAACATGCCCGTGTGTTCTATTAAACAGTGCAGTGCGAGGAAAAATATTAACCAACCTCAATTGACTGTTCATAGGTTAGTACCAGATTTCCTAAAAAAACGCCATTATATTTATACGCCATGATCTACGGACTCATGTTTTTAGTATTTTATACATAAAGGTAACATATGCGTCTTCATTTGTTGTTGTAAAGCTTCTATTTAACATTATTTGTAAACAGTAAACAAAAACATTTTTGAATAGTGATGTTCTACTTCGACTCTCTCGATATTTTTTATTCGAATAAAGTTTTAATGAGTTTTGCGTCAGACGTGCGCGACTAAAAGCTATTAGTTGCAGAACATAAAGCCTCGGTTTGTTCTCTGTGTCTGTATTCATTATATTCGGAGGTGTCGTCTTTCTTCTCTTAAAAAGACCACGATGTGTTTCATATGTCCGTTTTCTATGTAGTTTAAATCCTAATGTATGTTTATAATTTGTACAGGTTCCCCAAATCAGAACCATTACGTCGGAAGTGGTTAGATATTATTGGGACAGAAAATATAAATTCTCGGCACAAAGACCTATATGCATGTTCCTTACACTTTGAGGAATCGTGTTTTAACAAAACTCTTGAAGTGATCCGACTACGTGATGATGCAGTTCCATCACTTTGCCTTGTAAGTAAAAAATATTGTTAATGTTATTGTCAAAAATACATTTTTGTCCGTGTTGTTGACTTTTTTTTGTTTATTAGATTGCCTATACTTAAAAAAATAAAACTGTGCTTTTGACTTATCTAATTAAAATGTGTTTTGTGTAGCATATACATTTGACTAGAGTAATTATTAAATGTATTGTGTCTAGTATAGCTTTAGTGTAACTTTATTTTTTTATTGCACAATCTAATTTTTCATTATTTTCAGCCACCAAAGTACACAAACATACCTGTTTTACAAGATGTAAGCAACACTTCGGAAAAATCATTGCCAACAATGACTAGACCACATTTACCTGAAGAAGATGCACCTTTTGTAAAAGTAAATATTCTTTCATTAATTTACAACCATACCATAGGGTAATATTACAAGCTTTTTATCAGTTGTAGCCTGTTGTCCAATTCAGTTGAAATTTGGTATACCTACGTAACATCAGTGACAATACTGACAATGCAATAAATGTACCAAGTACAGTCATCAAAAAACATTGTCTCAAAAACGAAGTTTTAGACAGTTTTTTTTTATCTGACTGTAATAAATTTTAAAGTAAACTTACTTCTGAGTTAACATGAAACCAAGCATTTATTTTTTCAATTTTCAGGGAGAGCCCTCAACTCTACTAAAATTGGATGATTTATCTCTTCCAAGCACGTCTACATCTGTGGTTGGTACCTACCTTTCCTTATTATTATATATTACTCTGTACATACGTGTTTCTAAGGAGGTCCAGGAGTTAATTCAGGCAGGTTACCACCGATTTCCAAATGCGATGCATTTTAGTCATCATCATTCATCATTTTCTGTCATGTTTTCTAGGGGACTAACAGTTCGCGATTCAGCTCTGAACCTTAATTAAATCGCATAAGTAGATCATAGTAACCACCCAGGATGTACATATCTGAAACCTAAATTTAAATCCTTTTTTTTCTATTACAGCCATCTACAAACTTGCCTGTTGTATGTGAAATGAGCATTGCCCGAGAACTTAAACTACCAATGATGGCCCCATCACATTCACTCGTACCTAATGTAGGTCCATTTTGTGAACAGGTAATAAGCATTCCATTAAATCTGTTATTTAAGTTATGTCATTATCAATGCAGTCAAATCATACAAATAAACTCACATTTCATTTTCTTACCTAGAATAAAATGGGAGCAGTTTATAGAACAAAAATGTTAATATCGATATAAAGTAGCCTTTGTTTTTTTTAAATTATTTTTTCACCAATTTGAAAACTCGTATAATCCTGTGCCAAGCACTTCTAAATCTGTGTACTGTGTGTTACCTTTCTTATTTTTGTTCCATATCCACACTTAATATTATAAATGTGAAAGTGTGTCTGTCTGTCTCTCACTCTTAAACCGCTGGCCCGATTTAGATTTAATTTGGTATAGAGATAGTTTGAGTACCGGGGAAGGACATGTAAGGAATAGTTTTTATCCCGTAAAATTGGACGGCGCCTGAGGGAATAGCGAAAGACGACTTCTACGCAGATGGAGCCAGTTCTTAATATGTATCAGTCGGTTTTTTTTATATAGGTATTGATGATTTAGTTGACTCTTATATTTTGTTTTTTTTTCTAGGATCTCACAAAACTCGAGAAGCCCAATCTGAAGAGACATACAAGATTACAGGGAAATATCCAGTCAGTTAGTGAGACGGTAATTAAATCCAGTTTGTTAATTTGAAGTTTCAGAGTAAAATTCATACAGACTAGAATATAAAATTCGTATAATATACCCGACCAAAAAGTCAGGAAATGGGGAATGGATTAAAATTTAAAATAATGCCTGATATTTAAGACTCCTTATTCACAGAAAAAGGTACCGATTTTTCTGTACAGTCAATTAATTTTAAAAGATAAAGGAGGGTCTATTCGAAAACTAATTTATTATAGAAAAAATATATGATCTAATAAAAATAAATGTAAGTTACTGGTAAACTTTACTAACAAATTTCCTTTTTTCAGAAACGCCAACGTTCTATCAGTTTTATAAAGATGCAAAAAGTATGCGATGAGCAGAGAAAAAAAATTAAAAGATTAAATGAAAAAGTTCGGCGCCAAGTGAAAAAGATCACGAACATGCATGATATAATTACGGATTTAAGAAACAAATTGATTATAAATACGGAGCAATCAATATTATTGGAAGAATGTGGTGGGTCCAAGGAGTTTCTTAATAGGCAAATTTCAAAGTCCAAGGGCTTACCTGTGGAAAAAAAGTACACTGAAGAGATAAGAAAATTTGCATTGACTTTGCATTTTCTGTCGCCGAAAGCCTACGAGTTTATTAGAAAAGTGTACAACAGTTGCCTACCACATCCCCGGACCTTGTCAAAATGGTACCAGCATGTAAATGCCGAACCTGGCTTCACAAAAGAAGCGTTTGACACTTTACGAAAAAAAGTTGAGCAGAGTAGGCCTCAGAAAGTTCTGTGTGCGCTCGTACTAGATGAAATGGCCATAAGAAAGGCATTAATATGGGATCCAAAAACCCAAAAGTATCATGGACGCGTTGAGTACGGACACAATATAGATTGTGATTCACAAGAAGAAGCCAGTCAGTGCTTAGTGCTTCTTTTAACCTGTGTCAATGGCTCTTGGAAGTTGCCAATCGGATACTTCTTTATAACGTCAGTTACCGGCGAGCACAAAAGTGTCTTGGTTGAAACAGCCATCAAATTGACTGAAGATACAGGTACGAGGGTGATTTCCGTAACATGCGATGGCCCAGCTGCTAATTTTAGCATGCTTTCGACATTGGGTTGTGACATCACCAAGGATCAAGCATGTACAACTTTTGAAAGCAGTAACGCTAAACCAGTCCATGCCTTCATAGACCCCTGCCACGCTATAAAGCTGATTCGCAACACATTGGGTGATTTGAGAGTGTTTATTGACGGATCTGGAAGACAAATTGATTTTAAATATTTTGAACGTCTTCTAGAACTTCAAGATAAGCAAGGTCTACACCTGGCAACAAAAATTACAAAAGCTCATCTATTTTTTGAAAAACAAAAAATGAAAGTAAAACTAGCTACCCAGCTACTGAGCAATTCAGTTGCAGATGCATTAATATTTTGCAAAGAAGAACTTCAACTCAAAGAGTTTGAAGATTGTGAAGGGACAGCCATTTTCATTAATACAATGAACAACATATTTGACGTGCTTAACAGCCATTCAATTCGACCCCCGGGTCTAAAAAAAGCAATGTGCCCGGAGAACATAGGGCTTATTCGGGCGCTATTCGAGGGCGCTATAGAATATATACGTTCGTTGAGGCTACCTTCGGGAGAGTTATTGGTGCAATCTCGAAGAAAAACTGGTTTCATCGGCCTAATAATTGACATGAAAAGCGCCTTGAAAATGTACGAGGAAGTAGTGGAAAAAGAAGAATTACTAAAATACATACCTTTCAATCAATCAATCAATCAATCAATCATTTATTTCAGCAATTTACATGAGTAGCCTAGTGTACATTACTGTAGTATCACTTAGATGTAGGTATAGACAGAATAGTAGGTACATAAGTAAGTAATACATTTTTGTAGTATAATTTTCTAGTACTAGACAAAAATTTGGCTAGGCTTGGAGTTGGGTTCCTGTTCCCTAAACTAGGTAAACCTGTCTTATAAGGAACAGGGTCCCTCCGACCCTTAACGTAATAACAAATTATAGCCTTTGTGTACCAGTGCTAACACAAAATCATATATACTTGTATGCAGTTCAACAGTGATTAAAGGTTTAAATGTTATTGCGTAACAATATTGTATAAAATCATGCATATGTAGCTAGTTAAATTAGGACTAAACTTAAGAATAATCATGTGTGTGTATGTGTGTGTGTGTTGGGTGTGGGTGGGTGTGTATACGTATGCGTGTGCATTTGGTTGTCATTACCTTGATTGTTGGATCTTTCTATTTAATTATGTGAAAAAGATTTTCAGTTTCGTCATAGTCTAATGTTTGAAGCCATTTAGTTGCACTATTTTTAAACGTAAATTTGTTGCAGTTGTGTATGTGCAGACGTTCATTCACTTTGTTGTATAAGAAAGGACCTAAAAAATTAAGTTGTCTGCGAAAGAAAGCCGTTTTGTGTTGTGGTCCAGTAAATATTTTATAGGGCCTTCTGCTTCCTAGTCTGCGATGAGCAAATGTACTTGGGAGTTCCACGTCAGGCACGGCCACTCTGTGTTGCCAGAGGCAAACCCGCGAAATATACAGTTGCCGGACCGATAATACACCAACTATTTTAAATAAAGTTTTTGTGGGAAATCGGATGGGCTTAAAAAATGAAACTTTAAGCGTTGATCTTTGCACTCTTTCAAGTTGAAGAATATGTGTTTTTGCAGCACCACCCCATATGATAATGCAGTACGTCAGCACTGACTCTGCCAGTGCAAAGTAAATGGTTTTGATAAGTTCTACGTCTGATACCCGCCTGAGTCTTTTAAATACAAATACCAGCTTTCGAACTCGGTTAGACAAGTATCTAATATGATCTTTCCAGGAAAGGTGTTGGTCCACAATGACGCCAAGATATCGAATACAGGGTACTTTTTCTATTGGTAAGCAATTGCATGTGTTAGTCTGGTTGTGGTCTGGGTTACAGATGTGGGCTGTTAATTTAAATTCGACGTTTGGTTGAGGTTGTCTTGTAATGCTAAAGTTGATGTATTTTGTTTTAGTGGTATTAAGGGTAAGTAGATTATTGTCCAGCCAGTCCTTGATTTTATTGAGTCCCTGTTGGGCTAGCGTTTCAACCTCGCCCCAGTTATCTCCAGAGAACAAAACAGCGGTGTCATCTGCAAATGTTGCTATTTGGGCGTTTGGTATATTCAGTTGGCATAGCTTGTCTATATAAATCAAAAAGAGTGTAGGACCCAGTATGCTTCCCTGCGGGACGCCAAAGCTCATTTCAGTGTAGTCACTTTTTAATTCTCCTATTCTGACACACTGGTAGCGGTTTTTAAGATAACTTGCGAAAAGTTGGTGTGGAAGGCCTCTCACACCAAGTCGTTCCATCTTGGACAGAAGAATAGGAACAGAAACCGTGTCGAAGGCTTTGGCGAGATCTAGGAAGATAGCTGTGCATTTTTTTTTACTGTCCAGGTTTGATGCGACTTTAGTTGTAATTGAGTTGATTGCTTCTTCCGTAGACCTGCCGGCCCGGAAGCCATATTGATTACTTGAGAGAAGTTTATTACCTTCCAAGTAACTCACCAGACGAGAATTCATTAGCCTTTCTAGAATTTTTGATAGTGTTGTTAGAATTGATATTGGCCTATAATTGTTTACCTCATCCCTTGATCCGCTTTTATGAATAGGCGATATTAAAGATATTTTGAAGGCGCTTGGGAAAAAACCCGCCGTTAAGCAAAGATTCATAATATGGGTCAAGGGAATAATTGTCTGTTCTTTAGTTTTTTTTATGAATAGTGCAGAAATACCATCCCATCCAATGGCACATTGTGATTTTAGCTTGTCTATGATTGTGGACACCTCGTGTAAATTTGTAGGAAACATTACCATAGAACCAACAATTTGGGATCGGTCGTATTGGTTTTTCGCTAATTCCATCTCTGTAGTGTCAAGTTTGGCTAACGTGTTTTGAGCCAAATTTGACCCAACTCGTGCAAAGAACTCGTTTACATAGTAGTCGTGTACTTTGTACAAGGTTAGCCAGGATCATCTCGAGCTGTTTTTTTCTTCGATCAGATCCAGAGGAGGGTTCAATAACAACCCTAATGCCGTACAATTTCGTGCTGCATACAAGAGACTGCTTGTGAGAGCAGAAATTCGAGATGGCGGTATCGGGAATTGCATCCCGTTGGAACAGGTCAACATCTTGACCTGTTCTAGCAAAAACCCAGTCCAGACGCTTAATGAATTAACGGAAAGGAACCGATTTGTGGAAATAGACGAGGACCACAGCGATCTTTACGATGAATACCTAAACTTGATGACCCAGGATATTGACAAATACCAAACTAGCGTAATCGAATACATAGCGGGATTCATTACGAAAAAAATTTCAAAAATTATTAAATGTGACCAATGTATTTCATTACTGAGTGGTCCGACAAATGAGAAAAGCCTCATTTATATAAAATCGAGGGGCGGATTGACGTATGCATCTGCCGATGTCATAAATATAATAAATAAAGCAGAAAACCTAATCAAACACGATTTAAATAATAAGGTTAACCCGGAACATTATTATTTGTACATATTTAAGTTCCTGGTAGAATATTACGATAGTGAAAAATATTTTGCACTGAACCCCGAACATGACAGCATTCACAGAGTGTTACTAATAAAAAGTGTGATAAAAGCTTTCATAGATTTAAGATATCGATACTTTGGCCGAAAGGCAAGCGAAAAGTTGTCGTATAGACAATATTTTAGTAAGTTAATATTATTTCGTAACGAATAAATACATGATAGCCTATCATATATTTATTCGTTAGGTGAGGAATATAGTGTCTAACTTCTGACAAAGGTGGAATTATATTTAACTTTAAGACCTAAACATGTTTTTCTGTAAATAAATGATTTTAATTTCAATTTCATATCTTTGATACAGATTCAGTGAATAATGTTTTCCTATCGTATTTGTCGGAAAACTCCTATCGTGTCTTGCTCCCTCCATCAGCATCGTGAAGCCAATTGAGAGAGCAAGATTAAACGAACTTTTCCGACATAATACGATGGGAAAACCTTATTTACTACATCTGTACTTCGGTTCCCATAATAAAGGACGATCCGACGAGTATAAGGGAGAAATTTTGTGGTGCAGTAAGGATGTTCTGTGTCGTTTTCTAAAGCTTTTGATTGCGTGGACCATTGTACTCTTACACCCGTATTCACAAACAATACTTAAGGGATCCTGCACTGATTAAACGCACTGCCTTGAATACAGCTTTGTGATTGGTCCTTTTTGACCCACCTTCAAATCAAATCATTTATTGCCCTTTTGGTTATGAAACGATTTGAACCACCCTATGCATCCATGAGCACTGTTAGACTGTATGGTGACGGATGTTATTCTTAAAGTCTAACAATATGGTCTACTACCAAAAACTTTTTAACAAAAAATTAATTCGCCTAATTCATTCAGTCATTCTAAGTAAAAATCTGTGAGTGAACAATAAATCACCCCTATTCGCCCACCCTTAGGGAAGGATTTTTTTTCTAAATTTATATGTGGCCAACTTCAAAGTTTACCCTATCCAATAAAAAAATAACTATCAAAATCGGACTACCCCGTAAAACATTATGCGTGATCATACATAAATAATTTTCGTTGGTTAAAATAGCCTCATTAGCCAGAATAAATTTCACCACGTTTACACGTAGTATCCATATCGATATTTTTCACTGCTTTGACCACGTCTCTAGTCTTCGCCGCCATTTTAAGCGACAAATTTAGAATAGGTATACACGCTCATTTTGTAGGTATTTCTAGTCCATAGGTTTAACAAGGTCTATGGTGATTCCAGAGGTAGTGCCATCTATTAAATACGACACGTTTCGCGTTGCTGACGAATAAAAAATATAATATTTATAAGTTGTGTATATAAGTGATATTATGGTTTTAAAATAAAGCACTTGGACGTTTGTTCTTAAAAAATTAAAAAAACACGAGAAAGTGTTTGTGAAAATAACATTTTTGCCACTTCCAGGCTACAAAACAGCGCCATCTAGTTTTAATACCAAATTTTGAGCTATTTAAGAGTTACATTTTTTTGTATGGGATTGTAAGTCCTAGTATATATGGTCCTTGCTAAAACTAAAGAAATTGATGATGATATGCCAGTAGTTAACCAGGTATGATGGTATAGATACTATAGATGTTTTGAAGTATATTATTTTATAGGTATTGTTCTGGGCTGGTAAATTAAACCACCAGATACATAAAAGTATTTTTATTTAAACAAAAGCAGACATATTTCCTTCGTGTCTTAGTCACGAGTTGACAGTTCTTTTTTTTCCTTCATCCTCCGACAGAGGGCGCCTTACACCTAGTTAAACCTATATTATCTACTTATGTATCTGTATGGTACATAAAGTAGCCCGCCGACAAAAAAGAAATATAAAAGTAAAACATTTTTCTTAACACTTACAAACTAATACCCAATGGGCAAAGGACACACCTTTTTAACACTGATGTGTTTTACTTACAACTAATTATTCATCAATGGGTAATGGGCACACCTTCATTACACTAGTGCGCATTACATGACCAGTTGGGGTCAGTACATCGATAGCACGGACCTTGTTGTCATTTCCGGGGTATACATTGACAATTCTGGCCATAGGCCATTTTAGAGGTGACATATTCTCTGTTTTTAATACTACTAGTGTTCCAACCGCTAAATTAGGTACATCATTTTTCCATTTAGGACGGTTTTGGAGCATCGTTAAATATTGTTTAGACCATTGGCTAAAAAAGTGTTGCTGTATTTGTGTACATAGCCTCCAAAAGGATAAGCGATTTACAGGGGTGTTTTTTAGGTCCGGTTCTGGATAACAAGTCAGAGAGGCTCCTGTCAGAAAGTGAGCAGGAGATAAATATGACATATCGTTTGGGTCCGATGACATTTTTGTGAGAGGGCGTGAATTCAAAATCGCCTCTATTTGAATTAACACTGTGTTAAATTCTTCGTACGTCAGAACATTGTTGGCTACCACTCTTTTTATATGGTACTTAATACTTTTTACTCCAGCCTCCCACAGACCTGCGAAAACTGGACTATAAGCCGGTACAAATTTAAATTCTATGCCCAAATCAGCCATACACTGTTTCACTGAGTTTCCATGGTCAGTGGAAGCCTGTAATTTATACAATTCTTGCAATTGTGTATTAGCACTTCTAAACGTGGCAGCGTTGTCGCAGAAAATCTGAGAAGGTTTATTTCGACGTGCTATGAATCTTTTCAAGCAATTTAAGAAATTATCAGTAGTCATATCCGAGGCCAGCTCAATATGAATCGCCTTAGTAACGAAACAAACAAAAATGAGCACATAGCTCTTATAGTGAACTGGTTTTCTGACACGGGCAAATTTTATATTGAATGGACCGGCATAGTCAATCCCAACCTTCTCAAATGGTCGTGCGACGCGCACTCTTTCTTTGGGCAGTGATCCCATAAGTTGGGTTGCATTTTTAGCTTTAAGTTTGAAACATATTATGCATTTATAAATTACATTCTTTATGTCTCTAAGAGCATCTATCAACCAATATTTTTGATTTAAATAGCACAAAATTCCCTTTTGACTAGTGTGTAGCAACTGTCTATGAGCCTTCATTATGATAAGTTTAGTAATAGTTGAGCCCTTAACCAATATAATTGGATGAGTTTCCGAATAAGTTAGTCCGGCGTTTTGCAATCGGCCGCCAACTCTTAAAAGTTCATTTTTGTCCAAAAAACAATTTAAAGAACTTAGGCTACCTTTGACTTGCTCCCTTGCCCTTATACAAGAAATCTCAGTTGCATAATGCTGATGTTGATCTACTTTAATAATAATATTTAATGCATTTTCAAGCTCTGTAGGTGAAAAACTATCATAGTTCCTATTTGCTTTTATTGTTTTACAATTTTTATAAAATCTGAAAATATAGGCCATAACTCTAACAATTGTGTCTAAGTTTGAATACTTGGTCATGAAATTAAACTCATTTACAATGCTACTGACATTACATGTTTGAATTTTTTCATTTTTCATTTCCGGTAATAGGTTTGTTTGTACCTTCACATTTGGTTTAACATGTACAAAATCTTTATCTAGTAGATCACGTGGCCCTTGCCACCAAAGAACGTTCTCTTGTAACAGATGCGGTTGGACCCCACGTGAAATACAATCTGCAGGGTTCTGATTTGTTGGCACATACAACCAGGTGAAGCTGGAAGTCAGTTCTGTGATTTTTTTAACTCTATTTGCTACATATGCTTGCAACTTCATTGGTTCCATGGCCAACCACCCAAGAGCAATCATTGAATCTAGGTATAGGTATACATCCAGGTCATATTTTACTCTAAGAATGCTATACAATTTATTTACTAACATTGCTAACAATAAAGCACTGTTCAATTCTAACCGAGGCGTGCTAAGGTCCTTATTAATTGGGCAAATCCTAGATTTGGAGCACAATAGATTAACTAAGACGCTTCCATTATTATTTATAACCCTTAAGTAGGCCGCACAACCATAGGCCTTATTGGAGGCATCAGCATATCCTATTAGTTCAATTCTTCGCGCTTGCCTCATGTCAATATGTCTGTTAATACTTATGCAAGACATGGTAATTAAATCCTTTGCGAAACTCCTCCATTCTTCATTTATATCTGAGGGGAGCTTATCATCCCATGAAAGATGTAATTGGCAAATTTTTTGTAAAATTATTTTTGAAAATACAAACAGAGGGCCTACTAGACCTAAGGGGTCATAAAATTTACTTATGAATGACAACACCTGCCTCCGTGTATACTTTTCCTGCACTATGGTCTCCGGACAATTTATAAACAATTTATCAGAGCTAACATTGTACTTTAAGCCAAGAGTTTTTACATACATGTCATCTTTATTTAAATCAACACTAGGATTCAAACTAAGTTTTTCTTTGGGAATGTCGCTTAATACCTGTTTGTTGTTGGCACTCCACTTATGCAGCTCAAACTTGCCTAATCTCAGTAATTGGATTAATTGTTCTTTTATTTTAAGTAGAACTTTTATATCGTCGTGTCCGGTATGTATGTCATCGACATAAGTTTGATGACGGAGAACTTCCGCGGCCAAGGGAAAATCGTCCTTAAACCTTTCTGCTAACTCAAGCAAACATCTCGTTGCTAAAAAGGATGAACTTTTAAGTCCATATGTGACGGTTTTTAACTGAACACATGAAATCGGTGAATCTACATTCTCCCTCCAAAGTATGTTCTGGAGTGATCTGTATTTGGGGTCAATAAGAATCATTCGAAACATTTGCTTGATGTCCGCAATCAGTACATACTTAGGAAATCTGAACTGAATAAGTATATCGAATAAATCCCGTTGAACTATTGGTCCATTTAGTAATACATCATTTAATGATATTTTATTTTTAGTTAACATACTACCATCAAAAACCGTTCGCATTTTAGTCGTGGTACTCTGCTCATTAAAAACTGGGTGATGGGGCAAAAAATAAACCGCATCAGTATTGAAATTATAGTTAGAAATATCGTAGAACTCGGCATGGCCCAGTTCAATATATTCTGTGATAAATTGTTTGTACTTTTCATAAAGTTCCTTATCTTTTAATAATCGTTTTTCGAGATTTAAAAATCGTTGTAATGCACTTGAAAAGGAGTCACCTAATTGAAGTTTGGTCATTGGTTGCTTTAATGGTAATGCGACTTGAAATTGGCAATCTTTCAAGACAACTGACTCCTTGAAGCTAATTTCAGCAAGCTCTTGTTCCGTACCCATTTCTGAGAAGACTTCAGGAACCTTTTCTGCTTCCCAAAATTGCTTCAAGTTCATATCGAGCTGGGTTGAGTCATGCTCAAAAATTGACTGTGATTGACTGACCTTATTTATAGCAAACAAACTTGTCTTATTTATTGAAGCCTGCTGCGAAGGAATAGCACCCGCGACCACGTGACCAAACCGCGTGTTGACTAATAGTGGGCCATTTAAGCTAAGCGGCCGCACATGATGGAGTAGTGCCTGGAAGAACACATCACACCCTAATAAGATGGTAATTGGTGCCATTTTATCAAAATTGGTGTCCGCTAAAGCAATATTCTTTGGGATATTTAAACTTTCCCTTGGGATATGAAATTGTGGCAAATCATCAGTAATTTTTTTTACAATGCAACAATTAACCTCTTGTTTGAAATCACTTATACATGAATTAATGGTAAATTTTGCCATTTCCTTAATTTCATTTTTGCCATTGCAAATTCCCGTGACAGTATTACGCTTTGTATGCTTTACACACTGTAGGTTATCAACCAGGCTTGAAAGTACAAACGAGACCTGGCTTCCCGAGTCTAAAAGAGCTCGGGTTTTTATAAGGCTACCATTTGCAGTCCTTACCTGTACCTCAATCGTAGGTAATATAACTTCTCTTTCTTGGCTACAGAATAACCCTACCTTGTTAGTAGATACTAGTTCAGGTGATTCTTGATGAGTATCATCTGAAGTGTTGGTACTGTTGTCATGATGTAAAAGTGTATTATGAGGTGCTTTACACACAGCGCATTTAAAATTAAATCTGCACTTTCCATCATGCTCATTCAAACATACAATACAAAAAGATTTATTTTTATTCATAAATTCATTCCTCTCTGATGAACTCGCCAATTTAAATTTTGGGCAAACATAAAGTCTGTGTAATTGAGAAGTGCAGTACTTACATTTTATTTTCTTAAGCTTCCCCACATTATTTGCCGCTACACTAGAAGCTAGTGAAGCCCTTCGTGGCCTCTCATTGTGCTGAGGGCTGTATACCTGAGCCGAAATTTGAGCTGAGGATTCTAAGGCTGCTGCCTTTTTTTCTATAAATTCAAAAAGAGATTCTAAGGTGGGCATAATGCTTGTACATTGCATTTCCAAATAGAATGACCTAATTGTATACTGATCTAATTTTCTTTGTAATATACATACAAGCAGGCTATCCCATTGTTGGGTCGGCTGCTCTAAATATTTTAAGGCTCCTAAATGCTGCTTAACATTGCTTATAAAGTTTCGCAAGGATGCGCTAGTGCATTTATTTACCATGGGAAAGTCTAAAATTTGATTGACATGGTGCGTAATTAATCTTGCCCTATTATCATATCTCTGCTTAAGCAGGTCTAAAGCAGTGGGGTAGCTTTCCCCATTGAGAGGCAGGTGTTTAATTACGTCTAGGGCCTCGCCCTCTAAAAATGAGTTTAAGTAATATAACTTATCGCATTGCGACAGCTTAACATTATCATTTACAACTGAGTTAAACAAATTAATAAACGGGTGATACTCACTCATGTTGCCATTGAACGTTTTAATAATAATTCGAGGCAATTTTTGGAACTGCGAGTCATGCCCTCCAGCGGACCTATGGTTGCACTCGTTACCACTGTTCGTGGCCTCATTTATAGCCCTGTTAAATTTTGCTAGTGCTGAACAAAATGTTTCGTCTGTGCGATCAAAATCTTCATTGTCACTTGGGTTTATAATTTGAACCTCAATGTTCAGTTCCGCGTATTGCGTGAAGGCCGAAAGAAGTCGGTCCTTTTTTACCTTTAACAACTCCGCATCCGAAAGATCGGAGTCCGGGTTCGAAACAAATTTGTCAGCCTTGGTTATAATTCCTTTATAAGAGGCACGCGAGGCAACGAGCCGCCGTAACTCTTCTGCTTCCTCCTTCGGCATCTTCGGCGACTTCTTATACGATAATGTAAACTATTTGTACTAAATAGACCAGAAATACTTTAACTTAGCACAATAACAGTGATTATAACAAAAACAACGGTATCATATCACGCTAACACAGTGGAAATAAATAATGAGGTAACGAACGGGGTTCTCAAACGTCCATATTATCCGTCTACGGGTGTAGACCTCCAAGCGCACCAACGCCGATAATCCACTGATGCCCTGCAAATGGCAGGGTTATACGCCGGCCGGCAAAATACAGATAACACACTTCAAGCGCGACACAACCGACACTGTGCTTGCACTCCGTGTTGAAACCAGGGTAATTGTTATAGGCTCGAAGTACTATAAAGCTTGACACGGTGTTTTTAACTGGAACGCACTGCGCTCACCAATTGATACTGGCCGGAACTTTTCTTAATAATTTATGCAACTTACTTGCTTACGATAAATCATCGATGTTATCGTATTAGGTATATCGAACCGAAGAAATGCAGTGGAGAATGTCTGGCGAACCTTATTGCTTCGGTGTATTATAGATACACCAACGTGGCCGCCGCCCCAAAATTGGCCTCACGGAGAACCAAATTTTCTGCTGTCTTCTGTGGTCTTACTACAACTTTTTCTTTTTTCTTTATACTTTCCGTTATCGAAGGACCATTTTTATGTTCTGGGCTGGTAAATTAAACCACCAGATACATAAAAGTATTTTTATTTAAACAAAAGCAGACATATTTCCTTCGTGTCTTAGTCACGAGTTGACAGTTCTTTTTTTTCCTTCATCCTCCGACAGAGGGCGCCTTACACCTAGTTAAACCTATATTATCTACTTATGTATCTGTATGGTACAGGTATGTTGTCCTTTTTAGTCAAATTTTGTAACTATTGCTACTGTATTGGTCTATTTCTATTACACAGGATTCAATCACTATTATCAAAAAAATACCTGAATTTAAAAAGGATTTACTGGGTAGACGTACCTATGCAGAGCAAACGGAAAATTGATGAGGTGTATGTTAATTTATAGTTAGTCATTTTATATGTCAATTTAATTACTAGCATTACCCATCGTTGAATGTCCTTAACTGAGTTTTGTGACAAAGTCAACTGGGAGGACGCACTTTCGTCTTCAGGCTTTACGGTAATAATTATAATAATTATAAGTATACCTAGAGATTTTCCTAGCATGAACGAAATGTTGTTAGTGCTTGGCATAATAAAAACAGCGACAATCCTGTTATCGTTAAGTACCACTTTGACGACGTTGAGGAAAACCACTAAAATATATTGGCAGATGCCGCAAACAGACCCACTTTGCGTGCTACATATCTACTGATCATGTATAATTGGACATAATCCGTACATTTTGGTCCGCTCCATTTTTTTCCTAACTGTTGATGAATTGTTTTAATGTGGAGCGGTCTAAATGAACCTCTAACCAAATAACCGATTTTAATCGAAAATATATGCCAAAAACGTAACCGGTTAAAATATGAAATTAACCGATTAACCGGTTAATAGAAGTGATCTGCAAAATGCTTAATTTGTTTAGTTTTTATTAGAAAGACGACACAAATTAAATTAAATATATATTAAAATTACACAAACATCGCGATATACGCAATTAGGCATAATATCAATTAAAAAACTCTTAGTGAGCTGAGCTGTAAAATTAATAAGATTTTCACAAATGAAACAAATAACGTTGGTGTCGCTGTGTAACAAATAGCGTGTGATTTTCGAACTTGGATGGATTGCTTACAACTCTTACAAGTTACGTATATTAAAGGTAAGTTAAGTTATAATAATGTCTCTAATGTAACTATTGAGTTGAGTTTCTTTACTCGATAAAATATTTTTTTACTTAGCCTATGAGAATCCAAGTTTATTTTCCTTTTCAATGTTTGTTACAGAATGTGGTGTTTAATATGGAGAATTTCAAAGAGTCCTAAGAGCAGCAAGAGTAGCGTTTGGTACCACTTCTTGAAATCAACTGATAGTCGGAAAGCAAAATATAAACATTGTGACAAAGTTTTAATTTGCTCAGGCGGCTCAACATCAGCGATAAAAAAGAATAGTAATAAATGATTCTGTTTTTTACACCCAACGTCCCTACATACATACATAATATGTAAAATTATTGGTGTAAGTAAATTAAGATATCTTTTCTGATTTCTTTGGCACTATGAAGATTTTAAAATTATTTAAACCAAGTAAAACTTAAAACTATATATATTTGCAGTTGCATTTGATCTTGATGTTGATTGTTTTTTTTATGTGAATTATTAGCGTAAGCAAATTAAGATACTTTTAGTTATTGATTTGGTATGGTAAATCGGAGATTTTTAAATTATTTAAACAAAGTCCTATTATTTTTTGTTATTTGATGCTGATTTTTACAAGATAATTAATGTCGTTAATTAAGCAACATTCACATTTTTGTGATTTATATTAAAGATATTTTATTTGGATTTTATTGGAAACACTGATTAATAAATATCGCATTTTTAACTATTGTAACTTGTAGAATTTAAGAAATAATTAATGTCGTACTCCATTTTGTGAGTTACGTTATTTCAAAAAAAATAAATTTGAATCGATTAGAAAGACTGATAAATAAATATAAAATGTTAGTTGTTTCTTGTTTAATTTAAGAAAGAATTAAGGATATACTCCTTTTTGTGATTTATATTAAAGATAATTTTATTTAGATATTACGAGGAAAACTATTTTTTATATTATACAACTCCATAAGTAACATTCCATTATACTGTTGTTGTTTTTTTAAGATACTGAATGTCCTAAATGTGTAAAAATGAAACTAGTATGCTGGTGGTCTAAATACTGATCTCTAATCTAACATTTAAGAAATAATTATATCACTAATTAAAACGTTTTCACATAATAAATACGTCTGTTTTATTTACACGTCTTTGTTCACAAGTTTTCATGTTAAATAACCTAAAGGAAACCATTATTTTGAAGCAAAAAAATCAATCGGTTAATAACCGGTTATTAATCGGTTAATCGATAAATTTCGCCTTAACCGGTAAATTAACCGATGCTACATTTAATCGGTTAATTGCATTCCCTAGTGCGTAGCACTTAAAATCAGCGGGAGTGTATGAAAAGATGTATGGATGTTGATGGTGTATATGTACAGTCGCCATCAGATATATCGGAGCGGCCGAGGTACTCAAATATTTCTGAGCAGCAATAAATTTCAATAAATTATTTACGGTAAATAAGGTCAATAACATCTGAACATCCATTTCGCCACAAATATATGAGCAGTGGTTTTTCAATTAAATCTGAACACACAACGAGACAATAATATCTGAAAGCACAACTCGTCAAAGTTATCTGCACAGACAGGGTGATCATAAATATCTGAACATTTAGGGAAAATATACCTTAAATCACTTAACATACAGTTTAAAATTCTTTAACGTACTACGCTGGAATACATTTTCTACACAACCACCATTCGGTTTTATCAATGTCAAAACTAAAAAGAGTTTTCTGCTCGATGTACGGTGTATACACTGCCTGAGATAGAGCGTGACGTCATCGTGATACTAATGGCGTCCTTATCTTACTCGTACTGTGCGAAACGTGTGATATATACCTACTTATTTTGTAAAAGGAAAATTCATTACATCTGTACGATTACATTTAAACTGTATGCCTAGTGCTTTAAGGTATATTTTCCTTAAATGTTCAGATATTTATGATCACCCTGTCTGTGCAGATAACTTTGACGAGTTGTGCTTTCAGATATTATTGTCTCGTTGTGTGTTCAGATTTAATTGAAAAACCACTGCTCATATATTTGTGGCGAATTGGATGTTCAGATGTTATTGACCTTATTTACCGTAAATAATTTATTGAAATTTATTGCTGCTCAGAAATATTTGAGTACCTCGGCCGCTCCGATATATCTGATGGCGACTGTATGTGTATGTACGTTAATTAATGTAACATTTTGTTTCAGATAAAGATTCGGGAATCGAATAGCTCTGACGAACGTAATGCTGCAGTTATAAGTTTTATGCGAGTAGAGCATGAATTAAAAATCAAGCAGATGATTGAGGCGCATGCATGGGCACAAAAAGAGCATAATTTTAAATGTGAAAATTTAATGTTACAAAATTCTCTATTAGAAAAACTGTTATTAAATTAAAGTATATAAATAAAACGTATTTTTATTACCATTAAGCTTTTTATTTATTCATTGAAATATCTTTGTATGAACAACTGTCTCGCCACTTGTCCCCGTCGGTTTAGTTCTCTTTGGGCTGGAACTGCTTGTTGATGACTAATCGGTTGGGTGGTTGGAAGAATAGGGTCTGAATCTTCTCTCATATCCACCCACAGCTATATTATGCAATACAGCTAATGCAATTACATATAATTTCACATTTTCTAATGATACTGTGAATCCAGTCAATAAACAACGAAATCTGTTTCCAGGAACCCAAAACACCTTTCTATTGTATTTCTTGTTAGTATACTCTATTGTACGCTTCTTCTCCTGGCGTAGTGGGATTACTCACTGGCGTAAAAAGGTATGGAGCTAAACCATACCCTGCATCACCAAGGAGATGTCATACAAAATCCCCATTTTCGAATCTATTTCGAATTTGACTTTCTCTGAATATCCTCGAATCATGTGTACTGCCTCTCCACCGTGCTACTATATCTCTTATTTTCAATGTGGAGTCACAAGTAACTTGTACGTTCAGAGAATAAAATCCCTTTCTATTTACATAATACTGTGCGCTCGGTCCACCCACCTTTTTGATTTTTTGCACCATAGTCTTTCGAAAACCACATATTTCTCGAAACCCAGCGATGACTTCTTCCTGTTCTCGTATTCCATTTGGCATAAAAACAAATTGGGCAGCTCTTCTTGCCAATGCTGTTGCCACACGACGGCAGATGTTCGTCAGCGATTATCAGTGATCGGATCTCGGATGCAATTTCCCGGGATTTAAGTCCGTTATCTTAACATGGATATGACTTACAATCCCGCGAGTCTCTTTGATACCTACATTTATAAAAAGGTGAATAACTTTTAATTGTAAGTAGTTTACACTATAAAAGTAAAAAAATAATATCTAGGTAATAAGTTAATAACAACATTTTTACAGTACTGCATAGAAGAACTGAACGTAACGTGTACGTCTTATCTTAATAGTCTTTTCATAAACAATTACCACTTATCAACCTCTTTTATTAAATGATATGGCTACTTGAAATAAGCACTGTCAGTCCAGACATTGTCATTCAGATCGAGCTCTGCTTATCATATCACATTCTCATTAACGACAAATAATAATAATTTCAGGTATAAATAACCATTACTAATAGACAATTCTAGTGTTCGTTAAGTGTGCACATATTAAGTGACGTATTTTTAATTTGACCACTTTTTGGATTGTGGTGGTTTCTTAGAAAAAACGTACCTAGACAAGTAGAAATTAAAATATGGCGTGGCAACCTAAGGAAGAAACTATTCTAAGTTGGATTAAATCGTATCCTGACTTAATGTTCCAATCAACTAAGTCGAAAGGTCTTTTTCCACTTACAAATGGCTCTTAGATGTTAAAAGAAATCGATTAACGACTGAAAACATTGAAAAAATAATAGTATGTTACTTTATATAAACACGACTAAAACATAGTAGTTTTAATTTCATTTTATTTTTAGGTTAAGTTTTTGTCATGTTACTATTTCTTTTGTCTAGGTATTATTGTAAAGGATATAATTAGTATGCTATTGTGTTGCATGTTATTAAGATGATTATTTTTAAATTTTGTTTCAAAAAGTAGAGTTATTTTATATCTAAAATATGTTTTAAAAGTATGTGTCAAATAAATGACCTATTATAGATAGATAGCGAACATTTTCATTTTGTTTATTTAGTTTAACCCTCGACAAAAGTTATTAATTATTAATAATAAAATAACCCATTTCCCAAAATCCCGGGAAATCCCGTGTCACATCCATGTTAAGCATAACGTTTGAGGTCGTTTACCCCAAATTGCATCCGAGATCCGATCACTGGCGATTATTGACTAACACCGTGAAGATCCGCCGCATCATCTTGCACTTCTTGTCGTCCCCAAATCCTAAGTGCCGTGAGCACATGCAACTCGGGTGATATGCCAGATCCCCTATTATCTTGTATGATATCTTCTTTTATTAGTTCAACAATTTTCGTGCATAGTTTTTCGTGAATCTGTACTTGCTTTTAAAATCAATTTCACTTAGCAGGAACGGATCTTCACGTTTTTTGTATATTTTTTGTTTCCTGGTTCCTTCTGAATCCCATTGATCAAATAAATCGAGATAATTTTGGTACTCCATCTTAGAAATAGGAACGAAAACTTTTTAAAAACTTTTTTTTAAATCTTGTACAACAGTTATACAAGGGTATCCGAGTGAATAGTCCCTGTGTAACTATTGTTCTTAGTTGCACCAGATGTATACAACGCTTACGTCAAAAAAGTTTTTATTGGTAAGAAAAAACTTACAACAGGTGTATAATGAGTGTATACGCCTGTGTTAAACTTTATTAGTAAGGCTGTAAAAGTGGATTATCACAAAAACAATGTGGAGACCGGATGATTGTTGCTTTTAGTAATGAAGCACCTTCAAAGACGACAATATACAGGTGGTATGCAGAATTTCAACGTGGCCGTCTATCCCTCACGGACGACGTGCGTGAAGGTCGACCAAAATCGGCAGTCACGCAAGAAAACGTGGATGCTGTGCGTCAGCTGATAAAGGAAGACCGACATGTGTCATATCGGTAGATTCAAGAGTGTTTGGGCATTGGAATGAGTCAGATACAAATCATTTTACAGGAACAATTAGGCGTGCGAAAGTTGTTTTCCCGTTGGATCCCTCACTTATTGTCTGAGGAGCAGAAAACGACTCGTGTCAATTGGTGCCTCAGAACTTTGAATAAATTCAACGGAGGAAGCTCAAATGCAGTTTTTAGCATTGTATCCGGTGACGAGTGTTGGATATATGCATATGAGCCTGAAAATAAAAACCAATCTCGAGTATGGGTCTACGAAGATGAGCTCAAGCCGACAAAAGTTATTCGTTCTCGCAGCACGGCCAAAAAGATGGTAGCTACGTTTGTCTCCAAATCGTGTCACGTGGCTACTATTCCTCTTGAAGATCGTAGAACGGTCAATGCCGATTGGTACACCACCAATTGGTTTTAACCCTCTGCGACTGATGTGCGGTCTATCAGACACCGTCAAACTCACTTCATGTTGCCATTTCGCCGTATGGCGTGATATAGCTCTGTCTCTCTCAGTACCTTCCTCCGACCAATGGCGGCGTCGGTTAGTAACGCCCGAGCGGCGACGCGGTGCACACGCTTGGAGGTACGAGCTGCGGGTGTCCCACAGACGTGAGTACAGTAACAAGTCCTGGGTCTAGCAGACCTCACCTCATAAAAATAATGCACTTGTTCATAGTGTCTGTCAGACCTCACCTCATAAAAATATTAATGTTTCTATAGTGTCTCACAGACCTAACCACATAAAAATATTAATGTTTCTATAGTGTCTCACAGACCTAACCACATAAAAATATATCTATTATTATTATTTAAAATATTTTAGATGGCTGATCACGGCTCTCGGGGATCCAGACCATCAAAACGAAATAACGGCGGGTTTCCAGTGATCGCTAGTGATCAACAAATTACTCAATGGCTGGAAGATCTAATTGAAGAAGGTGATTTTAGCGATGTAGACGACTCAGTTGAAGATCCTGACTTCTTAGCTGATGTATTTGAACCAGATAGCGGGCATACGATTCGAGAAGTAAGTGATGGCTCTATTACAAGTGAAAATGGCAGTTCAGATTATGAAGACAACCTACCTCTCAGCTTAAGGGTTAATTCAGTACGTGGTAGGGGCGTCACTAACTATTACGGCAAAAACGGCTACTTGTGGTCAAAAACCGAAATTGCAAGAACGAGTAGAACACCAGCTCATAATATTATTCACATATCGCGTCCGACAGAGCAGCCTGTATTTCACAATTTTCACGAGATTTGGTCAAAAATCTTTGATCTTGAAATGATAGGTCGACTTGTGATATACACGAATGAAAAATTACGATCATATCGTCAACAATTTCGTAATTCTGGTAGAGGAGAACTAAAAGATACTGACGAAACAGAAATGCGTAGCCTTCTTGGACTCCTCTATTATAGTGCAGTATTTAAATGTAATAATGCTGACGCCAACTATCTCTTTGCTACAGATGGCACTGGACATGAAATTTTTCGATGTGTGATGTCGAAATATCGATTCTGTACATTGCTGAACTGCCTTCGATTTGATAACGCAGCTGATCGTCCGGAGAGATTGAAAACCGACCCATTGGCAGCAGTATCGTGGTTTTTCGATAAGTTTGTGGTCAATTCCCAACAACACTTTACACCTGGACCAAACATCTGTATTGACGAGATGCTTATACCCTTCAAGGGTCGATGTAAATTCATTATTTACATGCCCAAAAAACCCGCCAAATATGGGATAAAGGTCCTTATTTTGTGTGATGCTGTAACTTTTTACGTCTACAATGCATACATTTATTGTGGCAAGAATTCGGATGGCGAAGGTCTATCAGAAGCAGAGAGAAAACTGGCAATTCCTACCCAGTCTGTTCTAAGACTGGTGAAACCAATAGAAAATAGTAACCGAAACGTAACGGCAGATAACTGGTTCAGTTCAATACCACTTGTTGAAATGTTGGGATCGAAAAGCCTAACATACCTTGGAACTCTTAAAAAAAATAAGCGAGAAATCCCACCCGAGTTTCAGGCAAATAAGAATAGAGAACCGGGGAGCTCTTTATATGGCTTTACTAAAGAGTTCAGTTTATTGTCATATGTGCCAAAAAAAAATAAGGCTGTGATTTTGATTTCTTCTTCCCATCATGTGCAAAGCACTGACGAAGTAAGTGGCAAACCCACTATGATCATGGACTACAATCACACGAAGGGCGGCGTGGATGAAATTGATAAAAAATGTTCTATATATTCAAGCAGTAGAAAGACACGTCGTTGGCCCATGACCATATTTTACAGAATTTTGGATCTGGCTGGTACTAATGCCTATGTGCTGTACAATGGATGTCAAGGTGCCAAATTACGTAGGGGCGAATTTTTGATGTGTTTGGCAAGAGAATTAGTTCTCCCGAGCTTGCAACAACGCGTGTATAACAACCGGCTACCAAGAGAACTACGTTTGACCATTAAAAGGGTTTTGGGAAAGGATTTGCCTCTACCTCCCCCTGAACTAGAACCAAGTGCATCTGCACGCAAAACATGCACCATATGCCCTGCTAGATTAAAGAGGAAGACAAGATTCGCTTGTTGTGCTTGCCACAGAGCAATTTGTCTCCAATGTGCCGACCATGTCTGCGTTGACTGTAAAATTGATCTCTAAAATAAGTGCCAACTTTAAGACTGATTTGTGCCTTATTCTATCTTTAGATTTCGTCAATTATTTTTATAAGCATTAATAATGTTAAGAAGAAGAAATGTTACTCTAGTTTATCGAAGTTATTGATTGTTAAGTTTTTTTTTTTAAATTTTAAGTTAACCTAAGTACAAAATGTCTGAAATCTTGATCTCATTAAAGTGATTAAATATTTTTTATTATGTTTTAATTTAAATCCAATTTTATTATTTATTATGATGAAATATAATTGATTTAATCGATTTTTACTCTAACTATTATAATTATTAAATTATTTTAATTTTTAATGAATTATCAAAGATGACGTCTGACAGACTCCACCTCAGTAGAATCTTTCTAAAAAAGTCACCACAGTTGCAGAGGGTTAAGGTAATTTTAGGCACTTTTTCTAAACATTTGTTATCCATTTATTGTAGTAAAGTTAAACTTGAATAAACATTTTTCAACTATTCGCAATGTCAATCTTTTAAATTTTGACCCCAATATTTTTTTTTTTTTCTTAAAAAAAACACTTTATTACCTTTATAATGATACCTAACAATCATATTGTTTTCCTTGATCAAATAGGGTTTAAAGTCGGTTGAAATTATTTTCCGAGGAGGGGCGATATTTTTGACTTTAATAAGATGGGCTAAAGTAAAGGGAACTCCTTATAAAGTTATCGACGTTAAACAAAGTATGATATTTGATTTTAAGAAGATGCAGACTAATGCTTTTTATAACTGGACTAAAAATTAATCTTATTGTTAAAACTTACCCATTTATTAATTATCTATTGTAATTGGTCGATTACGCTCGTTTTTAAATACTTTTCTCAACAAAATCACTACGTTACTTTTACTCCAGGTGGTACCTAGGACTTTTATGCACAGTCCGCCCGGGTCATTACCAGTCTCACCAATAGTCCCACTAGTAAGCAGCAGTGCTTGCACTGTTGTGTTCTGGTGTGGATGGTCGAGATTTCCGGTTAACATAGCTTGCATAAGAGGCATTCCATCCAAAGCCTCAAGGGTTTTTTTTTTTTTACCCACGCTTTAAAACTTCATTACCTTTAACTACATTCGGCTATAACTTTAACATACATTTTTTACCTTGGATACCCTTTACTTCGGAAAGTCACAACTACAACTTAACTTTACTCTTTTTAACAAATAAAATTTACAATTTTACATTTAACTATTACAATTACTCAGTGGTTCGCTACCATGAATAAGTACAACCATATTTCTTATTCTAAATTAAATTATAACCATATTGCTGTTCGCTGTCACTGACTTTAATAATTAAAATTAATTTCTCTCACATTATTTAAATTTTTTTTTTTTTTAAATGTCGAATTTTACATTGGAGGAACGGCCTACTGCATTTAACTTATTAAAAAAAGATGAACTTGAGTGTATGAGGTAAAAGTGCGACTTGGCGTCCCACTTGCTACGGTCATGGACTTGCGCTGCCAGGTTAAGAAATTGAATGCCGAGATACCAACTGATGAGGTCGCGGATTACGATGGTGACGTCAGTGAGGAGCTTCAACTTATCGCATCTAAAATGGAGGAGCTAAATGTTTTGTTGCAAACTCCAGTACAACGGCACACTTCTTTAAAGGTTCTTAACCGTGTGCAAGCGACTGCCCATCACCTCTATCACCGTCTGACACGCCTATCGCCTTCCGAATCAGAATCTACGACGCACCTCGAATTAACCGAACAGTTGGATAAGCTACTTTTGCGATTGGATAATATTATAGATAATTTCAAAAGTGCACTGACCCCGGACATTAACCCCGAGGCCACTGCACCTACTTCACCTTCACCTACTGCAGCACCAGCCTGTGCAGCCACGCGTTATAAAGCGGTACATAAATTAGGCCTAAAATATGATGGTAGGTCCTGCATTAAGGCGTTCCTGCGAAGGCTGGTGCAGGTACGTGCTTCTCGAGAGATCTCAGACGCAGCATTGTTCCGCTCAGCATGTGAACTGTTCACAGATGAAGCAACCTCCTGGTTTGACGGAATTTGTGATCAGGTCCATTGCTGGACGGACCTTAAAAAACTCTTGCTCCGCGACTATTCACCAGTAGATTACAATGAACGCCTTTTAGTTGAAATTAGGTCAAGGACGCAAGGGCGTGATGAATCTATAGTTAATTATGTCAGTGCCATGCTCAATTATTACTCACGCTTGGAAACTCCACTTTCTGAGAATGAGAAACTTAGTATATTGCAACAAAATATAAGGCCTTTCTATTCTAAACAATTAGCTTTATTTCCAATTAAATCAATTAACGAACTTAAAGACCATTGTCGACAACTTGAGGCGGCGGCTCAACGCGCCGAACGCTTCGCAGAACCCAGCAGGGATGTAAGTAAGTCACTGGCTCACGACTTGGTTTACAAACCAGCCACTTCAAAAAAAGTTTCCTCAGTAAGTGCCCCTGTTGACTTCCACTTGGCACGCAGCGTTGCCGCGTGGATGGCCATACACTAAGGTATTGTAGGGCAGCCCCCAGGCTGGTCTGCTACCGCTGTGGTGAGAATAACGTAACAGCTAATAATTGTCCTAAATGTGCCTCCGGGCAAAATAAATCAAAAAACTAATGGCTCCGAGTCAAGGTATGGTTGACCCGGACCTAAATAAACCTAAAATACAATACAAAACTAGATTCTTTTTTCCAACAATTACTTATAAAAATAACACGTATACTACCTCAAATAAAAACCAAACAACAACAAAACCCTAGGTTTACATTACTAATAAATTACAAAACCTTATTTACCTAACCTACCTTCGTCAAAATAAATTGTATATTTAATATTTTGTTTTCATTCTATATCTACCCAAAAATAAAAGTATTGCAGTGGCGCCCGAACATAAGTACTTTGAGAACTTGGTTACTATTCATAAATCAAACGATGTGAGTCACATAGTAACAGCGAACGGTTCCTCTTCACCTATATTGGGCTATGTGTTCTTACCAGTCACCGTTAGTGAGACAACAGCAATAGTTAAATTTTATGTCATACCGGAGGTACCAACAAAACTTTTATTTGGCATTAACTTTTGGAAAGCGTTTAATATAGCTCCTGACGTACTATCTTTATTGGGTAACGATTGTTTATTGTCGGATGTAGACCATATTAATACCCTAAATTCTGAGGTAAGATATTTACAAGGATTAGAATCCTTATCGTACGAAGACCAACTTCAAGCTGAAAATATTTTTAAGGAATTTAAAACCATTTCCTCTGAAAAGAAAGGTTTAGGGAGGACCCATCTGCTTACCCATACTATCGACACTGGTGACGCGAAACCCATAAATCAGCGGTATATTTTTTTTTATTTTTTTTTATAATAGTCGGAGGCAGACGAGCAGGCGGCTCACCCGATGGTAAGTGATCACCGTTGCCCATGGACACCTGAAACACCCGGGGGGTTAAAGGTGCGCTGCCGGCCTTTTAAGAAAGTGTAGGCTCGTTTCTTGAAGGTTGCCATGTTGTATCGGTCCGGAAATACCATTGCAGGCAATTGATTCCACAGTGCAGTCGTACGTGGCAAGAAGTTTCTTTTGAAACGTACGGTGGAACTCTGCCAGTCATCCAGGTGCTGTGGATGAAATTTCAATTTGTGGCGAGTAGTACGGTGGTGGAATTTTGCAGCAGGTATTAGCTCGAACAATTCATCCGAGCACTCCCCAAATAAATGTTATTAAATGAAATGAATGTTATTAATGGTATTAAATGTTATCGCCTTCTAAGCTTGCTGAGTTGAACAGGCAGCTCGAGGAAATGCTTGAACTAGATATTGTTGAACCAAGCAGCAGCCCATGGAATAACCCAGTAACTATGGCACCTAAAGCAGATGGTTCCTTACGATTCTGCCTAGACAGCAGGAAATTGAACGAGGTCTCGAAACACGATGCTTACCCTTTACCGTTAATTAACCAGATACTGGACCAACTAGGAAATGCCAAATTTTTATCATCGTTAGACTTAAAATCAGCCGTCTGGCAAATAGGTCTTCACAGGCATCCAAGGAAAAGACCGCCTTCACAGTTACTGCTCGTGGCTTATTCCATTTTAAAGTCATGTGCTTCGGCCTAACTTCCGCGCCGGCGACACAGCAGCGCCTGATGGACATCCTGTTTGGTCCGGAATACAGTGGTCGTATCTTTATTTACTTAGATGACATCATAATAGTTTCCGAGACGTTCACTGAGCATCTTACCTTATTACGTAGGTACAGTACTGAACGTCTCCGCTTCGCTAACCTTACTATAAATTTATCAAAATGCCATTTCTTTCGTAGGCAACTTAAATATTTAGGCTTTGTGGTGGATGAATACGGTTTACGCACCGATCCTGACAAAGTCAAAGCCATTATCGACTTTCCCATACCCACATCTCGTTGTCGTCTTTCTCCTTATAACTTCGTAGTCGAGCACCGTCGTGGGTCGGAAAACGTCGTACCGGACGCCTTATCAAGAGCAGTCCCGGTACATTTAATCGATACCAGCACCATTACGGATGCATGGTACTTAAAACTATATAAAAAATGTGAAGTAAATCCAGGGTCGGTGCCCAATTTTCAATTAAAAGACGGTCGCCTGTATAGATATACAAAAATTAAAAATATTTTACTATCCGAATTCGAATGGAAAGAGGTTATCCCAATGGAATTCCGCGATGAGATAATGCACGCCAATCATTCGGTTCCTACAGCAGCCCATCTTGGTACAGCTAAAACTTATAAAAGGCTGAAACTCCGCTACTTCTGGCCAGGCATGTACCAAGATGTTGTTAGGTTTATCGCTAATTGTGCAGCGTGTGCAGCGTATAAGCATAGTCAACACCCGACCCCCGGTTTCATTTCAGCGCAAAGCATTTCTGTCGTCCGTTTTAGTGCCTAAGTCTGGACTTAGTCGGACCCTTACCACCTTCAAGACAGTTAAATACGTACCTGTTGGTGGTCGTGTGTTGCTTTACCAAGTATTGTATGCTGTTTTCAATGCGGCGCGCAACCGGAAAAGTGATTTCTCAGAGGTTGGAAAACCATGTATTTATGGTTCACGGCATTCCGCAAACTACGAGGGCAGAGTGAGAAGTCTGGTAAAAATCATACTAAAGGTATTTTTTTCACAAATTAATTAATATCAATTTGTAATGCAGCCTTTTTGGAGGTAAATCGTATATTTTCAGCCAGTTCGCACGGATAGTTTTTTTTTGACAGCTATGAAAAAGAAAAAAAAACTTTGGTGTTTGCAAAGATGGAGAAAAGTGAGTTTCGTGTTCTGATTAAACATTATTTTTTGCGAAAAAAAACCATCACGGATACAAAAAAAAAACTAGACAAGTATTATGGGAGCTCTGCTCCATCCATTAAAATGATTCACAAGTGGTTTACGGATTTTCGTTGTGGCCGTACAAGCACTGCTGACGCCGACCGACCCGGACGCCCAGTTGAGGTCACTACACCAGAGATGATCACCAAAATCCATGACATCGTATTGAACGACCGAAGAGTAAAGGTCCGTGAGATAGCTGATATTGTAAGCATTTCAGACGAACGGGTTCGTAATATCCTCCACACTTATTTGGATATGAAGAAGCTCTCCGCCCGTTGGGTGCCGCGATTGCTCACAGTGGATCAAAAACGCACTAGGGTGGCCCTGTCGGAGGCATGTTTGGCGAAATTTAGCAGTGTTGCCATCTCAGTTTTTCCATTTTACCCTAACGCTCGGCGAAATTACCCTAAATTTGGCACTTTTATTTATTTTTTACCCTAAATGTTTTTTTAAATAACAACTAATTAATTTACGTATAAATCTATTATTTACGTACAAACCGGTTTTTCTCCGCCATACGATATCTCGCTTCCGCGTACACATACCTTTGAGTGTGAAAGAGAAAAACAGATTCTTGTCTGTTGCTGGTACATCGGCAAGTTGGGTACGTTCCGGTCCACGCATTAAAATTCAAATTAATCACCAAAACTTGTAAAGATTTTCAAATATTCTCTAGAAAATATTTTACCCTGAAAAATACCCTAAATAATTTTCTACCCTAAAAATTACCCTGAACCCGTAAAAATGCCCTAAATTTAGGGTAAAATACCCTAAGGTGTGGACACTGAAATTTAGGTATAATGAAAAGGACTTCTTGCGTCGTTTCATAACTGTTGACGAAACCTGGATTCATCATCATACACCCGAAACCAAGGAGCAGTCAAAACAATGGATTGCTTCAGGTGAACCTGCACCAAAGAAGGCCAAAGCAGTTTTATCGGCAAATAAAGTTATGGCTACTGTCTTCTGGGATGCTCGTGGTGTAATATATGTTGATTACCTTCAGAAAGGTAAAACAATTAACGGCGAATATTATGCCAACTTGTTACAGCGATTTCATGAAGTTTTAATGGAAAAACGACCCCATTTGGCGAAAAAGAAAATCATTTTTCACCAAGACAACGCACGGGTCCACACTTGTGCAGTTGCTATGGCTAAAATCCACGAGTTGCGTTACGAATTGCTCCCGCATCCGCCTTATTCTCCGGATTTGGCCCCCTGCGACTATTTTCTTTTCCCAAACTTAAAGAAATGGCTTGGTGGGAAAAGATTTGGTTCCAACGAAGAAATCATCGCAGAAACCAGTGCGTATTTTGAAGGGTTGGAGAAATCGTACTATACGGAGGGAATCGAAAAGTTAGAAAAGCGATGGACCAAGTGTATTGAGTTACATGGGGACTACGTTGAAAAATAAATATTTACTTGGACCAAAAAAATAAAAAAATGTTTAAATTTTTCCAGACTTTTCACTCTGCCCTCGTATCATTGCGGACAATGCATCCTATTTTACTGGCGGTGAATTTCAAAAATGATTTGCCAACTACAACATTCCTCAACTACACTATTCCCCAGTTTCAGTGTTGCCATGTGCACCGTAATTACGGTAAATGCACCGTACTCAGCATGAATTTACCACCTATCGGCGATGTGCTACAACGGTGATAAAATCTACCGTAATCCATAAAGGTTAAGTATTTTCCAGATAAAGCAAAATGTACTGAACAAAACTCAAATTATTCTAATTATGAACGCACTCTGACCGATTCTTAGTTCGGGGATTCCCGGTGTTGCGGGGAAATACTGTCCTGTATAACGCTAACAAATTAAGTAGGCGTATACACATGTGAATTTGCAAGTAATATTACGATAGTTAAATTTAGTTTCATTACATTCATGTTTATTTCTTCTCATTCCGTTTTTAGCAAGAGGTCAAGTCGTATTATTTTTACAGATTTAGATTTAATTGCAGATTGTTAAGGTTTCAATACGTTTTGATTATGAGTGGAAGTGAATCTGACTCTCAATCTGAAGTGGAAGTGCCTAATAAAAAAAGAAAACAATATAAACAAAAGTTTCGGGATGAGTGGTTACAAAAAATTGAATTTCGAGATTGGCTAAGAAAAGATAAAAAAGACGAATATGCCGCTATCTGCAACATAAGAAACAGATAAGAAACTGAAACTGTCAGCTGAAATCAGCGTACTTTCAAGACACAAAGAAACCAATTCTCACATTAACAATTCTAAAAAGTTTAGTGCGTCATCTTCCAAAAAGATACAACAGTCAATAGTTAGTGCGTTTCAAAGCAGCTCGCAGAAAGTAACCGAAAAGGAACAAATAAAAATTTCAACAGTAAAACTGGCCGCTTTCGTTGCAGAACATAGGATACCAGCTAAAACTATGGACCATCTGACAGATTTATTACCACAATTATGTCCGGATTCAAATATAGCTAAAAACATTAAATTAAAAAGAACAAAAGTCCAAGCAGTCATAAACAATTGTATAGGAACATCCGAAAAACTGAGTTTGATAAATGATTTGAAGGTTCAAAAATTCTCAATTTTAATAGATGAAAGCACTGACATAAGCGTAACTAAAACTGTGGCGATCGTGGTGAGATACTTTGATGCAAAACTAGGCCAGATAATTAGTCGTTTTTGGGACTTAATCCAATTGTTTGAGGCCAATACAACCGATCATTCAGCTAATGCGGAAAAAATATTCACATTAGTCATTGAATCTTTCCAAAAAAACGCTATCCCTTTGGACAACATAATTGGTTTCGGTTCGGATGGTGCAAATACCATGATGGGCTGCCGTAATTCCGTCTCCAGCCGATTACGGCAACTTTGTCCAGGAATCACTATACTGAAATGTGTTTGTCATTCATTGCATCTTTGTGCTAACGATGCCTCCAAAGAGCTTCCTTTCAATTGTGAAAAGTTGGCTAGAAACATATATAATTATTTTAAAAACAGTAACAAGAGACAGAGTGAATTTGTGGAGTTTCAACACTTTGCTGAACTAGAAGTTCACCGCATTCTAAGACCTGCACAGACGCGTTGGCTTTCATTAAATGCTGTCGTAGATAGAATATTGGAGCAGTGGGAAGCATTACGTCTCTACTTTGATGGCAAATGGCTCACAGACGCGGAATGCAATGAAATCCACACCAATCTCAACGACCCTGTGATAAAAGCCTATTATTATTTCTTAGCGTGGATGCTGCCGAAATTTACCGCAGTCAATACTTACTTCCAAAGTGAATCTGTTGTGATCACAAAATTGAACATAAAAATGACAGCTTTGTATACAGAATTGATGGCGCAAATTTTTCCAGCAAGCCATATAAATTCGACTGCTATAGAATTGATTGATCCGACTGAAGAAAGACATCACAAAAACTTAAAAGATATTTATCTGGGACTTGGAGTTCAAAAACAATTAGAACTAATTGAAGAAGATCGAAAGGATATACTACGGAAAAAATGTAAACAATTTATAATAACAGCATGCACAGCAATTCGTAAGAGATATGCTATTAACGATCCAGTTTTAACAGCTATATCAAACTTAGATCCTGAAATTTGCGTTTCTCAAGAAAGACTCGAGAGCCTAGCGCCTATATTTACACTTCTTCCCAGACTGACCCCAAAGAGTTTAAACGAACAACAGGAACTTGACGATGAATGGCGTAGGTTACTTATCTACTTACCAAAAGACTTAGATGCAAGTCAACAACCACCTGATAAATTCTGGCATCAAGTTTCCCGAATAGGTGAAGAAAACAGAAAAGATTTTAAACATCTGCCGTCGTTCATGCTCGGAATGCTGTCTTTGCCACACTCCAATGCCGAGTGCGAGCGTATATTCAGCAAGGTTAATGATATTAAAACAAAAAAACGTAACAAACTGATAACTCGCTCTATTAAAGGTAATATACTGACCCAACAGTCCATAAAAAGAAACGGACAAAATTGTATCAACTTCAGACCAGATGAGAATATGCTGAATAAAATGAATCAGAACATTTACAAAAATGAGGAGATTTTAGTTTCCGATTCGGAACAGTAAATTATTTTCAATTAATAAGTTTTTTTTTTATAATTTAATTAGATTGTTTTTATTAATGATTATTTCATAAACATAGTATACCGTAATTGCACCGTTTTTTATTTTATCCCATTTACCGTTATTTTATAAAATCTACCGTATTTTTTAAATTTAGTCACCGTCGACCAGATTTTGGACATGGCAACACTGCCCAGTTTATACCGTAGAACGCTATAATAAAACTGTGGTGACTGCGATCTCTACTTTTGTCGCATCAGACCATCGTACGTGGGATATTAACATTTCAAGGATCCAGTTTGCACTAAATACCTCCGTAAACGAGTCTACCTCGTTCACTCCATTCCTACTAGTTCACGGACGTGAAGCCGTTCCTGATGGTACTATCTACAATGACTCTGAAGCGGTAGAGGAGATTATCTTCGCTTCTAGGCGCGATTACTTTGATAAGATAAAGGTACTAAAAGAAACTTATCCAACCGTCAGAGAGTTATTGCAGAAAGCTCACGATCGTAACATCAAGTATTATAATGAGACGCGGCGTGACATAGAATTCAATGTAGGTGATGAAGTTTGGAAACGTACATACAAGCAGAGTAACGCTGGGAAATATTTTGCTGCAAAGCTGGCCCCTAAATATGAAAAGTGCCGCGTGATACGGAAGGTGTCCCGCTTGGTATACGAACTGGAGGATGAAAATGGGAAGCGACTGGGAAAATGGCACATAAAAGATTGTAAGCCAGTCTCTCCCAATGCTACCTAATATTACAATTTAACTAAATTAACACATAACCCCCGGACCGTTAGGTAAATTTATGGATCGATAACAACTGTCCTGGGCGTTGGATTAAACATGGAATGATTACTGAATGGAAAGTTTTTGTGTGCTAAGGCACGTCTTTTTAACTACTTCTAGTAGCATATTGATTCTTCCTGGACCCCATCCAGCAGGAATAAGCCTACACCGGTGCGGATTGTGACACCTTAAGGAAGCCTACACAATTTAATTTCAGAGCGGGTGGTGACTACAATAACTGCGATATGGGACGCATCTTCTCTCTTCTACTTGCTAACTCTTTCCCTTTTCAGACTTTTTTTCTCCTCCATCACATGCCATGCACCAGCACCGTCTTAGGTTTAAATAAGCCTTTTCACTGATGCGGATCGTGACATCTAATAAAGCCTACACGTACCGTTACTGAGCGGGTAGTGACTCAGATACCTGGATGGTTGCTTCACGTGAATAGCATTCTATCTCTCACTCTAGTACCTTACCGTCGTTTTATTGGCGGATATACTATAATACATTCCTTCTTTTTACACATTTTTTTTGTTTTTTTTTTAGCAACTTTTCTGACCAGCACCGTCTTAGGTTTAAATAAGCCTTTACACTGATGCGGATCGTGACATCTAATAAAGCCTACACGTACCGATACTGTGCGGGTAGTGACTCAGATACCTGGCCCCTATTTCACCAAGCTTGACAAGTTCGACAATTGTCTAAATTACGTGACAATTGTATTTCATGAAACAGCAATTGTAATAATCAGGTGACAATTGTCGAGTAGTCACGATAAGTGTTGTTTCACAAATCTCTACATTATTAAACCACGCTGACAGGTGCGAAAATAATAATAAAAAAATGACATTTTTATATCGTGAAATGGCAGTTGTCAAAATTCTGATACAATTGTCACGTTGTCATGACAAACGATAGTCTTTATATTTTTAAATGTGTAAATCAACCGTATGTTGATTGTTGAAAGGCGTCCACCATTACCGCGTACTTAGTCCACAATTATACAACAATAATTATTATATTAGTTTGGAGTGTACAAACTAATTTTTATTTGATTTATCAATCGCTCAACAAATGACTATACACACTTTTTTTCAGTAAACGAGAGCGGTTAGCTTGGCTGTATGAATAGTTTCCTCAGTCTTGTCGACTATATGCAATTATTCTCACTTTAAAAAAACTGTAGCAAGAAACAAGGTTACTATTTTTTTAATTTTGATGGATGAATATGAGACACTACCCGTGTACGTTTTTTAAAAGTAAGTTTTCCGATCATGTTTGGGTAAATGTATTTTTATTGATACTAGCCAGTGTTTATTTTTTAATTTCAAAGTACGTGTGTTTTGGAAGCGAGCGTTTTCGAGTTTGTCCGACTAAATATAATTACCAATTACAAAACTTAATACTTAATTAAGTACACCGATGGTTTATTATAAATTGGCTTTTTATTTTTTAACGTACGCTCGAGAACCGCTTAAATTTTAAATACATATATAGTTGTGGATATAAACTGACACTGGCTGAATACGAATACCTTTGATCACTTTGCATGAAACTTATTTAAAACTATTAAAATATTTCCCGCGATTTTAGCTACAAATAAGTAAATCATTTGCAATTTGCAATTCCTTTCGTGCACCATTTTTTAAAGTGCCTTGATTAAAACCATTGCAATATGGATATAACAATTTAACATTCGACATGAAAATCAAGAAATGGAAAGAAATAGCTGACGAGGTATTGTGACCCTGAAACCATCCAATGCAGTTATTTTTCTTGAACGCAAAGGCAGTGACGTCAAAGGAGAAATTTATTCGTTCTTTATATATTCTCCTATATGTGAACTCATCTAAATCACTGTCACTACTACTCCTTTAGCCATTTTGTAACTAACAATGAAAACACTACAATTGTAACGCAAGCCTGACACAGCTCTTATCTCATGTCAATAATTACCGACAAATTTGCAAATATGTCGATATGGAAAAATTTACAACTGTTTCTCAACATAATTGTCCTTAAAATAAATTATGGACAATTGTCACGCGTTGCACACTGTAATTGTAGACAATTATGTATGTCCATAGAAATAAAATTAGATTTGTCTACTTGTCACCTGTTACTGGACAATTGTCCGAGACACTTGTCGACACTAGTCAGCAGACATATGTCATTGACAATTGTAACTTGGTGAAATAGGGGCCTGGATGGTTGCTTCGTCGTTTTATACCTTACAATACTTTGTGGGATTCTTACCGTTCTTGGCATAACGGTTTATCTTGCGTATTTATTTTTAAATCCTTTTATTATAAGGTCTTCTAGTGACTTGTAACTGCTAGTTCTAGTTACTATTCTACTGCAGCTACCGTAGGCCTCGACGCAGTTGTTTCCAGCGTCGGCCGCGCGGACTCAATTGATGCCAAGGTACTGCAGGACGTGTGATTCTGGGCCGGGAGTCCTCGTCAAAGTATTCAGGTAACCTTAAAAGGGATTCACCTGATTTTATTGTTTTAGTTTTGTGAGTACTCAGCTCGAGGGCGAGCTGGAATGTTCCTTTCTTCGTAAAATTCTCCTGGTTGAGGGGGTGTGTAATGTATATTTTTTCAGGCATGAGTTAACGCTTCAGCGATGCACAATTTATTCCATTTCTTTACAAATTATTTTGGTTGGTATCCTTGATTTAATCTTACAATCTATGGTCACTTCAACCACTAGTGAATCTGTATCAATAAAACTACTGACTCTGTGGCAAATGCACCCGGTGTTGCTAGGGGCATATTTCGTTCTCCTCATTTGTAAGTAAACCCAGGTCACTGTATTAGTGTCGTTTTAAATTAATATTTTCAAAATTGTTCATGTAGTCCAACTTTAGTCTTCTTTTAATTCTTCAGTCGTTTCAGGATTCCGGCGTATTTTAATGACAGACGAAAACCCGAGTTTGCTGCCTTTAAATAAAATTAACTAGTATCTGTACCCGTGTGACGTTTAGTCTTTTTTCCCCGATCTGTGCAGTTTTATTAAATTTAGGAACTGGTAATCGATCCAATATCGATTTCGGCAGGTCATCTCCGCTGTCGTTCTTTTCTTATGAGCCAGCGAGCTAACCAGATCTGATTTTATTACATATTGGAGCATACATTTACCATACTTCCTTCCCTTTGACCGGCAGTCCACGTAGGAATTCGTACTTACCTTATTTAAAAATAATCTACGTGGCAGTGATCACAGCAACACATATATTAAAATACCAGCAGAGGAGACACCCTAAGGGACACTCGTGCCACGTCTACACGGACCTTACGGCGTTCCGGAGTCGACATTAGTTACAGCAAGCTGTAAGCAAGGCTATTATCCTCCAACAGGTTAGTTTTCTTCTTTATTTTACAAAGAGTTTGGGGTTATAACTTTGTGCCACATGTCTGTTTCTTACTTCTCTTCTCTTGCTAAAAATGTCCAGCAAAACCTCCTTGGAACGTGCGCTGTTAACTATATAATTTATCCGCAAGGATTAAAGGGTGTTTTCTTAAATTTAACCTGCGTTTGGACACTTGAATGCCTTCCTGCATCGACTACAAACCATGTGGCTGTCACATTATGCCTAGCGAACTTCTGAGTCACGTCCAAAATCTACATGCCGCCTTTCATTACCGTTTTCTTAAATTAACCCACTCAACCTCTAAATTAACTACCGCATTGCCTGCGTACGGGTTGCTTACTTCTACTCTCGGGCTATTCCAGGAGGTGCTTTGTACGGGCCTAGATTTAGGCCACGCCAGTTCATCCGGCGAGGTGTCCACGTGCGAGTGTTGCTGCTCGAGCAGGGGCGACTCTGCTCAACCACAACCGCAGCTAAGCGTTTAATAATAATTTAACGGCTTTACTCTCTACCCAAACTTTACCAGCGTCATCGACCAAACAACAACAAAACCCTAGGTTATTTTAATTATTTTAAAATTAAATTACTACATTACTAATAAATTACAATACCGTATTTACGTAACCTACCTTCGCCAAAATAAATTGTATATTTAATATTTTGTTTTCATTCTACAGGTGTCCCAAGCCGAAGTGACCGGCGAGTTGTGGTTGAATATTTATACAAAATTATCGATAAAAAACTTTAATTTAGAGGTATATCGAGATCGTTTTTTTTTTTATCGCCATTTGTTTTATTTTAGCAGAGACGGCTGACTTGTTGCAATATTTTTGCGATATTTTGTTTGTTTTGAGTTTGTTTTCCTTTCTGTTTTTTTTATTGCATAGCCATTATTGTTACTTATACGCTCAGGCTCTAAAAACTATCCAAACTTAAATAAAACATGTAGAAAATGAGGAAGAAACGGAAAATTCTAACAAAAAAAAGGTTTATTTTTTTGTTATTTAGCCCAAAAAGCCGAAAAATGTGCTATAAACAGTATTATTTTATTATTTATTATTAAACTACATGGTATTATCTAAAACATCCCAAAACAATGTTTCTAGTTATTTCTAATATTTTTCGAAATACGACCTGTTGAAATTTGACCTTCACGCAGTCCAAACAAAAGGATAACGCAGGTAAAAAAAGTTTCTGTCCTATTCGCCTCCCCTCTTCGTCGCTACCTGTCTTCGGTCCCCTCCTATCATCGGTTTATTTCGTCGTTAGTCGATCGTTCTCTGCGTTCGTGACGCTACGTATTTGGAATTGCGTTATCCCGACTTTTTAAGGCATTTTGTTTACTTCAGTTCAGAATGCCTCGACTTGCGAATTTAGAACCATTCCATATTGCTGATATGCACTTTGTGTATGGTTTCTGTAACGGAAATGCTGGGAATACCAAAAACGAGAGTTTGGCGAACATTGAAAAAAGAAGGACTTCACCCCTATCATTATCGACGCGCTCAAAACTTGAGAGAAGAAGATAACGTGCCGAGACTGGTCTTCTGTACGTGGATATTACGTCAGCACCGGCTTCAACCTAACTTTTTAAAAAACATTCTGTGGACCGATGAGGCAACATTTACCAGGGCTGGCATCACCAATTACAGAAATTTGCACATTTGGGCCGCTGAAAATCCGTATGCGATAAGAGAAACTTCATTTCAGCATGAATTCTCAATAAACATGTAGGCTGGAATGATTGACGATTTAGTTATTGGCCCATTTGAATTGCCAAGAAGGCTTGATGGAGACGGCATGCTAAATTTTTTGCGCAACGATTTGCCATTATTATTGGAGAATATCCCTTTGCTGACAAGACGTAACATGTACTTCCAAATGGATGGAGCCCCGGCACATTACGCTACTTTTGTTCGTCAGTTTGTCGGTGCAAATTATCCAAGGTGGATCGGAAGAGGCGGTCCAGTGGCCTGGCCTCCGAGGTCACCAGATTTAACGCCCCTGGATTATTATTATTGGGGCTATTTGAAACAGAAAGTTTACGCTGTACCTATTGTATCAAGGGAGCAACTGAAAGAAAGAATTGATGCTGCAGCTGCGGAAATGGCAGAAAACACGGCAGAAATACGACGAACTACCCAGAGGATGTCATTTAGAGCCCTGGCCTGCATAACTGCTGACGGCGGTCATTTTGAACATGTCATTTAAATAATTACTGTTTTGTAGATAAAAAATATTATTTTAAAACAACACCATTTTCATTTACTACTAAACTTACCCCTGTAAGCAGCGCAGGTAAAAAATTATTTGCTGTCCCGTTCGCCTTCGAATGTGACAGAAACTTTTTTTACCTGCGTTATCCTTTTGTTTGGACTGCGTGAAGGTCAAATTTCAACAGGTCGTATTTCGAAAAATATTAGAAATAACTAGAAACATTGTTTTGGGATGTTTTAGATAATACCATGTAGTTTAATAATAAATAATAAAATAATACTGTTTATAGCACATTTTTCGGCTTTTTGGGCTAAATAACAAAAAAATAAACCTTTTTTTTGTTAGAATTTTCCGTTTCTTCCTCATTTTCTACATGTTTTATTTAAGTTTGGATAGTTTTTAGAGCCTGAGCGTATAAGTAACAATAATGGCTATGCAATAAAAAAAACAGAAAGGAAAACAAACTCAAAACAAACAAAATATCGCAAAAATATTGCAACAAGTCAGCCGTCTCTGCTAAAATAAAACAAATGGCGATAAAAAAAAAAACGATCTCGATATACCTCTAAATTAAAGTTTTTTATCGATAATTTTGTATAAATATTCAACCACAACTCGCCGGTCACTTCGGCTTGGGACACCTTGTATATCTACCTAAAAATAAGAGTATTTCAATTTCTATTTAATTCTAGTTAAAGTCAAAAGTCGTTACGTACGAGGGCTGGCTGATAAGTTTCCGAAATGAAAGATTAAAAAAAATAATTAAAAAAGTAAGAATGTCATTCTAAACTGCTGACTTTTACGTAAATACTCAGGTGATAATTAAGTAATTAACATAAAAATAATAATTTATAATAGTGATCCAAAGAAAAGCTGTTTTCATTTTTGTGAAAATGGAAAAATCTGAGGTGCGTGCTGTGATTAAGTTTTATGTTTTGAAAGGCAAAACCGCAACTCAGATAAAAACCAAACTTGACCGCGTATTGGGGTCTTCTTCGCCATCTTTAAGCACAGTTCACACTTGGGTTACCGACTTCAGACGCGGTCGGCAGAGCTGTAAAGATGCTCCCCGCAGCGGACGGCCCAATGAGGTAACGACTCCAGAAATGATCAATAAAATAAAATAAATTGTATTAGATGATCGCCGTGTGAAGTTGGTGGAAATAGCAGAGATAGTAAACATTTCAAAAGAACGTGTTTTCAACATTTTGCACCAACATTTGGAAATGAACAAGCTTTGTGCCCGTTGGGTGCCGCGTCTGTTGACAGACGAGCAAAAACAACAACGCAAGGATGTTTCGGAGGAATGTTTGGAGAAGTACAGGCGTAATCCTAACGAGTTTTTACGTCGATACATAACAGTTGACGAGACGTGGATCCACCACTACATGCCGGAGACAAAAGAACAATCTAGGCAGTGGACGAATCGGGGTGAGCCCGCCCCAAAGAAGGCTAAAACGATTTTGTCAGCCGGTAAAGTAATGGCGACCGTATTCTGGGATTCCAAAGGAGTGATTTTTGTAGATTACCTCCAAAAAGGAAGAACGATAAATGCCCAATATTATGCTGATCTGCTACAAAATCTTAGCGACGCAATAAAAGAAAAAAGGCCTCACTTGCACAAGAAGAAAATTTTACTGCACCAAGACAACGCCCCTGTTCACACGGCTAAAGTCGCAATGGCCAAAATCGAGGAGTTACACTTCGAACTGTTACCCCATCCCCCATATTCGCCGGATTTGGCCCCTTGCGACTTCCACCTGTTTCCAAATCTTAAAAATTGGCTAGGTGGACAAAAATATCCCTTGTTCCTTGGAGATAACCGTGGCACATAGAGGTATTTGCACGATCTAAGCGGCCAAAAGTCCCAAAAACAAAATAATAATAATACCGATAAAAACGAGTTCCTCAAACAAAGCACTAACCCGGGCACAATACCCCTACCCTTTCTACCTGCTAGGGTGCACCCCGCGCCCGTAGCGTCAGTCGGAATTTAACCGTTTCACCTAGTGTACGTTTGTTCTCGGCGCGCTTTACTAAACATTGAACTTCCGAAGTGATTTTTTATGTTATCAAGTTCTTCTTACAAATTGAAAGTGATGGATTCTGAAGGACAAGGTAAGAAACTTATATTCTATGTTAATAAAGTTTTAGTAACTTAAAAAAATTATGCTTTTTTTTTAATAAAAAGAAACTCATTTTCGTGCTGTGATTTCCTTCAATATTTTTACTTTACTAGTGTTTTTGTTTATGTATCGGGGTAGATCGGGCTATGGTTACTATTACAGGTTATTATTTGATCTTTCTTCTTATAACTACTAGCAAAAACACCTCCGGAAACATCCGGATAGATACAGTTTTGGGCGATTAAAGATATTTAGTGAAATTTCGTATAAAACTCGAAATGTTTGTCTGCGATTTTAAAATCGTGTTCGTTTGTTTTAGGTTCGGAGGGTACTTCAGGAGTAAGAATTGTGACTCGGCAATACTTGTTTGACCGCATGAAGAAGGAAAATTTGCCTAATTTAGATGCCAAAATGAACTATCTAAGAGATCAACTTTATTCATGTGAAAATTACAATGAAGACCAAATTAGCCACTTGAAGCGTGGTTTTGCCCATTTCAAATCTGAATTCAAAAAAATATGGAGCAAAGCTCACTATAAAGAAGATAATTTTATTAAATACAACCAGTCTTGGCTGGAAGGTACTTTTGAAATACCTGTTGTTGCGACATCACAAAATCGGCCAGGTCGACCATCCAAGTCGTTCGAAGACTCAAGAGAGAGGAGCAAAAGGCGGAAGACTGAAGAACTTCGTTCTAATTTTGGGAAAGAGATTATAATACATGCTGCGACAGTGGAACTGGGAAAATCTGGTAAAAAAGATGCTAAAGGATATCTCCAGCTCTCCGACACGAGCAACTAAATATAAAAAAGCATTTTACCGTACAAAATCAAGTGAAGACCAATTCTCCTCCTTAACACCAATGCAAGCTTTGCAAATGTTTGTAGATGCTGATTTGACCCAAGGACAGTATGAGATTATAAGAAAAACCAATAAGAAGTTTTTTCCATGCTATAGTGCCTTACAAAAAGCCAAGAAGAAAATTTACCCACCTCAAGAATCAGTTACGGTACCTAACGAGTACCAGTGCCGAAGCTCAGTTACAGCCTCTAATGGATGTTACCGCTAAGCGTTTATCAGGGTACCTAGAAGAGGTATTGCTAACTTTAAAGGAGCAAGAGCGTGAATGCCTAACTCTTATTAGTAAATGGGGCTGCGATGGGTCCCAACAATCACAATTTAAGCAAAAACAACAAAGTTATACCGATTCTGATTCAAACATATCGAGGGTTGCCTGGTGAAACCCGATAAGTGACAAAAAGTGAGATTTTAAGCTAAAAGTGGTTTTATAGTGATTCGATGTCGCTCTATCTAATGGTAATCACAGATAAAAAGATTTAACACGTTTCACGGAAATATTCAGAGTAATTACCCAATAAGTGCTTAACTTCAACTTTTATTTAAGTACTCAATATGAATAAGTATATTTAAGGCTTCAGTTTTTAGTATAACTAAGTGGTAGAACCAGATAATATATATTTATAGGTATTTAGTGCAAAGAAATTTGTACAAAATTTAACTAAACACACAATGTAGAACCAGTTACTAGTGTTTATCGGGTTTTACTTCAGTATTAAAAAATATTTTAATGAAAACCAGAATACGTTAAACACATTTATAGGTATTTAGTGCGAAGAAATTTGTACAAAATTTAATTAAACACACAATGTAGAACCAGTTACTACTGTTTATCGGGTTTTACTTCAGTATTAAAAAATATTTTAATGAAAACCAGAATCCGTTAAACACATTTGTAGGATTTTACTTTTACGATATTACATGTTATACCTACAAAGCACTAAATAGTGAAATCCAATAAAAATAATTATAGTATTTATCTGAAAGAATTTAAAAAAAATATATTTTTCAATGTCTAGTTATCGGGTACTCGCATGAGCCTTTAACAAAATTCATTCAAACGCTATCCGGGGAAGAACCCAATAAGTATGGTTGACGACTGCAAGGTCACGCGCAGTCTCGATCAGTTAGCGACACGATCGCAAGCGCTGCACTGTGCCGCTGTGTCGATACGCTATTTAAATACAAAATAGCCTTTAAAAAGTTGTGTACTTATTAAATGGTGGTTGTGTACGTGTTACGAGCTGTGTGATGGGTGATCGAGGCAGAAGATTAGTGCAACTAGCTTGCAATAACACAATAGAAACAGGTAAAATCAAATTTTTTAACCTTTAAGTATTAACCTTGAATTGTCGTACAAAATAAGATTAATGATGCTATGGCCTATTAACTAGTGTTTAATTAGCAATTAAACTTAGTATTCACATGTAAATAAAACATTTATGTTGCTATTTTAATAAATCTCGGTAGGTACAAAAGCACTGTTGCTGTTTCGTTTCATTCTGCGCTCCAGTGCGCCAACGAAACGAGATAGCACTATCCGAGTTTCAACTAGAGTGATTTATCGGGTTTTAACACTAACTTTTTTACGCAAATTTAAGTGTTTCTAATGTTACAAAATAATAGTAGGGGTAGGCTAATTTTGTTGTGTTTGGTTAAATTATTGATAATAATATTATTTTTTATGCTTTTCAGCGGGATCAGCTGCTTATATTGCCAGTTTTTCTATGACTGGTCCCAGTGTTTCTACGGCGAATGGAAACCTAAGTTGTGATCTGAGAAACAATGAAGATGGTATGTTTGCATGGTTCTGGATACGTAAAATTTAAGTTTTATTATATTTTTATTAACCCCCGACGCATAAGAGGGGTGTTATAAGTTTTACCGCTATGTGTGAGTGTGTTCTGTGTGTGTGTGTGTCTGTGGCACCGTAGCTCTTAAACGGGTGAGCCGATTCGGATGCGGTTTTTTTTTATATGAAAGCAGGTTTTCTAGCGCTGGTTCTTAGGCATGATATATCGGTTCAGCCGTTTCAAGGTCATCCATCAGCTCGTTTTGATGAAAATTGCGGAATAGGGGTTTTATAGACGACGCTATTCAACTGTGTTTTAATAGTGTCGTCTACATACCTATACACCATTCTTATTTTAGTTTTCCTGTTATGGTATTGTTATGACGTCAGCCGTCATTACTGTCAAGAAAATGGGAGCTATCAAAACGTTGACAATTCGATAACAGGTCAAATACGATATTGTTTTTACCGTGTTGAATACACTATTCCCTAACGCACTCGCAATCGCAATCGGCTTCAAAGCGGAACAATTGGTTTTATTTTGTAACCAAAATGAAACCAATTGCGATTGAGAGTGCGTTAGGCAATAAATAGCCCTGATATTAAATCATATGGAAATTGGTTTGGCTTTTTAAATGATATCCGCTCTGAAAGTACAAGTTGTCATATCGGGGGTTTTAACTTAACAAGCTTTTTGGTCGATAGTGTTATAATACTTACTTATATTTGATTTCAGACAGTGGCTCTTCCGAGCTCGATGAATCGCAAATGAATATCGCAGCCCAAATGCACAATATTCTCAACGATGATTATATTATGGAAGACACGCGTAACTCGCGTAAGTTCTCTTTTTCAAGCTTTTTTTAGCGTAACTTCTCTATAAGTTAGTGTATAATAATTTAATTTATTTTACTATTAATAAATTTTTTTTCAGATGATAATACCTGTTTATTCGGCAGTGACTATTCGGATGAAGATCCCACTTACATGCCAGATCCAGAGGACCTTTTACTGGAACAAATTGATTCCGACTGTGATTTTATTCCTGAAAGTCCGACTATTTCATCCAACCAGGAAGGAGTATCTATGGTGATTCTTGATGAAGTTTTAGAGCGAGTTTGGATTTCTGTAGAAGGTGATTGTTCAGAAAGAGCTCCTTCTTATGTTCCAGATTCAGAGATTGATTCAAGAAAGAAAATTGATTCCGACTATGATATTATACCTGACATCCCGAGTCCATCCAAACAGAGAGAGTTTTCTATGGCGATTCTTGATAATGTTTTAGAGCGAGTTTGGATTTCAATAGAAGGTACTTGTTCAGATAGACTTGATTGCTACATTCCAGATTTAGATAATGATACACCAAAATCAATTGATTCTGACTGTAATGATAGTATGATTTCTGAAAGATCGAGTGTTCATACACAAGTAGAAGTCATTGCTTATTCAATTCTTGGAAATATTTTGGACAGAGTTTGGACTACTGTGAAACCCTTAAGGCGACGGAAGAGAGCGCAACCATCAGAATGGAAAGTAAATATTGCCAAAAAGCGAAAAATTGAAGGGCTGCCTTATGAGACCCAAGGTATTAAACGTCCTGCTAAAGTTCCAAAGCCTGTTGAATGTGGTAAGTGCCTGTTTAAATGTACTGAAAAAATTACCTTAGAAGAACGTAACAGTTTGTGCCGTAATTATTACAGTATGGATTTCCGAGCAAGGAAGAACTTCATTCTTTCTTGCATTAAAGTTCAGCCTGTGAAAACACGGAAATTACAAAAGGCATCAAATAAAAAAGATCGGTCGTTTAGTAAAAAATGTTTTTTCAAGAAAAACAATGACGAAATCCAAGTTTGTCAAAAGTTTTTTTTGGCTACATTATGCATAAGTGTAGATGTAATCTCCGATGCTGTGAATAAGATGGATTCATTGGGTTTGTATGCTGAGACTGATAAACGTGGAAAGAAAAGTCCACCGAATAAAACTAAAGTAGATGATGTTCAACTGGTTAAGGATCACATAGAGACTTTTCCTGTCATGGATTCTCATTATTGCCGTAAGGACAGTAAAAAGAAATACCTTTACCCTGATGCAAAATCGGTCGTTAACATGTACAGATTGTATGAAGCTTCATGTAAAGAGACAAATAAAAAGCCAGTTTCAGAGTCTAAATACCGTGATATTTTTAATAAAGAATACAATTACAGTTTTTTTAGCCCAAAAAAAGACCTCTGTAACGTTTGTGCAAAATATGAAAAAGCCCAATCGAAAGAACCGCTAGAAGATGATTACCGAAAGCATTTACAACGGAAGACGATCTGTCAAGAAGCTAAAGATGCTGACAAAGCACGTGCGAATATGGATGAAACGTTTATGTCAATAACTATGGATTTGCAGGCAGTGTTACAGATACCTAGTAGTGGGGAAAGTGTATTATACTACATGAGAAAATTAGTTCTCTTCAATTTCACTATTTATGAAGCCAGTCTCCCAAATAATGCTTATTGTGTTTGCTGGAGTGAAATAAATGGTAAAAAAGGCAGTTGTGAAATTGGAACATGCCTTTTCTACTACTTATCTCAATTGCCAAGAACTGTGACAGAATTAAGCATTTTTTCGGATACATGCAGTGGCCAGAACCGGAATCAATACATTTCCGCTCTCTTACTCTGGACAGTACAGAAGATAGATCATCTACAAATAATTGAGCAAAAGTTCCTTGAAAGTGGGCATAGCCACATGGAAGTCGATTCAATGCATGCAGCAATTGAACACGCTTCAAAAAACATTTGAGTCAATAGCGTTTCTGACTGGAAGAATGTTTTTAAACTGGCTAGAACTAAAAAAACGAAATCCATTAACACAGTCGAAGGAAAGAAAAAAATTGAGATAGATAGCTATAAAGTGAAAGAGTTTAAATATAATGAAATGTTGGACTTGAAAAAGCTAAGTGTTACTATAATGAACAATAAAAAGAAAGATACCACGAATGAGGCCGTGAACTGGCTGAAAATCAAAAGAATTCGGTACATAAAAGGAGATTTGAAAATTTACTTTAACTATGACATGTCAGAGGATTTTCGTGTACTAGATGTTTCAAATACAAAGCCAAACACACCAATAACCAGAGCTAAGAGACATTCAAACCCACCATCAGTTGCAGTGCCATGGCCAGAAGAGTTAGAGCCTAAGTACTGTAGTCAGTTACCTATAAGTATTGCTAAAAAAAAGGATTTAGAAAATATGTGCAAGAAACAAATTATTCCTGAGGAATATCACGGTTGGATGCGAAGTTTAAAAACATTTGCTGGTAATGCGCCCCACGATTCAGACGAAGAATAGTACCATTCTTAGTTATAAACTTACTAATTCTTAATGTTTTTTTTAACTAATAAAAACCTTTAAATAACTTAAATCGATTTTTTGTTTTAGCATAAACCCAATAAGTCGACCCCCCTTGATAAATAATATTTTTCCACCGGAAAACTAAATGCAGTAAATACCTAAAAAACAAAAAAAGGGACATTGGATTGAATTATCTATCACTAGGAAATTATATTACTTCTAATTTATTTATCAAAACTAGTGTTTCTTGGCCATAAACCTTTAACATCGTTTTTCTCGAAACAAGGTTTGTCATACTTATCGGGTTTCACCAGGCAACCCTCGTATTTCAAAGCTGCTTCGTGCCTATTCAATTAGTTTGTGGGGATAAAAATAAAAAAGTTTTATGGAATAATCCAGTACCCTCTTCACCGCGATTTTGCCGACCAATTAGATTTCGTTTTATCAAGGAAACCGCAGATGTTACTGAAGAGGAAATAAGGCACGTTAAAAGCTCTATTAGCTCCTTAGTCCCAACAGAAATCGAAATAGCAGGGAAAAAGTTCCTAATTAAGCATAGATTTATAATGACCATGGTAGATGGAAAGGTCTGCAATGCAGCCACAGGCACAAGGTCTACAAGTAGGTGCTACATATGTGGAGCAACATCGAAAGACTTTAATGAATTGGACTATTCCAGAGACGTGAATTTTGAAGCCCTTGAATTCGGCATATCGGTTTTACACGCCAGAATTCGCATATTCGAATCGATCCTACATTTAGCCTACAAACTCCAAGTAAAAAAGTACAGGGTACGAAAAACGAAAGAGGAGAAAGACCAAGAAGAACAAACGAAAAAAGAGATACAAAGAAGGTTTCGCACTGAAACAGGGCTAATAATAGATATGCCTAAATCCAATTTTGGCAATACAAATGACGGGAATACCAGCAGAAGGTTCTTTGAGGACCCCAGTTTAGCTGCAGAAATAACTGGCATCAGTTATGAGCTTATTTATAGACTAAAAGTCATTTTGGAAGTTATTTCAAGCGGATTCAAAATTGATCCTGTAAAATATGAGAGATATGCTTCAGAAACTGCTCGTGTTTATAAGGAACTTTATGATTGGCATCCTATGACGCCAACAATGCACAAGATTCTAGTCCATGGCGCAGTCATCATCGAAAACGCATTATTGCCAATTGGACAACTTTCCGAGGAAGCAGCTGAGGCTCGCAACAAACATTTTAGATGTTACCGCCAAGATTTCGCGAGGAAATTTTCAAGGGAAAGTAGTAACCAGGATATTTTTAATCGCCTTTTGCTTAGTTCAGATCCTTTACTAAGTAGCCTGCGAACTGTAAAAAAAAGGAAAGTGAAATCGTTTTTACCTGAAACTTTGGCAATGTTTGTACCTGCAGAGCCAGAAAATTCATCAGAGAGCGATAATAAAAGCGAAAATAAAATATTTAATAAATAAAATTTACTTTATAATAAAAAAAGTATTTTTTAATAAAAATATACCTACTATCTATTTCTATGTCTGCTTTTTTGTTTATATTTTTAGAAGTGAGGAGACTCTTATTAAAATAACACATTTATCAACTGTAAAGAACAGAAATTGGGATAGGGACTTGGGATACAAAACAAAACGAAACCACTCGCGAGACAAGACTGCTGTCCAAATTGGCAGCTGTCTGTCATCACCCCCTTCATTAAGGTGGCACCACACATAACCCGACTACTTATGGCGCGTCCAGATGGTAATTTCATCCAACAATATAATAAAATGTAATACTTACAAAAAAGCAAAGATACAAAAATATATTGTATTTCTATTTAAAAAAAGTTTTTTTTTTTATTACTTAAACCTTTCTTTATTAAAAAAAACTTTTTTGTTTATTAAAAAATCTTTTTTGTATAAAAAAATACACATTTTTTTTGTAAAAATAATTTTTTCTTGTAAAAATAAATTTTTCTAGTAAAAATAATTTTTTTTGTAAGAATATTTGTTATTTTATTTAGTAACATTGTTTTGAGATCTAATAAGCATAAAAATAATTTTGGCCGCGTAGATCGTTCAAATACCTCTATGTGCGTGGCCAGATAACTGGTTATCTGTGAAGATTTTTTTTCCTCCAGTATAACTAGTTATCTCCGAGGAATATATTTTCCTCACAGATAACTGTTAAAAAGATCAGTTATCTGTAAAGAAAATCTATTCCTTTTTTATTTTCCTCACAGATAACTGTTAAAAATGACGGTTATCTGTTAAGAAAATCTATTCCTTGGAGATAACTAGTTATCTCCGAGGATTTTATTTTCCTCACAGATAACTGTTAAAAATGACGGTTATCTGTTAAGAAAATCTATTCCTCGGAGATAACTAGTTATCTCTGAAGATTTTATTTTCCTCACAGATAACTGTTAAAAATGACGGTTATCTGTGAGGACACTTAAATTACCCCATTTACTATTTTTCAAATAACCGTCATTTTTAACAGTTATGTGAGGAAAATAAAGTCCTCTGAGATAACTAGTTATCTCCAAGGAATAGATTTTCTTTACAGATAACTGATCTTTTTAACAGTTATCTGTGAGGAAAATATATTCCTCGGAGATAACTAGTTATCTCCAAGGAATAGATTTTCTTAACAGATAACCGTCATTTTTAACAGTTATCTGTGAGGAAAATAAAATCCTCGGAGATAACTAGTTATCTCCAAGGAATAGATTTTCTTTACAGATAACTGATCTTTTTAACAGTTATCTGTGAGGAAAATCTATTCCTCGGAGATAACTAGTTATACTGGAGGAAAAAAAATCTTCACAGATAACCAGTTATCTGGCCACGGTTATCTCCAAGGAACAAGGGAAAAATATTCCTCGAACACTGAAGTCATAGAAGCTGTAAATGGGTATTTTGAGGGACTTGATGAATCATTCTTTCGAAATGGGATAATGGCCTTGGAGAAACGTTGGGCTAAGTGCGTGGACTTAGAAGGTACCTACGTTGAAAAATAAAACATTATATTTATATATATTGTATTATTTCTATGCCGTTTCGGAAACTTATCAACCCGCCCTCGTAAGAACCATACTATTAAATGCCAATTAAATTAAGCGTCAAGTCACAGTCAAGTGCAGGCACAATATCTGGTTGTTCTAGGGTGGGGGCAAAATCGCGTTAATAATACATTGTGCAACTTATGAAAACAGGCATTTAAGTAAGCAAGAACTAACCAGAATTTTCTAATACCACACCACCTGAAAACCAACATTTGCGTATTTCTCAACGCCCAGCATATACATCCATCATGTTTTTTGCCAAGTTCAACGAGCTGTTAGACTGCCTAAAGTCTAAGAACTACAAACTCTGCAAGGCAAGAACTCTGGACACACCATGCACGAGATATGTGCCGCTACATCAAAACTACTGTGATGAACATCATAAATTAATGAAATTATCATGTAAAGCATATCATTACATGAATAAACAACTACCACTGGACGACGGCATACTAGCAGAAGTGGAAATCCAAATGCGAAAGCAATATGTACAAAGATTTGGCATCGTCGAGGACTATGGACATGAGAAATGGATGCATCACCTAGAACAAGTGAAGATAGACAATTACCATTCATTCATTCGGGAATACACTAACGGCAACTACAGTATTGGTGATGAAGCATACGACGCAGTGACATTAGATGAACCAGACCTAGAGTGCCCAGGAAATATAAGAACAATCGCAACATTAGGTTTAATACTTGGTAAAACATATGAACACAACCTAGAAAAACCCGCTAACTCTGTAACTCGGCGTCAAAAATATAGCCCCTCCGCGAAAATCAGATTCAAGCTAATCTAGACCTTAGCGAAATTATGTTACATAATTAATATTAGTATCAATTAAAAGCACGTTTAATGTGTTTTCAATTAATAATGTTTAATTTAAACAAAACGTAATGGCTTCTGAATCAGAGCGTTTCGAAAAAAAAGTGCACAAATACTCGTTTGAAGGGTCGCGAGTTGTGCCCGTTTCCAGGGGTATAAAATGCCTGTACAAGGTCAAATGTCAATCTTTTTTTTTTGGGAATTCGACTCGGCGACAGCGTAGCGTGCGGACGTCCTCACTGTCCGCTCCGCGCTGCTCCGACGCTCTACGGATCTTCCTTCTCGCTCGCACAGTACGCTGTGCTCGCCGCACTAGTTGCGCTCCGCACTGGGGAAAACAGTCTGTGACGGGGTTGGGATCATCGGCCCTTGCCTATCGCATATCGACCCCAACTGTCTCCCTCCCACCCTACCCTTTCCTACAGTCCTATTCCTCTTGTTGTATTTGGCGTCGACCGGCCCCGGGGTCGCCGGCGTCTTGCAACTCGAGGCTGCTAGGGGAAGTAGGCACTCACCCCCGGGCAATAAGATTACCGGGGCCCATAGTAGGGCTCACGTAGGCCACTCATCTCCCCGCTCATCCCGGCGGGGAGGCATTAGCTAGCCACAAAACACAAACCGCGATCGACCACATCCGCGCGCACTCACGTCGTCATGTCGCAGACCGGCAGCGAACCCTCCTTCGGCGCCGTAATGTCTTTTTTGACAAAACGGTACCCGGAGGCCGCTGCCGAGCTGACGCGCATGGCGGGAAGGGCAAGGGCGGAGGCCCAGGCCAACGCCCGCGCCAGGCAGCATAGGTCTCGGGATAGATCCCGCTCGCCCCGCGACACTTCGTCGCAGCCCGCCCCCTTCTCGCGAGCGCCTTCTGCGCTCGACTCGCCTCTCTCTCCGGTTGCGCCGGTGGTATCCCCGCCGGCTCGCAGCGAGTCCGCTCCGACGTCTCGCTCCAGCTCTCCGGCTTCTTCTGCGCCCTTCTCATCACCGGTCTCCGAGCACGGAGATTTGTCCATGGACTACGAGTCCCTGGACCCTGCCGTCGCTCGGGCCAATGACGATGAGGGCTTCACTGTCGTTGCCCGTAAGCGCAAAACGCGCAGTCAGGATGCGGCTGCGCCTGCGGGTATCCCGTCGTCCTCGTCGCCGCCGCCTAAGCAGGCTCGCGCGGTCGATGGTTCCCACCACCAACCGGCGTCCTCTCCACCGTCTCCGTCGCCTCAGGCTTCTCAGCCTAACATTCCTCGGCGGCTCCGCCCGCCCCCGATCGTCATCCAGGACAAGAAGGCCTGGTCTCAGGTTTCCGGCGTTCTACGCGAGAGGCGTATCAACTTCCTCTCTGCGGTGAACACCGACAAGGGCATCTCGGTGTCGACGCAGTCCGCGGGCGATTACCGTGCCCTTACAGCCCAACTCGTTCACCTCAAGGTTGCGTACCACACGTACGCACTCGAGGAAGAGCGACGACTGAGGGTCGTCATTCGTGGTCTCCCGAAGGAGCTTGATTCAAAGCTCATTCAGGACGACCTGGTCATACAGGGTTTCCCTGTTCACGAGGTACATCGCATGTACCGTGCTCGCACCAAGGAACCTCACGACTTGGTGCTCGTAGTCCTTGATCCTTCCCCAGAAGGGAAGAAAATTTTCAACATCAGACAGATCTGCCAGATGTCTGGTATCAAAGTTGAGGCGCCCAGAAAGCGCAACTCTCCTGGGCAGTGTCATCGCTGCCAACTCTATGGTCACGCCGCTCGCTTCTGCCATGCCGAGCCCCGCTGTGTCAAGTGCACCGGGGACCACGGCATCTCAGATTGCAACCGCAGACCGGGCATGCTCGACCCGCCTAGCTGCGTTCTGTGTGGAGCGGTGGGTCACACCGCGAATTATCGTGGCTGCCCCAGGGCTCCTCGCAGAGAGCGCAAGGCGGGCCCGAGCCGCCCGGCTCCTGCGGCGCGTCATCCCGCCCCCGTATCCCGGGGGCCTCCAGTGCCTTCAGCGCAACATTTCCCCGCTCTGGGGTCCCAGGGCCCGGCTCCGGCGGCTGCACCTAGCAACGCCTGGGCCAGACCTCTGGTGCACAAGCCCGCACCAGTGACGCCTCGAGAGCGCCCACAAGCGCAACCGAGCTCGTCACCTTCCCGCACTACTCCCGCCTTTTCGGACTTCGCGTCGGACTTCGCGGTGGTCTGTGATTTCGCCAAGGCCTTCGACCTTGACGAAATCTCCCGGCTCGCCGGGAAGCTTCGATCTGCGAGGGACGCAAAGGAGTGCCTCTTCGCAGCTTTTGAGCACCGCAGTCTCTTCGACGCTCTCCGCGTCTACACCTCCAGAAAATAGTTCTGAACCTAATGGATATTACATCAAAAAGATTAAAGCCCCACTCGTTAGACATTGGCTTCTTCAATGCCAATGGCTTACGTAACCAACGGGACGAAGTCGCATCCTTTCTTCGCGATCGTCAGTTGGATATCTTGCTAGCTCAAGAGACCTTCCTTAAGCCAGCTCACCGTGACCCGCGGGTTGCGAATTACAATATAGTTAGGAACGATAGGGAAACCTCACTTGGAGGCACCTTAATTTACTTCAAACGATCCTTGCATTGCATTCCTCTCGAGCCACCGCCCCTGACGAACATGGAAGTGTCAGTCTGCCGCGTGGCGATGTCAGGCCCCAGGCCGATCGTCATCGCGTCAGTCTACCTTTCACCAAGTAAAGACTTACTTCAGACCGACTTGCAAGCTCTATTTAGTATGGGTGACTCGGTCCTTCTGGCCGGGGATCTCAATTCGAAGCATATTCGTTGGAACTGTAGGGTCACTAACCGCAACGGTGGGAGGCTAGATCGGATAATCGAAGTTTTAAATTTTGATATTATTGCGCCCATGGAGGCAACCCATTACCCCCACAACCCCGAGCATCAACCTGACGTACTCGACATTGCTCTTCTAAAGAACGTAGGCCTAAGACTGCGTTCTATACAGGTAGCTCACGAACTCGACTCCGACCACAGGCCGGTTATTTTACAACTCGGCTCCCTTCTAACTAGTCCCCCCTCCACCAAGACTATCATAGACTGGGTGAAGGTGGGACAGGCCCTTGAAGATGTAGAGTCATCATCCTTCAAATCGATCCCTGACAAAATGACCACAAAAGACGAGACTGACGCGGCAATCGAGGCTTTCTCCAACCATCTCAGCTCTGCCATCAGAGAGTCCTCGAAACAAGTTCCGGTCGAGGGCGACCGACGCTGGGACTTGCCAGAGGATCTGAAAGCGTTGAAGACATCCAAGAATGCCGCACAAAGAGCCTTCGACTCCTATCCCAGCGACGAAAATCGTTCTCGGTTTCGCTACCTTCAACGCGAGTTGAGGCGGCGGATAACTGAGTTTCGAGAAAGTCGCTGGGACGGCTTGCTCGAGGAGATACAGCCCAGTCATCTGGCTTACTGGAAACTGGCTAGATCCCTCAAGTCGGAGAACGTAGCTTCTATGCCCCTTTTGGATCGCTCTGATCACCCGACCCCAGCCTTCGAGGACTCCGAGAAGGCCGAATGCCTTGCGGCTAGTTTAGAAAGTCAATGTTCGCCCAGCCTCAATCCAGTCGACCCGGTCCACCTGGACATGGTGCAGAACGAGGTCGAGAGGCGAGGGCAGTCTGCCCCCGTAGATTCAGTCGAAAAAGTCACACTGTCAGAGGTCAAAGAACTGGTTAGGAACCTTAAGATCAGAAAGTCTCCGGGAGCCGATGGAATCCCAAACAGGGTACTGAAGCTACTTCCCGAAGCATTACTTGCCATCTTAGTCGTCATCTTCAATACAGCTTCAGAGAATTGTCACTTTCCAGCAGCCTGGAAAGATGCCGACGTCATCGGCATTCACAAGCCGGGTAAACCCCGCAGTAGGCCTGGTAGTTATCGCCCCATAAGTCTCCTAAAGACAATCGGCAAGCTATTTGAGCGTGTCATCCAAACCCGGATTTGGGATCATATATCCGCTTCGGGTTGTCTTATCGACGAGCAGTTTGGCTTTCGAGCCAGACACTCTTGCGTCCAACAGGTGTACCGTATTTCGGAGCACATCCAACGGACGATTAGCTGTAGGGCCCCGACGGGTGCGATCTTCCTCGACGTGGCGAAAGCTTTCGACAAAGTCTGGCATGAGGGCTTGATTTACAAGCTCTATGCTCTAGGCCTACCCGACCGACTTGTACTCATAATACAAGATTTCCTCACGAATCGCAGTTTTCGCTACAGAGTGGAAGGCTCGTATTCGTCTCCCCATCCCATAAGAGCCGGAGTCCCCCAGGGCTCTGTTCTCTCCCCAATTCTCTTTTCGTTGTACACCAACGATATTCCGAAAGTTCCGCAGGTTCATTACGCGCTCTTTGCGGATGACACTGCCATCTACACTTCTTCTATCTTCCCCTCGGTCCTACACCGTCGCCTCCAGGACGCCATCAACGCATTAGGGCGTTGGTTTAGGCTCTGGAGGATCGAGGTGAATCCGGAGAAGAGCACAGCTGTGCTTTTTTCCCGAAAACTCTCTTTAGATTGGCTAGGTCCCCATTATAACACCATCAGACTTTACGATAGTCCCATTCCCTGGGCTAACGAGGTCAAATACTTAGGGGTCATTCTTGACCGTCGTCTGCTTTTCCGGAAGCACATTCGGGCTGTCCGGAATCGCGCGGCCTTTATTCTGGGCCGCCTCTATCCGCTGTTGAACAAGCGTAGTAAGTTGTCGCTTAGGAATAAGTTGACGATTTACAAAACGTGCGTTCGTTCCGTACTACTAACTTATGCTAGTATGGTCTTCGCTCAAGCGAATCCGACTGCTCTGTACCAATTCCAGGTACTGCAGAATCGGTTTCTGCGCAGAGCCGTGGGAACTCCCTGGTTCATGCGCAATGTCGATCTTCACGACGACCTCGGTCTTCCAACCGTGGCCAAGTTCATGAAGGACGCGTCTCGGCGTTTCTTCAACAACGCTCCTCACCATCCGAACCCCTTACTGCGTTCTGCCGCAAACTACGTCCCGCTCGTGGGCGTACCCTCTCGGAATAGGCGCCCCCGACACGTACTAACCGACACTGACGACTCCATCAAGGCTGCCCTCGCAGCCAGAGCAGAACTTAGACGCCCACCCGTCTCACAGGGCAACACTAGCCTTTCTCCTTACACACCACAGCGTCCCCCCACTCGCACTACACGTGGGCGACCCCACATTGCTCCGGTACCGGTACCGGATAGCTTACAAAATCGACATCCGGACTGAGTTTCTTGCGACGCTTCTTCTCAGTCTGGCCTAACGTAATTTTCCGAAGCGTTGGTAGCACAAAATCGATTGTTTTGAAATTCTCCCCTAGCGTCCTAAGTCCGAGGTCGGCTCAATAGGAGCGCCCTTAGGCATGCTAGAGTAAAACCCCATTTTTGCGCTGAGCTCCCCTCAGGAGCTCGCCTTCTCTCCGGTGAAGTAGTCAAAGCCATCAGAGGCTAACTACGTAGGTCCATAAAAAAAAAAAAAAAAAATGTAAATCATTCACTAACCAGACGTCGAAGAGAACACATCTAAGGAACTCAAGCAAGAAAACAACCCTCGAACATGGAGACCACTGCTGCTGAATCAGCTCAAGTGGTTAAGCCGTTATGCTGTCCGCCGAGTATTTCAGCGGTTCCAGGAGACTGGGGGCTACATCAGAAGACATGGGGCTGGTCGGCGACGCTGCACATCCGAAAGAGATGATCGCTTCATCGTGACATCATCTCTACGCAATCGCTTCGCTAGTGCTGTTGAGGTGCAACAACGCCTCGGAGAAGCTCGGACAACATCAGTTAGCATCTCTACGGTTAGAAGAAGACTGCGGGAGAAGGATATCGTGGCTCACAGGGCTGCTATAGGCCCAATGTTGACCGCACAGCATCGCAGAGATCGCTTGCAATTTGCCCGCGACCACGTCGATTGGACGTTTGAGCAATGGAGGCAGGTTCTCTTTACCGATGAGACGAGAGTCTGTCTTTATTGCAACTAGGGAATGCAAACCGGTTAACCGGTTAACCGAAAAACCGATTAACCGAAACTTTTTGATCTCGGTTAAAAACCGGTTTTTTATAACTTTCCCCGGTTATTAACCGAATTGGAACTTGCCCTTAAAAGACTGTAAATTGCCTCAATTAGATACCCCAGAATATTCTTCAGAGTATAAAATGACGAATACTTATAGCGTGGAAAGGAAACGTATTCTTATTTTGTAAAAAACAAAAATACATACTCGATTTTTTCGTGTAGCGAATAGCAAGAAGTTTTATTAATTTAATTTCTTCATTAACGTGCTGAACTACTGATACAATACACGAGCTACATGAAAAATTTACATTGCTGGAGCTGATTTATATAGTACTTATTCCCAATACTAATTGAACAGCTTTAAACATTAACCACCCCCACTCCGTTTTAGTAAAGCCGCGGCCGCGTTAAAAAAAAGAGCAGAAAGGGTTTGTTTGTGGCTGGGCTGGGTAAACCCCATTGTTTTAGTTTGCTACACTAAAGAACCAATATTTTAATAACAAGTATGTTAAACTTTTAAAATTTAAAATTGTACTTTTTATATAAGTATAATTTAAGATTTATAATTTAATTCGACACTTGTTGATTTGTTTTGAAGTTTATAAAGATGATGAGAAGAATCATATGCTTTTTATTTATTCGCTTAAACATTTCTAAATATATTATAAATATATAAACATAAATAACCGTATGTATAATTAGTTTAGTACAGAGTAAATGATTTAAATACCTATTTACATCTAAAAAAATACGCCGTTTACACCAAAAGTAAACAAGAACAGTAAAATTATCGTGTAATTCTTCGATTTCAAATAGTTTGCAAAAAACCGGTTAAACACCGGTTAACCGGTTTTGAATCCGTCGAGGCGGTTATTAACCGGTTTTTTATTTTCACCGGTTTTTGCATTCCCTAATTGCAACGACAGGCGGGCCAGAGTCTACAGAAGGTCGGGCGAACGATTTGCTCAAGCCTGTATTGAAGAGACAGTGGGCTACTGAGGTGGCTCTTGCATGTTCTGGGGGGCATGTCAATAGACGGCAAAACCGACCTTGTCTGCGTCTCCAGGACTGGAGGCACTCGCGGCCAAGGGTCCCTGAATGCTCGCCGATAAATTGCCGAGATCCTGGAAGAGCATGTGACGCCATATGCGGGTTACGTCGGCTCTGGGTTCACATTAATGCACGACAACGCTCGCTCCCACACTGCATTAATTGTTCGGGATTACCTGGAGGAGGTCGGGATTCCCGTTTTGCCGTGGCCAGCCAGGAGTCCTGGCTTAAACCCGATTGAACACCTTTGGGACGAGCTGAAGCGACGGGTTCGGTCACGAGATGCCGCCCCTACCACCCTGCAAGATCTTCAGGACGCAGTCATCGAAGAATGGGGCAACATTCCACAAGAGGACATCGTTAAGTTGGTGCGATCAATGAAAGACCGTTTAGAGCCTGTCCAGACGGAGCGTTTTGCGCGCGTAAGCTCTCGCGCGTAGACACTCGCGCGTTCCCGAAATACTAGAGCTACATTCAACCCGTCCAGATGCTCTCGCGCGTTTCAAAACTCGCGCGTAAAACGCGTGCCATGCGCCGGACTCTCGGCTCGCTCGTTTTACGCGCGAGCGCCGCGCGAGTCGAGATACTCTGGCGCCATTGGAGCGTTCAGTATAACGCGCGTGTCCGTAGAGAGTGGACGTATTTTGTTAAAAATGGAGCGCGATAACTTTGACACCGAACTTTTTATTGAAGAAGTTGAAAAGAGAGTAGCCATATGGGATATGGAATCTGCTGATTACGCAAATAGACTCATTAAACGTAGGAACTGGGAAGAAATAGTCGAAATATTTTGTGAAGCTGGTGATTCCGAAGAAAAGAAAAAAACGTTAGGTAAGTGAACATTACTTTATTTAATAATATTATTTCTTAATACGTAGCTTAACGTTATTACGTAGTTTTATGTTTAAGTAGGCTTCTACAAATTACTATACCATCTTGTCTTGCCAAGGGATTTTCCCTTCATTAACAAAATAATCAGCGAATCTGTCTCTTATATTCTTAGATCTCGCATTAGGCCTTACTGCCTCAGAGTTCAAACTATTTAGGGAAGTTTCGTACAGAGTGTCATCATATCTATAACCATCTCTTAACCTTACGTAATTATGAAGGATACAACAAGCTTTAATGATGTTTTCTGCAAACTCAATGTCGACATTCAATGGTCTATGAAATATTCTCCATTTATTCACTAAAATGCCAAAGCAACATTCGATGTAGCGCCGGGCTCTGGATAGGCGATAGTTGAAAATCCTTTTTTTGGTTGTTAGAGATTTACCGCAATAAGGGCGCATTACGTTTTCAGACAGACCGAACGCCTCATCACCTACAATTACGTGGGGTAAGGGAGTTGTATCTATTTGCGATATTGGCTTTGGGTCTGGAATATCTAAAGTTTTTTCGACAAGTTTTTTATATAAAACGGAGTCTTTAAAAATTGTGGAGTCACTACTTTTGCCATATGCGCCGATATCTACTGAAATAAAACAATAATTTGCATCGCATACAGCCAATAAAACCGTTGAAAAATATTTTTTATAGTTATAAAAAAGAGACCCAGAATGGTCAGGTTTTATGATACGGAAATGCTTGCCATCTATGGCTCCGATACAATTTGGAAAATGTGTATATTTTTGGAATTGTTTTGAAATCTCTTCCCATTCTGCTTTTGTAGGTTCTCTCATTACTATATTTTGCAGTTTTAGCCATATGACGTAACAAGCTTTCTGTACTATTTCGATAATTGTCGACTTTCCCAATCTGTAGGCATAATGCAGGTCCGCAAAATAACATCCTGTAGCCAAATATCTGAAAAGAAAATAATGTTATTAAATATAAATATTTAGTGTAGTCATTTCAATTGTTTTTTTTTTCTTATTTCAGGAATATTATTGCAAAAGAAGTGGAAAGGATTACGTGATGGCTTTGTAAGAGAAATGAAAAGGATAAAAACCACACCGTCTGGATCAAAAGCCGTCAAAAATAAATATGTATATTTTGAACGTTTGATGTTCCTCGAACGATCGACACGCAATAAGACTACTGATAGCAACATCGTTACCTCGCCTGCTGCACCTGAAGAACAAGACATTTCTGGCGACGGAGAAGATGTAATGAGACCTCCAATTAGCCAGCCGAAAAAGAAAAAAAAACTGAACGCAGCTGATGAGGAATTTCTTGCCATTATAAACAAAAATTTAGCACCTAGAAATCACCCACCATCGGAGTCTGATGATGATAAACTATTTTGTTTGTCACTGCATAAGGAACTTATTAAAGTACCTGAGGAAAAGAGGCTTCAAGCAAAAATTGAATTAATGAATGTGCTCCAAAAAGCTCAACGACCTCCACGTCATACACCTTCACCTTCACGTTATATAACTTCACCTGCACCCTCAACGCAATATAATTACCAAGCAGGAATGACACACCGCGGACAGAGAGGATTTTTTGACGATGCAGTATATAATGAAACAGACCCTTCAACATCTTCGTTTTCACCTGCAACCTTTTCGACTTACAATCGAGGTTATTGCACTGTACAACGCAATTCCACATCACCGGCGTCTTCCTACGATAACCCATCACCGGCGTCTACTCAAGGTTCCCAAGAGAGTGAATTGATGGATCTATACCAAGATCTTTAAATTGATTTAAAAAAAAAGGTATAAAAACAATAAATGTTATTACCTCAATGTAATCACGAGTTTTTCTTCGGCGGAAACAGTATCCTTTGGCACATAGATATTGTTGGGTGTCAAATCTTCCTGTATAAGTTTTAGCAAATCATCGAACGATGTTACTGACATCCGGAAGTAGTTGAAAAACTTTTCGTTGTGTTCTCTCAGCTTTGGGTATAATGTTATAAACATACTTTGCGTCATTCTGTCTCGTAGAATTCGATGCACGTTAAATCTTCGACTTTCTCTACGTTTACGACGTTTCCATCGACGGTATGCAAGCCACAACACAACCGCTGTATCTGGCTCCATTTTTTTAACTGGCTGAATCCGTCCGCCAGACACCGCGCGTAGTAACGCGCGTAAAACGCAGCATCTGGATGCAACATAAATTGAAACGCGCGAGGGCTTACGCGCGCAAAAACGCTCCGTCTGGACAGGCTCTTAGAGGCAGTGATAAGGGCAAGGGGGGGTAACACTAGGTTTTAAGTTAATTTTAGGCACTTTTTGTAAAAATTTGTTATCCATTTATTGTTGTTGAATAAACATTTTTCAACTGTTCGCAATGTCATTTCCTTTAATTTTTGACCCCAAGGAAAAATCCTCTTTTTTTTTAATTTTCCTAAAAAAACACTTTATTACCTTTCAAATGATACCTAACAATCATATTGTTGTCCTTGATCAAATAGGGTTTAAAGTCGGTTGAAATTATTTTCCGAGGGGCGATATTTTTGACGCCGAGTGTATATTATAACGTCATTTAAGTTATACAACGTGATAGTAGGGATAGTCAACTTTATTTAAACAAATATATTAACATACCATATCATAATAGTCTTCAAAGAAAACGAATGATTTCGAAATTTGGAGCAAATTTTGGAGCAAAGTAGGCACATTTTACGGTAATAAAATGTTTGTTGTATTTTATTTTTATCCTTTTGTCAAAAAATAGGTCATGTAAATAACTTTTCATTAATTTTCCACTCAGAAAAAAAGATCCTAGCCGGATAAGGGAAATGAGTACTTAACCCTTGTTAACTTTGACTTTTGTCATTTCAGTAGTATGAATTTTGATACTTCAAGCATTTAAGGGTTATGATTTGCAACCTATGATTAAAAATATTTATATACTCGTATTATAAAAAATCAATTAACAGTAAAACAACGTGCAGTTATTAAGTAAGGTAAGGTGGGGTAAGATAGAAGCATAAGATAGTATGGGAAAGATTGAAAGCAGGACTTTATTGAAACGACATTAGGAGTATTTTTGAGATATTTTTCATCTTACTTCCAATGACTTCCATCTTACCCTACCTTACCTTAAGTGGTTTATTCGAAACTAAACTCTATAGAGTACTAAAAGGTGATTTTCTTTTATAACATGTAACCTGTCTGAATAAGTTACAATTAGGTTGTGTACGTGATATTTTCGCTAATCTTGAGTCTAAACATCCTTATCTTCATTCAAGTGTGAAGTGTTGACACGTGCAAAACATGGCGTTTCTTGTCGATTCTTTATATTCATTGTGTATAACAAAAATCAAAGCTGCCATGAAAGACAATATGCATGATATATCTTGGGACGTTGTAAAAACATACCGAACAAGGATTTTTCAGCTACCTTTGCCAAAATGCGTACTACGCGATGTTTTCCTGGATTACATCCACGACATAAACTTTAACCCATATATGCCCAGTGGGTCGTTTTTGTCCTTTATAACAGGTTTTAGAAACCGCGCGAGTTTGTTGATGAAAACACCTTATTTGCGACATCTAGCGCCATCTATTGGACTAATAGAGTATTATCTACTAAAACAGATAGCTAACTTGGTTTGACGGTAATATTTGTAATTTCTTTCGTCAGTGCAAGTTATGACTCGATTTGTGGTGCCAAAAAAGTGTGTCCTTGCTGAGAACAATGTAAGTAATATTGTTTTATTTCTTAATTATGACTGTTTTGTTGTTTATATTATAAAATTGGATTGTTTACCTATCTAATAACAGTGAAAGTGCTTGGAAATAATAGTTGGTTCACGGAGAGATAGTTGTTAAAACATCTGTGGGTCGCTAACGACCCCTTGGGAATAAGTACATATATTTAATTGCGTTTTTATTTCTAGGTCTAGAAGACCGCTAACAACAAATGATATCATAGAGGTGTTGGAAAATTTGGACCTTGACGATGAGATCCACGGTGCTGATATTTTTATTGACCCTCCTGGCGACGGAAGGGTATCTGATGGTGATTCCGGTGATGAAGAGGATGTATATTTCCATCATTTATCCCGTCGACAGCTTCTGGCACCTGCAAGTCTTTCTTTGAGGCGTCCATTGGCTGAGGAAACAACGTCCAGCGAAGATGAGGAACCAGATAATACACCACCATTGCTACTGGAGCAGAACGGTTGTGGAAGAGTACCCGGAAGAGCACGCGGAAGGGCACGCGGAAGAGCTCGCGGAAGGGGGCGTGGAAGAGGACGAGGAAGGGGGCGTGGAAGAGGACGCGGAGCATCGGTTGATCGTGGTGAAGCTGTTGGAAGCCTGGATGAGGCATCGGTTGATCGTGGTGAAGCTGTTGGAAGCCTGGATGAGGATTCTGATGATTCAGCACCATCTCCACTGAAAAAAGCCAGTCGCGGAAGGGGACGCGGAAGAGGGCGCGGAAGGGGGCGTGGAAGGGGTCGAGTAGCAGCTACGCCACGCCAAGCGGCAGTGGAGCGCTCGTGGGTTAATAGAGATCTTCCCGGGAACAATCGTGAGTGGATCACACCGCTACCTAGGTCTGTTACAACTTTATCCGAAAATACTGACCCCGTCACATTTTTTGAGATGTTTTTCAATCGTGAAGTTATCGTTCATTTAGTCAGAGAAACAGTTATATATGCTGTTCGTTCAAACAGGAAATATGAATTTTTCTTTATCTGACAAAGAAATGTACTGCTTTATTGCTATCCTTATTTTATCTGGTTATGCTCCGTTGCCGCGACGCCGAATGTACTGGGAAAGTAATGAAGATACCCACAATATTCTCGTCACAAAAAGTATGCGTCGAAATCGATTTGAAGAGATAATGCGTTATTTCCATGTAGCCGATAACTCTGAACTGCCTGAAAATGACAAGATGGCAAAAGTACGCCCGCTGATTGATATGCTCAATGATACGTTTCTCCAGTATGCTCCTATTGAAAAAGAAATTAGCATCGATGAATCCATGGTACCGTATTACGGTAGACATGGGTGTAAACAGCATATCAGAGGAAAGCCAATAAGATTTGGCTTCAAAATGTGGATTGCTGCAACGAGACTGGGTTACTGCCTGTATGCTGATCCCTACCAAGGGCGCTCTGAGCGTGTTGAGACAGGATTGGGATATCATGTTATCAGTAAACTGATGACTAAAGTACAAAAGGAGTATCCCGATACAGATTTCTCTGTTTATTGCGACAATTTTTTTACTGGACTGCCATTGGTCAGCGATCTCAAAGACAGAAACGTGTTTGTGACGGGCACAGTGCGTAATAACCGTATTGAAAACTGCCCACTGAAGGACGTAAAAGAATGCCAAAAAGAAGAGAGAGGGTACTACGATTACCAATTGGATGAGAAAAATGGGATATGCGCTGTTAGGTGGCATGATAATAGCGTTGTGACTCTCTTATCGTCTGAACATGGGGTACAGCCCGTGCAAACGGCGAGAAGATATTCTGCAGCGCTAAAATCAAGGATTGATGTACCACAACCTTATCTCATTTCGCAATATAATCGATTTATGGGGGGTGTGGATCGACTAGACGCCAATGTAGGCGTGTATAGAATTGCAATGAGAGGCAAGAAATGGTATATGCCTATTCTTTTTTGGCTCATTGACGTCGCGGTCAATAATGCCACACTTCTAGCTCGCCAGTACAGGGGCGATGTCGACACCTTGGAGTTTCGACGGAGTATTGCCCGTATTTTGCTGCAAAACCACGGAACTGAAAGGCTTCAACCTGGACCTAGTCGGAAGATCCAAACTAGCGTACCTTATTCGGTGCGGAAGCACAATTCGGAGCATATGATTGAAAAGGCTCTGACGAGACTTCGGTGTGCTTTGTGCAAAAATAAAACTGTTACGGCGTGCAGTAAGTGTGGTGTCAATTTGCATGTAAAATGCTTCTCTCAGTTTCATTCTTGAATTATGTTGGTAAATAAAGAATATATATAAAATAACTGCATTTCTATTCAGTATTAACTCATTTTACCCAGGGTACAAACACACTGGGTCGAAAACGACCCCTGGGTAACACAATTGCCCCTGGAGTCGTTTTCGACCCATTAAAAAAAACACCCTTGCCCCCCTCCCACCCCTTATCTTCAATTAGAGTCTTCATTAGTACCCTTTGGGTATCCACATATCCAAAAATGAAAGACATCTGAGACAAAAATAGTTCTGGGCATATATGGGTTAAGATAAACTTGGAAAAAGAGCAGACAATCTTCATTGGCATATGTACTAACTGCCATTATTACGGGTTTATGGGCGATGAAGAAATTTATCAAGAAGACTTGAACCTTATTTTGTAAAATATGTGGTAGTCCATGTTTTATCGAATGTCGTCATTCAAGGAGATATCTTATTCCAAAGAGCAAGGATGCCTCGTATCTGAAAAAGTTGTCACGCCCAGAACGGTCTTTCACTTCGTGAAAAGGAGCAATAGAACCTTTAAGGGCAAAAGCAAAGAAGTTCAAGCAGAAAAAGAAAAGGCATACGGTGCCGTGATGTCTTTATTGGAGATAGCTGATCCTACCATAAGTCTATCTTATCCTAATTCATCAGTAGAGCATAAGAAATCACCTGATTTCTCTCGTGCAATCCCAGAAGGAGAAATTTGGCCTTAATGAACAAGAAAGAGCACAGGTAGAGGAAGCACTGGACATCCTTGACACAGGGAAAATGTTAAACCGTCAAGGAACTAATTTAGATTATGACGATACAGAATTTGACATGGATTAACTGCAGCTCTACCGGATGTTGGAAAACTAGAATGTTAGTAATTGTAATCGTCTCAAATATGTCACTAGTTTAAGTAAATATAGTAATTTGAATGAATTATAATATAACTTATAATTTGTGACTTGTTTATATGATTAATTGGTTGTTTTTATTGATTAAAGCGTATTTTTTTAAACGCTTTCTGTTTATATGTTTGTAATCTCTGAAACGAGCTCTTCAACACAACAAGGAGAAAATCGTCAGGAAATCTGATAAATTTACTATTTCGTCGCCTCGCGAACAGGGTTCTATCTGACATTTTTTGAGAAACCTGTGTTTTTGAGTATAACTAACTTCCTTCACATTACGGTTTTTTGCCGTATTTAAATTTCGAAAATTCATAATGGATCATAAGAAAAATAAAGGAACACTAAGTTCTATCAGGAAAACTTACATTTACAAAGTATGAAACATGTTCCATCTGTGAGTGTGAATTAATATACATAAAATATTAACAGATCTTTTTAAGTTGTTAACCTAATGCAAAGAGGTTAATTGGTAAAGATAAGCTGGCTAGTTTTACGTAGAAAAGTAATACATAAACAGTGACATTGACTACAATTATTGTATGCAGTAATTTGAATGAATTCATTACCTACCTACGTATTTTGGTAACATAAATGATGTCGGAGGAATCGCCTCCAGTGTCACAGAATGTGAATTGTGGTAAGTAATCCTTTTTTTGTGAATTCAATCACTTTATGTACTCGTCTACTTGGTATGTGCTTGGTAGATAAAATGTTTCATTTTATTTCCAGACAACTCATTTACCGGGAGAGACCAACAAACTAAATACCTATGTATTTCAGAATATACTTCGATGATGAAACAGGATTATTCAAAACTATTTAAGCACCGGTACAACCCGATTTTGAAAATCGTAAAACAAAACGAACCAACACACGAAAAAGGATATCAAACCCTCGTTCTTGGAAACGTAATATTCGCAAAGAGTGTCATCAGCATGGTAAAGAATACGTATCAAGCCGTGGCAAACACATCCGCTAAAACTATTAAAACTAACAAAGATTGCATGAATAGCTGCAAATTTAAATGTTCTAAAATGATTTCACCGGCATTACGGCAAGCAATCCATGAGAATTATTATAAAATGAACCAAAATCAAAAATACGCCTTCATTTTGGATACAACTGAAAAGGCTTCCATAAAACGAAAAACTAGTAATTCTGATCGTAAAAAATTCTCGTACTATTTTTACTTCAATGTGAAAGATAATATGTTGAAAGTATGTAAAACATTTTATTTAACAACACTTGCCGTTTCTCAAAAGACTGTGTATGGTGTGCATTCAAGAAAGGATGAATTGACAAGACATGCTACAACTGACAAACGAGGGAAACACAAAAATCACAGAAAAATTACTGAAGATAGAAAAGACCTGGTTCGAAAACATATAGAATTATTTCCTACAGTTGATTCTCATTAATGTCGATCTTCTTCACAGAAGAAATACTTAGATCCACTTTAATGCACGAGCTTTATTTAGAATACTGCAGTGGTATTACAGAGCCTGTAAAATTAACAGTATACACGAAAATATTCAACGAAGAATATAATTTTGGGTTTCACGTCCCGAAGAAGGATCGTTGTGACAGATGTGAAGAATGGAAAGTTATAAACGAGGGTACTACAAATGAAGAATGAAAAGAAAAAAATGAAATTCACGTAGCTGAAATAAATGCAATGAGATGCGAGAGGAATAAAGATAGAGACGGAAATGAGTTAGTGTTGTGTTTTGATCTGCAAAATATCATCACTTGCCCGAGAGCTGAAGTAAGCTGTTTTTTTTACCACAGCAAATTAAGCGTGTATAATCTAACAGCTCATTTTTCAGGAGACAAAAACATTTATTGTGCTATATGGAATGAAACATTTGCAGGTAAATCGGGATGTGATGTGGCAAGTGGATTAATAAAAATATTGGTTACAATCTTCAGTAAATATCCCAATATTAAAAAGCTCATTTTATGGAGTGATTCTTGCGTCCCTCAGAATCTAATTCGTTGATCTCTTTTGCGATTTTAAATTTGTTGAAGGAAAATAACAATATTGAATCCATAGAGCTAAAATACTCAACCCCCGGGCATTCTGCTGTGCAAGAAGTAGATGCTGCTCATTCATGCATCGACAGAACTATGTCTGCGGCTGAATTCTACTCGCCAATTTCATTCCTCCGCCTGTTAAAGAAATTCAATCTGAAAAAGCCCTACAATGTTGTCGAAATGCAGAAGAATGACATTATTGATTACAGCAGTTGCATAAAAGATCTGAACTATGGAATCATTCCCTATACAAAAGTAGTAGCACTGAAATTCACACAATGTTATTTCACTGTATTTTATAAAACCAGTTGGCGTGAAACAGAATGGTCAAGTGCCAGCATTTTGAAAACTCTTAATCGCCCTCGCCGACATGCAAACCAAGTTAGAATTTTACGTGATATACCAAAACCTAAATCTGTTAATAAAAAAAAAACATTACCTGCTCACAAGGTTAAGTCTATTAAAGCAATGTTGAAGTGGATGCCTAAAGAAGACGTGGACTACTTCAATGCATTACTAAATTCTGTTGAGTAAAAACATTATAAAATATAATATGTATGTCTGACCGGCGGCGTAAGGGCTAAGTGCCATAAAGATAAGCTACTTAGCAAGTCTATTGTAAAAGATTGTAAGTCATTTGTTACTCATAGAAAAAGCTAACGTAATAGTTTGCACTAAGGTTCAATGTCAAATAACGTCATTAAAAATTGCAATAGCGATGACAAATATTCGCCGGCAGGGTTGCAACAACCGGAATTCCTAAATAGTCTTTCTTTAGAACTGATACAATAACCACGTGTTTCCACCAGTTACATACTTACATAAAAAATAACTATGTTTCGCCCGTGGGAGGACGCAAAGGAAAGCTGTCGTAATAGTGTTCAGATTAATTTAAGCACCGAGAGTAAGCAAATAGTGAAAAATGTGTACAACGGACTCTTCAGAGAATTGGGACCCATAGCATTAAAGAAGACTGCTGAACTTACTCAAGTGCCATACGGAACAGTAAAAAAATAATACGTCTCGGTGCAAATGAAGGAGTTAACAGTGATAATCGAGTATCGGCTGCAAAAAAGTTCCTCAGAATTGATAATTTCACAAAAGACTTAATTAGTCGAATGATTTATGACAGTTACAGACAAAATTTTGCAATAACAATTGATTGCCTTCTTAAAAAATTAAACGAAGCCACTGATCATAATTTTCCTTATGGTAAAACAACACTGTGTGAATATCTAAAACGTGTTGGTTTCACCTACAAAACGCTTGACAAACGTCAAACAATTATGGAATCTGCTCGTCTAGTGGAGCTAAGAAAAGAATATATTAAAAAAATTCGTCAGTTTCGATCTGAAGGTCGAAATATAGTAGCGACAGATGAAACGTGGTATGACACCCACGATGTTGTCAAGAAAGGTTGGGTTGATACGTCCGGGAAATGCTGCCGTAACGCCCCTTGTTCCAGAGTTCAACGCTTAATAATACTCCTTGCTGGGTCTAAACAGGATCTCTTCTTTTGTCAGCTAAAAACATTAAAAACTGTTCCGCAGGTTACCACGAAGACATGACAGCGAACCTGTATCCCTTTTTTTTTTTTTTTAATAATTGTATTTAATTTTAATTTGACATCTGGAGACTTTACATCTCCAAAATTGACCGTGGAGACACACTATCCTGCTCAAGCTACGCTTGAATATTTTTTATTTTTTGTTTTATGTTAAATTCATTGTTTTCTATAATGCTAGGTTAAGCTTTATAATTGTCATAAGTAGTATTTAAAAAAAAAAACGACTTTCTGTTGAGTTTCTTGCGGCGTTTCTTCTCAGCAGTGGTCTCTTCCGAAGCGCTGGTAGATTTTTGACGTGTAAAAGTGCCCGTGCGGCCTATTTACTGAATAAACATCTTTTATCTTTTTATCTTTTTATGAAAAGTGGTTTCAAGAGCAACTGTTACCCAACTTGCCGCCAAATAGTGTTATAGTTCTGGGTAACGCCTCTTATCACACCAGGCAAGCCGACAAAATTCCTAACAATTGGACGAGAAAGGCTGATTTAATAAAATATTTACAAAATCGTGGACAAACAATACCTCAGAAGGTGAAAAAACCCTACCTATTAGATTGTATCAAACGTTTAAACCCTGCCAAAAAGATGGTTATTGATGAATTGGCAAAACAGAGAGGTCACGCGGTTTTAAGATTACCGCCTTATTATTGCCAATTCAACCCCATTGAGTTAGTTTGGAGTGAACTGAAACAAAGAATACGACGATACAATGCTCAGCCACAGTTGAACTCGAGAGTGGTCGAATTGATTCGCGATGAGACAAACAAAATTGCGAATTATATTTGGAGTGCGTGTTTTAAACATGTTGAAGACATCGAAATTGATGATAATGATAGTACCAATGAAGAGCCATAATCTTTTTAAATATAAGTATAATAAATATATGATTAACACAATAATAATCCTAATCCCTTTTACATACCCGTTATATTTTTGTCTATTTTATAATTATTATCTCTTTTGTTTATACAATAAAGTTTTTACATACATACATTACATACATAATTATGTTTTATTCTTTACCCTACATATATTTTACAGTTTTGACAACCCTGAGCATCCGTAGAGATATCTTTGTTTGCGGAACATACAATGCATTTTAGCTTTAAAAGAAGTAGCATTAGTGTTGAAATTCACTCGTACGCATTACGACTTATGACCATTCAAAACAAAAAATAGGGGCAAGTGCTCTACCTGTGGACGGCTGTACCAGTGGACACCACAGATAAAAAAAAATATATAAACCATAGACTTAAATAGTAAACGCACCCGTGAAGGGTTTTTTTTAAATAGCAATACAAGTTAATCGTCATTTTGATAGATGTCAGAAATTGTGTCATTAGTGACCGTGCAAAGTTTTCATCGTAAAAAGTAAGTTTATTTGCCTGTTTTGATCGTATTTATCTTGAGTTTTTTGTAATCTATGATTTCGTTTGCATTCATAGCATTGAGCTTGAGGTTTGTTCGGTGTTTTGTGAGGTTTTTTGTTGTTCCTCTACAGTTTTTGGTGAGAGTGATGATCGTTTAGTTTTAAAATGTCGAATTTGTACCTGTGGACTACTTCATGATTATACCTATAGACTGTCCATAGGTACAGCATCGTGTTTAAAATTTGACGGTTGAAAATTTATCTTTGTTTGCTTTATTTTCAGTGCCGCGTAGTAAAACGGGTCAAAAACGCAAAAAGTTATGTTGATAGACTATTTACCCAAAAATACTACAATGAATGCTAATTACTATGCTAACTTGTTAATTCAGCTCCGGGAAAAAATAAAAGAGAAACGACGAGGCAAACTGGGCAAAGGAGTTCTAATATTGCACGACAACGCCCCAGTGCACACCGCTCGAGTAGTGAAGGCAGCTTCATAGCTGCCATTTGCACATGAGTGGCAATGGCAATCGGTAATTGATAACCTTAACGTTAACATTAAGTTAATGCGCTTCGCGCATACTATGTACGTAGGTTATCAATTACCGATAAGCGCTCTACGGCGGAGGCGGCGGGCTATGGGCTGGCCAATATAAAAGGAGGGGCTAGCCAGTTAAAGAATCATTCAGCGGAGAGTCCTCGAGGCGTTAACACGTCCAAGCTGGAATATCTGAAGACTTTGGTGTTCAAGAATAAAGATGGATCAAGGGCAGTTTTCGACGCAAGAAAAGGATTCGTTGCCATGCAGAGAGGCGCTCGATGTATCGGACGACGAGAGACCCTTGATCGTTGGGTCACCCGAGAGGAACGCGGAAGAACAACTGGAGGCGCTAATGGAGAATACTCAGATGATCCTGGAGAAGCCCAAGAAGATGCTACAAAAGAAGAAGAAGGTCCCGGCCAAGGTGTCAAAAGGCGAAGGGAAAGCTGCAGCTGTTCCGCTAGTGAGCAGTGTGAAGAAAGTTCGAGCAGTGAAGCAGAGTCAGCTGTTCAGCTGGCTTCAAAGTTATTGCCACAGCCAACTGATGGTGCTAATAATGAACGAGTTCCTGGTAAGCGCCCGAAAGTGGGCGTACGAGAAGAAGAGGGCGCCGACGTGTTCAAGGTGACGCAGACCCTCACGAAGATCATGAAGGAGTTTATCCAGTACGTCCAGGAGATGAAGTGGATCCAAGACGGGCATTCCACGAGTGTGTCATTCGAGCAATTCGAAGGGTGGGTTTTAAGAGAAGGATTATCCACGACATTTATGAATCTCTAGGGGACGGATTCGGTGACAGATTTAGACGAAATATACTTCAACCTCTTGAGCGAGACAGTCTGTCAGTTCGAAGCAGCTCAACAAGAGGACCAAGACGAGGAATTATGCTCATCGCCCGTCACGAGAGCCACATACACGTCATCCACGACTGCGCCTACGCCTCGAACACCTGCCGGTGTAGGTGCATCGAGTACATTAAAGACTACGAACAAAAGGAGGCCGACCACGTTAGATCAGAGTCCCAGCACATCAAAGACGTCGAAGAACACCTGGAACAAACAGCAACGGAACTTGAAGCGGAAGTTATCGGCTTCGGAAGCGGAAGACTCGAACGAAAGCGACTAAGAGGAGACATCCAACAGGCGCAGAAGAAGGTGACTTTCGCAGGGGGGCAGAAGAAGACCAAGAAGCAGCAGGACAGCGAGAACAGTGGCGCGGAATCGGACAACGACGGGAAGGCCTTCAGCTGCTTGCTAGACGATATAGTGCAAGCAGCCTCTTTGACGAGGCATACGTCACGGATCTCGCAGCCTATTTGTTGTCAGGGCAGCGAAGAATTTATTACTTTGAAGTCGCCGGGAGTTGCTGGCAAATGGGTAGTGAAATTCGATGTGTACCCCTACCAGTATTGCGTGAGGCATGCCAAAATGTCGATCTACGATAGTCATCTCTTCGAGGGACTCGCCTGCGGGGAGCTGATGGAGAAGTTAAAGTGGGCAGCAATCCAGCAGGTCCGTGCAACCGAAGGCGTGGAGACGGACAGAAAACCTCGCGTCTCGAAGGGTGGTTATCGCAATTCGTAATATGTCCTACGGCTAATATTGTGTTCACGGGCTATTGGGTAGACGGACCCTTTAAATATATGAACCGTAACCAGGCATTTTTTAAGAATGTCCTACATAACATGAACCAAAAGCTCGTGGACATGTCATACAAAGAATTGTTTTTAAAGACCCGTATGATATCCATGTCCCGTCTAATTTACGTAGCACCCTGGAACTCTGTGAGTACGTACTATTATAACATTGAGAACAGTGTTATGGTACTGGAGTCTTTGTTAAAATTCCAGTTTAACAATGACAAGCATGAAATAGAAGTATTTCTAAGGCGCGTATATTAAAATGTAGAAAAAATACGCCCCAAAAAGAATACCATGCTTATAGAAGGACCCCCAAACAGCGGGAAAACCTATTTTATGGACGCTGTACTACATAGTTGTATTAATTTTGGTCAGATAGCCAATTTTAATAAATATTCCAACTTCCCCCTACAAGATTGTGTCCAGCGCAGGTGTCTGCTGTGGAACGAGCCCAACTGGGAAGCAGGGGCCGAGGAAACATTAAAAATGATATTTGGGGGTGACACTACCCCTGTGAAGGTGAAATACCAAGGGGATGTAATAATAAATAGAACCCCCGTCTTTATTACTTGTAACAAAGACAATTTACCAAGGGACGAAGCCTTCGAAGCTCGTATGTGGCGCTACAAAAATTGGCAGCCACCCAGTTACTTGAAGCAATTGAAAAAGAAGCCCCATCCCTTAGGCTTGTTTTATTTACTTTTAAGATATAAAGTTATGTCTATTAAGAATATGAAATTGGAAAAATGGGAATGTAAAATTATAAATATGTAATAGTTATAAGGTTTTGGGTTTTAATAAATAACAATGGGTTTAAAAATAACTTGTTTTATTGTGGTAACTATAACTAAAAGGTACCATCCACAATGAATCAGAGAAAGGCAAACATTCAAGATTGGCTCACTACCAATGGAATCCCTTACGAAACTTACATGCCGAAGGAAGAGCTGATGTGTCTGGTGGGCCAATACAAGACCAACCCAAAATATGAGGTTGACGTATTTTAAAAGAAAATGGTCATGAAGTTCTACGGTTACCCCCATACCATTGCGACCTTAATGCCATTGAACAAATATGGAGTTTAGCTAAAAGGAAAGTTGGCAGCAAAAATATGGGTCTTACTGTAAAAGAAGTAGAAAAAGCAATTTCAATGGAATTTGGGACTGTAACTCCAGAGGACTGGAAAAAATGCACTGACCATGTACTGCATGTAGAACAAAAATATATAGAACGAGATGGAATCGTCACAACATTAGAACCATTCATTATACGAGGGCTGATTGATAAGTATCCGAAACAACAATGAAAAAATAAAAAAAAAATATAATTCCCGCCGAAACGTCATTTGACGAAGCCAATTATCATTATTTGTTTGTTACTTCTTTAAAAATAAAAGCGGTTTAAAGTCAGTAAAATTACCATTTTCATGAAAATGGAGAAAACGGAGATTCGTGCTGTGATCAAGTTTTATGTTTTAAAAGGGAAAACGGCAAGTCAAATTAAAACAAAGCTTGACCGTGTCTTGCGGGACTCTTCTCCTTTTTTTAGCACAGTCCACACTTGGGTAGCGGATTTTAAACGCGGACGCCAAAGCTGTGAGGACGCTACCCGCACTGGAAGACCAAATAAGGTCACTACTCCGGAAATGGTCAATAAAATAAAAATAAAAAATTTGATGACCGCCGTTTGAAGCTAAGGGAGATAGCAGAGATTGTAAATATCTCGTCGGAACGCGTTTTTAATTTATTGCACAAACATTTGTCAATGAAAAAGCTTTGTGCCAGATGGGTGCCGCGGCTACTCAACGACGAGCAAAAGCAACGACGAGTGAATACTTCAGAGAAGTGTTTGCAACGTTTTAGAGCCGACTCCAATGAATTTCTTCGTCGTTTCATAACGGTTGATGAGACATGGATCCACCACTACACGCCAGAAACTAAACAACAATCTAAGCAGTGGACGAGAAGTGGCGAACCCGCACCAAAGAAGGCAAAGACTACGTTATCGGCTGGAAAAGTGATGGCAACTGTATTTTGGGATGCTACAGGCGTCATTTTTGTGGACTATCTTGAAAAAGGAAGAATAATAAATGGCCAATATTATGCAAACCTTTTGCAAAAACTGAGCGACGTAGTTAAGGTAGAAAGACCCCATTTGGCTAAGAAAAAGATATTATTCCATCACGACAACGCACCAGTTCACACGGCTAGAGTTGCTATGACAAAAATTCAAGAGTTACGCTTGGAATTACTGCCCCACCCACCGTATTCACCTGATTTTGCCCCTTGCGACTTCCATCTGTTCCGAAATTTAAAAAAGTGGCTAGGAGGACGGAAATTTTCTACGAACACCGAGGTGAGGTCATTGGTATTTAAGTTTTTTTATTTTACTACCTTGTCGGCGTGATTGATGATTATGTATATTCATGCCAAATTACAGCTTTCTAGTACTGAGGTCGCTGAGCTCAGCCGCACGCACATGTATGGTGAAACTATAAGGGTTCCTAGTTGACTACGGAACCCTAAAAACAGGTTTTAAATGGCTTGCCCGTCTTACAAGAACATAGTAAGTACTTGAAAACATCTCAATAGAGTTACGCCAAAAGTCAAGTTTACTTTGACACCTGTTGGCAATTATCAAGAGTGCGTATTCCTAGTTCATAAAGGTTTACCATATCTACATATTTGAAATTTAAAAAATAAATCTCAGTATCACGTTTTGATGGCCAGACTCTATTGTATATTTTGGGTGCTAGGAAACCAGTAACGTTGTTGTTGTTACGATATAATTGCTTTTCGAATGCTCTCAAGTATTCGGCGATGTGCATGTCCCGGTATATTTGTACGGAATTGAAGGTATGAACAATTAGATTACTGAGACTGATTTCAATTTACTGAAACTTCCATAGTTCAATATAAAACAGACAAATCCTGAAAGAATTGAATTAGGTTTTATGAATACGCTCCGTTTTCAAAAGAGAAAATATCTACCCCGGTCCATTTGAACTTATTGTAGAATCTGTCAAAGTCATTTTAAAAAACGTGCGATGGCGATAGCTGATTACAATTTGATACTCTTCTCGTGAAGTGTTTTTCAAATTATAACCCTATATCTAATAACTAATAACTATTATGCTTCAGGCTTTTAATTGAAAGTAAATTTTGAGATATAGAATAGAATCTCATCACTACAGAAACTTTATTTGAATGAAGCTAGAAAAGAAATGAAAAAAGTCAAATTCAGTGGTTAAAAAACATGGAAAGAAACAGCTCACCAACTATGAATTTCCCTATCACAAACAAGATCATTTTAATATTTCTGTAACTGGAATCGAACAGGGAGTAACATCTCCACAAAAAAAACAAAAAAAAACTCCCGCGAATCCATCCCATAACCAAACTTACAAACTTCGAGGCCAAGCATTGCTGGTACTTTGGCAGATGGTGCTGTATCGAGTAACTGGAATCCAAGAGGCCCCATTAGCACCTTATTACCACAACTAATTAATGTGAAAATCGTGGAATGTATTACATGGTCAAATATTTTTATGTTGCAATATGACATTAACCCTTTTCTTGACAACTTATCTTGTAGGATACAGTTATCTTAAAAAAATATTTAAACGAAACTTCAAAATAATATAATTTTATTCTTGGTTTTGCTCGCTGGTTTGAATGTTGTTTTTTTTTTTTATAGGGAGGTGCACGGCCAACTTTTTATCGAGCCAAAAAAATACTGGCTTTGGTGCCAAAATCTGGCATTAAATCAGACACTGAAGAATCAAGTAATTCTGAGCCAGAAATAGCACCGTTTTTGTCCCGATTAGATTTGCACGACGACGATAACGATGACAGTTCTTCAGCACCTTCATTGCCATCTTCATTTGAAAACTTACACATTTTATCAGACAATAATAGTATATACTTGCCGTAGTAATGTACAAAGTATTTACCATCATGGGTCTGGTTCGGGGGTGGAATTGTTATTTCTGCCTTCGGATTGAACCCTACCTTAAGTAATTACACCTACTCACTGTTAAACATTATTTTCTCTGTAAGCGAATTATGTGATTCTTTTGAGAAAAATAAATATTTTACCGTAATGAGGTGCCAGAATTTCAAGAAATTGCTACTGCTTCCCCCATTGCACTACAGCCATCTCCACTAACTCCAGTTGCACCTCCGTATTCTCCGCTTACTCCACTTGCACTAATACCGTCATCACCGCTTACACCAATTGCACCGATGCCATCACCGCTTACTCTTAGAGAAACGTTTTCGGTGGGAATACCATCTCCACAGCCTCCCTCTACACGATCCAGGCGGACTAGAGTGCTTCCTAAAAGATTACAACGAAGACCTATACCTATTCAGAGAAAAGCGTTAAATTACAAATAGGCCAATAAAAAATTTTGCACCGTGCCGAAATTGAAGATAGAATATTACCTGTCTTCGACTTAGATATGCGAGCCGCGCCGGCTAGCCGCCGCCAAGAAGACGCGGCGCGCCGCCGCCGCCGCCGATCCGTTCGAAATTCGCGCCGCGCGGCCGTGCGGATAGCAAACTCGCCCGTGATTGGCCAGCGCTAGGCAAACTCGCGTCTAAGCTCGGCCGCTGCCGCTCTGGCTAGTCTTAGGCTTTCCGTTGTTGTGAAGTGTTCGTCTTTGTTGTTTGGCGGTTTGGTGGTTGTGTTTTTGGTGTGGTAGATTTTGATTTCCTAGTACCTATTTCCTATTAATTAGATTAGATTGCGAATATCACGATGACATCCCGATCGGACATCGGCAAAATAAAATTGAAACGACTTTCAATAAGTGTTCTTTATCATGCAAAAACAAAAAACAGTACTGTTTGGAAGTATTTTGGAGATTTAGTTCTTCACGATGAGAATGATAATAAAAAGAAGAAAATTATAGAAGATCAAGTGTTCTGTAACATTTGCCTTGAGTCTGCAAAAGACTCGAGTGACGATGTTATATTTGGATCGTAAGTCACTTCCCTTTTAACCTATAATATATTATTTTCCCTCCCTTTCTATCTTTTCTAGGGTTCCGTAGTTCGTATCCAAAGCATTCTAACTAAAATTGGGTAGGTATAAGGTGTATATACAGTACAGTTACTCAAATTGTGACCATAAATCTATTGATTTCAATTCTATTGTATTCTAAAATATTGTAAGGTTGTACGGACGGAACCCTTCGTATGCGACTTCGACTTTTATGTCTATTTTTTTTGTTTGTGGGACTTTTGTTTATATGACACGAAACACATCAACACAGGCTTTTCGCTTTTACAGAATAAAAATAAAGGCTTATAGTAGAACAGCCAGTACTGGAAATTTGTCGAGACACTTACGAGAAGACCACCAGGTTAAGTTTGAAGTTGGCGAAAAAGCTAAAAGCAATTTAAAATCATTTTTTCATGTTGACCGCATGTCTAAATCCACCACCTCACTACCTGCTGGTTTTAAAAGCATGCAGAAAAGCAGCACTAATAAATGGCTTTTGGCAAGGGACCTCGCATTGTGGTTTTGCAAGTCTTTGCTGCCTTTCGATTCTGTTTCAGACGAAGGAATGATTGACTTTTTCAAGGTAAATATTAATAAATATATCTACCTACCTAACCTACCTACTTGATTTCTTTCCTCATTATCTAGTGTTTTGTGAATTATTACTTATTTACAGAAGTACAACATCATTGTGACCGATGCAGATTTACCTTCACGTGATACAGTTGGACGTACAGGATTAGATGACGTATACTGCAGCATGCTCTCTAATGTGAAAGACCAAATACTTACAGATAAAGCGTTGCAACTGGCAATGACCTTTGATTTGTGGACTGATGGATATCGGCGCCTCAACTATATCACATTTACTCTGCATTACCTTACATCCGGTGTGTGATTGTTTGTTTTGTATTTTGCTGTAAACTTAGTGTTTTTGAACTAGCATAACATAGCCTAATGTACTTTTTTCCAGATTTTGAGTTAAAAACACTTACGCTAAAGACAGAAATCATGGAAGGAAAAAAAACAGGAGAAAAGATAAAGGAAGCGATTGACGAAACGAAAAAGGAGTTTGCACTTTGCGACAAGAAACTATTCCTCGTAACTGACGCCGGATCCAACGTAAAGCGAGCAGTAAGACTGGCAAATACTGAGAGTCATCTTTGCTTAGGACACGGTCTTCATAATTTGGTAACTGTGGATGGAATTAAGAAGGTGTACGAAATTAACACACTTGTTACGAAGTGCAAAAAAATTGTAAAAGCCGTACGGTACCGTCTACCAGATTTAGAAAAAGAAGCCGATTCCCAAGTGCAACACTTTCGTATGCTTGAAAACGCAGCGCGCACTATCGAAGAAGATGAAAATGATCCTATTTCTGATGAAGAACAGGATTCATTTACTCAAGATGATGAACAGCGCTATCGGTTTGGTGGGTTGGATCACGTTCCAAGTATTAAATCAGCAACACCAACACGTTGGCATAGCGTACTTGAAATGCTCGAGAGCATGGTCCACTGCTGCAATCGCAGCCCAATCAACGAGATGCTTCAAAAAATAGGTCAGCGTGATTTGAAAATTACGCAATCTGACTGGAATGTGTTGGAAGATTTGGTGAAGTTCTTGTCGAAGTTTCGGGAGGCAGTAACGATTTTATCATCGCAGAAAACTTGCACCTTGAATGTGGCACTGGTTTTCAAGTCCGAAATAAAGGATGTCCTGAATTTAATCACCGACGACGAAACCTTGATCATGCTGTCCTTAAAAAAAAATATGACGGAGCAAGTTGACAAGAGGTTCCCTACAACAAAATCAGCCGTAGCAGCAGCTTTGCTAGACTACAGGTTCATGGGACTGACGGAGATAGACGTGTATCTTGAAAGTCAGAATATGACTCGTGCATCTTTTTTGGCTGGCTATTTTAAGGATATTGTGGGAACCTGTGAGAGCGAGACTACTCAAACAGTAGTTCCTAGCACAAGTACTGTCACTGTTTGTGAAAAAAAGGACACAAGCTCTTCTCAGCTGTTGTTAAAATTAGCCAAGAAACATTGCTCTTACAACAGTATTGGCTTTCAAAACGAAGATGCCATTGATCAAGAGACGTGGAAATATCTAGCTGCTGCCGATCCCACTGAACTTGATGATGGCGATCTGCTATCTTTTTGGAAGAAAAGATCAAACTCTTATCCGTTGCTATCGACCTTGGCTAGAGCGATTCTATGTGTCCCTGCCACAAGCACACCGAGTGAGCGCGTATTTTCTGTAGCGGGACTAGTGATCACGGCGAAAAGATCACGCCTAATGCCCCAGCGTGTCAACAAAATTATATTTATTCATGATAATTATCGTTTGTGCAAAGACTCCAGCAATATTATCACAGACGAAGATTAATAAATAGTCTAAATATAAATATTTGATTTATTTATTCTTTTATTTTTACAATAATGATCAATCGTTATGTCATCATTCGCATTTTCGTTATCAGAGTCAGGTTTTTAAACGGTTAGTACATGATTTCAGGCACAAAGTTAGATTAGGTTAGAAGTTGAAACTAAACTAGCCGCCGGCTAGACGCCGCACAGAGGAGTATTTGACCTAAAAAGCTGCTCAAAAGTCGATTTGTTTTTTTTTATCTAAGTCTATTATTAACTGTGCATAGGTTAAGCTTGATAAAGGTACCATCGCTTAACGGCCATTTTGGTGACCCCCCACGCCCCCATCCGTCTACACAGCAGTCGGAACCCAGCCACCGCGTGAATCGCTTGTCTTTGTTCTCGGCGCTCCTATTACAACGTAATATTATCGATCGTTTTTTTGAGTTCTTGTGCAGTGATTTGTTATTAAAATCATAATGGATATTGAAGAGGAAGGTATGTATATAAATAAAGTAAATTTTTTTTCTGTATTGGACTTGATAAAGTATAATTTTTCATCACCGAAAGCTTGAACCTAAAAAGTAACGTTTTTTCTTGGAATCTTAATCTTCTAAAGTGTTTTTGTATATAAGTTAAGCCTAGTTAAGTCATACTTTTGTACGTAATTTAAAAATTAGTTATTCTAGTTAATGTTTTTAAAGAAAAATGTCCCGCATGTACCCGCTTTTTTTACTTTTTTTAAAAATTAACCAATGAGACAAAAACAGGTATTTTTGTAAAAATATCTTATTTCATATTTTTATTACAGAACATGAAGCAGTGGTGATTGAGATGACCAGAAAATCAATCTATGAAGTCTTGAGACAATGTCCGAGTAAGAAAATTGATGACAAATTCGTGTTTTTGGAAGACCATCTTAAAAATACTACGAAATGTCCTGAAAATGAACACAGTTCAATTAAACAGCTTATAAAAGCATTTAAGTTTCAATTTAAACAAAAATGGATGGCTGCTAGTAACAAGGAAGAACGGTTTTTAAAGAAAAATGAACAATGGCTCAATACCACCGTAACACTACCTACCTGGACAGCAAAAAGGACCGGGCGGCCACTAAAAAATTTCACCGAATCGAGTTCGCCGACAAAGAGGCGTAAGACAAAGGGTTTGAGAGAACAAATACCTTGTGAGCAGTTAACCTATGCTGCCCAAATGAGTCAGCGTGCTGCAGGACATAGTGACGCATCGAAAGTAATAAAAAATATTATTGTTTCTCCAGCAAGAGCCAAAAAATATAGAAAAAGTGATACTCCTCAAAAGGATATTATCAAACATCACACTCCATCACAAGCATTATCGATTTTTGTGGAAGCTGATATGACGAGAAAGCAATACGAAATAATTCATTCTGCCAACAGAAACATTTATCCTTGTTATTCAGTTTTAAAAAAAACAAAACAGGAGTGTTACCCGCGACAAGAGTCGATGAGGGTTTCAGAAACGTGTTCTGAAATCAGACTACAAGATCTTTTAGATCACACGTCTACGCGGTTGTGTGAGTATTTAGATGAAGTGTTTGAAACCTTGAATGAAGAACAAAGAAGCAATTTAGAGCTCTTATCAAAATGGGGCTGTGATGGGTCACAACAGCAAACATTTAAACAAAAATTCCAAAACAGTACAGATAGTGACGCAAACATTTTTCAGAGCTCATTTGTACCCTTGCGCCTCATATGCCACATTGGAGACCAAAAGAAGACCATTTGGCAAAACCCAGTACCATCTTCTACAAGATATTGTCGACCAATACGGATCCGCTTTATCCGGGAAACTAAAGACATAACAAGTGAAGAAATCCGCTATGTAGAAGATCAAATAAAAAACTTAAGAAACACTGAAATACCCAAGGCTTCTGGTGGTATACTTCAAATAAAGCACACATTAGCGTTTACAATGATCGATGGTAAGGTTTGCAATGCTGCGACAAACACGGCATCGACTATGAGGTGTTACATATGCCGACAAACGTCCAAAGATTTTAACAACTTCAGTAAAGTAACCACAGAAGACCCCAATGCTCTTAGATTTGGATTATCAGTACTACACGCAAGGATCCGATTTTTTGAATCCCTACTTAATTTGTCTTATAAACTACCTATAAAGAAATGGCAAGCGAGGTCGCAAGAAGACAAAAAAATCGTGGCTGAAACCAAACAGAAAATACAAAACGCATTTAAAGAGGAAATGGCACTGTTGGTGGACATTCCCAAAGCCGGTTTCGGCAATACGAATGACGGGAATACCTCAAGAAGATTTTTCGCAGATCCACAAACTTCCTCCGCCATCACAGGAGTTGACATCAATTTAATAAAAAAATTAAATGTCATTTTAGAGGCTTTGTCTAGTGGACACAATATCGACACACAAAAATTTGAAGAATTTGCCGAACAAACTGCAAAACTTTACATCGAAATGTATGGGTGGTACCCAATGACTCCTACCATGCATAAAATTTTGAGACATGGCGGTACAATAATTGACCACGCTATTTTACCTATTGGCCAACTATCGGAAGAGGCGGCCGAGGCCCGCAATAAACACTTCCGCACCTATCGGCAGAATTTTGCAAGGAAGTTTTCGCGAGAAAGCTGTAACAGAGACGTTTTAAACAGACTTCTGTTAAGTTCTGACCCTTTGCTGAGTAGTACAAGGAAAAGGTTCCAAAGAAAAAGTAAACCTTTCTCCCGCGAGACCCTGGAACTACTGTTACCGGAAACAGAAGTTAACGTAAATAATACCGATAACGATGAAATAGACGAAGAGTCCAGGCGGCGAAAGTGATTTTGAGTGACTATTACTATTTAAACATGTTTTTTTTAATTACAAACGTTATAAATAGAAGATAACAATCCTAAACTGCTTTTTATTTTATATTCAACCGATAAAAGCAACAAAATAGTTTTGAGCAACTTTTTAGGTCAAATACTCCTCTGTGCGCCGCCGCCGCGAAAATTTCGCCGACGCGCCGCCGCCGACTGTTTCGTACCCGGCTCGCATGTCTACTTCGACTCCATTGAACTCCCTTACAATGTTTTAAAATGTTTTGGTTCGATGACATCGTAAATTTGATTTGATAGTGAATGAAACTTATATTCCACTCAGATGACCGGCAAGTCCTTAAATATTACTACAGATGATATAAAAGATTTCATCGCTATCAATTTACTAATGGGCATTGTAAAATTACCAGCATATACCTACTATTGGTCGCACGAATACCGATACGCAACCATCGCCAATGTCATGTCACTAAAAAAAAATTCAGTCGCTCCGCCGTTTCATTCACTTCCAAGAACAACCTACTTGATGATGGAGACCGATACTTTAAAATAAGACCCTTGATTGAGACGGTGCGACAAAATTTCCTCAAAATTCCCAATGAAACACTGTTTAGCATAGACGAATGATGGTCCCGTATAAAGGAAAGAAAGCGGGCAATCGTAAACAATACGTGAAGAACAAACCGAAAAAGTGGGGCTTCAAGATATTTGTACAGCCCGCGCGTCTTGCGCTGCCCCGCGCTCGCCATGTTTATTCGTGAGTATGTGTGCGCCGAGTGCTTCTACGCAACACACCTGTGGAAAGTACAGTCGCCGTTCTATTTTGTTCGCGTCGCGTCGTGATATTAGATTTTTGTTATTATTTGTCTGTCCGTTACTGTTTTAAGTTGTTAATTTATGTGTATTTGTGACTGTTATTGCTGTTTTGTTTTTGAAAGGCTGTTAAAATGCCTAGACGTAATACCGTTTTAAGGCGGCAAGCTAGAAAAATCATTTATAATGTATCGGAGTTTATGAAGAAAGAAGCTGAAAAAGGTATTCAAATTGACCTTAAACATGTTCAAAAAAGAGTTTCGGCTGCTACTGGAACTTCAGTATGGACAGTGCGCAGAATAAATGCAAAAGCAAATAAGTCGGATCTTTGTACAGTTTTCCGCACTCCCGGTAAGAAGAGGTCGGGAAAAAAAGGATAACTGGCATTGATAATTTTGATCAAGACGTGATAAAAAGAGCTGTTCACAATTTTCACACCACAGAAAAGGAATTGCCAACGTTAAAGGGCCTTTTAAGGAAATTACAAGCACACATAGATTTTAAAGGTTCCATTACCAGTTTGAGAAGAATATTAAAAGAATTAGGTTTTACATGGAAAAAAACAGAGGTTAATAGAAAGCTTCTGATCGAACAAACAAATATGTTCCGTAAGGTCGTAATTGCTCTCTGCAAAAGTGTTCCAGACCCAGCCTGCTCAGTTGCTTATTTTGACAACTTTTTCACAAGTCTGGAACTTATATGTTATTTGCGGGAGGAAATGGGAATATTTTCTCTAGGGACCATTAAGTCAAATAGATTACGTGGTGCAGAAAAAAAATTAATAACGGATAAGGCTAAAAAAAAAGACAAGAGGTTCACAATCACAAGTAGTCTGCAACTCAAACAAGGTGTGCGTCGTCAAGTGGCTTGACAATAAATGTGTGACTACTGCCAGTAGCTTTGTCGATGCACACCCATTAGGTAAGATACTGCGATATAATAAGCATGCGAAGCAAAAAACTCCAGTGCCGTGTCCCGAGATTATTAAGCAGTATAATGCTCATATGGGTGGTGTTGACCTCGCCGACATGCTCATCGCACTTAACAGGACAGAAATCAAAGGGCATCGCTGGTACTTGCCTTTAGTATCTCAAATACTGGATATGTGTTTAATCAACGTCTGGATTTTGTATCGTAGGGAGAGCGTTAATAAAAATATCCAGACATTAACATTAATACAGTTTCGTTACAGCATTGTGCAAGGCCTTTTAAAATGCGATCGACAAGTGTCGACAAGACATCCACAAACGACGTTGCGGGTCCCAACCCTTCAAAAATAATAAAAGCACCAGTAGTTCCCAGGCCCGCTGTAGATGTAAGGCTAGATCAGTATGGACATTTCCCAATCTTTAGTACAAAAGGGAGATCTAAGTTATGTAAGAAAGGGCAAACAACTATACATTGCTCCAAATGTATGTTAAACTTATGCCTTACACCGAAGCGTAATTGTTTTGTTATTTTTCACACAAAGTAAGTAGGTGATGGAAAGCAAATTTTAATGCGTCTCATAAGCATTTTTTAATAAAAAAACGTATTTCTTTTTTTTGTGTTTTTTTTCCACATTATTGGCAATGTGTTTTATAAGATACATTGAATCCCGAACAAAAATTACCTTGTTCCTAGCAACGTATCCTATAAGATACATATCATATTTCCAAAAAACCAAAAGCCATTTTTTTCTATTTTTTTCTAGTCATAGTTTCCATTATTTATCAAAATACATAAAATAAATAACAATTTTTTTGTTTTTTTTTTTGCCATCAAAAGGGTTAATATAATTGTGTAAATCTGACTTTTTTATAAACCCGTGACTATTAATTAAATGCATAACTTATTCGAACCTGAAGCTCTTACTCATTTAATCACCGCCTAGCGGTACCTACTACAGGTTTTATATATATTCTGATGACACTTTTCATGAAAACTATACTGGTTAGCCGAAGAGCGGAAATTGCACTTGACTGCTTCCAAATATGGAGCTCACATTCAACCAACAAAACGACAACCAAGTAGTAAAGGCCTTATGACTCGCTCACCACGAAAACAAAGACTTGTTGTGCTATTTATCCCTCGCCTGATTTAAGGAGGAAACTCATTAAATGTAGGATGCCATGAAGCATGTTGCTAAGCAGCATAAAGCGTGATTAAGTGTGTGTATTGAACAAGATACTTTGTTGCAAGCAAGATACTTTGTGGTTAACATTAAATTATTTTGATTTAGTTTGATAAACAAACACAATCCCAACCTAAAATCTGACACCATCTACGTTTGTCTCCAAATTGGGTCACGTGGCTACTATTCCTCTTGAAGATCGTAGAACGGTCAATGCCGATTGGTACACAAACAATTGGTTTTAAGTTAATTTTAGGCACTTTTTCTAAACATTTGTTATCCATTTATTGTTGTAAAATAAACATTTTTCATCTATTCGCAATGTCAATCCTTTAAATTTTGACCACAATGAATTTTTTTTTTTATTATTTTGTTAAAAAATACACTTTATTACCTTTATAATGATACCTAACAATCATATATTGTTTTCCTTGATCAAATAGGGTTTAAAGTCGGTTGAAATTATTTTCCGAGGAGGAGCGATATTTTTGACGCCGAGTGAAGATTACTACACACCTTAAGAGCCGAATCAATTTCAGAATTTGAATGTAAGTAGATTACTAAACGAAGGAGTAAATATATAAAATGCGATGACGTAATGAAGACACATTCAAATGCAACTATTAAATCAAGAAATATCATTGGAGCTTGCACTTGAAAAAATGCGTTGACATATATATACTGTTTCAGTTAGTTTAGTTGTTTTATTTCGAAGCAGGATGCCTTCTGTAAGTTTTGTAGCCCTGAATGAAATATGTATATAATGTTCTTTATCTTTGCCAATTTTTATTAATTTGATAAAGCAAAAAATGCGTGTCCGATATTATTCGAGAATACTTTAAAACCGTTCGTTATATCTATTTACTATATCGTTAACACATTCACAGTCCCCATACTAATATGTAAATTTCCCCATACGTCCAACAGATCTGACAGCGTACCTGGTTGTTTCTTAGTATGGCCCCTATGTGGGAGCACGGACTTGTTCGCCGTCACCGATAAGTGTTAAATGATAAGGAGGACCAGGGGTAATGAAAAATCTCCCGTGAAAAATCACCAGACAAGAAAGTAGTAATGCGGGCAAATATATAATCCCCTTGGTGTACCACCGGTAGTACCACGGGTAAGAAGGGTTCACACCCTCCATCTAGTATCTTGTACTTTGTTGTTGAAATTAAATTATTTTGATTTAGTTTGATAAACAAACACAATCCCAACCTCTAATCTGACACCATAATTATACTTTTCACTCATGACCGAGTTACCACTATCAACTGAGAGCGACGTCTTGTGCCTCATTGCTACGGCACCGTCCCCCTCACTTAACCATATAAACTTGCGATGGAAGAATACCACCTAGTTTTTAAATTATGAAGCAATATAGCAATATGGTTTCCGGATGGATGGAATAGAAGATCTTTCGAGCAAAACAGTTTGTGTGGATATTGAAAACAAAATTTCCAAGGGGCCTACATCGTGTTTTGAGGGGGATGAAAAAAGGATTGTTTGTCATAAATGCGTTTCATTACATCTCCTACGAACGCTTTTTTTCAAAAATCATGAAAAAATACTCAGGGACCACACTAAAAACCATTTCCTGGGTCCGCACAAGATTGTATCCCTAACTGCAATAATCCTTTGGGTGCTGAGCAATCTTGGGAGAATATTGTACAGGAAATTCAAAAGTAAAAGTGAATCAATCCCAAATGTTTACATCCTGACAACAACAATAGGATTTGGTTTCATTTCACTCATAGATTGGATTTTGTTCTTAGCATATGTGAATTCGGAGTGAAAAAAACATCCTAGCTATAACAATAATATATGCAATTAACATTGACTGAACTATTTTGCTTCAGGCTTTTAATTGAAAGTAAATTTTGAGATATAGAATAGAATCTCATCACTACAGAAACTTTATTTGAATGAAGCTAGAAAAGAAATAAAAAAAGTCAAATTCAGTGGTTAAAAAACATGGAAAGAAACAGCTCACCAACTATGAATTTCCCTATCACAAACAAGATCATTTTAATATTTCTGTAACTAGAATCGAACAGGGAGTGGAGTAACATCTCCACGTGAGAACTTCCACGAATCCATCCCATAACCAAACTTACAAACTTCGAGGCCAAGCATTGCTGGTACTTTGGGAGATGGTGCTGTATCGAGTAACTGGAATCCAAGAGGCCCCATTAGCACCTTATTACCACAACTAATTGATGTGAGAATCGTGGAATGTATTATATGGTCAAATATTTTTATGTTGCAATATGACATTAATATAATTGTGTAAATCTGACTTTTTTATAAACCTGTGACTATTAATTAAATACATAACTTATTAGAACCTGAAGCTTTTACTCATTTAATCACCGTCTAGCGGTACCTACTACAGGTTTTATATATATTCTGATGACACTTTTCATGAAAACTATACTGGTTAGCCGAAGAGCGGAAATTGCACTTGACTGCTTCCAAATATGGAGCTCACATTCAACCAACAAAACGACATCCAAGTAGTAACGGCCTTATGACTCGCTCACCACGAAAATAAAGACTTATTGTGCTATTTATCCCTCGCCTGATTTAAGGAGGAAACTCATTAAATGTAGGATGCCATGAAGCATGTTGCTAAGCAGCATAAAGCGTGATTAAGTGTGTGTATTGAACAAGATACTTTGTGGCAAGCAAGATACTTTGTGGTTAACATTAAATTATTTTGATTTAGTTTGATAAACAAACACAATCCCAACCTCCAATCTGACACCATATACTTTTCACTCATGACTGAGTTACCACAATCGACTGAGAGAGACGACACATGCCTCATTGCTACGGCACCGTCCCCCTCACTTCACTGTATAAAAACATGGCGCAAACTCCATTTTTTAAATTTAGAAGCAATCGGTAGAAAATTTTGAGAAATAGAATCTCATCACTACAGATACTTTATTTGAATAAAGCTAGAAAAGAAATAAAAAAAGTGAATTTCTTAGTTAAAAACATGGGAAAAAAATGCCCACCGACTATTGTTTTTCCGATCGTAAACAAGACCCTAATCAATTCCATCCATGGAACAAAACGGCAAGTGAAGGAACATATGTCCCCCTTATTTCACAATAAGAATATGCGTAAAACGCAGAAAGCAACCACAATGGACCAATTCAAGTGTCTATTGATAAACAATATGTTAAGAACTCAACCCAACTAAGTACACACAAAGGAGTGAACTTTTTTTTATGCGAGAGACAGGCAAATGGAATGGCTACCACTACCCATAAACAATGGAATTCTTCTGTATACCATTATTTTCTTGATCAAAAGGCAAGGCACACCCATTTTTAATATACCAAGCCAGTAATAACTCAAGAGTGTATTTTGAAGTACTATAGCCGGATTGGAGAAATTGTGCTTGAGCACAGAGTTTTGGCTTTCAGGTTATTGTCAGATTCCTGAAACAAAGAAAAAACATGTTTAATCAAAAATACAATAAAAATATGTTTTTAAACAGAAAGATGTCATCTGCAAAGTAACTGAGGCAACCACATGGTAATCACAAACATTTACAGAAGGTCTTGGGTCCAATAAAAACTGCCTATTTTTAAGTGTAAACCCAAACATGAGCACATTAGGGTTTGAATTCACAACAATGTGTCACTCCACCCAATATAATGTTATATGATAGTTGACAGCACAAATTATTTGTTTAATAAAAAAGAGAGCAGAGAGCAAATCACAGGGTACCTATTATTTAATCAAAACACCTTTCAACAAACATTGATATGTTATTATGCAGAATTTTCATTTCATCGGAAGGAATTTCTAACTTACATAAATAATGTTTAAGATATCCCGAAAACATCATGGTTCTAGCAGAAAATATAATTAAAATAAATTTCGATAAAACAATGGGTTACCGAAAACACCACATGTAGAAGTGACTTAATAAAGTTCAATGAATAGACCTTTTGAAATTGAAATTGAAATGATCATAAGTGAAGCAGGGACAATAGACCAAGGATAGTTACAAATGCAAAGCATACTATATAGACTCACTTCCATCACTGACTTCATCTCCAATCCCTTTTGCAGAAGACAAAGAAGCCACTGAGGGAAACCCTTCCTTGGGAGAGCGACGTTATCCCCGAAACATGACGCCGTGGTCAATTTCTTGACCCTTCGAACTCGTATTGGTATTGATTTCTCTGCGGCGCCAGACTATAATAGTTAGTAGTCTTTGTGCGGCTCTGTGCGCGCAATCGCGCATCCGATCAATGTTCGGTCTGGCTTCCATAACTTGCAACATATCTAGTATCGGCCAGACTTTTAATAAAATTGTGTCAACACTAAGAATACTGTTTTTTTTTTTATAAATCTTGTTCTATTACGATGAATACTCGTCATCCAACATCTTCTTTGTTTCCTCCATTTCTTTTTATTTTTACTTCTTATTTAATCCTAATTGTATCGTCGAGCGCGCGAACTAAACTGTGAACACTGCGTATGTGGAGCCAAGAAGAGTTCACGCGCAATTCTCGCCGCGATTTTCTCCGCGAATTGCGTGCGAATGTAGGGCGCTCACTAAACGCAACTATATGTTTGAGTGAGCTCGATGTACTTCCATCTCACTCAACGTACAGTTTCGTACGGAGTAAAGATATGTCAGGGGATGTTGATATTAGAGCAAGATAGTAGCATAGCATAGCAGCTATCCTAGCGTTCGTTCCATATGACGTTTTTTGTATAATGGGACTTATGCCAGACCACTCCAGACTGTGCATCACTATAAGCTTTCATCTATAAAGCACCATATCATATTCTATGTGGTACCATAGAAATAGGAAAGCATAGAGGGAGTATAAAAACGGCAAATAGAATAGTACTCTTCGCACCTGTCACAAACGCCCTTCGTTAAACAGTTGTCTTATAGTGTTTGTCACTCTGCATTAGTGTGCGTAAGTTTGCAGTGTGATGTTCGGTTTATCGATAAATTAGGTTAACTTATTAAAAACAATACAATATTTTCAATTATCATTGTGATTGATTACCAATTGAATTTACCTTATTTCGGGATGTGAACTGAGAAATAAACATTTTTGTCGTGAAATAAAAATAAAGATATTTTTTATTTGAAATGAAACGTTTAGCTTTAATAATGATGATTAAGCCTTACAATAAGTAATTGGCAGACAGTTTGTGACCCTTCTTTGATGCCGGATTGCATTGCAACTTCTCACGACGAACCTTTTCTGTTAGATGATCTCAAACCATTGCTGTTTGAGCATCAAGGTTAATTTGGTTGGGTTGCGTATGAATGGATGTGATTAATGAGGATATAATGTTTCTTATTTCAGGAATAGGATAGGACGTTAATATTTTACCGCAAAATAAAAATATATGCCACGTTTACTATTCATTTTTTTAAATTTAAATTATTATACACGATGAAGACACACGGCAGTGTTTATGAAAATCAGAAATCGTACCATTCATTAATATCGAAATTAGTAGGCTCCTTTACCGATCGATAAATGTTTACGCACTATTTAATAAAATAAAAAATACATATTTTAATATGTGTTAAAACAGCGATGTTTAAAAAATATTAATCATTCAAATAACCAACGATCCAAATATCTACAATAATTATGCCATGCCTATGTCTAAAACGCACGAAACGAAAAAAGCAGAACATTTAAAATAGCAAACCTTAAATGTTTTAACTTTCGACATTCAGATACATACCCAGCAAATACTTTTGGCGTTTGAAACATCGGCCTTTTAACTATTTGGCATTCCTATTTAACTCAAAATGTATTCACTTTTTGATATTTAAACACATGTATACCCCATACACATATTTACTCATTCACTTCACTCAATCAAAATATGACAGTTTACTTATCGATATTGATTTTGTAAGCACTATTGTTTACTTCCGAAGGAAAATCTAAAAATGCGTAAGAAATGTACATTTGCTGCACATGGTGCCTTTGTATTCATTATAAGATGAAATACCTACCATGATATATAATGTTTGTAGTTATACTTGCAAAACGGCCGCATTATGGCTGAAAATCGATTTGGTTAAAAACGCCACTCACCTATGATAGCTAGTATTAGCCAAGTACACTTGTATACTTGGAGGTTCATTATCTGAATGTCATATTCGGGATTTGCACCCATTCTATCTATTCGTCTTTCGCAGGGTTCACGCGCCAAGCATTTGCCAATGTGCAAGTGGTGGCCAGCTGTGTTGTACACAGAAGGAAATGGTGGTACACTTGACAACTGGTGGCACGGGATCTAGTGTTATCATATGTCTATGTGTGGTACCTATTTTTTTTACGGTTTGACCGTACCTAGTTAGTTGTTTCGATTATCGTTCCTGACGTAGAGACCTCGTCATGTGGTTCTCCTAGTCACTATATTTAAATGTTATTGAGCTTACATTTGTAATGATTTTATTGGTGTTAGTTTTAAAATAATTATTTATCACTTTATTACCTTATAATGTTACTTTTAAGTATTATTGTATTTTATTATTGGAAAAAATTACCTTCTGCTGGAGTTTCTTGCGGCGCTTCTCCGCAATGATGGTCTTGTCCGAAGCGCTAGTAGATTCACTCTATATTACCGAAGTGTAAAAGTGCCTTCATGTGGCCAATTTACTGAATAAATATTTTGAATTTTGATTTTTTATTGACCAATTATTCCAGGAAATATCCTGAAACATTGCAAAGAAAGGATTTCGTGGTATTCCTGGCTCACAAGACCGCAGATAAGCCTTTTTCATACAACAACAAGGTTTTTTTATCGCAGGTCATTCGAAAGTATGCCGTGTCAGGTGTTTCGCATCTAAGGCCGAAGAACAAATATAAAGTTGCAATTACTTTTGATTTGTCAAACAACGCATTTTTTTTGGCAAATCGCAAATTATTATGTGAATTGGGACTCTATGCATCTATTCCTGCAACAGATACTGAAATGACTGGGGTCCAGAGTGAGGGCAGATAGGGGAGAGGTCTCGCATGTTCCTACGCAGACTGTAGCGGTAACGTTTGCATCCACTCAGTTCCCTGAACACGTATTCCTGGACTCGTGGACACATGAGGTAACCCAATATAATCCTCCTGTTAAGCAATGCTTGAAATGCCAACAGTTTGGACATATCACCAATTTTTGTAAAAAAAACGAAGTCTGCTCTATTTGTTCCGAAAATCACAATTTTAGAGTTTGTACAGCCGATAAGGTAAATCCAGTTTGTGAATTGCAAGGGTAAACATATTGCAATTTCTGTGTCATGTCCTCTGAAAAAACCAAAATTGAAGAAAATAAATTCAAATCTCGATCTGTTGCATATTCTGATTTGTTTAATGAGAAGTCTTTTCCGCATTTGGCTGCAAGATCCGCGGAAACCTATTTACAAAACATGCTAAAAAGTCAGTCTTTTTGAATATGATTTCACAAGTAATAATTAAATTGATAGCCAATCAAAATGAAGCGCCTACTCGTACTTACCAATACAAGCGGCATTCCAAAATACGATAAAACATAATGGATACTCTCAATGTCGTGCAGTGGAATGCTCAAAGTATTTTACACAATTGGCACTCGTTTACAAAATTTGTAATACATGTTAACATATAACAATAATCTGCGAAACCTGGTATGAGGCTTTAATATAGAGTGCAATTATTGTAGTAACAAACATAACGGTGTATGTATTTTGATTAATAATAGTAGTGCTTATAGTAAATTATTAATCAAATACAATCATTTGTTCGAGATAATCTCGAACAAATGATTGTATTGTAAAATTGTATTTGATCCTTGATGTTTTTCTTTTAGCGTTGTTTTGTGTTAAGTGTGTCACTTTCACTTTCCATTTTTTCACAAAGCGGGTCCAACGGAAGACCAGTGCTGGCTTTACGGCTAGCGAATGCTGAGTTGGGACCGTTTCGCAACAATTTTTCCGTGTCTTGATATTTTTGTATCTATGTAATGTGGTTTTGTTTCGTTGCGAATAAATGTCTCTTTATCTTATCGTATCCTAATAGGTAACCATTTGTTTGAACATTTTTAATAGAAGATACGAACGGGAGTTGACAAAATTAATAGAAAAAGAAATCGCACCAATCGATTTTTTAAAAGGTATAAAAGACATAAAAAGAGAGTTGAAATGAAGTACCGAATTTGTTTGAATATCGTGAAGATTCTTTTTAAGTTATTTTAGTGACGGAGAGACTTTTCTTTTTATTTTCATTTGCTGTGCATATGAATTAACATACGAGTAATATACCTATAATTTATGACATAGTGCTGTATTTTTATTTTTCACTTCGCCTGTACATTCAAAAACAAAAGACAACATTTGGCAAAATGAGTTCTAGGTTTTTTCGGTACTAGTCAATTTGTGTTTTAGCAGATTTGAGTGTTCGACCCAATATGCAGTAGTCACATTAAGCTCTAGGCAAAAATCAAATGTAGTCAAATTGTGTTCTAGACAGTCCAAGACCAACCCGGCATTTTGAGTGTAGGTAACGTTCACTCGCGCGACTGGACACTGTCTAGTTGACAATCCTAGTGACAACTAGTTTTATTAAATGCGCATGCCCGCTTGGGCTTGTACTTTGACAGAGGGGAAATGGTGCGAATGCCTACTCCCTTCCGTGTTGCTCGATGTTTGTGACCATTTCAGAAAAATATGCTTGAAGTCGACAATGTCACTAGAGACGTCAAGTAACTTATAGGGAACTCAACCTTATTGTTGTAGAATGTCAGATTGACTTTGGACCTAAGGTGGGTCCCAAAGAATGATGGGCAAAAATGTATGGAACCCAGCCCAATCGTCAATATAATTATAACTTATGTAAGCTTATTTATCCCACTATTTGCTGTAATTGTTGTAAATAGTAATATCAGTCAAGCGTGAGTCGGATATACGGCTAATAGCATTGCAACGCATGCTGGGCTCAGCTAGTGTAGTAATAAACGTTATGTGTGTGTCTTCATTTGAAGGCTGATAACTCTCTTCTCCGGGGTTTTTGTAGTTTGTCCCCGTATTAGAAAATGATGCTTATGTAACTAGCTTTCACGTGGTATACATGAGATTTGTATTGGTTATATGGGCCAAATTGCCCATCATTCTTTAAGTTCTCGACTGTACGCGAAATTCTAAAGGTAAACACGGGTGAAAAAGATCGTCGAGCTTCAAGTACGCGTACTTACTCGCCCGTCTATCTGGAACTTAAGTTGTAGCATCTACCTCGTAGTTCCCGCAAACGAGACCTCACGAAATGTTCATTAAGTTTGTACGGCTATAGTACTTAATGTACAGGATGGGCCATAGAACTTTGAATCAACAATTGTACTCAAATTAACGTGCAACTAACATTCGAATGCCCACTGTGTTGACTTTAGGCCCGAGCCGAAGCTCGAAAGATCGAAATCGGTTAACAATCTCCGACATTGTTTTGGTTTGGTAAAATTGGGTGAAAAAAACCAACCTTCATGCAAAATTGTATTTATATTGACTGTTAAAGATACAAACAAATAGTTACATTATACTTTCGAAAATACACTATTATTCACCATCTCTCCATCAAATGGCACTTATGTTAGTTTTCTTAGTATACCTACGTTTAGGGGCTGTATTGTCAAACACTGCCCAGTTCCATGCACTAGATAAGAATGGAGTTATAGCAGATCTCCATATCTGTCGACGAATATATGCAACTTAAATTGTAAAATTATTATTGATATTTGACCATTATTAGTTTTGTGTATTGACATCGGAAACTGACCATTTATTACTTGTTTATCATTGTTGTTTTTGATTATTTGAGTGTTATTATATTATTGTATTATTTTAATATTATTTTATCATTTTGTATTAATGTTTTGTTGAGGATATCAATGTAATTTCGTATTTTTTGACATGAAATGCAATCTATATTGTAACATTACATTGATTGATAAATAAATAAACTAAACTAAACTAAAATAAGTACGAGTGCATAATTAACGAAAACGTTCATGCGATGTAGACTTTAGAATGAAAAAGTTTAGTGTGGAGATAAACTAATTAATGGCATAGAGCATTCCATCTTGCCTCAGGGTTGGCAACGCATTTGCGGTCTTAGGATTGCAATCTTAAGATTTTAGGCCCGTATTCATAATCTCATCTTGACTGTGAGGCGCGTCACAAGATACGTCAAAGTAAACGCCAAACCATAGAACACTGACATTTTTGACGCATCTCGAGACGAGCGTGTTGAGATCAGTTTGTTAATACGGGCCTTAGTCTTGAGAATACAAATTTATATGGGTCGTCAGGGCCTCCATTCCCGGCGGTTAAGACTACGCCGAGCGTCCAGTGGCGCCCTCATGACCATTATTATGTTTTCTAATAAACTAAAGTAATGTCTTGAAATCGAAGGATGTATTTATGTTGTACTAATGAAAACACAATGTATGTATAGCATATAAGACAAAGTTTAATAACCTTTAACCTTCGCGTCGTCAACTTAACGGGAAAAGGTGGCCACTTTTTTCCGTTAAGTTACTCACTCATAGTCCAATAGTTATTAAGTTGAGTCATATACCCTATAAATTGTGTATTAATTTATACAACAAAAACACATCCATCGATTTCAAGACAATACTTTAGTTTATTAGTAAACACAATAATGGTCATGAGGGCGCCACTGGACGCTCGGCGTAGTCTTAAAATATCGTCTTCGACCTGTTATGGTATTGTTTTGAAATAAAACGGCCGGTCACTTGCAACGATCCAACAGGAAACGGGTGTGTTGTTCTGGTGTTGCCACACAAATAGTCTATTAGTCTTTGTTAACGTTTTTTAAGCGTGAATTAATATTGATTTTTATTTAAATTTTTTCATTTACTTTACACAATTGTCGCTAGTGTTTGTAACTGTCTACCGTTACCCGTATTATGTTTAATTTAGGTTAGTTTTTAAGTCAGGGTCCCTCCACAATGCTGAGAGGGGTCCTATTCAACATGTCTTTCTTCTACTGTATTTTTTTTCTATTGTTTTTCTTCTGTGTGCGTTGAATAAATATTTTCAATTCTATTCTACTTTATTTTAAACGCGGCCGCCATTACTGTAAGCCGCCATTAAGAAAATAAGAACTATCAAAACGTTGACAATACGATGTTGAATAGAGACACAGGGCTTCTATTCAACACGATGAAAACAATATCGTATTTGACCTGGTACGGGATCGTTTTTCACACGGCCGCCATTACAGACAAGTAAATAAGAGCTAACGCTAAAGCCGCGTTCACATTTGTCTGACGTGTTGTGTTGTGATGCTCTCTGTCGTGATGGCTACTGTTCACATTTATCTGACGTGTTATGACGCATTTTTTTATCAGTTCCATCTTGGCTTTCGTCATCCATACTTCACGTGCGGCTCTGACGCGTCACAACGCAGCACAGGCGCGTGCACACTAGTCCGATGCGATGTGTCGTGTCGCTGCACCGCCCCCCGCACCTCACCCGTTCTGACGAGGACCGGGATCGCTTGTGATGCGACACAACACAAGCCATCACAACACACTGCGTGAGATAAATGTGAACGCAACCATATTAAATGTATGAAACCGAAACTGTTCTGACGCATCACGACACAACACGTCAGACAAATGTGAACGCGGCTTAACGTTGACAATACTATTACAGATCAAACACGGTATGGTTTTTGCCAGGGCCTCTATTCAACACGGTACAAAACATATCGTGTTTAAGCTGTTATCGTATTCTACTATCGTATCTCGGTCCTGCTTGGCATTGGCATTAGTGTGTACAACTATAATAGTATCGTAAATCAGGCTCAGATTGTATCATCCTAGACCTGCAGGGATGGGTATCCGTGTCAGTAGAGGTGTGTGTCAAGCAGCTATTTCTCGTGGCAGCTCCCGCAGTTGCCGCAAAGTGCGTCGACAGGACAGTCGTCGCGAGCCTAGGCGTGGGAAACCGGCTATACGTTCCACTGCTACTGGGGCCGCTCGCCTGAAACAAGTGGAAGAAGATACGATTTTTGGATGGATGTCTTTCTTACCGTAGTAGACTACTGAGCTCTGTATCTGCAACCTTACTGATATCCACCAATCCTGAGGAATAGGAAGGAATATTAGGCCGCGCTCCCATTGGGCTCACAGTGGACGGCTAACAGTTTTCTTCCAGCTCGCAACCCAATTTATTTTAAATGAGGTCCATACAGCGCAACCTGCTTACAGTACGCGCAGAATGGACACTCCGTTTAAAATACGTAGGAAGGGCAACTAGAGGGGGAATGTGCTGCGATTACTTGTACTATTACTTATTCGTGCTGTGAGCTAGTTTGCCCTGTCCACGTTTTAAAACATACCCGTCAGAGCTCATTATGGCAGCACCACTGGGATTCTGTAAGGTCACGAAATGGTTACCTTACCTACTAGTGACTTCAGCGTGGGACTAGGTCCATTGTTAGATTGTCTACACATATATAAATGCTACTTAAATGAATTCAACATCTATGACTCGGGAACCAACATTCGCATCCCAAATTAGACTCGAGCTGCAGCTAACCCACTAAAACACTTGGCGGGCGCACGGCACTCCTCCGGACGCATGTCCGAGCTATCCTGCCTTTTTACCCGACTGCGTCAGAAGGAGGGTTATGTTTTTCGAGAGTATGTATGTATGTATGTATGTCTATTTCTGGGCACGCTCTGCAGCCTAAACGGCTTGACGGATTTTAACATGCGAGGTGTCATTCGATTCGTCTAAATTGCCGAAGTGACATAGGGTATATAAAATTTCAATATGGCGTCCGCGAAAAAAAATATGGAGGGGGAATAAAAAAAAGTATGGTCTATTATAACAATATGGGTATCAAATGAAAGCTATTAAATAGCCCATTTCAAATATATATACATTATAATACTTTGATGCTACCATTTTGACAGAAAAGTCAAAAAACTCCTTTTGCTAGAAAGTGAGTTTCGCTTAATACGAGTAATTTGTCACTTGTAGCTTCACGACATTCAAAATTCGAGCTCCAGAGCTCATAATGACGCTTAGTAATAATTAATGAAACCACTTTTTTATTTATAAAAACTAAAAAGAGTTAAATAAATTAAATTATTAAAAATAAACAAAAAACCCGACTGCAATAAAAAAACCAACTGAAAAGCGAAAAACAAGCTATAAGTATAATCTATAGAAAATTGTATGAGCAATGTACTTATGATATTTATAACAATTTAAATTTAAGTGAATATTGGAAAAGGTATAGCAGGCGGGGACAAGCAATGAATTTCAAAAAACCTATTTCTTGAAAATAAATAACATTTTTGCCCCGCACAGCACATTTCAAAAAAAGAATGCTTCAAGTCGTCAATGTCACTAGAGATGGCAAGACATTTGTAACTTAAAGGAAACTCAACCTTATTGTTGCAGAATGTCAGATTGACTTTGGAATTGGACCTAAGGTGAGTTTTTTTTGTTTTTTAGTCTTTTGTTTTTTTTGTACCTAAAGAACATATGGTGTTCGACGCTGCACCGCCATAGCTTCTTGCAGGCCCGGGTGGAGTTCAGACGAAACCCGAGGTGCGTCTCGAACTCGTCAAACTCGCTCGCGCGCAGGCGCAGTGTAAACGCGCGCTTGTTATAGCTAATCTTCGTGATCTTGGTCCAGGGGAAGCGGTTCATTAGGACGCTGAAAATAAAAGTACAACACAATGTAATATACAGTTCAAATACAGTATTGAACCCCACAAATTATTAATCCAATAAATGGCAATCCTATTTAATAGCTATTAAAAATTAAAACCCTCGATATAATGGTATTTTCCTTCTTTCAGAGCGGATATCTCTTGATCGGCTTAACCGATTTTAATGTAACCTACCTAAGAACTACCGCTAGAAAACCAAATAAAAAAAAACGCATCAAAATCGGCCCAGCCACAAAGGATGCACGCGTGTAGACGTGACTACACACACACACACGCACACGCACACGCTCACGTACGCACGCACGCACGCACGCATGTACGCACGCACGCACGCACGCACGGACGCACGCACGCACGCACGGACGCACGCACGCACGCACGCCTTGCGATCAAACTTATAACAACCCTCTTTTTGTGACGGGGGATAATAAAAAAAATTAGAACCGCAGAATTAGATTTAATTAGAAAAGTATTAAAAAAATCAGAAGTAGTCTTTACTAAGACGTTTAATGACCTGTCTCGGTAGACCGCGATGCCGTTGGCGCTGACGGCGAGCACCAGGTCGATGTCCTCGGAGTCCCGGACGCAGTGCAGCTCTGCGCCGTACAGGGGGAGCTTCTTCGCGTTCTCCAGGTAGCTGAGCTCGGCCTCTGCGGGGGTCTGTCCCCTGAACACGAGAGAAATACACAAAGATAATAAATTGAAGTGGCGATTACCCTGCGCACAATATCAAACAAAACCCTTAAATCGTTATAAATCCTAATCCTAAATAATCATTGAAAATAAACATTGGTGAAAGAAACCTTAAGATGATTTTGAAATATCTATCCAATTGTATCCAATGGTAATGGTTGCGGGGGGTAGGCGGGTAGGAGCTTGTGCAGGGTCCGTCCGGATCGCTACCACCATCTTATCCATTAACCTACCGCCAAACGGCAGTGTTCGCATTGTTGTGATCTGGTATGGGGATAAGACAGCCGGTGTAATGACTAACTAGCATAGAGGCATTCCATCTTAGTCCTCAGGGTTGGCAACGCATTTGCAGTCTTGTGAATGCGAATGTCTATGGGTCACAGTTTCCACTTACCATCAGATGTCCTGTGTGCTCGTTTGCATTGTCTATGCCATAAAAATAAAAATAAACCCATTACCCTTCGGCAAAGCCCAAAAGGAGAGGGAAGCGCGTTTTTTCACATAACTTTTTAAGTCATATTTTAGTTTTACATAATTATCACTCTTCACACTCTTCGTTTTTTTTAAATACTAACTGTCGGAACTCTTAATCATCTGAATTCATATCGCCAATAGTCATGGAACAGTACATATTTCAAAATTTCTTAATTATCTTACGTGTAGATAAGGTTAGGTTAGGTTAGGTTAGGTTAGGTTAGATTTATAAACAAGTGAGAGTTTGGATAGGAGAAAGTTGATAATAGACATAATGAGTATTGAGATCTGTAGGTAGGCCTCCAACAAGATGGAGTGACGACCTCGTCAGGATCGCGGGACCGCGGTGAATGCGAAAAGCACAAGACCGGTCTGAGTGGAAAGCCTTGGGGGAGGCCTATGTCCAGCAGTGGACGTCTTTGAGCTGACATGATGATGATGATGAGACTTTGGATTATATATTGCGATAATTATGAATTAAAAAGTATGAACAAAAAAAGTATGAGGAAATAAAATATGAAGAATTATTATGAATACTTACAAATCATTAGGAAAACAAAAACTAGGAATAAGAATTTTATGTGAGACAATATGGACCCAAAGGGAGGTTTTGTGTTTGACCTGTAATGTCCGACTCTATGTCCCCTCGTAACTACTAAACGGCTAAACCGATTTTAATAAATTATACGTGCTTAGATTCGTCTTAACCATGTCTTAACCACTAGAGTGTCATAGGCTATATTAAAATTATTTAAATGTGAAATTTGCGAAATAAAACATAAATACATGATAAGTAACAGTGGGTTTTTTAAAGGTTGGTTTTAGTGAGACTTTTTTTTTTCTGTTTCACACTGTGGCGTCTGGTTGTCGTCAAATAGAATTTTGAATACTTGCATATCTTTAGTAACACTCATAAGAGTCATAAGATTACGACAAATCGATTGACATAAGAATCATTAAAATCCGCCCACGGGTTTAGTTTCATTCATTATACATACATTTTATAGGCTGAGAACCACATTTTACTCTGGTTTGCGTCGCGCCGTCGGGTAAAAGGCTAAAATTCACAGTGACGCACTTGTGTTTCTTGTAGAGCTCGTCGAGCCGCTCGTCCAGCTCGGGCGTGCGCACGCTCAGAGGCGCCGCGCGGTGCTGCGCCAGCGCAGCGTGCGCGGAGTGCGGCTCGTGGTCGCCCAGCTCCGCTTGGAGGACGTACGAGGCTAGCAAAGCGTGCGTCACCAGCGAGCAGGTCAGCCGGCCTGCAAAGCGAATTGGGAATATACATGACTTTTTTTCCACACCTTCAATAAAAGCGAGTATGTAAGAAACAGTTGAGAAAAATCATTTTTTGAATAGCTATCTCTTTCTAGCAAATGAAAAGTTTAACATGGTGTTTATGTGGCCGACCTGTTACATGACGTCACATCGGATCTCTCTGTCTAATTGCTGTCTACATAGCAGCATGCTTGTATCATCCGTATTGCTTGGCTGATTTTTATTTTAATGTCACTTTTGATGATCGCTTTTACGGTATTTACATATTTTGATGAGAAACACAATTTAAAAATTCATGTATATTCCCTATTGCGTGTAGTGAGAGTGAAGTGAGTGGAAGCTGTCTGTAGAGCATAATGTCGTATACAGCTACCTAATTGAGAATGCACGCGCTAGAATGTGTTTTGTACGCTTTGATGGTAGTACTTAAACTCGCCGGTTAATACGAGTTGAAGGACTAACGAAGTTTCTCGAGTCAGTTGACATATATACAACTTCTTCGGTCCCCAGGCATAACACCCCCTGAAGAGAGATCTCTCTATTGTCCTCTCTTTTCCTACATTGGTGACGTAATAGTCTTCCCACAGGTATATAGATTAGTCAACAATAAAACGTACTTAAATATAATGAAACTAGCGACCCGCCCTCGATTTCCTTAAAGCTTGAGGTTTAGTTAGGCAGCACCTTCAGCATTAGAGGATTGTATGTTAAAATATATCTAACGTAGTAATTACGTCCTTCAATTCAAGTCGTAGGTCCTAAATTACGGTAGCTCTTCTTATCATACCTTCCATGAGATCCCTTCGCACAGCCAAGGCAAGCTGGTACCGAGTGCCATCGTCGTTCAGTTCCGAGGGCTCTGGTGGATAGAACTTCACCGCCAGACGGACGTCCCACGGTTCATCTGGAAGACATGAAGAATAGCATCACCATGCATCCGTCCATCCAGGAGTCGAAATGGACATCTGTTGCTCCATGTTAATTTGGTCAGTGGAAAATGTGTTGAGGCTTGTTGTGGTTTGAACTGAATTCGGAAAGGGGTAAGTTATACTCGTCGTGGACATTAGCAGAATAGTACCTATTAAACAAAGTAAGCTGCTTAGGGCATCACGGGTCAGGCACTAAAATATCCGCTTAAAATTGACGAACCGAAACGGGGCCCTGTATATTCAAAGAACAGACACATGCGTTATGGTTATTGAGATCATGAGATCCAGATCGCGGAAACGCCGTCTTTATTATATATGGCCTCTTAAGCTGTTCCGGTGTGGGGATAAGACAACCGGTGAAATTACTAGCATAGAGGCATTCCATCTCAGTCCTCAGGGTTGGCAACGCATTTGAGGTCTTAGGATTGCAGTCTTGAGATTGTAGTCATGAGATTTCAAATGTCTATGGATCAGATCCCACTTACCATCAGGTGGCCATAGTGCTCGCGTGCCTTTTTATTGCCGTAAAAAAAAGCAGCGTAATCGTCCTCGATGATGGTCAAGGTCAAGGTCAACGTTATGATGGTGGTTGAAGCATTTCCACCAACCAAAGCGTGGTGGGTATAAACAGAGAGGTGATGGCATTTACTTTTGAAGGTCTTAGACAGCCTCCGGCCCAGGTCGACCCAGATCCTGGGGTCTCCCCTCTGCGTGTGCAGGAGCCCGAAGAAGTCCCGCTCCGTCAGCTCTATGGCATCACAGACGCGGTCCAGCAGGTCTTCGCCTTTGGACTTGCGCTGGAAATAAGGATGTTGACAGTTATTGTGAGCCGAAACAGTTTAGGTCTGGTACATCCGATTCAAATAACGGAAAGCTTATACAAGGTTTAAAGATATTTTATTCTCAAAAAAGACATAAGTCACTTACATGAGAACACATTGCAAGTATATAAACTTAAATGTTCGTCCCAATTTATTTTTTATTTTTATGTTCACTTAATGTATTTTTTTTTGTTATGTTGTAGGTAGGTAGGTAAGTAAGTTGTTTGTTAACTATTGTAAATATGCTGTAATAATTTGGTTTTAAATGCATTAAGTGAACTTACACGTTTTAAAGCAGACGGTAATTTATTATAAAGCTGTGCACCTTCAAAAGTAAACATTGTTTTCCCTAATTGAGTTCTTATCTTCGGTAATACTAAATAACTTGCGCGTCGGGTAGATCGTTTTGTTATTTGCTTCTTCTTCGTAAAGGATAGGTTAGTATGGAGTGAGCTGTTTAATATTTTCCTTACCAATATACAAGTGTTATATGTGTATAATTGTTTTAAGTTCATTAGTTTAGTTTCTTTATATATGAGTTTAGTGGGTGTTAAAAAATGGTAGTTAAATAGTATTTTTATGATTTTATTTTGCAGTCTTTGGAGTTCGGCTAGTTTTGTTTTGGCGGCATTGCCCCAGAGTTCTATTAGATAAATAAGATGGGGTTTGACAAGGGAATTGTATATAGTGTAGCGTATCCGATGTGGAATTGAGCTAGCGATGCGTCGAAGTGACCCTGTTAGGGACGATAATTTCGCTCGTATGTACTCAATCTGGTAATTCCACGTCAGACAGCTGTCAATTCGTAGGCCAAGGTATTTTTCAAAGGTTTTTTCCTGTAAATTTTCGTTATTGATTTTAAGCGGATTGTGAGAGGGTATGATTTTTTTCCTTGATTTGAAAATGACGTAGCATGTTTTGGATGTATTGATTGTAAGGAGATTGTACTGAAACCAAGAAAATAATTGATTTAGATCTTCCTGTGCTTTAAATATTATGTCCTCAATGGTGGACCCGAAATAGAATAAGCACGTATCGTCAGCATATAAAGATATATAACCATGTAACCCTATTTCGTGTATATTGTTGATATATATTGAGAACAGTAGGGGTCCCAAAATTGATCCCTGTGGTATACCACATGTCACTGGGCGCTTTGAACTTTGTGTTTCACCTATTTTGACCACTTGAAATCGGTTTGATAGGTAGGATTTTAACATTTTAAATGCAGTGCCATCTATGCCAATTTGTTTTAGCTTCTTTAATAGCAAATTGTGACTAACGGTGTCGAAAGCCTTTTTGAGGTCAATAAATAAACCTACTGCAATGTTTCTCTCGTCTATATTAGTTTTGATTTTGGTTACGAGATCAATTGTTGCTGTTAAAGTGTTGCTTTTAGGTCTGAAACCGTATTGACGTTCGAAAATAAAATTTATTGACTTTAGGTAGTCGTCTAAACGGTTATGTAAGAGTTTTTCAAGGATTTTAGAAGGTGCAGGCAGAACAGAGATCGGTCTGTAGTTTCCGGGATCCGTTTTTACTCCCGATTTATGGATTGGGGTAACTTTAGCAGTTTTAAATGTATCGGGAAATTGTCCGTTATATAATAATTTATTAAAACAATTAGCTAAAGTATTAGCAATTAGATGTTTTATGCATTTAATAGATTTTATATTTATTCCATCGAGACCAGTAGTAGAGTTCGGATCGAGATTATTAATTATTGTAACTATTTCGTTAGCAGTACAAGGTTTAAAATTTATTAGCTTAGAATTTGATATCATTTTAGGCAATGCTTGAGTAAAATCATCATGGTATAATTTTGGTATCTCATCTGCCAAAAGAGAACCTATTGTTGAAAAGTATTGATTAAATTCTTCACATATTTCTTGACAGTTGGTTAATTGTTTAGATTGTATCATAAGTTTTGGAGGTGCACAGATTTGTTTAATTTTATTACTAGCTAGTTCGTTAATTAGATTCCACATTTTCTTAGGTTTGCCGATGTGTTGATGGAAAATGTTAAAATAGTATGTATCTTTAGTGTTATACTCTCCCCGCTATCCAGTATCCACTATTATTTGTGTTTGTCTGTCCATCTATCACGGCAGATTTGTTTCAAATGTTCTGAACAAATAGGTAGTAAACGTATTAATTAATGTGGCCCAAACAAAAAATAAACAATCAAAGTCACGGGACCATCTCACACCAATTGACCTAGTCCCAAACTACGAGTAAGCTCTAGGCTTGTACTATAACTAAATAAAATTACTTTTCTCAAACATGCTATGTAATGTCGGCGTTATGTTAGTTATTTTAGGCTACAAAGTGCCACGTTTCCGACGGAACAACTCGAGAGAACTGTAAAGGAATTTCATACGAAATTGAAGGCCTAGGCCGGGAAGTAATTTTTTTTTAATTTTAATTTGGCTCTGGTGGCTGTGTTTATGAAAAGGCTAAATAGCTGTTTTTTTATAATTTACTAAGCTGTGCATCCAACTAAGCGTTTGCATGTTTATTTGAAGTACCAGGAGCGCAGAGGTAATTAGGAGGTTAGCACGATGCGGCGAGCCCCGCGCGCGCCACCAGCGGGCCGGCGGGCGGGCGTACTGAGCACTGTAGGTTACTTTTAATGTTTATGCACTCCTACTCCTAGTACCTATTTGACATTGTAATTTTTGATTTAATTATTTTAATGAATTATGCTTGAGAAAAGCACTATAAATACTTCGGTGGGAAATATGGGGTTGCCCGCCTCAGACCTATATCCGGCCTTGCTTCGCTCGGCCGTCTATATAACTTCGGCCGGCAACCCCTTTTGTCCCGGCCTCTGTAGTAATGTACTACAATACTACTAATATTACTGTAGTAATGTATTTCAAGTTTAATATTTCCTTAATGTTCTCTCGAATCTAAAAAAATATAATAACATATACATTTCTTCATAGATTTGGGACTTTCAGGCAGCCTGTCATACTTGGTACTGCAGATAAAGTCTGTCTGTTGAAACCTTTATCGATAAACGCAGCGATTGCGTTTAATAATAACGTAGCTAATATAATCAAACTGTTCTGTTAGTTTATTACGGCGATAAAGTGAATTGCGATGGATCCGACACGAGGATAATTCGGTCTTGATTGATTTATGGTCAGAGCATAGTGTGGCTATTTGAGATGTTACGTACGTTGAGAATAGAGTGATGTTATTGTTAAAAGAATTCTTTACGCGATCGGGCCAGTCAGTAAGGAAAATCACACATTTTCTAACTTCCATACTAATATTTTCCACACTACTCTTATCCTACTAGTAATACAACTAGCAACTAGCTAGCTAGCTAGCTAATGCAACTCTCTGTCCGTCCGTACGTCCGTCACTTGACTCTAACAAAAAAATTGTTAATATTTCATAAACGAATCTCTTAATCGAAAAATTGTTTCGAATCCGCAATATTTTTGAAAGACCTATCATTGATACCCCACACTATGGGGTAGACGAGAAGAAAAAAAACATCCCCACGTTACGTGTAGGGGAGGTGAATAAAAGAAAAAAAAAACACATTATATTTTACCATTTTGTTCGCGTGACTTACATGTATATTGATGCCATTGAGCTAGGCTGCGGACGGACGGACAAGACGAAACTATAAGGGTTCCTAGTTTGACTACGGAACCCTAAAAACTGATTGGCTATCAACACAACGCAGAGCCCAAACCGCTGGGTCTAAAGATTCCAAATTTCGCGTGTAGGCTTCTTTCGTGGTGCGAGTGCCGCGGCCGCTGCTGGGGACGGTCGAGTCGCCTGCCTTCTGGCCGAAAGATGTCGTGTTCCGGCGGTTCCGGGGCGGCCTGCCAGCGAGCGTGACTTCGAACGCTGCGACACAACAGAGCCATGCTGTTTTGTCGCCAAGATAATTTAGAATATTGTTAAGTTTATAAATATATGTATTTTAGTCAGTAAGGTATTTATCTATGGGCCTAGTAGCCTGAAAATAAAGTTATTTAATAAAGTTATTTATTATTATTATGAGGTCTAGGGGTATAAAGAAACGATTTTTGGAAATTCATCCCCTAAGGGGTTGAAATAGGGGGAGTAGCGGGAAACTAATTGTACGCGTACGAAGTCGCGGGCGTACTCTGGGCGTACCTACGTATTGTATTGAAATTTTAACCACAAGTACACAAACCTATCTGCGGTTTATATATTGAGGACAAACATAGGGCCATGATGTGGAATATTTTAGGTAAGTCAACCAATTCAAATATAACAGAATTATGTAACTGAAAACTGTGTCTGGTTATCTCCCTCCCCCACTCTCTTCTCACTATCATGTCAAAACTAATGCCTCTATTGCCTATACTCTGTTTTGGTACCTATTTACCAAATCATAATAAAAGAGATCGCTATATATCGAGAACACCGCCTTTGTGTACCGTGTTATCTATATATAAAAGGCAAACCTGACTGACTTAGGCCCGTATTAATAAACTGATCTCAACTCTAATGCTCGTCTTGAGTCAAAAATGACAGTGTTCTATGGTTTGACGTTTACTTTGACGTATCTTGTGATGGGCCTCGCAGTCAAGATGAGTTTATTAATACGGCCTTAGATATCAACGCACAGCCGAAACTACTGTACCTAGAAACTTGAAATTTGGTACAGGTGTTCCTTTCATAATGTAAGTGATACTAACAAAGGATTTTTGAAAATTTACCCTTGAGGGGGGAGTTGCGGAAACTTATTGTACGGCGTCCTCTAGTATTCAATAAATTAGTTATTATTTGCTACAATTGACGCTCTATTTATATGCCACAATAAAGAGTGTTGTTTTGTATTGTATTGGAAATATAAACAAACAATCCCACATGATAACTGTGATAAGTGTATCAGTCAATAGAGAAGGAACAAAGATATGGTTACTTGAAAGTTTTAAAGGAAATCAAATCAGAGTATAAAGCCGGAATTCCTCAGGGCGCACTCAAACGTGGATATAAATCCGCTTGGTATGGAGAGTGGCTCATAATTTTTAAATATCAAATTTTATTGGTTGCAGAGTTTCCATTCCCAATTATTTCCGATCTCAATTTTTCACAGTCGTTTTTTTTTGCCCGACTGTGTCAGAAGGAGGGTTATTCACTGCTTTTTTCCCTGACGCATTTTTACCATTCTAGAAAATAATTTGATTCAATAGTCTCAACGGAGCTCCGCTATCACGGAGCTCCTATTTCTACGCGGTCTGGCCCTTCGGGCCTTCTGCAAGACTAACATGACCTAAACCTACTTTCCTTTTTCGACATAATTATACTTAATTTGAGCAGAAAACTCAAAAATTCTGAAACTTCCGTAATTTGTCAACAATCAACATAATGTGCTGAAGCAAAAATTCACACTGCCCTTTCCTCCTCTCACCCCTACTTACATCGACGTCTATATTGATGTGCTCTCCGTCTAACAGCTCGACGCGCACGCGTCGCTCGCCCCCCGCGCGTCGCTCCCCCTCCTCCGCCGCCAGCCGTCGGAGACTCTCGCGCATTATACCACCTGTAACACGAACCAATAATGATTTCCACGATTATTGAATAGGGTAAAAAGTCTTCAGCGTTCAGCCAGAGACCAGTAGTCGACTTTATATTAGTGCGAAGAGTGGGAAATATATGTTTCGTACTCTTCCCACTCATACAAAGTGCCTATAGGCAGAGGCCGACTACAGGTCTCTAGCTGACCACTGGTGACTTTACCCTATGTTGTAGTTGTTATGAATTTATGAAAAACTCCTTCGTTCCTTACGTTTCTGCTGTATTTATTTTATTTGTTTCCTGTGGGCCTAGTATGGCTGCGTCTATATCGCGTGTCAATTGTGGATAAAGCATCCGTCACTGTCGTACTTATATACGTGTCAAAAGGTGACGGATGCCTTATCCAAACTTTGTCACGCGATAAACGCAGCCATGTTATTAATATCATAAATATTATCTTGGAAAGTAAAACGTACTGACCTAGTTTTTCATAATACCTACCTAATCGTATATACAACAAAATTAAAAACGTTAAAATCGGGCTAAGTTTAAGGGAAGAAAAACGTTATTGCATTTTGTATGGAAATTTATAGCTTCACAGTCCTCTCTCTGTAGGGTTACCGCAGCCAAAACAATTGGGATACATAAAACGTATAATAAATTAGCAGTATGAGAGTTAGGGGAGCGATTAACTTTAGGGAAGATGTGTGTAAAACATTGATTTTGTATTACCAATTTGAATTAACAACATTTCATTTTGGTGACACCTGCAAATTACTATACGAATCGAAAGGGTTTTGACTCCTGAACACGGCAAAATATTTATTTAGATTAATTTTTCTTGATTTACAAAATTACAAGTAAGTTAAAAAAAAAACGAGTTTTACCAATAGGTACTATGCCTGAATAGATATAATACCATTATGTTGCCTTTTTCACGAGAAAAAAAGGTGTCATACTTCAAACTTGACATTGACACTTTTTTTTTTAATACAGATTGGACTTACGTAATATGTCCACTGTGTCGTAGAAATGAAGTTACGCCCTTTTAGAATAAGTACATCTTAATAAATTAATAATAAAATAATTATTCATTCTAGACAAAATTTAAAACTATTAGTGTCTTCCTCCTTCCAAACAGTATCTATCTATATAATATTATCTATCACTAATAAACAGTATCTATCTATACAGTATCTATCTATAAGTCTTGAAAATATGAAATCTTGTCAATTCAACCAATATAGGGATGAATAATAATGATGATTAAAAACTGATTGAAAAACGGAACTTCAAAGTAACAATTACTTAATCGAAAAAATAAATGTTTTCAAAACCGCAAACAATAATTTCTATTAAAATGGTTTGTACTATCAGCTCAATGGAACCCTGACACACCATAAAACTGTGTCCCAGTGACGTCATGATTCGTGTTTTTTTTTTTGGCACTGAGATAGCAGACGGGCGCACAGGCCACCTGATGGTAAATGGAAACTGTAACCATAGACATTCACATTCACAAGACTGCAAGCCTAAGACTGCAAATGCGTTGCCAACCCTGAGGACTAAGATAGAATACCTCAATGCTAGTCACTACACCGGCTGTCTTATCCCCAAACCGGAACACAACAATGCGAATACTGCTGTTTGGCGGTTGCTTAGTGGATAAGATGGTGGTAGCGATCCGGACGGACCCTGCACAAGGTCCTAACACCCGCAAGTTGTAAGAAGTGTCACGCAAATGTGTCATAATGTCACTGTGACACCGTTCTATGGTAGTACCTAAAGTTCAGTCAAACTCAAGTCGGCTTTTGGTTAAAAATATTGTGAGTCGCCGACTTAAGTTCGACTGACCTATATCAGCCCATTGGAACCTTGACCCACCATATAACGGTGTCACAGTGACATTATGACATTAAAAAAGCAGTTTATTGTTTATGGCATATCGTGTGTTTCTAGAAGTCGTGAGACAGGTGAAAGTGAGAACAATAAGGTCTCACTATCTCTCACAACAAGGCACTACCTATGGTAGGAGTAACACTGTACTTCCTAGAATGTGTCTGGTTGGCTCTAGCGCTTTTTATAGTGAAGTAGTAATTGAGAAAGAGTTTTTAATTTTAAAAAAAAAGTGAGTTTTGAGAAAAATACACGTTTAACTGCCAAACTGTGTAATTATAGCTAATACCTAGCGTCCTGCCCCAGCTTCGTTCCGATTTAAACAAATGTAAAATAGCCTATGCCGTATAGTACGGTCGGCCTTATAAGAAGCTGCACACTTTAGTACTCTGTCACTTTAACGTCATGTTTGAAATGATAGACTAATCTGTCAAAGGCGTTTAAGCGACAAGGTACAAAAGTGTGCACCTACTTATAAGGTTGACTGTACCGCAACGAAAATGTCAAGCACTTTAGTGCACTTTCATAATAAACTTCAAACTGAACTTCAAATGACAAGTATGACAGTAACAATGGCAGCCCCAATGACAAGGTTCTAAGTATGATCAACCTTTTTATTGGGTGACTGTACGTGCATACCTTTCAAATGGTGAAATAATTATTCAAAGAGGTTTTGTGGTTCGAGAGATTATTTATTGATTTATTTAAAGGCATTATAAAAAGGGCTAAACAGAAACAATTTAAGGTTGGTGCTGATATTATAAACTCATGAAATTTGGTCTTTCGTCCTTCAACCAGTCGGATGATTCATAAACCGACACTACATTTGAGTTGCTGATAAAATGTGTGAGATTTTTTCATTGCGTGCATTTACATTCAGTCGCTGGTTTCGACGACGAAGCAATTTATTCCTTCAAAAGCTTGTCATTCTGTAACGTTTTACGTTCGTCGACGAAATCACACACGAATTCAACAAGCGAACCGAGGATCGAAACTTTATAAAGCTGGCTTCATTATTATGCACTACGCATGTTATTTGATATTATAATTAATTTAATATTTGTAGCTCCAACAAGATGGAGTGACGACCTCGTCAGGATCGCGGGACCGCGGTGGATGCGAAAAGCAAAAGACCGGTCTGAGTGGAAAGCCTTGGGGGAGGCCTATGTCCAGCAGTGGACGTCTTTCGGCTGACATGATTGTAGCTTTATACAGGGTTATTGGTAAGTCGACCTATTCCCGTTAGGAGGTGATAGGGGTGACTATTTGCGATAATTTTGACCCCCATATGCATTATGCAAAAGTGAACCATTTTTGAGTTATCGCGTTTATTAGTTTTTTTTTAAATTAGTCTGAAATTCAACTTAAAAAATTGATTACAAAAAAAGTATCAATTTAAATCTTTTTTTTTCTTCTGATTAACAAAACCGATTAAACACTGGTTATTTCTCAATATTAAAACAATAATTATCGGTCCAAATTTAAAAAAGCGAGACGGAAAACGATTTTTTTTAAAAAAAAATTGCGATCGCTTTCCACTAAAATGCCTTAAAAACAAAAAAAAACGTTATGAAACTTGGCTTGCAGATTATTTTAAAAACTTAACTGTTTTCTTAGCTTTCCAAAAACGCATAACAAGTAGAAAATTATTTTAAAAAACCTGAAAAAATAATCATCACAAAGGAAACGGGCGGAAACAAAAGTCACAAATGCAACTTCAAAAATTAGAATTAAAAAACATACCAAATTTAAATCATATATTTTTTATTTGCTTTTGTACAAGATGAATTTGTTGTTCCAATGCAAAATTAAAAAAATATTATCTGTACACGTTTGAGAATGCGAGGCCGAAAACTAAGAAATGCATGTTTTTTTATCAAACTCCAACATAATGTACACGAAAACAGAAAAATTTACCAATACATTTGGCGTGCAGATTACACATAAAACATTGACCTTTTTCCAGCTTTCTAACGAGCTATTAAAACTAAAATGAGTTTTGTTAAAGATTGCTGGAAAGAATTGATCACAAAGGAAGCAACAAGGAAGTCACGTCCGAACAAAACTTAAAATTAACCAACTAAATCTATCAAAACTAACTGTTATACTCGTAAACACAAATAACAATGTGAGAATAAGAAATGGAGGTAGCCATTTTGAAAATGAACTATAAAAATCCTGATTATTTCAATTTTAATTGTTTATTAGTTTTAATTTTGTAACTTTTTACATAAGTTAATGTTGTTATTTGTGTTTACGAGTATAACAGTTAGTTTTGATAGATTTAGTTAGTTAATTTTAAGTTTTGTTCGGACGTGACTTCCTTGTTGCTTCCTTTGTGATCAATTTTTTCCAGCAATCTTTAACAAAATTCATATTAATTTTAATAGCTCGTTAGAAAGCTGGAAAAAGGTCAATGTTTTATGTGTAATCTGCACGCCAAATGTATTGGTAAATTTTTCTGTTTTCGTGTACTTTATGTTGGAGTTTGATAAAAAAAACATGTATTTTTTAGTTTTTGGCCTCGCATTCTCAAACGTGAACAAATAATATTTTTTTTAATTTTGCATAGGAACAACAAATTCATCTTGTCCAAAGCAAATAAAAAATGTATGATTTAAATTTGGTATGTCTTTTAATTTCAATTTTTGAAGTTGCATTTGTGACTTTTGTTTCCGCCCGCTTCCTTTGTGATGATTATTTTTTCAGGTTTTTTTTAAATAATTTTCTACTTATTATGCGTTTTTGGAGAGCTAAGAAAACAGTTAAGTTTTTAAAATAATCTGCAAGCCAAGTTTCATAACGTTTTTTTTTTGTTTTTAAGGCATTTTAGTGGAAAGCGATCGCAAAAAATATTGAAAAAATTTCGTTTTCCGTCTCGCTTTTTTAAATTTGGAACGATAATTATTGTTTTAATATTGAGAAATAACCAATGTTTAATCGGTTTTGTAAATCAGAAGAAAAAAAAAGATTTCAATTGATACTTTTTTTGTAATAAATTTTTCAAGTTGAATTTCCGACTAATTTAAAAAAAAACTAATAAACGCGATAACTCAAAAATGGTTCACTTTTGCATAATGCATATGGGAGTCAAACTTATCGCAAATAGTCACCCCTATCACCTCCTAACGGGAAAAGGTCGACTTACCAATAACCCTGTATAATGCTAGACTAAGTAATACCATGGTAATCTGAAATATGTTTAAAAAATGACTGACTGTTGAGTTTGCGGCGTTTCTTCTCAGCAGTGCTCTCCTCTTGGGAAGCGCTGGTAGATTCTTGACGTGTGAAAGTGCCCGTTTCATTTATCTTTTATCTTTACCTTTTATGCTTATAAAATTACGAGATTGGGGTTAGGTTATGCATACTAATTATTATAAAAACATACCTAATAAATGTAATTATAAAATAAATTTAAATTATATTGGCTTCGGCGTTTAAGAGAATTACACCCCGCACGCAAGTTGCCAGCGACTTGTTTGTCGTTTTGTCCCTTTGTAGTCAGGAACGATATAACGATAGAGATGCACTGAGCGACAAGCAAGAAAATAAAACTTGTGCTACCAGTACCGAGCCATTGGCGATGGACAAACATAAGTTATTAACTTATAAACTAAAACTCAACTGACGATTAGTATCTATGACCGTTGTACGTTGTTTTACAGACAGAAATTGTTTAGAATGTCATGTCACTTTTTTTTTCTTTCTCATATTATCATTTCATAGAATAATTACGTTGAAAACATGTTAAGTAACTGTTTGCCCTAAATGACATTCTTGCATAACTCCCCGAAACAACGAGCTGACCAGAATCCCTGATGAGTATCACGGGTCATCAAACTCTAACTTTGTGTCCTCAGTAGTAATAAATGCCCAGCCCATAGTTTTGGTTCATGGATTATAACTAGGGTGACCATTATAGTGTGGTGAAATTGGGATATTGTCCTATATGCAAATCCGTGTAACAACACGTTTGTTTTACTTAACTATGTATATAAACGCAAATTTTCATTCCCAAGTGTTTCATTTGTTCAAAATTCTCAAGTTATAAAATAATTTTGTAAATTGGTAAACTATTTTTTTAGATAATCGCGAAGATACAATCATACGTTATACATCGGGTTCAACAACATACCTGATTTTTTACAAGTTATTTGTAAAGGGAACTTACAGTTAGAGATTATTCCAGAAATAAACCAATAAGAGACAATTCGAGACTGCTGCATGAGTAATCTATTTATTTATTGGTAGTATTGCTTCTGTTGCACTATAAAAAACTATCCATTAATTAACATCTCACAAACGGCCCAACCGTTTTTCATGAACCCTAGCTATTTAAGAACAAACCCGATTAAACTAAATTTCGTTTAAAATCGCCTCCAAATCGGTCCATACGTTGAGAGCTACGATAAATAAAAATAAATAAATAATAAATTTATTTCAAATAACATTTTACACTATGATTAATATTAAATTACACTAGAATACACTATTGGACATAGATATATCGAGCCTGAACTAGGATACCCTGTGTTTCAGGCAGATACAGGGCTGGACTTATTTATTTTATTGTAAAATTCATATGAAAAAAGTTGTATCAGTCTGGTCGATCTTAATTATTTAGAACTAAAATTTAAATACCACAATTTTACGATACCACAGACAAGCAGAGATACACACGTAAATCTTATAACACCATTATCTTTTTTATCGGCGCTTACAGAAACAGGACTACATATACATACACGTACCTCCACGCCTGTAATCCCAGAGATAAGTAAGCAGTGCTAAAAAATTACCTACAACTTTTAAAAACTTGTTGATAATTTAGCACGTTTTGCAGGACTGTCCTTCTCAAATCGAGATCCATCCATTGTCATGCTAGTCGTAGCGGTTTCGAAACGCTTCAGTGGATTATTAAGATTAGCTTTCACTGGTTATTGGTTCGTGTCGAAGTAACGTATTTACGTTACGGATACTGTAATCACGCGAGAACATCAGTCCATCTCTTTCGTTTATATCTGGAATCTGCCTCGGGAAGTATGACAGATTCATTATCACGCGAACGAGATCGCGGAGAGAAGTTGTAGGTAAAGCATGCAGTTTTTTTATGGTATAGAGAAGGCAAACGAGCATACAGGCCACCTGATGGTAAGTGGAAACTGTGACCTATTGACATTCGCATTCACAAGACTGTAAGCCCGTTTTAATAAACTGATCTCAATTCTACAGCTCGTCTCGAGATGCGTCAAAAATGTCAGTGTTCTATGGTTTGGCGTTTATTTTGACGCATCTTGTGACGGGCCTCACAGTCAAGATGAGTTTATTAATACGACCCTAAGACTGCAAATGTGTTGCCAACCCTGAGCACTAAGATGGAGTACCTCGAAGCTAGTCATTACACCGGCTGTCTTATCCCCAAACCGGAACACAACAATGCTAACACTGCTGTTTGGCGGCAGGTTAATGGATAACATGGTTAATGGATATCAGAACGGCCTTAAGGAAAATTATAAAAATAATAGTTTGACATTAGCAGAATTGCCCCTTCCATTAGATACTAATCAAATCACTGTCATTTTTCACCCCCCATTCGACGCTCTTTTTTCAAATATTTCGATTTTTTTATTATTTTTTTTACTTAAAACAGACACAGACAGGCAGGTTATACAACTATTTCGTTCTATTTCAAGATATTGGCCTCTATAGTTTCAGAGAGAAACTGCTCTGACACGCAGACAGACAGAGAGACACCGAAGTCCCACCATAAGGGTACCTTTTTTACCATTTTGGTACGGAACCCTAAAAAAAGGGCGACACCGTTTTGCTTACGTAACTCTGTTGTTTTTAAACATCTAAGTCAGCTGGTAAACAGTTTATGTTATCAATATCTAAAGTTTGGCAGCCGTTGGAGATCGCCGATCGGATGTAACGCATGTGTTAGGCAATTGTGTTATTTCAGTAACTCTTAAGTACTTTTAGAGCTGGCCTATCCTACTGGCTAAAATCATATTGCCTTTGACTTCTTACCTAGGTTTTTAACTAGGCCGCCATTACTGTCAAGTACGGTCATAAAATGGAACTCTGTCAAAGTGTCGCAGTAAGTCAAATCGTATGAAGTATCTAACAATTAAACTTGTTGGGCCATTTGCAACGTCAAAAGATGGCGGATGTGTAATTTGTTTTAGTTTTTTTTTTGTTAGTGATTTGAACTTTTAATGCCTTTGTGTTGCACAGGCTCACCTATAATATTTGAGGAATTCCCTTGATTTCTCCAAGATCCCATCCTGACGTGTTGACAATGGGACTAAAAAAAAAACAAATCGGTCCAGTGGACTCCGACTAGTCGGAAGCATACATAAAAAAAAATATCCCGACGAGTTGGGAACCTCCTCCTTTTTTTTGATGTCGGTTGAAAATATTTGCCCTTCTCTGGTATCGAGCCTAGATCCTCTAGTTTTGTAAGCAGGGTTGATATTACCACCCTTGTTAGTATTGAAGCCGCTTTATTGTTTATCTTAATATTGTATTAACACAAGAAACTTGCATGAATACTGAAAGTCGGCAGTTATCCTTGACGCACAATGTGCTACAATGCATGTGCAACGGACTGCACGCAGTATTGTCGGAAACTAAATATAATTCACTTGAATTATCGTGCTCAGTCAAGGAATATGATGCACAAAATAGATGATTTTGTACGAGTTACTGCTTTACAAAATGTGGAACAATAGAACTTTTTTAAAGTATGTTGTTGAGGCATGGGATCCTAATAAAAATCCAGGTTGGTCTCAAATAGGTAAGTACTAATTTTTTTTAAACACTTTTTAAAAAAGTTCAATGGATTTGACAAAGGCTCTATTCCACTCCGTAATTCATCATCATCATCATCATGTCAGCTGAAAGACGTCCACTGCTGGACATAGGCCTCCCCCAAGGCTTTCCACTCAGACCGGTCTTGTGCTTTTCGCATCGACCGCGGTCCCGCGATCCTGACGAGGTCGTCACTTCATCTTGTTGTAGGCCTACAGCTCTCAATACTCATTATGTCTATTATCAACTTTCTCCTATCCAAACTGTCACTTGTTTATAAATCTAACCTAACCTAACCTAACCTAACCTTATCTACACGTAAGATAATTAAGAAATTTTGAAATGTGAACTGTTCGATGACTATTGGCGTTATGAATTCAGATGATTATGAGTTCCGACAGTCCCACGCCACTCCAGAACCTTCTGACCCCATCGGCCATCAGTCCTGCGAGCAATGTGCCCCGCCCATTGCCACTTAATATAGCTAAACTCCGTAATTACTGACAGTAATTAAGAGCCATAAAAATACTATAATATGTCTACATTATTATCCCTACTAGTTAAAAGATAAATCAATAAATATTATTTCCGCGCTGTCGGGTTAAGTTAGGTTTGCCGACAGAAACGAAAACGACGTGTTATTTTAAAATGGTTTTTTTTTTTTATTTACAAACTCCACAAGACATATGAATATCAACTAAACCAAAAAAATACTCACATGTGCACATATCTGCGGGTAGTGATGCTTCCTCCTCAAAACACTATACCTAGGAAATAATTATTCGATCCTTTATAGCTAGTGAGATTACGTTCTTATGCAAATGGCTTTTTGGAAGGAACTTAGTGGATAGAAGGTGAATCAGATTAAGGTAAAATGCCTTGCACACAGATTGTGCGGCGAGGAGGCTGAGACAATGAAACACTTATATTGTGAATGTGATGCCCTCGCTGGAGTAAGAATGAAAATCCTCGGTTGTGGCTACCCAGAACCGAACGTTTTCAAGGCACTGCCATTGCACTCCACTATCCTCTTTTTGGGAGGGGTGGAGGCTGCAAAAGAGGGGTAATTATTACACAAAAGATCCCATAGGCTCGAAGTGTATCCGTAAGGACCCCACCAAAAAGATAAGATAGGATAAGATAAGGTAAAATACTAGTTTATCTTATCTTATCTTATTTTACTAATATTATAAATGAGAAAGTTTGGATGTTTGTTACACAATCGACGCTTCAACCACTCTTGGAATAGGGCATAGAATATAACGATAACGAAATCTACGCGGACGAACTCGCGGGTGAAGCTAGTGGTAAATAAACGTCATGTAATAAAACTCTGGCACGACTTATTCACCAAAACGCTAGCTGAATACTGAAATGTGTTCAACAGTTCTTTAAAATCAAGGCCCAAAAACATTTTAGAGGATACTTAAGTAATAGTTAGGCTATAATTAGAGCATTGAGAATAATGGACGTTAAATGTAGTAAAACAGAGCGAAGAGACTTTAGTTAAATTACTTTTTAATTATTTTAGCGACACGTCTTACAGACGATAATGTATATAACCTTTACATAGTAATTAGGTACGAGTATTAAAAAAAGTCGCTTCCCGCCGCCTGTCTCTCTGTATGTACAGTCAACACCATAAATCAGTGATAATTTATGTACCTTATCGCTTTCAATCGTGTCATAATTTTGTATGACATTTCAAACACGACGTTAAAGTGGCAAGCTAAGTAAATGATCACTTAATTATGCTGTTGACTGTACTTACGCTTAGGTTTTCAAACTACGCAACGGATTTTAATGCGGTCTTTAATAAAGTCAGGTTTATGTACGGAGGGATCACAGAAACCTCACAAAAACCGAAGCAAAGCGAGAGCGGGTAGCTAGTCAAGAATAAAATAATGTGGCATAGATTCTCATGTCAGCCGAAAGACGTCCACTGCTGGACATAGGCCTCCCCCAAGGCTTTCCACTCAGACCGGTCTTGTGCTTTTCGCATCCACCGCAGTCCCGCGATCCTGACGAGGTCGTCACTCCATCTTGTTGGAGGCCTACCTACAGCTCGTCTTCCGGTCCGCGGACGCCACTCCAGAACCTTCTGACCCCATCGGCCATCAGTCCTGCGAGCAATGTGCCCCGCCCACTGCCACTTCAGTTTAGCTATTCTTAGGGCTATGTCGGTAACCTTAGTTCTACTGCGGATATCATCATTTCTGATTCTATCACGCAGAGAAACCATTGCTCGGCATAGTTTGCCCCCTAATAATAGGGAACTGTTGATCTGTAGTTAACTCAAGTATCTAATTGTTACCATTAGTTACGGTTTAAACGATTAGTTAGTTTAACTACTGAACAAACAACAAACCCTTATTAAACGAAACTTTGCAAAACAGACAGAGTAGACAGATAGACAGTAGTTCGTCTCCAAACAACAACGTTCGCGCGGCTTGCGTGTGTGCGTGCCTCGACCGTACGCGCCGCGAGCCACTACAAGCAAACTCAACAAGCCGGATCAGTCGGTAAGTACTAGAATAGCATACAGTATTAGTAGTTAGTTTTTAATTTTTAACCGACTTAAGATAATAATATCAAGCAAGTTCAAACTCGTCGTGTCTGCATTTTTTCTGTCTGACTGTACCTATAAGTCTGTCGCTTTACATTTGCATAGAAACATAATATCTGTAAGCGTTTTACTAAACTTGACATTCTGCATTATGCTGTTATGCTAGTTGTGTTGCTTATTATATGCTAATGTTTAACACGTCAGTGGTCATTTAGACCTAATGTCTCTATTATTTAAATTCATTCATGTTTATAAACGGTTTGAAATTTTAAACATGACATTACTATACTTAAATTAAATTTTTATTTTTAAATCCTATTCTATTTTAAAATTAAAAAGCTATATCTTAAAAAGGGCCCTGCGGCATTGTCCCGAAGATGCTGGCAGCATTTCCTCGCTGGATAGTTAAACTTATGCGGTGAGCGAGGAAACTGCATTTGCATTCATTCATTGACTATTATTGTTTAGGTACTTTGATTGGCTACGAAAGTGGCGTATTGTAACCATATGTATTGCAGTCTTGAGAATGCAAATGTCTTGTTTGTCCTCTCCTTGCCATAAAAATAGCTAAATATTGATTAATTTTTTTTTCCTTAAAAGCGAAAGTCAGTACAGATTATTTAGAATAGACAAACGTAACCGCAGATTCTGATGCTACGATCATGTTGCGGTTGCATTGGGGTCAGTACGCGTGACGTCATAGGCACAGGTGGTCCAAGACATGGAAGAGATCCCATACGGGATAAGTTCGTCTATTTACATTATCTATATCGATGCAAACATGTCTTGTTATTGTTTTAGAGTTTCACACTCGATGTTAAAGATATGTTAACACTTTTTCACCTTATTCTATTGAAAGAAGTTCCAAAAATGTAAACATTGCTTTGACTTTGACTGTACATGCGTAATAGAGATCATCTTGAGCGTGAAGTTATATAGAAAAATATTTATTTTTACCCTTAAGTGAATTAGCAAAAAGCATGGTTTCTGCTACGACGGTGCGCGACCAGCGCAACTACGTAAGTAAGTAGGTAGGTATTACCATGACGAAAAAATAAACTACAGAAAAGTGGGGCTGTTCTTAAATAGCAACCACCTATTTGAGTTTTTTTGTCACTATGGTTATGTTATAGTTGTGTTGTTCTGGTGTTGTCACACAAAAAGTTTATTAGTATTTTTTAAGGGTTTTAAACTTAAAACAAATATTAATTTATTATATTTTTATTTATTCATCTATGTATACTGTATAAAATTGTCGCTAGTGTTTGTAATGTTACCTGTTACCTGTTTACTGTTACCCGTTTTTATGTCTAATTTAGGTTAGTTTTAAGTCAAGGTCCCTCTGAAAATCAGCGCCGCAGTTTAACTGTGGCACAATGCTGAGAGGGATCCTATTCAACATATTATTATTGTCTCCCTTTCTCCTTTAATTTTTTCCATTGTTTTTCTTATGTGTGTTGAATAAATATTTTCTATTATATTATACTAGCGGACGCCCGCGACTTCGTACGCGTAGAATTAGTTTCCCAGTACTCCCCCTTTTTTTCCCGTTGGGGGTCGATTTTCGGGAAATCCTTTCTTAGTGCCCACTTACATCATGAAAGGAACCTCTGTACCAAATTTCAAGTTTCTAGGTGCAGTAGTTTCGGCTGTGCGTTGATATGTCAGTCAGTCAGTCAGTCAGTTTCTCCTTTTATATATTTAGATTCTATTATATTCTATTCTACTAAGGTGAAACTGGCAACATCTTCTAATATTAACCCACTTATGAATATTGTACCTAGTTCCACCACTCACCACTTAACTCCACTCTACATCACTCACTTAACCGCTTCAAATTCCATCGAGCTATACTCGTGGGTAACCATTGGTTAAGTGCTCGATGACAAATTGATTCATGTTGCCAATTTCACTACGAAACACCTTGATTTTTTTAAACTCTTTCGTCCTACACTGCCTACAGACAGAAATTGCGAAATTATAACTGTAGTTCGACTACGGAACACTAAGGGCCGTATTTGTTAATATACAGTGTGTAAATGGTATACGGGCGTTCCTTTCAACTGTGGTTAGTATAAACCCTACTGAGCACATTTAGGCAGCTTTTGTTAAAATTAAATTTAAAAAAAATAACCGTACAAAATAATTTAACACGTAATGTATAACGAAAAATGCAATTAATTAAACATTACGTACTTACCTGACAGATGGACTTCGATGTACATTGCGGGTCGATAGTATGTTCAAAAATTAGTAACGGTGTATACGTTAGCGTAATCAAAATAATTCTTTCTGTTAATGATTAGTAGAGTCTTAATCTATGTCCAGTTTTAATAAACGCCCGTATACCATTTACACGCTGTATTATAATTCATCTTGACTGTGAGGCCAAACCATAGAACACTGTCATTTTTGACGCATCTCGAGACGAGCATTAGAGTTGAGATCAGTTTATTAATACGGGCCTTAAAGCGGGTGTTGATGAGTCCTCAGGTAATGCACCGCTGGCATCGGGGTCAGAGCGGTGACGTCATAGGCGCAGTATGCCAACGGGACCGGATACTGAATGGCTAATGACTTCGGCTTTACTTGTTTGCCTTTTATCTTTTTTTTTCAATTGGTTCACACCGCTAGTATTAGTGGCCATATTTTCGTTTTTCGGTCTCCTGCCCATTAGCAACATTAATACGCATTACGCATGCAACCAAACGCGATGACGGCCCCGATTAAACCGGCTTGGTGCGTTCTGTTGAGTTTGCTTGTGGTGGCTCGCAGCCTGTACGCTCGAGACACGCACACATACACGTCATACAATACAAGCCACGCGATTGTTTGAAGACGAACTATAATGTAGGTACTGTTTATACTGTCACTTTCGGAGTTCACCCAAAAACCTATAGTAGCCCTCAACCAAAGTGATGACCGGGGCCATAAAAGTCCGGGCGTGGGCCATAAACCTCGACGGACGTAGTGAAGGGTAACGTATCGATAACGAAAAGGTTTAAACGTCGATGAAATGAATATATTTTGTTGAGTTTCTGTATTGCCTATTTAGAAAAGGCACACCTAGCAGATACCCGACGATTAGTAATAAACCTCCGAGACGACGACAGTGACAGCGAATATGAAAAAAAAAAAAAATTTAGACACATATTGTTTTATTTTTAATTATTATTAAAGAATTATGTAAATTATTTATTTTGTAATGTAATTTTTTCGTTTGAAAGCAATTATTTTTTGGAATATTAGTAATTCGTTATTTTAATAGTAATAATATTTTATGATGTTGTAAATATTGCCACTTTCAATAATATATTATTGAATTCATTCATAAGAACCGTGTTTTAAATTATCACTCAATTCTATCGACATCCCGTTTAGTGCGTTTACTACCTGCTTTACGGTCCCGAGCACGGGTCGAGCAACACAATGGATAACTGATAACGCGAGCTCAAGGGTTTTATGGCCCCGGTCGTCACTTTGGTTGAGGGCTACTATACATAGAGTACAAAACTTCCAAGTGGCAACCAGTGGTTCGATAAAAAATTGGGTACCTAATGTTGATGGGTTTTTTTTTAACATAGGTATATCTACGACAAAAGCAAAAATGCAGTCGGGTTTTTTTTGCTTGTTTTTTTTTTCAAACTCTTATTTCCCAAGCAAGTATAAAAGAGAAGTTACAAGAAATGCTGGAATAAGTAGGAGAATAATTACGCGTTATATTCGTAACAATTTGCAGTTATCCATAGATTTCCGATCTTTTCTTACGAAATCAACAGCGAATTATTTAATACGGTATATTGAAGAACAAGACTAAAGTCACAAAGGGAAAGTTGAACGTTACTTCGTGACGTCATAAGTTAACACAGCAATCAGGGTGAACTGGTATATCCAACACAATTTTTTGACTTCCTTTTTGCTTATTTACCTCACCGTTAAAATTTCGTTTTCGCGCCATTTAAACGGTCGCAATATAAAATTAGGTCTTTTATTATACCGACTTCAATCAAAGGTATTTTATTAAAACACCTAATATAATGGCGCTGATGTCTCTTTAACAGCCCAACCATAGAGGAAGCGCAACCAATTTTCATGTAATGGTAAGAAAGCTTTCTTTTGAAAACAACCTCGTCCACATCGGTCCATTCTTTTGGGAACTACGATGCCACAGACAGACACACAGATACACACACAAACATTTTATACACGCACACACATACATATATACAACGTCTTTTCTTGTTGGGGTTTTAAAAATAAAAACCTAGTAATCTTTTGTAAAATGTATATTTCAAGCAGTTCTAGTAGAAGCTAAAGTTGGATGTTAATTGAAAGGATCAGCGGTTTGTCCCAATTAATTAATTAATTCGTTGTAAGGTTTCGTGCGGCTCGTGTAATTGAAGCCTGTTGACTCTGCCATTCTCTTTGTCATACTATCCATGCACTCGGGTTACCAGTGCACAATGCGTATTTTCATTTTTGGATTTTGTTGTTTGCGGGCGGTAGGACCTTGTGCAGGGTCCGTCCTGATCGCTACCTCCATCTTATCCATTAACCTACTGCCTTAAAGCCGTATGAATAAACTCATCTTGACGGTGAGGCCCGTCACAAGATACGTCAGAGTAAACGCCAAACCATCGAACACTGTCATCTTTGACGCATCTCGAGACGAGTATTAGAGTTGAGATCAGTTTATTAATACGGGCCTTAGGCTTGCAGTCTTGCAACTGCGAATGACTATGGGTCACAGTTTCCGCTTACCATCAGGTGACCTGTGTGCTCGTTTGCCTATTCTATGTCGTAAAAAAAAAGTATTTTTGGTAGGTAATTAAATAAACTTCAGAACACAATCTCTGACAACAGACAACACTGTCCGTTTCAAGACATTTTTATATTACGTAAAGTAAACTAATACCTAGTTCTCGTCTCAAGACATTATTTTGGTAAAAAATAAGAGAAAATATTACTTTTATTTAAATGATTGCCCAAGTAACATACAGAGACCTAGGGTTACTTACTTTGCTCCAGCCAAATATCTAAGACTGAAGGCTAATGTCTTGTCGTATCAGGAGATTCAGTAGGTTAAAGAGCTGGCAGAGAACAGAGAAAAGTGGCAATTAGGATTAGATACTCCACCGACAAGAGCCTAGCTTTTAAATTAAATGAAATAATAATAAATATAATGATGAACATACCTTCATAGGTAGTTATATGATTAGATGACGCGAAAACAAAAAAAAAACAGCTCGTTCTGTTATTGGGTCTTAGATGTTTTTGACAAATAAAGATAACGACTAAATAGGTAGGTACATCAAATGAGTACCGTCAAGGACTTCAAATGTTGATCCACCATAGAACCTTGTTACAAGTATAGCGTCGAGTGACGAGATATAAACTACATAGGAATTAATCGTTGATGTTATGCGACAAGGTTCTAAATTGTTTCATCAATTTAAGTCCGTGACCGTACAAAGTACCGAATAAGATGCGGTCAGTAACTTACGATAATAGGTAGGTATATAACTTTAAGGATTGGAGACTGAATACTGATCTAAAACTGGTCAGTCTGCCTCGCGCCACACAAAAAAACCAGACAAAATTAATAGCCCAGGAGCGAGGAGGCACGAGGTATAACTTTAGCAACGTATTAATTTAACAGTAAAATAATTCTTAACCCAGATTTTTTCGATTTATTAGTTCATTCATAGTTACCTACCTACTCAACACGAAGGCACGGCATATGGCATATGAAAAAATTAAAAGTACAAGCAAGTTGCATCCTTAGTATCAAACTCATGGGATTTAGGCTCTTTAGACATACCTTATAATCTGCGATTTAGGCAACCCAACAAAAACGTATTCTTCTATTAACAGTATTAACTACTTAATACATATATAAAAATTGCATTTGATGAGATACCTACCTAATTTGAGAAAACCATGCACTCGGCTCTTGGCCTATCATTGGTTCTGCGAATTGTACGTAGTTATGCACCCACCTTGAGGTATCCGAAAATATTTATGCATTTTACAAGTTTGAACGATTTTTTCAACATACCGAGCGTTTTTTAAATAGTCACGTTGACGTCGTTAACAAGAACCAGCCCTAAATTCGTAAGAGCAATTTAGGTCTGTACATAAATCTCTTATCTTATCAATATAGCACAACACAAGTGCCGTGTGATAGGTTCAAGTTATGCAAGAAAGCTCATGTGAGTAAATAAACAGGTAACATGGAAAGTGCTCTCACGCGGGAACACCGGGTCAACGCCTTCCTCAAGGCGACAAACTTAACAATCAACTAATTAAACCATACGAAACCTCTGAACCCACCTTAATTAATGAATCCCGAACGATCCTTGCACGATAAAGCACCTTCCTTACTGGCCGCAAATAAAAAAACAAAACTTTTGACAATTCCAAATTCGAAATTTTAACAAATATTTTCAATGCACATTTTTTAATTTTATTTTCTGTTTAAAACCTCTATGGAGCTTACACAAACGCTTTTTAATTCATTATATCGTTTATGGTATGGGTAAAACGATTTATTTTGATTAAATATCGCAACGAAATCTCTCGCGCTGTTACCACGCGCGGTTTCCCGGCAAACTAGTTTCGGTACGGATCGACACGGACGCTCGGATGCATTCGTGACGTCATACACCGCTCCCGGTAAGTGGGAAGGAGACAGCGGTGTTGTCGAAACCACTTTCGAGGTACAGCTACAGGAATGCATGTTTATCGTTATGATAATCATTCATTGAAGTTGTTTTGATGCGCCTGACGTTCATCATTCTGGTTAATAATGTATTATGATTATGCATGCGTGTTTTAATGTGTCGAAAAGATTGTTTGGTTTGTAAAGCTAGGTTTAACCTTGCTATTCGTGAACAAATATGTTGACTACTAATTTTGTGATGTTACTTATTATTATAAACAACTAAATACCTACGAGATATGAAATAGGTAATCGCTTACTGTGAAATACACAATGAACGTTCAACACTCCAAACAACATATCTTCACGCTATAAAATTTGACTGCACTTCTTGAATGTTGAACGGTTTGGAATGTCGAAATATCCGGTTCTTAGGACCAATATTTTAATGATAGGTACAAACAACCACACCCTTAACTGCCCATTAAAGACCGAAGTTAGAAAATGTAGAAAGAGATGAATATAGATTTTACATAAGAGACAGTTTCTCTCTGTTCATCTTCAATAGTCACTCAGCTGTGTTGCTGTTTGTAAATCGGCTTTTGGTTTAAAATAATGTGGGACGCCGACTTCAGTTGGACTGACCTACCTATAGGTACCTATCATTTTATAAGAAGTTATTTTTTGCATTTTTGAAGGCGGTTTTTTGTTTTTTTAAACATTTATTTTTAAGATTTCGCAGGTACCCAAAGGGCGCCAATCTTTATGCTGTGCGTGGTATTATTAATGCTCCGGTTTCCGACCGTCAGTCCGTTCACCTGTCTGTCAAAAAGCTGTATCGTTTATTTTTTATTTATTTACTTTTGAGTATTTCCAACAGATAATACATCCGACTTATGCTTATATCTATTTTAACATCTAAATCGATGCTTACCCTAGGAAACCACATCTTACGCCACTAAATATACGAATCGAGCTACGGCATGCATCAAATACTTGCTAACTTTACTTTAGAAAAATAATGAAATTAAATTAAATACATCAAAACATATACAATACACTGTTATAATACAGCTATGAATAAGATGCTACAAAAGTAAGATTACAGTTAAAAGGTTTTAAAAGGGTTTAGAATCTATCTATCTATCTAATGATTGCTACCTCGCAAAATCCTGGGAGCTAAAATACGCCGACCCTTTTTTTTTAATGCCATAAATCTGTCGCGGAATATATCAAACCCCACGGTGTCCGGGAGATAGTTATATAATTTAATCACTCTCGCAAGACCAGAGTTACGGCCTAAATTCGTTTTAGTAATCTATTTCTAAACATATTGTATACACCGCGACGAGGCAATCTTGTAGGCTATATTTACCTTACTTAGTAGTTCCGGACAATCCAATCTCCTAAAATTAACCAATTTAAAAGGAAAAACTAGACTACTTTCTCTTCTCTCCTGCTACTGAGAGAGTTCAATTTAAAGAACTTCAGTCGTCCTTGGTATAAGTGGAGTTTATGTCCATTGCGAGACGCAAACGCTAAATGAGTCAGGATTCGCCTTTGGACCTTCTCGATTCGATTTTTATGGACCTCATTATAAGGTTTCCAAACTTATTATAAAGAAGGATCTTAGTGCGTAAAAGTTTAAACTGTCCTGTGTTCCGTAATAAAAATCCCATCAGGATCTCTGTGGTAGCACTGACAGCTGATAGACGTCAAATTTTTATCTCCGTATTTTATTAAAGATTTTTTAATAAAAATATAGTAATTGACCTCATTAGAATTGTAGATAACAGTAATTTGGTGAAATTATAACACTAAAGTCTTCATATAAACATTACTAAACAGTAAACAGGCCGCTTGCGACTGCGCCTGTCAACCGCCAACGGACGTTTTCAAATTCATCAAGAAAACCTGGGAAGTATTTGTTTTATTTCTTACTAACGCTGGTTTTTTTTTCTTATTTTGACACTGTTCATGATCATACTTCTCATTGCTCACTGTTGAAGCCGTGAGCGACGTCAAACACAAAACATTGGCACGGTGAAAACTCTCTTTGCTTGACGGACAGTGGAAGCAAAGTTGAAGACATATCACATTCGCCACAGACATTGCCGTACACGATACACTGTTCACTAACATCTATTCACTCACATCCTTGTTATAATAACCAACAATCTTCCTTTGCTCAAGTTACTCAGTTGTACTCAGTTGTTTTATAACTTTCAGTGCATTTGTGGAGTTACTGTGAGACAATGAGCGCTTTGAACATGAAATCTCGCAAGGCCACTGCACGTCAACAAGAAATCCAACTCAAGGCCACCTTAAAACAGCTGCAGGAAGCTAGGACCCTGAATGACCAGTTAATGAGGGAAAGGGATGACAGTGAGGAAGAACTGAAGAAATTGATGGACAAGAACACGGTGTTGAGAAGCGATCTGGTGGAGTATGATTATAAGTTATCAGATGCTCAAGATAAATTGGAGCAGTTGCAGTCTGTGATTGATACCTTCAACCAGTGCGCTTCTACCCATGAAGTGGCATTAAAGCGTATCACAAACCTGGAGGAAGAACTTGGCGCAGCAAATGAAGAACTAAATTATCTTAGGAAAGAACGTCAGTGTTATGATAGTTTAACAACACAAAACCTGTACCAAGAGCTGGTAGGTAATAACGATAAGGACAGTAAAAAATTAATTTTCTTTAATAGCAATAATAAATTGAAGAAATATGTTAAAATTAATAATTATATTAGGCGTACACAGAAATTAATTAAAAGCAAAAGATGTATAAAAAACTATTCTACAGTTAAATTAGAATTATCAATAATGAAAGATAGGGTGCGGCATTGCAATGAAAAGTTAGATTCCGATAGGATAACATATGATTTAAATATCCAAAAACTCGATGCTGAGATAAATAAGCTAAAGGACCAGCTTGAAGTTACTTCTTTAAAGTATGTAACTGCTCAGAAGGAAGTCAAGGAGCATATCCTGGCTTTCACTCAATTGGTTGAAGAATGTAGATTGAATGAGGAGCGTTTTAACTCTTTAATAAACAGTGGTTATGGTAACTGTGATAGATTAGGTACTTCACCAACTGCTGTGATTCAGCCGGAGATGACCCTTGATACTTCTAAGGCGCCCCCTAGACAAATTATAAGTACGTATAAAACTATTGTTTACTCTGACCAGCTTGGATCTGGACTAGGTTTATTGTTAAATAACAAATTAAAACAAAATGTTACAAATTACTGTTACCATAATGCAACTATTATACAATTAAGTGATTTACTTTTAAAAGGAAGCTTTGACAGTACCACCACTTTAATAATTTTGGTAGGAAATAGTCTTGGTGTGGATAAGTCTGGTGTAGATAAATTAATGTCAACACTAAACACTATTGAAGATAGAGGAATAGGTAAAATTATATTGTGTGCGCTACCATACTCACAAAGTATCTCATTTAGTCATAATAATAGAATAGCTCACTTTAACTCAATAATATATAATGCTATATGCTTTAATAAAAAATATCATTTCTTTGATTTAAACAAATTTATAAAGCGCCTTGATCTAACATCAGGAAAAATTCATTTGCCCAAGAAACATATTTTGACCTTGGTTGATCTATTAGCTTTTAATATAGAACCAAATAGATATAATAGTTCACAGCCCCAACAAGCCAAAATTGGCAATAATGCTTTGCCTCTTGATTTAAACTAAATTATAGGACAGCGGAAACACCCTTGAGTATAAATTTAATTCACCAAAATATTCAAGGTTTTTCCAGCAAAGAACTAGAAATAGGGTTGTTCTTAGATAATGAAAATGTACAAATAATGTGCATTACTGAACATTGGCTTAGACAAGATCAATTAATTTTTGATTTTTTAAATTTTAAATTAGTAAGTTATTTTGCCAGGAAAAGTGCCATTCATGGTGGCTCTTTTATAATTATTAAAAGTACTCTTAAAGCCAAAGAAAGAATAGTACATTGTGCATCAAGGGTAGTATGAAGGGAATTACTAACGAGAGTGTTAGAAGCCCGACGCCGAAGGCGGAGGGCTTTTAAATACTCGAGTTAGTAATCCCCTTACTGCCTGTGATACACACAATGGTTTTCATCACATTTGCGAGGAAAAAAACAAAGAGAAAACACTTTAACTCTGCAAAATATAAAGAAATAACTTTTGACGGACGGGAACGTAAATGGAAACGATATTTTTTTTGTGACCATAGATACTGCGGTTAGTTTCGACCTGGATTCGAGCCAGATTTAGCCAATTTGATAAAAATGTATAATTACTAAAATTAATGATAAATGTTGATATAAACTTTAAATAGGTATAAAAATAATGAAGTTTAATGAAGCATATAGGTTTTGTGTAATGTAAGTTAGTCTATAGCTAATTTTTAAAGATGAAATTAGAAACCGATTTAATTTTTGGCTGAAAATTAAACCTCCTTAGTCAGAAATTATGTACGAAAGAGTTGCAAATTTTAAAAAGAAAGTCATTACTCCCTAGGGATGACAAACTCGCCATAATTCCCGCGGGAACAATTTAAGCCATTGTCCTTCTGTATACAGGCATGGAATAACACCATTTACGAGCAAGTGTGATGAAAAGGATATTGTAAAGCAATCGATAGAAAGGATTGTAGAAATTTCATGCGCAGAAATAGAAAGTTATATAATAATATGTGTTTACAGACCACCATTGGCTGATTTTTGCACATTTGAATCCACTATGGAACATGTGTTAAAATTAGCATGTAATAGCCAGAAGCATGTTATAGTTTGTGGAGATTTTAATATTAACTTACTTGAAAAGTCAAATAATACCACTAGGTTACTAAGTTTATTTAAATCTTTTAATTTAGGTAATCTGTTCTTTGAACCCACTCGGATAGGTGTTAGTAGTGCAACTTGCTTAGATAATATTTTTTGTAACTGCGATTGTTTGGATAAAGAAATATTTAATTGTTTTAATTCTGACCATAGTGGTCAGAAGGCATCTTTCATCTCTGATTTTTATCAAAAACCTCACACAATAACTTACCGACCTATAACTAGTAATCGTTTGAAATTATTCAAAAATAAAGTTCAGAGTAATCTTTCAGTGTTACCTTTTTCACAGAATGAATGTAATAGTATTTATAAAGACTTGTTTGGCGTAATTCTACATCAATTTAACAACAATTTTAAAATTAAAACTATTACTAGGTCGAAAACCAGATTTAGTGAATGGGCTACTGCAGGCATTCATAAAAGTAGAAATAGGCTTTATGACTTATATAGAGAGAGGGAGGACAATAAGAATGCTGATTTCCTAAATTATGTTAAGAAATATTCGAGGACCTTTAAGCAAGTTTGTTTAACTGCTAAGGCATTTTTTCTTAGTCTTAAACTCAAATCATCTGAGAACAAGGTAAAAACTGTATGGAATATTATAAATAGAGAAACGGGAAAATCAAAAACTCGTGATAATCAAGTCACCCTGAACATAGGTAGCCATCCAATCACGTCAAATAAAGATGTTGCATTAGCATTCGAAGATTATTTTTCCAACATGGCAATTAATACTACGAAATGTCTTAAATCATCCGCGGTTGAAGCTCAATCATTACTTTGCACTTATGTCAGTAAATGTAATATAAACTTTGAATTCAGCCCTGTAAATTCAGATTCAATAGTAAAGATATTTAAATCGCTTAGTTTAAAAAAGACTGAAGATTTGTGGGGCACATCAGTTAAAGTGCTCTTTCATATCATAGATGTAATTGCACCCCATCTAGCATTAATTTACAATAATTGCATATCAGAGGGGATCTTTCCAGATCTCATGAAATATAGTAAAGTCATACCTCTTTTTAAATCAGGCGAGACGAGTGATATAACGAACTTCCGTCCCATTTCCATACTACCAGTTTTAAGTAAAGTCTTTGAGAAACTAATGCTGAAGGATATGTTAGGTCACTTTAACAGAAATAAACTACTTAGCAATAACCAGTTTGGCTTTACAAGAGGTCGATCAACAATTGATGCGGCATCGGTACTCATTAAATATATATATATATAACAGTTGGGAAACATCTTGCGACGCAATAGGAATATTTTGTGATCTTTCTAAAGCTTTTGATTGCGTGGAACATATGACCCTTATTTTAAAATTAGAACATTATGGATTGTCCAATAAAGCTTTAAGCCTTATGTCTTCTTATCTAAGTGATAGAACTCAAACAGTTGTTGTAAACAAAACGCAATCTGTTGGAGCTACAGTGAAAATAGGTGTGCCTCAAGGCTCTATTTTAGGTCCTTTTTTATTTTTGGTTTACATAAATGACTTACCACCAATAGTAGATGAACTTTGCGATATTGTACTTTTTGCTGATGATACTTCACTAATTTTCAAGGTAGATAGAAAAACCGTAGACTACAGTAGGATAAACGCCACTCTAGTTACAGTACATAATTGGTTTATTAGTAACAACTTGCTACTAAATGCCAAGAAAACTAAATGTGTTAGGTTCGCTTTGCCTAATGTTAAACCGGTAGATTCTAGTATTTTTCTAAATAACGAGTGTTTGCTAATGGTAGATAGGGCGGTTTTCCTAGGCATAACAATAGATAAAAATTTGCAATGGAGTCCCCACATAGCTGCACTGGCAGGTAAACTAAGTTCGGCAGCTTACGCCGTTAGGAAAATTAGACAACTAACTAATGTTGAGACAGCTCGCTTAGTTTATTATAGTTATTTTCATAGTGTTATGTCTTATGGTATTCTGGTTTGGGGTAAGGCAGCTGACATACAAACTATATTTGTGTTACAAAAAAGGGCCATTCGTTCTATTTATAATTTAAATTCCCGTGACTCATTAAGAGAACTTTTTAAAGAAATTAATATCTTAACTGTAGCGTCTCAATTTATTTACGAGAATATTATTTACGTTATTAAGAATTTAGATTCGTTCACCAAAAACTCAGATATACATAATTTAAATACTAGAAATAAAAATAAAAATAAATGTTTAAAAAAACAAAAAACCGCCTTCAAAAATGCAAAAAATAACTTCTTATAAAATGATAGGTACCTATAGGTAGGTCAGTCCAACTGAAGTCGGCGTCCCACATTATTTTAAACCAAAAGCCGATTTACAAACAGCAACACAGCTGAGTGACTATTGAAGATGAACAGAGAGAAACTGTCTCTTATGTAAAATCTATATTCATCTCTTTCTACATTTTCTAACTTCGGTCTTTAATGGGCAGTTAAGGGTGTGGTTGTTTGTACCTATCATTAAAATATTGTGGGACGCCGACTTCAGTTGGACTGACCTACCTATAGGTACCTATCATTTTTAACCGACTTCAAAAAAAGGAGGAGGTTATACGTTCCACTGTATGTATTTTTTTTTTTTTTTTTTTTGTGTATGTTCACCGATTACTCCGTCAATTGTGGTCCGATTTTGAAAATTCTTTTTTGATTTGATAGGGTATACTTTCGAGGTGGTCCCATTGCCACCAAATCGGAATCTGATGAGGGGATCAGTGAGGAATTGAGAGAACTCCTCAAATATTGTAGGCAAACATAAAGCGATTTTAGTATTTTTAGTAACAAGTCTAGCATTTGCATTCAGAAAGTATCATTTGGTGAAGTGGACCTGATGATGAAGACCACAGATGGCCACCGGAACTCTTCAACGGTACCTATTTCAAGGGTGGCGATAAGATATCTCTATTAAGATGGTTGAACGACTACTACGAAGTTTATTTACTTGTAGAAATATGACTATGTATTTCCCGCGGCGTTGCTTGCGACGCGCTTGAAATAACTTAAAGTTTCATATCAACAAAGAAGTGGGACTACGTAACAGCGTATTCTCATAATAATATAAGACAGACGTACGCTATAACTACACAACTGGCGAAGGAGCTGGGTCTGAATGACAAAGTTAATAAGTACTTTGGGTAGGACCTTGGGCCTTAGGAGGATATGATCAGCACACGTGGCACACGTTATTAAAATTTTAGCACAATCCTCTTAAACGTTGCATTTCGCACAACGCTTTTTCATCATGTGGTTTCTTTAGCACTTTATTGGGCTCTAAGTCGCAAAGAGCAATACCATTAAGGGTCTTTACGCGACTTAGAGCAACATAAACTTGGCCTTTGGCAAAAAAATTTTTACCCAAATCTATTACAGCTTTGTTTAAGGTAGTGCCCTGGAGTTTATGCACTGTAACCGCCCAACTGAGGATTAGCGGCAGCATCCTTCGTTCAACATCCCCGTATCCTTTAGTTGCCTGATAGGTTGTTGACACAGGCGCTATGGCGACTAACCCGTCTCTGTCTTTCACTTTTGTGCCAATAGTGACATCATCAAATTTAATAAAAACAGATTCAGGTAACTCGCCTGATTCTATTTGGTCACGGCGAAAGGCAGGCCATTTAAACTTGGACACAATCCCCATTGCCCCGTTGACCAGGCCTTCAGTAACAGAAATGTTGCGTCTTAACATGACTCTGGAGCCTATGCCAAGTTTCAAAACGTGCATCAAACCACCACAGTTATTTGCATCAGCAGGAATAACATTTGATGGTGGTCGTTTTCCATAGGTGAATATGACTGTAACTTTCCAGTGGCGTTGCTTGCGGCGAGCTCGAAATTTTCTATAGTTTCTCATTTATTGAAAAGTGGAACTACATAACAGCATAAATAGGATCACTAAAAAGTATTAAATAAAATAAATGTTTAAAAAAACAAAAAACCGCCTTCAAAAATGCAAAAAATAACTTCTTATAAAATGATAGGTACCTATAGGTAGGTCAGTCCAACTGAAGTCGGCGTCCCACAATATTTTAATGATAGGTACAAACAACCACACCCTTAACTGCCCATTAAAGACCGAAGTTAGAAAATGTAGAAAGAGATGAATATAGATTTTACATAAGAGACAGTTTCTCTCTGTTCATCTTCAATAGTCACTCAGCTGTGTTGCTGTTTGTAAATCGGCTTTTGGTTTAAAATAATGTGGGACGCCGACTTCAGTTGGACTGACCTACCTATAGGTACCTATCATTTTATAAGAAGTTATTTTTTGCATTTTTGAAGGCGGTTTTTTGTTTTTTTAAACATTTATTTTATATAAGAAGTTATTTTTTGCATTTTTGAAGGCGGTTTTTTGTTTTTTTAAACATTTATTTTATTTAATACTTTTTAGTGATCCTATTTATGCTGTTATGTAGTTCCACTTTTCAATAAATGAGAAACTATAGAAAATTTCGAGCTCGCCGCAAGCAACGCCACTGGAAAGTTACAGTCATATTCACCTATGGAAAACGACCACCATCAAATGTTATTCCTGCTGATGCAAATAACTGTGGTGGTTTGATGCACGTTTTGAAACTTGGCATAGGCTCCAGAGTCATGTTAAGACGCAACATTTCTGTTACTGAAGGCCTGGTCAACGGGGCAATGGGGATTGTGTCCAAGTTTAAATGGCCTGCCTTTCGCCGTGACCAAATAGAATCAGGCGAGTTACCTGAATCTGTTTTTATTAAATTTGATGATGTCACTATTGGCACAAAAGTGAAAGACAGAGACGGGTTAGTCGCCATAGCGCCTGTGTCAACAACCTATCAGGCAACTAAAGGATACGGGGATGTTGAACGAAGGATGCTGCCGCTAATCCTCAGTTGGGCGGTTACAGTGCATAAACTCCAGGGCACTACCTTAAACAAAGCTGTAATAGATTTGGGTAAAAATTTTTTTGCCAAAGGCCAAGTTTATGTTGCTCTAAGTCGCGTAAAGACCCTTAATGGTATTGCTCTTTGCGACTTAGAGCCCAATAAAGTGCTAAAGAAACCACATGATGAAAAAGCGTTGTGCGAAATGCAACGTTTAAGAGGATTGTGCTAAAATTTTAATAACGTGTGCCACGTGTGCTGATCATATCCTCCTAAGGCCCAAGGTCCTACCCAAAGTACTTATTAACTTTGTCATTCAGACCCAGCTCCTTCGCCAGTTGTGTAGTTATAGCGTACGTCTGTCTTATATTATTATGAGAATACGCTGTTACGTAGTCCCACTTCTTTGTTGATATGAAACTTTAAGTTATTTCAAGCGCGTCGCAAGCAACGCCGCGGGAAATACATAGTCATATTTCTACAAGTAAATAAACTTCGTAGTAGTCGTTCAACCATCTTAATAGAGATATCTTATCGCCACCCTTGAAATAGGTACCGTTGAAGAGTTCCGGTGGCCATCTGTGGTCTTCATCATCAGGTCCACTTCACCAAATGATACTTTCTGAATGCAAATGCTAGACTTGTTACTAAAAATACTAAAATCGCTTTATGTTTGCCTACAATATTTGAGGAGTTCTCTCAATTCCTCACTGATCCCCTCATCAGATTCCGATTTGGTGGCAATGGGACCACCTCGAAAGTATACCCTATCAAATCAAAAAAGAATTTTCAAAATCGGACCACAATTGACGGAGTAATCGGTGAACATACACAAAAAAAAAAAAAAAAAAAATACATACAGTGGAACGTATAACCTCCTCCTTTTTTTGAAGTCGGTTAAAAATAGCTATTCGAAAATTCCGTGTCCGTAAAGTATATAAATCATTTGTTGGTCAATGCATTCATTTCTATAATAAATTACCTGAAGTAGTTTTAAAGTTACCCTTTCCAGCACTTAAAAAATATTTGAAAAGGTCGTTAATGTCTAAAGCGTATTATAGGGTCGAGGACTATCTAACAGACAAAAATGCATGGCCTACACCCGAAACTTAGTCAATAGTAATTTGTTCAAATGCAAAGGCTTTATCCTGCTTTTTCTTGTCTGGGGGACACCGTTGATGCAGGAAAACATATCGAAACTTTTATGTGGTCATCTTGCACCATCTCATATACACATATATAAGTAGGTAGTTGTAGTTATTTTATTTTATTCTTTTCTATCCTTCTCTCCCGTAAGATTTTTGGCATGTTTTCCTGCTGAACTACTGTTATTTGATATTATATTTAATTTAATACTTGTAGCTTTATATAATGCTAGATTAAGTTGTACATACCATTGTAATATGCAATATGAAATAAGTTTAAAAAATGACTGACTGCTGAGTTTCTTGCGGCGTTTCTTCTCAGCAGTGGTCTCCTCTTGGGAAGCGCTGGTAGTATCTTGACGTGTAAAAGTGCCCGAGCGGCCTACTTACTAAATAAATTTCTTTTATCTTATCTTTTTATCTTTTATCGAAGCTTTTTTCGTGATTGTGTTAAAATGGGAATTAAAGTTAAGTTGACTTTATATTATTACTCCCAAATCTCGGATTGTGTCCGCATTCTGCAAAATCTCACCTCCTATTGCGTATATAGTCATTATTTTATTCTTATTACGCGTAAAAGAAACATGGTAACATTTACTCGGGTACTTCGGGTTAGGAACAGTAACGGCCCCAAATATGATCCCTGTGGAACTCCAGTTGGGGCAAAAAAATCCTAGATTCCCATTTACAGATACATACAGTATGCGGTTAGTTAGATAAGACTCATACCAGGAAAATATCAACCCACCTACTGCAGATTCCGACAATTTACTTATTGTTAGTAATGACATGTCAACTGTGTCGAATACCTTGCTAAAAATCGGTGTACACAGCATCTACTTGTACAGTCGCCATCAGATATATGGTAGCGGCCAAGGTACTCAAATATTTCGGAGCAGCATTAAATTTCAATATATTAATTACGCTAGATAAGGTCTATAATATCGGCCCATATAATTCGTCATAAATTTAGGAGCAGCGACTTTTCAATAAATTCGTAACATACAATTAGGTAAAGATATCGGAACGGATACAAGTCAAAAATATCGAAGCAGCCAGGATGATCATAAAGATCGGAACATTTATGGAAAATATACCTTAAGTCGGTGTCACATAGTTCAAAATACTTTACGGTGGACCCATTAAAATAAGGTTTCAGTCAGACTCGCATGATTAATATGTTGTCAACAATTTGAATTAAGAACAGATTGGATTATTGTGACATGCTCCGAAAAGAGTGTGGACTTGTCATCGTGACAAATATATTCTGTCTCTATTGCGAATTGAAAGGATATTTTAACTAAACTCCCCTTAATAATAAACGTTGAATAACAGTGGAATTGTTAAACACTGTTCTGTCCTTATCTGTCATGGTGAAATTTGAATTCGACAGATAAGGACAAAACAGTGTTTAACAATTCCACTGTCATTCAACGTTTATTAGTAAGGGGGAATGTCTTTAAAATCGATGTTTTTATAGCACCAATATGTCGCAATGACAATAAATTAATTTCTTTAGAGTAGTCAGTGGCGTGATTGACAGTTGCTTGACTATTAAAGTGCAAGGTCTTGGGTTCAAATTTGATTCAAAAAAGTACATGGAATGCGTTTCTATGAACAATAATAGCGTAATTTAATTATATTTGTTAGTTTTTTTCTGGCCCTAAACCCTAGCTATTTTATTCTTCCCAGAGAAACGAAGTCACTTTCAAGTATGTTACGTGTATCACGTTTTAATTGATGTTTGCTAGAACCTACTTGGTAAATTATCTTTCACGTGCGAACTCTTTTGACGAGTGTGTTCCTACTTCAAACTTTGTTCCACATTTGTTTCGTTGGTTTTCTACATTCTTGACGTTGACACCTTCTAGCAGTTGTTATCCTCGTACTATTACATATCGGAAGTTGACTTTTGAGTAAAATTGTAATTATAGTCTTCGATAACAGTTTTTCATATTACCATGATTCCCTACCGCATAGATACAGAAAAAAAAAAGAAAATAATACAATTGCGGAATGATGGTCTGCCTGTAACGGACGTTGCTAACGAAGTTGGCGTTACAGTAAGTATTGTTTACTATATATAATACTAAGCTTATTTCATGTATTCTCAAAAAACTTTTCCGTCGTAGTTTATGAAAACGTTAAGAAAACTTGTCAAGAAACTCGGGATTTTCATATATTTTTTGTTTTAATAAGTACCTATGATTTTAAAGAAACAGTATGGCCCCGGCCTTTTATTGAACTAATACGAATTGTACCTAATAAAAACGACATTTAATTTATTAATAACGCTTTTCTTAAGTCTACAAAATTTTGAGAAATGCTCATTTACGAAAATAATATAATTTACCATTAATTTATTTCAGAGAAACACTGTGTATCGATGGCTGGAGAGATGGCAGCAAGAAGGAGCGTTGTCGAATCACGTATCTTTTGGGCGTCCGCGTTCTACGACAAGGCGTCAGGACACGGATATCATAAATCAAGCTCGTGAAGAAAGATTCATAAACACCACCCAGTTTTCAAGTGAATACCAAGTATCGAGCAGTACCATACGACGGCGTCTAAAAGAGGGTGGTTTACAAAATAGAGTGCCAGCCAGGAAACCAGCACTAACTGATAGACACAAAGACGACAGGTTGCAATTTGCAGCTAGGTATTTAAATCACAATTTTAATAAAGTGATTTTTATGGACGAAAAGGTATTCTGTTCGTCGGATAATGGCAGAATGAGTTTATGGAGACCAGACAATACGCGATATCTGGAGCAAAATGTAGTGTCTAATCGCCAGAGTGGGCGTATTACGATTGGATTTTGGGGCTGGATGTGTAAACATGGCCCAGGGGAGTTGGTAGAAATTACAGGTCGTATGAATGCGGTGATTTACAAAGAAATACTTGAGGAGTCGTTTTTGCCAACTGCCAACGTATTTTACCCCAATGAGCACATAACTTTCATACAAGACAACAGCTCGGTGCACAATGCTCGCTTGGTACAGACATGGATTAGTGACCACAGAGATGTGCTGACTCGTATAAAAATGCCTGCAAAGAGCCCCGATCTCAACCCCATAGAAAATCTATGGGGTAAAATGGTGCAAGAGTGGGACGGAAATCAGTGTCGCACCAAAGATTCTTTAAGACGCCACGCTATCAACGTTTGGGAGTCTTTTCGTGGGCGAAACGTATGTGAAAATCTGGTCGGTTCTATGCGAAGACGATTGCAGAATGTATTAAACGCCGAAGGAAGTTATACGAAGTACTAAACTGCAGTCCTAAGCCAAAAGGCAGTATGTCAGATAAAACTCCCGTAGCAATATCAACCTTATAACTAACCGAATAGAATTAAAACTGCTTTGGCTGTTGAATTTGGGATACTGCTTATTGGCAGTAAAGTTTTCACAGACTGAAGAGGATTTTATTTAGTTTACGGGTAGTGAAGTACGTATAAAAGGTTAATTTAATGATATATAAGTAAATAAAGTGTTTGTTTTTTAATCTTAAAATAAAAAGTATTTTCTGCTAAATTAACGTTTTTATTCACCTTACTCATATTAATATGAATACCTATCAATTAATGGCAGGTTGAATTTATGCAGTTTTTGAGAATACTTACACTTAATATTTTTTATATTTTCGCATGTTCCACTATCGGGTGTTTCAGAAAGTATAAGCATGACTTCTATATGATATAAAACAAAGGTTTTTTTTTATTTTTACAATTATACATTAATTTATGTAAAATTAACTTATTGTTTAACAAGATTCAGGCATATTTTTTTCGACATTAATTGTAAGCCAGAGACCGCACCTTGGACCTTACACTGGACATAAGCTTCAGCACAGATCTGTTTCCGATGACTTAAGCGGCTTTCGACCAGTTTCTTTTGAAGGCCTCGTTGGAATTTGCAGGCTTAATGTTTTTCCGAAGATATGCTTTGGTTAGAGCCCAAAAAGTTTCGATTGGCCTGGCTTCAGGACAGTTCGGCGGATTCATCTCCTTAGGTACATATGCGACTGCGTTGTCTCTATACCAAGCTAACGTGGTCTTCGAGTAGTGTACAGATGCCAAATCTGGCCAAAACAGAACAGGGCCATCATGCTCGCGGATCATGGGCAATAAGCGACGATTCAAGCACTCCGAGATGTAGGTATCGGTCTTCATTGTTTGAGTCGTGGCGAATGGCTTGGACAACTTCCCGCACTCACAAATGGCCTGCCAAACCATTGCTTTTTTACTGAACTTTTCTACGAAAATGGATTTTTCGGTATCATTAACATCCTGGTTTTCTCGTACAGTATAAAATTGGTCACCCGGAAGCATTTTATAATTAAATTTAATGTACGTTTCGTCATCCATAATAACGCACGCTGGTTTTCGGTACAATAGGCTATCATAAAACTTTCTTGCTCTAGGTTTCACGCATGCGGCCTGTTTAGTGCTTCGTTTAGGTTTCTTCTCCTTTTTAAATGTCTTTAAACCAATTCTCGCCTTGGCCCGTTGGACATTGCTAGCGGAAGTTCGTAGTTTTTTGGCCACATCCCTGACAGATGAGTCTTTTTTTCTGCTAAACACTTGTGCGATCTTCCGATCCAAGTTTCGATCCACAGGCCCCCTTTTTCGAACGTTTTTTGGAGCATCGTAAAAAGTACATTCCTCACCATACTTTCGAATAGCCGTACGTACGGCTCCGATTCTTACTCCCATAGATATCGCCAACTCTTTGAGCGTGATGTTATGGATTGTACACCATTTGTGCACGATCAGTTTTCGTTTTTCTGGAGAAATGCCCCGTATTTCGCACAAATACACGGTGACGAATGGAAATATTTATTGCTAACTAAGGAAACAGCAATAATAGATTCAATTTTTTTTCTAATCATTATTACAACCAAAAAGGTAGCACTGCAAGTTTGTGCTTATACTTTCTGAAACACCCGATAATTTGGTCCATGAGTGTAGTAACGAATTCAAATATGAACTATGTGACACCGACTTAAGGTATATTTTCCATAAATGTTCCGATCTTTATGATCATCCTGGCTGCTTCGATATTTTTGACTTGTATCCGTTCCGATATCTTTACCTAATTGTATGTTACGAATTTATTGAAAAGTCGCTGCTCCTAAATTTATGACGAATTATATGGGCCGATATTATAGACCTTATCTAGCGTAATTAATATATTGAAATTTAATGCTGCTCCGAAATATTTGAGTACCTTGGCCGCTACCATATATCTGATGGCGACTGTACACACTTATCTAAATGCTCTGTTAGCGTCTCGACAACGGCGACCAAATTAAAGCTGGTGGACCTAGACTATAAATCTGTGCTGTTTATCAGTAAACTGCTGGACACAATGGGAATAGGTACAGATAAGGGTACACCAGTGCCTCGAAAATCTTCGGGATAGCGGATACAATTGCAATTGGTCTGTAATTTACTGTCGGATTTTGGATCATCTTTAAGTACCGGAACTACTTTGGTATCATTCCAATTAGATGGAAAAGTACACCTTTAAATAAACCTGTTAAAAATAAAAGTAAGGAGTAGAGCCAAGGCCACATCCATGAACAAAAAGCGGGGGTAAATTATCGGCACCCAAGTTTACTCAAAGTTCTTTAGTAAATATGGTATTTATTGAATTTGTCAAGATCGTTTCTTCTATATTAATGTTTACGTAATCAGATGAGAAATTCTTTTCAAACCATTCACAGATGCTTGAGCAATCACGTGCCTGATCGTTTCCAAGTTTCATATTTGTGGGTACAGTTGATTTATTATTTATTTTATGCTTTATAAATGTCCAAAATGGTTTAGGGTGTTTAGCTATATTATTTTCCAGGTTTTTACAATACTGATTATAACAGTTTAGTTTGAACTGTATGAACTGTAATAGCACATAATTAGCTAGAGGCTTGATATTTTCACACTATGGCCAATATAAAAATAGAATAGCAGCCGGCAGAAATAAAATAAGAATACTGAAAAATAAAGTAAAAAAAGAATATCCATACATGAGACGTTCCTTTTCGTCTTTTTTGCTCGATCTTAATATTGTACAAAACCCTTCGTGTGAGAGTCCGCCACGGACATGGCCAGTTCTTTTAATTTCGTACTATTTAAAAATCATAGATTAGTTTTGCATTCTAAATACAATACTGTAAGATTATATTTTCAGTACAGATTTATTTTCGTTTGAGTAAAATTGATGGAAATGATGGAATTGGCATCAACCTGTTCCCAAATGTCAAACTTGCATGCGTGATAGTGACATATAACCTAAAAAAAATATTTACGTTTGTTTGGTTTGTATTAAAATATTAATTTACTTTAAAATGAGTGAAGAAAATGGCGAAGCACAGGTCCAGAGTGATCCTAATAAGAGGAAAAACAGGAAAAGACCTAAGAACTTCCTTAAAAATGCAAAGATGTACGCGAAAAAAGGCCAGTGGGGGCGAGGTACAAAAATGTCCGAGGAACTATACCAATATTTCTTAGGCATACTTGACGTTATGAAACAAGGGATCGAGGATAGTGACCAAAAACGTAAGTACAATAATAACAATCCTTGTAAACTCGGCTATTTAGGGCCGTATTAATAAATTAATCTTGGCTGAGGTGCCCATCACAAGGTATGCCAAAGTAAACGTTAAGCCATAGAAAGCAGACATTTTTGACGTATCTTGAGACGACCATTACAGTCGGAATCAGTTTATTAATATGTTCCTTAGTCTAGCGCAAATTTTCTTAGTCTTAAAAGTAGGCTTCTTAAAAGTAAACAAAGATCTGTTGAATGTTTGACACAAGTTACTAGAAATATTTTTGTCTCAATTGGCTAGACGGTTATATACATAAGCAGCTTCTTACATTTTACTATAAGGTGTATAACAAATCCAAAATATTGTATCTAAAATGCTATAAAGAAAAAGTTGAAATGTTCATTTTGTACTTGATCATAACAAAGTAAATTGTATGACTGAGTTACAGTATTTTTGAAATGAACCCTTTAATTGATAAAATCTCGCATTTAAAGCACTAAATATTTATATTATCACATTTTAGAACATTTCAAATGTACGCTTTTACAGAGAGCCTTGTCAACAATGTCCTAGACAGAACAAAAGGGGACGAACTAAATATAATAGGAAACCAGCTGGGTTGCAGAGTCGTTGAACTACTGCTGCCATACTCCTCACCTGAAGATCTTGAACGGTATTTTGAAGTACTGTTTCCTGAATTACGTAGACTCTGCTCTGATAACTTCACAAGTCATGTTGTTGAGACATTATTAAGAGTAGCCAGTAATAGAGCTACGGAACATCTTCAAGGTGAAGAAGGAAATGACATAGACAGTGAAGACGAAGCACCAAAAAAAAAACCTAAATTGGAAGTAAAAACTGAATTGAAATACCCTGAAGAACATATAAAGAATTGTTCAGAATTTTCTTTAAAGATTTGTAAATATGCATTAAATAATTTAGAAGATTTTGTATGGGATGCCTACGCTAATCATATTTTGAGAAGCGCTTTGAAATGTTTAAGTGGTATCACTTTACTGCCAAATGAAAAGCCTAAAGTTAATATGTTTGTGATAAATGAAAAAGAGAAACAGACACCACCATCACCGTTTATTAAGAAAATGGTTTATAAAAACGTACCCGAGGAGTATAAAGAGTTAGTAAAAGAGTTTGCGCAACGATTGTCAGTTTGGCCTCAGTTTAAAGATTTACCGTATCAGAATATAACTTCCGGATTACTACAAGTATTGCTATTTGCAATCAAAAACGTAGATAAAGGATTAACGCGGGAGTTGTTGAAACAGTTGCTGAATGATAGCTTTGCTCCAGATGATTGGGTGTCAATAGGGAATGATGATAAAAAGGAAGACAAAATAGATCTTGAAGACACTAAAGACAGTGTAATTCCAAACGGTACATTGCCTCCTGTTTTTGAATCAGAGCCTGCTGTAAGGTTAGTATTTTTATATAACTGCTACAGTTCTATCTTTTGATGAATATGTATTAGTTAGCACCTTCTATGCTTTCCTTTGTAACATTACTAGATTTGAATCATAATTGACTATAATCAACTCTTCGCTAGTAGGTTATTAACATCATAGATTTGAAGTCCAGTGTCACACAACTCTACAAGCTTGTCTCCACATTGTTATTGTGTTAACAGTGATTATGATTTGTCAGATGCATAGCTAGGAAATGCCAATAATTGTGCTCTCTGGTATAATATGCCAATGATCAGCCCCCTGAACTCTCAAGGCTAAATCAAATGACAGGTCATCACATACTGAGATTGTATATTGATAAAGTCTCGCAACGCGCCACCTTAGCTGTTTGCACGTATTAATTGTCTCCTGATCTAATCACAATTGGTTTTATGTACAAAATGTAATGTATTATAGGTTTTTAAACTCTTAGTAGGTAACACAAAACATAATCTTATAATAAAAATGATTCGCTAAATGTGTTGCTAAGCGCAAAACTCGAGAACGGCTGAACCGATTTCGCTGATTTCTTTTTTGTTGTATTCGTTATTGTCAGGACAAGGTTTGTACGAAAGAAAAAAATAACCGTCAGAAATTTGCAGCGGGGCGAAGCCGCTGGCGGGTCGCTAGTTTCTGATGATTATAATATTTATTTATTTAAAAAGTTTTGTAAGTAGGCCCTGTAGGCACTTTTACAAGTCTGAGAATAAAGTATGCAGTTGATGCCTGTCACCTAAAACAATCCTGATTGTATTAATGTCACGTTCCAGACTTCTAGAAGCAGCGTTGCTGGTGGCTAAGAAGAAGATGTACACGCAGATATATGCCAAGTGCTTCATCAACCGGCTCGCACAGCTAGCCACGATGCCAATGCTAAATTTCACTGTGCAGAGGCTGTTTGACAACTGTCAAATCAAGGAGGAGGTTGGTTTAGACATTCCACATGCTTGACACATTTTTGGTGGCCTGTTCAAATCCTTACTACCCGTTCATATGGAAACGATAATGCAAAAGTTTTTTTCTAATGTATTTGAAGCTAAACCAATTAATCGATTTTAATGAAATTTGGTGGGGTACAGTCAAAGTCGTAAATATATTAATGCCCAAGACGACAAAAATAAGACGTCAAGGAAAAATCCTGGCAAAGGGGTGCCATATTTCGTCGATTTCGTGGCCGCCGGCTAGCTGACAGTATTTGAGTTGTTAAGTTAATTTTAAGTTTTATATTATAACTAGCTTTTGCCCGCGACTTCGTGCGCGTAAAATTAGTATTTTTGACATTCGACGAGAACACCGATTTATTGCGGGATTCAAGGTAGCCTGGATTATTGAGAAATAATTATTTATTACTTTATTACCCTGTAATTTAATTTTAAGTATGATTGTATTTATTATGGGAAAAAATGACCTTCTGCTGGAGTTTCTTGCGGCGCTTCTTCTCCGCAATGATGGTCTTGTCCGAAGCGCTAGTAGATTCACTCTATATTACCGACGTGTAAAAGAGCCCTCATGTGGCCAGTTTACTGAATCAATATTTTGAAATTTTGTAATTTTTGAGCATCCAGTGTAAAAGGAAATTCTATTCCAAATTGTATCCAACCAAATTCGTTCATCCGTTTTAGCGAACAAGTAAAAATCGCCATAAGTAATATTCTTTATCTACGCACATGTCATAAGCCCTCTATTATGGCCTCAGAAACTAGGAAATTACCAGCATTATTACAACCAATTTCACTATTAGATTTTTCTTGTCTGTGGTAGTAGGTAAAATCTGTACTGTAATGTTATAACAGACAGAACAGTTATAACAGAGAGAAGTATGTTGCACCAATTATATTGAATTGATTTTTCACATGGTACTAGCTAATACTATTAACAGTTTATGTGATTTTTTCCATAGCTACCTTTACAAATACTTGTTGAAAAGTGGTGTCAAAAATTTCTCTGACATTTTAATCAATATTTTTTCATGGAATTAAATATTTAAAAAAATCAGAGTTATACTCCTACCCATCCTTTGTAGCTATGATTTGGTTTGATTGCTCTACCTTATATAGTTCAGGAGAAAAACGACTTTGAAAAATGTATCCATAAAATGACGTTTTTGACAGTATCTCGGTGACGGTTCAAGATAGGGGGCTGAAAGTTAGGGTGTTTCTATATTATGAGATAGCCAACAAATGACATTATAACCCGATATTCGTCACAGGGGCCACTTCTCCTTCCTTAGCCTGCTAGACCCTTTTGTAAAGTTATGAGTTTAAATTTGGAACAGCTGTCAAAACTCAATAGAGGGTCTATTCTAGTATCCATAGATATTAAAGCATTTATCGATACGAAACGTCAATTCAGTATATTTTTTTAAATATAAACCGCACTAGATTCGATCTCGAGTGACATGAGAATAGGGACTTAATATGTTTGTCTATGATTCTTAAAAAAAGGCTTCATATTCGTGACACTGACACGCTAACGCTTGTTTCATAAAACCACACTCGTATTTTAAAAACAGTTTACATAAACTAATATTATTTATAAGAAGTAATTTAATTTTTTTTTCTTCCTTCAAAATTGACGACAGTCATATAAAATTCTACACCCTTTTACTCATTAGGGTTTTTAATTACCAGTAGGATTAGTAGGATACTCGTATTAGTCGGATTAGAATATAAAAACTTCTGAACGCGTCTTCGCCCGTTTTCATCTAGACTATATAGTTCCTTATTCCCTTGGTAAATTTTAACTTTTCCGGGATGAAAAGTAGGCTATGTGTTAATCCAGAGTATAAGCTATTTCCTTTCCGAATTTCATCCAAATCCGTTAAGCTGTTGCAAGCGTGAAGAAGTAACAAACATACACACACACACAAGCCGCATTTATAATATTAGTAGGATGGTTATGTATGTTAGTCTGTAAAGTATCTGTAAATATGGGCCTTGTCGCCTGAAGTAAAGTTTTTTTTTTATTCTGTTCTATATTTAGATAAGTACTTAAAGTGGAATACTTAGAGCTTTTGCGAATAGGTCGTTTTGCGAAAGATTCTCACCATATATTTTTTTCAGTTAGAGCCGATGTTCGACGAGTTGTCCAACAAGTTGGCCGACTTGTTGGCGTGCGGCAACACAGGCGTGCTCGTGTCTATCGCCAAGGCATGTCTACGCGTCAAGGCGCGGCAAGCGCAGTTTGTTACTGTAAGCATACTAATATTATTCATAAACACACATTAAACCTATTTTAGTTAAAGTTTTAGTTTTAGTTAAACCGCAGCGTAGCGAGTATTAAATAAATACATAAGATTCTGGTATTTTATGCCGTTCATCCAACATTTCAGGGTATGGAGTCAGCCCTGAAGGTGACCCCTGAGAACCAGAAGTACTTCCCCGTGCTGTGCCTGCGGCTGCTGCCGGCCGACCGCGTCGACCTGGCCAAGCTCGAGAAAGAGTACTTCATCAACGTGCACGGATCTGTTATACTGCAGAGCATATTGGACTATCAGGTATACTTTGGCACATTGACTATAAGAATGAGAAACATTGAATATAATAATAATAAAACCTAGTCAACTACGAGTCTGACTCGCGAACCAAGGGTTTCGTACCACCGCACAATAGGTATCAAGACGCACGGTAGTGTTTCAGGCCAAGTATATTTACACGAACCTATTCAACTCTTTTTCGCACCGTCGTAACTTTTTCCAAGTACAGCCAACTGGCAGAAAAACTGCCATATGACAACCGGTATATGACATACTTAAACAATTTCGAGAAGCCCAACGAAGACTCAGTTAGGCTGCGCAGCATTTGGGATGCTACGCCGCGTCTTCACATCGCCCGTTCCTCAAAACCTGAAATGATGTGATCCGACAGAGAACCAAAGTATCCGACATATCCCGCCGAATCAGCAAGCTGAAGTGGCAGTGGGTCATGTTTGCCGCAGAACCGACGACTGTTGGAGCCGTCGTGTTCTTGCGTTGAGACCGCGTCTCGGCAAACGTCATGTGGGATGCCGTGGGGCAAGATGGAGCGATGTATGCGCCGATGGAGATGGGCCGGTGTAGGTTGGATGAGAGAAGCTGAAGATCGGGAGCAGTGGTGTGCTTTGGGAGAGGTCTTTGTCCAGCTTTGGACTAATGAACACCAAATAAACGTGTCGCCATACTTGAATATGCTCTTCCTTATCTTAGTATTGCTTTTTCCCAGCGTCCAGCCAAAGCGGTGAACGGCCTGTTGGACCTGAGCTCCGACGAGCTGATGGTGATATTCTGCGACGCGAAGGGCAGCCATGTGGCCGATGCGTTCTGCAAGGGTCAGTTCGTCGGCGTAAAGGCGAGGGACAAAATGATCTGGAAGCTTAAGGTAAGCTATACACACCAGGGGGCCTAATATGGCTGCGTTTTTTTTTTTGCCCCGCGCCTCCTTCAACTCATACTACCGCGGGGATATGGCGTTTCCACAATGAAGTGATTTCGCCAGTGTCAAGTATATATAATTATAAATTAATGTAGCAATAAAGCACAATCCAATCTTCTCTAGGAAGATTGGTGGCAACGTTGTACGGTGATATGTAGGACAGAGGCCAAGATAGTTTTAACCTCTGTACCACTGCGAGTCCACTTGAAACGAGAAGTAAGATGCCAGATACACGAAATAAGTCCAAGTCTTCTATCACTGTGCAACACAAAGGCATACAAAGTACAAATCACTAACAGAAAAGAACTTTGAACACCTAAATACACAAAAATACAAAACTAAAACAAATTACTCATGCATACCATCTTTTGACGTTGCAAATGGCCCATGGCTGTGTGTATCGCGTGACAAAGTGTGGATAAGGCATCCGTCACCTTTTGACGCGTCAATAAGTATGAGAGTGACGGATGCTCTATCCAAATTAGACCATCGATATAGAAGCACGCATACTAGGCCCGCGGGGGTTATTATGACATGGTTGTGCAGTTTATTTTACACACACAGACAGAGCTATAGCAGTTATATAGCTCTGTCATTTTCTCTCTGCGTAAACTGAACTGCAAGGCTATTTCGGAGTCTTGGATGTTTCATTGTATTTAAGTATATATTTCTCTATATAAGTATGTATATCGTTGTCTAGTATCCATAGTACAAGCCTAGAGCTTAGTTTGGGAGTAGCTCAATTGGTGTGAGATCGTTAACTCGATATTTATTTTATCATCTGGTATGACAAAATAAATGAATAAATTTGTGTTACGGGTACGTAAAGTTTTCAGAAGAACCTTCATTTTATCTTTTTCGTTATTATAATATGATATATTGAAGATAATTTCTCGGCACCGAGGGTTTAACTTTACCACGAAACATACTTTACAAAAAAATATCTTTTGTAAGTACTCGTACAGAGATTCAACGTGAAAAAAAAAGTGAAGATTTGTATTTTTATTTTTTTACAAAACATAATTCCATATAGAGTTGAAATATGTAATGACTGTGTATGTTAAAGCATAAGATATCATAGATTGACTTATCATTATATTTATTAATTATAAATACTGTTGTGCTAACGGTACTTCGGTAACTAGTACGAACTTGTCTGACTATAACAAAAATATCTATTTCAGGGCTACTACCAAAAGCTAGCCCTCTCCCAGCACGGCTCGCGCGCTCTGGAGCGCGTCTTCGAAGCCGCCTCCCTCGAGCAGAAGACCAAGATCATGACGGAGATGGCCGACAAGAGCAACCTGCTGAACAGCACCAAGTTCGGCCGCCTGCTGGCCGCCAAGCTGGACGTGGCGCTGTTCAAGACCGACCAGAAGAAGTGGGAGCAGCGGTGGAAGAAATAAATTATGATGAAAAGATAATGGTGGTTTTGTTCGCTACTGAATCCACGTTAGGGGAATAAACAGCAGAAGAGCCATTATTACATATGGAACACTATTAAGGAATGATCATGAGACTTATGCGGGACCAAGAACGCGCAGATTCTGTTTGAAGACGGTACGGGACCGCTCGGGCCCGTTCCAGAAAGGCACTATGCAACTCTGCACTCCTCAAATGTATAGTGTTTTTTGGAACACGTTTGCTCTGCACTTTGCATTATCATGGATTTGCGAAATTTCGTTCACGAAAGAGGGTGGGCCATATTCGTGCGTGTTAGATGTACGTGCACGTTGTCTCTGAGTGCGAAGCTCTCGCCGCCGTAGTGTGCGTGTCTATAAGATGTGAGATATAAGAACTGTATCCACTCTAAATTACTAATGTAGTAGTAGCGAGTAGCACAAGTGACAGAACCGAGTATAATAATAGTTATTTATGTGACTGGTGCATAATGAGAGGCATTAATACACGAGTGCGGTTTCATAATAAGATCACACGAGTGTTTTAATGCCTAATTATCCGTACAGTCGCATACATAACTTTATCTACACGCAGAGCGGAGAGAAGACTGGAAAATTACTTCACGGACAAGAGCAAAGCTTTTAAATTAAGACAGAGAGCGAGAGATATCATATGTTTTCTACAATTTGTAAGAAACCTGTATCTGTCGTTGCCCTGCATCCCGGTACTTTAAAGTGACCATTAAGATACAACTACATCAATAACCTATACTTTAATGACATTTAATACTTTAATGTTAACATTAAAGTACAACCACAAATACGGGTTTCTTAATATAGCCCATTTGCTTATTGTTTCTAAACATATTATAGGGAAGTTATGATATGGATGTAAGATCGCGGTCACAAAACCAAACAAACCAATTCACCGTGATAAATCGATAATCACGTACGTTTAAAGATCAAGGGAGGTCTTTGCAACGATTTATACACTAGATCATTATTTTAATATTAAGTTCAAGATGAAATAACTATTCGTTATACGTTATTTTAAATAAAACACGACTGGTGAATATTGGAGGTTATGTGTCAAACAGTATTAATTTGTGTACATCGTTCACAAGTTCTATTGACGGCGACTTTAGATAAAGATATTTGTAGGAAGGCCAATGTTCCTGTGTAGGTGGTGACAGGACATGACGATGAAGAGCATCAATAAAACACATGTTCATTCGCTAGTTTTTATTACACTTTGTACTGGCAGACGCCGTCGCAGTGCGGCGGTACCTGCCCGGGGCGGAGGCTGCATATCTTGTTGCCGCAGATGTACTCGCCTTTCCGAAGGTTCAGGTGGATTGGGGCTGGAACGGGAGATATAAATACAAATGAAATACAGTACCCAAGCTAAGCTATAGGCTTGGGTACTGCGGCTCTATCTACTGGGTAAAACCATGTTGCTTTGGACATGTTTTCATGTTCGCCGCCATTACTGCCAAGTAAGAGCTGTCATAGCGTTGTCGATACGATACATTGTCAATAGCAATATGGTTGTGTCGAGTAAAACAGAGCTCCTGGATAAACACCTTTATCTCGTGGCCAAACTGATTTGCCGAGCTGGTTTGGCCACGAGGAATTCCTTGCGATCAAACTATGGATTATTTGACGTGTTTTAAATACTTCACCCTCTTTTTTAAATGTTTGATAGATAAAATAAAACTGGATTACGGAGACTGGCCAAAATTAACAGGTAGGTAAGGTTAGGTCCGTTTTTATACACAATGTTGTCAATTATTGCTTTGTGTGAACGGGGATGCCATTGTAGACCTTAGGCCCCAGGTTATAGATGGCTTTGGTTGCTTTGGCCGTTGCCACATTATTGATACCAGATATCGTGTATATCGTTACAACTATAGCAAAAACTCGTATCTGATATTTCGAGTTGTATGACTTTGAACCTAATTGTCTTGAGATTTAAGTTTAAAATAGCACGTCACAAATATGAGATACGAGGTTTTCTAAAGGGGCTTCTAAACGGGCCATGTTTTGCTGCAATTTGTGGCCGGCAACTAGTGCTATCTTACTCTTACTTCGTATGTTAGAGCAAGATGCGTATACCTAGTTGCCGGCCACACATTGCCGTGAAAATGTTGCTCGTTTAGAAGCCCCCTATAGCAATGACGATGTATTTGCTTCTCTGGTTGCGGTTTGACTTCACCGATCTCGAATGCAGTAACGTGGTGTGTTTGATTAGGTATGATATCATACTATTATTAATTTAGGTATTATACATAAACGTGACCGAGCAGTGAAATGAGTTCATAATGAAGTAAGCGATTCGTCATTCCCGTTTTAAGCCTTTTTTTAGGATTGCGTGGCGGAACAATCGGCCCTTATAGTTTCTTTAATCCGTCATTCTGTCAGTTTGTCTATCTGTCCGTAGGTACACATTTTTTTCAAGTTCGTAAAATTTAAATGAATAAAGTATAGTAGTTTACTTTTTCAAACTCTTTATCTTTATGACATTAATATTAATAGACATTAAATTGAATTATATTCATTTTTCATTAATTATTAATGAAAAATGAAATTAATCATCAGAAATACCAGTAAAATAATCAAGTTCTTATCCGTCTATCAACGAAATATTAATGTAGTTTTAAATAGATACCACAGTTTGTTTTAATATTTATTTATTTATTTATTTATTTATTTTATGTCATAGGGTAGGCAAACGAGCACACAGGCCACCTGATGGTAAGTGGAAACTGTGACCCATAGACATTCGCATCCACAAGACTGCAAGCCTAAGACTGCAAATGCGTTGCCAACCCTGAGGACTAAGATGGAATGCCTCTATGCTAGTCATTACACCGGCTGTCTTATCCCCAAACCGGAACAAAACAATGCGAACACTGCTGCTTGGCGGTAGGTTAATGGATAAGATGGTGGTACCTAGCGATCCGGGTGGACCCTGCACAAGGTCTTACCACCCGCAAAATAATTAATAATTGTTTCTTTTCCACATTTTAAGTAAGTATTTTTTATAAATCTTTATATGTAAGGTTTTTCAATAATTCAATCTTGACATTCTCAACACACTCTATACAGGCTGGTTCTGGCTGGTAAAGTATTTTTGTACCTAGATTTGTGTGAACGCCGAAAATGCAGTCTACTGTCCGAACTAGATTTGAAGGATGTTATAGTTTAAAGAAAAACTCAAACCCCAAGGACATGTTCTAAGCCTTTACCTACCTAGTACCTACTCTATTTTGCTATAGCTACCAATGATTACGCGATTGCAACTAGGTATACAACAAACAGATCTAAAAAGTAAGTAATGAGAAAAGAAACAATCAAGCTATTATAGTGTAGGTACTTACAGCATATATCTTTATAAGCATAAGTATATTTTTTCTTACGTTTCTTTATAAAAGGTCAAACTACCTACCCGTAGACTTTTAATCCCGTGATAATGTCGATTCGATTGCTGGGCGTTTTCACTAAAGGGCGTACCCCAATTAAGGAACTTTAACTTTGTCATTGCCGACTTAGAGTCTGGCAAACGAAAGCTGTCCACAAGAACGGGCGGCAATTCAAAATATCTGCAGCAGATATCAATATCTGTACACTAAACAAACGGAGTTGATAGATAGAAACAATCATTTAACATCTCTGACAAATAAAATAATATCAACTACGTTTAGTATCGCCTAATCCAGCTTATCCAGCTGCTGATTTTTGAATTGCCGCCCTTTTTTGTGGACAGCTTTCGTTTGCCAGACCTTAATCATAAGATGTAATCAGATTCTGCTTGGAGAAGGGACTGGACCGGGAACTGGTAGAGAGAGACCTGGTGAACGCTCGCTCAGAGTTAAACTCGAGGTGGCTAGCGCAGAAAAATGCAACCAGGAGGAACTTTGACGAGTTCCACGGTCTAAGGCAGTCGGTCTCGAGCCCAGGACCACAGGCCGGATGCGATCCTGAGTGCACCATTCTCTAATCAGCGTCTGAGGTAGACCTTTCGGCCCCCCTTCCTTCCAATCCTCAAACCCTCGTACCTGTATCCCCCCTTTAAACCCCCAATTTTCTTCTCCCTCATCCCAATCCCAACCCAACGCACCCCTAATCTTGTAGGATGATGCAATAAGTATTACCATTATAAAATCTTCCAAACCCTTACTCCCATCTCTAACAACCTCTGTTTTATCCTTCTTTGTATTAACGTAATTACATCTATGTTAACCCAGAGCTAGCTCTAACTTTCAGTGTATAACATACACTTAAGGTTAGAGTTAGATATATTCCTGACGCACGCACCTCCCGAACACCTAACGGGTGTCGGTAGGACGGGGGATGGGGAATCCTGCAGCCTCCTAAACGGGAGAATGACTTTCTCTCCCGGCCCTTCAGCACTGGCTGGGGTAAGGTTCCGCGCGCGATTCACTGGTCCCCCGTCAAATTGACACCGGCCCTCCCATTAAAAAATGTATAGGCTAAGTTGCAACGGAAGAGGTCACAAAAGAGGGCAGCGCAAGGAGACCCGCGCAAAAATAGTATCTCCAGGCAAAAGAGAAAGCCTCAAAAAGGGTAGCCCCACCCATAAAGATGGTATCAACAGCCACACAAGTGGTCCTAAAAGATCTCCGACCCAACCCTTCCATTGTCGGGCAAAAGAAAGGAAGCCCGTAGTCTGTAAGCATGCATGCGTCAGGATTTCCACTCCGCGACTCACATAGCTATAAGTCTCCCCCCCATCCCAACCCCCATTCCTATCCCCCCTAACCCCGCGGATAAGTAAACGGAGGAACGACTTTCTCCTCCGGCCTTTCAGCACTGGCTGGGGTAGTATCCGCGGGAGTCTAAATTCTAGTTGGTAATAGGGGCATTGGTGTTTTTAGCCGGTGCGAGCCCGGCAGTACCTGGGCCCTCCATTCCCAGGTCTCCGGAAGGGATTTTCACCTCTGCCCCTTTTTCTTAAAAGCAAACAAAAGCAAGGACTTTTGTCTTTGGCCCCTCAGGCGATTACCAAAAAAAAAAAAAAAATCATAAGATGTATACTTAGCGTATAAAATAAATGGGATTAAAAAAAAAACTTTGTCATTTTTGTGACGAGAATTGCTACAATGTATGTACATGTACATTAACGGCCGCAATGTATGGCTAATTTTTGTCACAAAACTGACAAAGTTGAAGTTCCTTCATTTTAGTCCTTTTTGTGTATTTCAGTCCTTAATTGAGGTAAGTACACTTTTTTTGTGAAAACGCCCTGCAACGTCATTGAAATAGGGAACTCTTAAAACAAATGAAACCGCGCGCCGCGGACCCCGTTATTTAAATTAGTGTAGAAAATGTGAAGGTGAACAACCGTGAAATTACTAGCATAGGGCATTTCATCTTAATCCTCAGTTTTGGCAACGCATTTACAATCTTTACATAGCAATATCTATGTCTCAGATACCACTTGCCAGGTGGCCTGGCCTGTGTAAAAAAAGCTACTGAAAATCTACAGTAACGAAGTGAAAACAAAGCTAAAAATATGACATACTCGTACATACATAAAATCACGCCTATTTCCCAGAGGGGTAGGCAGAGACCACTTCTTTCCACTTGCTACGATTTTGATCAATCGCTTTCGTTTCTTCCACATTCATACATCGAGCCATACACGCACGTCGCTTTTGGGTAGGTACTTAAGATTTATTTATTTATTTACTTTATTGGAGATAAAACAGAAACAAACAATGCATTACTTATGAACTAATTTACAAAGTAGTTTAGATACAGCTGTTTCCTTAAATATATCTCACTAAGAACATAAAAATACTATAATAAGCAACATGCGACAATACCTACAGGGCTTAGTTTACGTACTAGGATACAAAAAATATATTTTAGTAAACACTTAAAAGAAAAGGAAAAAAACAAATCTTAAAAAACTAAAAAATAATAATAATTACGTGTATGCAATTATTATTTAAGGTACCTACTTAGTTATTGGTTTTTTTTTATATATAGAGTAGTAACAGCGGCTCTAAACCGGGCCCTTCGGCCCTTATCCAGTATTTCTCCGATTCGATTCGAAAAAGTACGCCTAAGGCCGCCCGTTCCTACCCTTTCACTCACTTTCGCTCTGTATATCTCAGTCCGAAGTCCTGACCGAACCATCGAGCATGCCCTTTTCAATGTTAGGCACTATATCTTGTTTTAGACCACATTTCTCTCTGACCTTTCATAAAAAAATACAAAAAAAGACCCGAAATAATTGCAACCCTACTTTCAGAGGTTATAGAGGTTATATTATAACTCTTAAGAGCGTTGTGAGGCTGATGATTTCCATACAAAATGCGATAACGTTGCTCTCCCCTGAAACCTGGTTCGAATTTAAAATATGTTGTAGAAAAACTAAGAAAGAAAAAAAAAAATTCTTGAAAAGAAGTTTTTTGTAATAAATACAACGTATTCAAAAATCGTGGAAATCAGACTTGATGTAGGGTAGGGAGTGAGAAACGTTATCACCAGGAACTAAATCTGTATTGTTTTTTTTTGTCAGTTATTACGTACGCTATTTAGGCATCGCTGTTCAATCCTCTTAAATGTCCGAATTGGGCAATTCGTTATTGAGCTACGATACTACGGACAGATTCATAGACACACAGATACACACGTAAAATTTGGAACACCGTCGTTTGCGTCAGTTTTAAAACATAGGATTGAATAGATAAGCGTTATATACCTCTAGTGGTCTTGTGCCCCTTGGCAAACTGCGGGGCGCGACGAATCCTGGACAGCACCGGCCTGTGCTCAGGAACAGGGGATGCGGAGCAGCTCAAGGCCAGGAGGGCCACGAGTAGGATCAACTAGAACCATAATAACATTTAAGCTATACATAAACGACAAGACGAAAGTCATGTCCAATATCCATGTCGCGCCAACTCCCGTGATAGTCGGACGCTCTGCACTCGAAGTTGTTGACGACTATATTTACCTGGGACAAACGGTCCAGTTAGGTAGGTCCAACTTTGAGAAAGAGGTCACTCGTCGTATCCGACTCGGCTGGGCAGCGTTCGGGAAGCTTCTCAGCACCTTTACGTCCAAATTACCGCAGTGTTTGAAGTCAAAAGTCTTTGACCAGTGTGTGTTGCCGGTGATGACTTACGGATCTGAGATGTGGGCGCTAACAATGGGCCTCATAAGGAAGCTCAAAGTCACTCAGAGGGCTATGGAGAGGGCTATGCTCGGGGTTTCTTTGCGTGATAGAATCAGAAATGATGATATCCGCAGTAGAACTAAGGTTACCGACATAGCCCTAAGAATAGCTAAACTGAAGTGGCAGTGGGCGGGGCACATTACTCGCAGGACTGATGGCCGATGGGATCAGAAGGTTCTGGAGTGGCGTCCGCGGACCGGAAGACGAGCTGTAGGTAGGCCTCCAACAAGATGGAGTGACGACCTCGTCAGGATCGCGGGACCGCGGTGGATGCGAAAAGCACAAGACCGGTCTGAGTGGAAAGCCTTGGGGGAGGCCTATGTCCAGCAGTGGACGTCTTTCGGCTGACATGATGATGATGATGATGATGGTATACATAAACTCTCCTTCGTTCCCAGAGAGAGTGGGTAGGCAGAGCTACAGAATTACCTACAACTCAATAAGTTGTTGACAATTCCGCAACCAAATTTTGCACAATCAGCGCATAGTTACAGGTTGCAACCCCATCGCCTAACAGTTAAGCTTTTTCCGTTATGGCTGATTTACATTGGCCCAGCAAAAACATGCCAGTGGAAGTACATTGCGTGGTTACAATAGCTTTCACCTCAAACGTAAAAACCAACTCGTCAATGTACTTCTACTGGAATGTTTTAGCTGGACCAATAATACAAGATAATGTTTTATTGATATAAAATAGGTCAGTACTAATTGAATTGTAGGCCCTGATTTCTGAGCTAGGGCGGATAAAACTGTGTTACCTAACCTAACCTAACCTAACCTAACCAATGTAAATCAGCCATTAGTCGCCCCTTACGACCTGCACGGGAAGACATAGAAAGGCACTATTTTAACCAGGCAACCATTATAACGTGATTTATTGATGGACTATGTAACATACTTAGATGGGCGGATCAACGTATTGTTGTTGTTATTCTGTCCCGTAAGCCAGGAGACAAAAGTGATAGTTTCTTAGAAAAAATGGTATAATATATACTTCTAGCACACTCATGAGAAAGGCCATAAAATAATGGGCTTGTAATTGCCAATAAAACTGATTTTTAGTGGACTTATATCCTTTAAAATCATAGTTTTAAAGAGCGACCCGGGAGACGTCACCATGGCAACGAGCTACCAAGAAAAGTTGATTGACCCATAAAAACCTCGATGAAATGGCCACCCATTTGACGACACGCTGGCCTAGTTGGTAGTGACCCTGCCTACGAAGCTAGCGGTCCTGGGTTCAAATCCCGCTAAGTGCAGATGTTTGTGTGATGAGCGCGAATATTTGTTCCTGAGTCATGGATGTTTTCTATGTATTTAAGTATATATTTCTCTATATAAGTATTTATATCGTTGTCTAGTAACCATAGCACAAGCCTAGAGCTTAGTTTGGGACTAGGTCAATTGGTGTGACATTGTCCCCTGATATTTATTTATTTATTTATTGTTACAAAGCTAGGCTTCATTCTACTGGTAAATCCATATTGTTTGTCAACGTTAAGATCATAGCTGGGCACAGTCCGTCAATTAGTTAACTTCGTTAATCCGTTACTTATAAAGTTAACGTCGTTAAACGTGAAGGCGTTGCTAGTAAGAAATAGCATTTGACATGTTATTGCGTTATACCTACCTACTCTGTTTTTTGTAACCGACAGCTCGTATAAAGACTTAATACTTACACATATTTTTTAAACTTTAGCCCCCTTACTAGTAAACGTTGATGACCGGTGGTATAGCTATACATATTTTGTCCTTACTGTCAATTTCAAATGTCACAATGACCGATATTTCAACGTTTATTAGTAAGAGAGTACATAAATACTACATCGGTATAAACCTAGCGATGCCATTGGGGAATTTAAATAATTAATCCCCTATTTCAAATAACCTTGTGACTATAGTCATCATCATCATCATCAGCCCGGGGGCGTTCACTGCTGGACAAAGGCCTCCCCCAAAGAGCGCCACAAGTCACGGTCTTGAGCCGCTTGCATCCAGCGGCTCCCCGCGATCCTAACCAGGTCGTCAGACCACCGGGTGGGAGGCCGTCCAACACTCCGTCCACCGGGGCGGGGCCGCCACTCGAGAACTTTTCTTCCCCAACGGTTATACAGTTCTCCGAGCTATGTGGCCTGCCCATTGCCACTTCAGCATGCTAACTCTCTGAGCTATGTCGGTGACCTTGTTGTTGTTGTTGTGAGTAAATTACGAAATAAGCACGCTGTCACAGGCACCATCTTAGAATAAACAGAGTATAGTAAGTAACTTATAAAAAAAATGGTATGGGCTGTAGAAATTTAGGTAACACCAGGTAAGGTGTGATTTTTTTTTGAAAGAAGGGTTAGAATTTGTTGTTAGTCCAAAAATAATTATTTAGGAACGCGCTGCACTTGTTTCAGTGCGTGTTTTGTTGCAGTGCGGTGTTCGCGCTGCATCCTTCTGACAATAGTAGGCAAGCCCTTAATTAACGATTAACGGAACTATGGAAAGTTAACGGAAAGTTAATGAGTCCGTTATCAATTCTTGAACTTTACTTACTAACGGATTAACGAGTTATAATGGTTACTATAGCACTTATTTACTTGACCAGTAATGACGACCGGGTTAAAAACAATACGGTAACATGTCCAAGGCAATATGGCCTTATCAAATAATATAGAGCTCGTGTATGTGTGATCAGGGCGAGTATTGAATGTTTTCTTTGTATCTAAACATTCATTTCTCTATTTGAGTATGTTTATCAAAACGACTATGATCAGGATAAGGGCCATGATGATGAACTGATGGCGTTGGAGCGGAAAGGTTCTAGAGTGGCGACCGCGAACCGGGAGACGAAGTGTTGGCAGACCTTCCACAAGGTGGACTGACGATCTGATAAAGGTCGCGGGAAACGGATGACAGCAGCAGAGGACCGATCGTTGTGGAAAACCTTGGGGAAGGCCTTTGTCCAGCAGTGGACGTCTATAATGATGATGATGATGATGAAGATGATACCTAAGTATATTTATTATGGTCTAGTAATTCTAGCTATAGTACTATCCGTCCTAGTCCCAATCATAGCCTGCTTAGCTTGAGGTCAACGAACAAAAAGGCTACTTCTAAACAAAAACATTCCTCAACATATCGGATAAATGACTAAACGCATAGAAAACGTCCAAGACAAACACATGAAAGGAACATATCACAAAAAAATCTCTTTAAGAGTTAAACCTGCAGCTAATGTCACTACCAACAAGGTCAACCTCAACAAATCATAATATTTAAATCTTCAACTCACCATAACACGCATTGTCAGGCAGTTTACTTTTACTCACGAGCTCACACAGCGGCCACTCTCGCAACACTGCTGTACAGGCAGACAGCCTGACTCACACTGTTTACCCACCTAAAAGTCATAATCCCGTTATTAAGTGGTTCATACAAGTTACACATTTGTAAAACTTGTTTTTGTGCAAAATAAGGTTAGACAATCACAACGTCTTTACCGTAAGTTTTAATCAAAAGTGAATACTTTTGTATTTAATCGCTTTAACACTGAAGCCAAGACATGCTTGAAAGCCCGGAATATGCAAACTATGCCCCTGGCACTCTTGCATAATGGTAAGTTTAGACTACGACACTAGACACTGTAGGTACACTCAGTGTATATACCGAGTGTATATATTTAGTGTTGTAGTCTGAACTTACCATAACAGCAGCCCCAATTATTGTGTTCCGGTGTGAGTAAAAGACATCCGGTGAAATTACTAGCATATAGGCATTTCGTCTTACAAAGGAAGTGTATCTTCAATGGTCTTTGAAGGGTTTTTTTTATTAAATATGAGTTTTAGCCGATATAACAAAACACGTGCTCATTATCTTCTTAAACATTTATAATCAAACCGCTATGAAACTTGAATTTTTTTTTTAAATGCCTATACAAGTAAGAGGGTTTATTGACTTTTCAGTACTTTGGAGGTCAATTTCTCACAACAGGTGGGTGATTCCACGGGCGTTTCAACCGCTGTCAGTTCGCTGTCCTAATTATTTAAGAAATAGGCGATAATATGTTTAAAATTCGATCAATTGTGGCAACAATTATGATAACTTTATAGCTCTGTGTGAATGTTAGCTGCTTGGTGTAGCTTATTCTTTCAATATTTATGACAGAGGACTGACGGCGGTTGAAACGACCGTGGAATCACCCAGGTTGAGATAAGGCCGCTAAAAAAAATACGTGTCTGGTTTTTTAAACTACTCTCAAACATATACGAACGTACATTCTGCACCGGGCAGATTTAATTCCAACATTATGTTGGTTTTTGTTGGAAAGTACATCCCGACTCGTATCAAAATCAACAAAATCGGAGCCGGACAGTTGGGTACCTTTCCTTGTTAGTCCTCAGGATTGGCCACACAAACAATTTGAATTGCAGTCTTCATTACAGGGTTCTATGTTACATTGTCGAAGTAGTTCAATTTAGATCTAGTATCACTCTGACAAACTTGAAAATAAATTTCAAGTTGATAAAAGTGCGATAATATTGGGGCAGCGAAATGTGTAAATTACAGATCCCACTTACCATTTGTTTGGCTTGCGTTCATTTGCCTTCTCATGCTATAATGTGTTTTCTATACATACATACATAAAATCACGCCTGTTTCCCAGAGGGGTAGGCAGAGACGACTTCTTTCCACCTGCTACGATCCTGACAAATGTCTTTCGCTTCTTCCACATTCATACATCGAGTCATGCACGCACGTCGGTTTCGGGTAGGTACTTAAGATTCGGCCCTTTTCCAGTATTTCTCCGATTTGATTCGAAAAAGTACGCCTAGGGCGGCCTCTTCCGACCCTTCCACTCACTTTCGCTCTGTAATCTCTTTCGTCAATCTTCTATCTTCAATGTGTTTTCTATCGCCGCGAAATCTATGAAGTTGACAGCGGTCGACGCGATATGTCATCAGCTTACGTCAATCCCAGGGGCATAGCTAGTCAAGAAGCATTACGCTACGTTAGCTATTTTCGTAAATCGACAAACGATACCTTTCAACGTCAATGAACTGGTCAAAGTGCAGATTAATAGACGCTCTTAACAAAAAAACCTGCAAGTTCAGTGGCCCTTGACAAGATATTAAAAATGTATGGGTTTGAACGTTTCCGTTTTTTTTGTTTCTTAGAAAAGAAAACGGACAGACCTAGTTATTCATAATTGAACATATTGCTGAAGTGGCAATGGGCAGGCCACATAGCTCGGAGAACTGATAACCGTTGGGGAAGAAAAGTTCTCGAGTGGCGGCCCCGCACCGGTGGACGGAGTGTTGGACGGCCTCCCACCCGGTGGTCTGACGACCTGGTTAGGATCGCGGGGAGCCGCTGGATGCAAGCGGCTCAAGACCGTGACTTGTGGCGCTTTTTGGGGGAGGCCTTTGTCCAGCAGTGGACGCCCCCGGGCTGATGATGATGATGATGAATTGAACATATTCAAAAAGGTTTAAGGGAAGAGAAACGTTATCGCATTTTATATGGATTTTTTTAGCTACACAATGCTCTTGATCTGAAACCATGTTCCAATTATTTCAGAGTCAGAGGTTCCAAAACGTAAAAGGTAAATAAAAAAAAAAAGTGGAAAATGCTTCACAACAACATGTCCTGCTTATTTTTGTATATTCTTAGAATGGTGTCTGACCTCAAACGCAAGTTGAGTGCACTTGTCAAGCCAGTTCTGCGGAAATAGCTGATTAACTTACACATTTAGGTATGTATGTTGTTTTATAAGGAAATTATGTAGTTAACATAAAGTTTTAGCAATGTTAATAGGCGTGACGTTAAAATGTCTACTATTAGGATATTTGTGAAACTAGGTTACCTATTCCTACTACAAGTTTGAATTTTCGTTTCTAACTTATTTTTACAAATGAGAAATGCAGTATTTTATGAAACCGTTTAACTTTGTAGCGATTGTTTGATATAAAACAAACCTAACCTAACCAATAGGTTCCACAGCGTTATATTTAGAAAAACATTTTGAAAATTTTAGTGGATATGAATATTCGTTAAAGTGACACGTTTGAAATACAAAACTACAGATTTGCGTTATAGTTGAGTAAAATTATACATTTTTAATTTATTTCATTTTCCACCATTTTTGTAGTCATGATGATTATGTCTTCCTAGATGTATCCGTCAACGGCGAACCCAACTAATTCTGGAAGTCTGATCGCTGACTGACAAAGCCTACAATAGAACTGACCTAGTAAATTGTTCGTGTAGGGTAGGAGAGGAGGGCTTTGGACGGTTCTTTTTAATAAGGCGTTTTATTTCGAGATCCACAACACGAAATCTTTCAAAATTTGCTACAGGCTTTATGAACAGGCTACGCCATCACTGTATCAGTTGCGCAAGATCCTCAGATTTTTGTAGTACCTACCGTACTCTACGCTACACCTAGAACATATCCAAAATGGCGGATACCTGACCTTTTATGAGGTAACAAATAGGATACCGTGAAAAAATAGATACAATTTGAATAGGTTGCAACATGCAATCTCATAGTAAGTAAAATAATATTTGTAACGGCATGTTTTTATTTACTTAAAGATATTCTGTCATATTTTAGAAATTACTTTGTTTTTTTCCAACAATCCATGTCTCTTTGTAGTTGTATTGCTCATTTTTATTGAAATGAAATGAAATGAAACATTTTATTTGTTAATGGTGGGTTTACAAAGGTCTTAAAACTATACATCCATCGCCACATTATGCCAACAAACTGGCGTACAAATTTATAATTAAGTGCATTTATAATTAATTTCAATTTTAAGATTAATTCATTTTATTACAGAAGCCAATAAACATTAACTACTTATCAAAGAACTCACTTACATTATAAAAACATTTTTCAGTTAACCATTGCATCACAAGTTTTCTAAATGCCTTTAAATTATAGTCTTTAAAGACATCCGGCAGTTTATTATATATATTAATACACATAACATAGGTATTTTTCGATTTAAACATGAATCACGCTTCCCAGACTAGGCACGAACTAACAATTACCAACAGCGTATGTTTGTTCAGTAATTGCTAATAATTGATCAAGTGCGGGCCTGACGCGTTCTCTTAAATAACTCAAATGTGAGCTCGTCGACGAATAACTTCATGTAAAATTACAAATAATTTGAAGAAAGGTTCAGGAAATATGGACTGGCCGTCTGTAATCTTCATTAAAACCTTTTTGTTAGTATCAAACAAAAGGTAATCGTTAAACTGCCCTCGTTCTTCAAAGTCTTCAAACAGCACAGGGGACAGTCTTGATGCTGAAAAAAAGATCGCAATGTAGATATGTAACAGACGGCCAAATCATATTTCCTGAACTATAATTGGGATCTGGGATAGAGCAAAAAAAAAAAACTCACGGTCTTTACATTCTGAATCAAGAGAATATGTAATTTTAAGAGACCAATTTCATTAGTTTTGTATTTTGTAGTTTTGTTTTAATATCTTTATTTATTTAGCAGACATATTATGGACGGCATTGTTTTTTTTTTTTTTTTTTTTTTTTCTTCAGAATATCTGCAATCAGTATTTTATTTTACTATAAGCAGATGTATTTTGCGAGTCATGTCCAGCAGAGTGAGTCCTCCAGTGAGAGAAACTACTCATTTAAGCATGTTTCGGTGTTATGTGAAGATGTCTCTTCTTTTTAGACGGTTCTCATAGGTCTTGGTGGTAAGTTGTGTAGCAAGTTCATTCACACGTTCATTTTAAATTTGGAATGGCATTTTCTAATAATATAGAACAATTAAATGATATCTAATGATAAAAAGTGATTGTAATAGTGTATTAAAACATACTATTTCAAGCCGTTTTCGCCTAACCCGTAAGATACACCTAGGAGGGCTTCAAGTCGCAAGAGAAAGTCAAACAAAGGTCAAATATACTTTTGTCGAAATATCCGAAATAGATAAACATTTCAAAATCTTAATAATGCAGAACGGCTTTAAAACCCTATTCCTCGAAATGGTTTTCGAATTAGAGTAAATGTAAAAATATGAACAATCCCAATCATGCTCTTTAAGTGAAATAACAGACTGAATGATTTCTTGGAATACCTATAGAGTAGTAATTGCTATTAATCGTTCAAGAGCAAGCCTGAAGAAAATTATAGGGTATGAACGAGGAAAATCGATGGGTTACTTATTTATCTCATCTTTAGATCTTATTAACGACCTACCTTATTAATGGCCTAGTTGGTAGTGACCCTGCCTACGAAGCTAGCGGTCCTGGGTTCAAATCCCGGTAAGGGCAGATATTTGTGTGATGAGCAAGAATATTTGTTTCTGAGTCATGGATGTTTTCTATGTATTTAAGTATATATTTCTCTATATAAGTATTTATATCGTTGTCTAGTACCCATAGCACAAGCCTAGAGCTTAGTTTGGGACTAGGTCAATTGGTGTGACATTGTCCCCTGATATTTATTTATTTTATTTTATTTTATTTATTTTATTAAATACGTATTGAATACTTAGATATAACTTATTAACAGGGGTCGTACTTTTGATGCCGATGACGTCAAAATGACGAAATTTTACACGCAGCTGCTCTGCTTTTATATGGCAGGTGTTTAGGTAGATATGTATAACCTCGTACATATAAAAAAATGTTAGTTAAGAAGCGGTAAAATGATTATACTTAAATACAACTTAATCGCAATCAAAATACGGATCATGGCAGCATCATTTTCTTTTTCACCACTGCGTACTAAAAATAGCAGTATTTTTTATGAATGTCAATGGCATAATTTATTACAACATAAACACAGTTGTTTTGATAACGTTACTCGATAATTTTTGCCACTGTTCTACTCAATAAAAATAATTTCATTTACGTATTAGGTATGAAGTAGGTATTTATTTTTACGCGTCAATAGATTAACTAATTTTTACATGATTAAATGATTGACGACTAATGGTTAATAATTACAATAAAAGCATTTGGAATCATAATCTATGTAGCTTGACGTCATTTTTGCGACAACGGCATGAAAACTAAGGGCCCTGCTTATAGTCAGTTAATGAGGATCAAGTCATTCGAGACAACTTTTCGCACAAAATTAAAAAAAAAAGGAACGAGTTAATTGACGCTAGCTGCCGCAGTCAGAGACGACAGTTAAATTTGATGCTTGATTAAAGTTGCTGCTGTCAGTGTCTTTGCTATAGCAATAGAATAAGACAACACGTCACTAAACAGTGAGTGCGGCAGTACTATTAGATTGGTAGGTAGATTAAAACGAGTGTGTACTGTAAATTCCGAAAATCGTTTTTTCCATGTGGCGATTAATACCATTCGCATATTTTACCACTTTATTTTTTCTCATTAGCTACTTTTCCCGAAGGGCTTTCTAACCATTCGCATATTTTCCCACTTTATTTTTTCTCAATAGCTGATTTTCCTGAAGGGTTTTCTAACCATTCGCATAATTTACCACTTTGTATATTTTTCCTGAAGGGATTTTTGAGAGAAGTGGATATTCTGTGTCGCATTTGTTCCTAATCTGCTTAACTAACGAGTAATCGTTTTTATGTTTAACAAAGTATTCATTTAGTTATAAATGTACTAACAAAAGGTAAATTTATTTAATTTAAGCTATAAAAATACAAAATGAATATTTCGTTTTTAGTTTTTGTTTTGAATAATTAGTATTAATTTGAATAGATAATAGTATAAGACCGAGTACGACCGATATTAAGAAATCGATACGCTGAATCAAATGGTTACCTACTTATTAACCCTCGTAACCTGCCCGTTAAAAATTATTGACGTTCGTCAATAAAACTAAGTAAGTAGCTGGGTTAACCAACTTCAGACTTATGATTTTCAGCTCTTAACTTTGGCATATACTTACAGTCCTTGAGCTCTTAGAAAAACCTTCGGGTTTCGGGGGACGTCGGGAGGCTTCGTGTTGTCGAAAATGACAATTGTCTTTTTGACTTAGGGCCCGTTGTTTGATCAGTAGTTAAGTCAACTAACTTAATTGTTCAAATTCGAAAAAGGAATCGAAATTTTGAGATTTAACCATTGATGATGATGATGATGAAATCCTTTTATCCCTCAGCAGGGACATAGGGCTCGTAGAAGGGAATTCCATTTTGCTCGATCCTGAGCAACCACTTTAAGTTCACTCCAACTCTGTCCAACGGAAATGGCCTCTTTTTCAACTGAGCGCCTCCAGGTGTTACGGGGGCGTCCTGGTCTTCTTTTCCCCTGAGTATGCCAGGTTAAGCCTTGCTTGGAGATGTGGTTATCGGGCCGCCGCAGTACATGACCAATCCAACGCCATTTCCTCAGCAAGATCTCGTTAGCCAGCGGTTTCTGGTTAGTTAGCTCCCACAGTCTAGTATTTGAAATAGTCTTTGGCCAACAAATCCCCAGAATACGCCGCAGACACTTGTTAACGAAGACCTGAAGCTTGTTTGTTTTAACCATTAGTTACGGTTTTTAACGATTAGTATAGAGAAAAGGATAAATAAGCGTAATATTATTACAGCAAGGTTTACTTTGTGCTGATGGTTAGTCTTTACTTATATTTTTATACGGTAACCTCGAAAAGTTTTGCAAGTTGATAACAACAACGGCAACACAGACAGCGGAACAGAACGGCATATCACGATCGCGTGTCATCGTCAATACCCGAAGTATGCTTCTTAACTCCGAAGGTTTTTTTAGGAGCTCACGGACTATATAGGTACCCGTATGTTAGGTAAGTTGTTAGGTCATTTGAAAATGGACTTACAGCTTTTGTATGAGTATAAGGACTCGCCTGTGGACTCCAGCACAATAACACAATCTTTCTATAAGGTAATGTACCGTTGAGGTACGTATTCTATATCTATAAACAAGCTATCTCTGACATTGGGGCTTTAAATGCAAGGATTATTATTCTGCTCTTTAAACTGAGACACTTTTTTCTATTTATATTTCACAATGACAAAGTAAGCAGATTAGGAACAAATGCGACACAGAATATCCACTTCTCTCAAAAATCCCTTCAGGAAAAATATACAAAGTGGTAAATTATGCGAATGGTTAGAAAACCCTTCAGGAAAATCAGCTATTGAGAAAAAATAAAGTGGGAAAATATGCGAATGGTTAGAAAGCCCTTCGGGAAAAGTAGCTAATGAGAAAAAATAAAGTGGTAAAATATGCGAATGGTATTAATCGCCACATGGAAAAAACGATTTTCGGAATTTACAGTACACACTCATTAAAACGACCGATATAATGATGACCCTGTCATTTACAGCTGATATCTTTTAAACTCTGAGTACGACGGTATTGTGGGGTCATAGCTGCGATACTAACAAAATTAACATCCTACAAAAAATGCATTACAGTACTAGCAAATATAGATCAAATGCAAACACGTCCGCGACATTTCATTAAATTTAAATTACTCACCTTAACTTCAATGTACATCCTCGCATTAGAATCTAGCAAGCTTATAAGAAAACACAGGGATATATATACGCCAATAACAGATATAAATAAGAAGAAATTATAGGAATTTATATAAAATAAAATTACCCTTTTCCAGGCTGCTATGTTCAGCCTGGAAAAGGGTAATTTTATTTTATATAAATTCCTATAATTTCTTCTAGCCCTTATCATAATATGATTAAAGTATATAATCATCTACCCAATAGCATTAAAAAGCTAGATAGATCAAATATATTTGTACAACAATTAAAAATATTCTTAATTAACATATGCTTTTATAACCTAAACGACTTTTTCAATCAATGTGACCTTTCAATAATGACATAGTTAGTTAGATGACCCCTAGATTAAGAATAAGTAGAATATAATTTTAATGATAATTGGTGTTAGTTTTAAAATAATTATTGAATACTTTATTACCTTGTAATGTTACTTTTAAGTATTATTGTATTTTATTATAGGAAAAAATGACCTTCTGCTGGAGTTTCTTGCGGCGCTTCTTCTCCGCAATGATGGTTTTGCCCGAAGCGCTAGTAGATGCACTCTATATTACCGACGTGTAAAAGAGCCCTCATGTGGCCAATTTACTGAATAAATAAGTAATTTTGAATCGTTAGAAGTGGCTTCATAATTTGTAATGACTTGTGCTAAGATAGTGCTAATGTGCAATATTGAACATAAAAGTATATTAAGAATAATGAAATGGGTAGTCCCCCTCTCACGTTGCTGCGCCCACGCAGGGCGTCACATGTATACCTGTAATTGTAGTTCCACCGGTTGTAAAGTAATGTACCACGCAATAAATGATTTTGATTTTTGATTTTGAGTCTAAGGGCCGTATTAATAAACTCATCTTGACTGTGAGGCCCGTCACAAGATACGTCAAAGTAAATGGCAAACCGAACACTTTGATGGATCTCGAGACGAGCATTAGAGTTGAGATTAGTTTAGGGCCTAAGAGTACCTATTTGTTTAAGAGTTATGAGTATTACGCAGTAAAGAGTAGGGAGTCTGTTTCTCATTAAAATGTACAGTCATTTAGTAGGTCATACGATTCAGCGGGAGGCCTATACCCTGTCTATTTAACAGAGTTAGCAAAGCGTTCTTTCTGTTGCACTTTTGTATGAAGATGAAAGGGACAAGAAACTGCCAGTGGGCGTCAACAAATCGCACGTCGACGGCGGGCTCGGCTTACATGCCGCTTGTTGGAATATTCGTAATATTTCTCGTGATTTTTGTTTGTAGTTAGTGGCATCTCAAATAATTAACTTATTGATAACATGACGTTGTCATGTCATGTTTATTCACCTATTAATCCAGGTTAAATTGGAAACAGTCCAATAAACGAGCCAGGTAAAAATGTGTAACCAAAGATAAGCACTTGAAAGCGTCGGCACCGTACGAGCGACAGATGTTGACTAAACTTTGACAGGCATGTAAACCTACCTTGTGCCTGTGCGTCGTCCTTATCGCTGACCAATTACGTGCATTCTCTGTTTTCTAGTATTGACTCTGTTAAATAGACAAGGTATGGTATGGTTGCGTTTATCGCGTGTCAAAACGTGGATAAAACATCCTCCTGCAGGGGCTCTATTCTACTCGGTAAAACCACTATCGCTTTTGGAATGCTATTTTGAACTCTAAAGCTATGATAGCGACCATATACTGGTTACGATTTGGTGACCTCTTTGGGGAAACCGAAGGTTGTAACTGTGCAATTCTAGGGTCATGGTGAAAAAGGTAACAAGTCTTGTGAAGATCAAGTGAAAAAGAGTTGAAGTCCAGTATACTCCGTTCATGTATATACCGTTTTTTATTACGAGTGAAGTCGACTTATTTCACTAGGACCCAAATTGTGGAAATGTATTCTGAGGGACGGATGGTACGGTCGTCATATATTTTCGATCGTTCAGTATCTTTTAATGGTGGTAGAACCTTGTGTCCGTCCGGATCGCGGACCACCATCTTATCCATGCAGCAGCGTCCGCATTGTTGTGATCCGTTGTGGTCATAAGAAAACCAGTGAAATTACTAGCCTAGAAGCATTCCATCTTAGTCCCCATGGGCTGGCAACGAATTTGAAGTCTTAGAATTGCAGTCACGAGATTGTTGTCTTGAGAATTCAAGTGTCTATGGGTCTTAGATGCCACTTAACATCAGGCCATCTTTGTGCCATAAAAAAAATAGTTCAGTTCGGACACAGCTTAAACAAGATCGAGTAACTTCATTAGAATCAATTTGGACTTTGGACCAAGGCAGTTTACAGAGGAAGAGGAAGTAAAAATGACAGAATAACTGCTAGCATTATTCTTAAACATAACTCCTTACAAGTTTTTCATTTCAATTTGAATAAAGAACTACAAAAATAACCAACACATTAACAGTGCTAATTGTTGTACTTACAAACAACTGTGAGTGTACATACGGTATTAGCACTTTGAATGCATGACTGTCCGTTGACCGATGCCGTTCAAACAGGTCAAACACCTTTAATAGCGCAATTAGGATAAATGATGATAAAAGTATATTTATTTACGCTGGGTTGGAGATAAAAACAAGTGCAACAGACTTCTTGTTATTATTGCCCAGGAAATATATAATTTCTATGGAGACAACCATTATTATATCTTATTACTGAAGTAATCATTATGTCAAAAATTAGATGGGCAAGTTCATAACTACGTACCACATTAATCTAGCTACAACTTTACCTATGTTATGGCTGCGACAGTAAAAAATTGATATGATTTTTTATTTTTTATACAATAAAGTTAACTTTGACAAGACTAAATTTTAATACAGTTTTTTGCTGTTTTTGCCAAAGCTGTAAAATTTAACAATTTAATTATATTTAAAAAATATATCTTTAAGTTAGGTTATTTTAGATTTTTTGGTCCATAAACTATGACAATATTTTATACTACTTATCAGTATCAAACTGCGGGAATAAGCTTAGAATATACAGACTCACACACCGAAGACTGACCATAAGGGTTCCTTTTTTACCATTAATACGAAACGGGTACGGAGCACTAAAAAGAGCACAATGCTATAAGTCTATTTACTTTAAAAATATGTAGAAATATGTAGATATCCCCCGGTGGAGTCCCGGACCTTTGGAAGGCGTACATGGAGCCGAAGCCAACACGCAGAGGCCCTTTAGACAAGTTTAATTTAGTAAAGTTATGGGACACCAACCGGCGATTGTCCCTGAGTTCAAACTAAAGAAGTATGCTCCCACGGACAACCACTGGTTACGTTTGTTAGTCCTTTACCTCAAAAGCATAAATTCCTTGTAGCGATTCACCGAATCGCATTTCATCTCAAATGAACAAAATTTCAATATAATATTTTACTTGAAGAAATTTTTCGCGTGGCTTTTTACATTAATATAATTAATTTGTAGCATTTAATTTTTCGTGTAGTATTTTACCCTAAACGCATTTCGTCGCGATCGATGTTTGTTTGGGACTCTATTTAATGTGCCGCGTTAATTGATGTTCGCACTAAAATTCTGTACCTTTTTTTTTAAACGTGTTTTGTACCTGTAGTTTTATGTCTTAAATGCTATCAAACTCATTGAAATATTATCTTTGTGACTAATAAATATTAGATATATTCTGTCATTGCGACATTGAATTAGGATACAATAATTATTATATAATTATATAATTCAATATTTGTGAGAAAATATGTAACTCGAGCCCGGATAAAAAAATGAAAAAGTACATTACGACTAAATATATTATCTAATACTGAATTAGACGATTAGGATACAAAGCGATAATTTATCACACGATCGAGGTGAAATGCGACAAAAACTGATATCGACTAAAAAACATGACGATTGAGACACAACGCGATAGTTAAATGAACGATCGAGGTGAAATGCGACTAAAACTTTTAACGACTAAAACAGTAAACGATCGAGACACAACCCGAAAAATAAATATACGTTCGAGGTGAAATGCGATTCGATGAACCGCTACAAGGAATTTATGCTTTTGAGGTAAAGGTCTAACAAACGACTGGTTAGTGTAAGACTATTTAAGAAGGATGGGAATAATAGGTTCTATATTATATGAATGAACTGATATGGATTGGTGAACTGGGCTATTGATGAAACTTCGGCGCCTGCCTGGCCAATGCTAATTACTTCGGTTGAAATGGCAGGCGGTGACTCACCAACTCAATGGAATGGACCTCCCGAAATAGCCGCATATATATAGCAGCAGGAAGGCAACAGTTCCACAGAGACTAAGGGTGAAGAGGTGCTTCTGGACTTTAAACGACCATAAGGTGCCCACTCACCACTTATGACACATCCGCCCTTCGAGCATATAGCTCTTGCGACTCCATTTTGACCGGCCAATAAAGGCAAGCCAGAGGTGAGGGTCTGTTACTCGTCATTGCACACCACAGCCGGCCGGTGAAGGCAAGCCCTGCGGCCATTAGTCATTATTATTATTATACCCTTGGGCTTGTTGGTTCGAAAACTATTTTATAATATTTAAATATTTATTTGTCTAAAGCGGGTACACAAAAAGGTCTTATATTATAAAAGGAACATCCATTTATACCAGTTATAACAGTTAAAAGTCGCCTTGATCGTTAAATCAGGCCGTTGTACCTTACAATAAAACAAATGGCGACTGGATAACCTCAGTGACAAAGATAACCTAAGTGACATTTTTACTGCTTCATATAACGCGAAAATTAAAACATATTTTAGTGTCCGGCAGACTCTCAGCGATGAAGGTAAATGTTTTATTTATTTATAAATATCCTTTATTTTTTAACTTACGATTTTTTTGTAATTTATTTTACTCCAAAGAATTGGCATAGACCAAACAAAATAAGTCGCGGTGTCTACATTCTAATTCGAAAGAATTTTAAGAGACCAATTTTAATAATTTTGTATCTGACCCAATTGTTTTGTTTTAATATCCTTATTTATTTAGCAGACATTATACGGATGACATGATTATTTTAAAATTGGAATGGAATTTTCTAGTAAATAACAACAATTAAATGATATCTAATTATAAAACTTGATTGTAATTATGTATTAAAACATACAATTTCAAGCGGCTTTCGCCAAACCCGTAAGATACACCTAGGAGGGCTTCAAGACGAAAACGAAAGTCAAGTGTTATGTCTTACGGTATTCTGGTTTGGGGTAAGGCAGCTGACATACAAACTATATTTGTGTTACAAAAAAGGGCCATTCGTTCTATTTACAATTTAAATTCCCGTGACTCCTTAAGAGAACTTTTTAAAGAAATTAATATATTAACTGTAGCGTCTCAATTTATTTACGAGAATATTATTTATGTTATTAAGAAATTAGATTTTTTCACCAAAAACTCTGATATACATAATTTAAATGCTAGAAATAAAAAAAAAATCGCTATTCGAAAATTCCGTGTCCGTAAAGTATATAAATCATTTGTTGGTCAATGCATTCATTTCTATAATAAATTACCTGACATAGTTTTAAAGTTACCCTTTCCAGCACTTAAAAAATATTTGAAAAGGTCGTTAATGTCTAAAGCGTATAGGGTCGAGGACTATCTAACAGACAAAAATGCTTGGCCTACACCCGAAACTTAGTCAATAATAATTTGTTCAAATGCAAAAGCTTTATCCTGCTTTTTTTTGTCTAGGGGACACCGTTGATGCAGGAAAACATATATAAGGTGCTAACAAATTAGTCACGGATATTTTAAGAGATAATAGATTACATTAAATCAATTAACTTTTAACTGTAATTAAGGAACCTTTGTTTATGATTTTATTGTTTTAATTTACCGAACAAAAAAATAAATTATAATTAGTCTTTAAAATAATCACCCTATTATGCACTTGTCAAGATGTTAAACACTGTCTGTCATGTCACGCCAAAAGTCAGAGAGCAAATTGCATGACATTGACATTCAAGTATTTTAATTATCAACTTTTAAGAGGCCTTTTGAATGATAGTTTAAAGAGGTTCTAGAATGTCTAAAGAGGTCTCATTTAATTATCTTATTAACAGGGTGTTTTAACGTAGCAAATTTCTTTCTTTGTTTTCTCCAAAAAAAACATAAGAAAACCTATGATGTTTCATACTTAAATGTACTCCGAGAACCGAGTACTATCAGCTGTAAAAATATCCGTGACTAATTTGTTAGCACCTTATAGAAACTTTTATGTGGTCATCTTGCACCATCTCATACACACATAAGTAGTTGATTCTATTGTTTCTTTTTTCTTTTCTCTCTTCATCTCCCGTAAGATTTTTGGCATGTTTTCCTGCTGAACTACACATGTTATTTGATATTATATTAAATTTAATATTTGTAGCTTTATATAATGCTAGACTAAGTATAGTACCATTGTAATATGAAATATGAAATATGTTTAAAAAATGACTGACTGCTGAGTTTCTTGCGGCGTTTCTTCTCAGCAGTGGTCTCCTCTTGGGAAGCGCTGGTAGATTCTTGACGTGTAAAAGTGCCCGAGCGGCCTACTTACTGAATAAATTTCTTTTATCTTTTATCTTTTTTAAACAAAGGTTAAATATACTTTTGTCGAAATATCCGAAATAGATAAATATTTAAAAATCTTAATAATGCAGAACGGCTTTAAAACCCTATTCCTCGAAATGGTTTTCGAATTAGAGTTATTGTAAAAATATGAACAATCCCAATTCATCATCATCATCTTCATTATCAGCCGCAAGACGTCCACTGCTGGACAAAGGCCCAATTGATACTTGCTATTATCCTCCTGAGGTCCCTTTAAGACCACAATACGGCCATTGAAATAAAGATCTAGTGAAAAGGAAGTGAAGTGGATTTGCTTTTGTTCTTTTCTATGATTAATAATCAAATTAGGAAATTTACAAATTTGGTCGTTTTTCGGGCGTGAGGACCTTAGGCTATAATATCCTACTAATATTATATTTAAATGCGAAAGTTTTGTGTATGTGTTACTCCTTCACGCTGCAACAACGGCTGGACAGATTTGGATGACATTTGGAATGGAGATAGCTTATACCCTGGATAAACACATAGGCCACTCTCAAATAACGTGGGCAGAAGCTAGTTTTAACCATAAAAATAACAATTTATGACTAAAAAGACAGATTACTTTGGTAAGCTGCTTGGATGGAAGTAATGTTTATACCCATGACCGGACGTGTTGGACCCATGTATGAAAAAAACTATTTGAACCTACTCATTATTTTAATGGCCTAATTTTGTTTATTTTTGTCCCTGAATATTCAGCCCCGCAATCAGAATTGAATTTTATATTCACAAAATAAAAACAATTTACGAGATTCTAAGAGAAAATACCGTGAGATTGTGACAATCGAATAGGTTTTGTGTTTTCATCGGATGCGCGGAACTTTAAAGGATACAAAAATATCATCAAACTAACACAAATCGTCTAGTACAGAATTACTCGAATTCTACGCGGACGAAGCCGCGGGCAGAAGCAAATTAAGGAGGTATGTTAATCAGTCGAGTTCATAAATAGGTATATACTATATTTACTATAGTACCTTGTCTATATAATGTCATGTTCAAACTGCCGTATACGAGTTATCATAGCGATTAAAGTGACAAGGTACTAAAGTGTAGGTATACACATTTATGAACTCGACTTTACTACAGTACGAGTAGATTACCTACTTAATTTGCTTCTGCCCGCGACTTCGTCCGCGTAGAATTCGATTATAGTAATACCATCTGGAACATTAAAAAAATCCGGTATGAAAAGAAGCCTGTGTTAATCTAGGGTATAAGCTATCGATTCTAAATTACATTCGAATCCGTCCAGCCGTTGCAGCGTGAAGTAGTAACCTTAAAACACACACACACACACACACACACACACACACAATTTTAAGCACTAGCTAGCCGGAAAAACAATAGAAATTAAATCTTTCTACGTAACTGTCACGTTTTTGACGTAAAATGCTCATACATGGCAACAATTTATTATGGATATTTTTTAGTTCCATTTTATTTAATTTCTACTCTTTTGTGTCACAGTGTACGTACGTCATTACATTTAACTACCCAACTAGCTTTACTTAGTTAAAGTAATACCTATTTAAAATTTAAAAAAATTAAATTCGCCACTGTCATCATATTCAAAGCCAACGCTTGATAGAGTCTTCTCAGCTCACCGTATTTTAATGCGGGTTGTTTTCAGGTGCCATTGTGTTTCGGGATCCTGCTTGCCGTCGCGCTCGGCGAAGATGTGGCGACACCAGCCAACTACACCCAAAACAACATCTTAAATCTACAACCGAACAGAACCTTCTATAACTCGTACGGTGTAGTATACGACCTCTTCACCACAGATAAGGAAATAAGGAACATTCTAGTACCTCCTTCAACTTACTTGAACATTTTTGATTATTATCACCCTGATACCAAAAGACACCCAATTGTATTCTTCAATTTGTACACAAACGGAGTTAATAATGGTATTTACTTATTGAAAAATAAGACAGCTATTAAAATAAAAGATGGAACCGACTCGGTTTCCGATTACCCTAATGAGGAGCTGAGTTCTTATAACGCTCTGGTCTACATATCAGCTAGTGATGGTATTTACACTTACAATTCTAGATCGCGTTCCATAGCCAAGTTTGGAACCGTCACAGATGATTTCAAAGCCATAGACAAAGTTTCAAATAAAGATATTATTTTCGTATTGGGTGCTGACAATAAAATTTATAACATAACTGACAAGGGAACTGTTAAAACCAAAGTAGAAGGTATTGAACACGCGAAAGCCTTCGTCCTTGATTTAAAAGGCGCTATTTATTTCTTGGGAGAAGACAACAAGCCACGAGTTTTGTACAAAGGAAGCACAACTCCTGAGAACATAACAGGATTGAATTTTAATTACAATAGAGCTATCTTAGGTCGTCCTCTCTGGGATCCCTTTTCAACAGACGAGCTCGAGCATACTGTCCCTTTGATCGTAGATGGTGTTTCATACGCGCTGGTCAACAGCAGCGTGGTTGCGGTTCCCTGCGATGCAACAGTACCTGATTTAACAGCGTTCAGTGCAGAGTACAGTTTTGTCAATTTCTACGGAGAGAACGGGCATATTTACATGCACTCTTTGTTAGCGGATAACCGATCAGCTATTCAAACTAGGTCGAAGTCGAAGAAAGCAGTTACTGTGGCTTTTCACAGACATGTAGAAGCTGACTACAAGGCATTTAGGGAGCGTATGAGAAGTCACAAGAAGAAGGTATATTAAGAAGATAATGAGTTATAAGGTGAGCTAGAGAGTGAGTTAAAGAAGCCGGCTTACTGCAATGTAGTAGCGCAAGTATTCTATAATTACTCTATTCAGTAGAGTCTATTGGTAACCACAATAAAGGAGCATGGGCAGAAATGTATGAACACTGGCCTATAAACCAATAAAAAAGAACATCATGGGAGATCCTTTTTAATTCTCCAAACATTGTGTGTAGCGGGAAACTTCAAATAACTGTGAGAAATATTAAAAAAATCGGGAACATCGGGACGCCTACATAGACGACGTTAGCATAATTACTTTGAAACACCGCTGTCTTTGCATGGCGGTAACTTTTTGTACACAAAGATTTCGAACTACCTGCCTGGTATATTAGATTTAATATATATAATAGTTTTACAACTTTGCGGGTGCTAGGACCTTGTGCAGGGTCCGTTTGGATCGCTACCACCATCTTATCCATTAACCTACCGCCAAACAGCAGTGTTCAAACTGTTTAGTTCCGGTTTGGGGATAAGACAGCTGGTGTAATGACTAGCATAGAGCATTCCATCTTAGTCCTCAGTGTTGGTAACGCATTTGCAGTCTTAGGCTTGCAGTCTTGTGAATGCGAATGTCTATGGGTCACAGTTTCCACTTACCATCAGGTGGCCTGTGTGCTCGTTTGCCTTCACTATCCCATATTTATTTTGCTTTTGATATGCAGTTAGTCGCCTTCTTTGGTATTCATTTCTTTGTGTTAACAATATCGAAATATTCAATAGTCCTTTAGTTTTTATATGTGCCTTGTATAAATCAACGCTTTGTTAACATGTCTGTACCTACAATACATTTACATATGTACTATAGTCGAAAATATCTTTCTCAGATAAGATGGCTCATTTTGCATGTGTGTGCTACGTATCTCTCCTCCTGTTCTCTGATAGTTGCCTTGTTTAGAGTCCTGATTATTATATATTTGTTCCAGCTGTGAACATTGTTTGTCAATGGAACATTTTTCTTTGTAAATTCTATGCACTGTTGTGTTCCATATTTATCATTAATAAATACATTAAACTGCGGCCTACATTTTATATTGTTATAATTATAAAGGGTCGGCAGCTCTTTATCTTATTGGACTTTGTTTTTACGCTTCCATAAATAAATATATACTAATTAAAATTCCACAACGCATTTTTATTCACACACTAATTCAGCCACTAATGGATTATGCACCTAGCATAATCCATTTATATTATAAATGTGAACTTTGTCTGTCTATCTATCTGGCTACACCGCTTCATCAATTTCGATGGAATTTGATATGGAGATAGCTTGAGTCTCGGGAAAGAACATAGGATACCTTTGACCCCGGAAAATTGAATAGTTCCCGAGGGAATAGCGATAACCGACTCTACGCGGACGGAGCCACGGGTACCAGCTAGCCCTACATAATGGGTATGTTATTCTATTAAGTAGTCCCGCCAGAGCGTACAATACAACTTTTAGCGAGTGCATTCTCAATAGGCAGCTTTATAAGTTCGATCGTTCGACTGAAGCCCTGCTGCCTAATTGAGAATGCACGAGGTAAAATGTTTTGTACGTTCTGATTGGACTACTTAAACTCGCCGGTTTATACAGTGTGTGGCCCAAAACCGGGGCGATAAAAGTAAATGGGGATTCTTTAGAACATTTCAATTAACTATCACCAGAATCTAATATTACAAAGTCTATAATTTTGGAGAAAACAGCCTACAAAGTTAAAAATCGAAGGTAATGTATTTTCCCGTCGTGATATCATCGCTTGGTCACTTGGTACGCGGTATGTCTGAGTACAGGGTGCCATTGACAACACGCGGTAGATTTAGCAGTGTTTGCATTACATTGAATTTGCGATTAAGTTTGTTAGAAAAAAACTGAAAGTTAAGTTTTGATTTTAATTAGGTAAGACCATTATAATGTAATTACCGGTGATCTATAGAGCCCCTGTTTTTAATATTATCCCCGGTTTCGGGCCACACACTGTATAAGATGCGCCGCGTTCACTCGTTCGACTGTTTTTATGAGAATACACCCAAGGTGAGTTTGGGACGACACTGACAATTAGAACTAACTATCTAACTTATAGAAAACAAAGAAAGACCTAGCCAAGATCCAAACGCTCCTAACGTTTCTGTTTTCTATCGACTCGATAGGAATGGAGTTGATCTGAGCGGTCACAAAAGTCACGTTATCTGCCAGTGACGCGATTGGTTTAAAAAAGAAACGAATAGAGACGCTAGTTAGCGTAATCCGTCTTGGCTAGGGCCTCTGCGTCTGCTCTTACGTCGATTATATACAAGTTGTATGTTAAATTTAGAGTAAGGTTGAAAAAAAAACGAAAAATCCGAAATCTAGGAAAAGTAATAAAATAAAATAGACAAACAAACAGTGATTTGCAATAACATTATTTAAACTTGTATTTTTAAATACCGTACTTGGCCCATGACCTTACATTTCTAAGTAAATGCGATAAGTTTCGATAAACTCTTCAGTGTGACATGAATAACACATTTTTTTATAATTACTGCGGACGTACTCGTCACCGGCTGCGTTATTCCCGCGATTTCGACTGCGTAGATTTCTCAGAAAACTGCCGAAACTTCCTCTCTCTAGATAATAAATATAATAACCCGTAAAAGATAAAAAACCGTCAGCCTAAATAACAATTACATATATTATATTAGTAGGGACTAACTAAAAATAAACGCTTAACTTTGTTAATGTCCTATAATAAATAAATAAAATTATCTGTATTTTATTGCTCTTTTAGTGTGTCTCAAATAAGCTCAGATACAGCACAACTGATTTAAAAAAAAAACCACTAGACTATGATTTAAACTCAAAGTTTCGTGTACATGGGTTCCATGCTACTTAGAATAAATTAGAAAATAATAGAAAAACGTTTATTCGTTAAACACATCAACACAGGGGTACATTATAGAAAAGATACGATTAATAAAATAAATTACTTCATATCTAGAAACAAGCGACACGATTAAGTTAAAAAAATTACAAGGAGGACGATGTGTGCCGAAATGGTTTCCACTCAGTACAATGATTGGCATGGGAATGTCAACGGTTGCTGGTTTTCAGGGGAGCCAGGCGGGTTGTTTGGGACGGCGTACTGTGACTTACGGAGGATGCATTAAACTAATGTAAATGTATGTAATGCAATGTGAATGTATCAAAACTTTGTATGGGGTGGTTGTCTTGCACTGTCATAGGAAAGTATATATTTTTTTTAAATATATATATATATATATTTAATTTTTTTATTACTACGTACTACTTATTACCCTATGAAAATTCTTAGTTTTGACACATTTTCCTGTTCAAGCTACGCTTGAATGTTTTTTATTTTATGTTAAATTCATTGTTTTATATAATGCTAGGTTAAGCTTTATAATTGTATAATATCATAAGTAGTATTTAAAAAAAACGACTGACTGTTGAGTTTCTTGCAGCGTTTCTTCTCAGCAGTGGTCTCTTGCGAAGCGCTGGTAGATTTTGACGTGTAAAAGTGCCCGTGCGGCCTACTTACTGAATAAACATATTTTATCTTTTTTTATCTTAATAATTAAAAAAAAAAAGCAAGAAAATAAATTATTAGTATTTTATTTTTATTTTTTGTATTAATATTGAATACTTGGTAAAATCATATTGCTTTTGACATGTTATTATATTGTTATGTCCTATTCCAGGGCCTAACCTATAAAATATGTCTGCCATGTTTAAAATATGCCAGTGGTCGAAGCGTGATTGAGTTACACTTCCAAACATCGACATTTTCTCATTTATAATATTATTCAGATTGTTTATACAAACGTACACGCATAAAACCTTTATCTATCCAAATATCAAAAACCCTCTATGATGCGTTTAAGGACCGCACATTATGACCACCATAAAAAGAGACTGTTTTGTTAGAACAAATTGCTGATCTGTAAAAATGTTACTATTGCTAAATAATAACATCGATTTCCATAATATTATTTCATTCAAAGATATTTGATTTGATCCCTATATCAGTCGAGATGACAAATTTTGACAAACACACGTTAGTAAGATATCGAACGATATGATAGTTGCAGCCGACTCTAGTTTGTCTAAGAATTAAAAAAAAACATTACAGCCGCCAGAAAACTTCTCAATCTTTTAATTACTGCCATTACCGGTTAAAAGGGTGATGGGCAATTTTGTATGGACCCCGTCCCCCCCCTCCAACAGTAACGGGCTGCAGGTCTATATGTTCATTAGGACCCAATAAAAGACAAAATACTTATCTTCGTAGCAAAATCAATGGGAATTTTTTAATGAAAACAAAGGGCCAGGCAAGGCAAATCATCTACATACGTGTTCATTTTCAAACAAATTCCATAGTTCCATACGATAAGATTATGATTTTTCAAGAAAACCCCATACATATGGTGATCGTCGCCATAGAAAAAATACATCATATTGCCAAGATCTATAAACTGGCACATGTTTCATCACTGTTGGTGGGTGGGGACATTTTTAACCATCGTCCTTTGTTTTGTTGTATAAAATTGTAAGATTTGTGGAATTTAAACCATAAAATGAGCGATCAAGATGATGATATTTCGGCGACGCCTCCTGATATCCGTGACAAAGCAACTAGCGTCATAAAGTAATTACTGTTAGTGGCCCTGAACAACTCCGCGATGCCGGTTATTATATGCATCATGGAAGCTTATGATAATTACAACATAAAGCCACACTCGTGTTTAATGCCCTTCATTAAATCACAATACCTAACTACTATTACTTTAAATTAACTGTTTGAAAAAATCTTAATCAAAGTTTAATACCAAGCAAACAAAATAACGTCTAAACCTGACTCTAACTTCAAAAGCATATCAATGTCTTCCTATCAAAAATACACAGCGAATCCTTTGACCGCGCCCGCGGCACGGCAACAAAGATCTCCGTCGGTTTGTCTGTGTCTGCCCCGACAGCTCTGAAACTGAAGTCTCCCTAGGGCATGCTTTGTAAGCTTTACTTTGTAACATCAGATGTCACGGCACAAAGGTTTATGGCTGAAACGTTGTTTGGATTGGAAGAAATGGATTGAGAAGGGTTTCTTAATAGCATTTTGTTGAAATAATAAAAGATTGCTCACCTACTATTTTTGTCTGTATGTATGTCTTTACATAATATAAAAAATATTCGTAGAATGCATCCAGCCCATAGGTACTTGAACGAAAGTTTAGCGGCGAATATTTCGAGTTCCAAATTCGATTTCCAGCCCACTCGACCAATGGCGTCGATGTCCGAATAGCAATTAAATTTGAACGGCTGATGGCTGGTCGTGTCGGCGTCGTGTCGTGACGGCCACTCCGTGAACTGACGTGGATGGCCGGTTTAAATTAAAATCGGCGGTCACCACGCGTTTGTGATATTCGGGGACATTATTTTATAAATAAACATACAAGGCCTTCTACGGGGTTCTTCCCCACTGCTGAACTATCATAAATATGAGGTAAGTTTAGGTTAAGTTAGTTTTGCAGCAGGCCAAAATAGGGAAAAAAAATAAAAAAAATAAAGTAGTAAAATATTCGAATCGTATTAATCGCAACTTGAAAAAACGATTTTCGGAATATTTATACTTTGTAAGGTTTATATTAATGTATGTACCTGTGTAGTAATAGTTCAGTGATTGAAACCTTGTACAGTCAGCCTTATTATGTAAGAAGGTGCATACTTTTGTACCTTGTCGCTTCAACGCCTTTGACAGATTAGTGCAGCAGTTTAAACATGACGTTAAAGTGACCAAGCACCAGCATAGAGAGGCATTCCATCTTAGCGCTTCGGCAATCGCAAATAAAAGAAGCTGGGTTTGCTTAACTTGTATGGAAGGTAACCGATATACCTATATATTTTTATTTTTTTACAAAAAAGTATAAGGGTTCCTTGTTGACTACGGAACCCTAAATAAGTTTTAATGAAGAGTTTATAGAAAATAGTATGTAAAATAAAAAAATACAGTAGAACAGAGGCACTGCACGTGTAACATAAGCTGTATCCTAAATCGATCAAACCGTAACGGAAACTGTCCGAGGATTGTCCCGGCATGTCCCGGCGCGTGGTCCCCGCGACACGTCGCCGGCACGCGCGCGAGAGTGCCCTCGTCGTGATGACTCCGTCCGTCACCGCACCCTTTACTTGGCTGGCGCGGAGTGATATTGAATGTCATATTGTCGTAATAGGTTATACTTACTGGTATGCATCGATGTGGTATTTGTAAAAACCGGTCAAGTGCTATTTGGACTCGCGCACCGAGGGTTCCCCGCACAGTAGGTATTATCGTATTCCAAATTGAATTCGATTTTGAATTGAATCAGCAAGAACCAAACTCACACTGAACCATTTTTTAGTATTTGTTATATTTCTTCAGGATTTGTAATATTATCATACCAAGTTTGAGTTACGTATCAACTAAAATAAAAAATAACGTATCTTATTATTTCACTTTCTTTAAAAAAAAGACAATAAATCCGCCGTAATATTAACACATATTCTGAAATAAAAATCAACTTGCTACCTATTACGGTTCAAAAGTTCCAGTTCTTTTAAGTTAGCACGGACGGAGCTTGTGGGATCCGGTCTGTTCATGTTTCCAAGGATTTGTTGTTCAGTAAATTAATTCATAAAGATAAAAGATAAAAGATAAAAGAAATTTATTCAGTAAGTAGGCCGCTCGGGCACTTTTACACGTCAAGATACTACCAGCGCTTCCCAAGAGGAGACCACTGCTGAGAAGAAACGCCGCAAGAAACTCAGCAGTCAGTCATTTTTTAAACTTATTTCATATTTCATATTACAATGGTATGTACAACTTAATCTAGCATTATATAAAGCTACAAGTATTAAATTAAATATAATATCAAATAACAGTAGTTCAGCAGGAAAACATGCAAAAAATCTTACGGGAGAGAAAGATAGAAAAGAATAAAATAAAATAACTACAACTTCCTACTTATATATGTGTATATGAGATGGTGCAAGATGAGATGATTCAGTTACGGCTTTTGATTTATACACCTCGTCTTGTTGTTCATCGTTCGTTAGTCATTATTTTTAATTTAACATACGCATCATTCGTACAAAGCCGCAGGGGCGATTCTTAGGCCCGTATTAATAAACTGATCTCAACTTTAATACTCGTCTCAAGATGCTTCAAAAATGATAGTGTTCTATGGTTTGATGTATCTTGTGACGGGCCTCAAAGTCAAGCTGAGTTTATTAATACGGCCCTTAGATTTAAAGTCTAAAGAAGGCGTCCCCAATGAATTCGCGAATCGCGTGTAATGAGCATTCGACGCAAGATTGAGTGGTGTATATTTAGCATTGTAACGCTGCTCAACGTTCACACCACTCGAATATTCACGCGAATGTTCTTAATAGGAACTCTCCTTTAGTTTAATTTTTTATTTTAGTTTTGGTTTTATTTAAGCTTTATTTTAGTTTTTTTTTTAATGTATTAATAAAATGTCGACGCGCTGGCCTAGTTGGTAGTGACCCTGCCTACGAAGCTAGCGGTTCTGGGTTCAAATCCCGGTAAGGGCAGATATTTGTGTGATGAGCGCGCGAATATATGTTCCCGAGTCATGGATGTTTTCTATGTATTTAAGTATATATTTCTCTATATAAGTATTTATATCGTTGTCTAGTACCCATAATACAAGCCTAGAGCTTAGTTTGGGACTAGGTCAATTGGTGTGACATTGTCCCCTGATATTTATTTATTTTATTTATTATGTATTTTGGTATTAATTTATCGCGTTCGTCAAATAATAATAATAATAAAGATTTCTTTTCCTGGGTTTGTTCTCATTACTAAAGAGTATTTAATTAGGTATGTTTATCGTTGTGTAGTTATCCATAGTGCAAGCCGGGGCTTATATGCATGCATTTATTGCGTGACAATATGTTGATAGAATATCAGTTTTTGACACGAAAGCTTGGTGTAGCTCGGTAGGTAGGTTAATTTGGTTCCTGTCCTGATATTTATTTTTCACTTCTCATGCTCTTAAAATGTTACTTTACTCTCTGCGCATCGGGAGTAAATCTAATGCTCCTTATTAATCCTTAGTTTAGTTTAGTTATTTATTCATCAATGTAATGTTACAATATTAATTGCATTGCACGTCAAAGAATATGAAATTACATTGGTATCGTCAACATTAATACAAAAAAAAGGATAAAAGATATACAGGGTTATTGGTAAGTCGACCTATTCCCGTTAGGAGGTGATAGGGGTGACTATTTGCGATAATTTTGACCCCCATATGCATTATGCAAAAGTGAACCATTTTTGAGTAATCGCGATTATTAGTTTTTTTTTAAATTAGTCGGAAATTCAACTTGAAAAATTTATTACAAAAAAAGTATCAATTTAAATCTTTTTTTTTCTTCTGATTTACAAAACCGATTAAACACTAGTTATTTCTCAATATTAAAACAATAACTATCGGTCCAAATTTGAAAAAGCGAGACGGAAAACGAATTTTTTTCAATATTTTTTGCGATCGCTTTCCACTAAAATGCCTTAAAAACAAAAAAAAACGTTATGAAACTTGGCTTGCAGATTATTTTAAAAACTTAACTGTTTTCTTAGCTCTCCAAAAACGCATAACAAGTAGAAAATTATTTTAAAAAAAACCTGAAAAAATAATCATCACAAAGGAAGCGGGCGGAAACAAAAGTCACAAATGCAACTTCAAAAATTAAAATTAAAAAACATACCAAATTTAAATCATACATTTTTTATTTGCTTTTGTACAAGATGAATTTGTAGTTCCTATGCAAAATTAAAAAAAATATATCTGTACTCGTTTGAGAATGCGAGGCCGAAAACTAAAAAATACATGTTTTTTTATCAAACTCCATCATAAATTACACGAAAACAGAAAAAATTACCAATACATTTGGCGTGCAGATTACACATAAAACATTGACGTTTTTCCAGCTTTCTAACGAGCTATTAAAACTAAAATGAGTTTTGTTAAAGATTGCTGGAAAAAGTTGATCACAAAGGAAGCAACAAGGAAGTCACGTCCGAACATAACTTAAAATTAACTAACTAAATCAATGAAAACTAACTGTTATACTCGTAAACACAAATAACAACATTAACTTATGTGAGAACAAGAAATGGAGGTAGCCATTTTGAAAATGAACTATAAAAATCCTGATTATTTTAATTTTAATTGTTTATTAGTTTTAATTTTGTAACTTTTTACATAAGTTAACTTTTGAGTTGGATAAGAGCGTTGTGAAATGGTCAGACATAGTCGTATGTAGTACTGCTATTGATGCGAGATGTTTGGTTTTATTTATTTTAAGCATAAAGTGATCATAGCAATTTTTTTCTCTGGTAGGTATAGTGTGGCCAGCTAATATACCGTACATTCTTACATTACAGCTAATATACAGTACATTCTGCGCGCAAAAGTGTTCCTCAAGGAAGGTAAATTGCCTTACTACCGCTCTGTTACGCCGCGACCGCTGACACGAACGCGTCAAAGACAATAAAGTTGTCCTTTTTTAGTTGTTATTTTAACCTAAAGGTTAAAATAACAAATATATTTCATAAAAAATGCCGTCTTGTATTTATCGAGGCTGCCGAAATTATACTGTAACTTTAAAAGGAAGAAAGGATGTCTCATTTCATTCGTAAGTAGGTACCTACCGTAAATATTTATAACATTCTGTTTTTATACATCCCGATGCCATACTTTTTTTAATCAGATATCTCATGAAGGCGACAAAGACGGGTAGCGTAATGACGGGAATGGCGAGCGAGTACCGGTATCTAGCCACGCTGCGTCATTTTGGTACGCAATATGTATTAACTATTTATCTCTTTCTAACAATAATAGCGTTCGCTACGGATTGCCGTCTTTGTCTGTAAAAATATGGTAACGTAGCTACTGTTAGTAATTGGCGACGGGTTTTGGATGCATTTCGTATGAGCATAACGTATCTAAATATACAATATTATTGGATAGAACGTCGTTTTTTATCATCGCATTCTAACGCGAGACTAAACCACCATAATGACACTGGAACTATAGTCACCCGCGCTTCGCTTGGGTGGCTAAACATCTCGTGTCATTATGGTTTGTTTTAGTCCCTTGTTGAAAAATCTACTATTATTTATTAGTACTTGTATTTTTTTGTATAAAGATTGTTAAGTGAAAATGCCAATGATTTGCCCGATTAAAATTTACTCTATGGCACCCGGACCATAATTACAAATCGATTGACACCTCATTCGTCAAAATTTGATGGTTAGGCGCAAACAAAGGTATTACTGTATTAGTAATATTCACTATAATTCAATATTCATGAAAAGATGAGAATAAAAAAAAATACCTGACAGTCTCACACAAACTCTTCTGTGAGACTATACCGTGATATGTATTTTATGTATTTAAGTATGTTTATCATTCTCTATATAAGTATGTTTATGTATAGTGCCCACAGTACAAGCCTAGAGCTTAGTTCAATACATTAAATACATAGAAAACATCAGACGCTTGAGCAAATACTTGATCTTTTCACACAAATATTTGCCGGGACTCGAACCCGGGGCTAAGGTTTTGTAGGCAGGCGGGTCACTGTCACTACCAACTAGGCTAACCCTATTTTTTTTTAAATTGTAAATAAAAGGCAGGAGTTCAATTTAATCATCCGTTTATTTCACGTGTTAGGCGAACAGATCCGAAATATACACTAAAACCACTTAAATAACATTACATTTATTAAATTCGAACTTTTTACATCAATATATTAATGAATTAATAATAATATTGCACATAATTTTAAGGAATCTTTTCTTAACTTAATTACGTTTTATGAATAAAACAAATACATTTTCTAATTAACCAAAAATCGTTAAGATATCTATTAAGTATACTTATTGGTTTATAACGTGCTGGTTTTAACCCCCGAAAAAGAGAGTGGTGTTGTAAGTGTGTTTGTCTATCGCAACGTAGCTCCCAAACAGATGGACCGGTTTAGACGGGGATTCTTGTAAAAGAAAGATAGTTATGAGAGACCCCATACTGTCATCTTTTGAGTCAACACGACGTCGGCGCAACGGACAGCAACATCTATCTCTCGAGCGTCAGCGTCTCACGAGCGCCTAGGCAGCGTCGACGCCACGTCTATGACGTCTTTCGAATGTCGGCCTTTTGCCAGTGTCTTGCTAGCGCCCGCGCATCGTCTCCATCGTGCCCGCCAATACGCTGGCACACCGCCGACGTTCTAATGACGTTTTTGACGCATCAACGTGAGTAGGTGCTGTACCCTTACCACAATTACCATACCTACTCGCTTGCGAGTTGAATGCTCTGTCCCTCGCACGCTATAAGAGTACCTACTTTGACGGACTGAGCGAATACGGTAATAGTAACTCATGGGTACTGGTGAGCCGCTGACGCTCGGTAGCCGCCACTGGCGTCGGGCGAATGTTCACCGTCATTGCGTCGACGTTGTGCTGACGGTTTTTCGACGTTGTGTCGACGTTACGTCGCCGCTGCGCGGGCGCTGGCAGGACGTCGACGATCAAAAAATGTTAGTGTGGGGTGTCTCTTATGTCCGTGGGTTTATATCCGGTTCATATTCCGATATACACGTCAGCTCTGAAGGAAGGCGTTGCCATATCGGGGACATTTATCTATTTTATAGTTAATATTATTTGTGCTTACATAGAACAAAGTTACTGTGATAGTTATTATATCTATTTTTAAATAACGAAATGTGTAATTACAATAATGTGCTAAAATAACAGTTTTCGTGACGAACATACACTAACTTACTTATTAATATTTTATTAACTAAGTGATATGTACAAAAACAATTAAATACATAAATATGGCACATTACCATTACACAAAATGCGATTAACATTCTTTGGTAATAAAATAAATTTTATATAAAAACGAACAACGAAATTGTATAACAAACTAAGAATAAGAATAAATATCGTACATTCTAAATTTATCTAATCGTATAGTTAAAACTTTACTTTATTCGATTTAATCCAAGTCATATTGTAGAAGTCGGGTTTCTACATCGCTATTTGGGTACCTTTCTTCCCTTTTCATTCCGACAAAGGAATACTTAGACAAAAAACGAGATAGAAACAGACCGGATACAATACCGCTTAAACATCTAAATCTTATTTACAAAGACTTTAGTAGAGATATGTTTTATTTATACCAATAATCAATAACGTTATGTTGTATTACGACATCCTGGGGCGTAAATAGCATAAATTTACCACCCAGAAAACAGGCCTGAAAATCCTACTTGGCTAGACAACGTAACATTGTGTACACACCACGGGCGGTAAAGAATAAAGCCCAGATATCATTTTTATCGCCCTCGTCTTCGGCTCGGGAGTTAATACTAACGATCTTTGCTTTACCGCCCTAGGTTTGTATTGTATTGTACTATTATATTACAGTATGATTATTTTACTATAGACAAAAACAGTTTCGTATGCAACCAACGCTTCTCGCGTTTGATTTTATATTTCTCCCTCGTGTTTTCTATTATTAAGATAGGTCAGACAGTAAATAGTTTTTTAAATGCTATTTTGGACAAGTCTTAGCCTAAGATTTTTTAATAGACACTTTGTAAGTACCTCCCTAAAACTTTAAATCCAGAGTAATCTATGGGTACTTTTTTCCAATGACCGTTATTTTGTACAAGTTTTTGCCTCACACGAAATTAAAACAAGAAATTAAATACAATTGTATCTGCTATAAGTAATTAACAACAAAAAATAAATCATATAAATAAATATTTTTCAGTATATCCTACGTTATTAAAGGAAACGTGTACTAATATCAACGTTAACTATTCTAATGTAGAAAATAACGAAGCGTATAAGTATTCGAGAAATGAGACATCTTATAGACTCGTAACTATGTTTTAGTAAGTATAGTGACGGTTGGTTCATATTATTGTACCATGGTTCAACATACGTAAAGTTAAGTGGAGGGGCGGGACTTCGTGGTTTAAAAACACCACTTTTTTTTTTACTAATGGCGCTTCTAGCGGCGCGATAACGGCTTAGTGATTTGAGGGTCTAGTGTAGCAACTATAAATAGGTATTATAAATGTGTTTATGTACGGTAACCCATATTTTTATCGGATTTCACTTCATCGATTGTATTAGGTATTTCATCAACGCTATATTCTGTTAAGACCATGAGTTTTCCAGGTCTTAAATAGGTTAGGTTAGGTTACATTTGTGAGTACCAAAAAAAACCAATGCGACGAGAAATGCCTTCGATGAAATGAAAACCAAACCCATGCGGCGAGAAATGCCTTCGATGAAATGAAAACAAAACCCATGCGGCGAGAAATGCCTTCGATGAAATGAAAACCAAACCCATGCGGCGAGAAATGCCTTCGATGAAATGAAAACCAAACCCATGCGGTGAAAATGCCTTTAATGAAATGAAAACGAAACCCATGCGGCGAGAAATGCCTTCGATGAAATGAAAACCAAACCCATGCGGCGAGAAATGCCTTCGATGAAATGAATTTTCTGCTTACTAAAAACATTTACATCTTTATTTTATCTAGTACTGTTTTGGACTTTAATTGTTACACTACCATAAAACCCTAGAACAATGATATACCAAACAATAGTCGCGCGGTTCTAAAAGGGTCGATTTGACAGCTGTCAACTAGGTACAAATTATTTAGGGATGTTGTAGTTTTGTAGTAGTTGGAGTTTTTAAATTTGGTTTATCGGAGTCGACCGAACCAAAGTCGTCGTCGGATGCGGAGTCAGCAACGGAGGTAGAGATGAGTTATGCGTGTTATGTGTAAGCATGCCGGATACGTAAACTTGTTGATCGCGGTCGGCGCCGACGCCGCTGCGTACTGCGTTGACAACTGTCAAATTTGGCCTCTTGGAACGGTGCGACTATAATGAGGATTATTATTTATACATCAATATTTTGTGATTAAAGTGTTTTCAATCCACGACATAACGCAACATTGTTTATATACATTGACGTAAAACTTTACAACGTGAATTTTACTGGGAAGGCGCGCCGTCGTGGAACGAGAACACAAAATATACATGGAGGAGGTTCAGATCTGATTGTTCTGTGGTGCAACAATAAATTTCCGTTAGGGTCCTAGGAGAGACTACAATATCAAGTGTACTTATCCAAGGGCAAGAAATCTTCATGTCTTCCCCTTGCTCGTCTACCCCCTCAATTCCCCTTCCCATCTACCTCCTGACCTTCCTAGGCATCTTGACCCCCACGAAGTCCTTGTTAAGCCGTCATTTCTTCCCGATCCCACTAATGATACCCTGGGCGGTAGACAGGGTGGCGAGAGCGATCCTATCATTGCTGGTGGAGGTGAGATTCCTATCCTGGTTGCTATGGAGACGCTCTGCTGAGTTCAGGGTGCTTAGAGACAGGCGAGTGTCTGGGGGAGTGGGGGCTATGGGCGTGGAGGCGCGCGTGAGGGGTTTGGGCAGGCTGGGGAGATTGGGCAGATTGGGCAGGTTGGGCAGGTTGGGCATGTTGGGTATGTTGGGCAGTGTGGCCTGGGTGGCAGGAGGGGAGGTGCGAAGCGCTGTTGGCTTCTGGTCGCGTCCGCTGCAAACCTGAAAGGAAAACAAAATTCGTTATTAGTCGTATGTAATATGAAAACGGATGCGTGCGTGTTCTTTACGTACTCACATACGTAACAAAAAACAACAAATAAGTTAACAAAAAAAGTACGGGCTCTATTGAATACGTTGAAACTATATTGATTTTGAGGTGTGATGGCATTGTTTTTAACAGGGCGCTAATACTGTCAAGTAAATAAGTAAGAGCTATCAAAACTTTGACAATACGGAAACACGCTTGCTTGCTGATTGTGTCTGGTGGAAACTTATCTTTCCCCAAATCCTGCATGCGTCTTAGGAGTTGCGAGGCCTTTTGATCTCCTAATTCTAACTCGTTCATTTTCTCAATCTGTCTTTCCTTCGAGTCTCCGAATATGGTTAACACTTAACAGCTTCTTCTTAAGCGCCTCATATTTGCCGCTCTCCGGCGGTTTTGTCAACAATTCTGTTAATTGTAATATGACCGCTTTCGGCAATTTTGAAACCACCATATCAAACTTCGTCTGATCCCCTACTTTGAGCGGATTCAAAACCGCTTCGGTCCTGATAAACCATACCCCCGGTTCGTCAGGCCAAAATTCCGGAATCCTTGCTGCTACTGAGACGGAAATAACTTCCTCCGTCTGCACTTTCTTTTCCAGGCTCGCATCCATTTCTGCGTATGTTCAAACGCGGGGTCACCACTTTAGGGGATTCTTCCTTGGATGCCTTCACAAATAAAAACCTTTGTGAATATATAAAATGTTTATTTCCACACACAAGACCGTATATAACCCGGTAATATAAAATGTGTACTATCTGGAGTGATGCCGTGACGGGACTGGCTTCGAACCCGCGCCCAGCCGGGCGGGGCGGCCTGTATTTGCTGCGTCAACTCATATACCGGTGCAGGCGTACTTGAATATGAGCTGACTACGCATACTGCAACAATGTGTCCCTACACACGCCAAACGCAATGAAGTTTGTACGTAGAATCGAGGCCCTGGAATGAGATTTTATACGGTATGAGTTCAATGCCCAGTTGCTTTATCTCACGTAAGCCGGTGGGCTATACTTGTGTGTGTGTTGATGCACGTGAACGTTATCTTTGAGTGCGTAGCTGTCGTGGCCGTAGTGTGCGTGTTCAATAGCGTAACATGAATAAGTATGGCCCACCAGACGGATTTGGATATCCGACGTAATAACACGTATTCTGGAAAAACCTATTACAGCTTTAAAGTTTGGACCGGCGACGGACGGACGGACAGCGTAAGCTTAGTAGCAAGGTCCCGTTTGACACCCTTCCAGTACGAAAACCTAAAAAAATATAGCGTTCAAGGTGTACCTGGTGGTGGCTCTCCCAGTCCTTGTGCTGGCAGAATGCGCCGCAGTAGCGCGCGGCGTTGCAGCCCGAGCACGTCTCCTGCGCCTTGCGGCCACAGTTCCAGCAGCACTGCAACAAATGATGGTGCATAGTAATAGTAAAAGCATTTTGAATTGAATATGGTAGGCAATAGAGTATAATGCTTCGAGTACATTGGTTGGAGTAAGCCACCTTCTTTGGAATTACGGCAGCACATTGAACATGGCCTTGAAAAGGGCATTGTGCCTTAGCAAGCGGCGGCGCTGGTTTTCAGAAAGACCCTGACTTAAAACGAACTTAAATATCGAAAACAAAACAGGGACAACGCCAACATCAGCGACAAATTAATAGTGTACATTCCTATTCGCATCCGAAGTTTCCTAATGAATAAAACTTCCTGAATAAAACTGAACTCCTTCTGTCCGTGATAAAATAAGTGTCGACAGGTACCTATATACATTTATCTAATAACAACTATTGTTCAAGTATTTATCTACATACGCGTACACATACACTCACACACTTTAGAATAAGATTAGCTCATAGAAATATTTAAAGTAAATGAGAAGATTATGTATCCCTGTATAACCCTGTACAAATTTAAACTGTTCTTGATACGGAATCGGGTCCTGTAACACAGGTATCCCCAGCACAGGACCCACTGTATTGCTTATACTTCTTGTAAGGTTTCATTTATGCAATAAACATTTTCATTTACATTTTCATTTTCAATGGTCCATGCAATAAGAGCGAAAATGACGTCGCTCCATTTAGAACGCTGAATCGAGCCGAGCCGAGCCGAATGACGCCCTTTTCACTCTTACTGCACGGACATAAAACTTTTTCTTAACGATTTCGCGTCGATATGTCTTGGGAGACCTTTATCGTATTGTTCGTTAATCGGCCGCCATTACTGTCAAGTAAATAAGAGCTATCGTAACATGTCAAAAGCAATATTTTTTTAAGAACAGAGGCCCAGGTAAAAAGCATTACCAGATTTCTTCGGCAGTCGGATAAGATAAGTGTTTTATGTTTAAGCCTTTGTTCTCTGTATGTATCTGCTAGGTCTACTAAAAAGATCAGCTGCTCACATTCTGCTGAGCCGGCGGGCTTGCGTCCGGCGGCGCGGGGCTGCGGCGCTCCTTGCGCTCGGCGGCCGCCAGCTCGAGCGCTCGGGCTTCGGCAGCGCCCACGGCGCGCTGGAGCTCCAACAGGGCTTGTCGCTTCACCTAAGATCAAACGACCATTATAGGGTGATGGAACCAGTAATGAACAAGACCACTGATGAAAAATTTATATTATGTTACAGAAGATACCTTAGGATCGTTGAATTAAGAGTTAAGTATCCATTACTGGTGCTTTCACCTAATACCTATAGTGTCCAACATTGTTGCCGTCGCCCTAGGAGGACATGTTAGCGGGGACGAGGCAACTAGGTAAAGGGCGTGAGTTGTGTACCTCCTACGTTACCTCACACGGTTGCACTGCACATGAACTTTTTGGCCTAACACCAGTACCCAGAACTACGTTAGGTACAGTCAAGATGCAGCTACTGACACACTTTTGTACCTGGTCACTTTACAACGAGTATGCGATTTGAAAAATATGGTCATATTTGTCATTATATTAATACAATAAAGTGCAAAAAAAATATCTATGTTTGACGTTGACTCGGTACTTCAGATAAATCAAGTGGCATTCTACAAAATACATGGATTGTAGAAATCTCACGACCTTCACTACTTTTACCGTGAGTCAACAGATGGCGTTATACACCGACCCACCTGGTTGACGGCGTCCTCGGCGCGCCGGCGCACCTCGGCGACGCGCTCCTCGGTCTGGCGCACCGCCTGCGCCATGATCTCGCTCGCTGCCCGCTTGATGTCACTGCTCTCTGCTACCTCCACGCCTGCCAACAGAGGGCATAAAATGAACTGTTAAAAACTTAAAAGCCAGCAAGTTCTTTTCAGTGATCTGGACAGAGTAATTGCCGACATAGAGCTCTGTTCTGTCCTTTTTAGTCCTGGATATGAATAATTGTGGATGGAAAAGTTGAAAGCAGAAAGGTTGACTTTGAAACATTGTTTGGAGTAGTTAGGAGATTAAACACACTAAAAGTCCCCTCCCCTCGGAGGTAGGCCCTTGAGGGGAACTCAAACAACTTTTTGGTAAATAAGAATTTGGGAAATGATGCAATAGTAAAACTATGCCTTAAGCTTGTACTTTGGGTACTAGGTAACGATAAACCAACTTGCACACATCAAACATGTTTGAGGATCTCTTTGCATTACGATACGTTGCGAAATATTAAAATAATGTAAGGCTCAAGGTCACTCAAAGGGCGATGGGAAGAGCTATGCTGGGTGTCTCCTTGCGAGATCGAATCAGGAATGAGGAGATTCGCAGGAGAACTAAAGTAACCGATATAGCTCACCGGATTGCAAACCTTAAGCGGCAGTGGGCGGGGCACATTGTTCGTAGAACTGATGGCCGTTGGAGTGGAAAGGTTCTAGAGTGGCGACCGCGAACCGGGAGACGAAGTGTTGGCAGACCTTCCACAAGGTGGACTGACGATCTGATAAAGGTCGCGAGAAACCGCTGGATGACAGCAGCAGAGGACCGATCGTTGTGGAAAACCTTGGGGAAGGCCTTTGTCCAGCAGTGGACGTCTTGCGGCTGATAATGATGATGATGAAGGATATGTTTGATCCTTGATCATTTATGATGTGCAGAGTAATACATAGAAATCATCTAAGACGCAGGCATAAACAGGCTACGTCACTGCCAACTATATCCATGGGACCAAACAATAGACACATTTTCCTGCTCAAGCTACGCTTGAATATATTTTACTTTTCATTTTATGTTAAATTTATTGTTTTATATAATGCTAGGTTAAGCTTTATAATTGTATAATATCATAAGTAGTATTTAAAATAAAAACGACTGACTGATGAGTTTCTTTGCGGAGTTTCTTCTCAGCAGTGGTCTCTTGCGAAGCGCTGGTACATTTATGACGTGTAAAAGTGCCCGTGCGGCCTACTTAGTGAATAAACCTCTTTTATCTTTTTTTTTTAATCAAAAGGATATAAAGTAAGGAAACATTCCTATTCCTACCTGTTTGCCCCCTCTGCTGCAGGATGGCCAGCGCGCGCTTGGTCTTCTCCACCATGCTGAGGATGCAGTTCAGCATGGTGGTGATGTTCTTCCACTCGTCGTCGGTCTTCAGCAGCGGCGCCGGCAGCCGCGGCTCCGAAAAGCCAGCGTTCATTGAGGACACGTCGCGGACTGATATGCCTCCTGGGGAGAGGTTTATGATTAGAGATTTCTTTGGAGCAAAATACTTTTAATGTTATCAGACATTGCTATCTTTTCATAGTATGAAACGAAGTAGATTTCATCCGTCTGTCCCTTCGTATGTACGTTTAAATCTTTCAAACATAGCAATAGATGTCAGATGTCATCTTCTTCTTCTTAATGTGCCTCTCCGACTAGCGAAGGTTGGCAGTCAGCTCTGAAAACTTTTCTCTGTCTCTCGCGAGGCGAAACAGATGGGCAGCACTCGTGAAACCAGTCCACTCCCGGAGATTCCTCAGCCATGACTTCTTCCGGCAGCCTACATGTCTTTTGCCAGCGACCTTTCCCATCATTATCAGCTGTAAGAGGTTGTATTGTCAGATGTCATACCGGCGGTCAATGTCGCTGTGCGAACGTGACGGTAATATCATTGTGAGCGACAGAGCGACTGACAGAGCCAGGTAATTGTGAGTCAATGTACAAAATTCTTCGTGTCCTCCCCCAACGTCTCCCACCCTGCAGGACGGTCGGGTATAAACTTGTCGGTCGTTTAGCCATACAAGGAACTTTTACTCACCATCTCTCCTCTCGAATCCCTCCTGCGCCTGGTACCCGTGGTAGGGGTGGTAGTCGAAGAGACTGGCGTTGCTTGGCAACGGGTAGAGGAAGGGCGAGGGGTTGAACAGGGAGGGGGGCGGGCGCTTGGCGTGCGGGGGGTAGTCTTCGTGGGAGCCGTTGGTCTGGGCGTCGTAGAACCTGGGACAAAAAGGGGTTCTAAAGATTATTTTTTACATGATGACTGAAGAGGCGAACAATTATAAATGAATATCAGGGGACAATCTCACACACATATTGACCTTCTACTTAAGTATCTAGCGAAATAAATACGGTTAACTGGAAGAGATCCCATTTAGGGATAACTTACCCTTTGTACATTAGTTTCATATTCATATTGTAATATTTTTATATTATTGTGCACCAAAGAGTTGATTTGAGACACTTGAGACTCGGCACTAGGCTAACTGGTCATTATTGGGAGTATATTTTTTTTAGCCTGGGGTTTTTTCCTAATTCGTTTTAGTCAACCTGTATACACAGCCAACGACATACATATATAACTTTCAGTTTAACTCGTCACTTTTGTTGTTTAGTCAGAAATCCGAATACAGTAGTGCTATACAGACAGACCTATCTAGCGGTGGACCGGCTGTAATAACAAACGAGCGCTGTGCGATAGATCTAATATAAAGTTCCAGTGGATTGGTACCCTATTTTTCCAGGAAATTGGACGCCGTTTAAAAAAGAACTGGACTCTATTCACCTGGTTTCACTTAGATGAATAAAATAAATGAAATAAGTCGAAGGACTATATCACACATGTTGACATTATTACATAAATTAATGAGAGGAAGAGCTTGAACAACCTGCAAGAGAGCTGGACCTAGATATATTTAATTCCAAGGCTCAATCCGTGACACAAAAATTGTCTGAAGGTGCTTTGAGTGAGAGAAACTAGCATGTGTTTGCCAACCATAGCTGTCAAATTTTATTAATTAATATATTTATGTTTGTGTCGTTCTGTGTATTGTACGCGTTTAGCATTTGTTCTATATCTAGTAGTGAGGTCCTATAATTGGCTAACGGTTTCCTTTTCTGTCTTTTGTTTAAATTGGCATCCCTTCATCTGGCATAACTTTTTTTGGCACAATTCATCATTTCGCACAATCATCATTTGGCATAAAGTCCGGGTTCGAGTCCCGGCAAATATTTGTGAAAAGAACAAATCTACCAGCGCATCGCAATAGACCACTGCTGAGAAGAAACGCCGCAAGAAACTCAACAGTCAGTCGTTTTTTAAAATACTACTTATGATATTATACAATTATAAAGCTTAACCTAGCATGATATAAAGCAATGAATCTAACGGGTTCCCTTCATCTGGCATAATTTTTTTTGGCATAATTCATCATTTCGCACAATCATCATTTGGCATAAGTCTTTTTTTCTGAAACCGTGTACTTTTCAGGATTATTTAAAATACCATTGCATAGAACCCAATAGGTTAGGTTTGGATTATTTTATGTCAATCCTGAAAAGTACACGGTTTCAGAAAAAAATACTTTATGCCAAATGATGATTGTGCGAAATGATGAATTATGCCAAAAAAAAATGTGCAAGACATTAGTAACCCGTTTAAATTGTATAGCTGTTGGATTTCCTTAACATAAATAAATAAATAAATTAATTAATTAAATTACGCCTGTTTCCCAGAGGCAGAGACCACTTCTTTCCAGATACTACGATCCTGACAAATCTCTTTCGCTTCTTCCACTGACTTCCACATTCATAAAAGATAATAAATAATAATCGGATGATTTGAATATTTTTAAGTAGGGTTAGAGAAGATTTGCCCTTGAAATATCGTTTTTTTTTTACTATGTCTATTCAAAGTCAACGTTTCACGAAATTTCATTTCATAGACAATTCATTTCGTGGAACGTTTAATTCGAGTATCGTCAAATCACCGATTTTTAAATGTAAAATTATTATTTAGTAGATTGATTATGTTATAGAACTTCATATCATGTTTTTTTTATACTTTTTTTAAATTCTTGTTTTTGACAATTCTAAGAAAATCATTTTAACATGTGTTATTTAAAAGCCAGCGATTTTGAGTTAACATTCAAATTTTGAGGATATTATCTTGCAAGGCTGCCATTTTCATTTTGCTCAGATAATAAGAATAAGAATAAGAATAAGAATAAGAAGTATTTATTGTCACCCAAAAAACCAGTAAAATACTAAATAACAAAATTTTATACATAAAAAAAGGTGTGACAAAAGGCACAGACTCAGCATGTGCTGCGAGCGCGGGCGAGTGCTCGAGTCTTCGCAGCGCTGGTTTTCAGTCTGCTCCTATTCCGCACTCAGTCTAGCTTAACACAAATTTAGCAGGTAGATCAGATAGCATACAATTTATTTATACAGTGTAATGTACAGTAATTGGTGATTTTCGGGCTACTTTTAACTTTTTTCGAAACTTAAAAAAATGTGCACGACCAAGTCGAGGGAGCTGCGGTGCGCGGAGCTCCTATTCCGCGTAGTTCTAGCGCTTCGCGCCTTGACACAACTCTAACCTAACATAACCTATCGGTTAGGTATTATAGGCTTAGGAGAAATTACCGTTATGTATGTAAAAATTAGGTATTGCAAATTAATTTGCATGATCCCCAGATTTGTCTAAAATATAGTATACTTTCTTGTAACAATACATCGAAGAAATAAAAATCGATATTATGTCACTCTGTTACTTGAATATTTGATATACTATTCGATATATAATAGCAATAATCCTTAAGGCTTCGAAACAGCCTCTTTAGTATGAAAAACGCACTCTGACTCGTTTTTTTTGCTCCTGAGTGTACATTGTAATGAATAGTCGATGAAACCACATTCCTTAAAAATAAAATATGCTTCTTGAATATTCTAGAAATCGTTTCGTATAAAATGAAATTCGATAAAATGTTTGTTTATAAAAGAGGGGGATACCATTACAGAAAACTCAAATAAAGCAAAGCGAAGCGAGGGCGGGTCGCTAGTTAAATGTAAAGCACTTATAAAACTTTTATCTATAACAGAACACAGCCTATTGTCTCCTTTCGTTTCCAAACTTTAACCAAACAAAGCTTTGTTAACAGAAGTAGAATAAATCGAACCAAAGACAATGCAAAACTAAGAACAAATTACGTACAAACAGATTTATTGACGCGGTACAAGGCACGGGCGGGGGCCGGTTTTATAAAACTTGAGTGTTGAGAGAAAAGTTTTAGTTTATTAACTGAGAAGTTGGACAGTGGGAAGAAATTATTTATGTGCAATGTGCACAACGGGATTGACGCTGCTAGGATTATTAAAGATACCAATTTAAATTTGATCAATAAATTTCGACTTTTAATATCATATCAACCCCATTTTTTTTTATTAAAGACGTCGTTTATCCTGGTATAGAGGGATAACAGTATTTAATTCATTACGGCAATTTTTGGCGGCAGCTAGTACAAATTATTGAAACATTTTTAGTTGATTTAGATAAATAAAAACACAGGTCGTCTTTCGGTTATCAAAATGACGATTATACTGAAACAATAATCTTCGTTATTGCTCAACTGGCGATTGGATCAATTTATTTCAACAAAACTTAAGTAATCTCATCATCTAAGTGCTACAACAATTCCTTCACTTTTCAAGCTGTCCGACTGTGGAACTCCCTTCCTGTGGAGTTGCGGCGGGCTAAATCTTTACCTATCTTTAAGAAACTTCTTCATGAGCATTTTTTGTCGCAGTCTTAATTGTTCTGTCTCCGTCAATTTCTATCGTGTGGATATATTGGTATTTATTTATGTATTTATTTATAATTATTTGTTTATTTATGCTTATAGTATATATCTTGTATGTATTTGTATATATTTACCTATCTATTTACAAAAAGTGTCTTGTTATTGCTTGCGTGAAGTCTGCGCCACCTACTGTGTAGAATATTTTTGTTCGACACCATGTCCCTGTTAAGGTTGTCTGGAAGAGATCGCTAACTAGCGATAAGACCGCCTGTTGTTTACCTGTTGTTTTTGTTTTAATTTTACTGGATCTCTGTAATGTTTTGTTTGGTGTTCAATAAAGTGTTTTGTATTGTATTGTATTGTAATAACTTATAACAGCATAAATATTGTGTCTAATATTACCAGTTTAGCATTATGACTGACTATCCACAAAATTAATAAGTTAATTAAGTTGTTGAAAGATTAATCCTACTGTTTATGATGGCGCCCCTAATGCCAAATATACAAATAATCAGAAATATACATAGCGGGTGCAGAGAAAAAGAAGACAGACACCGATAAAAACTAAAAACATAAAACATAACTGTCCTATTTACTGCTAATATTTACTATAATAAATATGAATTGTAAATGAATAACGCTCAACCGCTCCTCCTCTATCTCGCGCTGTTCGCTTCATAACCCGTGAATGCGTTCGGAGCGCAATCGGCAAGCGATAAATAACGATCGGGCCGCGTCGCCCCGCCCGGGCCGAGCGACGCTCCGCGATAGGGTTAGAGGTGATAGCGATTTTTAACCGTTCGAGTTTTTATCACTCGCCATTTTAGCTAAGTAAGATGAATACAGACCAATAAATACGGAGAAATGTCAGGGCCCTTATTCTACAATGCCGTTACCCCTATTGGTGTCGGTTTGGTAACGTTACGTGCTTATTAACGTTACAGTAAAGGACGCCAGTTAACAGTACGATATACTATTGTAATAGGGATAAAAGCTATGGGATTGTAAGTGTTTTATAAGTGTTATTTCAATATGTATGGGATTGTAAGTGTTTTATAAAGCCCAAATGTAAGACTATACTTACCAAACCTTTCTTAAAAGAAAGCTGTTTATTCAGTGTGGTTCTTAGGTAGGTTTCATGAATCAGTGAATACGTTTTGTCGTTATTAGCTAACTAGGGAGGGACCTCCTTTAGATACAAATTTATTTTAAAATTTAATTTGGCCTATTAATAAATTATAATATTTCAGGACAATTAGTCATTTGTAAGCGCTATTGGACTGAATATGAATCGCCTATACTTCGTGCCACTAACTAGTTTGGAATACGGCCAAACGTGTGCCAGTGGCCGACACGCATTGTTGTGTCGCGCGTTCGATTCCGGTGTGATCTATGGCGGCCAGTGTGGTCGAATGCACTCCGCATACTTATGTCGATATAAGTATTTATGAGCCAGTCAGAGCTTATCCGTACTTTATTATAAACTAGCTGTAGCCCGTGACTTTGTCCGCATATAATTCGGTTATGGCTATTCCCTCGGGAACTTGTTAAGTACCCTATGTCTTCTCAGCACTGAAAATAGGCGAGGGTCAAGCCACCACCAAATGACTGAGCAATATAAATTTAATTCAACGTAGCGTAAATATTGCGTTTAAAAAACCGGCCCAGTGCGAGTTGGACTCGCGCACGAAGGGTTCCGTTCCATTATATAAATAAAAAAATATATAAAAAAATAAAAAAATCTTGCAAAGTTTACAATGAAAGGTCAGTTAGTATATAGGTTGCACTAAATATTACCACATTTCACTTTTGTATTGCACATAATTTTATACGCTCAACAGTCGTGCGCAGTATACCTACTTGACGTGTTAATAAGCGCTGTCGCCTGTGCTCTATACCGTAGGCCGCCGACAGCAGCCGACGACACGCACCATCGTGTCGCGCCCGACGCGGTCGTGACGTATGGCCCACGTTTTTGTCGTGGTCGTGCCTTTGATTTGCGGTGTCGAGGACGATTTACAATATTGTGGATGCTATACCGAATAATGTCTGCGAGGCTGTCGTTATCGTTGAGGATAAATGTGGATGAAGCAATTTAAAGCATCTATCACTCATGCTTACCTACTCGTTAGAGAGCGGCTGTTTTATCTGAATTTATTTGTTTTACAGGTTGTAAACTCAGGAGCAAAAATACCGGGTCGGAGTGCGTTTTTCATACAAACGAGACTATTTCGAAGCCTTCGTTCCTCGCCGGGGGTTGTTTTGAGTGAAGTTTAATGGTGGATACTGCGAGGTTCAATAGAGGAGGTCAAAAGTTCTTAAGATACCTAACTGATCGCACAACCAGTTAACACCACAGCGGGAGAGTTTGGGTCAGCATATGGATTTCCTTACATTTTATTGCCATTTTAGATGTTTTTCTGAACGTGCACTAATCCGGCGTTAACCGCAGATTCATTCAGTTGGGTATCCTAGGCACTCTGGAAGTCCTGTATCGATGCTCGGGGTATTCAGCATCAGATTTCACTAAAAGTATTCCCTGGCGAGGAACCAAGGCTTCGAAATAGTCCCTTTAGTATGAAAAACGCACTCTGACCCGGTATTTTTACTCCTGCGTGTAGTTTGAAAAGGTTCATCTTTGCTTTATTGTTAGAAAAACACACACGCAAGTATTTTTAAAATTTTACTATTGAATTCCTAAAAATAATTAACTAGGCATATTTTTAAAGGAGGATCTGACAGTAAGGTGAGAAAGAGAAACTGGAGTTCTCAGGTTGAGACTGTCTGTTTACTAGATTTTTTTTTTTGCAATAGGTACTAATCTAACAAATATACCCAATCAACTACTTATGCATTTTATTTATAAAGTTGCATACATAGTTATGGTCAACTCCTAAGTTCTGTATTGTTATTGTTATCCTGACTTCTTATTTCTATTTCAGATTATATTAAAATTTGTGTATATTTTTGACGATTCTATGAAATTTCTTGTACTTTGACATAACCTGCAATGTGTACTGTGACTTACTTTGAAAAATAAATCTCATTCATTCATTCATTCATTCATTGTTAACATCTATATCTATACATACATATACCAATAAATATAATAGGTCTATCTGTCCTGATATTCATACTTTTTAGTTTGTCTCGCATAGGCTCCAAAACGACTTAACTTTCCAACGAAAATTTAAGAAATAAAAATGATTTCTAACTTTTTTTTTTGTGTATTCATTTAGAAGCGAAGCGAGGGCGGGTTGCTACTTGCTAGTATTGAAATAAAATAGACATTTCAACCATGTTAGCTTGCTGAACGAGCACTATTGAATAAAGTAACATTATAATAACTAACCTAAACAGCCAAAGAGCAGCTGCGCTCGACGTCGAATACATTTATATTTCAGTTTCCTTTATAAATCACTGGTTTTACAAATCGCGAGCACATGGGGCGCCTGAACTATTACTCGGAGCAAACTTGTGATGGTTTGATAATTGCTGCTGGATTTGTGGCGGGCGCCTGCGATTAGTTCCGCCTACGTGGCCACGGTACGTTTTCTTGTCCAAAATATTGATTTACCAATTTATACATGCAATTTTGTTTGATTGATTAATTGGTTGGCTTTGCGAGGTTACTTGACATGTGGTCAACGAATTACATGGCCATGTTACTGACATGTATTATTATTTATTCTACACTGATTATCGAGTTAAAATAGTTGAATATAACCTAGTTCAGCATTGGGTTTGTGTTGAAACACCGCAAATAATTGTTTAAGGTAATATGATATACAAAAAATGACGTGGGCGCTAACAATAGGCCTCATAAGGAAGCTCAAAGTCACTCAGAGGGTTATGGAGAGTGCTATGCTCGGGGTTTCTCTGCGTGATAGAGTCAGAAATTATGATATCCGCAGTAGAACTAAGGTTGCCGACATAGCCCGAAGAATAGCTAAACTGAAGTGGCAGTGGGCGGGGCACATTCCTCGCAGGACTGATGGCCGAAGGGGTCAGAAGGTTCTGGAGTGGCGTCCGCGGACCGGAAGACGAGCTGTAGGTAGGCCTCCAATAAGATGGAGTGACGACCTCGTCAGGATCGCGGGACCGCGGTGGATGCGAAAAGCACAAGACTGGTCTGAGTGGACGTCTTTCAGCTGACATGATGATGATGATGATGATGATACAAAAAATACACTTTATACACTGTACAGTAATAATTAGAATAAATAAAAACTAGTGTAACCTATTATCTACTTAAAACTAGAATTATAAAAAATATTTGAGCACATAATCACAAAAAAAATACCCCCTCTAATAAATCTGTTCGCGGTGACAGTAATATACATCAATATTAGTAGCTTTTTTTATCAAATCATATTTAGTAATGATCGCACCGAAAATAGTTCCAAGTTATCCGATCGGCACCATCTGTCAGACCTATAAACCGGGCGCCTGCTGCGAACATCATAGCAAAGTTTCGATCTCGCTAATTGCTTACACTAAACTAGCAGGCGTTTGAATCGTTACGCTAAACGCCTTTAAAATTGTTGTAATGGACGTAATGTGGCGCGTTTTAATAGCGCTAGGCTGTAAAAACATTGACATTTATATTTTATTATGACTTTTATTAATAGAATTGAGATTCAGACGCTTTGTGAGTTAGCGTTAAATATTTTGCCGTGCCCAACAGGGTTCATAATGAAACTTTTACTTTATATTTCCATCCTTGTACATTATGATTGCAATAAAATATTGAGTATTGAGTATTGAGTATTAATGACTAAAAGAGCTCGCTTCGTGGCTGGGAGTTATCAAGTTCGAACTCGAAGGATTTACTGACGTTCATTTAAAAAAAAAAAAAGATAAAAGAAATTTATTTAGTAAGTAGGCCGCTCGGGCACTTTTACACGTCAAGATACTACCAGCGCTTCCCAAGAGGAGACCACTGCTGAGAAGAAACGCCGCAAGAAACTCAGCACATTTGACATTGGAAGTAAGTTCTTGTCCGAAACTAACACCATGGTTACTATAGTATAGTTGGTAGGGTTGTCTACGAAGCTAACGGTCCCGGATTCGACTCCAGGTAAAGGCAAATATGTGTGTGCTCCTGTATTGTTTTTGAGTCTTGTAGTACTTATACACCAGCAGCGTCCATTTACTACGAATATATTCATTAAAAAAACTTCTATATCTATCGCACGCTCCGTCACTCACATTGAAGTTGCACAGTTCTTTGTACATAAAAATCGAAAAATTTAATATTTGGTCGGGACTTCGTGAATTGGATATCCTTTAAAAAAACTATTGTTTTTAACCTTAAAGAGCTGTATTGTATCTTGAACCGCGTAATAGACAGTCGGTTATTTCTTACAGAATATGGGTTACAATGCTGTATATTCTACCAAACAAAAAATTTATTTTAACTTTTTTGATTAAGTATTAAGCTTTCGTACAATAAATGAAAAAAAACTGAACCCTTATAGGATCGCTCGTGCGTCTGTCACAGCCAATTTGCTCCGAATGTACTGAATCAAATCAGGTGAAATTTGGTAGCATGGTGTAATCCTATGACCCAAACACAGATGTGCAAAGCAAATATTTTTTTAAATTTAAATGAGGGTCGTATTCGGGGGACAAATAAAGAAATTTAAAAAAACAGTTTTGCATACCTTACTGTGTGATCTCGAATATATTTTTGTTATTATTGTAAATAGTTTTGATGTTATTCATGAAAGAAGACGAAAATTGATCATTCCCCCGGATCTCCGAAACTACTGAGCCTAAAATAGAAAAATAATAAAAACAAAATATAGTTAATTGCTTTTTTTTAAATAATGTTGTATGTACGGAACCCTCTCCACACGAGTTCAACTCGCACATGGCCGGTTTGGGATATTTTTCTGGTACCAGCTAGACAAGCGTCAAAGGGATTTCAGTGTAAGCCCTTAAGAAAAACCACAAAATATTTAAACCGACCAAATATGAATCGAGGTCGACTCCTTACCGGTTTTAAAACGTAAATGATGAAAAATCGTTTGTTGTGACACTTGTGACCAGTGCATAACAAGTTATACCTATAAATGAGCTAGCTGACATTTCAAACCCCTATGGAAGTGAAGAATTATCGTCGACCACGCTTGGCACGGCGTCCGGTGCTGTTTTCAGGATTTAGCCGATCATTATATCACACGCACGTTTCACACATGGCTGTTTAAAATGGTCGTGCGGTAGCCAAACGGCGCCATGGCGGTATCTCACCCGAGGGAGCCTTTGGCGAGTTTTAGCCGAATTAAAAAGATTCTATGTTGTATTTATTGAAGTATGTTATTTCACAATTAGGTATTTCAAAAATTACTACAAATCATCCACATATTGCTTGAACGGTTTTAGGTAGTACGTATATAAATACATCTCAACAAGTGGCGAATCGAGAAAAACGATACGAACGAAAAACGAAATCTTATAGATTCTACCGATATTTACCGATAGAGCTTTAATAGTATAATATTACTAATAGTATGAAGAAAATATGTAAAATATGTCACTTCACAAAATGTCTTAAAAATATCGTCTTCTTTTTCGTTATTCTAGAAGATAAAACAGTTAAATTTTTCATTTAAAAGCTGTAACGCGCCCTACTGCGTCAAGGCTGCAACTTGAGAATGAGTTGGCCATTTCAGCTTGTGGTAGATCAAAATACGGTTATGTACTGTAACTATTAGCTCTATCTACTGCATCTCAACTTGTAGGAGGGTGCGTGACAGAGTTGGGTTTTTTTTTCAAGATACATGAGTTGGGGCCTATGCCAACTCGGTAAATTCACGTAAAAAAAAGTGTTTTAGTAGGGGCTAAAATGAGCTATAAAATAAAATCAGTAGGGCGTAACTCAGTTATCTACAGTATGTAAACCTACTAAAACCATTTATTTGAACCCGGGCATGTCTAGGCGATAGATAAGGTAAGGGTATATAAATTATTGAAATCTTAACGCTTTTTCAGATTTACAATTAAAATACGAAAATTAAAATTTAATTAATTCATGTTCCTATAACATCCTTTATTTGTTTACAATGGTGACATTTGTTACCCGGTTATCAAGTCAAGGTCAAATGTGTCAAACACATGCAATGTCATTTCAAGTAAGTAAAGCTATGTGCACACTTACGATTAAATGCGACGTAGTTCAATGTGGCGTCCGCCATTAGCCGTTATTTGAACCAAGCGACGGCGGTTGTTTTCGTGAACACTACGCATCAAATCTGGATTTTGCCGGGCACGTCGCTTGATTATGTTGAAAGCTTGTACAATTCGCATCCTCATTTCTTCCTCCGTCCTAGATTCTTTTTTAAATACTAACTGCTTGACCCAACCCCAAAAAAAATAGTCCAGAGGCGTGAGGTCCGGCGAGCGAGCCGGCCATGGAGTATCCGAAGAGAAGCGGCCAATCCACTGACGTCCGAAGATTTGGTTCAGCCTTTGCCTCACTTGAATAGCAACATGGGGCGGTGCTCCATCATGCTGGTACCATGTTTCTCTCAATTGGGCCAGTGGTAAATTGTCCACATAGCAGCTTACTGACTGGTTCAGTACTTCCAGGTATCTTTGCCCGTTATTCGACCCGTTAATAAATACGGGTCCAATGATGTCGTTACCTCTTATTCCCGCCCAAACATTTAATGACCAACGAGTCTGATGGGCCAGTTCGCGGCCGACATGAGGGTTTTGATTTTTTGGTGCCCAGTGGTGGATAACCCTACGATTCCACATCGCGTTTCTTGTGAACAAACTTTCATCTGTCCATATTATTTTTTTGATAAAATGAGCATCATCTGCAATCTTACTTAAAGCCCAATTTGCATAGTCGACCCGCCGTAAAAAATCATCTTGTTTCAACGCATGTACCTTGATCACCGAAAATGGATGCTGTTGGTCCCGTTTTAAAATTTTGTGGACGGCTGTATGACTAATATCATACAACCCCCCTGCTTTTCTAGTGCTGGATCCAGGATTTTCTGCAAAATGGTTTAAGATCATTTCTTCCGTTCTGACGTCAATACGAGGACGAGGGCCACCAGTACTAACCGGAACCGCTCTCTCGTTGTTACGCAGTCTGGTAATCGCCCTTATAATTACACGCGAGTCCGTAGGCTGTCTTCGCTGCGGAAATCTTTCGGCGTACAATCGAAGAGATGCCGCACCATTATTTCTGCACTCCCCGTAAATAAGAATCATATCTACTATCTCCGCAGCACTAAAAATCAGCGGCATCATGAACTACAATGTTTTGTTTGTAATAAAGAAACGTCACATTAATTGTCGTCTTGTCATTTGATTGCTGTCCAAACTTTTTTGATGATTAAGAAAAAAACTATTGACAATAAAGTGACATCAGTGAAATTGAAGTAATGGCATGGATTGATAATGTTTATGATAAATTGAAAATAATTTGGCTGCTTTTTTATTTATTTGACTGACTTTAACAAAAGCGTAAAACAGGTATGAAAAAAGAAGTTATTTTAATCAACAAATAATGCACTGAACGCAAGTTCAATAATCGGTTACGATGTAAACATTACATACGGGTCGTGTCATGGGCACTAGACGACGATGTAAACATTACACACAGGATGATACTTTTAGGGTTAACCGACTTTGAAAAAGGTAAGATTTTATAATTTTTATGCAATGCTAAAATTAAGAATATCCGACACACACTAGCACAAAATGTGGTAAAACACTTAACTCAACTAGGCTATCAACTGGTTGAAAGAGATGGTTTTAGTAAGTTTACATACTGTATAGACAACAAACATTCGTGTGACACGGCAGCTTTGTCTGCGGTAAGCCTAAAATATCCAAAAGGTCCTTGAGAATTGTTACTAGGGATGCATCGATACGCCTTTTCGCCGATACGATACCGATACCGATACTCTTATGAAATATCGGCGATACCGATACCGATACCGATACGCTTTTTGTGAATTCAAAAATGAAGGTATAATAAATAAATCACAAGACAGATTTCTTTTTATTAATATAAGGATACATAGGTTAATATTAGATAATTAAAAATTTTAGTAATTAAAAATTAACATTGATAAGATTTTTGTTTAAAAACAAAGTAATCGCTCGTTGACACTACATTTTTAAATTAAAAAGTATCGTTGAATCGGTCATAAAAATACCGTCGATACCGATATATCGGCTAACCCGAAGTATCGCCGATATATCGGTATCGGTATCGGTATCGGATGCATCGCTAATTGTTACCATATAACAAACATCTGATAGCAACTAAAGAGTATAAAAAAAAAATTAATGTTATAAAAACAAAGAACTCCAAATAAATTAAAGATGCCAAAGTTTCCAGAAATCGAGATGATTCATCAGGGGGGGTACAATGTCACACCAATTGATCTGGTCCCAAACTAAGCTCTAGGCTTGTACTATGGGTACTAGACAACAATATAAATACTTATATAGAGAAATATATACTTAAATACATGGAAAACATCCATGACTCAGAAACAAAGCTTCGTGTTCATCACACAAATAAAGCCCTTAGCGGAATTTGAACCCAGGACCACTTGCTTCGTAGGCAGGGTCACTTCCAACTAAGCCAGCGCGTCGTCAACTGGAATTGTTAAGATTGGGAGATAATTGGAAAAGGAGCCTTAGAGGGGTTAGTTCGCCTTTGTACATACTTTATTTAAGTGTTTTTTTGTGAAACTATTTCTTTTTTGTGCTATGAAGAGTTTACTGAATAAGTGCCAAACCAAAAGCACCCGAAACCGAAGTATGTATGTATATGCAGAGGGAAATGTACGTTGATGAATGTAGAGGAAGCGAAAGTTGTATATGCGGTGCACCTGGCGCTCCATAGTCTTTGAATACCCCATTGGGAGACAGGGGTGAAGGTAACGTTTAACTGAGAAAAAGTCTCAATTTTAACGTCCATAATCCGATTTCAGTCACGTTTATAAATCCTTCTCGTCCTTAACAAATTATAAGTCGTCCATCTTCCTAACTTGTAACTCCGAAACTTAAACATGTCCAAACAATCACGGGCAGTCAAAGTCAGCAATTAGAAGTGAAAGTCATCTGCACGCGACAGGCCAAATTGCCTGTCACCGCCACCCACCTGCCATTATTGATAGCGAGCGAAGCGAGCGCGCTGACCGCCCAAACACAGCTGTTGGAGGGGACTTAAGGCTGTGTTGTGAGTCAAGTTGTGACATGTTAAATGAGATAAGTTGAGGCATTGACGAGTTTAGCGTTCTCATGTTGAGATTCAGAGGGTGAATTTTAGAAACGTGCATGATGACGCCATAATGGAACCGACTAACAAAAATCTTTGACAGCCAATCTTTTTGTTTTAAGACAGTTGATTAATTTATTCGTTCTGTGGCAATACGATAAATATTTAATCCCTTAATGTTATAATGACGCGTTGGCCTAGTTGGTAGTGAGTGTTGCCAGTTCTAGGCTATCACAAATCGGGACTAAGCTAGAAAAAAATCAGGACTCGGGTTTTCAAATCGGGACAGTACAAAAATCGCGCCAATTACAGCCCTCCAATTGTGAAAAACTGTTTTAAGGTCTTCTCGGTTGTTGTAAATTATTTAGTAGTCTTATATATGAGCACTGGTGATGTGCCAAAAATCGGGACAATTGGCATCCCGCTCAAGGGTAAATCGGGACGTGTCCAAAGACCCCTGAAAATCGGGAAGTCTGGCAACACTAGTAGTGACCCTGACTACGAATCTAGCGATCCTGGTTTCAAATCCCGGTAAGGGCAGACATTTGTGTGATGAGCGCGAATATTTGTTCCTGAGTCATGGATGTTTTCTATGTATACCGAATACCGAGTTCGAACCCCCGCGGTCACCATGTACCAATGAGTTTTTCTAACTCAAGTGCATTATCCGATGCTCTTACGGTGAAGGAAAACACCGTGAGGAAACCTGCAAATTCGAACAACTGAGTGTGTAAGAGAGTAATGGCACAAGAGATCCTAAAGGGTCGAAGTGTATCCGAAAGGACCCATCTCTATGATATCATAATGATCATGCAGGAGATAGCACACTAGAAACAGGGGAATGTAATCGTATTGTTGTTAAACTCCGCCGCCATTACCGTCCAGTAAATTTGCGATTGTCGGGCTAGAATAGGATCCCAGGGTTGGTCAAGGCTACGATAAATACGTAGGTCTAGCGTTGGTTGCAAGATGATACGTGATGCGACAAACGGCTTTTGAATGAAACCCTAAAACCGGTAGGCGCGGTAGATTACGTTTTTCTAGCTATACTGATGGAGTACGATACGTCGTTTGAAGTAAGTACAATCAGAGCCAGATTATCCATTGGGCAGTGTGGCCCCGGGGCCAAAAAACAAGGCATGTCACGGGAAAGCAACACAATAAACAACCAAATGAAGTACTGCCAGACGGCAGTTTGGACTCACGGATCACTGGCGCGCCGCTTCACGGCTGCCTCGGCCGGGGGCGCGAAGAGGTCCCCGCCATCGCCTCCTGACTCCAGGATCAGGTGCTCGTGCGCGCGGATGTACTGCAGCGGCGTCTAAGAAGATAGATTTACCAGGGTTAAGAACTAGGCAGTTGTAATGTGACCATAGTGTTCACTAAAGTGTGGAGGTCATCGTAAACCACAACACCTCGATTCTGGATCAGCGTCGCATCAGCTCAAAGTGAAACATTGAAAAAAAGCTTGTGTTAGTCCAGTCAAGGGCATATCTATACAGCCATCGCGTCAAATATATGTGTACACGAACTTTATTGCCACTGGCATAAAGGTGTCTAGATATTTTTGACGTCTTGGGATCGTATATATATTTATACCCTTGACTGTACCATACACTTCTCAAGATGCTCGGGGCGAACAAAAATTGATGACATATTGACATAAATCTGTGTAAGCATGTTTTTTTATCAGTACATCTAAAAAAAAACCCTGCTGCAATTGTACCCTGAGATATTTTGAGGCTCTAGCAAGCGAGTGTGCCTACTCGAGGGTACAATTTATGCATGAAGAGGTTGATCAATATAGAGGAAGTGAAAGTTGTATGTCTAGACCGATGCACCTGGCGTTCCATAGTCTCCTACCCCATTAGAAGACAGCGCAGCGTGAAGCTATGCGTATGTACGAGTATGTACAGTGTGATAGCTCTTAGCAGGTGCGAGTGAGAGACAAGTACAAAACCGAAGCATCTTCTAAGTGCTACAGACTGTATTGTACATTACCTGCTTAGCCCGCCTAGCTCTGGCGTTCAGGTCTCGCTGCGCGACCGGCAGCAGCGCGCGAAGGAACCCCGGCACCGACGCCCGCAGCGGGTAGTTGGTGGACTCCTGGACACCAACCTGGAACTCCTCGATGTTCACCGCCCCGGACTGCGGAAAGAAAGAATTCTTTAGAAATTAGGAAGGAATAAGAAGACAACGGAGAAGGAATAAAGAAAGGTGCACATTTACACGGCAAAATCTACCAGCGCTTCCCGAGAAGAGACTATTGCTGAGCAAGAAACTTAACATTTTTATTGATTATTAAAACAGTGGCCCTAGACAAGATGATTGCGAGAGCTTTATCGTTATCGAAACTATATAGGATTGACGTGAGCAGCCAGAAGGCTGCGTCGAGTGCTTATGTCAATACAATTTGTCAGTTTTCGTTAATCGTTTACCTAATCTTATCTAGGCTCCCAAATAACTTCAGAGAGGTCGAGAACAGCATGACCATCGCAAACATTCGCCTCTCATTCTCTCTCTCATCTAACATTGCACATTGACCGTATAATTTGGTCGTTCGGCAGGAAAGGTTCTGGGGGATTAGGTTAGGTCCTTAGGTCCAAATGAATTTCGAAAACTGTCAAGTTCATTTACGTAAACTGGCGATCTATCACTTTGGCCACTTATGTGAATTCGATAAATCTTCGCAGTTTTTGAAATTCGCTATGTTTAGGAATCCTAGAGTGGCGGCCATGTACCGGGACGCGATGCTGTCAGGCGTCCTACAAGGTGTAACGACGATCTGATAAGGGTAACCTTAAGCTGCTTTATGATCGTACTTGTACCACCAATTATAGTGGAGATTTTGGAGAGGGTCTATAGCCAGCAGTTTCAGGAAGCTGGCTCCATGATCCTTATTCATTTATCTCACCGCGAGATTGTATATAAGTGTGCGCACGCGCTCCCCAGTATCAGCACTGACGTCGCTGGCGAACTGCAGCAGCGCCGACAGGAAGCGACGCAGGCGCTGCAGCGCGGGGGCGCGGCCTTCCGCCAGCGGGGGGGAGAGGGACTCCGTCGACGACAGAGTCGCTGGTGTGGGAAAAATAAAAGGTTTCTAAATGCTTCTTGAAGACTTTGCAATATTTACAAAAACAGAAAAATGTTTACGTATTGCATGAGCAACCTAGTGATGACTGCATTTTTTCACGTAAATGTCTCAAACTTAGTAAAGGCTGGCTATTGCTGTCTGTGCCTGAGACTGTCTTGCTACACGTTTCTCTATTGTTTAACTGAACATGATTTTAATGTTGTTACCTTTTATGTTAGATTTTTAATTTCCATTAAGCTGATATCAAATGTCCGTACAACAAAAGCTTGTATCGCAAACGATTTTTCTGACAGAGACGAAGATTTTTGACAGTATTTAAAAGGCAAAGGTTTATTTCAGGCTAGTATTACCTACCTGTAGTGCCGTTGTGCTGTGGGCTAGGGCTAGGAGGCCCAGGAGTGGGCGAGGCGCGGCCCTCGTCCAGCTCCGGAGAGCGGTGCTCCTTGCCCGAGGAGGCTGCAACAAAAACAAAGGATAAACTAGGCTCAAATAAGCATTTTACAATACAATTGGGAGGGCTTCCATCCGCATGAAGTCGAATTTCCAATGGTTTGGAACCATTTGCTGCGACATTTTTATTAGCACTGGGCCACTGGAAAGGATGCTCTCCCTGCGTATGTATTCGCAAAATCGTATAGCCTTGGTATTTTTAAGGCAAGAGTGAGTGGGATTTTTTCTTTGTAAGCGTGGTCCACCCTCGACCTCGTCGTCACCTATTACGAGTGAGACTGCCGCCATTTTTTTAATCAGTTTAAAAGCAGTGTTTGTAGTCGGAGTCAACAGAAATGACAAAAGATGTAAACAAAAACAATCGGACCTATTTACGATTTACCACTATCACACCACAATCAGGTACTTTTAGACATCGCGTCAGGTATTTTAATGATGTACACGCTCGATTGTTACTTTTACATTATGGTTAAGATTAAATAACTATTAACTATATATTTTTTTAAATCAAAACTTTGCAGGTTTGCAGAAATATTGAGGTTATGTTTTTTTTTTATGGCACAGAGAAGGCAAACGAGCACACATGCCACCTGATGGTTAGTGGAAACTGTGACCCATAGACATTCGCCTTCACAAGACTGCAAGCCTAAGACTGCAAATGCGTTGCCTACCCTGAGAACTAAGATGGAATGCCTCTATGCTAGTCATTACATCGGCTGTCTTATCCCCAAACCGGAACACAACAATGCGAACACTGCTGTTTGGCGGTAGGTTAATGGATAAGATGGTGGTAGCGATCCGGATGGACCCTGCACAAGGTCCTACCACCCGCAAACAAAACAAACAGTCAAACAGTACTGATTTGTTTACATCTTTTGACATTTCTATTTACTCCTACGGTATAAATGTGTGCGTATAAATGCGCCAAGGTTCTAAATGGGTAAGCCCATTTTAATGTAGCTTTGTTTTTAATTTCTCCATCTGTCCAATACCGTGTTGTTCTAAAATTGATAATAAATTTCTAACATCGCTTTCACGTAAAATTCACAATCTAAATTCTAGCTCGGAATAATTTGGAGCCGTGGGAAGTATACAAGGGTGGCAATCGATGCGATCGGGTATGCAACGTCACGCGCGTTTGTTTAGCTTGCGGCTCCGAAAACAGCGGAGACGAACACACTAACAAAATATACTGTGTTTATTTGAACGCGGAAAATATGGAGAAGGGTTAATTGTGTAAAAGTTTTGTGAATGTATAAATAAAGATATGTTGACAATCTTATACAAATTGATCTTGTTCTAAACTAAATATGATATAGCCTCTATGTAGGCTTGTATAGTGGATCACAATACCTCTATCACTTTTCGACAAGATTTGTAGGTCCAAAAGTGGTAAAGATTTGTATTTCGAGATATTTTCTTGGTTGGCTAAACTTTATCGGCAAGACATCTATACAAATACTCATACATAGTTTAGTTAAGTTTCGTTTTTTTATCCATACTAATACCTAATCAAAGAAGACAAAAAATAGTTAATTAAAGCAACAACAATTAAACATAACAATACATAGTCACTTGTCCGATGTCAATATACAAGCTTCAATAACTGTCAATACAAAAAATAAATTTACAATTTTAGGTCCATATATTCATCCACAGAGTACTTCATCATCATCATCATCATCAGCCCGGGAGCGTCCACTGCTGGACAAAGGCCTCCCCCAAAGAGCGCCACAAGTCACGGTCTTGAGCCGCTTGCATCCAGCGGCTCCCCGCGATCCTAACCAGGTCGTCAGACCACCGGGTGGGAGGCCGTCCAACACTCCGTCCACCGGTGCGGGGCCGCCACTCGAGAACTTTTCTTCCCCAACGGTTATCAGTTCAGAGTACTTATTATCCAGTAAAAGGTTTCTAAACTGATGTTTAAATGATTCGTCACATTGTACATTTTTAAGTTTGGCGGGTAAACGCAAGGGCCATGCGGTATGGCGAAGTTCCTTGCCAAGAATATTAACGCGTGCGAAGGAGGAAATATTATTTCTCACGAATATTTGGAATTTGTAAACTAATTTAGTGTCCCACAGGCCCCACTGCTAGGCAAAGGCCTCCCCCGCATTTCTCTAGTCATCTCTTAATCTGGCTAATCCTTGCCAGTATGAATTAAATTTATCCAAATTGTGTCGCCATCTTCTTTTTGGTCAGCCTCTAGCTACCTTAAAAAGATATCACTGTAAAAAAGAAGCGCTTTGCAAGTATTCTACTCGTAACAGCCATTTTTTTTTACAATTCATACGACGTTAATAATTTAACAATTTAACCTTAACGCTCGCATTATAATTCCCTAAAACTACAAACAGACACATTATTTGGTCTCACATCCGTAGTTTATATTACAAATACGATTTACCGTAATTCTACTAAACACAGAATGTTCTTGGATGAATTCGCTTCAAACATTATGACACCGTTCAAAAATATTTTCACAGCCCCAAAAATTCTAACGCTGGAAAGTTTCAGCCGGTTTTCGCGCCAATACCGTAAAATAAACAGCGCTGGTCTATGCATTAGCACGTAACTCATCACGGAGTTTGCACAGGCCGGCCCAATACTCTATGGTTTTCGGCGGGCCATAGAGCAGGCGGGGACGTATGAATATTTTGTACCTAATAAATTGAGAGCCTGCCGTTAAGGCATTTATATTTGTATTATTTTTGTTTAGTTGCTAGGATACCAAAACAAAATGTTAAATGTTGTGGCGGGAAATACCTTCTTGATAAAAATGACAATGTTGGAAATGATGCATGCGACTAAAAATATTTTGCCCATATTTGCCTATATGTGTATATAGGTTCATCATCATCATTTTAGGCCACATCCACCCACCGCAGGGTAAAAGCCTCTTCATCTTCACCCTTTATACATACATACATTTATAGGATAGTCAAGATAATTGGATATGCACGATGTCCAGTCATAATCAAATAAACACGTTTCCAAGACGCCACTATGTACCAGCCTCTATTTTACTGCCAAAAAGGTGGACGTACACATATATTTGACGCTATAGCTGCATAGATATTTATGCTGTCGACTGTCCATCTATACATACTGACTTTTTAATAAGGGCTCGGCAAATGACGGTAATACACCCTTTTGTCAAAACAACCCGAGCCGGCATTGGCTCCTCTTTGTTTTATTAAAAGGGTCTATTTTGACGACTTCACTTCTTATAATGTGTGTGTCTTTACCGACTCGGAGCTCTAAAACTGTTTGTACCCGATTGTCCGAAGCAGGGTTGTTTTTCGAACGTATGTCTGTATGTATGTCTATTTCTGGGGACGCTCTGCAGCCTAAACGGCTTGACGGATTTGAACATTATGAGGTGTCACTCGATTCATCTTAATTGTCGAAGTGACATGGAATATAATGGTGGTTAACCGGGGTAAATTTAATATTGATCGACCTTATTTTTGTTCCCAACTATAGCTGAACTAAACTAAACACAAAAGCTCGGCTTCAGAGTAATCCGCAAATGAAAATCGGTATTTTTTGTGAAACTAGAAAGCTCTAAGTTCTGCGCGGGACAGAATAAATAAAAGTTCCGAAAGCTAGTGCGGGAAGCGTGCGCCCGACACGCGCCCTCGAGCGTAGTGAGGGGGACCAGACCGAACATCGATAGAATAATAATATATTTCGATCGTAGTTTGAAAACTTTACATGCGTTATTCATAAAGGTAAATATATAATCCTATTTTAGTTGAAATATGCTAGGCTATCCTAATGTCAAATTCAAATCACACACATGTCACATGTGTCACATGAAAGATAAGGAGAAACCATATTCGAAGCATACTGTAGTATTACAAAGTACAGTGATATTTTTTTATAATTGGCTACATCTTTATTTACAAGGTAAGTATAATTGAATATCTATATCTACCGGCGCTTAAGACAAGGCTTCTGCTGAGAAGAAGCACAGCGACTACCAGAAGATCGTTTTTAAATGCAGAAATACTCAAGAGTAATTTACCTAGACAAAGTAGCAAAGTAATAAATTAAACCATATGTTCAAAAGTAGTTAAGAGGTATTTTTCGTTTAAAAGAGAGCAAAGCGTGTTATTTTTCGTATAGGGCAAGACAGGGATAGGTACACTCAAGACTGTTTTTATCCTGTATAAATGAAATATTAATTATTAAAATATCCAACAAAAAGCTTTTACCCGTGATCCTGTATTTTTAATAACTAGTTTTCTTTTAAAGTAACGCAGTATTATGCAGTTTTAATTTCTTTGTGTGTTCGTATGTTACGCCTTTAGTCTGCAATAAATGGACGAATTTGGATGGATTTTTTAATGGAGATAGCTAATGCCCTGGATTAAAACATGTAATATTTTTATTCCGGAAAAAATAGAAGTTCCCGACCTAGCTACTGACAACGCTAGTCAACTATTTAATTTGGGACCTATATCGATACATTAATGTATCGACACGAGTGCGCCCTAGTTATCGAAAGCTGCCGCTGGCAGCCGCAGAGCTCGCAATTACCGCGCTTTGTACCTAGCGCGCCACGCACTGACCTGCGGCGTTGCTCGCGAACCAGCATAACTTGACCCGTGCTCGTTACCGCTTCGTTTCGAGTTTAATTCGACGAAGTGGCCCTAGACGAGATGCATTGCGAGAACGTTATCGTTATCGAAAATGTATAGGATTAACGTAAGCTGCCAGTACCCTTACCATTAGTTACAGTTAACGTACTCGGTAGCGAGTCGAAGCTCTGTCCCTCGCAGACCTCGCAGTATTCTTATAGAGTGCAACGGACAGAGCAGTCGATTCGTTAGCGAGTACGGTATTCGTAACTCATGGTTGAACGTATCACATACATTTCGTTACTTTTCGAAAATAGTTTACGTTAACGTTATTCATCTTGTCTAGAGCCCTTTGACCTATGGCGCTACTCGCACACCAGCCTCACTTGACCCTTGCTCTTTATGTTTCTGCTATTGTTATTGCTAGCTTTTGCTCGCGTCTCCGTCCGCGTAGAGGAGGTTACCGGGATAAAACATATCTTAGTGATCAATCTATATACGTCTGATTGAAATACAAACATACATTTGAGGACGCGTTGGTCTAGTTGGTAGTGACCCTGCCTACGAAGCTAGCGGTCCTAGGTTCAAATCCCGGCAAGGACAGATATTCGTGTGATGAGCAGATGAGTTTTCTAGGTATTTAACTATACCTATCTATATATTTCTCTATCTAATTATTCAATTGGCGTGAGATTGTCCAATGATATTTATTTATTTGCATAGCAACGTTCACATCTTTAATATTACATAGTAGAGAAGAATGTTACCCCCTTAAAATACTCGCATCTCAATCACTCAAAATATACTCAACAATTTATTGAAATTGATAATGAAACAAGTAGTATGAACCCTGCCGGGCGCAGGAATCTATTTATATTGACATGTTACTACTAAAATAATAAAAAACAATACTACAAACTATACTATGTCATCTACATGTTCTGTCCTTATCTATAATGACATTCAAATTTGACAGAACGGGGCAAAGAACATTTTAATTAAAATAGGTTTGTAGTCTAAGCGTACATACAGATTGACAAACGGCGCGAATCGACTTTGTTTCGTACTGTGTAAATATAAGTGGAAAAGAAACTGTAATACCAAACCAACTTGCAAACTGACCCACTTAAAACTACCTAATCTAACAAACCGCTACCAGTAGGCATTGTTCATCTCTTAGCTAATATAAGCAAAAAGAAAAAATAATGATTTCTCTCGAGGTCTAGGAATTTGCACGAACTGAGAGCCAGAGAAATGCCCAATTAGTTAACTACAATGCGTACCAACCACAATTTATACCTACCAAACATTCGTAGTTTTCTCGTAAATCAATGCTGTGGCGGCACACAAACTGCATCTGCAGTTGCAATATTTAATGCGTCATCCTTGACACGTTGCTTTAAGCCGGTTCGTGGCCCGCCGCTATCGGGGGGGACACTCGCCGGGTTCGAATCCGCACCTGACAGTTTGACGGGGTTCCTGATCGGCGCAGGGAACTATCAGCAAACAGCTGCCATTTATGTTAGTGCATTCTCTGTACATTGGATGGTTGAATTTTTGATTCTCTACCAAATAGAGTAGTACCGGTTTTGGCTATCTTTGCACCGTTTTTGGCCACTCTAAATTGTAACTAGATCTTATCAATTATGAAATCACGCCAATGTTTTTATATTTTATCTTTATATTAATTTTCAGTCTTAATAATTGAATATTATTTTTAATTTTACAGTATTTTTGGTACTAATTTCGACCTAAAGTGGCCAAAAAGGGTACTTCTACCCTAATATTTGACGAATATGTCTGTGGTTATGTTTATGTTTTTACCGCTGCCGGGCAGTTTATTTATTTACTTATTTATTTTATATTTATTTCACAAAAGAATACCCTTAATATACAAAAGGCGAGCTTAATGCCGTAAGGCATTCTCTACCAGTTAACCTTTGGGCGAAGCAGAGATTATTCATTACTAGCGACGCGCTGGCCTAGTTGGCAGTGACCCTGCCTACGAGGCAAGCGGTCCTGGGTTCAAATACCGGTAAGAGCAGATATTTTGTGTGATGTGATGAACGCGAATATTTGTTCCTGAGTCATGAATGTTTTCTATGTATTTAAGTATATATTTCTCTATACATATAAGCATTAATGTCTTTGTCTTGGCCTGGGAGCTTGTTTTGGGACTAGGTCAATTGGTGTGACACTGTGCCCTGTCTCCTGTCTGTCCTGTCTGCCCCGCCCTCGCTTCGCTTCGGTTTATGTAAGTTTTCTGTAACATCCATACATAACCCAAAATTTATTAAACACATAAAAACATATTTCTTGAATCACTGTATGTATTGATGAAAACCGCATTAAAATCTGTTGCGTCATTTGAATGATCTAAGCTTACATGGACAGGGACAGACGGCGCGGCGAGAAGCGACGTTGTTTTATAGCATGCAAAGATTTATTTAAATAAGTACATTCGACTACGCGCGCCTAGTTGCCAGTGACTCTTCCTACAGAGCTGGCGGTCCTGGGTTCAAATCCCGGTAAGGGCAGATATTTGTGTGAAGGCTAAATTTGTTTATTTAAGCTTCGAAACTACTGGACCGATTTGAAAATTCTTTTACCATTAGACTACTACAGTAGCCTTGATGAACTAGTAAGCTATGTTTTATTCTCTGCGCGGACGGAGTCGCGGGTAGTCCATATATCTGTCACACAGAGTTTGTATTGCAGCGGACATCTCGTTATCACCTCCCCTGTGATTCAGCCTCGAGAGGACAGCACTTACGCTGAGAGCGGCTAAGGGCCACTCGGGCAGCCTCGAGCTGTACAACGGATAATAATACAGCTAAAGTTGCAAATTAATTAACTATAAATTGCTTATTAAACTTATGTTTTCAAACGCAGTGTAGATTTGTAACAAAAACTAGCTGTTGCCGGATCCGCGTAGAAGTCGGCTATCGCTATTCCCTCGGGAACTATTCATTTTCCGGGATAAAAGGTAGCCTATGTCCTATTCCACGTCATAACCTATATGTATGCCGAGTTTCATCCCGATCCGTTCTGTGGTTGAAGCGTGATTGAGTAACTAACATGCTAATATTATTTTATTCTTAACTTACGATTGCAGTCTTGAGAATTTAAATCTCTATGCGTCTCAGAGCCCACTTATCATCATCTGGCCTGAGTGCTCGCGTGCCTTCTCCTTGCCATAAAAAAAGATAAGTCACATAATAATAATAATACAAGGACTAGTCGTAATGGAACCTGCTTCAGAAGGCGGCGGTGACCACCGTAGGTGACAGTAGGCGACAGTACGCGACACTCAGTGCGTTTGACTGCGAATAGCCCGCATCGTGTTTTTGTCGGAGCGTGTCCACGACAATGCGCTAGTGAGGGACCAAGCCGATATCGATTTTCAAAATTCAATTTATTTAATAAATTTGTTACATAAGCGCTTTTTTACACGTCGATAATATGGAATCAATCAACTATTGATTAATGCAACTAGAAAATAGAACAAATAAGTAACTGGCTATTTAAAGATTTAGGTGCAATAGTGACTTAGTTGATTTCCATTACAATTCATTGTGTGATACGATTGAATTGGGTACAGATAAAGATAGTTACTATCCCGAAAACGAAGACAACATATGGACGTAAGGTAAGTTTCGTTCTGTAACAGATTTTGGTAATAGCAATAAACGTCAAATTAACAAATATATATTATAATCATTGTTATGTTACGTTAGCTTAAGTTGCATATATTAAATAAGATAAATGAAAGAAAAATATGACTTGAAGTTTCTTACAGGATTCAGACATGTGAAATTGCCTACATGGCATCTTATATAATAAATATTTTAATTTTCATTCAAGTACCCGTGTAATACCTTAGTTTTTTTTTGCCTGATCCTCCATTAATATAGTTTATACTCCTTCACGATGCAACGGCTGGAAGGATGTGAATACAATTTGAAAAAGAGATAGCTAATACATATACCTACTGGATTAACACACAGGCTACCGTTCATGCCAGATTTTTTTAAGTACCCGTGGAAGGGGGCAGATGCTAGTAAAACATAATACCTTATTTAACCCGTGAATCATTAAACCATCGATATCGACAACTCGTCGCCTGGTGGCAGCACTAGCCACTTACCGCGGCTGCTGGTGACGTTTCATTCCGCCGCCATCTGCGGCAGTACAGTTGACTTCAAAAGAAAATGATCGATCTTCCAGCCACGGTGTAATACGAGGTAATACTATAAAAGCAATGTGATGGGCGTCTGTCCGTTGGACTATTGAAATGAAATTTTGTTCATACTATCTATAAGGACTCGCATTAGTCAATAATTAGTCATTCGTTAACAAGATGAGTCTGAGTGTTAATCCTTGCCTCTGTTGTAGGTTTTAACTGCTGTTTACGTAGGTACACTCAGGAGCAAAAAGGATCAGAGTGCGTTTTTCATACTGAAGAGGCTATTTCGAAGCCTTGGTTCTTCGCCAGGGAATGCTTTTAGTGAAATCTGATGATGAATACCCCGAGCATCGATACAGGACTTCTAGAGTGCCTAGGATACCCAACTGAATGAATCTGCGGCTAACGCCGGAATTGTGCATGTTCAGAACATCTAAAATGGCAATAAAATGTAAGGAAATCCAAGTGCTGACCCAAACTCTCCCGCTGTGGTGTTAACTGATTGTGCGATCAGTTAGGTATCTTAAGAACTTTTGACCTCCTCTATTGAACCTCGCTGTATCTACCATCAAACCTCACTCAAAACAACCCCTGGCGAGGAACCAAGGCTTCGAAATAGTCTCGTTTGTATGAAAAACGCACTCTGACCCGGTATTTTTGCTCCTGAGCGTAGTTGGTAGTACACGCACCGGCAAAAACACTCGCCCATACTAGTCTTTTGTTCATACAATAGCTAACAAACCTAAATTCTTAAATCAGAGAGTAACTTCAAAAATACTGAACGAATTTCGATGTAGCTTGTAGATTTTTGTTGCTAATTTAACCTAGGTCCAAATTGACACACAAACTTTTTTTTTAAATGGCGTTTTTCCTTCCTCAGGTACCCAAAAGATCCATAAATTTGAAAGTCGTACAAAACACAATAATTTACTACGAACCGGTAATTTATGGATCTTTTGGGTTCCTTTGGAAAGAGTTGCGTCGTTTAAAAAGAATAGTCGGCGGCCATTTTGGACCTAGGTTCATTAGCAACAAAACACTACAAACTTCATCGAGACTAGTTCAGTAATTTTTAAGTTACTCTCAAATTTAAGAAGTTACATTTGTTAGCAATTGAACGAGCAAAAGGCGGGTGGGCGTGTATTTTTGCCGGTGAGTGTATATATTAGTATATTCTGTTATTCTATTATTTATGCATGTATTATGTATTAATTTTGTTAATTTGTCTATCCATCTGCATCGTCCATGCTTGTTCTACTCCAAGGTTAACTGGAAGATGTCCCATATGGGATAAGTTCGCCTATGTGCATTATCTATATTGATGCAAACATGTCTTGTAATTGTTTATGTGCAATAAAGAGTTTACATACATACATTCATTCATTCAAGGAAAAACGCCCGTCATTTTAAAAACATAACCCTGTTCCGTACAGCAGAGACTTCCTTGATGTAAAATAAAAATATTACTAGGTATTTTATTTATTTATTATACAATAATGTATATGTATTCAGCGATAATGTAATGGGAAACGCAAACAAACAGACAAACAGTAACCCAACTTCAACGATTAAATATGCCCCAATGACGTCCGTAGATTGTGAACGAACTTTTTTGACTCATAAATAGGTCCTAAATTCACGGCGTTATGGACAAACAAGTAAAAACATTTTTTAAATGAAGTTATTTTTGATTGGCGAGAGTTTTTTTTCCCAAAACCATTCCAGTGTTATTATTAATATTGTCGCTGAACACATATGAATTATGGTATAATAAATGTAAAATACCTTCAAATATTTTTAATTAACATCATAAGGAAGTCTCTGCTGTACGGAACAGGGTTGTTTTCAAAATCACGGGCGTTTTCCCGATCCTTGCTTAGTATTGATATCTACCTTTACCCAGTATAAAACAAAGTATGTTCCTCTGTATACCCTTAGATCTTTAAAACCACGCAATGGATTTTAAAGCGGTTTTCATCAATGGACAGAGTGGATTCAAGAGTAGTCATACACACTCGCAACAACAAAAGTAGTCTTTCGTGGTCAATAGAGGCAATCAAAGGATTGTGTGTATTCTTCTTCATTTCTTTCTTTTACAGTGTGTGGCCCAAAACCGGGGCGAAAAAAGTAAATGGGGGTTCTTTAGAACATTTCAATTAACTATCACAAGAATCTAATATTACAAAGTCTATAATTTTGGAGAAAACAGCCTATAAAGTTAAAAATCGTAGGTAATGTATTTTCCCGTCGCGTTTGACGACGCGCTGGCCTAGTTGGTAGTGACCCTGCCTACGAAGGTCCTGGGTTCAAATCCCGGTAAGGGCAGATATTTGTGTGATGAGCGCGAATATTTGTTCCTGAGTCATGGATGTTTTCTATGTATTTAAGTATACATTTCTCTATACAGGGTGTTCGGCACATGGACCGTCAATTTTTTTTGTGATATTGTTGGGGTTATTTGCTGTCTTTTCGCCCTTGGACCTTGGGTCATAAAGGTCACGGTGTTGAAGATATGAATTTTTAAATGTTTTTTCTCAAATTTTCCGAAATTCCACCTTTAAACGTTTGTAACTTTTTTATTAATGACTGTAAAAAAAATATATTTTGTATTTAATACTTGCTAATACATGCTTGTTCAAATAATAATAGTCTTTTTTGTAATTGATAGTCTCAAAGGGACGTACGAGGATTTTTATGTCTCAAAATTACTGTTTATGTGATTAAAATCCAACTTCGAAATTCAATTATTAAAAAACTAAATACAATTTTGAGGTTCTTTTTTTAAAAAAAACTTCTCTAACTAATGACCTTTCTAACGATGTGCTACACATTGTTAAAAAATAAATCTGAGTCTAATTACGGGGATATTCCTTCAATAGGGTGGAAATTGTTATGAATTATAAGAAGCACTAAAACTTTATTTTAATGATCATATTATTTTGAAAAGATATTTACACAAATTAAACTTTATTTCATACTTAGCGTTTAAGTTTACAAATTTTGTTCGAACTGTTCTCCCCTGTTCCTAATGCACGCCCGACATCTCTTTCTTACTTGAACAGTTACGGTAGCAAGCCGCATTTCGGCTTTCATTGTCATGAAAGCTGCGTTTATCCTTTCAATTAATACCTCTCGCGTAGGCACCTCTGTGACGTAAACTAGCTCTTTTGCCCGTCCCCAGACATAAAAGTCTAAGGGCGTTAGGTCTGGAGACCGTGCGGGCCAAGGTATCGGGCCGCTTCTGCCTATCCATGAGTTAGGAAAGGAGTTATCCAGGTGCTCTCGAACTTCTCTTTGAAAATGTGCCGGGCAACCGTCGTGCTGGAAAACAATCGGGACGTCTTCATTAATTACAGGAACTTCCATTAACAGCTCTGGCAACGCAGTTTGTAGGAATTCCAAATAAGCAGGCCCATTCAATCGATTCGGCAAGTAATATGGTCCTATGAGATGCCTGCCTATCACACCAGCCCACACGTTGACACTAAATTTGTGTTGAAAGGAAGTTTGCCGCATTACGTGTGGGTTCTGGCCTTTGGTCTCCCAATGATGCAAATTATGAAGATTTGTTATGCCCTCCCGATTAAAACTTGACGCATCCGTCCACAGAATTCGTTTCAAGAATTCTCAGTCATCTACATCGGTATGCAATAACGTTCGACAGAATTCTACCCGTCTAGCAGGATCACCTTCTTGGAGACCTGTAACAATTCATGAATGTCAACTGTAAAACTGGTCAACTGGTAGAGAATGCCATTAGGCATTAAGTTCACCTTTTGTACTCTAATTTGTATTTTTCTGCATGAAAGATTAAATAAATAAAAAAATTAAATCTTACAATTGCAGTTTATTCGATCCATCATTTGTACCAAAAACGCACTCTTCTGCGTTCTCATCTTATGTTAAAATGATCAAACTGCGTACGAAAACTCATAGGCGTAAGTTGTGGGCCGTGAATTTTATTACATTAAAAGAAATCAAATTATTATAATTAAATTACTTATTTCCATTTTCTTTACTAAGAATTTTTTTTTACCTTGCACCGGAGTGAAGTGACCACACTTTCCAAATTTTCACGTTAAGTTCGCGAGCTACACAACGAATACTTGTATTGGGATCTGTTTCAAAGGCTTGTAATATTCGGTCTTCGATTGCAACATTATGCTGCCTCACATTAATACGTGGCTCTTGAAAGTTTACGTTTCCAGTCTCCCGCATACGTCGAAACGTCGTCGAAAATGTGTCGTGGTGGGGCAATCTTCGATTTGGATGCATCTCTTGATAAATCCATCGGGCTTCACGAGAAACACCCCCTGCTATACCATACGCCATTATCATATCAACGTATTCTTCATTAGTGTAGTTAGCCATAGTTTAGGAAAAATAATTACAATAAATCATAAATGAAATTTCCCGTCACAATTGCACCGTAAAACAGTAATTCGCCATTAGAAAAAAAAACTTTGGCGAAGGTAAGGAGGTATTATTCAAGGAGGTATTATTAAGGAGGTATTATTGTAGGAGCCTATTTATTCAACCAGCCAGTGTTCCGAAAAGGTTCCGATGCGTTACAAAACTTACAAATAAAGTTGCAGTGCTTCTTAATAATTCATAACAATTTCTACCCTATTGGCGGAATATCCCCGTAATTAGACTCAGATTTATTTTTTAACAATGTGTAGCACATCGTTAGAAAGGTCATTAGTTAGAGAAGTTTTTTAAAAAAAAAGAACCTCAAAATTGTATTTGGTTTTTTAATAATTGAATTTCGAAGTTGGATTTTAATCACATAAACAGTAATTTTGTGACATAAAAATCCTCGTACGTCCCTTTGAGACTATCAATTAGAAAAAATACTATTATTATTTAAACAAGCATGTATTAGCAAGTATTAAATACAAAATATTTTTTTTTACAGTCATTAATAAAAAAGTTACAAACGTTTAAAGGTGGAATTTCGGAAAATTTGAGAAAAAACATTTAAAAATTCATATCTTCAACACCGTGACCTTTATGACCCAAGGTCCAAGGGCGAAAAGACAGCAAATAACCCCAACAATATCCCAAAAAAAATTGACGGTCCATGTGCCGAACACCCTGTATAAGTATTTATATCGTTGTCTAGTACCCATAGTACAAGCCAGAGCTTAGTTTGGGACCAGATCAATTGGTGTAACATTGTCCCCTGATATTTATTTATTTATTATTATTTATTATTTATATCGTCGCTTGGTCACTAGGTACGCGGTATGTCTGAGTACAGGGTGCCATTGACAACAGGGTGCAATTTAGCGGTGTTTGCATTACATTGAATTTGCGATTAAGTTTGTTAGAAAAAAACTGAAAGTAAAGTTTTGATTTTAATTAGGTAAGACCATTATAATGTAATTACCGGTGATCTATAGAGCCCCTGTTTTTAATATTATCCCCGGTTTTGGGCCACACACTGTATAAGTTATGTTTTTATTTGCCAGGACTAAAGTAGACCAGACGTTTATTACGACCCACATTCTAACAAACGTTCAGCCAGGACATTAAGCCTTAAAAACGTTAACTTTGGATATGTCCACAGTATGTATCATCAATTCTGGTTTATATACACAGGTGTTAGGAAAAACTCATATAAACCGAAGCGAAGCAAAGGCGGGTCGCTAGTGTTAAGTAAAACACGATGTAGGAGTTAATGGGATAAGTCCACTTTAGTAAATTTTTGCTATATTTATGGCTATTTTATAATTGTTACCACTTTTGTTCGTACTATTAACTATTTTATATTTTGTACTTCGCAATTTTATATAAATTACTTAATTACTGCAAACAAATCTCTCATTTGAATCAGCATATAGCGTAAATATAAGAATAGTTACTAGATTTTGATGACACCGAGCCGAGAACTATCCAATTAAACTAACATTTTTTAAACCGCATCTAAATCGATCCATGCGTTTCGGAGCTACAATGTCACAGACACACCTACACACATATACACACGTTAAACATATACCACCCCCCTTTGTGCATCGGGCATTAAAAAGAATACAAGCCAGTTTGTCTTTTATAATATAAAAATAGGTATGCTATAATGTATATCATTATCTACTCCATAAACGTTCCGTGACACTACGCTGTTATACAAATCGCCATCGACTCCCAATGACCGTCGTCGGAGGCGATAATAACACAGCGGTGAACAATACAGACGGGCCGCGGAGTCAGCTTCGCTGGATACGATTTACAGGGCCTGCATTACCACAGCACCTACATAAAGGACAAGCCTAGAGCTTAAAGGTAGATGGTTTGTTCCAATTTTGATTTTGTAATTAAATTCCTTCTCAATTTAACAGATTCCCATTTCTACAGATTCCCAGCTTAACGGATTCCCATTTTTGTGACTTTGTCCTTAATATTAGTTTTTGTATAATTATTTTGAACTCTCTACTTGAATAAACCGTTTCAAAAGAAAACCAGTGAAAAAAAAGTACAGTCAAATCATCAACAGTAAGATTAAGAAACAACCTAGATGCCAAGGAAAGAACCTCAAGAAAAGGTTGGAAGTGTTCGAGATGTGGTCCTACCGCAGAATGTGTTGGATGGATGAAATAAAAAACGTGCAAGAGCATGTCTGACCATGCTCACTGTAGGGTTCAGAAGCTATTAAAAAAATTCGTGTCCGTAAGGTATAAATCATTTGTAGGTTTTAGGTAGGCAGTTTTAAAGGTACAATTTGCAGTACTTAAAATTTACTTGAAAAAGTCGAGAGAAGGGTCGAGGGTTTAACAGATAAAAGTGCTTGGCCTAAACCAAGTTAAACACCTAAATAACTTAATAATAAATTAGTCATAAAAAAATATGTCAATATTGTATATTGTCTAGGGGACACGGTTTCTGTAGGAGAATGTGTCGAAACTTTGTATGTGGTTGTCTGCTCAAGCTACGCTTGAATATATTTTTTATATTATTTTACGTTAGATTCATTGTTTTATATAATGCTAGGTTAAGCTTTATAATTGTATAATATCATAAGTAGCATTTAAAAAAACGACTGACCGTTGAGTTTCTTTCAGCGTTTCTTCTCAGCAGTGGTCTCTTACGAAGCGCTGGTAGATTTTTGACGTGTGAAAGTGTCCGTGCGGCCTACTTACTGAATAAACATCTTTTATCTTAAATCACATAAATCGAAGCGAAGCAGGATGGGTCACTAGTCTATTCATAAAAAGGTATCAATAAGTAATATTAAACCGCTCTCATCCAGTTACCTACATCGCCTTGCTAACCGATGCTCGCTAGAACCGTTTTGAAAGCAAACACACTGAATTAAACATGGTGGGAGCCGCCGCCTGCGCGCTTTATACTGCGGCTGATTTCTATCATTATCTTGCCTCGGTTTTGTTCGAAGTTACTTCATGTCCATTTGTAATGCGTATTGAATAATAATGGTTACTGATTTTTTCGTTAAAGCGACCTATATTCTTCCTTTTTTTAACTTAACTTACTTGTAAGAAGCTTCGTTCAAATTTCATAAATAAATTTTGAACCGGGTCCCCCATTTTTATATCTTATTCACATTCTGACATCGGTGAAAGAAGTACGTCTTTCATTTTCCTTGACTGTACATGTTTAAACCCGATAACAAATTATTATAGTGTGTAAGAGCTGATCTGAACATGGAGTCGGAATGTGTGAACAGAATCTCCCCTGTCTCTAACATATACCTACTGAGAACTTTTCAAAAAAATAATAGTCGACAGTAAAAGCTTTTTAAGAGGAGTTAGAGGTCTCAAAAAGTATTTCTGATTCGGTTAAAATCAGTAAGACACATGATCAAAGCCGAAGGCCCTTTTAAAAGCTTGCACTGTAAGGTGCAACACGGCAACAACGAGGCAACAACGAGGCAAGTGCGACAAACCATCTTTTTTTTTTGTAGGAGTCTAACGGTAGGATGGTAAGTATCTCAGAGACTTAAATAAATCGCTTTCTTCAAATATTATATTTTTGGAAATAGAAAGATTTACAGTATTATATTTAAATAAAAAAATAAATTAAATATAATGAAACAGCGAGACACGGGACGCGTATCTGTGCTTATCGAAATTTTCTGGAGACTGAATTATAGATCGAAATACCAATAGATAATTAACAATTTTGAATTTGAAAAGAATTTAAACGAAATGTAAAAGTGGCCAGGAACGCGAAAAGGAGGTTGTAACCACCTCGTTACATGAGATATCGTTGGTTTGACGCATTTGGCCCGCAGACGCAACTGGCCCACCTGATCTTATAGTTTCTTTTGTAATTAGGAAAATATCAGAGATTAAAGTGGCCTAAAAGAAGGTGTAGTGACAAAGATTGAAAAGGGCATGCTCGATGGTTCGGTCATTTGAAAAGGATGGATGAAAGAAGATTGACGAAAGAGATACACAGAGCGAAAGTGAGTGGGAGGGTCGGAAGGGGCCGCCCTAGGCGTATTTTTTCGAATCAAATCAGAGAATTACTGGAATAGAACCCAATCTTAAGTACCAAACAACAAATAAACCACTACAAAGCAAGCAAATTTATGCGATACATAAAGAGTCTCGGATCTTTAATATAACTAAATAACTATCTATGATGTTATGTAAGTCGTATAAATGCAGTTGAAATACGCTCTTTAGTGTAGTATGTGTGGTGTGAAACTGATTGATAGAGTAAGTAATGAAAAAGTCACAGAGAAATGTGGATTAAAAGAAGATGTAGTGACTAAACAGGGCATGCTTCGATGTTTCGGTCATTTGAAAAGGATGGATGAAACAATATTGACGATAAACGAGAGCGAAAGTGAGGAGAAATACTAGAAAGGGTCGAGTCTTAAGTGCCCGAGACCGACGTGCATGCATGACTCGATGTATGAATGTGGAAGAAGCGAAAGAGAGTTCTCAGGATCGTAGCAGGTGGAAAGAAGTGGTTTCTGCCTACCCCTCTGGGAAACTGGCGTGATTTTATGTATGTATGTAATTGGGTAGACGTGATTTTCAGTAATAAAGTAAGTGAGTTTTAACCACACCTAAGCGCCCTATTCAACATGGTAAAACCATATGTGGTCTTTGACATGTAATGGCCGCCATCAAACAAGCGTTAGTACAATAACATGTCAAAAGAACGCCGGACCATGTACAGGAGGGAAAAGATGCAACCACAGGTAAATTACGTCGTTAGCAGCATGTAACGGAACCATATTCGGGTCCCGCATTCAAAAACTAGAGCAGACAGAGCTATAGGCGCAAACAGTCGTGGGAGCGAGCGGGTGTCGCCGGGTAATCCGGCGGCGGCGGCGCGCGGCACGGCCGCCGGGAGCCTAGGATGCGCTGGATGCGACAACAAACGACCAATCCCATAAATACAAGCAATCTGTGGACCCTGTCAAGATGCACTTTTTAAACCAATCGCTTCACTGGTAACGACGCGATTGGTTGAAAAAGAAACGATTAGAAACGCTAGTTGGCGTAGTGCTTCTTGGCAGGGCCCTCTGAGCCCCTATTCTAGCCGGTAAGAAGCTAAGGTCTAAAAATTTAACACTAAGAGTTAACTTGAGTTGAAATTACAGTTTTCGTATGAATTTGACGTTTACTAACTCGAGTTAGTCTTACCACAGTGTTAAATTTTTGGTGCAAGTGGCCCTAAGAAGGATACTTATTATTTTAACGAGACGCAGAATGTTTATGTCATCGAAAGGCATTTATCGCCGCATGAATTTGATATTTTCACAAGTCACAAGTGTAACCTAACCTACGTAATTAATGTTGAAGACATTTTAAAATTTATTTGCGGGACCGCGGTGGATGCGAAAAGCACAAGAACGGTCTGAGTGGAAAGCCTTGGGGGAGGCCTATGTCCAGCAGTGGACGTTTTTCGGCTGACATGATGATGATGATGATGACATTCTGAAAACATCATGGTTGCAACAGAAAATAGGTTTGGATCAATTAAATCGTGTTTGACGTGTTGGGTTATGGTATTGGTTTTGACTAGACCACCATTACTGTCAAGTAAATCTCTCTTAAGAGCAATCAAAACGTTTACAAAACGATAACTGGGCTGAGATTCTATTCTAGGCGTCTTTGACCTGTTATCGTATTGTCAACGTTTTGATAGCTCTTATCCGCAGTAGAACTACTTAAGGTTACCGACATAGCCCTAAGAATAGCTAAACTGAAGTGGCAGTGGGCGGGGCACATTGCTCGCAGGACTGATGGCCGATGGGGTCAGAAGGTTCTGGAGTGGCGTCCGCGGACCGGAAGACGAGCTGTAGGTAGGCCTCCAGCAAGATGGAGTGACGACCTCGTCAGGATCGCGGGACCGCGGTGGATGCGAAAAGCACAAGACCGGTCTGAGTGGAAAGCCTTGGGGGAGGCCTATGTCCAGCAGTGGACGTCGTTAAAAACAATACCATAACAGGTCAAAGTCGATATGCTTTTTACCGCTTAGAATAGAGGCATAGTTCTAGGGTCCTCGCGGTCTTGGCCAAGCATTTGCGGTCTTAAGATTGCAGTCTTTGGATTGCAGTCTTGAGAATGCAAATGTGTATGGGTTACAGATCCCACTTGCCATCAGGTGGCCTGTGGACTCGTTCACCTTCTACATGCCATTAAAAAACAAGCCCCTGTCGTAGCACCTAGCCGTAGACCCCCGCTACGACGCGAAGTGCTACGAATTTAAACCAGTTTTTTTTGCTTATTATGAGGCTCTGTTTCATTGAAATTAACTTATATTTCGGCCACATCTAGTAACTATAAATCCATTGCCAGTGAAATATAACGTTATACATAGTAGGTTTCAGTTGCTTAGTTTCGCCCGAGGGAACGGGGAATTTACAATAACAGCGAATAACACCCACAGAGGGCGCTGCGGGGTAACCACACAGATAACAAAACGATACAGCTACATTATTAATAGAAAAAAAACAAGGTATGAACTTTTGTTCCTGGTCGCTTTACAGTTCAAAATTCAAAATATTTATTCAGTAAATTGGCCACATGAGGGCTATTTTACACGTCGGTAATAAGGAGTGAATCTACTAGCGCTTCGGACAACACCATCATTGCGGAGAAGAAGCGCCGCAAGAAACTCCAGCCGAAGGTAATTTTCCAAGCTCAAAACAAACACAATAATACTTAAACGTAGGTAACATTACAAGGTGATTAATTGATCAGCATTTTTTGACACTAACTGCACCTACAAAGTGACCGCAAGGAATGGAGACGCTGTTTGTACTATGAGACTAATGGAACGATGTCAGAGTGAATTTAGAACAATTTGTTTGACTGTCCTTACGACTTGAATTATCGTCAGTTTAACACAGTCCCATGGTGGGTCAGGGAACTATTGGAATGATAGTACACGGTGGCCGCGGGGGTTGGAACTCGGTACCTTTAGCTACTAGAGTTACTAGACCACAGATGCTCTCAAAACTGTTACAGCCCTATAAGCGGCCGCACGTTGGGCCACCAGTGACGAACACATTAGAACGACTAGTGGCCGCCAGTTGCGGATGCGTTTTTAATACATTTTGTATAGCATAGGCGCAGTCCGGCGTGTCCGCGTCCACACGGTAAAAAAAATAGATAAAAGATGTTTATTCAGTAAGTAGGCCGCACGGGCACACTTACACGGCAAAATCTACCAGCGCTTCGCAAGAGACCACTGCTGAGAAGAAACAGTCAGTCGTTTTTTAAAATAGGTACTACTTATGATATTATACAAGAGTAGAGTCGTCCGCGCTCGCTACTAGTGGCGGCGTTTTGTCGTTCGACTCGCCCACATGAACAATGTATCCTAGCATCTAGTTGCTACTGGTGGCGTCATCCAGCCACCAGTGGTTGCCACTGGTTGTTGTAGTGGTTTGACCGAACCACTAGTGCTCGCGTTTAGTGGCGGCGACTAGTGGCCATAATGTATGACTTACGTTTCCGTCGCTCGGAGCTAGAGGGCTGGTAGTCCTTATCCGGCACCTCCTCCTTCACCTTCGCTTCCATCTATGAACAAACAAACATTATCTATTACAAAGACGCATGTTTAGGGTACCGCGGCCAAGAAGGAACCTACAGTATCATCATGTTCGTCTGCCCATCTGTACGCGATTGAAATGTAATTTAATTAATTACATTAATTAATTTAGGCATAATAATACACTTAAATTGCACTGACGGAGTCGTAAAACGAAAAATGAAAAAAAATAATAGGGTAGTTCCCATACGTGTAAAGCATAGGTATTTTTTATATATTGTAACATTGTGTGATATATAGTTAGATGGCTATAGGAAAAGCATTATGTGTATGTTATAATCAATTTTTAGATTTGGGGGGGGACTGTATCATTAAACCCTAAAAGTTGAATTTTTGCCAAACTTACGTTTCCCCCTTAAAATCTGGAAAATATCCTATATGAAAGCACATGCACATATCTTAGAGGACACCCGCGACTTCGTACGCGTAGAATTAGTTTCCCGCGACTCCCCCTATTTCAACCCATTAGGGGATGAACTTTCAAAAAATCCCGTTTATTGCACCTCTAGGATATCCAGGGAATATTAACTCCAAATTTCAAGTCCCCAGGTCCAGCGGTTTCGGCTGTGCGTGGAACGATCAGACAATCAGTTTCTTCTTTAATATATAGTCGAGCTCATAAATATGTATACACTTTAGCACCTTGTCTAACTATTGCCATGCTTAAACTGCCATATATGAATTGTCACAGCGATTTTAGTGACAAGGTATAAATGTACACATATTTATGACCTCGACCGTACATATACAGGGTAACAGGAAAATCGCCGTATTCAAAATTCAAAACTCATTGGTTTTCGAGTTATTCACGTTTTTAGTTTTTTTTTTAAATACCCTCTTTTCGACCTAAACCTAGTAATTTTGTAAAATATAGATATATATAGTCATTTAGAAATAAAAAAAAGTATTTTTCGAATAGCCAATAAACCACTGATTACGAAAAATAAAAAAAAATGCCAAAAATATGCCAAATTTTGCAAATAAAAGGATTTGAAGTTAGAAGTTCAAGTAATTATTTTCCAAATTTTGTAACATTTTAAAGCATAATTAAAAAAAAAGTATGACACTTCGCGTACAAATTACAGGAATAATTTGCTTAATTCATAAGCTTTGTAAAAAGGTATAATTTATCACATTTTAATATTAATTTTATTTAAAATTTTACAATGAACTATAATAGCACAAATGTTTGCGGTTATAAGCTCCATCGTTTCAACCAAAAAACACGAGAAGCGTTGTAGTAAAATGAATTTAGAACACAGTTCTCTTTCATCTTCAGTCTGTAGAATAACCCCTTTCAAGGAATACGGCAAATTTTCTGTCACCTGTATGTATTTATATAGATGAACGAAATTCCTAGCACAGAGGCATACCACCTTAGTCCTTAGGGCATTTGCAGTCTTATGATTGTAGTCTTAAGATGGGTCTCAGATCCCTTTTACCATCAGGTGGCCTGTATGCTTGTGTGCCTTTCCCTTGCTGTAAAATCATAACCCTGTACCTGTAAACGAATATATTGTATGTACAATCGTCAAAATAGTCTAGAACAATGTCACAGTGACATTAATAAATGAAAGCGTAAGAATTGGCAAACAAAATCTCACAGTTTTATGGTTGCACAGGGGTTCTAATTTGCCGACACCAGTAAAACTATGCTAACTTAACAAAACAGATATAGACAAGGCCACAAGGCCATGTCAGTTTTTCGACCTAGTTCTATAGCACGAAAACTAACTGACTTTCGCGACCATGTGTGTTTCGTTGGCGCAGACGCAGAGATTGAAAGCAGCCGCGACTAACACCTGGCCGCTAACACCCATGGAGGAGCTATCTACAGGTATACTAGTGAGTACAACATTACGTTGTGCTGATGCAGAGGGATCTATAGGAATTAAAATATCTGTTTCTATGCATCTGGATACAGATTATCTAAAGTATTTTTTAAAATAAGTAGTTAAAAAACTTGGTCTGTATGTATTCCAAATTTAAAATCAAACGGATCTACATATTCAAAATTCGGCCTAGGTTTAAGGAGACAGTAACGTTACCGCATTTTGAAATGAAATCTTCATATGAATTTTCATTTCCCAAAAAGCATTTTGTATTTTTTTGGTTTCATATCCGGGATATCGAAATAGCTTGCTACATCTATTAGGTTAGATTACACTGGTGACTATTTACATAAGAAATAAACCAACTGCGACGAACAACAACGTTTTGGGAAATGATACGTTTGACCAAAAATATTTCGGCGAAACGGAATACGAGTAGACCCCTTCTAAAGTTATCGTCGAATAAACATACAAACATACGAAAGCTGACTGATTTGACCCTAAGGGCCTGTTGTTTAACCAGTAGTTAAAGTACTAATCGTTAATTAACTACTAAAACTGTAATTAATGGTTAAATCTCAAGGAATTGTGTCGATTTTTTTTTTTTTTTATAAGGCAACCGAGCACACAGGCCACCTGATGGTAAGTGGAAACTGTGACCCATAGACATTAGCATAAGACTGCAAATGCGCTGCCAACCCTGAGGACTAAGATGGAATGCCTCTATGCTAGTCATTACACCGGCTGTCTTATCCCCATAAAAAACGATCCCTTCCGACGATTCCTTTATAAAAAAATTACAATTAGTTGAGTTGACTACTCATCAAACAACGGGCTCTATGGCCTCGCTAGTTTCATTCAGTCAAATATCCATACACGCATTTTATGTTGTTCATTATTTACTGAGAAAATAAATAAAGATACTCGTATATGTATATATCCGCTAATGGCTGAAGAGTTCAAAGGCCTCATGGTCTTTCAACGACACAGAGAGTGACAGACTCATAAAACGCGGTTACAAACAAAATGACGTCATTCCGACCACTAGTCCTAAGCGGTCGTATCAAACACGATAACATAATTCATTTTCTAACAATAAATAAATTATTTCAATTGTATCAGTAGCAAGTGTACTGGCGATAGCTAGCCGATCGCCATAAGAAGCTGGTATGTATCTAGTTTAAAGAAAACTCGCGCCTGCTTTGTGTTTGTCCGAAAACATCTGCTACGGATCGAACGGCAAACAACTCCGGCGTGCCAATCCTGAGACTAACCAACGCACAACTTCACTTCCGACGAGAAAATACACTCAGGAGCAAAACAAACGGATCAGAGTGCGTTTTTCATACTAAAGAGGCTATTTCGAACCCTAGGTTCCTCGCCAGGGAATGCTTTTAGTGAATTCTGAAGGTGAATACCGCGAGCATCGATACAGGACTTCCAGAGTGGCTAGGATACCCAACTGAATGAATCTGCGGCTAACGCCGGAATTGTGCATGTTCAGAAAAACATCTAAAATGGAAATAAAATGTATGGAAATCCAAATGCTGACCAAACTATTCGGCTGTGGTGTTAACTGATTGTGCGATCAGTTAGGTATCTTAAGAACTTTTGACCTCCTCTATTGAACCTCGGAGTATCCCCCATTAAACCTCACTCGAAACAACCCCTGGCGAGGAACCAAGGCTTCGAAATAGTCTCGTTTGTATGAAAAACGCACTCTGACCCGGTATTTTTGCTCCTGAGTGTATTGTGAAAAATGTATAAAATACTAATTACTATGTTTTATAAAAGCCTTTGTCAATTCAAAGCGGTTTTCGCGACATTTCATTTTATAAAAATTGGTGTCAACATTTCAAGAATTTAATTTGGTCGACCGTACATATTAGAACGTAGAAGACGATGAACATAATCGGCCTACTTGTCAAACACAGATTTACACTAAGCATTTTGACACGTGTCAAAAATGTTCAGGAATAACATAATGCAAAATAATCAAAATAAATTAAGAATATTAAGTATGTAATTCTTTTTTTAGGCTATGTTCTAAGCCATTCTGGCAATCATCCTGCCCAAATCATCACTCGATCCTTTTCTCAAAACATACAATAAGAAAGTGACAGATGCGCCAAACATTGTAGACAGGCAGATTTAAATAAGCAATGGCTCTAGAACGGATCCTGAGCTCTGTTTAATGAGTGTTTGAAAAAAGTTGTATTCTGCAGCATTAGTTAGGACCACCTGGGGGTAGCCCCTACCATGGAGTAGATAACAAGATAAGTACAGATAAAATATATTCATTCGTAAGTAAGCCGCACGGACCATTAAATACGTCAAAAAACCACCAGCGCTTGCCAAGACGAGACCCCTGCTGAGACGAATAAGACTCATCCGTATCTTCCTCGCCCTTTTATTTATTTGTTTACAGCATTAATTGTGAATATTGTAAATTAGGTCATCTATGCAACGCGTTCCTTGCATATTATCTGTGGTGGCGGGCCTGGGCGTCTATTCCAAGAAATTATTCTACAGGGTAAAACGATATTTCTTTGATAATGTCAACTACATGTTTTGTCAATGTTAAAACCCCTTTATTTGATTAAGTCTATCAATCGGGTACTACATCTTATGCTCTCCCTATCGATAGCCTTACCCTAATGATATGGAAACTGCTTCGAACTAGTTAACTACAACCATTGAGGTTACCAGTTTCGTAAGGGTTTCGGATTTAAGCACTTACATTAAGTTAGTGTTACCCTATCCATTCTCCCTCTCTGTTGACGTTGTTTCGCAGATTCGTCTGATTGGTTGGTTTCAAGCCTATGAAATTCGTATGGACTGCACGTAGAGATTAAAATAGCTTGAAGGCGTTCAATTAACACTTCATAGGGAAAGCCTAATGAGGCTTTTAAGGAATTGGTAAGCGCTTAGTGAAATTAATTGTCTTGTATGGGATAGCTTTTCTTTGGGGTAAGTCGACGATATGCCTATCGCATCGTTACCGTCCGTCCACTTGGATCCATTGCATGGCTCCATTTATGGATCCTAGTACACTTTTTCCTCCACCTGAATCCATCGTACCAGTCAGTTCCAAATAATGGATTCTAAGACACTTTAAGGTGCACTTGGATCCTCCGAATTAATCAAACGAAGTATAATTTAAATGGCCGTTTCCTCGTGGTCCTACTATTTTTGTCCTACTGACTTTCGACGGAGCCCCGCCCAGGGCGGGCTCCTACTTCCAGGTGGTTTTGACCTTCGGGCATCTGAAGATACCTAACGATCCTAACCTACCTACTTTTACAACCATAATTAGTATTTAAGTAAGTGGAGGATCCAAGTGCACCTTAAAGTGTCTTAGAATCCATTATTTGGAACTGACTGGTACGATGGATTCAGGTGGAGGAAAAAGTGTACTAGGATCCATCAATGGAGCCATGCAATGGATCCAAGTGGACGGCACGTAGGGTTTGTAAAAACCAATCAATTATATACCCTAACGAAAACCCTTTAAAGGGTAACCGGTTCCCGTCCCTGCTTATTAAATTGACAGGGCCGAGATTCTAGGCGGGAAAAACCATATTGTGTTTGAACTGTTATTGTATTTTCAACGTTTTGATAGCTCTTATTTACTTGACGATATGGTTTGTATTGCCTAGAATAGAGATCAAGTAATGGCGGCCATTTTAATAACACGATACGATGTCTCATCAAATTCAATATGGTTTTACCGAGTAGAATAGAAACCTGAGCGCAGTATAACAACACAAGCACGACACAAAAAACTAATTAGTTCTATCTCGCCCCTTTCTCTCCCCTTTCTCACCTTTTTCTCGCCCCTGCCGTCCGTGGTAGCGGTCGCCACTGCGCAGGTGCGACGCAGGTGCGGAAATACAATTTTTACTTTCACACGTAATTGAAACGCTGAAACTTACAGATTTACTTGTCTTAGGTAAAAATCTTTATCTTGAAAGAGAAGGCTTCAGGTGTACTGTATTTAGAGATTTAATATGAACCTATATACATATAGATGACTGCCCTAGCTAAATAACGTAACATGGATCTAGTTAGTGTGCGGTTTTCGAGATAATTGTAATTTACTGAAACTTCGAGATTTCGTCTCTTGTTTTGGTTGTTTTATACTCTCTTCCATGACTTGAGGTTTTAGATCAATTTATTTATGAATAAGTATTGCTGATAAGTTGTGTATCATAATTTGAAGCAAATAATAGCAATTTTCTCGTAAATCATTGTTAAAGTTGTAGTCATGGACTTGTAAAAAGAATATTAAACTTTAAAGCACTGTGGTAAAAAAACGTAAGGTAAGCTTAAATGTTACAGCTTATTTAATGGCAAAAGTGTGCTTTTGTAAAGACCACTCGGTGATCTTACTTCATGTGTAGTCAAGATGCAAACGTTATGGTAGCGTTTAACTCAAAATGTATGGCATTGGTCCCCCCAAGGGCGAGGTTGCCATTAGCTATCGGCGATTTTCTCGCCCAAGAAACGAACAAAAGATAAAGATCCCCTGTCAGTAAAAGAGACACGTATATTCATAGTTGATCTGTTGTCTGCTGTTCACACTGCCGGCGAGAACTCTTTCCACTAGTTGGTCCAAACAAAAAATATAGATCCCGTGCAAGAAAAGAGACACAAATATTAACAGTTGATCGCTGGCTGTACTCGCTTCTTGCTCATCGTCGGCGGCGGGACCAGCATATTGAACCTCTTTAGTTATATCCTCAGTAGGAAAGGTTTCTTGTACATTGAAACGCTCTTATTAAGTTTAAGTCAATTTATTAATTAACTTTGGATAATGGTTACAGCAAGGTTTACAGAACAATCCTAGTATCACTTCTCAACGACCGAAAACCGAATGCCCGAGTACTTGTAGCATTCCCACCAAGCCACCACTTTATCTACTAGTCTGTGATTAGTTGTTGATAAAGGAACTGTCAAATATTATCAACCAATCACAGACGATAAATAGAACTATTTTAAATTGGTATATGGTATAAATACTATAAAATGGTGTAATTAATAATAAAGAGATTGCAATATTTATAACAAGCAGTGCCTAAGGGATGATATTCTCGTACGTAATGATAAACCCCGCGTAGTCAATTGTCATCCAATAATTTTTGAGTGATGGAAAAGAAAAACGTTACTAGCGTTTGCACCTCAGCTACGGCCACAGAACAATATTTAGCAAATTATTTGTTATGTTTAAACTTTAAAAGGGATCGTTCGAGTTTTTTTGGAAATGGTACTGAGGCTTGTTATGAATGTAAACATAATAAAATCATAACACATGTTCCGTGAATTGTGAGAACACAGAACGATTAAGACATAGCAAATAAGGCTCACATGTTAATGGCGTAACAGACAGATCATCATGTCAGCCGAAAGACGTCCACTGCTGGACATAGGCCTCCCCCAAGGCTTTCCACTCAGACCGGTCATGTGCTTTTCGTATCCACCGCTCTCCCGCGATCCTGACGTGGTCGTCACTCCATTTATTAGACGCCTACCTACAGCTCGTCTTCCGGTCCGCGGACGCCACTCCAGAACCTTCTGACCCCATCGGCCATCAGTCCTGTGAGCAATGCGAGCAAACAGATACAGGAATAAAAAATCCAGAAAAACTTGCGTCGCTATCGAGACCAAACTAACGAGGCCAAAATAGATGTGTCTACCTTACATACAGCAGAGTCTGTTGCTACCTTCCCACTCTATTATCTGATTCAGGGCGCTAGACCAGATGCATTTGCACGCGTTGGTCTAGTTGGTACGAGTAGTGATCCTGCCTACGAAGCTAGCGGTCCTTGGTTCAAATACCAGTAAGTGCAGATATTTGTGAGATGTGCCTGAATATTAGTTCCTGAGTCATGGATGTTTTCTATGTATTTAGGTATTATTACATAGGTCCGACCAAGATCCAAACGCTGCTGACGTTTCTGCTATCTATCGAGTCGAAGCGTAATAGAATTGACATACGAGTAAGCGGTCGACGCGATCCATCGGCTTACATCAACCCTATATATTTTGTCGATTTTCGAAAATCGCTAATTTGCATCATGAATCTTGATGTTTGGCAAAGTTACTGTCATCGGAAATGTAAAGTATTGATGTAAATGCCTGACATTCATTTATTTTGTCTATTTTCCAAAAATCGTTAACGTCAGCGGTCTGCATTAAATCTCGGGCCACAGATTATATTACAATGTCACCGGGTTTACATTATGTCATCCACAACTCATTCCAGTAGCGGGATGTCAGGAGCCTCCGGGATCGGGCTTAAATTTGAAATAATTGATCCTTACAATTTTGACAAACAACAAAGTAAAGTTAAATAAAGGCTCGTCAAAAGGTCAAACTGTCAGTTATGTTGATTTTACGACGGATTGGAAGCTAGCTGGAACCCACTTCCTCCCGGAACCGCCGCGGCCGCCGGCGCACCCGGGTAACTCACGTTTATTACATTTATTTATTTCTGAATATAAAAGGGTTTTTTAAACGGTGCGTTGATAAAAATCATGCTTAAATTATATTTATTATAGTATACAGAAAAAATAAAATGTTTCAGTGTTTACTACGCCCATTTTTTACTAGTGGTCGGAATGATGTCATTTTGTTTGTAACCGCGTTTCGTTCTTATAATTCTAACACTAGCTTTGACGTAGAAAAAAAACCAGATGGTGAGAATTGTTTAAGTATATGATGAACTAAAATTTTAAAAAAATATGGTTATGAGAGAACCCTCTATAAGCATATTTTTTTAGAACACCTTTTATAACGGTTCATGTGAATTGTAAAAGCATTGTAATTTTTAAGTGAGAAGCTATTCATAATAGTGGTATGCTAGATCATTCCAAATATAACTAGGTATATAATTTAGCTTGGCTCCGATATTATTAAACGCCTTAAATTATATATAATTATTGATATGTATTTAGAGTTCCTCTAAGAAAATCATACGTCTAATGACTTTTAAACTTTTAATTATTTACCAAACACACACTTCACAACTTTTACTTTAACGATTTCTTAAACTGTAGTTTTCCCTTTTGCCAAATCGAGCTTTTGAATCCAAAGGACAGAGGCCGTAGCCACGACGAATAACGCCTACAAGCGTTTCTATTCGTTTCGTTTTTAAACCAATCGCCTCACTGGTAGGTCACGTGACTCTTCGTATCACGTCATCGACCAGTGACGCGATTGGTTTAAAAACGAAACGCATAGAAACGCTAGTTAGTGTAATGCAGCTTGGCCAGGATCTCAGATTACCCTAATATATACTGGACCGCAGAACATGAGATTATATGACATGTTATTTACAAGTGTGATACTTAGTTTTGCGGTCCAGTGTAGTTTCCGAATTATCTATACAGGCTCATTTGAATTGCTCCCCCTGCATATTGTGTTCCTTAAACGTATGCAGCCAAAACAAAATACCATAAGTCTTGAAACACTGTAAAGCTGAGTTACGTCAGTTGTCTTCGCCAGCTGTAACGCCCACGTGCGCGCCATATGGCGGGGAGCGTGCGCCACTATTTATAGCGCGGTCTGCTGTATAGAGGTCAGGGGTTTGAGTCTCGTTCATTTCACATAGGCTAGATTACTTGACGTGTATCCACGAAGAGGGGTGTTGATGTTGACTATGGTCAAGATACATTATTTTGCAGAAACCAATTTGATATCTCTTAACGCATGCGCTCCACACCGCTGCTTAACGGTGCGTATATTCCGGTGCGTCAAAAACGACGCCATGTTGTTATAGTTGCCGGCAAACTTCTTGAACACGTAACCTTGCTTGCGCAGAAGCGATTTTTAGGTTTCGTTGGGAGGGGGGCCGCGGGTGGCGGGAGGTGGCGGCGGGGGAGCACGCACCATTGGTCAATCAGTTGACGTTTGCGTCCCGCACCGCGTCCACGTCCCTCTGCCTCCCGAGTACACTTGCGTGCACTGATAAAGCCGATTGTTATCATTAATTTTCTTGTTATAATTTGAAATTGATTTTTGAATCAATTTGAGAATGATATTGATGATAGTCAAGAAACAATGACTACCTCCAGCTCCCCTGAACCAAGACCAGCGCTGGTATTGACTTAATGGAAGGAATATCCTTTTTAGTTCAAGACTAATCTATTTTAAATAGTTTCCTGTATATTTTAGCGTATTCTAATAATAATATAAACATTTTTTTTTCACTTGTGTATCATTTATCCTAAGATTTGAAAATATTCTGTAAAAAAAATTAGGTACTTTTTTTCCACGTATGTGTACGATGCGCGAACTTCCCCCCTACCTCGCCTAATGTTCAAGAAGTTTGACGGCAATTATACTATGACCCCGTCTGTTGTTTACGCAACGACACCGTATTTTACTCGTCAGTGAGATCGTGTAGGTGCGATTTGTGAAAACGACTTTTCGAATTTGTCAGTGTCATGTACCCCTCCCCCTTTAAAAGCACATATAATGAATTTAATAGGAAAACTAACACGACAAAGTAGACTTCGTTGCTTCTTGAGTTACAAACGGTTTATATTAAATGTTTATACCTACCGAAAACTTATTTGCGGTGTTGGTAAACTGACCGCGACCTATGTCGATGTATGGGGATAACAGTTTGCCAACAGCAAAGTTTAGTTTGTCGCGAGGTCTAATTTTGATTGTAGTAACGGCTTCGGAACCCCACACTGAGCATGGTCCGACATGCTCGGTTTTTTATTTGGTATTTGCTCTTCTGTTATAATATCACTTAACTAAACTTTTCATAATATCTACAATAAATTGAAAAATCGGGAAAATTGGACTAGGTTTAAGGAAACAGAAGATTAATTCACTTAGTTTTGTTTATTTGTTTGTAATTCTGGAATAAAACATCTCGATAACTATTACGGTCCAAAAGATTCAGCTCTTTATATTAATAGTTCCTTTGGGTTCCGTCAATAGGGTTCCATTGGGATACCCTTCCGGTACGGAACCCTGAAAAGTACGAATTACTCCACCGACAAAACCGTAGCTATTGAATTAAATGATTGATTATAATTAAACCACATACAGTAATTACCGTGAAGTCGTCAATCAATTTGAATCATATGCGACTATGGAACTATCAAAGTGATGTAATGAGACAAACCAAAATAAATTTCTTATGACTATAATTATAATGTTCTATATTGGCCATAGTTCCAAATTGGTTAGCTCTTAAACATAACATAATAAACAAAAAATCAGACAAACGATACATTAAGAAATGATGATAGAAGCTTTGTGACCAAATCTCAAAATATCTGAGTTGCTAAATGACCACTTTGGTTTTAGGGTTCCGTACTAAAATTGTAAAAAAGGAACCCTTATGTTGTGACTTCGTTGTGTCTGTCTGCATGTCGCAGCAGGTTTCCTCAGCAACTACAAATGCTATCAACTTGATTTTTGGCATAGTTGTACAACTGGCTTGCCCGCATCTTAGAGTCTAGAACGAGTTGAAAAATGTAAGAGGTCTGATTACAGCAACTGGGAAGTCATACGGAAGGGCTCAATCTGCACATTTCTAAACGAATTTTCATTAATTTTCTGTGATGTAATTTTTGATTTATACCCAAAAACGTACAAAACCCGTTTCCCCCCTTTATCTATATTTTAAGGGAAAAATTAAATCAAGTGATCATTATTTACAGTTTTGGAGAAATAACCATAAAACGTTGATAATCTGTAATAAAATTTAGGCTAGTCAAAATGGACCATATTGCATAGAAAATAAGGCTCAAAACAAAATTAGTATTTTCTTTTACGGTTACCAAGCATATTATATTAAATACGGATACCTAGAGTCGGACTCGCACTTGATCGGTTTTTTTTTCATATTAAGTCGTCGGAGCTCCACATGGCGGGGCTCCTATTCCTGGGTAATTTGCCCTGCGAGCAAATTTGAAGTTACCTAACTAACCTAACATACCTAGCAACTGCTACTCGGACTTTTTGTTATGTAGTCGCATAGCGATCTGGTCTTATTTGCTGCCTAGCTCTAAAGAGATGCTAACCTAAATAAAACGATTAGATATTCCACATAGGAACCGTGTGTGCTTAGAAAGTACACACACAAATCACACCCCGTTAAAAAAGTCACAATACGCCTATTTCCAGTTTATTGGCCTGTAAGTTATACAGCGCGGGCCGGTGTATAAAAGAAATTGAAATGAGCGCGCCATCTGGACGGCTTTATTAATGCGCCGGCTGGAAGAGTTGGATTGATTTCGGGGGTTATGTGTAACGCCTTAAGCCCATCGCAAACGGAGCTATAATATATATTACATACATACATACATACATATCTTCACGCCTGTCTCCCAATGGGGTAGGCAGAGATTATGGAACGCCAGGTGCATCGGTCCAAACATATACACTTCGCTTCCTCTACATTCATCAATCTTTTCATGCACGTACGTCAGTTTCAGGTGCTTTTGATTCGGCCCTTAATCAGCACATCGCGAATCTGATCACCGTACGTCCGTCTAGGACGTCCCTTACCGACATCTCCGCTCACTCTCGCTCGCCATATCTCTTTCGTAACTCTTCTGTCATCCATCCTTTCTAAATGACCAAACCATCTTAGCATACCCTTTTCGATCTTAGTCACTACATCTTCTTTCAATCCACATCGTTCTCGGACCTCGCTATTTCATTTCTATTTCTCGCCAATATATATTAATATATCTAAATATATACATAAAAGATTTAAAAAAAAGATGAAAGATGTTTATTCAGTAAGTAGGCCGCACGGGCACTTTTACACGTCAAAAATCTACCAGCGCTTCGCGACCACTGCTGAGAAGAAACGCCGCAAGAAACTCAACAGTCAGTCGTTTTTTTAAATACTTTTTTATGATATTATACAATTATAAAGCTTAACCTAGCATTATATAAAACAATGAATTTAACATAAAACAAAAAATAAAAAATGTTCAAGCGTAGTAGCGTAGCAGGAAAATGTGTCATACACCCACGCCTTCATTTTTTAGAGTGGCGAAGGCAGAGCTACATAATTACCAACAACTCTTATAATTGTTAATTCTGTAACCACATTTTGCAAAACTGATTGACTGACTTACAAAGCACAGCCCTAACCGCTGAACCTAGGAACTTGAAAGGACGGAGTATTGCCTGGGTAGCCTAGGGGTGCACTAAGAAATATTTTTTCGAAAACCTCCCTCCAACGGGGAGGAATATGAATTGCGGAAAACTAAACCCTACGCGTACGAAGTCGCGAGTGACCTCTTATATTATATGGATGATACTAAGATATGAAAATATATATCCATCCCATTCATTATACTGGCGAAAGAAAGAGAATAATATATATCATAGCTCCGTATGTGACGCGCCTAAAGGAAGAGTTTAAAAAAGAACATTTTAACCCCCCACGCAAAAAGAGGGGTGATATTAGTATAATGTGTGTATCTATGTACATAGGCATTGTAGCTCTTAAATAAATGAACGGGTTCGGAGGCAATTTTTAGGGTTCCTTAGTCAATAAGGAATAAGGGGTTATACATTTCAATTACGCCGATAAAGTTGTAAAATAAAACATGTTTTTTTTATTTTATTGAACAGTAAAGGGACAATGTTTTTAATACATTATGTCATCAAGTAAGAGGTATCATTGGATAGCTCTTAAAAGTCATTATGAACATGTTATAAATTTTTATATTAGACAAGTGTAGTTTTTGCTAAAGATACGTATTTGTATCTCTTTAATAGTCATTGCCTTGAGGTTTCATAAATACTTTGTCACTTTTCTTTATAAAGACGAACGTGTCTTTTTGTTTCGGCTTCGCGGCTACACTGTTGAAGCGATTTTGAAAAAAAATCGTTCCCGATAAATATTTAAAAACAAGTTTTACGCAATAAATCGTAGGCAATAATCGTTAAAAAATAACTCGCGGTTAGCAAAGAGAAATATAAGATAGTAGTTCCGTTGTAAAACTTGTAAATAGAAAGCACGTAAATATTCAATCAACAATACGCGGGGAATGTTACATAAACCCATAAATTGTGGAACAAAGTAAAACTGTTTACAAAGGTAATAAACTAGATTATAAAACACAATTATTATTTATACACCGTCTGTGCTGGCTGGGCGGGCTCACACACACATACATTGTTTTCTATAAAGATACAGAACAATACCGTTTTTTTTAACGCTACATTTATTGTTCGTTCATTCAAATAGTTTGCATGCTTTGATGTGCCGCAACAACTGGTACAAAAAAGCCACACAAAGCGTGTCGGCGAGGAGTGTGGCGATATTTTTCACAATAATCTTTTTTTCCTGGTACCATTTTTTCCAGTCGCGTTTTTTCCGATTCGTGATTTTACCGAATGTTTATTTTCCCATTCTTAATTTTTCCTGTTCACATATTTACCATTCTGGTTTTTTCCAGTCGCAATTTTCACCATTGTAATTAAGACGAAATAGGTAGGTAGGTTTAGGTTAGGTTAGTTTTGCAGCAGGCCCGAAGGACCAAACCACCCGGAAGTAGGAGCTCCGCGTCAGGGAATTATGATAATGGAATTATTTCTGCTGAGATAAAAAATTAAGACAAAATAAGCTACCGAAAAAAATAAAGACTGGTAAATTTTACGAATGGAAATATTGCTTGCAGTAAAATTCGATTTCCGGAAACTCATCGCCACACTCTCGGCGAGTGACTTCAAAGGGTTGTAACGCACACCATTTGAACGAACGAACTCTACAGCGAGCTAAATTCGAGATTGTTCCATACAAACGTTCCCTGAATTTGTAGCACAAAAGTTAAGTCATCCAATCTGTATTTTGAACTTTCCAAATTATAGAGAAGGTTTTCTGTAACTCTGACTCAAAATAACCATTGACCGAGCCATACAGAGTCAATTTAGTGGCGCGTCATTCATGGTATCAAATCAAATCTAACCAAAATCGTTTATTTGGTGCAAAACACAAAACATTAGTAATAAAATAAACTTAAACGATACAGTAATCTTTCAGTACTCGTCGCCATGGCACGCATTGTGAGGAGGTTCCTCTCTCTGCAGCCCTCACCACCGGTAGCTTGAGCCCTGCCCCGCTGCCGGCGGCACTCGTAGGTTAGGTTTTTTATATTTATTTTTTGTATTAGTATTGTTATTTTACTTTTATATTTAAATATTTATTGTAATAAACCTAAGTTATAGAAAATTTAATAAATATATGGAAAATAAAATAATAAAATGAGACAGAACAGAACATAACATAATATAGAACCAAAACTTAAAACTATTTTTAATGCACCAAATTGGGTGCCACTCAGCATGGTGTCAGACATAAATGCCGTGAGGCGGATTTTCAGGGCAACCATGACGAGGGGGGGGAAGCGCTGCTGGTCGTTTCATATGTATGTGTATAAGAGCGTAGGTATAGGTAAAGTAACTGAATTATGGGAACTGTAAACAAAATGCACACATAAATAAATAGATTAGTAGAATAAATTTGATAAACATACACAGAGGGATGCATTAATAGATAAAATAAAACAATGTGAAAGCGACAGTGCAATTCTGACACAGTGCAGCTGCTATGTTTTGGATAATTGTAGGCCAATCAGATACTCTTTGAGGGTTGTTCTTGAAAGAGATCAGAGATTCAGTTTTTTATTTAGAGTATGAAAACATTGTATTACGTATAAATCAAAATAAAACACCTGCCCCAAATGTTGCCTGAACTATTCTGGGGCACTGATCAGGGGAATCAAATTCACTTTAAAAAGGGCTCGGGTCCTAATATATACCCTTTTTTATTCGATAAACAAAACATGCCGATTCTTATCGATTTCGGATATACGTGCCTACTTGCCCAGTTCGAAAATAAGAACCGGAGTGTGATTAGAAAGTCTTTAATTTTGAATCTTATCATCATTATCGTCATCATCATCATCGTCATCATCTTCACTATCATCATCATCATCATCACCATCATCATCATCATCGTCATCATCACCATCGTCATCATCATCAAGTTGTTTTTAGGTTATCTTAATTATTAATTACTTATATTATTTATTTATTGTTATTTTATCACCCTATTGCTTTGGATAATATGGAATCCAAGAACTGCCACGTGGATATGTCATTGTTCTTCATCATCATCACCATGCTATCAGGCGCCCACACGGTTTAGGGCCGTGTTGAGATCTTGACTGAGATTTCCATCTCAGAGCACGTCAAAGTAAAGTTTAGCCATAGAATACTGAGGTTTCTTGAGATTGCTATCTCAGCAAAGGTCAGTTTACTAATCTACATCTCCACTATGATCGAGCTGGTGTTACTTGCACCCAGCAGTTTCTCATGACCTTTTATCATTAGTAAATTATCTGTGGCTCAAATCACCCCTGGACAGGACTGCTGCTCTGTCCGTGCAGCAGCCGTATGATGGTTGCCTTACTGAACTTAAAAAACTTGGGAGATAAACGGTAGAAAACCTTTCTGCGCTGCGTTGTATGCACACCAGCAGCGCCCTCTTGTGTTTTTAAGAAGGTGCATCGCTCCTTACATATTACGTTCTGTTTGTAGGTGTAAGTGCTTTTGGCTTTGCACTCGGGGACCAATATAGGAGACGCGGGGGCTTGTTTGGGAGGGGTGATGAGTTTCCCATTCGATATTTATAGATGTAAACTGCGATTCAGGTGTATGTAAACCTTGCATGGTTTATTACACCTTGTTTTTAATGTTTTGTAAATCTTTATGTTTAAATAAGTAGTAAAAAAAAACAATTGCATAAAAGTATCCATCACTGTCGCACTTCATTGGTAAGAAAGTGATAGAAGTTATTCGTACGGCAGAAGCTATTATATAAAAACGGTATAAGTCGACTTAACTCGTAATTAAAAAGGGCGTATCACATACACTGAGTATATAGAGTTAAACACATTTTCACTTGATCTCTAGACTTATATCATTTTTGACTAGGAAATTTAACATCGATCGGTGTTGAACCATGAAAGAACAAACAAACATCTCCATGTATATAATTAGTAAAGTTGCAGATACATCAGTAAGGATGAAGCTTGCTACCTGTAAAAGAAGATCAATTAATTCCCCCACCCCTGAACGTCCGAGAGCAGATGCCTCATTCAACTGCGTTGGCCACAGGTGGCGTTTCCCACAGACCGCTATGCTAATGTCTCGCTACGGCGTGAAGACAGACCGACAGCGCGACAGATATCATGAAAAAACTCAAAAGAAACGAAATACAATTAACAACTCTATCCTAAATAGATACTAGGGAAAATTAAAAAATCGACAGAGCCGCGCCGAACTTCCTGGAACACAATCTACTTGCACTTTAAACCCTCTACTATCTTGAAAAACGTTTCTATAAAAAACGCGAGGATATAAAATACGCCATAAGCATAAGGCTACCTTGCCCCCTTCCCGCCTTGAAATATCTCATCCGGCCCTAAGTAATGACAATAGAAATGTACAAGAATCTACCTAAATTTATTTATTAATTTATAGCATAAAGAAGGCAAATGAGCGCATATATAGGCCACCTGATGGTAAGTGGTAACTGTGACCCATACACAAGTCTGCAAGCCTAAGACTGCAAATGCGTCACCAACCCTGAGGACTAAGATGGAATGCCTCTATGCTAGTCATTACACCACACATTAAAATATGAAGACAAGGACCAAATGAACGCAGATATATAAATAAATTCTAACAGTTACTAATTAACAAAGCCAATAAGGCTATGCATAATTACAACAAATACTACATTCAAAATACTAGATATTACGAGTCTATTCATATTATTAAAATTAGCGCCCGACCGACTAGGAGACGTGGTCGCCATGGCCGTAGATCATCATCATCATCATCATCATCGTCATCATCATCATCGTCATCATCATCATCGTCATCATCATCATCACCGTCATCGTCATCATCATCATCATCATCATTAAAATGACAAGTCATACCCTCTCTCTCAATTCTTTTGCTGTGCCCAATACAGTTCACACACAAGAAAACTAATACGTACACATTTCCATCCTATGTGTCGGAACCTTCCTGACTTCTAGGTAAAAGGTGTCGTATTTCGTGGGTTTAAGAACTACTCCAGAAAAGTCTTTTTTGTTGACAACATATTTAAATAAACGGAAATTTTACAACTTTGTGTACAATTTTCAGAAAATCGGACTAGGTTTAACGGAGAGAAACGTTACCGCATTTGAAATAAAATACCTTCCTATAAGTAACTATATTTGGGAATAAATAGGTTTAAGTTAGCCAAAGTTCTTTTACGCCGAAGATACAGGAACATCCTAGTTTTTAGTTTTTCTTTTCAACATACTTAGTTATACATCGTACAGACAGATTTATTATTATAATACAGATAGGCCTTATACCAAGTAACATACCTCTTTCCAATATGATTGCCCAAAAAAACTTTTGTTTAACATTAAAGATATGTTGGTTTGTCCTACTGTAGTTATGTGTGGTGCATTTAACGAGATGGCGCCACGTGTTAGTTCCCGCGTGTTACCCTGTGTTACGAAACAATTCTTCCGTATAATACGAGTAGCCCTGTCCTTTTCTACCATCAGTAGCCACAGAATCGAGTAAATGTGATAGTAACATAACCGACAGTCTGTTCATGCATCTGTCTCCTACTTCTCCTAGCATATAAGTCTTCTTATGGCGCATTTTTACCACGAATTGCAAAATAAATCTCTCTTTGAAGGCTTATTCCTACTAAGCGATGGACTAAATAGGTACTTCGCAAAAAATATATATTACGTTATAGATAAAATCAACGTTTGTTTTATCTACTATTAGAAAAAAACCCAATGTTTCCTACATTTTTTACAAAAATTTTACTTCCAAAAAGCATGCAACGATTCTAATGATATTTGTCCATAAAGGTTTATGTAAGGTATATATTATATACTTAACACTACCAACCGAACTAAGCTATAACCTTTACCACGTTCAATACTTTACGATACTGCAGTAATGGACGCTATACACCGCTAGCCGAGCACCGATCGATGCTGCAAAGTGTAATAGTTGGTCCGTAATGAGTGATGTGTTCGGGATTGGTACGGTTCGGGTCGGTGAGCGAAATATATATATATATTTGTGTATAGTCAACAACACAAGTAAATATCTTCGTACCTATTAAATAAAAACAAGTAATAAGCTACAACACAAAAGTCATCATATACTTAATATAGCATATTTATTTGTTTGTTTAGTTATACATGTTTCACCTGAGTACTTCAAATCGAGGCAGCTTTGCAGCAAATGGTCGTGTTTTTAGTTTACAAAGGAATTGACAGAGGTTTAATCTAATGGAAAATAACTTGTATTTCTGATACGATAGTACCAAATAAATATAAGCGAAAGAGATCTGTCAGGATCGTAGCAGGTGGAAAGAAGTGGTCTCTGCCTACCCCTCTGGGAAACAGGCGTGATTTTATGTATGTATGTGAGAACAAATAATTGATTTGTACCAACCAAGTACATATAATAATAGCAATTAAATTTGCAAAGAAAAATTGGTGCATTGAAGCATATAGTTGTATTTTCAGCAAAATATTAACCGCACACATTAAACCGTCCAATTAGAGCTCATTCTAAACTTAACAGCCAATCACAGAGCACCAATAAGGGAATACTTACAAAACCAAACAATAAAACACCAAAACCGTAAACAATTCCTTAATATCAACAAGTAACAATAGTTTACCAGATTCAATACATCAACCTTGTACCAAACTCATTTGAACACAACGATAAATAAAAACATTTGTGATTCATTGATGGCTTTTCAGGTTGGTAGTGGTGGTGAGAGGGAGTTCGAGCGGTAATGTATGGTGTTTCTGGTTAGGCGCAGTGTTTAGGGGCGGTTGCCGGGGGCGTCAGGTGTGGCAGACGGGCGCGCGGGTTTGGCAAATTTTAATGAATGCCGACTGGGATGTTTGAGTGCTGGAAGAGACTAAGTTAATATAGTATATATATTTTTTCTTAATATTTAAGTATTTTACAACGTTTTATGTATCTTTCTATGTTTATGTGCATGAAGATGTTGATGAATATTAAGGAAGTGGATGTTATATGTTTAGACCGTTGCACCTGGCGTTCCATAGTCTCTGCCTACGACATTGGGAGACAGGCGTGAAGGTACGTATGTAATTGTATGTTTATTACTTTCTCTGTTTTTTTTACTTCAAATCTTACAAGTAAGAGCGATATCACACGAGCGCGTCGCAACCTCGCAACGCCGTGATTTCAACATAGATCGCCGCAAGCGTTTTAACGCATTGTGTGCCATGTCTTTCTAATGTATATGTAGACCAACGCAGCGGCTACGACGACAAAGACAATCTCGTATGGCATCCCTATAAATTCTACCATTATTGCAAAGGGCTAAAGTTACAACCAGATATAGAGATAACATGACGGTAGAGATGAAAGGTACTTAACGTAGGATCACCGAATTAAGACTCTATAGCTTGGTCTTGATCATCATGTCTTTAAATTAAATCTTTTTTGCACGATAGCAAAAGCCTAGTCACAAAAACACATTTTTTCTTGTGTGGTGGGCTATTAAATGGTACGATGGATGGACAGACAGAACGTAGGAATATTAAAAGGGACGCATTGGGCATACGGTTATTGGAAAAAACACGGTCATGTGCCGTTCCATGGAATTACCAGTCACGCTAGAAGTGCGCTCAAAATGCATTTATTTTGTTTTCCCAGCCACTTCTATATTCTGTACATCGGGGTAGGCCACCATGTGCCAGCGACTGCCTGTTATATGGATTTTCATTTAGGAAATCGTATAATATTATAGCGCTTAGCCTGGGGCTAATGTGCATTTTTATGTTTTTTTTAATCCCACGCCAAATGAGCCTTTTCAGGAAATGGGTCAACGCGGGAATTCCCGTGACATTAAGGACTTTGGGAACATTAAAAGATATATTTAATTTTTTATTTATATTCTGCCCCGTGCGGTTGCCGGGTTAGAATAGTGCCCCTCCATGTCTTCCCGTGAAGGTCGTAAGAGACGACTAAGGGAATAACAACATTTAGCAAAGATGGGCCTTTATGACAACACAGATTGTAGAATGTGCGGTGAAGAGGCTGAGACAATGAAACACTTATATTGTGGATGTGATGCCCTCGCCGGAGTAAGAATGAAAATCCTCGGTTGTGGATACCCAGAACCGAACGATTTCAAGGCACTGCCATTGCACTCCACTATCCGCTTTTTGGAAGAGGTGGAGAGTGCATTGGATTAAGCGCTGAAAGAAGCGTAATTACAAAAAAGATCCCACAGGGTCGAAGTGTATCCGTAAGGACCCCACCAAAAGATAAGATAAGGGAATAAAGGCCTTGTAGTACTGTTAGGCGATGGGCTTGCAACCTGTCACTAATACACTGGTAGACATCTTAGCCTGTTTGTGTAAAATGTGGTTACAGAATTATGAACTTCTTTTTTTAGAGTTGTTGCTAATTCTGTACCTCTGCCTACCCCACTCTGGGAATGAAGGCGTTAAGTATGTGTATGTATGTGTTATTAATATTCTGTATTTTGTAGGTTAGATAAATACCATATTTTTGCATAGAGAAGACCATTGCTTACTCCAGGCACCTGATGGTAAGTAGGATCTGAGACCCAGACCTTTGCATTCTCAAGATTTCGATCTTAAGACTCGGACTCCAAGGCCCGTATTAATAAACTGATCTCAAATGGAATGCTCGTCTCGAGATGCGTCAAAAATGACAGTGTTCTATGGTTTGGCGTTTACTTTGACGTATCTTGTGACGGGCCTCACGGTCAAGATGAGTTTATTAATACGGCTTTAAGACCCCACTCTGATTGCCAACTTAAGGACTAAAGATGGAATACCTCTATGCTAAAAAAAAGATAAAAGATCAAAGATGTTTATTCAGTAATTAGGCCACACGGGCACTTTTACACGTCAAAATCTACCAGCGCTTCGCAAGAGACCATGCACTGCTGAGAAGAAACGCCGCAAGAAACTCAACAGTCAGTCGTTTTTTACAATAGGTACTACTTATGATATTATACAATTATAAAGCTTAACCTAGCATGATATAAAACAATGAATTTAACATAAAATAAAAATAAAAATAAAAGACATTCAAGCGTAGCTTGTGCAAGAAAATGTGTCAAAACTAAGAATTTTCATAGGGAGTAATAAGTAGTAGTAATAAAAAAAAATATTTATATAAAATATGTATATATATTAAAAAATATATATATACTTTCCTATGACAGTGCAAGACAACCACCACAGCTAGTAAGTTCAATGGTTGTCTTATCCCCAAACCGGAACACAACAATGCTTTGTAGGGTTCCGTATCCGAAGGAAGCTCAACGGAACCCTTAACTTTAAAGACCTGTATCTCTTGAACCGTTAAAGGCAGCGGGCGGTGTTTTAGTTAAGGGTGTAAGGTGTGTAGGGTTCCGAAGCCATTATTACAAACAAAGTAGACTTTGCGTTGGAAAACTGTTATCTCCATACATTGACATAGGTCGAGGTCAGTTTACCAACACCGCAGATAAGTTTGCGGTACGTATATTTAAACCGTTTGTAACTCAAGAACCAATGAAGTCTACTTAGTTTCACATTCACCCCCAATATTTTTGAAAGAAGCGACACCCCACACTATGGAGGAGGCAAGGAAAAAATACATCTCCACGTTAAGAGTAGGGGAGGCATATAAAAAAAAAATATTCAAGATTTTATTTTACCACTTTGTTACAGCTTTCTAGTACTAAGAGTTTCGAGCTAGGCTGCGGACGGAAGGACGGACGGACATGGCGAAACTATAAGGGTTTCTAGTTTGACTACGGAACCCTAAAAATGGTCAAGTGTGAGTCGGGCTCGCACTGATACGATTCGAAATCGATTTCAAACCGGAATATAATACCTACCGTGTGGCGGTACGGAACCCTCGGTGTGCGAGTCCGACTCAAACTTGACAGGCTTTTTTTTAAATCCTTTGTTGGGTAAGTTTTCGTCGGCACTATTTAATTACTCGCAGTTGAAGTTATAATGTGAGCTGTATATTTTTTTATTACGCTGTCTCTATCCCCCTGTTCTACTCAGTAAAACCATATGTTATCACTAAAGTTAATATTTAGAAAATTGCTCAGTTTTACTATTTATTCACCACTTACCATTTATTTAGTCCTTAAGTCAAGAAAAACGTTTCAAAAAATGTTTTTTTTGCTAGCTAAGCCGCACATTTGCAAAAACTCAAAAGTTATTAATAGCACCCCCCAAATCCTTTCGGGGGCAGCTGCCGTCGCCCGCAGAACACTTATTTATTCGGGGCCGATTGTGAACCCGACTGCTTTGGGGGCTGATATTTGGAGAAATTGGGAAAAGTAAGTTTTTTAACTTAAATAAAGGCATGTTTGTCTAACAGCGAGGAATTTGGAGTTAAGGAAGTTACTAACAATTTTATACAATATATTACCATATTTAGCTAACAACGTTTCACAATCGACAAAGCCATCCAGATGGCGTTAGTGGCCTACGTATCGGTACCTCTATAAAAATATTGTTTTAAATTAATATTCGTCGAGTTTTACAGTAAAAGTTATAAAATTCTGTGAAATAACACCCTAAACTCAAGTCAGAACGTTATCTAAGTGAATTGTAAAGTGTATGTATTGTTTTTGTGCTGTGTAAAAATTTATTCTGCAAGTGTCAACTACTAGACAAATTGAAGACGGTTAAAAGTTTTAAACGTTAAAATGTGACTTATTGTAGTGGAAAAGTGCAATTCAAATCGTTATAATAAAACATATGTCCATTGTCTAATACCTAACCTACTGGAATATACATTATCTCCCGGCATCCACATTAAAACCCATTTAACATTGAGGTGTAATAACAGTTTCGATCAAGGTGCACAAACTCAGTTTAAAGTTGCAGCTACAAAGTGATAGAATTCATTATCAAAGGGTGTTACCATTGAGGTAACACAAGTAACAAAAGACTTACAATATATTTACTATTGTGGTATTGTTTATTTCCAAAATAATATCGTTGTGAACATTAATTATTAACAGCGCCATCTAGCACAGCGATATCAGGAATTATCACTAATCAATTACTTAAGTGTAAGCAAGCTAGCATTACATAGCAAACTGCAGCAGTGTGACAAAGATAATTACATTTTCGTATTCTTACTCAATTGGGGGTGTTAACCACGATCTGCCAGCCTACTAACAGCGTTATCTTTCCGACGGCAAATTTTAAACATTTAGGCCTACAATTATTCTAAACAAGCATTATAATGATATGTTCAGCGTGTCAGGGCGAAATACGCGCAAATTCGGAATTATTGAAGTGCACATTGTGCAAAAGTGACTATCACTACCAATGTATGAATATTACAACAGCGTATTACAAGTCCAACATTAATGAATTAATTAAAGGCTGGCGCTGCACGCCCTGCGTAAATATAACATTGCGCCGTAAAAACGACAGCACTCCAGTACGGAGGCAATTCGACTGCTCGGCGCTAGATGAAAGTACCATGTCCGTTGACGATGCTCTGCAGGGAGACCAGGCTTCAGTGTCCCAAGTCGGTATCGGACCAAATGAAATGAGTCAATGCGCCCGAAACATATCACCTCAAGGGAAAGATGATCCTGTCACCATGAAAAAAATCAGTATTCTGTTAGACGAAAAAATTCACACCTCGGTCTCCACCATTATAGAAAGAAAATTGGAAAATTCACTTGCCTCATTCATGGTATCTATTCGGACGGCGATTCAGGAAGACGTTAGGAAATTAGTACAATCAGAGATCAAAACAGTGGTTAAAGACCTCGAAAGCAACTTCACAGCTACCACGGATTTCCTTCAAGCGGAACAATCTACGTTAAAGTCAGAGTTACTTAATAAAAAAGAAGCTATAAAACATTTAGAAGCTGAAAACAGTTTTCTACATGCAGAGATACGTAGCCTGAACCTACGTATGTCTTCCATTGAAAATACGTCCCGCAGCTGCAATATAGAATTACAGGCAGTTCCTGAAAATCGTTCTGAGAATGTCTTGGTACTGTTTAAACAACTATGCTCCACTATTGGCCTAAACATGGAAGACTCGAACGTGCTGGGTTGCAGAAGAGTTGCCAAAATGGATGCTAAATCGACCAGACCACGGAACATACTGGTTACCCTACCCTCCACCAGGCTTCGTGACACCGTTTTGTCGATGGCGAGGCGCTACAACAAAACAAAATCCAAAGATGCCAGCCAACTGCTTAACAGTACGCACCTCGGCATCACCGGCGAGAAAACGAGAATATATGTAACTGAGCACCTTTCGCCGGACTGCAAATCGCTTTACGCAGAGACCAGAAAAGTAGCCAAAACAAAACTGTTTACATATGTGTGGGTGAGGTTCGGTAAAATTTATGTACGTAAGAATGACGAATCTAACTGTATTCATATTAAAAATTTGGATTGTTTAAAGAAATTGAAATAATTTTTGTAATAATGTTAATTTAATTTATATATTTATCACGCATTTATTTGGACTTTTAAAGAATAGTATAATGATTGTTTATTACCAAAATGTTAATAGAATTAGAAGTAAGTTAACCGACGTTTACCTAAATATCCTGAACAGTAATTATGACGTTATTTGCCTCGCGGAAACTAATTTCAATGAAAGCGTCTTTGATAATGAATATTTGGATTCGCGTTATCGAGTATTTCGCAGAGATCGTAACTCAACTACGGTAACTAAAAATGACGGCGGGGGGGTTGCCATAGCCGTAAAAAAACATTTTACAATTAATCGTTTAAATGCCTGGGAAAGTCAAGTTGAGGATATTTGGCTGAGTATTGCTATCAATGGTAGGGTATATATAATATGCCTTTGTTACTTACCGCCTGATTTAGAAATAAATAAACTAACAACATTTTATTCAAATCTTCAAAGGAGAATGCTAGACGCGAATAAAGATCATGAATTTATATTTGTCGGTGATTTTAACACACCAAATATCAGCTGGACACAATCTTTAACTTTTAACCATATGGTACCAACTCCAGCACACGACCCTAAATCTATACTTCTTATGGAGACGGTGTCTTTGTGTAATCTCACGCAATTCAACAGCATTCCTAACAAAAACAATAGGTATCTTGATCTCGTTTTCTCTTCAATCAACTGCACAAGAGTATACGGCGCTGTTGCACTGAGTCGTATAGATGAGCATCATCCGCCACTGCTTATAGATATTCCGATTACGGACACCCCACATAAATTTATAAAAGCTAACCTACGGAAGAGACTGAACTTTAACAAATGTAACCTTGAGTCAGTCCGTTGTGACCTTGACTCGATCGATTGGAATCATCTTTTTCAATGTGAGGATATTAATATTGCAGTACAATTGTTTTATGATAAATTAAACGAAATTATTAAGAAACACACACCCTTAAAAATACTTCGATCAAATGCGTACCCACCCTGGTTTAATCCGACCTTGATACGCTCTTTAAAAGAAAAAGCTAAATACCACAAGCGCTTTAAGAAATATGGGAATCCATTGGACTATGACGCCTTCGATGTATTGCGTGCAAGGTGCAAGACTCTTATCAACAAATGCTACAATGTGTATTTAATGTCCGTTCAGAACTCGATTAAGCATAATATTAAGCATTTCTGGCGATACGTCAATGACATGAAGGGTTCAAATTGCATTCCTATCACGATGAAATATAATAATGTTGAGTCTTCTAATCCTGAGGATGTTTGTGAGATGTTCTCTCAATACTTTGGTTCAGTTTTCGAGGGACGAAGCCAGTTAACTACTCGCTTTGATATTCCCCCCCATCATTACGGCTTAAGTGATGCTACTGTGAGCGTCAATTGCATATACCAGAAGATAAAAAGTCTCGATCTAGCTAAGGGACCTGGCCCTGATGGTATCCCTCCGTCTTTTATTAGAAACTGTTGCGACGAACTAGGATTGCCTCTTTGTATTCTATTCAACAAATCAATTAAATCTGGCGTCTTTCCTAATCTTTGGAAAAAAGCTCACGTAATTCCTATTTATAAATCAGGCGATAGGAACCGTTGTGAAAATTACAGACCTATCAGTATTTTGTCTACTTTCGCGAAAATATTTGAGTCAACTCTCTATAACACATTATATTCCCACTTTTCCGTATTTTTGTCTCCCTTGCAACATGGCTTTGTTTCAAATAGATCCACTGTAAGCAATTTATTAGAATTTAAGAACTATTTATGTGCTGCTTTTGCTAAAAGGGCGCAGACGGACGCGATATATACGGACTTCTCTAAAGCCTTCGACAAGGTCAATCACTCTATTCTCTGCCATAAGCTAGAGGGTTACGGTATTCACGGAAATTTGCTCAGATGGGTAAAATCTTACTTAGAAAATAGGAGTCAGCTTGTAGGCATAAAGGGGCATCTATCGAAACCTTTAGAAATTACATCCGGTGTACCACAGGGGTCCCATTTGGGGCCTCTTCTTTTTGTAATTTTTATTAATGACTTGGTATATGAACTATCTTGCCCCTGTCTTTTATACGCAGATGATCTAAAAATATACTCTATAATCAATGACGTTAATGATTGCCTCAACTTACAGGCTAATTTATCTAGAATCGCTGAGTGGTGTACTAAAAATGAGATGTTCCTAAATGTTGACAAATGTATGGTCATTTCTTTTGCTAGCATAAAGAATAAACATTTATTTTCATACTCACTGGGTAATTATACCCTACAGCGCAAGTCAGTTGTCAAAGATCTTGGAATATATTTGGACGAAGGTTTAACATTCCACTCTCACTACGATCATATCGTCTCAAAGAGTTCCCAAATGCTCGGTTTTGTCTCTCGTTCAACCAAGAGCTTCAAGAACCAACGAACCTTCACGTATCTTTATTTTTCACTAGTGAGAAGCATCGTTGAATATGGCTCTGTTATCTGGTCTCCCTACTATGCAGTGCATAGTGACAGAATTGAAGGATTGCAGAAAAAGTTCCTAAACATACTTTGCTGGAGACTTCATTTGGGCCGAGAGGTTCGATCGTACGCTGGTAGACTTGAAAAATTTAATCTACCATCATTAGCTTCACGTCGTAAATCCAATGAATTAGTCTGTCTTTTCAAAATCATACACTCCTATGTTGATTGCCCATCGCTTCTTTCCCTTATATGTTTTAGAATTAAATTCAAAGCTCGTAATCCCTCGCCTAAAATATTTCTACTTCAAATTTATAAAAATAACACGTCCTACTACAACCCTATAACCCGAATGTGCCGATTGTATAATGATACCGTGACCGAGCATTCTTCTTTGGATATTTTTAACAGTAAATTGCCCTCTTTTAAAAACCAAATTCACAATATATTCTGTACTTAATTCACTAGAGTATAATGATAATTAATATAATATTATTTCTCTCTGTAAAACTAACTTATAAAATAAATCTGACTAACTTTGTATAAGATACGTAACTAATACCACTAACCATCAAACATTTACATACACTTTAATCATTTTGTGCACACATAGTTTAGAGTTATAGTCTAGATTCATGTATTCTTTTTTATCAAGATATTAGTTTTATTTCTGATTGTAACTTGTTTTGTGAGCCTTGAATAAATAAATAAATAAATAAATAAATAAAAAGCATAACATTTGACCCCGGCTTTTTTTTATTGCGGGAGAGTCTTTGAAAACTCCGCCCTCTTCAAATTCAAATTCAAATGTTGTATTGCGTCTTACGTTGTAGGTACATGAGGTCTTAAAGTACTTAAGTCTAGCGTCAACGTAAACCCCGCAGGGGCACAGCAATGGTGGTAGAACATGCGCCATTTTATAATTTTATATTATATTTTTTATTTTCCCAACCGCGCTGTTATGATTGCGTACCCAGCGTCATGCGGGCCCATTATGGCCGTGTTTATAAACGTGGAGAAATTTGGATAAAACATCTGTCACTTTTTGACCATGTTCGTGCGAGGATGACTGCTTTATCCAGCACGTAGAAGTGACCATGATAAAAGGCATTGGCTCAATTTAACTTTACCACCCAGCCGATTGACATGCTCTACTCAGCATGCCGTTCCCTCTGTGTCTGCTCATCTTGCGGCTCTTGCAGCCCAATCAGCCCTTGTTACAGTAGCTATTATTGTAAATAACAGCCGCAATAACGTCCACAATATGATTACGATTAGCAAGATGTTCCAAAATTATGTGGAATAGCTTAGAGGCGTTTTTCCCCGCGCGACCGCGAGCACGTGCGTTGTCAATTAGCGCGAGCGCTGCGAGCAGTTCAATCGATCACGCACCGGCTGACGCACCGCTGAGAGAAACGTCCCTAGGGCAAGTGTAAACACATGTGTGCACTTTTGCACCCTATTCCATTGGAGGAACGTGCAAAAATGTATACAAATCTTTGACCTCGACTGAGTAATGTGTTTTTGGATGATTATAAACGAATATTTGTGCAATAAAGGCGTTGTGATGTAAAAGATAATGGCACTTTATCAAAATTGGATAAACCGCTGAGTCATAAAGAAAAATAAAAATATTAGGTCCTTGCATATAAAATTGGCGTTTTATATGGCAAAAATATACCCACTATATACCCATTTTTCGAGCTTTTTGACCTTTCTAATATGTTTCAGGTGAATCAAAACTGTTTTATGACTCACACCGAAGCCTGCCGCCAACTCTGACGTAGTTTGCAATGGATCCGACCAACAATCACTTTTAATTCTTCGTTATTAACTTTTTTTTTTCTTTGCCCCGCGGTGACTTGAACAGCTACTACCGCGGGGATATGGCGTTTCCACAATGAAGTGCTTTCGCCAGTGTCAAGTATATATAAGTATAAATCTATAGCAATAAAACAATCCAATCTTCTCTAGGATAGATTGGGGGCAACGTTGTACGGTGATATGTAGGACAGAGGCCAAGATAGTTTTAACCTCTGTACCACTGCGAGTCCACTTGAAACGAGAAGTAAGATGCCAGATACACGAAATAAGTCCAAGTCTTCTATCACTCTGCAGCACAAAGGCATTAAAAGTAAAATCACTAAAAGAAAAGAACACTAACACCTAAATACACAAAAATAAAAACTAAAACTAATTACACATCCGCCATCTTTTGACGTTGCAAATGGCCTCCGTTATTAACTTGGGTGTCCGGCCGTCCACGGGGCTTGATTGGTAAGTCAAAATTTCCAGAACGAAAACGTTGAAACCAAAAACGTACCGTATTTTCTTTAACAGTAGCTGCCTCATACACATCACATCATTAATCCTTCGAGCCGTTTCTGCAGCACTGGTACCACGGTGGAACTCGTATTCGTAAATAACGCGATATTTTAAGTTCTCTATATTATGAACAGAATGATGTCAAAGAAAACACAAATGACGAGATAACAAATGAATCACTAAATTCGGAGCACAAATACATTAGCTAAAATTTGAAATAAATTTGAATTTAGAATTCTTAGCCAGATATTTTGAGCCAAAGTGGCCAGTTCAACAAAACGCCAATTTCATATGCAAGGACCCAATATTCGATATATCCGGCTTTTTAATGCTTTGAAAATTGTTTCAAAGTTGGAACGAAAAACCTTCAGCAAGACGTAGACGCTACGCCGTAGAAGTTGCTACGCGCGTGCCAGCTACGCGCTACGACTTCTGTAATATTAATATTGATAGTATTACTTTGTCTATTTAATGTCATGTTTAAACTGGCATATATGAATTGCCACAGCGATTAAGGTGACAAGGTACTATAGTGTACACATATTTATTAAAGTTTATATTTACACTTTGATTTGTAACATATCCTCTTTTACCCAACGGGACTCAATTAATATGCTGACGCTGTCTGTCCGTCATATTTTTAACCGTATTAGATGTGTTGTTTTTCAGAATAATGTGTTATTATAGCAGATTTACAAATATTAGGAAGAATAGAATAGCTTTTTTTCAACTTATACAGGGTTTTAAAAAACGTACACAGGGTGTAATCGTTAAGTGTGACCAGGCGATTATTCCGTAACTATTACAGATATCAAAAAAAAGATATCGATAGTACATTACCTAATCACTAAAATTACAACAACTTTTAAAAATCAAACGAGAAATATCCACAATCTTGACATTAAACACGTCGTGACGTTTAAGTTAAAGGATACTAAAACCTTTCAACTATAACACCCTGTATAAGTGAAAAGAAGTGGTCAGCGCGACGTAATACCAACATAAACAGGTAATAACAGTCTTAGGTTCATGAGAACTTCATCAAAATGCTGGGATAATATTAGTATATATATGTATATACAATATGTATGGATATTTATAAACAAACCAAATCCCCATTCCTCCAGGTGGCACCTCATCAATGGTAACACTACAAAGGCATTTTTGTAATTGGCTCACTACCGCCCCTCCCCCCCTGGTGGGGGTTAACCGAGCTGTCACCGGCAGCGCGCCGCCAAAGGATTAGGGCTGAGACGTCAGAGGTGCCGTCGCGAGCAGAATGCAGTGTTTGCAGCCGTAATAATATCACAGGGCCAGGGTGTTCGTCCGACGCCATCTTTGATATCTATAGATAAAGTTGTAAAAGGGAAAAAAACGGGATCTCTTTGGAACGTATAATTTATTTTATGCATATTTATCTTTTCGCGTGAAACCCTTTTAGGCTGACATTCCAGAAATTATTAAACGTCTATTTTGTAGGTTAGGTTAGAGTAGGTTCGTTTTTTATAAAAAATATTATAAAACCGTTTCTATTGTAGAAACCGCTTTCAGTCAAACGATTTTATGAGTTAAGAGACAAAATGCGTAAAAAAAAATGTACATTTGAGACAGGAACATAAAAGTACCATCGAGAGCCTCAGAGCAGCAAGATGCATTACGCTAACTATACACGGTGTTACACGAGGAAACCGAATAATTTTAACAGCGTATTCCCGACATTATTTGGAGTTAAAATTGTCGTATAATGTTTGCTAGATTCAGCTTGGTTTTTGAGATATTTGCGTTTATGTTAAAAAAAGTCGTAATTAAATCTCCAGTACAAAACACCCTTACAATTGCGACGTTGCGAGCCCGCCACGTCTAAGTTGACTGTAAATTGACTTTCATTCAGAACCGTCATTAGTATGTTTACATGTCAACGTCAGCTTAATATTTTTTCTCCAAAAACGTAAAAATATCGATAAATTAATATTAATAATCCAATACTCAATTGAATGCTATGACAAAAAAAAACAAATATGAAGAAACTTTCACAAATCTTGGAACATTGTAATTACTGAAGGCAAGCCGGATCAATTTTGGATTAGATTAGAACAGCATATGATCGGGATTCGGGATGAATGGCGTACTCGAGTGCTCACCAGTGGCGGTAACAGGCTGAAGAAATGGTGATAATGATGAAGCCGACGGATTAAAAGTATTCGTGCTATTACCAGTTCGTTGGAGTATCAAGTAGCAAAGTGTAAGAAAGACACCGACAGCAACGTACTGGGTACATACCAGTGGCGTAACTACAGGGTGGCAAGTCGGCAAAATGCCACGGGCCCCCAGCCCGAGAGGCCCCTCGGCCCGAGACAGCCTTCCGGCCCGAGAGGCTGCGAGCTCAGGAGTAACATGACGATTTTACTGAGAGGGCCCCATCCAATGAATTTGCCACGGGCCTCAGATGGTAAGTACTTAACGGAATCTTAATGGATGTAATATTTTTATGATATGCAGTTTATTTTTATTTGTTTATGAATGAATACTGTCGACAGGAGTAGTACTAGTCTTGTTGCGAGTTAATTTTGTAAACATTTCGTTTTATTATTATAGTTACTAATTAATCTTACTTATGCAATTCATGTTATCCACAAATTATACGAAATAATACACAAAATTCTTTTATTTTATTTATTAAGTAAAAGCATACCATAGATACTTTTATTTGCATCATCTCAACCCGGGGACGTCCTCTGCTGGACGTAGGTCTCCCCCAAAGACTTCCACCACGAACGGTCACACGCCTTCTGCATCTACCGGTGTCCGGCGACTTTCACCAGGTCGTTAGTCCATCTAGTAGGGGGCCGACCGACACCGCGTCTCCCGGTCCGTGGTCTGCACTCGAGAACCTTAACACCCCACCGGCCATCAGTTCTACGAGCAATGTGTCCAGCCCATTGCCACTTCAGCTTGCAGACTCTGAGAACTATGTCGGTGACTTTGGTTCTTCTACGGATTTCTTCAATTCTGATTCTATCCCGTAGAGAAACTCCGAGCAGCTCTCTCCATAGCACGCTGAGTAACTCTGAGCTTATTTAAAAGGCTCACTGTGAGGGACCACGTCTCCATTCCATAAGTCAATCCTTCAATTTAACATTCATTATTTCTGAAGACACTTTGTAACGTCTTATGCCTAGTTTAACAACTAGATAAGGCTGACAAGATAATAAATACCAGTACAAGATAATAAAAGTTACGTTGTGAAAATCAAAATGTACGTCGTACAAATCTTATATCAATAACAACAATGTCAATGACGCAATGTAAGTCATTAATGTCATTATGATTGCGGAATGAAGTGGCCAGTAGTTTTCAGTTTGATGTAAGGAGTACCCATGACAGTTCAAAATAACTGTTTATGGGCTACTTTTTTAGACTTTGCTTTAAAAAAATCCATTTAATTTATTTAGTCTCAGTAATATTTTGCTTACTTTTACTGGCTTACTGCTGGTAGGCCATGGCCACTTGTTCACTTCATAATTTTTTAAACAATAATGCCTGACTCCAAGTGTTACTTAACTCTTCTAATGGAAAGAGATAACAATTGCAAACGTAGTAAGAAGTTTCGTTTGCATTTGTACGTAAATCCTGCTTTGAAACGATTTGTTTGACAAGAAAATTGCTCTATGAGTATGTCTGCCTCTTCTAATGAAAAGAGATAACAATAAGAAACGTTGCCAGCTTATCCTAAGGTGTTGATTTACTGGTGTAGGAAAAATAATTAATTTATTATGTATGAAAACATAACAAAAATTAAAATCATATTTCGACCTGGGTTCATATAATCTTTTTTGTTTCTTACGGCCTTAGGAACACACTGTTAAAATTATTCGGTTTTCTCGTGTTACACCGTGTATATATTTTTAAACCAATGGCATCATTTGTAGATGACGTAATACGGAGAGTCACGTGATCTACCGATGACGCGAATCGTTTAAAAATGAAAAGAATAGAAACGCGCTATTTGTTAGGGTCCTGGGACGTGAATTAAATAAAAGTGGACTGTATACTTTTTATAGGGCTGATATAATCATCCGTACTATACAATAAACCGGTCTTCTTTATAAAATGAGTTAATTAAATTAAATAATGTAGTCGTCCGATCGCGGCGGAGTATCGTAAGGCGAGTAACCCGGCGGCCACGTCGTCGCTGCCGCTCGTCGTGACGTCGACGTGTCGTCCTCCCGCGCGTCTCCACCCGCGCGTCTGTGCGACCGGTTCCCAACATGCTCCCCGGGTTGAAGTGTGCGGAGAACTTCAAAAATCTGGAGCGTACGGTAGTGCATCTTGGCTAGGGCCTCTGAACACGTTTCTACAATTTGAAGAGTTAGTGTCTGTTTGTCTGTTTAATTTTGTTTTTCCTCGCATCTGAAAACGACTGAACCAATGTCAATGCGGTTTTCACTAAAATGTTCCAAAAAACGATGATCCGTGGGCATGCCTAGGACCTTGTGCAGGGTCCGTCCGGATCGCTACCACCATCTTATCCATTACCCTACCGCCAAACACGGTTTGGGGATAAGATAGCCGGTGTAATGAGTAGCATAGAGGCATTCCATCTTAGTCCTCAGGGTTGGCAACGCATGTGCAGTCTTAGGCTTGCTGTCTTGTGAATGCGAATGTCTATGGGTTACAGTTTCCACTTACCATCAGGTGGCCTGTGTGCTCGTTTGCCTTCTCAATGCCACAAAAAAAAAGACCTAGTATGGCTTCATTTATATCTTGTGTCAAATATGGATAAAGCATCCGTCACTGTCGTACTTATTTACGTGTCAAAAGGTGACGGATGCCTTATCTCAACTTTGTCACGCGATAAACATAGCCATGTTAGGGCCTCAATATAATTCGACGATTGAAAGGCAAAACGATAAATGTTGCAAGACGTCCACTGCTGGACAAAGGCCTTCCCCAAAGTTTTCCACAAAGATCGGTCCTCTGCTGCTGTCATGCAGCGCTTTCCCGCGATCTTTATCAGATCGTCGGTCCACCTTGTGGAAAGCATGCCGACACTATGTCTCCCGGTTCGTGGTCGCCACTTCAGAACCTTCCCGCTCCAACGTCCATCGCTCCTACGAGCAACGTCCCCCACTGTCACTTAAGGTTTGCAATTCGGTGAGCTATATCAGTTACTTTAGTTCTCCTGCGGATCTGCTCATTCGTTTGGATGATACGAAGTAATAATGAATGTTACATACATTCCTACATTACTACAAGCAATTTTCGTTTTTCTATAAAACACGAGTGACAAATATTTTGCGAGTGCAAGCGTGATAACGATAGCCAGCCGAACTCTATTAACAAGATTGGAGTTGTTTAGTATTTATTATATAGTAAAGGCAACTATCATGGAATCTAGATTGGTTTCTCGCTGAGGGCTGTTCCGTGTGCTTTGGCTTTACCGACGAGGCTCTGCACCTCCACCCCGCGCGCAGCTGTCAATACGCTATCGGCTGTCAACGCGCGCACACGCTATACTATCGCGACGTTAAACACTGTGCTTTGGTGTCTTTCTATTGGTGTTGTGGACTATTTCTGGTGCATACAAAGACCTAGGCAACGCAGATGATCAAGGAGCTACCGCCACCAGGAGGTTGGCCGGGCTATCGGACTTCACGAGGTGAGCGAGCTGTCTAGTTCTTGATCGTTGCCTTGGGGTTTCTTTCATAGCCGTGGGCTTTTACGTCGTCTTCAAAAATACGCTATATATCTGCTTCAGGAGTTCTGTACCTACATAAGATCTTACCCCGTTGACGCTTTTGCCCCACCTTGGGGTAAGCGCGTCAAAGGCCCGTATTAATAAACTGATCTCAACTCTAATACTCGTCTCGAGATGCGTCAAAAATGACACTGATCTATGGTTTGGCGTTTACTTTTACGTATCTTGTGACGGGCCTCGCAGTCAAGATGAGTTTATCAATACGACCCTAAGGGGCAAGTGCGACGAATCATGTATTTTCTAGGAGATATTGTTGGTTTGGTGGAATTGCCCCATAGGCGTTATTACCCCGACTTACCTTAGATACGCGTAAAAAACATAGCCCAACAAGAAAGGCAGTTAAAATTAAAAAAATAAATTAAAAATAGTTTATTGGTCACAATCAGTGTCTTTACAATAAGGAAAGGGTTGGGACCTTCTAGTAAGTATGGCAATACTTGTGACAGAAGATCCCGCTCTTCCAGCATCAAGATTAAGGGTAGAAAAACAACCAATACAATACAGAGTTCACAAGAAAGTTAACAGTTAGTTTATATAGTTAAAAAGTTATGAAAGTATTTCGAATGTGAAGCCTCCGCAAACCCCAACATAAAAACAATCGACCTCAAAGTGCCAGAGACACAGTTTTTATTCGTCATTGAGTATGTTAAATACAATCGAGTCGGTATAATCGAGCTGTCGGGCGCACGCGCTCGGGAAGCAAAACTTTGATTAAAACCGAACCAATCAACTAAACTGTTGTTCGCTTTACCTGCGAACCAAAATAATAGAACACCTCAACAACACGGTACGTTATAGCACACAGATACCTAGATATACTGGTTGTGGTATTTCCAAACCAGAATAAGAGAACACCTTGATAAACGATGTAGTATTGGAAACAGGGGTAGAGCTATACTGGACGGCCGTGTGAACCCCGCAGATGGAAATTCCGTTTTGAGCGTCACGATTTCGTGTGGAGTTTTTTAATTAATATTTGGTTTAAGGTTTAATTTGAAGAGGTGTTTGGAATGTCAAAGGTGAATTGGCACTTGGCAGGGCCTTTTGTTATTCCACTTTGTATTTAACTATATCGTTATCAATTTGTTAACGGTAACATAATGTCTTGATAATCTTGCCGGCCGTTTGATAAAAACCGGGTAAGAGCATGTCGGTATACAGTGTGTGGCCCAAAACCGGGGATAATATTAAAAACAGGGGCGCTATAGACCACCGGTAATTACATTATAATGGTCTTACCTAATTAAAATCAAAACTTAACTTTCAGTTTTTTTCTAACAAACTTAATCGCAAATTCAATGTAATGCAAACACCGCTAAATCTACCGCGTGTTGTCAATGGCACCCTGTACTCAGACATACCGCGTACCAAGTGACCAAGCGATGATATCGCGACGGGAAAATACATTACCTAGGATTTTTAACTTTGCAGGCTGTTTTCTCCAAAATTATAGACTTTGTAATATTAGATTCTTGTGATAGTTAATTGAAATGTTCTAAAGAATCCCCATTTACTTTTTTCGCCCCGGTTTTGGGCCACACACTGTATACAGTTGACTACAAAGATGGGATCCCTTTGACTCACCGACACTCATTGGTTTGAATGAATGAATGAATGATATTTATTTTCCAAAGTAAGTCACAGTATACATTGCATGTTAAGTATGTCAAAGTGCAAGAAATTATATTGGAATCGTCAAAATATACACAATCGTACCTATATATGTAGCAATTTATCGATTTTCATTTTTTGAAACCTAATTTCTGCTGAAACCTTATTAATTTTAGGTTAACTTATGCATGGATTACGTAGGTTAGATCTGAGACCACCAAATAATGATTACTCCTGCACCTGTAGTCGTGTAGGCTACACGTCGTCGATGAAATGAAAAAACGGTGAAGCAAAATATTCTATAACATGAGTGACAGTGATTCAAGCGTTAACCGTACAAATACTATTTCACCTTATCGTATTGTAGAATAGTCCATATGTAGAATTACACCATCATGATTTTTTTCTTGATTTTTTTTTCTTGATTTTCTGATTGCGCTATCTGTTATATTTTGTGCTTATCCTCATGCACTATATTATGTATGTATTTATTTAATGGTGCAATGTAAGAATTTATATTAATTTAATATATTGATATGTAGGTATATATTATTATGTGTGTTTAAGACTATTTTAAACATAAATTTAATTTTACCATTAATATCATGGGGAAATTTAGCTTTTTATGTGGCTACATTTTTTACCATAGTTTGAGGTGGCAACACCGATTTTTTTCTCTTCCAACGCTATACTTGGAAACAGCGCATGTAAAATTCAACTTGTGAAACTTAAATAGAGTTTCCTGCATTATTTGACAACTGGTTTTTATTTAACAATGTGTAAGTTATATTTATGTTAGACCCTATGTTGCACCACCACCACAATCTCTGCCTTGCCCAAAGGTACAGGTAGAGAATGCCTTACGGCATTAAGTTCGCCTTTTGTATACATTTGTGCAATAAAGATTAAACAAATAAATAAATAAATCAGTGGATACATCTCTTTGTAGCCGTACAGTGGCTACTATGCATGTATGACCCAAATTTCGATATTACGCTGTTAATATGATTTTCAGTAGGTTTAAACATTTTAGTTGCCTATAATTCTAGACCTAATGTAGTCCACTTAGTTGTGATAGTTTCCCTTATATTTCTTTATATGTAAATATATACTATACTAGGTAACACCGTGATTTTTATCACATATGTAAAAATAACGATGGTAAGTGAGATCTGTAAGTCATACTGAGACCAATGGACATTTAAATTCTCAAACTGTCAAGATTACAATCACAACACTGCAAATGCTTTACCAACTGACTAAGATGGAATGCCTCTATGCTAGTAATCACTGGTCTTATCCCCACACTAGTGGTAGTCCACTAGTTATCATTTAAACCATCGCAACACAGCTGTTTGTGTGTTTTCCAGTACCAAATCTGTTGTGTTGTGTGTCTGTTGTTTGTGTGTGTGTTAGATTACTAAATGTAAATGTACCTATAAGTAAGTAATAAGTTCCTACCACCGCGTCTGTCAGTCAGTAATGAAACATTTTTATATACATACATAAACTCCGCCTTCATTCCCAGAGTGGGGTAGCCAGAGCTACAGAATTGCCAACAACCTGAAACCACATTTTTCGCAATTAGGCTAAGATATTTAAGTCTATTTAGTGACAGGTTGCATCGCCTAACAGTACTACCCTTAGTTGCGTCTTACGACTTCCACGGGAAGACATGGAGTGGTACTATTCTATCCCGGCAACCACACGGGACTACGACGAAACATTTTGTATCTCCTAAAACGTCATGCCCCCCTTCCTAATTCCACAGGCTGTACAGCATAGGTATTTATCCTGCTATTCCTGCTGCAGACGACGACAACAGGTGCGGAGCGTGATTAATAGTGTTTGCTGACGATTAAACCCCCCCCGGCTTAGGGGGGCGGTCAATTGCCGCGTTGAATGCTTAAACGTTTGAGCCAAAAGAACGGGCATTTAGCGAATCGTTGAGGTTTACGATTGGTTTGGATTATGATATTTTTATATATTTTTTAGGTTTTGAAATGTGTATAATTTAAGTAGGTCTTTCTGTTCGTATGTCACACTCGTTCTAAATAGAATAGCTTTATTTAACGTTGCAGGATTAATTTTTTCAACCTCTTAAGGATTCGCTGGAATAGATCCCTTAACGGGATAGGTTCGCCTTTATACGTATTTTTATATTAATTGTTATGCATACAATAGTACGAAATTTTGCTGTACCTATGTTTATTGTTTTGTTTTGATAGCTTCAGGTATGATTATTTGTTTGACTAGTAGATAATGCCAAGTCCGCTATTTGTGCTAGTTAGCGTACTAGATAAGGAATCCGATCTGGTCATCAAGTGGTGACAGTTTTCGATTTAAGAATAAAAAAAGACTAATTTCGAGATAAAAAGGGATAAATCATATCGGTTTCCAACATCACTTTGTTTAGACAACGTATCTACGCAGCATATAAACGTGCGTAACGAAAGATTCTGCGGCGAAGTAGGTGCGCTCGAGTTATCGGCGTGCGGGCAGCCTTCACACCAGCCCGCATGCGGGCGGCAATCAACCGACGGATATTCTCCGCGTTTTGTTATTTAATACTAGTGAGCGGCCCTGGCTTGCCTCGTGTATCTAATACGACCGGACCGTCACCTAGGAGAATATATATATAATAATTGACAACTGTTCAAGAAATCAGCTTGATTTTATAACAGGTTATTTTTCGTTTTTTATTTTATTTTATACTTTTTAGTGATCATATGCTGTTATGTACATACGAGTAGTCCAACTTTTCAGTTAAAAAGAAACTATAGGACAAGCTTGCAAGCAACGCTGCGGGAATGTCATAGTCATAGTTCGTATCGTATCTTCTTCATCATTTCCACTTTTTCGAATTTTCTTTCTGAATGCAGGTGCTTAGAATCTATTCTGCGAAAACAATGTAGCGTAAAAGTACCGGTTTTGGCCATCTTTACACCGTTTTTGGCCACTCTAAATTTTAACTAAAATCTAAAAAAATATGAAATTACGCAAATGTTTTTTATATATATTTTTTATGTTAATCATGAGTCTTAAATATTTATGAATATTATTTTTAATTTTACGTTATCTTTGATACTAATTTCTATCTATTTCTATCTAAAAGTGGCCAAAAAGGATACATTGGCCACAAAGGGTACTTCTACCCTATATTGTTTATCCTTTGACATTTTTGATGTGTGTAGATAAAACCCCCGACAAAACGTACTAACCAGATTAAACCAGTTTTTTTTTCTTAAAAAAAACACAATTTCTCACATAAACACACTAAACTTATAATACCCCAAATTTATGAGCAGGGTCCCCAAATTTACACTACATAATTTCACAGCTTTTAAATAAATAAAATATAGTCGGTTTGTCTGACGGTACGCGCCCGCATCGCTCTATCTTGTACACGATTGATTTCGTATCTCGCTGTTGCCTCCAAATTGACCGATTCTTTTCATCGTTCAATTGTATTATGGATACTACTAGGTATTTATAAATATTTTTATGTAAACAGTAAATATAGATGGGTGGTCTGACCGCTGAGCTACCGGGTCGATGGGGTCAGAAGGTTCTGGAGTGGTGTCCGCGGACCGGAAGACGAGCTGTAGGTAGGCCTCCAACAAGATGGAGTGACGACCTCGTCAGGATCGCGGGACCGCGGTGGATGCGAAAAGCACAAGACCTGAGTGGAAAGCCTTGGGGGAGGCCTATGTCCAGCAGTGGACGTGTTTCGGCTGACATGATGATGATGATGAAACAGTAAATAAACTTTAATTTGAAACCTGTTTTATTTGTAAATTTCCTTTTAGATCGATTAACAGGTGTTGGAATTCAATTTACTAGATAAAATGTCGCGAATTTATTTATTCAAATAATTGCATTACATTGGTATGTCAAGCCCACAGCACTAATTAAATACAATTGGTATGCACATAAAAGTAAAAATACATAAGTTCATGATAAAGTCTTTGAGTTATCTTTTAAATATTTATCGTCGGTGTAGTAGGACTTCTTCTTTTAGTTTGTGGTATAGTACCCGTAAGGGCTAGCTATAACTCTTCTATATAAGTCTTCTACAATACACATCACCAGTGACTATATAGCTAAGTGTCAAAATACTCGATGAAAAAATAATGAAAGTAAGTATCAATCCCCAGATCTCTATCACGAGCTCTTAAAATAAACTATGCAACTTGCACCACATTAAAAATAGGATATCTAAGTTACTTATGACTCTGACAGGATTTGCAACCAATCGCCAATTGAAAAAAAAAAATTGTTTCAACGAAACGTAGTATCAAGAATATTATTATATCATTATCAGATGGCCTAAAATTATTTGCCATATTTATGCATAAAACAAAAACACGCAGCTTTAATTGTTTTAAAACACTTGGTCAAACGAGGTGCGCGTGCGACAGCCAGGGCAAACAGCGCCACCTGTGTTTGTAAACCGACAACACCGACGGGAGGCTTTTGTCAGTTGTTTCCAGGTGATACTATTAACGTAAATTATTATAATATAATATTTACTTGACAGTTATGTCTGTATGTGTTTAATTCGGAAATTGGGACTAGAAAGTTCTCAGTTTGAGAACAGTCTTGGTGTACTTGACCATTAAAAAAAAATAGTAACAAATTGACGCTCATCATATAAAACTATAAAAAGCGATAAAATTCAAATAACCGATGTATCTGAATCCCGCACGGGCAGCAATGTGAAAGTTGCAGAAAATTCCCAAAATGTTTAAAATCTCATAAAAGTACTGATCACATTTCAGAACAGAATCTCTTTCCATAGAACAATATGGAATATTTGCTTCTTCTCGCGCCACGATAGACGTAATTTTATGAAGATAAGCGACGGAAACAATAATTTTAAACTAAAATTTTTTTCGTTAGGCTTAATAAAAAAAAAACGGTTGTGTTTCCGCTCAGAGAGCCTTGCGAAGATGCACTACGCTAACTAGCGTTTCTATTCGTTTCGTTTTTAAATCAATCCCGAATACCAAAATAGTGCTTCTTGGCAGGCCCTCTGAGACCCTAAACAAAATACAAACGCTACAGATGTTTTTATTTTCTATCACTCAGAATGTATTATATAGTTTTTGAATTACCATAGAAAGTGACTCGTTGCGAAAGCTTCCTGCGATATAAAAATGATCACTGTGAATAAGTAAGTTAAATAAAGACGTTGTAACTGATATGGGAAATAACCGGGTATTATTTTAGATATTGATTTACCTCTTTCCGTAAATGATTGAACGAACGAAAATAAATCAGTAGGAATCAAAAAGTTCGCAACTTTACTCAGGGACAAAAAAGAGACATTTATAAAATAAACGCCCGCTACGCGCACGATACGTCTACTACACGATTTACCCTCTATGTTAGTGGGTAAAACCATATTGCCTTTCTTATCGTATTGTTAACGTTACGATAGCTCTTAACTTAACAGTAATGGTGGCAGAGTTAAGATCAATACAATACATATATACATTAAATCACGCCTGTTTCCCAGAGGAGTAGGCAGAGACTACATCTTTCTATCAATACAATACAATAACATGTCAAAATTAAAATCAATATGTTCATCATTGCGTAGAAGGGCCGCAATAAACTCCAACAGGAGGTCATTATTGCAAACATAAAATACATACTTAAAAGTATGTTACATTACAAGGTAATAAAGTAATAAAAATTAATTATAAGGAATAGCACATAAAAACATTACAAATGTAAGGTCATTATATAAACTAAAAAAAATACTAGACGAACAACACGACGAGGTCTCTACGTCAAAAGCCATAACAGAATAATTAACTGAACAATAAGTCCTTTCATTTCATTTCAATTAGGTTTTACCGAGTAGAATATAGCCCCTGGTCGTACCCTAATTAAAGTACAAAAGGAATAGAAAGTATCATAAAAATGTATGTCCATATAGGCCTTAAAACTAAAGACGAGATTTTAATTCAGTATGGACCTATTTTCCAGAATAATGACAGTAGGGACTTTAAGATCATGTATTTTTCTAAGCCAAAATGCTTTTCTCAAAAATGACAGGAAAAGTTGACATTACTATCTATATATTGGGATGCGAAGTACATAGTTTACTGACAGATCTCAAATTAAAAAAAAAAACATTGCGTGCTCGCTACACAAGCACGCAATGTTGCATACAAATTTCATTACCATCTAGTATCTAACTTTTTAAAAAGTGAAAACGGCCTTAATAAAATGAGGGCACAAGTCTTATTACATCCAAATTTTGTTCGGAATATAACTTTTTTATCTGTATCTCGAATAGCTTGAGTAGTTTTAAAAAAAAAGCTTGCGTTTCTCCTTGTCATAAACAAAAGACGGTAAAGAGTAGGTAATAATATTGTCTGTATAGATTGTGTGGTATTTCTTTCCTTAATAAAGTACTTTACTCCAACATAATTTTATTCTTGCGATTTTTGAGAAAAGCACTATATATGCCTCGGCAGGAACGGCAATTGCGGGCCTCGTATTTTTAAACGGACGAGCTTGCGAGTCGAGAACCAATCCTCGCCCCGCAATTGCCTACTTCCGTGCCTAGGCAATAATGTACTATTAATGTTGAGGAAAAACGATACGATAATAGTGATAAAGTGGAAGTTCCCAGATGATAAAATTGCTACATAGCTTTGCCAAATAATACTGCGAAAATTACAATTAAGTATTAATAAAAATACACAAAGTAACACTACCTACGTATTTTTTAATTAGACCAATATTTTATTAACCTTTCCCCTACATCACGCTATCATCAAAATGCACCTACTATTTCCCACGCGATAAACCAGACAGTACCAAACAGCGCGCAAATGTCAAAGGCAAAGTTCCCGCCATAAAGACTTAAAGCAGCTCCAATTTTTTTAATAAAAAAAGGCTTAGGTTCCAGGTGTCGTAAACACTAAAGCGCTTGTAAGAAAAATGTTCCCCTGCTTATTGGAATTCGGTCGTTACAATTTATACGTATCGCGGGAGTTACACCTGCGGCGCACAGATGGCGCCACCGGCTTATTGTCATGCCAACGGTCTAGGGGCCCTGGATGTGGCTGCTCTAAATTCAATCTATATTGAATCTGGGCCTAGAAAGGAGCACCAAAAGTTATAGGAAATTGTTTCCTTTGTGTAAAATGTGAAGTACCTATATAAGCATACTCCAGATTTTTTTTCTTTAATATTATTACACATTCTTGTTATGAATTACCTCTCCTAGTCATTTTAAATTAGTTAACACTACTTAGTTAAGTTGCGCGCGATTTGTTTATCGCTCGGTTATCACTTTCTATCTAGTTTGTATCGAAAGAGGTGAAGATAAGCGAGAAGAAGCAACTCGTTCTAGCCTTATAGGACGAATTAAATAAAAAATATAGGTGTCTTGCTTTTGTACAAGAATTTCGATCTAACCAATATCATTAATTCATTACGTAGGGAGCTCTAAAATTCAGTTTTTCCGATAGCTATGTTCTGCTGAACCCATTTTATATTAATTGCATAATTTAATTGCTTTACGTATAATTCGTTTTGGTAGCATTAGAATATAATATAGGTCAAATTCGAGATTCCTTTAGTACCTAAAGTACGTGGATAATACTGAAAATTATTTATATAAATATTATTTTTCTTGTCATTTTATAACGTATTATGGAAAAGACAATTGTTGTCATTTCTAATTTTGAGATCGTTAAGGCGAAAACTAGACGAAATAACGGTCACTAATACTAAACTCGAAAAAAAAACGAAGTATAGAGTAGAGTTAATAAGTGATATGAAACGTCTTCTATTTAAAAATTGCGTTCCAATTATGAAAATTGAGGAAAATGAAGCGAAAAAAGTATCTCTATTTTATGTTAACACGACACAGACACACCTTCACGCTTTCATACCCAGAGTGGGGTAGCTACAGAATTACTAACAACTCTAAAAACTTGTTGTTAATTCAGTAACCACATTTTGCACAAACCGGCTAAGATGTTAATATTGGGTCCTTACATATGAAATTGGCGTTTTGTTGAACTGGCCACTTTGGTTCAAAATATCTGGCGATGGCTAAGAATTCTAAATTCAAATTTTCATTTGATTCATTTGCTATCGCATCATTTGTTTTTTTCTATATAATTATGCTCACTATATCGCAATATGGAGAACATAAAATATCGCGTTATTTACGAAAACGAATTCCACTGTGTCACCAGTGCTGCAGAAACGGCTCGAAGGATTAATGATTTGTACGAGGCAGCTACTGTAAAAGAACACACGGTACGTTTTTGGTTCTAACGTTTTCGTTCTGGAAATTTCGACCTACAAAACAAGCCCCGTGTACGGCCGGAGACCCAAGTTAATAACAAAGACTTAAGAGTGATTATGGAAGTGGAACCATCGCAAACTACATCAGAGTTAGCGGCAGGCTTCGGTGTGAGTGATAAAACAGTTTTAATTTACCTGAAATACATTGGAAAGGTGAAAAAGCTCGAAATATTGGTTTATTTTTGCCAGACGCCAATTTCATATGTAAGGACCTAATATTTAAATTAAGTGTGTTTTAAATAGGAGATCGGTTGTTAATTGTGGTAATTACGGGGACGTTGTAGTTATCAGGAACGCCAAAGTGTTTTTTTTAAATTTTATTTGAATAAATTCACACCATAAGTCACCATAAAGTATTGCGTCCAAATTTGTCAATTTTTTGGTAGCTGTGCTGCCACAGATAGTCACACAGATACACATAACCACAAGGTATTATACTCACGTTAGACTTTAGACTTAAATCCCCCTTCTTTTGTCAGAGGTTAAAAATGGGGCTGTTGTCGACGCGTTTAAAAACACTACTTCAATGAGGCGTGGCCGTGACAGCTCGGGCTCCGTAATTTGGCAAACAACCCTCCAGGGCTCCGATACAGTCAGCAAAGGGGAATGTAGGCGAAAAACGACCTCACGCTTGGCGATTACGTTGATTAAGAGTACTTATTTATTAAAGTAAGTATCAGATTTGTAATTACCTATGTCTGAGATAAGCCTTTCTCGTAAACTGCCCTGTGGATGTATTATTTCAATAAAATAAAAAAGTTCACTTTTCTTCTATTGTTTTTGTGTTTGTGTATCTACTTCTATACATAGCCTAAAACGAAACTGCTTTCTGCGTCTGTCTGTCATTGTGTATATCCGCTAAATTCTTCTAAACGACGCAAAGCATTATACGATTTTCACCATCAGTTGGATAATTTTTCACGGAAGATTTTTATGTACAATTCATGTACGGGTGTCACAGAAAAGTCATTTAAACCAAAGCGAAGCGAGGGGGGGTTTCTACTTAGTGAATAAAACTAACTTGAGATATATTATTTTGTTTGAAAAACGGTTCAAAGTCACGGTTTTCCCGATCTGTTCTTCCATCTTTTCTATTACAATATGGTTATGCGAAAAAGACGTAAGTATTAACAAAGTTATCGGTATTTAACATAATATTTAACTTATAATCCGTAATTAGCAATTTTATTAGATTTGTATGTGTTTCAGCTGGTTGTTGTGTCCTATCTGTATTGGTTAAATGCTTTAATCAAAATATATTTTCAGTAAACGAGCCCTCATGACCAATTTACTGAGTAAATATTTTGAATTAATGCCACTTGTCTAATGGACTACTGGGACGAAATCGTCTCAGTTGTGGGTAGGGTTAACTCAATGGCACTAGTGGGATAAACGGTGTACGAGTACCTTGCGAGACCTAGGGCCCAGCAAGTCTCACTTATTACGGTGAACACCACAGGTATGCAAGCAGACCCGCATGGCCCGTATATGCGGGGAGCGCAATACAAGCGCCCCGCATGCATAAACTGCGTCTGCGGCTGATATTGGTCTGTAAATATTTATTCTTGAGATGAGGCAATTCTGAATAAGATATTTTTTAATTTGTTGCTCCTGATTTATTTCTCTATATGAGTATATTGTAGTATAGTACAAGATTAGAGTTTAGTTTGGGATTACGTCAATTTGTGTGAGATTCGTCGATATTTATTTATTTTATCTTGTGCACGTTTTTTTTAACACATATAATCCAAAGAAAATACCTTCTTATTAATTACCTACGGAGGATAGCGTATCTGCGAATCTGTGTATTTGTGAATGTGTCTGTGATATCGTACCTCCTGAGTTTTAATTCAGAAGAAAGCGAGTTTAATCAGAACATTTTTTGCAGATACGTTGCAGACCTTTAAGTAACGAGTGTGATCGTCTCTTGAAGGTCCAGAAGTTGGGTATATTTTTCATTAAGGAGATCTGTACAGGTGTCATCAAATACATCCGCGATGGTTGGCCTAGTTCGTAGTCATAGTTAACTATGGTCCGACTTTTAATTCAGTGCAGTAGAATGACAGCTTCAGTGTTGTCAGTTTTTGGTGTATAAAAAATAGTGATGTTGCCTAATGAATGAATGATATCAACACAATTAATTAAAATAGAAATTAATTAATATTTGTACCTATGGCTAAAAAAAATGCCGCGGGAATAATTAGGCTAAGACTAGAACGCCTAAACCAACTAATTACTATTGCATGAATATGTGATCTGACGTTTTTGGTTTATATTTATAATTACTACAGCTCACTTGATTTAAGTATGTCACTGTCTTTATGAATTGAGCAGGTTTGTTTTTTTAATGTTACATAAATGCGATATTTTTTTGTTTAGTCTGTGGCTTACTCGTGTCTCATATTAATATTTTTTTTATTAATATTCTGTTGCAAGCAATTTGATCAGCTAAATGTAATAATATAATATACTTAGCAAAGTACCTATGTAATGCTCATAAAATATTTAGTTCGTTCTTTGATCAAATCATTCGTTAGGTGAACGTGTCAAGCACTATTTAAATAAATGTGGTATCATTATTTCTCAGAATGACATTTGGCTCTGTCAGTTTACTGCAGTGAATTAAAAGTCGGACCTTAAGCTATAGCGGTTTTGGGTAAGATTGCCGGCAATTATTTGGTTGATGAGCCCGGGAGTTTTGAGGTCTGAAATCTATTCTATGTATTTAAGTGTATTCTTTACATAAGTATGTTTATCGCTGTCCAGCACCTAAAGTTTGTACTACTAGCTGGGTAGGCTAGTAGTTTGTGCTTAGCCTAGAGCTTAGTTTGGGAGTAGGTCTAGTGTTAGTTGACCCGGAGTTTTATATACTTATAAAAGGTGCTTTATATTATTTGAACTCGACTGTCAGAGCAAAATGTTAAGTTACTCATTCAATTAAATAGAGATAAATGTCAAAGAAACATTTTGGAATATTGTAATGACAGGCAACAAGTTACAACAAGAGTGTGGTTTATGAAACAAGCCAAAAGGCGAGTTTCATAATAGATAACACGAGTGTTGTAATGCGAATTACGCAGAGTCGCGGACAATACTGTATCTACACACATATTACCTTTAAGTACTCTAAGATAGGTTCAAAAGGCGAAATGCAAATTACCAGCATTAACTGTGGTAGTAGGTGACAGCGATGACAGCTGTAACGTAATGAAATTACGTTATCGAATATTGTAATGTAATGAGATCCATATTTGGAATACTTCAAACAGCTGTCACCTACTACTACAGGTAATGCTGGTAATTTGCCTTTCGCCTTCTGAACCCATCTTACAGTACTTAAAGGTAATATGTGTGTAGATACAGTATTGTACGCGACTCTGCGTAATTGGCATTACAACACTCGTGTTATCTATTATGAAACTCGCCTTTTGGCTTGTTTCATTCATGTCATTGGTCATTGCCTACGGGTTTTGAACGCATAATAGAGGACTTATGATATGTGTGTGGATAAACAAATAAGAACCTTCTTATAATTCGAAAACCAATAAAATAACACTTCTTAACTCGTACCCCATCTAGAATTATGATAATATTTCCATTATTCTCAGACAGCATGTGCAGTTCGAAATTGGAACTGTTTACTATTAAAAAAATAGGAGGGACCGGGGAGTAATTCATACAGCCGCGTGTGGTGCCCGCTGAAGGGTTTAACGGCGCGATATTGGCTGCAACAGCTGATGCCCGCCGCCATGTGCCAGGTGGTGCCACCTTTATGAAAGTAATAACTATTTTTTTCTGGTATTTCGCGAAATATAGATATATTTTTGGATACTTGGTAATTTTGGCCAAGTTAAAATATTTTTGGTGTGAATATCATATTTTTTGTATTTGATGAGTTAGATTAAAATGAACGACGTTTAAAAAAAACAATGTTTGTGCAACCATCTAAATTTATATAAATATATTAAAAAGAAACTTTTAAAATACAATTTACAATGGCTGTAAAACATCGCAAATCGTGTTTCATCTTCACTGACAAAAATGATTCATAAACAAGCGTAAATTAACCGTACGTTTATAGTACATTTCTATGCAACACATAATAAACGTTTGATTTAAAACTGCGGTGATAAATTACTCTTACCGCAGCGTTTTTGACAGATGACAGCTTACAGCTTCCCTGGTTATTACAGTAACAGTTCACAACACAACACAAACAGAAAACGTTGTAAAGGAGTCTACTTGAACTGTTCGCAAATACAAAAACAAACCGGAAGTTGTATTTTGTTTTTTTTCGAACGCGATCTGTCAGGATGACGTGGAAAAGCGCGCGAAACGTGCGTTCCGCAACGCGACCGGCGGCTGACTGAGGGCGGCATGCCCGCCGCTCCGGAAAACCGCTTTATGAAAACTGTTTGTTGAGCCTGGAGCGTTTACATGTATAGATTTTAGAGTTTCAGCTCGCGTTTTAATGGGAACTTTTGATGATATTATTTAACAATTTTCAGAGTAAACAATTAGGTAGTAGGTTGTAAAAATGAGGTATAAAAACCTACTTCGTTAAATAGTTTAAGGTACGCATGATATTATTGTCGCGATACATATTGTCGTAAACATACAGTAAAGGAAAATGATTCCTTGACCACTTTGGACTATGTCAAAAGTACGTATACAATAAAAACGTAAGAGACTTCTTATGATTTTATTTACAGTGTCACTTTGACATGGTCCAAAGTGGTCTAGGAATCAATTTCTTTGACTATATATTATAATTCAGCTCCCACTAATCACTTTTTTTGTGGTCGATCTTTAAGAAGGCGTTCTCTAATATTTTTCTTGTAGAATTTCGGCGTGAATTGAATAGGTAACTTAACTGTCAAGCTCAATCGGCATCTAATTACGATAGCCTGTAGAAAACAAATGGGGCACGGTGTTGAAGCCATTTCCCCGCATAGTTACGTGGGCAGTTGCCAGATGGTCAATAGAAAACAAACGAGCATCTGGACATTTCGGCCATTCGGTGCCAAATAACTCGATACGTATGGACTGAGGAGCCAGGAGTTGTATGTTTATAGCCGAGAAGATTCAGCAGTGGGCGTGATCATGTGATGATGTCAGTTATGAAGTGTTAGCTTAGTCTCTAGTACCTAGTATATTTTAGGTGAAATTAATTCACTGCCAATACTTGTAACTGAAACTTGTATGTAATAACGGTACAAGTCACAACCCAGGACGTGTTACTAGTACTGATTGTTTTAATTAATTAATATTATTTGGAAGCCAGGCAATTACGTAATATTTCATGTTTTATTCTCTTACAACGGTAGTGTAATAAAATAAAATTACTCTGTATAAAATTGTACCAACTGAACAAAAAAAAAGGATATCCTGAAACGCCGTCGTACGAAATACCCTTTTAAATTAAATTAGGTTATTCTTTTGTTAACTATTTTTATCTACAATAAATAAGCATAATTGTTATTTCACATATAAGCGGGGTTTAAAATATGGGGGGAGTAGGGGAGTAGATGAGCAAGGCAATGATGCTAGATTGCCAGCGTTTCTCGATCGGTCTACAACGCCTGCGACTGCGACTCGCAATGGGGTGATGATGGGTCAGAGAGCTTTCCTAGTTTTAGGCACTGGTCCCGCCGCCGAAGAGAGTACAGCCAGCGATCAACTATTAATATTTGTGTCTCTTTTCTTGACACGGGATCTATATGTTTTGTTCCGCAAACTAGTGGAAAGAGTTCTTGCCGCCAGTGTGAACAGCCAGCGATCAATTATTATTATAGGTACGTTTTTCTTTTACTGACATCGTTCTGATCTTTATCATTTGTTCGTTTTTTGGGCGGGAAAATCGCCGATAGGTAATCGCTTCCTCGTCCTGGTTGGGACCAGTGCCTTAAAGTCATAAGTAAGTGTATACATAAAGGCGTGTCCGTTGCGCCAAAAAATTAACAAAACAAGTTAGCAAAATATGTTACAAAACATGTTTAGGTACAACTGCACGTCCATTGCGACTTTGGAGTGAACAATATAGTGAATTTTCTTTTCCCAGTACAATTTGTCAAAATTATGGGCCGTTCCTTTACCAATGGAATAAAATACAGCATCTTTTCTCAATGCGACTCCATTGCAAATAATTATAAATTAAATAATAGGCCCTATTTGACAGGCTCTTCACTCAAACTCAAAACTTTCAAAACATGTCCCCCTCCCCTGCAGACGAACGTGGGGAATGTTTTCCATCCCGGAGGGAGTTTTTCATGAGTACCCTAAGGATTTTCTGAAAATTTACCCCCAACGGAAATGGGGAGAGTAGAGCGAAACTGAGTCTACGCGTACGAAGTAGCGGGCGTCCTCTAGTCGATCATGAATAGTTTTAAATCGATGAAAAATATTATCGCCATTGTATTGGAAACATTTTCAATTGTTTACCCAATTCCCGATTTCCAAGTATCCTACCCTACAAAGCACGTCAATTTTTTTGACGAAGTTCGACATCTACCAAGTCACTTTCAACAAATTTTCTCTATTCCTGGAAAATCTTTGTGGCACCATAATTGGAGCTGTAAAAGAGCAAAAATATAATTCAACAGCTCAAATAGGCGAGCAGTTGCGCAAACAACGCCGCTGTTAGTTCAGCTGGCCAAGCGCGTGCCGGGCGGATACGTACGTGCGCTGTGACGTCACACGCTAAAACTAAGAGTAATGATCCGGCATGTTGTCGCCATGGATTAAAAAACACTCTGAAGATTACCTAAATTTTTGTCATGGTTTAATTGCCTTACTTTTGTGTTCATTACTTGAAAACTATACAACGAGTATATCTACGTTGATGATGCGAGACGTCACGGCTCTCTCTTTTTTTTTTTTATGTCATAGAATTGGCAAACCAGCACACAGGCCACCTGATGGTAAGTGGAAACTGTGACCCATAGACATTCGCATTCACAAGACTGCAAGCCTAGGACTGCAAATGCGTTGCCAACCCTGAGGACTAAGATGGAATGCCTCTATGCTAGTCATTACACCTAAACTTTATAAAGGTAAATCGTTTAAGGGATGCAGTCTTTGTGTGTTGTAGCACAGATTAGTAGAAGTACAGAAGGCACGTTTTAAAAAAAACAGCGTTTAGTTAGGTCGAACCTGCCTACTCTATGCTTTCCGCTCTGCTGCATAATTCACACGCAACTTAACCTAGCCCATACAAGTCACGTATTATAACTGCGAAAGTTTCTGTGTGTGTCAGTTTGTTAGAACGGAAGGATTTGGATGAAATTTGGAATGTAGACAGCTTATACTCGGAATTACTACCCTAAACATTTAGGTAACTTTTCATCCCGGAGAATGTATAAAGATGGAAGCAGTAAGGAACGTACCTTAATTACCATTTCGATTTTAAGTTTAACTTCCGACACTACGTCCCCAAAATTACCCAAACATCAATAACAGTTATTACTGTATCATTTCAAACGTGCAAGTGTGAAAGCTTACAGATCGTTAACAAACCATAAATATTTGAAACGACAGGAAATGATTAATGACAGTTAAGGTTGTCTGTGGAAAATAACGATTACTGAATGAATTGTTTATGGTCGCGCCTATTATATTGAAGTTGACAATGCTTTGTAGTCTTTTAGATTAGGGTTGTGAACTTTAAAGTTAATTCACAATATAAATCTTTAGTAAAAAAATACTTGCGATTCCATAGACCTTATTAGAGCAGTGGAGGTTAGGTATTATTATCCTGGAAAGTATCGTACCGGTGTTCTTAGTCGTACTAGCATACAGGTATTTCATTTTAGGGCTGGAAACGCTTACACAGTATTTAGATTGCAGTCTTGATATTGTACTCCTGCAATGTCTGTGGGCCTCACAACCCTTACTATCGTTTGGTCAGTGCTTGGTGGCTTCTCCATGCCAAAAAGACACTTTATCCCTGATTGTGATTGATCTTATGTCCCTTTTACCATGCAATTAAAAAAAAAACTCAATCGAGTTAATACTATGTTAAAGTCACGCTTATTGTTCACACAAACACATACTTATTAAAAAACGTATGTATCGCCATGACTTCGATTATGTTCAGATTAGTTTCAGATCACACCAATCCCTCTGAGAAAACTTTTTAACCCTGCTGGACTACCATTTTGAATGCTTTCTAATGTCTTGAATTATGTCATCAAACTTTAGAGAAACGGTAGTAACTTATTATGTCTCTTCATCACTTTCAAAAGATAAATTTATAATTTGATAATTCTAATTTAATGCTTCGGAGCTTTCTCCCATAGAGCAAGTGTGACAACCCTCTTCAACGAGTAAAATAATCAGATATTCAATAAAATCACGGCTCGCATCGCTGTTAGTAGTTACGTAAGGTATAAAATATGCAAAACTGAGCGACTCTAGCTTACCCGCCGCCGCCGTTATAAATGCAAAAATGTCTCGTGTAGAAAATGTCGAATGGATTTGTGAGCCACTAAGTGGAACCATTTCAAATTGATGCACTAACTCAAATCGCAAAAATAATGTGATTTTATTTCTATCTTTTTGACATAGTTTCATAGGGCCCATAAATAAATTTGGATCACTGAACTTCATGGCGCTAATAATTTTCTTACAATCTTAAATTTGTATTTCTAACTTCGTCCTTACTTTGATTCTTTACATGCAGCTTCTGTCACAGTAAAATTTAACAACCTAAAAATTACCACCTGGTTTACGCGCCAAAACACATAAATCTACGCAGTACCAACACAACGCAAACAAAGAAAGCGCGAGAAAGCCGCAATAAAACACCCGCGAAAAGCTAGCTCCAATTAAAACGACATCAGAACACACGCGCCATCTGGCGCGCGGACGTGACGTCACGTGGCGCAGCCATTTGCATTTTTTTCCCGCCAACGTTTGCGCCAAGCCGCAGCGGTGCGTTCAAATAATGCGGGATTAAATGGAATTGTTTTCGGTGTTCTAAGTTTTGCATGGATTAAATGTTAATTGAGAGGAAGCTGGATTTATTTTTATAATATGAAGAGTGTGTTATTGGTATGATGAGCTCTTGAGGAAACTTTAGGTTCTATCCCGCATATTTTTACGAGTCTTGTGTCGTGTTTAAGCTCGTACTGTCCTTGACTTTGTCGCTTTAACGCCTTTGACGGACTAGTGCAGCAGTTCAATACGACGTTAAAGTGACAAAGCACTAAAACAGCTACTAATAACGACTGCCAAAGAAAAAAAAAACAATGTAGTTTAAATTATGATTGAACCTCCTTGCAACAAAAATCCAAGAATACTCAAAGTAGTCTGTGAATACAACTTTAACTTTATAATCTGTGATTGACCCACAAAAGTCATAGGTTACTACTTATTGACAAAGTTGTAGTAAAATAAAAATTCAATCTAAAAAAATATACAACTTGGGTAGTTAGGCTATCTCACAAAAATACTCCAACAGGACTTAGCAGGGTGAGGGAAGAAAATAACAGTTTTAAGATTATGTGCAATTGTGACAAGTTTTGTTAAAAATTCCCAGTGGTTCAACAACCTAAAAGGGCACTTTGTCTTTCCTTATCCTGCTACGGCCTTTACCTAACACAAACATCTATATCACTGCCGAGTGTTTTCTATAGTCCATAAATTACCAAGACGCATAGAAATAAGTGATATCTGACACTAAAAATATACGGGTTGCGTGTGATTGGACCTTGTGCAGGGTCCGTCCGGATCGCTACCACCATCTTATCCATTAACCTACCGCCAAACAGCAGTGTTCGCACTGTTGTGTTCCGGTTTGGGGATAAGATAGCCGGTTTAATGACCAGCATAGAGGCATTCCATCTTAGTCTTCAGGGTTGGCAACGCTTGTGAATGCGAATGTCTATGGGTCACAGTTTCCACTTACCATCAGGTGGCCTGTGTGCTCGTTTGCCTTCCCTATGCCTTTAAAGAAAATGATAACAAAAATTAACTTTAAAAAAAATTAAAAAAACACGCTGATCTAGATTCACAAGTTCACAACGTCCTATTTTCGCTGTTTCAGACCTCACCATCAAAATGATCAAAATCGCCTCATATATTTCGAGAGTGCTATAACGTAACGCTAGACAAAATCGTTAAATTATACAGCGAGTTAAAAATAGCGTCGTTCAGCACATTCATGACTAAAACTAATTAGCAGAAGTCACAGCCGTAAAATTACGAATTACACGCGCAGCGATGAGGAGTGGAATACTAAAGTCGGCCTACGATTAGAGGAAATGGTGAGCGAGAATTTATAAATTAATAGACGTATGCCATTTTTGTTGGAGTGAAGCAATCGGGGTGCACAAACACAGAAAATTTAAAGCGCTATCAGCTCAATGGGACCCTGACCCACCATTGAACTGTGCTGTCTCGGTGACTTTATGATTTGAGTCGTAAGAAGTGTCGCACGACTTGTTTTATAATGTCACTGTTCAATGGTGGGTTGTTTCGGTTCCGTTTCCAATGGACTGATAGTACATTTTTATGGAGCTGGGACTGTTTCAACCGACCCGGTATCTTACTGCCAAAAAAGTAGGACAATCCTAGACTCAGTTATGTACTACGACGAGCGGAGCGAGGTGTGTTAGGTATCTTGCGAATTGCGATCACGAATTCACAACATACCCGAATTAGTGGCCAAAAATTTCTGTGTTGACGATCACTGTCCATGGAGCGTATCAAAGGGGGCACAGGACCTTGGGTATGTACAGTCGAGTTCATAAAAATGTGTACACTTTAGTACCTTGTCTAGGTAATGTAATGTTTAAACTGCCATACATGAATTGTCACAGCTATTAAACTGACAAAGTACTCAAGTGTACATATATTTATGAACTAGACTGTACACGCGGAGCGGTTGTTTTTGATATTGAGAACGGACCTTAAACTTCTCTATTCTACTGGGTCAAACCATAGTGCCTTAGAGCTATTATCGTATTGTCAGCAGCGTAGAGCTTTTATTTACTTGACAGTAATGGCAGCCGAGTTAAAGTTACTGCACGCGTAAGCACGTTAGGTGGAGTTAGGTAAATAGTCTGATTCTTATGCCCACGTAAAAAAGGTAAACAAAGTTACGTCACTTTCAAAGTGACATTTCAGTGGTTCTCAAATTATGGTCCAGTAAAGAATATTATATAAATTAATCATTTCGCTTGAACCGTGATATTCAAAATATATGTATTTCCGTGATACACTCCATAGACTGTGATCGTCAACACAGAAATTTTTGGCCACTAATTCGGGTATATTTCGTACTTTGTAAAATTATCAACATTATGTATTTTTTTACGGGAGTATTTAATCTCGAATGTTAGTGAAGCGAGCGACGTCTCACGTCAAGCGGCCCACGTCTTAATCACTAGGACGTATCGAGACAGTGAATGCAGCGTAATACATTTGACCATTTATTGACGTAAGAGATTCAAAATATTTATTCAGTACATGAGGCTCTTTTACACGGCGGTAATATAGTGAATCTACTAGCGCTTCGGACAAGACCATCATTGCGGAGAAGATGCGCCGCAAGAAACTCCGCGAGATCCTTATACAGGGTTAGGCGTACTTTGGCGAACCAAATCGGAGAAATACTGAAAAATGCCCGAATGTTAAGTAGCGAAACCGACGTGCATGCATGACTCGGTGTATGAATATGGAAGAAGCGAAAGAGATTTGTCAGGATCGTAGCAGGTGGAAAGAAGTGATATTTGCGCTCTTTGCGAAACAGGCGTGATTTAATGTACGTGTAGGTGAAAAACTTAAGTAAAGACCTGTTGCATGTAGTTGTAACACATCTGTATAGACTATTTGACGTTCTATATTTGAAATTTAACGTAAATTCCATACTAGTTTTGTGCACAACTACATGCAACAGGTGATTTATTTAAGTTTTTCACCTATACGAAAACAGTATTCTCTTTTAAAATAAGTACCTGGAAGACTAAGCGCCGCTCGAGTAGAAAAATAATTCTCCCGAAGATGACAACTTGAAAGATTCTCCCGAAGATGAAAACTTTTCGCCCCCGTAAACTGAAATTATTTTTTTTTGGGTTGGGTTAACGTCAAAACCAAACAATTCAAAAAGTTTTCGGAGAAATTCGGAGATATTTTTTTGTGTTTGCGAAAGGTTACCATTTTCATTCATTAAAAAATATAGTTTCTCTTTAGTTCTTGCTGGCCTTAACCGTTCTGCTGCCGGCGGCGTTAGGGCAGTACTTCGCCGGCGTGAAGCCCGACGTCCGGTTCGACGAGCGAAGCGACCGGTTTGACGTGGAACCCCTCATGGAAATGGGCGCGTACGAGGAGGCGGAGTTTCGGCGAAGCATGTGAGACCGGTGATTCTCATAACAACTTACTGATAGTGACAAACAAGTTTCTATAAAAAAAAAATTTAGGGGCTTTTGTAGCTGGCTGTACTTTTTTGCAGTCCCAGCACTGAAAGTCTACGTTAAGTGTAGTAGAGATCCAGACGCCACCTTCTGACTCCATCATCAGATCAGCCCTTTGATAACAAATTATAGCACTGTCGTGGGGTATACACATCACATCTTTGTACTTTCCTTTTCTGTAAATTCCACAGCCCATTACATTACCGGTAACTCGTTCAAAATTGACTTGCAAATTATCACAGACAACTTACAGTTACAAGCATACTTACTCGTACATGCGAACAGTGCAAGTTAAAATGAAGTTTGTAAAAAATAAAAAATAAATTACAGACCTGAAAACTTATCCATATTGTTACTAACATTTTTACTTAATAACTAATTGTTAGTCTAACAGATAATAACGATAGTGTATTGATGGATAAATTCCCCCTTCATTCAGAGCCGATATTTTTTTATGACATAGAGAAGGCAAACGAGCACACAGGCCACCTGATGGTAAGCGGAAACTGTGACCCATAGACATTCGCATTCACAAGACTACTAGACTTAGACTGCAAATGCGTTGCCAACCCTGAGGACTAAGATGGAATGCCTCTATGCTAGTCATTACACCGGCTGTCTTATCCCCAAACCGGAACACAACAGTGCGAACACTGCTGTTTGGCGGTAGGTTAATGGATAAGATGGTGGTAGCGATCCGGACGGACTCTGCACAGAGTCCTACCACCCGCGACCTGCTTTCAAATTAAAAACCCGCATCCCAATCGGCTTACCCGTTTAAGAGCATCAGACTCGGACATCATAGGGACGGAGCAGCAAGAATATGTCGCTCGCTCTAAGATGTAAATGCCTCCCTTACGTTGCCCATGATCGGCCATCGTGTAGACATGGACCATCGTGCAGAAGGGCCATTACGAACTACTAGGTATATAATCTGTGATAGCGGTTCTTGTTAAGTTACATTTCGACAGGCCAGTAAAACAAGATGATGAGGTGGACAACACTCAGAACCTACTCCGCCTTGTACAGTCCCACCTCGCAACTAAGGTTTCTGCAGAGGACAACAACGTCGCGCCTAAGCTCGCGGAACTGATTAAGGCCATCGCCAGACGGTCGAACAATGTTCAAGGTAATGAACGGGCAATGTGTAATTCCGTGTCTGACGCTTTGGCAACAAGTTGTATGTCAGATAATAATATGTTCTTGGAATAATAAATAAATTAAAGTTGTTTACGGCAAGGAGAACACAGGCCTCTTGGTGGTAAGTGGGATCTGGGACCCATAGACATTTGCATTCTCAAGACTTATTGACTCATGTTACCCTTATATTGACAGTGTTCGTGATAGTTAATATACCATAAAATTTACTTGTTTTTGTTCACAAAAAGGGTTTGAATTTATCGCTTTTTTTATTTTTGGCAAATTATGGATTGTCGGTTGCTATCTTGTAAGTAAGTACATACAGTATATCTGGGTGATTAGTTGGATTATTTTTCCTAAAACGTTTTGTTGTCTGACGCGAATTTTCTATACGTATTAGATTTATTACCAATCGCAATGTCGAAATATTTAGAAAGGTATCGATACTATGAAGTTAATTAATGGAAAAATGTGGCAAGGCCAAAAAAACACAATTTTATCGGTACACTAACGTTTTACGAAATCATCATTTGACAAACTATAACATTTTCCAAATTTCTATTTCACAAAGAGACACTTCCCGCCGTTTTTTTTGTGGTCAATAGTATAACCTAACCTAACTTATTTAATAAGCCCATGTAACCTTTGTAATATGTAATGGTTTAAGCACAAACACGTTTTTGCGAAATGAAAGTTTGTAAAACGATATAGTTTGTCAAATGATGATATGGTCAAAAGTCAGGAAGTCAACCAAGAAAGTGGTCTACCAGTTTTGACATAAGCTTATGACAGATGTAATTATCGCTAAGGTTTGACACTTGTCAGCTTGTCACTGTCATAATACTATTGCAATCGAAAATCGTACTTATTGTATCATGATGTGCAAATGAACTTCAACCACTTGTAGTAGACCACATTTTTGACCGACTGTAGGTACTAAGCAATAACAGTTTTGGGAAATTAATCAAACAAATCGAATGATGTATAGTCGAAATAAAAAACCTATTTGCACTGGACCGCTTTTGTTTAAGATGACTGGGCCTGGCACGACGATATGAAAAGCGACGGAAACGAAAACGTCTTCGAGAAGAACTTGGAGCAATTTAGGTCCAAACCCAAGCCGGAAAGAAGGAACTTGGTAGACTATTTGCACCACGGCCAAGCCGGCTGGCGGCCGGGCTCGCGGCGGAGCGGCGCCCCCGACTCTCCCGACAGCGAGGTGCTGATGCACCACGCCGTGCCCATCATGATGAACGTCAAGGGGTACTTGGAGCTGCCCGTGGTTCAAGATGAATAAAATCTAATGTATATATTGTATTTTGATTATATTTATGGACGTACACGTACAGTATTGAGGTGGTAGAGAGGGTAGGACAGCAATAGACGGTAAAATACCTTAACAATATACCTGCAGTAGTAAAACCACAGTATTCATATTTTTTCTTGGTAATCCTACTACATAATATTATAAATGCAAAAGTTTGCGAGAGTATGTTTGTTACTTCTTCACGCTGCAATGGCTGGACGGATTTGGATGAAATTTTAAACGGAGACAGCTTATATCCTGGATTAACACATAGGCACGCAGGCTTCATCCACGAAAATGTAAAAGTTCCCGAGGGAATAACTACATTTGAAATAAACGCGGACGAAGTCGCCGGCAGAATCTAGTAAACATAAGTTTCTGTCAAAATATCCATTTTGGCACAAGTTTTTGTTGCCGACTGTACGTTTTTGCAAAGTCATTATCTGCTTATCAACAGCGAACTAATGAGTTCCAACACGGTGGGTCAACGGTGAATAAAGCGGATCCTCCCGCCACCTTCCGACTCCATCATCAGATCAGCTCTTAGATACCATAATATTGCATTGTCATCGGGTTTACAAGTGGTCCACAATATAAAAATTGACTTGTAGAATGGAAGCGGACAAGTTACATACTTACATACAAACAGTGCAAGTTAATTAAAACCTTGTAAATGACAGGGAACAATCTTACGCACAAATTGACCTAGTCCCAAGCTATAACAGCATAAATAAGTGATCATTTATGTACCTTGTCACTTTAACGTCGTGTTTGAAATTTCATACAAATCTGTGAAACGACTGACAGCGACAAGGTACGAAAATGATCACTTATTTATGCTGATGACTGTACTATGGATACTAGACAACGATAAACATACCTATATAGAGAAATACATATTATTTAGAAAACATCCATGACTCAGGAACCAATATTCGCGCTCATCACACGGATATCTGCCCTTACCGGGATTTGAACCTGAGACCGCTATAGCTTAATAGGCAGGGTGACTACTGTGTCTAAGAAATGGACAATCTGCGGGCCTAGTATGCTTGCGTTCATCGCGTGACAAAATGTAGATAAAGCATCCGTCTCGTAGGTGCACACACGTTTTTGACACGTGTCTAAGAGTGACGGATGTTTTATCCACATTAGTCACGCGATAAACGAAGCCGTATTAGGCTCCCAGTGGACCTAGTATGGCTGCGTCTATGTCGCGTGTCAAATGTAGATAAAGCATCCGTCACTGTCGTACTACCTCTCTTTTAGCGTCGCGGGTTAAAAAACCCTGGCAAGAGTATGTCGGACCATGTTCAGTGAATCAAAATAACCTACATTGCTTTTCTATTCGTTGGTAAGTACGTTTTAGGTTCCCGTACTCAAAGGGTACAACGAGACAATATCTCCGCCTCCGCTGTCCGTCTGTCTTTCAGTGGGCTGTCTCATGAACCGCAATAGGTAAGACAATTGAAATTTTCACAAAGTGTTTATTTCTATTGCCACTATAACAACAAAAAACAGGGAGGAATGGTATGGAACGGAACCCGGAAAGTATGCGTGTATGTAATACTCTTTATTGTAAAAGAATAAAAAATAACTGCGAAACACAGGCAATGAAAAAAAAACCAGTATAAAGGTGAACTTATCCCTTTAAGGGAGTCATCGAGGACCTTTAAGTAGGTGCGCTTTCAATTTACTTAAATTATTACTCTTTCGTTCGACACACGAGTGACACGAGTGCCGCTTTCTTGAATTCGCAGGAAAATCTCCAAATGGCGTATCTAAAATTTAATTAAATTCTCCATGTTTTAATTAATTCCATGTAACAATGTGCAAAACTGAGTTTAATTACACTTGTAACTAACTCGGCATATTACAAACCTAGCTACTAATTATTAGAAATTACCAATTACATTATTAATTTCACGGCAGTTACATTTCCTATTGACATATAATCTCGGCACGGCCATTCAGACCAAGTTCACTTCGAGACTCGACATGGGGGCGCTGTGTTTTGCCATTTTGTTAGGTCTCGCTGCATCATCTAGCCAAACACCAATCGATTCAGATAATGTAGCAGAACTGTTGAAAAGCCCTGAAATCGAGAGCTTGCTGAAAACCCTCGCGGGCGAAGAGGCTAGTGAAAACATCCAATCTAGTCACAGTAGTCACCCGCGGCACAGCCATCATGGCAAGAACCTTAATATGATGAACATCAAAAATGTCAACGTGGTCATCAAGGATAACAACCTGAGGAAGGGGCAACATAGTTCCAGTCGCTCAAAATCACACAAACACCAACATGCGGAGCAGAATGACGAATCTCTGAGGAGCAACCGCTGCAGGACCACTGGCAGGTGCGGCTGCAACAGGGCCGACGGCAGATGCGACGATGAGGACTACGACATTGACTTAGACGATAAACAGGACCTCTCGTTAGTTATAAACAATCTGCAAAAAGACGTACGCGGAGAACAGAACCCCCTTAAGAATTTGAGATGTAGTTGTAACAAAGATCAAAGCCTTGACGTTCTTAGATGCGGTTGCAAAAAAAGACATCCCGACAGAAGCAGACCGGACGACAAAGATGACGACGTACAGGACGCCGATAACGATGACATGGAAATCATTTATCTTGATAAAAACACAGACTTGAGCAAATCCAATATTTTAAATCTCATTAGAAATGCAGATAAAAAGAGAGATAGAACACCTACCCAAGCTGTTTACGGCGGGCTAGTGCCTGAAGTATCCTCAGAAGAGACAAACAATGAAGGCCAACTGAACGTGAGTCCTCAGGATTTCTTTAAATATTATGAAACTTTCAAAGCAATGGCCACGAATAATCTTTTGGCGTACGTTCTACATCAAAAAAACGACGTGGACGTATCGAAATTAACGAGGACACAACAAAAGGTTGTTAAAAGCCTACGACAAGTTCTGCCCCAGCTAGACAAGGTCGACATACTCAAGTTAAGGGACAGACTTGAAACAGTAATCGTAGGCGACGAGGGTCCGTCCGTCGTGCTGCCGCATTTTGAGAACAACCATAACATATACGTTCCCGAATGGGTGTATACTAATCTACAAAGTTTAAAATCAAGTAAAACAATGCCGACACTTCGTAAGCAAAAGCTATTTCCTCTGACAAAACAACAGAAGGAGAAGTTAAACAATATGATTAAGAATAAAATCCGTGTGAACATTAAGAATCAGAAGCAGGAGAGCAAGCAGAATCGCAGGAGTTATTCGGGAATCCTGCCAAAACATGGTCTGCCGTTTGAACTCCAAGTTGATGGCTTGGGGCAGGTTAATCCATAAATGAGACAAATAAAGTTATCCGAATCTTAAAACTGTACTTACTTTACTGTACTAACTTTTGTATTTATTTTGCCACTAACTAGTTATAAGTATTTGCTTAAGTATACATATATTTTTGCATATAGATAACTATTTGCTCGAATAGAGTTTCGTCCGTCTGTCACACTCGGAGCTGGCTGAAAATCTGCGCTGCAGGAGTTTAACACCTCAGCATTATGCTGAGCCAGTGTCCGATTCACTGCGTGAAGACACTACTTATCGTTGTATTATGTTTTAATTTTTTCTGTGTGTCTTGTGTGCGTAGTGTATAAAACTGTACTTTTCCTAGTGGTTTTGTAAATAATATCACCATTATTTCCCTAGCTCATCCACAGCAGAACATAAGGCCTCCTCTAATGCAGATCAATCTAGTCAAAGTGAATTCCATCTCCACATCGACTTAACATTCATGAAATGAAAATCCTGCGTAATGATACGATTGTTGAAAGGTGTCTCGAAAATATAATAGGTAGGAGCAAGAGCTCTCTCTACGATTTACATAACCACCTCTAGGTTCGGTTTTGTTTGTCGATAGCACGCATGCTTGTAGCAATCCATTGATGGGTTGTGTTAACATTTTTGAGCCGGGAGCCATTGCAGCGACGCAATGTATCAGGGAAAGCATGCGGGCGGAAACTGGGCCTTGGTTCCTTTAATGCCACTGCGGCGCAAGGATACGGCGCACACGTGAGCGGGCCTCTATTCAACACGGTAAAAACTATATAGTGTTTGATCTGTTATCGTATTTTTAACGTTTTAATAGCTCTTATTTACATGACAGTAATGGCGGCCGAGTGAAAAATGATTCCGTAACAGGTCAAATACGATATTGTTTTTACTGCCTAGAATAGAGGCGCAGGGCCGGATTATTCATTAGGCAGTGTAGGCGGCTGCCTAGGGGCCCCGCATCGGATAGGGGACATTTAGTAAGCCAGGAAGATTCAAGGGCCCCTGAGAATTACTTGTCCACGTGGATCTTTTTTTTTTCTATGGTGACGGCAACATGATCAACAGTTTTAGCGGAAGGCACCGATAAAGGACACTTAACTCTTAATTCAAAGATTATAATTTATAAACAAATAAATGGAACGCCTCAAAATAAATGTATAATGGGTACTTTTTTTTCTTGTTCTTTGCCCGGCGTCGACTTGAACAGCTACTACCGCGGGAATATGGCGTTTCCACAATGAAATGATTTCGCCAATGTCAAGTATATATAAGTATAAATCAATATAGCAATAAAACACAAATAAATCTTCTCCAGGATGATTGGGGGCAACGTTGTACGGAGATATGTAGGACAGAGGTCTAGATAGTTTTAACCTCTGTACCTACCACTGCGAGTCCACTTGAAACGAGAAGTAAGATGCCAGATACACGAAATAAGTCCAAGTCTTCTATCACTGTGCAACACAAAGGCATCAAAAGTACAAATCACTAACAGAAAAGAACTTTGAACACCTAAATACACAAAAATAAAAAATAAAACAAATTACACATCCGCCATCTTTTGACGTTGCCAATGGCCTCCGAATAATCCTTATTTTATGTGACATAAGAACGAAGTGTCCATCATTGGTCCATCCTAGGCGTGTGTCACTGACGTCATTGCGTGCGGGTGCCACGGTACTTTACGAGTTTAGATCTGCCAACATACTCGTATTATGTAACGTTAACTCACTATTCAAATCTTTATTAATTGAGATATGTTAAACCAAAAATTTGACTTGCTAGAAATAAACAGCTGAATTTTTAATTTTCTAAATATTATTTTTATACTGACAAAGCGTGTGCGATAGTAGCACGCATCTCAAGTTGCGATACCTAACGCAACAGTCAAAGTTGGAACTCTGTGTTAAGAGGGCACATAATACTAAAGTCGGTAATGTTCCGCGAGGTCTTCCACTGAAACGAAAAATAATGATAAAATTGTTTGTCCTCATGAATTGTTTAGTCTATTTTTTTTTCGTCTAACTCCCTTTTAGGCTGTATTAAAAAGAAACGACCATTGTGTATATTAATTAAGTAAGGTTAGGTTAGTTTTTAATTGTGTAATTCCGTGTATGCCCAGATACACTGCCGTCTTTAAATACGAGATGGACTGTAAAACTTTTGTAATAACATCAATGTATTTCGCCCTCATCTCGTCTCGCGAAAGAGTGAAGTGCTGGCATAATATGGAGTAGAATTCTATATATTCTATATATATCGTCGGCTTAGTGCAAGAAGTCATTAAAGGCATAAAGTTACTAAGTACAGGTACAAACACAGGCGGATTCGCCACGACTTACTCTTTCTAACGCACTGACCCATTTCTTTTTACGTTAAGTAATTTCGATGTTACAGCAATGACATTAAGTCATTAATTTCAATTTTTGCTTTATTGATTTGACGGAAATGGTTTATGACCATTAGTTACTTTAATCAAAACATTGTTTTTTATTTTTACACATTTTATTACGTTTTAATATTCACTAATGTTACTTATTAACTTTAAAAAATAAAATAATATGAATATCGCTCTGAAAGTATTTGAGCTAGAATTCATTATATGCATATAGTTACTTTTAACAAACAGTAAAACGAAAAAAAATGTTATTATAACGCTTTAATGATTTTTAACAAAATAAGCATTGGATGCATATTACTACTTTTACTTAAGTATAAAATAACTAAAGTACATTATACAGTTTAAAAAAAATAGGAAACAGCATTAATGGCAGGCAGAATGATTTTTTAAAGTAATCAATGATAGTTATCGATTTTAGTTGTGTCCAAAGATACGTAATTCAAGTGATTAAATTATGGTTAATGACTTTTGACAAATAAGTTGTTTCAATTTGAACACCTTTAGTGAAATTATTCTTGCTCTGATAAGTTCATATTTCAACTCTTTTATGCCTACCTACGAGTACGTCTTGCTCTCGCGGTAACCCGCCACTCGTTCGGTCATCGCGATCGAAGTCATACCGTTGCAGCTGCGACCAGGGATGGACGTTATGCGAGATGGTAGTGACTTCTTACAAGATGAAGCGAAATAATATTAACATTAAGGCAGGACGAGGATCTTTGATGCTAGAAGATTCTAAATAAAGGGAATGAAGAGCGTTTGTACCTATTGTCATTAAATTATAATAAGGTACGTTCAAATTGCTTATGCTGTTAAGTTATAGTGTAGGTAAGTAAGTACTTAGTTAAGTATTTCATTTGCAAAAGACTGATTTTACACGATGGGCGAGATTTTGTATAGGTACCTAGGTTTTGTTTTGACCATCACCTGAGGCGAATAGTGTTTATTTATATCTCATAACAAAGATCACAAATGCGGATTTAATTACTTAAAAAATATGTCCTCTAAATGTCGTCCCCCTACACGTGCACATTCATCAAAATGGAGCCTCGCGTTTTGTACCACTCGCAGCATATTCTGCGTAATGTAATGTTGTTGATTTCGATAGCAATTTTTTTTTGGAAATCACCTATATTTAGACCGTGGGTTGTTATTAAAAGCTCTGGTTTTGAGATACCTCCATCGAAACAAATCCATAGGGGTCAAATCGGGCAATCTCAGCGGCCACGGATTTCTCCAAAGCGGTTTATCAATTTTCGAGGGAAATGTTCGCGAAGCACGTTCATCGACACTGTGGCCATGTGTGGTGTAGCACCATCCTGCTGAAGCCAGGCGTGTGATGAATAGGATGGATGTACAAGCAATTTAGGCAAAAATTAATCAGCTATCATTTTATTAAAGTTTTCACTACCTATTTACATTTTACTGCTAGGCATTTTCAAAAAAATAACCCCCAATAATTCTATTCAAGGATGAGGTAGACCAAACAGTAACTGTTAGACAATGCAAAGGTCTTTGGTGTTTTAACCGTGGATTAGACGATCGCGGGCCCCAGTAGCGACAATTTTGCTTTACTACATGCTTGTTGACATGAGTACTCATGTGAAAATGGGCCTTGTCACTACAAAAAATGCAATTTATGGTACGAAATCTGTGCAACATTGTGTCACAAAAAACTTTGTGTTTGGTTAAATCACTTTCATTAATTTCTTGAACCAGTTGAATCCTATAGAGATGAAACTTCAATTATTTTTTCAATATTTCATGCAAAGAGAACTTTAGGAGTCTTAAAGAGAGCTGCTCTCTTCCGCACTGAAAGTCGTGGATTTTCCTGTAAACTCCGTTGCACACTCAATAAGTGTTCCAGCGTCCGTGTGTGCTTTGGCCTGATCTCGGTATATTATGTGCCGAAGAAGTTTCTCGGAACCTTTGCACCCATGACCGAATAAATTTTACACTCGGCCCGTCTCTTAACGAAATTATATAGCGTGCAAACGCTTCAACTGCATAAGAATGACGGCGTTCTGACCATTGAAACAAGATGAAAATAAAATTCGCAATATTGAACCGTGTAATCCCGCCAAATGTCAAAACCCATTTTTTTTAATTATAAAAATTACTTTTTGAAAATATAAAAAATCTGCCACCGGCCACCCTGTATAAAATGTATTTTACTTTTGATCTTAATGGGTGACAATCAGAATGCTGATTTGAAACTACAGTCTTTGTCGGATATTAAACATGGCTTAGAATCACCTAGACACATGCAAGCACAGAAAGATACGCCGCCAGTCCTTCTTACGAATATTAAGGATACAGAACAGTTTACGGTTTGCTAAAAATTACAATGAAAAAATAATACCCGCGGAACTTCACCACTGGTACCGGAACTTGCCAGCCAAAGATTGTCGTGATTATGTCCCAGAAGAAATGTCTTCTACCTCAGAATACGTAGAGTAAAAAAGATGGACGTCAAGGGTTTTTTTTTACTCTTTTTCGTACCTACTGTATTAGTTCAATCAAAAGCTGATGTCTTTATTTAAATTTTTAGAAGTTTTCACGTTTTACCTATACTAATAGTGCTTGCTGTTGTCTGGAATTATTATAATATTAAGTTCGTCTATCAACAATGAATATTTCATTATTATTTTAGTTTGAAGTTAAAAATAACGTCATTACGAGAATTTTGTGTTATTTTTGTGGTCTTGCAGACTTTATAATCTGTGAAGTAGAATTAAATAAATCTGTTTATTCGTTGTTGATTAATAAGTAATATTTATAATGCTTCTAAGTTAATAATTACGACTGATTAAACCAATTTTGTTATAGAAAACTATGTTTCCCGATTTATTTGTAATGAAAATAAAAAATAACTAATTGTAAGTTCCCTTAAGAGCGAGAAAGACCAAAAGTCACTAACTACATATTTAGGCTTTTAAAAAAGTTATTTGACTTTATTGTACAAAGTTTTTAATTGGATTTAATAGTAAATACATTTAGCTAACCATTGATGTTTAATTTTTAAATCTAGAACCGAACCTATTACAGTTATGGTCATTTGACTGTGTCAAAACTTTGAGCCCGTTTTTCTCCGACTTGACTTTTTGTTAGTTAATGACTTCTTGCACTAAGCCGACGATATATTCTATCCTGCATTATGTGGCAAATTAACTTGAATCCGAATTGTTAATAAATACGAACTGTCAATATCAAAAATGGAGTTATTTCTACGCTTTTTCCAATTTACGTAAGAAGCAAAGAGTTATGTTTTAAAGAGAAATAGTAAGTGGCTTTTCCGGGGCTATATTCGACGGACATTTGATACCTTGTTGCAAAATTACGGTAGGATACTTAGGGCCTGTCCACTTCACCAGGGCGCACGCCGTGGTACAATGCGACGCGACACTTCCGAGCAACTGTACGGATGGACACAGCAACGTGCCTCTCCACCGCCGTGGTGATGTCGACAGGCCCTGATTTAAGTAATCACTCTTAACTACACGTGTGGTTTAAAGTTGAATCGTGTTTTTTACCTGTGTTGACCCAAATAAATATATGGACAAGTTGTTTCGACGTGCAAATACGCCTTAATATGCCACAAGTATTTTGCCGTAAAGGAACGTAATTTATAAATTAAACGTCAAACAAAACGTAGAAATAGCAAAAGAAAGGAGTATGTTGTGCGTTTATCAATAAAAATTTGATAGTTTTCTCATCTTAAAATCAATTATTTTCTTAGGAAATAATGGCCAACGAAACGCCGGAAAGCGATTTCTCGATAGAATGCTTCCAAAACTACACGGCACCAGAAGTTTTCGTGCAAGGACTCGCGGGAATGGTTGACCAAGCAGACGTTGAAACTATCATTAGAGCTCAAAAAAACATGTAAGTTGTAGAAATAAATTAATACCATATCTAACAATAAATTCTGGAATAATTCATGAAGGTACAGATTAATTCTAGAGACGTTCGAGCACGCATATAATAATATTAAAATCTCATAGTAAGTATAGGTAATTGAATGATATTGACAAGTGCTGTGTTTAACAACTCCAGGTTACAACGTTTTGAGAAAACAACTGAGATGCTAACAAACTGCAACCAGTTGTCTGCCAGCCGTCTGCGAGCAGCATCTACGGAGTTCAAGAAACATACACAGCTTCTCTTGGACATGAGGAAGGACCTGGAGTTTATATTCAAGAAGATACGAGCCATTAAGACTAAACTTAGGTAGGCAGTTGGGTCAACTGATAGAATCATGTATCCAGCTGTTGCTTGATCAAGTGTTCCTTTATGCTGCTAATGTATTGGTCCACTTGGTTCTTAAACTGATTGATATTCAATGCTGAGACTACTTGTTCTCGCAGTTTGTTCCATGCTTTCACTACTCTGTTACATGAGAAGTGTTGGCTGCTGAAGTGAATGCTCTGGTGTCAAGGTATATTTCGAATGTCAAGCTATTTATTGACACTTGCATGGACATATTACAGAGAATCCATGCGAGGACAATCATTCCGTTGAAGAGTATTTTCTCTCTTGTGGACTAACAGAAATACATAGTGTTAGCTCGACTTGCTTCTGTTGATCGTCATTCTATGTCTATTGTATGTAGGGTTGCCAGGTCAAAATTAGAAAAGCCTGTTTAAAATGCCTGACACATTGGTTTAAGAAATAATGTATTTATGTACAGTTCATTCAAAATTCAAACCTCAAAATATTTATTCAGTAAATTGGCCGCATGAGGGCTCTTTTACACGTCGGTAATATAGAGTGAATCTACTAGCGCTTCGGACAAGACAGAAGAAACTCCAGCAGGTCATTTTTTCCCATAATAAAATACAATAATACTTAAAAGTAACATTACAAGGTAAAAAAGTAATAAATAATTATTTATGTAGTATGCATTACAACCTATTGAAGTTGGCGACACTACTTTGCGTGCTGGGGCGGCTTCCTTGTGCAAACTATTTGAAGGAACAAACTGTATTTATTACTGTTGCTCTTTTGATGCACTCTGCTCTTAGTTACATTTTATTATGAACTAGCTTTTGCCCGCGACTTCGTCCGCGTGGCGTGTTATAAAAGAGAGATCTTTGTGTGTGTGGGAGAAAGGTTAAAAAATGCTTAATTTTATTATTTTTAAATGAGGTTATAGTATAAAAAGCTCAGTTGAATAATGAATTGTTATTAATTTTTAGATTATTAGTTTATGATAATTTGGTTTGATATAAATTTAGGAAAATACGATCAGTGGAGGCTAACCCTAAAGTACCTATAGGGTTTCGTCTGGAATTCAGAGGTGAGAATGTGGATGTCAGTCGGTATGAAAGTAAAAGTTTGACCACATGAAAACTAAAAACCGGCCAAGTGCGAGTCGGACTCGCGCGCGAAGAGTTCCTTACAAAATTAACAAAAAAAAACTCGTTTGTTGTATGGGGACCCCCCTATTTTTTATTTTATTCTTATTTTCAGTATTGGTTGATATAGCGACAATAGATATACATATTCTGTGAAAATTTCAACTGACAGACAGACAACGAAGTCTCAGTAATAGGGTCCCGTTTTCACCCTTTGGATACGGAACCCTAAAAAGAGTAGCATGGAAGAGTGGTTCGGTTGGTGGGTGGCTGGTGCAACCGGGATATGGGAAATGTATTTAGGAAACATATTATTTATAAAATTTCCTTATAAACAACGTTTCTGGTCTTTCTGGAGGGTGGTGCGAGAATGACCAGACTGGATGGCGAACTTACGCGGGAGCACGCCACATATAACTGACCATGGGAGAAACAGGGCTGTCTTAAATCAACTCCTGCTAGCGCGAGTGTTTGACCCTGCGACTTATTAATGATCATGGCGAAACATACCTTCAATGGAAATTGTAGTCTCCGAAATTCGAACATACAACATTTTTTTCTCGCTAACTTAATTTTTCAAAATACATCCATAACTAAACTTTATATTTACTAAGGTATGCATGCATGCTAGATTGAAAACATCTATCTTACGTGATTTAGATTTTTACATACAAAAGTTTTTTCCCAATAACTCCCGTTCCCGTAGGAATTTTGCAATATCGCTTTGCAAGTAAGCTTTACGTTCATTAGGGTACCTGCATGCCAAATTTCAATCATCTATCTTACGCGGTTTAGATTTTTAATACAAAAGGATTTTCCCGCTAATTCCCGTTTCCGTGGGAATTTTGCAATATCGCGTTGCAAGTAAGCTTTACGTTCATTAGGGTATCTGCATGCCAAATTTCAATCATCTATCTTACGCGGTTTAGATTTTTACATACAAATGTTTTTTCCCATTAACTCCCGTTTCCGTGGGAATTTTGCAATATCGCGTTGCAAGTAAGCTTTACGTTCATTAGGGTACCTGCATGCCAAATTTCAATCATCTATCTTACGCGGTTTAGATTTTTCATACAAAAGGATTTTCCCGCTAATTCCCGTTTCCGTAGGAATTTTGCAATATCGCGTTGCAAGTAAGCTTTACGTTTATTAGGGTACCTTCATGCCAAATTTCAATCATCCATCTTACGCGGTTTAGATTTTTACATACAAAAGTTTTTTCCCAATAACTCCCGTTCCCGTAGGACTTTTGCAATATCGCGTTGCAAGTAAGCTTTACGTTTATTAGGGTACCTTCATGCCAAATTTCAATTATCTATCTTACGCGGTTTAGATTTTTACATACAAAAGTTTTTTCCCAATAACTCCCGTTCCTGTGGGAATTTTGCACTATCGCGTTGCAAGTAAGCTTTACGTTCATTAGGGTACCTGCATGCCAAATTTCAATCATCTATCTTACGCGGTTTAGATTTTTACATACAAAAGTTTTTTCCCAATAACTCCCGTTCCCATGGGAATTTTGCAATATCGCGTTGCAAGTAAGCTTTAGATTCATTAGGGTACCTGCATGCCAAATTTCAATCATCTATCTTACGTGGTTTAGATTTTTCATACAAAAGGATTTTCCCGCTAATTCCCGTTCCCGTGGGAATTTCGGGAATTCCTTTCTTAGCGGATGCCTACATCATAGTGGCTATCAGCATGCCAAATTTCAGCCCGATCGGTCCAGTAGTTTGGGCTGTGCGTTGATAGATCAGTCAGTCAATCAGTCAGTCACCTTTGCGTTTTATATATATAGATTACGTTGGGCCTACGCCGCCTGCGACTCATGCAACACCATGAGTTATGCATGTCCTTGTGAGTCACTAGTGTGCATTTGTTCTGCAAATTTGGAGGGAAGGGGTTGACCAAAAGCCTGACAGGCCAGACAGCTAAAAAAGGTGGACATTTCCTGCAATAATGGCATCACTAACCTTTACCAATTGGTGACAAAAGTTGCAATGATTTTATTACCATTTATCTTCAGTTTAACATAATCACTAACTCATTTGAATGATTTCAAAATCAAGATATGGACACATTTTGTCTTTATTCTTTCTTCATTTACTATATTACGTAAATTTCATGTTAAAATTATAGAAAATAACATGATTTAACAACAATAATATGGGTCCTTGGTTTCTTGCCAGGGGTTGTTTTGTGTAAGATTTAAATGGTGGATACTCCGAGGTTCATTAAAGGAGGTCAAAAGTTATTAAGATACCTAACTTATCGCACAATCAGCAAACACCAGTGAGAGAGTTCAGATTTCGCTAAAAACATCCCCTGGCGAGGCACTAAAGTTTCGGAATAGCCTTGTTTGTATGATAAACGGACTCTGACTTGTATTATTTTGTCCATGAGTGTACTCTACATATGTCACCATAAACAAACCAATTCGTACATTTATGCTAATTTCTACTTTAGTTTAAATGCAATCTCATTTCAGCACACAGTACCCGGATGCTTACAAAACAGCAGTAGCAGCATCTATTGTCAATCGCAAACCAATAGATGAAGAAGAAGATGACTTCAAACCACCAGAGCCACACACAGAATCCAAAATGGTTGCCACAGTTTCGACAGAGACTCTAAGACCTAATTTAAACGAAGAAAGCAAGAAAAGTAAGAAAAAAGAAGTAAAAATGAAAACTCCAAAAGATGTTAGCATAGAGAATAGTCTGGAGGCTCCTAAGAAAGTTAGGAGTTGTAGTTCTAGTGAAACAGAGAGTGCTAGTTCAGGCGATGATAGTAGCACTGACACTGGATGACTTTAGACTTTAGGTCAGAAGAGACATACGTAATGCAAAGGTTTGTTTGATTTTGGTGACGATGGCATCTTGGGTAGTGCAGCTCCTATTTTGCTTGAGGCTTTAAATTCAAAGCGTAAACTATCATATCTTGGAAAAACGACTAAACTACTATTATTAAATTAAACATAAAATTTATAACAGAATTAAGTTTTTTTTTCATGGCAATAAGAAGGCACGTGAGCACTCAGGCCACCTGATGGAAGTGGGATTTGAGACCCAAAGACATTTGAAATCTCAAGACTGCAATCCTAAGGGCCATATTAATATAAACTCATCTTGACTGTGAGGCCCGTCACAAGATACGTCAAAGTAAACGCCAAACCATAGACCACTCTCATTTTTGACGCATCTCGAGACGAGCGTTAGAGTTGAGATTAGTTTACGAATGCCTCTATGCTAGTAATTTCACCGGTTGTCTTATCCTCGCACCAAAGCAATGCGAACCGAATACTGCTGCTTAGCAGTGGTTTAATGGATAAAATGGTGGTAGAGATCCGGACAGACGCCGCACAGGGTCCTACGACACCAGTACGACATTATTTATTATTTAGAGCTAATTTAGAGCAATAAGCAATATTGTTACTAACAAAATATCCATTTGAATTATCTGATAATAAATGATTCATATTTTTTTTTTTAAGGTTTTAAGTAAAAGTATTATTGACGCTATACATATTAATGCATAAATTTCTATAATAAGTAAAAATAATCTTAATGTTTAATTTTATTACTCTGCTGGACAAGTTTAATAGAACATGTTATTTACTTCATTGCTTGTTATGGCGCTATACAAGGTGTCCCAGAACTTAATTATTAAGAATTTTGAAGAAGATTGTGAAGCTAAGCCTGTTAGCCAATAATGTCACAATCCCTAATTGACATTCTTCATTTAATCAAGTTACCAAAAAAACTTTTGTTGTTAATTAATAATAAAAATCAAATATTCTTTAACCTATGCTACATTACATTTGTACAATAAAGTTATTGAAAATGTTCTTACATTGCATTTTTATTTATTAAAGCCATCTTCTATCAATTTGACACCTAACTTTTACATACAAAATTATAATGGTAGCATCTAGTTTAAAAAATATATACAACTTGTCTAGTACCCATCTTACAAGCCTAGAGCTTAGTTTGGGATATAATTAATTTGTGTGAGAAAGTCTCTTGATATTTGTCACATATGATATATTTATATATTTTTGGAACTTTGATGCTACAGTATTTTTGTAGCTGTACTGTATACATATAGAAAAAGCGTCATGCAATATATCCAATCTTGTTAGTGTGAAGGTGTTTGTATGTTTTCTGTTTTATTTGTTACAGTGGAAAGCACTAATATTTATACAGCGGTAGTGTCACTTATATTTATAGCTTACAGCCCATAGTGATAGCTTATAACCCATAGTTAAAAAAAGAGGAGGAACAGCGATAAAGCGAGTAGTTGGGTAGGAGGCCGAGTGACAAGGGTGAAGAAATACAAAGTTCTAGTCTCTTCAGATTATGTTTATTAGAATTTTTTTTTTTTTTAGCTCAGGTCCGTGCCTACGCATATAAGGTGCTGAACACAGTAATAGCTACCATTTTTATATCAAGGAGAATGCAAATGAGCACACACTCATTATATGATCATACAGTCATGAGCAATAATTAGACGTTTTGGGCTTATAAATATCTGGCATATCTTTATCTCTCATCTCTGGCATTAGACTGTCGGATATTTTAAGACTAAATAACTAGGCATATTTCTAAATAAACAGATAAACAACAATACAAAAATAGAGATACAAATGGCAGAACAGATTTATAATGACAGTTTAAAGACCCACACACATTCAACACCAATCACTCTGTTTTCCATACAATACGTACCCAACTAGTGGGTTGTTGGCGAAAAATACTGATTACTTAAGAAAATTCAAGCAAGAACTACTAAAAATACTATAATCAAAGCAGTGTGTTTCAAATCAGAATCTCTTTTATGTTATAAACTTAATTAATTATTCTTACGTAATACTAAACACTTGTCTTTATTTTCACCTTCATATCTTTTACAGCGTATTTCTTTGTATAAGCCCTGGCATTTTGTGTAAACTTATCAAAGTCCTGCTTGTACTCGTTGGCAACGTCCATCATTAGTGGATCATCGGGATTCGGGTTAGCCATGAGGGTCTGGAGCGAGATGAGCAGTGTTTCTAGAGTGATGGTCGGCAGCCAAGCGCCTTTTGGCGGCATTTTTAACATATCCATGCATATTCTGCCTCCTGGAAAAAAAAAACAATGACTCATGCCAGTTATTCCCACTAATATGTTTTTATCAAAAAATATTTTTTTATTTGTTTTTTGGTTTTGTTTTTTGTTCTTCTGTTCTTCTTTTTGACAATCATGTATCTAAACAAATACTTAATCATGTTGTATTGTTGTGTCATTTGCATTTTAAGACCAAACTACTTATGAGTCCTGACTCCCGTGTTACATAGGTTTATCAAAGAGATCCATTATCAGATTAGGTCTCAGATACTATAATACTGCTACTCATGCCGTTGACGCAAAAATTACATCAACATCAAAAATAAATACCTATTTCATACATCAAACGTAAATGAAACTATTGAGATGGACAGAGGCAAAAATCATCGAGTAACATTATCATAAAAAAAAAATCTTATGTTGAAATAAAAATTAATATGATTGAATAGTCATAAATACAATTATTGCATTGACATTCATAAAAGAAAATTGTCTCAATTTGCCATTCTTAGTAATGAGTGGTGAAAAAATTATGATGCTGCCGTGATCCGTATTTTTATTGCAATTAAGCGGTATTTAACTATAATCATTTTACCGCTTCTTATTTAACTTTTTTTTATTTCTCTTTTTATACATACCTGTGTGTAAAATTTCGTCATTGGCATCAAAAGGCCCTTGGTCATTAGATTTATAATGTATTATAAATTTATATTCCATAAACAGGAACTGATTTAAAAAAGGTAAAATTATATTGCTTTGTTAGACATTCTTAAAACAATATTTTTCATAAAACAAATGCATACAATCAAAATTCTTAAATATTATTTAATAATAAAGTTGAATCGCTTTTCTACTATACTGGCTCAAGTTCCCTAGTAAAAACATTCTGTATCAGTTTGCCTACTAGTAAAATTTACTAAAGCAATGGCATTAACTTTTAAACAGGAAATATTGTTATTAAATTGACTTGCACAAAACTTTTACTGTAATTGTTTAAATGCTTACCCTTATCTATATTCGGATGATAAACGGGAGTAACGAACTTGACAAGCGGTGGTTCAAATGGGTATTTCTCGGGGATGGTTATAGTAAGCTTAAAACTCCCGTTTTCGTATGGAGACTCTTTGGGACCCATCATAACTACTGATAAAACATCAAACTGATCTTCTGTCTCAGGCTTGCAAGTTACACCCCATGGTGGTTTGGACTGGAACAGTTTCACTTCGCGAGCGAGTCTTGCTTTGCGAGCGCTGGAAATCATTTAACTGTTACTTAATTACTTCGACAAAGTTAGTGTAAACTATTGTAGAAAGGAATAAACAATCGTAAGTATCCTCGAAGTTTAGAGTTTAAGTGTCAAACTGGCCTGGCTCACAGACTAACTTCCAAATTCCATTCACAGATTAAAGATTAACCAGTAAACAGTCCAATCAGAAAAAAAAGATTAAGTGTTGCCAGTATTGAAATGAATAAGGATGAAAATCACCTCGGGAAAAAAAAAAATATTTAGGCCTAAAGCGCACGAACAACTTTTGTTTTCGCAACTATTTTGTCTCACATCAAGTCTACGGGTTAGTATGAAAGTGCGCCAATGTAGCGACGCGACTCCTGGGAAACTTTTTTGTCCGCGGTTTTGGAGACAAGCCCGCGACGCAACTGTCGCCTTTTCTATTGGTTTCAATGCAAGTGCGCGCACGGCGACAACAAGTGGCCGGTCTGCAGTTGCCACTCAACCGCGCCACGGCTATAGCGTGTAGGTCCTTATAATTTGGACATGCTCTCAATTTCATATAATATTGTATGAAGTTTTCCAATTGTCAGCCTATCACTCCATAATGGATACAGTACCCAATATTGCTTTTATCGCTGTCGTCTTCGGTTTCTAAAGACACGTGCACAGACTACAACCGCCTCTACGAAATCCATGTTGATGAATGACTGCGTCTACGTAGGTAATGTTTTAAATAAAAAGTTGTGTTGGTTAACTTTTACTTGTATTATTTTATACTAAGTAATTAAACATTACAAGTTCAAATTAAGTTCAAATTAAAATTGTAATTGTTATTGACTTAAATTTGCAAGTAGCGCTATCAGTCACATCACCAAATAGCAGTTTTTAGGGTAAAAAATATGTTATGTTTATTGCCCATAGTATGTAAATGTATCCCAATAGCACCCTCGTCTTTCCCAAAATAATTTTGACAAACGTTTATTTTTTAAATGTAATCAAACATACGATTCAAGCTGACTATATGTTTTTCGAAGATATATAATTATATACAATACAAGTAATAGATCTTCACCATCTTGTAGCATAGTAAAAAATAATAGTGGTTTCCTTCAATTAAATAATGGCTTGAGCTAAATCTGAATTCATTTTTCGATGGTCTTCTTAGAGGTAAATAAAAAATCTGCCAATAATTACCATAGACAAATGGCAATAAAGACGTAGAGTACTTAAATCCGAACGACCGGAAATGCAGCTGAAGTGTGTATAACCGGTCTAATTATTCAAACGTCAAACCAGTTGTCAATAGAGTAGGACGAATAGTTCGGTTCTACTGCAGGAACACTTGCAAAGGTACGGAGTGTTTGCCTCGTGTTGGTGGAAATTCGATATTTATTTATTTATCCCCTCATTAAAACAATGCTTGGTGCCTCATTAAACTTTCGTATAAATCTATATCTTGTAAAGTATTCAGTTATAATGTGACACAGTGTCCACCATCGCATGATTTACACCAAACTGCAACCTCGTATTTCGGTAAGTAAAATATATTTTTCTGTATCATAAGCTATACCATATCCTTATAAACGTAATAATATACAACTAGTTCGTATTTCCAGGTAGTATTTAGTAGGTATAATGTCGTAATAAGCGTGAAAAGTGGATTAAATCGATAGTGGTACGTGCTTCTGTCAGAAGTCGTTTTATTTTTTCTTAGTGTCTTATCGATCTGTGGGGGCTTGAGTGGTAGTTTCGGCGTGTTGACCGAGCGGCCGGCGGTGTTGTGAGTAACAAGAGAGGACGTCGGTCAAAGGAATCATAATAAATCTGTCGTCAAGTCGCATCGGCGTCAATACCGTGTACTTGCGACTTTCAAACATTGATTAACTTTGTTAATCAACAGCCAACTTATCGTGTCTTTCATATTAATATGTCCGGATTAATACCCCTGCCTGGTACATGATGCGAGAATTCTAAAAAGGTTGACCATGAGAAGTCAGATTCACACTCTTTACACTTAAAGCAATTTAACATAAATAAGACCTTTCGAAAAGAGAACACGCATTTTTTTTCTTAACAATGGCAACATCCCAAACTAGTGTGACCTTTATATGGCTTCATTACCAAAGGCCTGCAAAAAAATAAAGCAAGTATAAAATATAAGTTTCCATTTTTAGGCACAAATCATACCTCTAACCTCGAACTTATTTTTTAACAGTGACTAGGTAGTAACCCTGTGTTGATGCATTCAGTCAAGCCATATTAACTATCACTAGCTATTACATGTGACTTCACTTGTATAGAACTCATTTAACACTATTTGTGGACAAAGACGGACTATCTGTGTGACAAATTAAATCCAGATCTATCAAGCTATTAAAACATCCTAACAAACTTCAATAGTTGTATTATACAATTAAATACTTCACACCGTCACTGCAGTAAAAAAAAAAACTCCTTGGTTAAGTCATATTGGTCACTGAAAACTAGCTTTCAAAGCAGTTATCTAAACGTTTTAGTCATATTCATTTCCTCATAGATTCAATATAATTTATGAAATAAATGTGTTCATCCAAACCTGTCCAGCCTTTGGAGCGTGAAGGAGTAACAAACAACACAAACTTTTGCATCTGTAATATTAGTAGTAAGAGTGGAATATGTCTCATCATGTATTAATATTAATTACTACGTAATGTAAACAAGTGTTAATATCTTTTAAGATTTATTTGCGTTAACATTAATTGTTAGTTATAATGTTATGTTGTTTATAAAATAAATAAAGGTTGTTAATTGGTTATCTAACATAATGGCATACCCTTTCGACCTTCTTTAAGCGTCCCCAGCAATCAACTATTGATATATTGCTTTCATTGACATGGGATCTAAATGTTTTGTTTCTTCCTAGAGCAAGTAAATAGTCAATAGCGAATCGCTTCCTCGCTGGCATTACTAGACATGTACGGAAGATTCGGGGAAAGCCGACTATCCGGCCAGATTAATAGTTGGCGTATAGTTGACACTTTATTAGTTACTGAAAAAAAAAAAAACACTATTTATTTCGTATATATTTCAAGATTTTCTTGTATTTTGCTTAAATACAACAAAATTTGGTGTGTACAGTAGAGATAGTGTTGCCATTCATCCTGTGTGTCTCCGGATTTGTCCTAGCTGAGAGGGCGCCCGGGGAGCGTCCGGGCGGGGTTTCATTGGTAGTCCTGTTCCGCCGCGCCGCTGAGCGAGTTATCCCGACGAACCGACACTATACTAAGTTTCATAAAAACCTGTTGATATCTCCGGGTTCGGGGCTCCAAAATCCGGGGTTTTCACGCGTCTTGTCCTGGTTGCCAAATTTTAGAGATGGCAACCCTAAGTAGAGTTGATAAATATGTATACACTTTAGTACTGTGACATTGTCAGTTTAAACATGACATTAAATAGACAAGGTACTGAAGTGAACGAAACGAAGGTTCCCGATTGCACTCTAACTTAGCTAGCAGACTAGTCAGCCGACTAGCCGAGCGCTTCGGCTAGTCGGCAAAGTGCATAGTTAGCCCATCTCTACTCCATACATTTCTCTAGTCCAAAGAAAATTGAAAAGTGACCAGCGTTTGAGAGCCGTCGAATCATCCGTTGTTTTATAAATGAACGCTTTATAATACAGTGTTGATGTAAGAATGCTCTCAAATAATAGCTTTAAATTAAATGCTGTTTTTTAAAGCACAAAGAACATCTTAAACGGCCGTCGTGCGAGACAATCGCTTATTTTATAAACAAACGCCATGGTTTGGAATCGTCCGGTCACGTGCGGTGTCTTCGTTGATGTAGCCTTATAACGTGGCAAAATAATTTGACAAAGTCATCTTCATTCTATATTACCAATAATCATAGGTCGGACAGGTCATCGCAAAAACAGATATATGGAAATAGAACAAGATTCAATAGAGTCGTATTGAAACCAGCACGACGCGCCCACCGCCAAACTAAAATGTAGGTATCGTTTGGCTGGCCGAATATTCGGCGGCCGGATACCGGATATTCGGCCGGTGATCAGGCCGAATATTCAACAAATAGGACTAAAAATTAATTTTAACGTCGAAAATGACGCCAGAGCGCCAGATCAGACCGCGTAAACAAATTTCTTAAATAAAATGTGCGAGCGAGACGCACGAATCGTACGATATCCTCGTTACCCGCTCCCCTCCGCTCAATAGTATTCCTGGTGGTGGTGACGCGTCAGGTTGTCTTGATAGTTGTAATCATGTTATGTAAATTATAAAAAAGTGTTTTTACCTATTCTAAAGTTATAAAATGATGATTATATTATACTACCTGCTGATTTTTTGTGCAATCTAACGTTGTTTTGTATTTTATTAAAGTACATTGATTTTTTTACCATGGTTTTGTATTTTATTACATATTAACTAAAATTATCCGTTTTATCCGTTTTATCCGGATATCCGGATATTGCATTATCCGTTATCCGAATTATCCGGATAGTGAAATAGGGCGGATAATGCAAGCCCTAGGCGTGTACAAGTCGACACGCGTAAAAAGAGCCCTGTTCGACCTACCTGCGCAGTTATCTAATTGGTGGGGGGAGTGTAAACCGCTCCGCTTTGCTGCCACCCTATTGGTTTGTCAGTAGAAAAAATTATCATCATCATCATGTCAGCCGAAAGACGTCCACTGCTGGACATAGGCCTCCCCCAAGGCTTTCCACTCAGACCGGTCTTGTGCTTTTCGCATCCACCGCGGTCCCGCGACGATTTCGTCACTCCATCTTGTTGGAGGCCTCCCTACAGCTCGTCTTCCGGTCCGCGGACGCCACTCCAGAACCTTCTGACCCCATCGGCCATCAATCCTGCGAGCAATGTGCCCCGCCCACTGCCACTTCAGTTTAGCTATTCTTCGGGCTATGTCGGTAACCTTAGTTCTACTGCGGATATCATCATGTCTGATTCTATCGCGTAGAGAAAACCCGATCATAGCCCTTTCGATAGCCCTCACTGACAACAGTAGACAACTGGCGCAAACATATCTCCTCCACTAACCGCTCGGAGCTCTTTTTACGTGTGTCGACATGAAACACAAGTACCGGCAGCTCTATTGAACTGCTTATAAGGTCTCTTCGTTGTTTGATACATCATTAATTACGTCGAAGCCTCGACCTCGGCCGAGAACGTAATACTTATTATTACAGCTGCAATGCAGACGATTACGATTAATGACCAAGCTAACCTACTTTCACACGAATAGTTAGATGCAAACAGCATCACTAACTGACCAGCCTTATTCCAACGGAATACCAGCGCTGACTTAATCACACGAAATATATGTTAATGTTACAATTATTATATACAAGAACCAAACATTACAAAGGTATCCATTTATTATACTGGCATGATAGGCGCGATTATCCCGCGCCGCTCCTGAACCGCTTTTAGTGTGTCATCATCATCATCATGTCAGCCGAAAGACGTCCACTGCTGGACATAGGCCTCCCCCAAGGTTTTCCACTCAGACCGGTCTTGTGCTTTTCGCATCCACCGCGGTCCCGCGATCCTGACGAGGTCGTCACTCCATCTTGTTGGAGGGCCTACCTACAGCTCGTCTTTCGGTCCGCGGACGCCACTTGGTGTGTAGAAGCCGTAAATTGCATTACTATTGTAGCTTTATAACGTTAAAAAGTCTAGTAACTTGCTAATCTTGTTGAATTAGTTGAAATTCTACCCCACGCCGATAACACTGACCTTGATTTACGGATAAAACATTAAATAATCGATCAGTCAATAACCCGGATCGATTCGTAGCTAAACACGTGTGTGCGTACAATGTACATATCGCGTAAAAAAGAACATATCATTTGAACACTTAAATTGCAATTTGAGCCAAATGTTTTGGCGTTAAAGTTGTAAGTAAACGAAGCGATGTGGACTTGGGTTGTTTTCGTGTAAGATTTGCGTAACGGTAAACGGTGCCAAGTTCACGCGTGCGTGTTATAATTTAATAAAAGACATGTAGGTACATGATAGTTTATTACTATATTTAATCAAGCTAAATACAGAGCATCGTGAAGCGCCGCTTAGATCGCGAAGCTGTCAGAAATATACATACCTGCCCCGGGCGGTAACGATTCTCACTCCCTCAATCAACTCTGAGTTCCATGATTTCTGAACATGTACGTAATGTTGTATGTAGATATTATGAAAATGTAGTACTTTTCTTAAGTTTTTCATAATACATATCTACAACATACATACTTACATTAAATCACGCCTGTTTCCCAGAGGTAGGCAGAGACCACTTCTTTCCACCCGCTATGATCCTGACAAAATATTATCTTTCGCTTCTTCCACAGTCATACATCGAGTCATGCATGCACGTCGGTTTCGGGGGCTTTCTAAAACATATAACGGGACAAAACGCCACATTTTGTATGGAAATGTTTACCTTTACAATCCTCGATGTTTTTCAAACAAATATTTACAAAATATAAACATAATTCATTAAATAGTATAAAACAAAGTCGAGTCTCTGTACGAGTATGAACGCTTAGATCTTTGAAATTACGCAACGGATTTTAGTGCGGTTTTCATCAATACGTAGAGTGATTCAATAGGAATGCTTTTGTGTAACAGAATGACCGAGAGAGAATGAATGTATACAATTAAGTTTATAAATATTTTTTTATCGCATAGAGAAGGCAAACGAGCGCACAAGCCACCTGATGGTAAGTGGAAACTGTGACCCATAGACATTCGCATTCACAAGACTGCAAGCCTAAGAATGCAAATGCGTTGCCTACCCTGAGGACTAAGATTGAAAGCCTCTATGCTAGTTCCCGAACCGAAACACAATGCGAACACTGCAAATACAGTGGTAAGTAATACGTAACTCTAAGTTACATATGAAATAAATCAATGTATATGTCTAATTCTTTGGCACGCTCTGCAGCCAACACGGTTTGGTGGATTTTAACATATTAATATGTGGTGGCGTTCGATTTTTCTAGCTTGTAGGAGTTACATAGGCTACACTATTTTATTCTAATAAATGAGTTTTTTTTTTGCATGACAATATAAAAATAAAACAGACGAGTCTTCAAAGCTTGCTTTGTCATTGCGGTTCTCATTTCATTTTACAGCTAAAACATAATTATACCCGTGCACTTTGTAATAACTTGTGTTTGTACATGGTTTCCATAGTGGCCGGAATGACTTGCTACCACCGAAGGTCAGCGATGTCGACTAATGGGTTCTATGCTATGCGTCATCGACTAGTTAAACCGGTCATTTGATTTATTGATTTTTTGTACTATATCGGATTATTGCGTCTTTTGTTGGACACTTGTAATTTTTTTCTTTATCAATAATGGGCTGGCGTTACAGGTTTAGGGGGCTTCCTGGAGGAGATGGGATGGCTTGACTGAACATATGTGGTGATCCCACTCACACGCAAAATAGGCGAGTTCTGGAAACCAGCCCACTCTTAAAATGTATTTTTTTAAATACAAATGGGTTTGCGTTGGAGCTCTTTATTATTCGCACTCGCACTGCCAAGGAGTGGAACGCTCTCCCTGCTTCTGTGTTCCCGGAGTCAAATAACCTTGGTGTTTTTAAGGCAAGAGTGAACAGGCATTTTCTGGGTAAGCTTATTGGGACAGGCGATATTTGTTTTTTAGGCGACTTCAAAAAAGGAAGTTCTTAATCCTAACAACCAAGATGGAATGCCATGCTTGTAATTAAAAGATAAAGATAAAAGTCATTTATTCAGTAAGTAGGCCGCACGGGCACTTTTACACGTGAAGAATTTACCAGCGCTTCCCAAGAAGAGACCCCTGCTGAGAAGAAACGCCGCAAGAAACTCAGCAGTCAGTCATTTTTTAAACATATTTCATATTACAATGGTACTTCTTAGTCGAAGCATTATTTAAAGCTATAAATATTAAATTAAATATAATATCAAATAACATGCGTAGTTCAGCAGGAAAACATGCCGAAAATCTTGGGAGAGAGATAGAGGGAAAAAAAACAACACCTACTTGTGTATATAAGACGGTGCAAGACGACCAAATAAAAGTTTCGATATGTTTTCCTACATCAACGGTGTCCCCTAGACAAGATGAAGTATTTTTGCATTTGAACAATTTATTATTGACTAAGTTTCGGGTTTGGGCCATGCATTTTGGTCTGTTAGATAGTCCTTGACCCTATAATACGCTTTAGACATTAACGACTTTTTCAAGTAATTTTCAATTGCACCGGTTGTCTTCTACCCACACCGCAACATAAAAATACGAACACTGCTGCTTGGCGGTAGGATAAAGGAGAAAGGTGTCTTGGATGTTTTCTACATCTCGTATTTAAAAAAAAAGATAAAAGATGTTTATTCAGTAAGTAGGCCGCTTTTACACGTCAAAAATCTACCAGCGCTTCGCAAGAGACCACTGCTGAGACGAAACGCCGCAAGAAACTCAACAGTCAGTCGTTTTTTTTTAAAATACTACTTATGATATTATATCAATTATAAAGCTTAACCTAGCATTATATAAAACAATGAATTTAAGATAAAATAAAAAAATAAAAAATATTCTAGCTTAGCTTGAGCAGGAAAATGTGTCAAAACTGAATTTTCATAGGGAGTAATAAGTAGTAGTAATAAAAAAAACAAATGTAAAATATTTAAATAATGTATTTCTCTACATTCATTTATTGCTGTCTAGTGCCCATAGTACAACTCTAGAGCTTAGTTCGGAACTAGGTCAATTGGTCTGAGATTGTTTTGCGATATTTATTTATTAGCTTCGTCCGCGTAGATTTCGATTATAGTTATTCCCTCGGCGACTAGTCAGTTTTCCGGGATGAAAAGTAGCCCATGTGTTGATTCAGGGTAGGGTAAATCTCCAATAACTGGCCACCCTCCCATAACTGGCCACCTCATACTAAAAATGAACTCTGTTACCTACAAACAGAATTCAATTTAGTATAACGTGGCCAGTTATTGAAGGGTGGCCAGTAATTAGGTGTACCCTTGTTTTGTCGACAACCTTTTCATCGAATATTATTTCATCGACAACGATCCATCGAAACTTTAGTACTAGTAATATTGTTTGGCGGTATCTTATTTCAACTACTATTTATTTAAATTTATCTTACTACGTGGAAATACTAATCAACGAATACTACTTAATCGCAGATTTGTTTCAAAATATCTTAATTGGTACAACTACAAAACATTGCAATTCATTTCTTCGACGTATTACTTTAATACAATTTTATATGTCCAATTGCAAATTTATAAATTTTTCAAATTATGTAGTGTGACATACAAATATGTATAATAAAACTAAGATTCATTCGTGTATCAAAGTAGGTTAGGTTAAGTTAGTACTGCGACCCCCAAGAAAACGAACTGTTGACAGAAGTGGGTTAGGTTAGGTTAGAACTGCGACCCCCAAGAACACAAAAACATGACACATTACTAAAATTACAATAACTTTTATTATTATTATCATAATATTATAATAAATTAGGAACATAGCTATAATATAATCGCGCAGAGTGAGTGATTGCGTTTAGTTTTGATAGCAAAATATTACCGATTCAAAATAATTTTATGCGGAATAAATATTATTACAAGTAAAAAAAAACAAATTAAAAAGACCCTAAATGATTAGTCATGACATGAATTTTATTGAAATATGTGAACTACTAATCAAAAGACCTCGGTTCAAATTACCTAGTATCGAGTCCACGACGCAATGACTTGTCGATGAAATGAAAATACTTGAAACGTTGTCTTTGAAATAATATTCGATTAAAAGTCTGTCGGCAATTCAATGGTAAACCCAGTAATTAACACCTTATACTAAAATGCATTCTATTCTAGGTAAATAAAGTTCATTTTTAGCCAGCTTTTTAGTTATTTGTGGCCAGTTATTGGCGATTTACCCTATAGGCTATCTCCATTTCAAAATTCATCCAAATCCGCCCAGCCGTTGCAGCGTGAAGGAGTCATAATAATCAAACACACGAACTATCGCATTTCTGATGTTAGTAGGATTATTTATTTCAAATTTAAGACTCGGAAACAAATACCTACTAGCGCTGATCACTAGTGATTGTTATCAACATGCTGTATTGGTAGCAAGGAATGGTTGACAAAAAACATATACACAAGTATTTTAAACGTTATATATTTCATTATTTATTTTATACATACATACATACGTAAAATCACGCCTGTTTCCCAGAGGGGTAGGCAGAGACGACTTCTTTCCACCTGCTACGATCCTGACAAATGTCTTTCGCTTCTTCCACATTCATACATCGAGTCGTGCACGCCCGTCGGTTTCGGGTACGTAAGATTCGGCCCTTTTCCAGTATTTCTCCGATTTGATTCGAAAAAGTACGCCTAGGGCGGCCTCTTCCGACCCTTCCACTCACTTTCGCTCTGTATATCTCTTTCGTCAATCTTCTTTCATCCATCCTTTCCAAATGACCGAACCATCGAAGCATGCCCTTTTCAATCTTAGTCACTACATCTTATTTTATATATTATTTATTTTGGGATACCTATGTCCAGCAGTGAATTGGGCTGATGATGATGATGATGATATTTCATTAATTATGAGAGTTATATTTATACATATTTATTTATAACCACGTATCCAAATTATACAAAGTCGTTCACAACGATTAGAAAAATTCCATTTTAAATTACTAAATGACCTTTCTACGTTAACAGAAGTCACAAAAAATAGTGCACGGATTTTTTATTGACACCCTCCGGCATATCTACCTCTTTACCTTCTATAATTTAACGTTGAATTTATTTTATGAACAAAAGTGAATATTCAAATGTATTTGTTTTTTCTGCCAACTGCAGAGTGCATGTTGATAACGGTCAGTACTGATCACACAAATATTTGACCTTAAAATCCCCCTATTTTATCGCGGGGGGGAAATCCCAACAGCATGCTCATTTAACATCCTGTTGTACACGTAAGAAACATATTTTTTTACGTGTTGGAATATCCTTATGCTTGGAGAACACCTCCTTTGTCTCAGAAAAGTAGTTCGTCTCCGTCACCCGATTGAACAAGCTTCATTTGAAAAGTATACAAATCGACCGTCTATCTGTTTAAATACCTACCTAATCCGGTATTTTCTTCATGTCGATGTATTTAAAATTGTAATTTTTCTGGTTTTGCGTATACATATATATTCATGTCGTCGATTTCCCTTTTTTACCCTCGATGCAAAAAGAGGCGTGTGCTGCGTGTGCGTGCGTGTGTGTGCATGTATGATTCTTTCTGTGGCACCGTAGCTCTTAAACTATCGATGCATTTTATATTTGAAAGCAGGTTTTCTAGCGGTGGTTTTTAGCTAAGTTTCATCAAAATCGGTTGGTTCGTATCAGTTATATCAGCTCTGAAAGCAAGGGTCACCATTATCACACTCAAAATCAATGGAAACGAGTCACTTTGTATGGAAATTCAATACAAAGTGACCCGCTTTTATTGCTCTTGAGTATAATAAAAACCCATATGACATAAAATCCTGTCTGCATTACTTTCACGTGACATCTCTCGTGATGATATCTCGCAGGCATTTTATATCAATCGCTTCGCTTCACACAACATGAACACGTTGTTTTGGGAATAATCTCTTGTTCCCATAACATAAAAATGTTTATAGAAACTTCTGTTATTCACTAGTGTATTTATAAAGCGAGTTCTTTAACTTCTTTATCCGACCGAGAATCAAAGCCCGATTTACATCAATCAAGTACAGTGCAGTGAAAAAATAGAAAGCTATTCTATTCGGGTCCACTGGCAAAGTGGTAAGGAGCTTGACTCGTCACTGTCCGATCGGTTTACACTACTGTACTTTGTCCACTGTCCACTGTCCTTGATTAGTGTAAATGGGGCTTAACCGGCGCAGAGAATTAGCAAGTAGATAACCGTTCGGGTTGACATGCTCTTGACTAGGGTAACCTATCGCAGCTTCGAAAAGTTTTTGACCGAATATCATTTGACCGTAAACGTTTCGATTTTTATCGTTTCTCCGATGGCACGACTCGTCAATTTTTTGTTTCACTATTGACATTAAGTAAACATGTGTTTAGTCCGAGCAACTTTTCTCCGTGTAGTCACTTGCCCTTTGTATTGTTACGTATTTTGTTTGTTCATTTTCACTTCATCAGTGCTTCATATAGATTTCGCTACGTTACATCAAATATTCAATTCAGCCCAAGAAATATGACTTGTAATTAGTTTTAGTAGCAAGAATTAGGGCAGAACCGACTCGGATAGGTTAGGTTAGAAGGCCAAGGCGGGAGCTGAAACTAATAAACCAAGTAAAATCAGAAATGGGAAATAGATAAATTGACATAAGATTACATTGGACAACTGTTTGTACGCCGAAACCAGTAATAAGGAGTAGATAATTTGTCAAATCAGTAAAAAATCAAAACAAGTAATGACTCAATGAACGAACTGATCTTTTGGGTACACGTAAAAATACCCAAACCATAATTGTTGAATAATATTTGTTGAACAAAAATTCGGAGTTGAGGTAACCCTCAGTGGAGGGTAGAGACAAACTCGGCAATAGCTTAGTAAATTACTTAGTTACTAACGCTATAAATAATTTACCTATAGGGTAGACAGATTGCGATCTATTTAAATGTCAAAGTTTACATTAATAAATTATTCTTTTATTATTCGTTTAAATTATATTAAACCCTATTGTCACTTGACAATTCTTTAGTAATAACATTACCTTAACAGTAGTTCAAAAGGGTTTTCCCAATGTATATGAATCGCTTTCGTTTCACTTCGTGTTGTCGTCGGAATAATCTAGTGTTCCCATAATATTAAAATGTTTAAAGAAACTTGCGTCAATCACAGTGTGTTTATATACAATGATAAGTAGCAAGAGTTGATTCATTATTGGAAATGGATGGTGTACTCTTTCTTCGATGTAACTCGTTTGGTATTCATCTTCTGCTTCTTTACATAGTATAAAAAGAAGTGGCTTCCGCTGTCTGCTCCCTTAGATATTGTAAACTATTCAACGGATATTAATGCAGTTTTTAGCAACTGATAGAGTGATTTAACAGGAAGGCTTTTATGTATAAATTCGTTGTGGGTTTTTTTTGGGTAATACAGAAAACTCACTCAAGGCTGCGGCACCACTGAGGCGCAGACGAGAGGACCGGAGCGTAGCTGTGCCGATATTAAGACTACGCCGAGCGTCCAGTGGCGCCCTCATGACCATTATTTTGTTTTCTAATAAACTAAAGTAATGTCTTGAAATCGAAGGATGTATTTTTCTTGTACAAATGAAAACACAATGTATAGCATATAAGACAAAGTTTAATAACCTTTAACCTTCGCGTCGTCAACTTAACGGGAAAAGGTGGCACTTTTTTCCGTTAAGTTACTCACTAATAGTTCAATGGTTATTAAGTTGAGTCATATACCCTATAAATTGTGTATTCATTTGTACAACAAAAATACATCCATCGATTTCAAGACAATACTTTAGTTTATTAGTAAACACAATAACGGTCATGAGGGCGCCACTGGACGCTCGGCGTAGTCTTAAGTTAAGAAGTAGAAGGCGCATGCGGTCAGGTCGAGCGCGCCTTGCGCACGTTTAGATTAGATTCTATTGGTTAATATTGGCACAGATCCGCTCTACGAGAGGACAAAGTAAAGGAGATAAGGACAAAGTAAAGCTTTTGTTTTTTTTTTTAATGGCTAATTGACTGCTCTTTTTACCCGGCTGTCGAAGGACGAGGGTCATGTGCTAATCAGCCTATACATGTATGTATGTTCCTTTGTGGCGCTCTGGAAACTAAGCGGCTTGACCGATTTTGATGATTCTTGTGTCAATTTGTCTTAATCTTGTGTGTGTCACCAAAGGTACGATGGTAACCGAAAATTATTATGGCGGCAACCAGACGTCATTACTATAATATCGTAAAATGAAAAAAAATGATATTTTAGCATTTATTTGGGTTATTTAAAGCTTTTTTATGGCATAGAGAAGGCAAACGAGCACACAGGCCACCTGATGGTAAGTGGAAACTGTGATGCATAGACATTCGCATTCACAAGACTGCAAGCCTAAGAATGCAAATGCGTTGCCAACCCTGAGGACTAAGATGGAATGCCTCTATGCTAGTTCCCGAACCGAAACACAATGCGAACACTGCTAATACAGTGGTAAGTAATACGTAACTATATATTTATAAAATATATTAATAAACGCGTACGAGTACTGATATTAAAGTACATACAGAACATAATCGCGGAATGTTTTCTGCTATATTTTTGCGTTATTGCGTTTTTTGCTGCTATAATATTTTTTATTATTTATGACACTATCGCGTTATTGCAATTATGTACTGAACGTTATCGCCAAGTTGCTATCTTGTTTGGCGATGCATGATTAATTATATTTATTATAAGTTATAATAAGTATAACTTACTATGTTTCACAATCATTGTTTTTTATCCCTTTCCTGTATTCTCCTATGGCGAAAACCGTATTGTAATCGGTCAAGTAGTAATTGAGAGTATCACAGACAAACAAATATTAGTCATCCGAAAAATGTGGTTATAGAATTAACAACAAGTTGTTAGAGTTGTTGTTTGTTGGCGATTCTGTAGCTCTGCCTACCCCACTCTGGGATGAAGGGGTGACATATGTAAAAAATAATTACTAATATTAGAGAGCTTCCACCGCGAAGATTTAAATTATTGTTATTCCCTTAGGAACTTTTATATGTTCCGGGATGAGAAGTAGCCTGTGTTCATCCAGGGCTCTATCTCCATTTCAAATTTCATCCCAATCTGTCCAGCCGTTGCAGCACGCAAGCAAACAAATAAACTTACGCATTTATAATATTAGTTAGAAATAATTATTTCCTTCCTAACTTGTGTGTATTGAGAAAACTTCACCCACGGCTACATTCAGAGTCAGTTCATGACGATTAAGTAATAAACAGCACCAAATAACTTTAACTTTTGACGACGCGCTGGCCTAGTTGGTAGTGACCCTGCCTACGAAGCTAGCGGTCCTGGGTTCAAACCCCGGTAAGGGCAGTTATTTGTGTGATGAGCGCGAATATTTATTTCTGAGTCATGGACGTTTCCTATGTATTTAAGGATATATTTCTCTACTAGCTTCTGCCCGCGACTTCGTCCGCGTAGATTTCGAATATCGTTATTCCCTCGGGAACTTTTCAAATTAGTCCAGCGGTTGCAGCGTAAAAGAGTAACAAATATCCATCCATACATACAAACATTCGCGTTTATTATATTAGTAAGGATATGGCCGATGGGGTCAGAAGGTTCTGGAGTGGCGTCCGCGGACCGGAAGACGAGCTGTAGGTAGGCCTCCAACAAGATGGAGTGACGACCTCGTCAGGATCGCGGGACCGCGGTGGATGCGAAAAGCACAAGACCGGTCTGAGTGGAAAGCCTTGGGGGAGGCCTATGTCCAGCAATGGAAGTCTTTCGGCTGACATGATGATGAAGGATATAAGTATTTATATCGTTGTCTAGTACCTATAGTACAAGCCTAGCGCTTAGTTTGGGACTAGGGCAATTGGTGTGACATTGTCCCCTGATATTTATTTATTTAAAAAAATCGTTTATACGTTGTTGTTTTTTGAGATAGTTTTTTGTGTTTGTAGTAACGGCATCGGAACCCTACACTGAGCATGGTTCTACATGCTCTTGCCTGGTTTTTCTTCTTTCGCCGACATATTAAAAGATAAAAAAATAAAAGATGTTTATTCAGTGAGTAGGCCGCACGGGCACTTTTACACGTTAATAATCTACCAGCGCTTCGCAAGAGACCACTGCTGAGAAGAAACGCCGCAAGAAACTCAACAGTCAACAGTCGTTTTTTTAAATACTACTTATGATATTATACAATTATAAAGCTTAACCTAGCATTATATAAAAAAACACATATATTCAAGCGCAGCGTGAGCAGGAAAATGTGTCAAAACTCAGAATGCTCATAGGGACTAATAAGTAGTAGTAATAAATATATATATATATATATATATATATGTAAAAAAATATATATACAAATTATACTTACCCATGACAGTGCAAGACATACAAAGTTTCGATACATTCTCTTACACTAACCGTGTCCCCTAGACAATATACAATATTTACATATTTTTTATGACTAATTTAAGTTATTTAGGTGTTTAGTTAAGTTTAGGCCAAGCAATGTTATCTCGTTATCTGTTAGATAGTCCTCGACCCTATAGTAAGCTTTACACATCAACGACTTTTTCAAGCATGTTTTAAGTACTGGAAATGGTAACTTTAAAACTACTTCAGGTAATTTATTATAGAAATGAATGCATTGACCTACAAATGATTTATAAACCTTACGGACACGATTTTTTTAATAGAAATTTTATTTTTATTTTTTTGTATTCAAATTATGTATATCACAATTCTTAACAAAAGAGTCTTGATTTTTAAAGACATAAATAATATTCTCATAAATAAATTGTGACGCTGCTGTCAAGATACTAATTTCTTTAAATAGTAATCTTAAGGAATCACGGGAGTTAAGGTTATATATAGAACGAATGGCTCTTTTTTGTAAAATTACATTATTATTTTTCAGGAACTAACAATTTTTCCAAAATAGTAAGTACCATATGTCCCATAACGATACAGTCAAGTTACCTCCATATTTTTCAATCACAATTTGAATGACAACGCGGGTAGTCTATATTTCAGACACTTGGCAATTTTTTCGGTAGACCCCCTGCTTACCTAATATTTACCTACCTACCTAATAAATTATTTACTAAAAAAAAATACACGCAGTGACAACTTAAACGTAATTTAATGGATAGATATGTGTTTATTTATACATTCCTATATTTCAAAAAAAGTAGGACGTAATTAAGCAGATACCTACTATTAGTGTAGTGTGTGTGTGTGTGCGGGTGGTAGGACCTTGTGCGGGGTCCGTCCGGACCGCTACCACCATCTTATCCATTAACCTACCGCAAAACAGCAGTGTTCGCATTGTTGTGTTCCGGTTTGGGGATAAGACAGCCGGTGTAATGACTAGCATAGAGGCATTCCATCTTAGTCCTCAGGGTTGGCAGCGCGTTTGCAGTCTTAGGCTTGCAGTCTTGTGAATGCGAATGTCTATGGGTCACAGTTTCCACTTACCATCAGGTGGCCTGTGTGCTCGTCAGCCTTCCCTATGCCATAAAAAATAAAAATAAATAAAAATAAAAATAGTGTATTAATACGCATTATTATTCCGTTATTGGAAGGCCATAATTAAAGTCACTATCATGGACCCCATTTTCATCTCTTGGGATTGGACCCCCCATTTATTGTTTCCTCTCGCATGGACCCCATGCAGGTCGTCGTCGACCCCACTTTGGGAATCGCTGGCTTAACGTCATGTTTGAACTGCTGCGGTAATATGTCAAATGCGTTAAAGCGACAAGGTTCTAAAGGTACTACCGACTCTCAACAATAAGAAATAACTCACCGCGACGATGTGCCTCATTAAATACCCCATCAGCGTAACCCATTCAAAGTCATACAGATGAATGGGCGCAATGAGTTGGCTTGGAAAAACCAATGTTGTGTTACTAATTGGATTTGCGGTTTGCACGGTTAACAGTATGTTTTAATTATTGTGTACTTTTTGACAATTTAAAAAAAAATACACTTGTTTCTTTAACTTTACATGAAAACTACACTGGCACGGTTTACCCTTGAAATATCGAAACTCACTTTTTAGAACGATTCACTTCGCCGAATTTTCATTTCATCGACAGGCATTTCCACGAGCAGGAGCTTTATTTTTTTTGCCTAGTCTGACCTAACCTAACCTACTTAACAAATTCTGAAGATAACCTGAAAACTATAAAGTATTAGCAGAAATTAGTTTTCGATGAAATGAAATTCGGCGAAGTGACACATTCGATGAAACGTTTGTCGATATTTCAAGGGGATCCCACACTGGTACACCTGGCGACGCCGTTCAGGAGCTTAAATAATGAATCGCCTATTTTTAAATAGCTCGCATGTGATTATAGTAAGTGATTGAAATTACGAAATACGGGTGTCACTGAACTCATCGTAGCTGAAAAACACTAGGTAGCACTACACGTCTCTTTCATTTTTCTTTATTGTCTCTCCTTTTTGCCCCTGTGTGATTGCCGTTTGAGAATACGACTAAGGGACTTCAGGTTTGTAGTATTGCTAGGTAATGGGCTTGCAACCTGTCAGTAATACGCTGGAAAACATCTAAACCTAATTGTGCAAAATGTGGTTATAGAATTATCGACAAGTTTGTAGGGTTGTAAGTAATTCTGTAGCTCTGCCTACCCTCTGGGATAATAGGTATGTATTTATTTTTATCGATATGTTATTGTTGTGAATAAATTGTTTAGGTTTACTTACTTACAGACAGACGGACAGAGGAGACTGATTAACATACACCGGATTGATGGGGGCAAAAATGTACCAGTGCTAGTGGTTCATCAAATGTCGACTAAGGCTATCGACATCAATAAAAATAAATTTTTAATCTTCATTTTCCAAGTAATGGCCAAGTTTGAATACCTTATAATTATGTGCAACCCTCTTTTTTATATACTTATCGCAACTAAAAACAATCGGTATCTGAGATTGACTCTAGACTCGAGTCACTTTTGACAACCGTTCAAATTACATTGAATAACAAAGTCATTCAGTACAAAAACGTTCTTTAGCATTCCGAAGAATTGAGAACCTTTTCGTTTTTAATTCGGTTACTAATGCCTAGAAAGAATATAGATCGTTTATCTTCATGGAAAGCTGATCATTCAGTTATAGACGTTAAAGGTAGACTAACTTGTGCAAGAAATGTATGATCTATATTATGTCACGAAAAAAGTTGTCGATAAACTTAGTCGATATTTAATCAATCACTAGCACTGGTACTTTTTTGCCCCTGTCAATCCGGTGTATGCTGATTAATAATGCCCAGTTGACACATTTATAGGTAACGGAACCCTAAAGATTGTTGCTTCCTACAAGATCGTGATGCTTGTCAATCTACTTGTTGATTCCATACAAGCCTAACAAGACATTCATCAACTAAGATGTTATGCTGCATTTGTTTAGGAATCTGACTGAATGTAAACAAAAAAACCGGCCAAGTGCGAGTCGGACTCGTCCACGAAGGGTTCCGTACAATTATCTATAAAAAACACGTTTGTTGTATGGGAGCTTATAATATTATGTGAATATTTGAAGCGTCTACCTGTTGCCGTTATTAATATTATGTTGTATGGGATGGAGCCCCCTTTAATATTTATTTTATTCAGTTTTTAGTATTTGTTGTTATAGCGGCAACAGAAATACATCATCTGTGAAAATTTCAACTGATAGAGATACAGCCTGGTGACAGACAGGCAGTCAGACATACAGACAGACGGACAGTTTTTACCCTTTGGGTACGGAACCCTAGAGATCACGTAATATCGAACTTAAACAATAGGAGCAGAGCACTGATACGTCAAACCTCGACAACACGGTTGTTTGATTACACTTAGTTACGTAACTAAACGAACGACGTATAATTGAATCACAATAGTACTTGATGTTGCTAATACCAACTTTGTTTGATGTAACTAGTCTAGTCTAGTATCACCATATCATCGTCATCTTGCACATCAACCACTAGCGACCGCCCTCGCTTCGCTTTATGTGAGTTTTTATGGGGTTATTCCCACCTTTTACCACCAATTAGTTACCACTGGTAACTACTGGGAATAAAGATTCCCAGCTGTTACCACTAACTACTGGGATTTTTTTCCCAGTAGTTATCAACAAATATTTTAGTGGTAACAAATGGGACAAATATTCCCACTTGTTACCACCGAGTACTTTAGTGGTAACAAGTGGGAAAAAAAATCCCAGCTGTTACCAGTGGTAACAAATTGGTGGTAACAGGTGGGAATAAACCGTTTTATGTAACACCCGTACATAGCTCAGAAATTATTATGAGTGATCGGCTTTCACGGTGCTACTCTGCGGAATATAGAGAAATCTTAATATATATATGACCAAGATCCCGGGATTAGGGTCGAAAAGAAAAATTGTTGGGATATTTATAAATAGGCATTATGCTAGGATTTTAGACGCGTAAAGAAATCGATAGAACACAGAAAATATTGAGAAAATAATTGTATGCTATTTCAAATTTCATACAATCTAATAAAATATAATATTTGTGTGTAGTGTTGTAAATTGATTACCCGTACTGAATTATATATTTTATTTATATTCATCAAAGCCTAATTGGAGAACAGTTGTAAACAGAGTAATTTAAAAAAAATACATATTATACGTACAGTGAATATATTTATTCCAAACCCAAACCTTGAAATTTTTTTAAAGAAACATTTTCTCGACAACCGTAATAATTTAGTTTCTGCATTGTGTTGAAATAGTGGGTCTGTGTATAGCTATTATGTTTGAATTATACATATATATTTATTACGTATATACTGTATTGTGTCATTAAAATTTTCTTTTTTCATCGTATTTATCATTAGTTTTTTTGTACCTAATTATTTTAATTATTCCCTTTGTTTTGGTTTAGCCCATTGGTTGACAACAGGAAAATACAGAGGGATTGACGGGGAGCGGCTTTGTTTTATACTATAAATCAAATAAATATAAATCATTCAATACTTGACTTGCCGATAGCCTAGTTGGTAGTGTGCCTACGGAGCTAACGGTCCTGGGTCCAATTCCCGGTATGGGCAAAAGTTAGTGTGATGAGCACGAGTATTTGTTTTTGAGTCTCGGATATTTTCTACATGTTTATAATTCTTTATTATAAGTATTTATATCGTTGTCCAGTACAAGTACTATCAGACGTAGTACCAGACCCATAGTACAAGTCTAAAGCATAGTTTGGGACTAGCTCAATTTTTGTCATGTTGCCCCCGTGATATTTATTTATTTTTATTTGGGATCTTCGATAAACTCATAAAGTTCGCACTCTCTCCTTATTCGTTTTTTTTGTCACGGTTTTTAAATTAAATAGCGCATTATTGCATAATCACATGACTTTTGGGCATGAAAATAAATATTATTCACTTTGCGTGTTTACCCCGCAAACATGGTTGTTTGATGAATGTCCCTCTCACCGCATAGTGTGACAATGTGACACGTTATTTGCTACGTGATTTATCTTCTAAGCAGTACAATGTTCAGGAATAAAAGTAAATAGATACTTGTAACTTAGGTACTTAAAGCGTTCCATGTTTAAAATGGCATTTAGTTTTTCTTTTTGTCTTCAGCATGCTCATGTCACAAAAAAAGAAAAATACGGCCATAAACAGAGGCATTCCATCGCTGGGCATTCGCGACGACCGCTCCAACAAGCTGAATAGAGCAGCGCCGCGCCAAAATCGAACCGTGAATGTCAAAACTGTAGCGATTATCAAGGTTGGGTTTCCAAATGGACGGAAAGCCAACGCGCAATCACTTCGATTCACTATCGTGAATGTTCAACGTTGGAACACGCCACGTCACCGCGCCAAGTCAAATGGCATCGTCGTGAATGCGTTCTCTGGCTGCCATTTTCTAATCAGTCTGCTCCTTGATGTCGCACCACACACGACCACGTAGAACGTAAAGAAGCGGAAATTTAATGGCGTGGCGCACGGCACGCCCGTAAATGTGGCCAAAACATTAAGCCCATCAAGTTGTAAAATTCCACCTGTCTCCGAGAGAAACGGCGCGTCCGTGAATGCCCAGTTTTAGTCCTTAAGGTAGGCAACGCATTTGGAGTCTGACGATTGCAGTCTTGAAATTGCAAATGTCTATACGCTTTCAGGTCCCACTTACCTTCAGGTGAACACATTGCCAAAACACCAAAATTTGAAAAAACAAGATTCTCGACATACTGACATGCCTCTGTAAACATTAAAATTTGTATATTGACGACGCAGTTAGCCTGGTTGATGACTGCTTACGCTAGCGGTCCCAGGTTCAAATATGTGATGAGTCTTGGGTGTTTTCTATGTATACAAGTATATCTATACGTCACGGACGTTTATTTACTACCCATTTCTAAGAAGATGAAGCTTGAAGATGTCATTATCATTAGAGATGCCAAGTCATTAGTTATTAATAGGAATCTCAACCTTATTGCTGTAGAATGTCAGATTGACTTTGGAACTAAGGTGGGTGACAAATTTAATTCGTTGACTGTACAAGCCCAGAGCTTAGTCAAGGAGGAGCTCAATTTGTGTGAGACTATCACCCGATATTTATTTAGTTTCAATTATCTTTACCCAATATTTCAACTCTTGTTATTTTGGAATCTGTTAAAAAGGGTACTGTGGTACTTTGAAACTCTGGTATTTGGTGGTTGGTGGGATGGTTTTCAGTGCCCACATACCATTGGTTAGGCTCTGTTCGCCGTCTCCACGCCTGAAAATGCTAGTGTTTTTTTTTAATATAGTAGGCAAACGGGTAGGGTAGGTTAATGGATAAGATGGTGGTAGCGATCCGGACGGACCCTGCACAGTGTCCTACCACCCGCAAATTTCAAACTAGGTATGTCCCAAACTATAACCGTTAATCAATCAAATCAAGCTGTTAATATGTTTGCAATGTACACGTTTCCTTGAGCCGCGGCCAACTGCCAACGGCGTAGCGCGGTGCTTCCCATATGGCAGTTTCATTGGTCGAATGCTTTTCGTGATAGGTACATTGCATCGCTACAATAGCTCTCGCCACAAAAACGTGTAAACAACCCGTCAATGGATTGCTACAAGCATGCGTCCTATCGACCAATAAAACTGAGCCTAGTATGTCCAGTCACCTCACCAGCATTATTGGACTTAAAAATATCTTGCTTGCGGTTGTCCCTAGGAAACCCTAATAACGTTTGTCCTAACGCATCGATTGATCTTGTATATACATTTATGAAGTCTGCTTGTTTGTAAAAACACAGCCCAACTTGTTCAAAACATGCAAAGAAACTTGCAAGTTTAACACTAGGTACCCTAACAAATTGGTAATACCAGAAAAAATAACAAAATTGTCAAGTAGAAATGTTAACAGTATGTCAGTCAGTATTTACAACAGACTGCACGAGGAGATAAAAGAACTGCCACTGGCCAGGTTTAAGCGTGCACTCAGAAAATGGCTTGTTCAACAGTGCTTTTATTCTGTCAATGAATATTTTGACTATTATAAATAATACCTTTATTTTGTTTATTTTTCGCATGCCAGGTGCTGGTGAAGTGTGTGAGACTATTACTTTTAAGACATCTTATGTACCTACCACATTTTAAGCAAAATAAAGTTATTCTTATTCTTATTCTTATTCGATTGTCCCAATTATCATTTGTCCTAAATTGGTTTTCAGCTGAGTATGATTACTTTTTAAGTTCCCAAAAATACCTGCGGTTAGGTTAGGTTGGGGGGGTTATTCTCACCTGTTACCACCAATTTGTTCCCATTAGTAACAGCTGGAATTTTTTCCCATCTGTTACCACTGGGAACTAATGGGAATAAAATTTCCCAGCTGTTACTACTAACTATTGGGTTTTTTTTCCCAGTAGTTATCACCAAATATTTTAGTGGTAACAAAAATATTGCCACTTGTTACCACCGAGTACTTTAGTGGTAACAGGTGGAAAAAAAAACCGAGCTGTTACCAGTGGTAACAAATTGGTGGTAACAGGTGGGAATAACCCGGTTGGGGTTGTATTGAAATCAACAGTAAAATGTTTTAAATTCGGCCGGGATTCGCTTTAGGAGAAATGAAAATTAGGACTAACGATGCATTAGGAAAATTGACGATTAGGGATTCCATAGGGAACCCTATGGCCCTAGTAATTATGAAGTGTGATATATATATTTTGAAATCAAAGGATGTTTTATTGTTGTTCAATAACTGAGTAAACTTATATGAGGAAGTAACATAATAGAATAAAGCGGCCAGCTACTCATCATCATCATCATGTCAGCCGAAAGACGTCCACTGCTGGACGTAGGCCTCCCTCAAGGCTTTCCACTCAGACCGGTCTTGTGCTTTTCGCATCCACCGCGGTCCCGCGATCCTGACGAGGTCGTCACTCCATCTTGTTGGAGGCCTACCTACAGCTCGTCTTCCGGTCCGCGGACGCCACTCCAGAACCTTCTGACCCCATCGGCCATCAGTCCTGCGAGCAATGTGCCCCGCCCACTGCCACTTCAGTTTAGCTATTCTTAGGGCTATGTCGGTAACCTTAGTTCTACTGCGGATATCATCATTTCTGATTCTATCACGCAGAGAAACCCCGAGCATAGCCCTCGCCATATCTCCTCTCCATTTTTATTTATTTTGTACGTCGAAAAAAATCCTTCGGTTTCAAGACAGTATTTTAATTTATTATAAAACATGATAGATAATAGTAATGGCGTGGTCAAATCAAATCTATACAATCTGGAATCTAACCAAAATAAAAGTAGGTGTCTGACTTTAATATGGATGTAATAAGCAAAAAGCAATTTTAAATTATTATAAGTCCAAAATGTTGAAAGGAAACTTAAGATGTTTTTAAATACCCGTTCGTCGATCAAGCTCGTCCACTTTTTTTTTTCAATATGGCGTCTTGTTGCCGTCATATAAAATTTTGATTACCGACATATCTTTAGTGGCACTCAAAAGATCATGGCCCGTAATAAACTGATCTCAACTCTAATGCTCGTCTCGAGATGCGTCAAAGATGACAGTGTTCTATGGTTTGGCGTTTACTTTGACGTATCTTGTGACGGGCCTCACAGTCAAGATGAGTTTATTAATACGGCCCTAAGACAAATCCATTGTCATAGGATTCATCAGAATCGGTCCTCGTGTTTAGTTTTTAGACCGCCATAAAGGAACAAACATACATAGGTTGTTAAACACATTACCTTTCTTCTGCAGTTGGGTACAAAACGCTTTAATATTGCCTTTTTGACGAGTTATTTCCAAGCGGTTGACCTTTTTAGCCTATTTCCTCCAATTGGCCTTGTAAGTCATTCTTAATGTCTGCTGCAAAAAATGAGAAACGACCGTGAGACAGTCGGCGAGCGTGCTGTAAGGCTATTTAAGATACTGCCTTGTTAATTGATCAGGGATGTGATTCTTTTAAGCGTATCACTTAACTCGAGGCAGTTCATATTAACCGGACTCTTTAAGTAGTCCCCTCGGTTACGTAGCAAAACGTCTAAAATCAAATGTTATAAACTTGATACACATACGTCTAGAATGTCAAAAGCCTAAATTAATAAAGTTCGTAATCTATAACGTTCGAAATATATACAACACGCCTGGTCGAATGAATATAATATCGAATTACAAAATGAATAAGATTATTTGACATAAACTGGATACACATAGGTCTTAGAATGTAGAAAGCCTGAATTAATAACGTTCTAAATCTATAACTTTTGATACACATACATACAACACGACTGTACCTCTGATCAAATGAATATTTGTGTAATAATACAAAATATTGTACTTACGGTATGAAAATTTATTTAAACTTAAACTAAAACACGGTACCTACTTATTCATTTCATTACACAATAAACATTTCAAAGTAAAATCACAAATTGGCAGCAATACTCTTTAAAAGGTCGAAATGGCTGTATTCGTGTATTTTTGTAATAATATTTGCTATATATTATTACATATATAAGAATCATTTTTCCTACGTCTTTTTGTCAGAATTTGGTGTCCCAATTTTAATTTTTCAATTTCCATAATATTGTTCCTGGTTTCTTTTTTCAATTCATTAACTAGTGCATAAAAACCAAGTTGTGTTTTAATAATCGAAATCTACGCGGACGAAGTCGCGGGCAGAAGCTAGTTAGTTATAAATTTCGTACGTTATGTAATTTGACTTTATGTCTTTGTACGTTATACATAGTCAGCAGTATAGATTATAAACGTTATGAATTAAGATCGTAGACATTTTAAACTTATGATAAATGATGTTATTCATGTCGTACGTTATGGAATTTGACTTTATATATTTCGATCGTATGAAAAACGAACTTATAATATTTGATTTTAGACGTTTTGCTACGTAACCGTCCCCTCAAAGCGTACAAGATTTTAGGCCGCTTTATGAAGACCATATGAAGATTCAATTATGATATGATATTGGAAACATTTGTTTTTTATCTACCTTATTCTTAGTTTTGTTGTATCGTTAAATTAAAACAAGCGTCAAATTTGGTACGATATAAAGTTTGCTTTGTGAGCTTGCGCTGATTCGATTCGAATTCTGTGCGGCGATACGGAACCCTCGGTGCTCTAGTCCGACTCGCTTGGCCGGTTTTTAATTATTGTATGACATGCCACTTACACGTTCTCTGCGAATCACACGATAGATACCCCATACGAACAATACATTTCTTCACGCATTCATACATTCATAGGCGGTAAAAGCCGTCGTTGATCTGTTATGATGGTATTGTTTATAACTCCGCCGCCATTACTGTCAGGTAAATAAGAACTAAAACGTTGACAATATGGGAACAGGTAAAGACGATATGGTTTTTACCGCCTAGAATAGAGGCCATGGTAATAAGGAGGATAGTGCTACTGGGACTTCAATGTATTTTTTTCCCTCACAGTGTGTTTTTTTTACACATTAATACTTTTAATATTTTTCATCACACTTGCTCGTAAATAGAAAAATCGACCGTAAATCCAAAATAATACCCGCGGGCCTTTTTTTACCATTACGCCCTATCGTACGTAAAAGCTTTAAATATAATGCGTGGACTCAAACTATCATTTTACGTCAGGACCCCAATTTTTGTGCCATAAGATATGAAATTTAAAATCTCGCATATAAACTATTGATCTCGACTGTCACTAGAATCGGACTCCTGAACACGTTTCACATTATCTGTGGTAAGTCATAGAAAATGATGTAGTCTGTCGAAGTGCCGATAATTATAATTGACAAGTACTGATAAAAATTGTCCGATTCAAAGAAAATAAGTTAAAAATATGATATTTTTCTGATTTTATTTTTTTCCTCGCAATTGTGATGAAAAACATTGTATGTTACACGGGTGGGAAAGGAATTACAAAGCTCGAGTCATTAAAGCCCTCAGCCTTCGGCTTCGGGCTTCTAACAAACTCTCGTTTGTAATTCTGCCTTTACCACCCTTAATACACAATGTACTATTGTAACACTTGTAAACACCCTGTTGGGGCCTGTAATATAATATAACATACAGGTGGAAAAAAAATAAGAAGTAAATAATATAAAATGGTCAATTTTTCGTTCTACATTTATATAATTTTATTAAATTCTTGTCTTAAATCTGTAATGTTCTGAACTAATTTTCAACGTTAATACATTTTCTTTTTTCTTTTAATTAACTATCACTAATTAAAGGTTTCGTAACTAACTTCTTATCTTTATGGTTATTAGTAAAACGATAAGGAACGAGGTTAAGCAGGGCTAAGCGCATCCACTCAAGTGACGGTTTTAAAAATTGTTAAAACCATTTACTATCTACCGCGTTCACTGTCATACAAATTCTTTAGAAGAATAACATTGTAAAAAAAACTGCACTTACTACGTTATTCTTCGAAACATAGTTCATAGTTCATAGTTCATAGCATTTATTCATAAACAATACAAATATTGTGTTTGAAATATGTAAGTACATTCAATAATAATAATTTTCCTTAAAACTAACTCTAAAACGGAGAAAAGAAATACAGGCATACAATTTTTAGTGCACTCTCTTATTAAATAACAAATTAGTTGGAATTTTGTGTATCTCTGAATATCTCATCAATACTGTAGAAGCATCCTCGTAACAAAAAGGGTTTTAATTTTCTATGGAAGATCGATTTGTTCGTTATCGTTTTTAAATCAGAAGGTAGCTTATTATATAGTTTCACAGCTTGATGACTAGCACAATGCACTGCTATCTTAAGCCTCGGGCAGAAGTTGTACCTTTTGTTTTTCGTACGTGTAAGTAGTCGTAAGTCTTGTTCCACAGAGGACTCTATCTTTGAATTATTTTTAAGGGACTCGGTGAGCAAAATTAAAACATATAAGCTAGGTACCGTCAGAATTCCTAATTTCTTAAAATAATCTCTACACGAAACCCATGTGGAATGCGAAACATGGTACGCACAGCTCTTTTTTGAATTATAAGAGCCCTATTAATATTATATTGGTAACTATTACCCCAGAACTTAATACTATACCTCAACTTGGACTCAATTAAGGCGTAATAAACAACTTTAAGCTGATCGATTCGAATTACCTCCCTGAGACATCTTAAAGCATAGCACGCCGAAGCAATGGAATTCTCTACAGCCTCCAGTTCATGTTTCCAATTTAAGAGAGAATCAATGCGGATACCAAGACATTTTACCCAGTCTACGACATCTAAAATAGCTCCATTCATTAACACCTCAAGTTTATCATTTTCCTTAGAGTTATATTTAAATAGCATCAGTTGAGTTTTGTCCGTGTTAACCCGTAAATTATTTTTTGAAAACCATTTATTAAATAAGGAAACAGCGTTATTAGTTACGTTATTGAGTTCGATGATATTATCAGCGCAAACAATTGCATTTGTATCATCAGCAAACACTGTTAACTTACAGTTTGGAACTGCATTACAAATAAAATCTATAAGGTCGTTAGTAAAAATAATAAATAGTATAGGTCCCAAAATAGATCCTTGCGGAACACCTCTTTCTACATTGACAACCGCAGACCTCATACATTGTTCACAGCCATGTTCAACGTTTTTTATTTCCACGAATTGTTTTCTATTCTTAAGATAGTTAAGCAAAAGCTGATATACGTTTCCTCTGATACCGTAGAATTCAAGTTTACTCATTAGAATAGAGTGGTCGACCGTATCGAAAGCGGAGCTTAAGTCAATAAATAGGCCTGCCACTCTTTTCCTTTTATTAAGTTGACTTACAATGTCATCCACTAGTGTATCAATGGCATCAATGGTTCCTAGTTTTCTTTGAAAACCGAATTGCCTATGATTGATTATACAATTTTTTTCAAGGTGATCTAAAATACGTGACTTAATGAGTAGTTCAAAAATTTTTGAGAGTATTGGGAGGAGGGATATCGGCCGGTAGTTCTTAGGGTCACATCTAGTTCCTTTTTTATAAATAGGTAGGACCCTAGCTACTTTAAGCTGATCAGGGAACACTGCAAGATTATAACAATTATTAAAGAAACACGCTAATGGCCCCGACAATATATCAATACAATCTTTAATCACTGTAATTGGCATCTCATCATAGCCGAACGATTTCTTATTTTCCATGCCTTGGACAATTTTAATTATTTCTGACGAAGTAACTACTTTCCAAACTATGTCGTCGAACTTATTTTCGGTAGACTGCTCAAGGAAACGGACGGCAGAGTGCAAATCACCTGTATTTGGAGCATTATTATGATCGAAACATGCCGAAAATAAATTAGCCACCTCTAAAGGATCATCTACGAAATTCTTATTTGTTTTCAACACCAGTTTGTTATGTTTAAGGTTACAAGATTTGTTACGATATTTGTTTACAATGTTCCAAATGCTCTTTGACGAACTCTTTGCATTTTTTATTTCTGACTGCACAGCTGTCCTTTTAGCATTTCTGATCACTCTTCTAAAAGCATCATATATTTATCGCGATAGTCTAAAATTGATTTATCACAGGTTTGTTTATTCAAGTTCGACAAGAAGCGTTTCATTTTACTCGCTACTTTAATACCTCTTGTAACCCATTTAATTCCACTTTTTTTAAATAATTTAATAGTTTTACGCTTTTTTCTAAAGCTTTGATGAAAAATATCTGTAATCCTTTTCAAAAAACCATAGATTTTGGAATTAGTGTTTTTTCTCGGGTAGCTTCCTGATTTTACTAACTTGTGAATATATAAATATATATACTCGTGATTACAGCAATTTCAACCTGTACTTTTATAGAAAATTGTATCCAGTATAGTTTGCATTGTACATAATTTTAACATATGAAGAAATCTAAATATGTATGTATCTAGCGGTTTCATACAGGTTTTTATCTTTATTTTTAATTTTATTTATACGATAAGTTACGTCAATTCTTAAGTTGACCCCGCTACTAAGCGTACTTTAGCGTAATATCGATTTCATCTGACGTATCGTGAACAAATAGTCAGTAAATAATCTCAGTCAATTAATAAATAATGTAACAGCGCCTTTTATCACTAGCGCGCTAATTTTGACAACATATTAAATTTGCTCTAAGCATGTAAACAAACTCATGCGCATGCCGTCAAAACTGACAGCTCCAAACAAACACGCCTTCCCTTTCTTATGTAATACAAAAAAGAGAGAAGCATAGTATCACGTCGCACACGCTCGTATGACACCGGTGTGTCATACATCATTGTTACACATATAAAGATGGGTTTTTAAATTTGGAACGTCTAGCCAGCCAGTCAAGACTTCGCCGCGATAGTGAGCGCACGTACGCTGACGCAGTGCTTGCGATAATTATTACGAGGTTTAATAACGTTTTGTGGTTTTTCTTTTGTGAAGGTTATTTGCGACATTCAGGTAGGTGTTCTTTATTGGGACTCTTTTTAATTTAGTTTTATTTGATAATTATGCGACATGCTAAATTATTTAAACGCATATGACTTTTATTTGCAATAATTTGTAAATGAGTTTTTTGAATTTGAATAAAATTATGAATATTTAGTAAATGACGAAACTCTCCTAACTATTATTGGTGATTTTAAATTTAGTATTACGCCTGCCTATTTGTACGCGTAGAATTAGTTTCCCGCTAGTCCTCCTACTTCCCGTGGGGGGTCGATTTTTGAAAAGTCCGTTCTTAGATAACTCCTAGGGTACCTAAGGTATACTCTCTCCAATTTTCAAGTTCCTAGGTCCAGCGGTTTAGGCTTTACGTTGTCTGTTAGACAGTCACTCATTCACGGTACTGTTTTATGTATTTATGTAAAGATTAAAATATTAATATTTTATCAAGTTTTTTTAAATTAAAACTTGGGCAACTCGTATGACACCGCACAAATACGAATTAATTATGTATTCATCGGAATTAAAAGTACTTTGACTTATGACATTCTATTTACATGAAATAAATTTAAATACGTACATAAAAACACATTAGGCAGTAAATACGATTATTTCTTCTGGATTTATAAGGATCATTTATAAACATCAAGGAGCTACATATTTTGTTAGGGAATATGGTACAGGATGTGTTCTTTTCATGATGATGCTTTCGTGTTTATCTAAAAACGAAATCACTAATTAAAACTTGTAGTAGTATCTTAATTGGATGTAGGTAAGTATTATTTTAACAAGTATTTTTGTTTGATTCCGAACCACAATTTACGTCAGAGATTTTATTATAATTTAAAGTAAGAGTGCACCACGCAATAACATTTTAGTTGTATTTTTATAGTAACTTGATTCAACAACCAAAAAAAAGGTTTTGTTACATTTTATTTCTTTTAGAAGTTTTACACCGCTCTGTTTCGATTTGAATCATCTGTACGACTGTAACTCGTTGATTGTTCTTTTGTTAACAACTTTGCAGGATAAAAAGTGTCAAAATGACATCATAAAGACGAGAAATTAAAAAAATAAATTATTTCGCGAAATATCCATATTCAATCTGTTTTTTTTTACCGTTAGACTTTTAACATCTTCACTAACTTTCACATGCATAATATTTATGTAAATTAAATGTTCATCACAGTTTTGGTGGTAATATAAAATTGGTTTTTCCTTAAAGTCATTTTATAAGAATCGTGCAACAGGTAGTCGCGCAGCTATTTTCCTATGCCTGGCGTGAATGCGTGTTCGCATACGAGGATAATTGTATATTTTCCCTGTAAGAGTAATCACGTATTCTAATTGCATCTTAGTTGTGTATTTTTACCAAACATTATTCAAGTCATTCAAGCACCATGAGTCTGATTGGTTGTAGTTCTCATATATTAATATATATTGTTAACGAAATGTTTGGTGACTCGCGCGCAACTGAATTCTACTGCAATTACTAAGAATTTGCGCGAATTCGATATTTATTGCTAATAAGAACTAAATTACTCTAAGGATTGATAAAATATTTATCTAAAATAAAATACATGCTAAATTACAAACGAATGTTAAAATCTGGCATGGCAATATAGTATAATAAAATTAATAAAATACACAAATTTTATGCTACAATAAGTTGTTTTTATCGAGATAGTAACTCAGCATGAAGAACAAACCCGCAAACGCTTCAGTTGTTAGTAAGTAGTGTACTCTATAGTGTACATGAAAAATTACACAAAAGACGGGTTTTTCAACAAAGTCTAAGTACAAAGGCATGTTAACGATGAAAGATGTATCATAGTGATGGAAAAGATAAAAAAAAGATAAAATAAATGTATTCAGTAAGTAGGCCGCTCGGGCACTTTTACACGTCAAGAATCTACCAACGCTTCCCAAGAGGAGACCGCTGCTGAGAAGAAACGCCGCAAGAAACTCGGCAGTCAGTCATTTTTTAAACTTATTTCATATTTCATATTACAATGGTACTACTTAGTCTAGTATTATATAAAGCTACAAATATTAAATTAAATATAATATCAAATAACATGTGTAGTTCAGCAGGAAAACATGCCAAAAATCTTACGGGAGAGATAGAGAGAAAAGAAAAAAGAAAAAATAGAACCCAAAGTGATACCAAATCATACCAAAGATAATATTTCTCATTATAAATACATGAAAAAATATGTCATTGTAGACTTTATTATTCTGTATTTTTACTTAGGATAGCGTGGAGTTCCATATTTATAATCGTACACATAAATTTTCTCAGGGCCTACCCTGTCACCATTAGTCTACGCCCGTAGAATCCCACACTGTCTCACACACCGACAACACAACGATCTTGAACTCAAAATAGTCAACGGCCGAAAACAGCTGCAGTTAATGAAACATAATGTCCTTCTAGCGAGTTGTTACGTCTGATATGATTTACGTTTCGTTTCACGGCCAAGCGAGTCGCGGCCGCGGCAAAAAGCCATAAAATAGCTTTTTTTTTTGTTGTTAAGTTTTCTTTTTGAACCTTCCGGCTCTTCTTCTCTTCATGGTTACGTAGATTATTATAATAGGATATAAAAAAATATGTTTTTAAGGTACTGTTAAAATGGTTTAGAGATAAGACACGAAATTTGATAGGTATTTTGGCAGCGTTATTAGGCTCGCCGGCTTAAGGAGGATTTTTTTAACACCCCTTACGTATAAATAACAAATCAAAGAATAACTTGTCTAGCGATTTTTGTTTAAGGGTTTTTCAGGAAACCTGTATTGATCTATAATCAAACTTATAAACTGGTGATTAGTTAAAGAGAATGGAGGCAATTTTGCGTAGCTTATATCTTAATCAGGTATATTTACATAATGTTAACTCGAGTTTACAGAACCTCAAGATAACCTATTCGAATCATCCAATTAAAGTGATAAGTACTATATATAACAAAATGCTTTGTCATCGCATCCGTTTCTGATTCTTATTGTCATGTTAATTCCAGCACCATTATAAAAGGGTGTTCTAAACACCGTTGCGTTTTAGCATCACCCCGTACTCGCTAACTTTCATCGAATAGCGCTAGCTTGGAGCCAATTCGGCTTAACACATTCACTGCCCAGAGCTCTGATTTTCATACAAAATGGACTCACCTGTAGGGTTCTTGGCAGTTAATGTGACTGAACTGATTATAGTGATTAAGTAATTATCCTAGTGACAGGAAGCCGTATTGAACGGAGTATAACAACCTTAATGCTTTCAATATATACAGGCGGTGAGTCACGTTGTCTATAGCTTTGTCATGTCATGTCAGCCGAAAGACGTCCACTGCTGGACATAGGCCTCCCCCAAGGCTTTCCACTCAGACCGGTATTGTGCTTTTCGCATCCACCGCGGTCCCGCGATCCTGACGAGGTCGTCACTCCATCTTGTTGGAGGACTACCTACAGCTCGTCTTCCGGTCCGCGGACGCCACTCCAGAACCTTCTGACCCCATCGGCCATCAGTCCTGCGAGCAATGTGCCCCGCCCACTGCCACTTCAGTTTAGCTATTCTTAGGGCTATGTCGGTAACCTTAGTTCTACTGCGGATATCATCATTCCTGATTCTATCACGCAGAGAAACCCCGAGCATAGCCCTCTCCATAGCCCTCTCCATAGCCCTCGTGGTCGTGAGCGACTTTGAGTCTATAGTTTTAAGTAGTAGGAAATGTATAGTCCACTTTTTTTGAAACAACTCAATTTGGTTTATTAGCTAACCCCTATTTTATTACTAAAATGTATTTAAAAAAAAATTGAAACTTTTGAGTAAAATTGGTGAGTCTTACAAGATTTTGATGAATAATTACTTCCATACGAGCCTACACATCAACTAACACGTACGACAAATTATGAATGAACTGGCTGTTGTTTCTACCAGATTTAAACAAGATGCTGTTCCATTTTGAGACCTTTCATGGTCCAAGTTTCTCAACGCTACAGTAAAATTATCTAGCTAGATGATGCACATAAATTTCATTTACGGCGCTACGGGACATGTCAATACGCGTTTATACTTCCGACACACATTCCCGTAATTTTGTTATCCATCAATATTATTCTGCCCTCATAGGCAGTATCTCAGTTAAAAATCCTGTAGCAATATCAACTTTATTACTAACAGAATATAATTGTAGCTCCCAACCGTGGGACTTGAACGCGGGATTTATTAAAAGATATTTTAGTCGGGTGGTTCTTACCTAGTTGAAGCACGGCTCAGATCGGTTAAATTTTTAAACCGTTATTACGTACCTACTTGATGCGAACCCTTTTCATTGCGGTTCCGCTCGCTAAAACCGGTTTTTGGAGGAACTTTTATGTAATGTTATTTTCGAAATAACCGGTTTCGAACTTAAAAAACCGGTTAATCTAGACGCGTTTGAATTCGCTTTCGCTTGGTTTCTCGACTAGCCGCTAGTGGAATATATTGTGGAAAGTATAGTGAAAATAATTAAGGTTAACATAAACTTCTCAAAACGTCCGCGTGCCGTAGAAAAGTTCGGACCAAAACCGAAAGAAACCGGTATTTACCGGTATTTTTTAAACCGGTTCTGAGCCCTGAATTGAAGGTCGGTTGGGCCGTTTTAGAGATGGTCTGAAAATAAGGAACGCCATTATACTTACCAAGAGTTTTGCTTATTAAATAGAGTCATTAGTTTTTCTTATAAACACGAAGCAAGCCGGAAACTATTAATAACATAGACATTCTTTACGTACTTGACCCATCTAAAACTCTTGTTTTATTTCTGTCACAATTTTTATATCTGTCAGTTTAAATCTTGGGGAGTCATGTTTGCCATCGGAATGTGATATAATTTGGAATACATATGTAAATCAGATGACAATGCAATCTTACGGAGTTGGCAGGTGGCAAATGACTTAGAGCCTAGTTTACCTAATTCGGCAAAACAACAGGCCACAAAATACAAAAAAAAACTACAGTAACGTATTAACGAGACAATAAACATTTTGTTACGTCTAAATACATTTCTAAGAACTGTTTACAACTTGTTTGTTTTTGCATAGATTGTTTTGGTTCATTCATTATTGTTTTGAGTTTCTAACAATATTATAACGAGAACGAAACGTAGATTCTCGGCCTCGTTTATCATGGCGAGGCGACCTAGTTACCGAGACTATTTAAATTTTACTAGGACATTTTTTCTAGTTCAAGAAACCACTTAATGTTCCATAGAAAGACCATGTATATCACTTTGCTTGCTGTTTTTAAGTAAATAACGCGAACGCAAGAAAAAGATTGCAGATGAGAGATTTAAAAAATTACATCTTTATTCTGTAAAGTTCTGCCTGTGGGCACTTTCACATGTCAGCTTACACCTACAAGCGCTTCCAAAGAGGAGACTACTGTTGAGAGGAAGCGCCAAAAGAAACTCAACAGTCAGTTTTTTTTTTATAAATTGGTAATTTTAGAATATATGATGAGAATTATGCCTTGATAGCTTCATCATTAGATTATGTAATTACGCTTTAACGAAATTTGTTTCATTGTTAAATCGGGAAACGGTAATTGCGTTTTTTAAATGACTTCACATTTGATTACTTGTGATTTAATTCATTAGTTATATTACCAAATTAAAACTAATTACAACGCGGTCATCCAAAAACGCACGAAATGGCAGACATCTTAAAATTGTATTTTTTTTAACATTTATCCTAATTTGGATTTGTAGCTAGGTTAAGGTTAGGCTTTACTGCCGATCAAAAGCAAAAAAACAGTATGCGCAAATAGACTTCATACTATATATTACCTTTTTCTTTTAGGCGAATAACCACGCATACGCTAGATTCAAAGCAAATGAACCTCAAAAGCCATCCTGAATCTCGATTAATATCAATTGTTTATCAATTGTCTCAAAGGGTCAGATTAGTAACACGCGTGCCAAACACGTGCTGGCCACACTGCTACCCTTTGATGAAACGTCTATTATCGGTTATCGTAATTCATAATCATATTATGCAGGTTTCGTGAAAATGAATTGTTGGAATGCTGGTGGCATGATTGGTGATATAAAATCGCTGTCGTTAGGCAGCAAACGCGGGTGGTAGGACTCTGTGCAGAGTCCGTCCGGATCGCTACCACCATCTTATCCATTAACCTACCGCCAAACAGCAGTGTTCGCACTGTTGTGTTCCGGTTTGGGGATAAGACAGCCGGTGTAATGACTAGCATAGAGGCATTCCATCTTAGTCCTCAGGGTTGGCAGCGCATTTGCAGTCTAAGTCTAGTAGTCTTGTGAATGCGAATGTCTATGGGTCACAGTTTCCGCTTACCATCAGGTGGCCTGTGTGCTCGTTTGCCTTCTCTATGTCATAAAAAAAAAAGAAAAAAAAAAAGCAAGGTATCTTCTGTGAGAAATGTCCGATAGTAACTTGCAAGTGTAGATTATCACGTCTCTGTCGGCCATTTCTTGCTATTTATTGCTGCTGTATTTTTCAGCCCTTAATACGTCAAACATGTAAATTTAAAAAAATCAGTGCCATGTATCTGAACTTCCTAAAATGCCGAATAAGTTCTAATATTAATTTGACCAGTTTTTTTTTCCCGAATGCTTTGTATGCTATCTATATATGTATATAAAAATGAACCGCTATCTATGTTTTAATTTTTTTCCTATATTAAAAAATTTTAATTTTTTTCCTATATTAAAAAAAAAAAACCACAGTGAAAGTCGGAAATTTGCATCATGGGGAAGCCGCTGGGTTGGGTGCGAAGCAAGTGAAATAATAAATGTATAATCAATTAATCACGTTACGTATATTGAAAAGTCGGGATTTCGATCAATTTGGTATTATGACTCTTTGGAATAATTGTGTTAGGTACGAGTTATGCTATTATATATCCTTTTGTGTATGTTGCACAAAATCACTGTATTTATGTTCGAAATTTCCCAATGCGGAAGACTAAGTGGAAAAGTATTATTATGGGCGTTTTCCGTTCCTAAGAAAGACAACTTATCTATGGTTTCGTCACAGATTCTATAGCTTTTATCTGTTTATTAATAAATATAAATAAGTAGAGTTTAGCGTGATAAGATAGTCGCGTTTATCAATTTCATATAAGCTTTGAAGTAGATATCGATTCGGGCTGATTGACCATCTTTATCTTTTACGAGATTTTGCCCGCGAGTCCGTCTGAAATTTGGCCATGCCAGGGGCACCGTACATTTTTCCCCAATAATAACTGTCCCATTCCAGGACCTAACCTATATCGGTGCCAAGTTTCATTGTATTGTAGCTTTATATAATGCTAGACTAAGTTGTACCATTGTAATATGAAATATGAAATGTGTTTAAAAAATGACTGACTGCTGAGTTTCTTGCGGCGTTTCTTCTCAGCAGCGGTCTCCTCTTGGGAAGCGCTGGTAGTATCTTGACGTGTAAAAGTGCCCGAGCGGCCTACTTACTGAATAAAATCTTTTATCTTTTTTACCATTCTGAAGTTCCGATCCGTTCAGTGGTTGAATCGCGATTGAGTAACAAACATCCGAAACTTCTCATAATATTAGTAAGATACAGGGTTTTTTTTTTTTTCATGAGCCTGGTTCACTTTAATTGGTTATTTAATACTAACGTCATTAAATAGCGACCGATCACCCCTTTCACTGCTGTACGATAGGCTATTTCACGTTTTCAATCATGTCGCATTCGCTAAAAGGTTAACTGCAAGAGATCCCTTGAAGGGTAAAGTTCGTCTGTGTACATTCCTTTTGTGTTTCTGTCTTCTGTTGTTCTTTATTTTCCTATTTGTATAGTTAAGTATTTTACATGGACAATTTTTGTTTTGTTTGTTAAGCATGAGTAGGCAATTTTACCACCTACGTTGATGACGTCAATATTTTCTCGTAGATAAGAAATTCACAATCTGAATTTCACAACTTTATTGTGTGTGATAAACATTGAGTCATTTTATTATGTCATAATGTGCAATGTACGAAATTATTCTCGTGTTAGAACTTCATGCCAAAAAAGATCGTTTTTTTTTCTAAATATTCCCTTGATGACCGGCCGAGTCGATTGCTAAAGGCACTTCAGGGGACAATTTCACAGAAATTGACCTAGTACCAAACTAATACTCTAGTCTTGTACTGTGGGTACTAGGTAAAGACATAAATACGTATAAAAGAGATTATTTTTTTTAAAGAAAAAAAGAAACTACAAATAATAATAACAAATATTCACGCTCATCACACATATGTTTACCCTTGCCGGGAATTGAACCTACGCCCGCTAGTTTCGTAGACAGGGTTACTACCGTTGGCCAACGCGTCGTCGTTATAAAACTACAAAGTATTGTAAATAGAGTTTTAATTTCAAAAACTGCCTGTTAAATTTCTTTCTGCGATTCTTCTTAATAGTGGCCGCTCTCATGGAAAGCTCTGGAAAACTCAGTCATGTAAATGAAATTACATAAAATTTATTAGATTTTATTTTTTAACTGTAAATATTTCTAAGAACCTTGCATGTGTTCAAAATGTAGTTTTTCGTTTTGATTGTTCCAAATTATGCTTTCCCAAATTAAATTCTAGCATCATTGATTTTAGAATCACTCTGCTTTTAGGCCTTTATTCAATTTGTTTTGGCAGATCTCATTTACTTCAAATTGTTTGGAAAGCATTATTTTTTAAACGAACACGATATTTAAAAAAAAAAACCTAAAAACAAAATGTAGTAGAAACACGTAAAGTGTTTTTACCTCGCTGTTCCATTTCCCATGACCTCCAGGACTCTGCACTCGAATACATATTACATGTAAATACTCTATTGCGTATTGTTGCGCAAGCGTGCATCGACCGTAGTATTGAACTATTTTTATAGCATTTACTGGGTTATTCTTGTTACCTTTTACTAGCCGCCGTTATGCAAATTTGGGCACATTTCGTACAAGTTTTCTTTTATTAGTAAATAATAGGTAATAAACCTTTATTTTTCCTAGCCTGTATGAGTGTCCCACTGCTGGGCAAAGGCCTCTCCCCTTGATCTCCATGTGTCCCTATTTGGTGCCTCTTCCGGCCAGTTGTTGAGGAATGCGTCCAAGTCGTCCCGCCATCTCCGTCTAGGCCTGCCCCGTTTACGCCGCCCATTTTGCGGCATCCACTTGGTGGCTACGCTAGCCCACCGGTCCGGGTGCATGCGGCAGACGTGACCGGCCCAATCCCACTTACTAAACTAAACCTTAAAGTTAAAATTTACTTCAGGTATGCCAGTGTGTTTAATTAAACCTCATCATGTCAGCCGAAAGACGTCCACTGCTGGACATAGGCCTCCCCCAAGGCTTTCCACTCAGACCGGTCTTGTGCTTTTCGCATCCACCGCGGTCCCGCGATCCTGACGAGGTCGTCACTCCATCTTGTTGGAGGCCTACCTACAGCTCGTCTTCCGGTCCGCGGACGCCACTCCAGAACCTTCTGACCCCATCGGCCATCAGTCCTGCGAGCAATGTGCCCCGCCCACTGCCACTTCAGTTTAGCTATTCTTAGGGCTATGTCGGTAACCTTAGTTCTACTGCGGATATCATCATTTCTGATTCTATCACGCAAAGAAACCCCGAGTATCCGACTCGGCTGGGCAGCGTTCGGGAAGCTTCGCAGCACCTTTTCGTCCAAATTACCGCAGTGTTTGAAGTCAAAAGTCTTTGACCAGTGTGTGTTGCCGGTGATGACTTACGGATCTGAGACGTGGGCGCTAACAATGGGCCTCATAAGGAAGCTCAAAGTCACTCAGAGGGCTATGGAGAGGGCTATGCTCGGGGTTTCTTTGCGTTTAATTAAACCTAACTTACCAATAATAATTCGGCCAATAGCGTCGGTTACCTAGGCTTAGGGGGTCGAGTCGTGATCGTAAGGTACCGAGATCGAACCGCGGTCACCATGTACCATTGAGTTTTTCTAACTCAAGTCTCTTACGGCTAAGGAAAAACATCGTGAGGAAACCTGCACCGTTGCTGCTGAGTTTGTAACAGGGTAGTTGCACAAAAGATCCGATACGGTCGAAACGTATCCGGTCCATCTGTAAGACAATAATTTGGTCGCCGCACCACTGTTGGTTATCGTGTCCGAATTCAGTTAAAAACCGGACGGATAGCGAAACCCGGAAACAAAACTCGGGCGCTAGACATGTTGGCCAAACTCCAAATTTTCCATAATACCCATCCATATGTTTTTAATTGCGCGACAAACTATCAAATCGCCTTGGGTTTTATCAAATAATTATTACCTTATCGTAATCGTGCAAAAACGTATTTAATATGCCACGCGTATAATCTGATAACTGATCTATTTTATAATCGAGTTATTTAGGATTACCAGGCTTCTACCAGAGGGTTTTGAAGTGGATTTAAAAAACCGTCCAAGTGCGAAGGACTCTTCTCTAAACAACATTAGCAAAAAAAGGCAAAAAAATCACGTTTGTTGTATGGGAACCCCCCTTATTTTATTTTAATTTAATTATTTATTTTTAATGTGAATATTTTGTGAATATTTCAAGTGCAAATAACGGCAAAAACTTAAACGTTTGTTGTATGGGAGCACCTTTAATTATTTTTTCTGTTTTTAGTATTTTTTATAGCTGCCACAGATATAAATCTTCTGTAAAAAAAATACTGTCTAGCTATCAAGGTTCATGAGATACAGTCTGGTGACAGACGTACAGACAGCGGAATCTTACTAATAGGGTCCCGTTTTTACCCTTTAGGTACGGAACCTTAAAAACAACAGTCACGATGGAAGTCATGGATCTTCGAGAGACGCTCTGAAACTAATTTCGGGTGCTGAGTCCTTGTCACTCGTGGCTCAAGACCAAATCGAAAGAAAGGGATGGAGCCAACGTAACTTCGAACTTCAATTTTCAAAGTACCTTATCGGAAAATGTTATGTACAGGAAAATTGGAAAATTAAAATCTTTTTAGTTAGCCTAGGGGTGCACTAAGAAAGGACTAGCTTTTGCGCGCGACTCTGTCCGTGTGGAAGTCGGTTATCGCTATTCCCCCGGGAACTGTCCGGGATAAAAAGTAGCCTATGTTCTATTTCAGGCTATAATCTATCTCTGTGTCAAATTTCAACGAGATCCGTTCAGCCGTTCTGGCGTTATTGGGTAACATACGAGGAGCGTTCAATAAGTTCTCGGTATTGGTATCTTGCAAACCTTTTTAGTAAACTTTTTAATACTGGCCACTAAGAGACATTCATTTCCAGTAAAAAAAGTAAATTTGAAGCCCACACGTTCTCTTGTTTTTCTTCTACTGCTGAACAAACGTTATCACCATGAGCGATTTTACAATGTTAATTAAATTGGAGCAACGAGCAGAGATAAAATTCTTGACTAAACAGGGAAAAATTAAAAGTCTATTAAAGAAGTAATGGATTTAGTTTACCGTGAGTCCGCTCCTTCATTATCTACTGTCCAAAAGTGGTCAAATGAATTTAAGCGTGGGAGAGAGAGAGCATAGAAGATGACCCTAGACCTGGCCTTTTGAAGCTACTTCACCAGACAACATTCAAAAAGTGGAGAAAATTATACCGGAAGGTGGTCGAGTGAAGGTTAGGTCAGCTGGCAAGATCATGGCGACAATATTCTGGGATTGCGAAAGGATACTACTACGCTAACATTTTACGCCAATTACGGGAAGCAATCAAAGAGAAGAGGAGGGGAAAATTTACCAGAGGAGTCCTGCTACTTCATGACAACGCCCCTGTGCATACTGCTCATGTTGCCAAGGCTGCTGTTCTTGAATCTGGGTTTGAAAATATTACTCACCCGCCGTACAGTCCAGACTTGGCCCCCAGCGACAACTTTTTGTTTCCCAACCTTCAAAAGGATCTTCGTGGACATCGATTTTCTAATGATGAAGCGTTGAAGGCAGCGCTGGTGGAGCATTTTGACAAGAAAAAATATTTTAATGAGCGGTTTAAACTAATTGACAGGTTTTATAAGTGTATAAACATAGGGGGGAATACATAGAAAAATAAAAATAAAACACTAATCGTATGCTTTTGTTTTCCTTCTCATAACGATAATTTTTTGAAGGCTCCTCGTACCTACTCCCGAACTTTCGCATATATAATATTAGTAAGAAGATTTACGATCTTCACGGGTACTACGTATTAAATTTCATACGTATAAATGCCTTACGTAAACCTACGAGTGCATATAGTTTACTATCGCATGTGACCCGCATTCAATAGATCACTGCAAAGTAATGCATTTAACTATAAATCACTATAACTTTTAAACAATCCTTCCATTCATCAAGTTATCTATAGCCATTACTGATATAAAGTTCAGAAGGTTGTAGAGATAGCTGTAGGTTAGTTGTGTCGTCTGTGGCACGATAAGATTTTATTTAGACTAACGACCACGCCTCTAAGGCCCTGCGTACTAAAAATAGGACAGATTTACATATTCTGCCGACGTTTCGAGCCCGTATGTGGTCAATTTACTGAAGATATTTTTAACTCATATTTAAAATAAATACCTTTCAAAGTTATATATCGAAGATACAGTTTGTTTTTTTTTGTTTTTTATGTAAGTTTGAGCGGATGTTACAAAACACGTGCTCATTATTTTTTCATGTTCTTAATTTTTTTTAAATACTTTTAGAAGTTAGAGGGTTTAGTCACTTTCAGTACTTTGGAGGACAATTTCTCCCAACAGGTTGAGTTTGGGTAGCTTAAAAAAAATGTGTTTATTATTTTAGACTAATCTCTAAAATATATCAAAAAATCGGAGCCGGACAGTGGGGTACCTTTCCTGTGAGCCTAACAATCTTTATACGATGGGGTACCTTTCCTGTGAGCCTAACAATCTTTATACGATGTAGTCCTAGTTACAGTCATCTTTATCTTGCTATCGTGCTCTGAGGCTCTGTTATTGTAATTAAATGTGTCCTAAAAATAGGACAAACGACCATTTTATTAGCCTGCCTTATGATAGGGCGCCGGAACTCTGTTCCTCTTGACTGATGCCTGAAAATATCATGTTATATTAAAATAATTTCAAAAAAAAAAAACTGGCTCGCAGATGGACATGGCGAAACTTTAAAAATGAGTACGGAACCCAAAAAAAAACCTATTTTCTACCATTGTCATGTCCAAAAGTACCTAACCAATTAAATATCTCATTTAAAGTTATATAATGAAACAATTGTTGTGTCCAAAGATAAAAAAATGAGAAAAAAACCAATGAGTATTCAATCAAAGTAACGATGATAATTCATAATAATTAATATTGATTAAGTCATAGTATTTTCCAAATCCAAAGACAATAGGTACAGTCAAGAGCACAAATACCGATACAGTTATCGCGTCAAATATATTTATATATTTATTAAATCTTTATTGTGCAATAAACACAAATGACGGTCTTAATGCCTAATGGCATTCTCTGCCAGTCAATCAAATAATCATACAGAAACTGACCAAAGTGGTGCACAGAAAGAGAAAACAAAGCAAAGAAGATATTTACAACATAATAATATTTACATTACACAAATATTACTAATACATTTATTTGTAAGTTAATTTAAAAAAAATACATCAGGCCGGACGGACCGACGGAAAGCGTAGGCTCAATAATAGGGTCCCGTCCGTCGGTTACGGAACCCTTAAAATGCCAAATTATAAAATTAATATCAGTGGGTGTCCCAATTTTTAATTGAAATAAAATGCGCTATCATGTTACCTTATTGTTTTTAACTCTGCCGCCTTTAATGTTAAGTGAATAAGAGCTATCGTAACGTTAACCATACGATAACATGTCAAGAGATGAGAGATGATGACGAGATGAGAGAGATGTGAAAATGTTTTTACAGAGAAGAATAGAGCCCCTGAACGGTGTAGTGTAGTTTGATAAATAACCGTTTTCTTTTTTGTTTCAGAAACAACAACTCGGTGTCCAGTATTATTAACAAGAGAAAAAAGGCCGTACGAGTGAAAACTATATGTGATATAATTTATTTTAGATTTAATTTAACTATATGATTTAATCAAATATTTATATAGAATAAGGAATCGGAGATCAAACTTAATAGAAGTATATACAATAGAGGGACACAAGAAAGAGAAGAAACACACAAAATGAAGGACAATCAGAATCCTTGCCAGCATAAGCTCTCAGATGACGCAGTTTACAAAGAAGTGGTGGTAATTGGTGAGTTTTGACGACATATAAGCCTAGTTGGTATGGCAACGAAGCCCATAATTACAAATACCTTATAGACTAACATACATAATAATATAAAACTTAAAATTAAAACCGGGGTGACAGAACAGCATGGTCCTGTTTTGACAACATTGGCGTCATGGTTGCCGCCGGTAGGTTGCCCCGAAACCTACCTAGTTGGTAGTGACAGATAAGGGCAGATATGTGTGTGACGAGCGCGGGTATTTTTCCTTTAGTCTTGGATGTTTCTATGTATTTAAGTAATATAATTCTCTATCTAAGTAACTCTATCGCTGTCTGACACCCATAGTTCAAGCCTAGAGCTTAGCTTGGGACTAGGTCAATACTGCGTGGTTTGAACCTAGGCCCATTTTCGTAGGCAGCTAGGCAGAGTACGAACTAGACCAGCAATTCTCAAACTGGACTTAGTAAGACCTCCAAATAGGCTGGACAAAAAAAAACGTAACGTAAAAAAACGTATATAACCAAGTTTTACATACTTTAGGGCTCCATTAAATATGAAGCTTATTCATAAACACACTTCTTAAGTCTTCATAAGTAAAGCATAATTCTTGTTTTTGTTTATGGCGGTTCTCTATTGATTTTGCCAGAGTTAAGCGTGTGAGAATATTATCACTTAATAAAATATGTGAAAAGTAAAAGTCGGCCATCTTCCCTCCCTGACGGTTTTCCCTAGAGCGTTATTTCATGTTATAAAAATGTACAAGAAAACTTGATACAATCATCTGCCAAACTACGTAACAGATTGTTGGCACAAAAAGGAACCTTGAACTTAACAATTAGGTAATAACTAAGGCTACCCGAAATTGGTCCTGACGTCAGCTTAAAATATGCTTCATCATGATGTGGTGACATTTGAATCTGTCATACAGAAACACGCATACTTTAACTAAAATACGTTTTTGAAGGGAGGTAAGTGGTTTAAAAGGGTTCCGTCTTAAATCCCCACGGAACCCCATAAATAAAAAGAAGGGTTCCGTCTCTAAAAAAATTGAGAAGCGCATAACTAGACTTACCGCGTCGTCACATTAACGGGAAGTTATCTATAAATGATTTGTGCACGGTCAATGCGGCAGTTCATCGGCGGTTACATAATATGTCTATTTCCAGCGGCATGGACGTACACATATGTGGAAGCTTCTAGATTAGTCCGTCTGACGGTCAATTGGAATGACCCGTTAATGAGTACTGTTTCCGATGCTCCATACGGGACATGTTTAATTAAAACGTTTCGTAACACGATATTCTTGTCATTAAACTTAAAGAGCTGTTTATAATTCTTTAAAAATCGATCTGAAGACAATTTTTAACCGCTTGGCGATGAACCGTCTCCACCTCCAGGGTACTATAGAAATGTATAGTCACGGTCCGAAACGTTCGTCACTTCTCGACTCTTTTTCTATGCTGATTAGGTCCTAAAGTGACGACGAACCTTTTCGTACCGTGACTATACTGTAGTCGCTTAAGACCAAGGCATAAAGGAGATACTAACTAACCCAACAATAACCCATAGTGCATAGTCCTACCCGCCTTTTCGTGGCGGTAGGATCTTGTGCGGGGTCCGTCTGGATCGCTGCCACCATGTTATCCTGTAACCTACCGCTAAGCAGCAGTTCGCATCGTTGTGTTCAGGGGCCTAATATAGCTGCGTTTATCGCGTGACAACAAAATGTGCCTAAAACATCCGTCACCTGACAATAAGTACGACACAACGCAATCACGAGAGTGACGGATACTTTATCCACATTTTGTCACGTGATAAACGCAACCATACTAGGGTGACGGCACCAATGATGGACACTCTTAGCTGAAAGGCAATATTAATGGACAATTCACTCTTAATTCGATACTTTTTTTTTATGGCATAGGGAAGGCTGACGAGCACACAGGCCACCTGATGGTAAGTGGAAACTGTGACCCATAGACATTCGCATTCACAAGACTGCAAGCCTAAGACTGCAAATGCGCTGCCAACCCTGAGGACTAAGATGGAATGCCTCTATGCTAGTCATTACACCGGCTGTCTTATCCCCAAACCGGAACACAACAATGCGAACACTGCTGTTTGGCGGTAGGTTAATGGATAACATGGTGGTAGCGGTCCGGACGGACCCCGCACAAGGTCCTACCACCCGCAAAATTACGGGTAAGATACGGTCCTAAATAGATTGCTGCAAAACAAATGAATGACCCTTATCGTCCGTAAAATAAGAATCAAGTGTCCATCATTGGTCCTTGTCCAGTCTATTTATAATTCCGTCACCCTAGGCCCGCTGGTGTGGGGATAAGTCAACCAGTGTAATTACTAGCATATAGGCGTTCCATCCTATAGTCCTGGTTCGCAACTCATTTTTAGACTTAAGATTGCTGTCAATCTAAATGTCTATGGATCTTAGATCTCACTCTTCATTTAGGTTTGCCTCGTCCTTACCAAGCATCCCTTTCCCACACGCTGTTTCATCCCTACAGACCTAAAGTATATACTTAATTAGCTATAGTGTTAGTACTGGTTTAGGTTGAGGGAATCCGCTGGATCTTTGTGGCGACCCTTGAGGAAAGCTTATGTCAAGCAGTGGAGGTTTTCGGCTAATGATAACGATGGTAGTGCAGGACTAAGGACATTAGGACAGGATAAAGAAAACCACATGACAATATTTCTAAAATGTATCTCACGTTATAAATAAATCTAGTGCGAATGCTCTGCCTGTTAGAATTAGACAGTCTAAATATTTTTAGAAAGACATTAGCATCTAACAAGCACTGTCGGTTCACACTCATAATCTTAGTGAGAATGAGGCCACTTAAAACACGCAGGAATACATCGAAAGACTCAGTCAAGTGTGAGTCAGACTCGCGCACCGAGGGCTCCATTCCAAGACAAATAATTCAAAAGCAACACCATAGTAATTAAGTGACTCCTCACAAAATGTCCGACCTGCAACAGCCGACCAAAGCACACCAAAATATATTGATGTCCCGGATTTTATACTTATAATTATATCAGCCTAAACCTTGATTGGCACCTATAATTAATAAAGTACCTACTATATTTTGTCGACACGTTAGTACTTGATAGTGACCCTGCCTACGAAGTTAGCGGACCCAAGTTCAAATCCCAGTAGGGAAAGATATTTGTGTGATAAGATAAAGAGACATTTATTCGCAACTAAACAAAACCAATTTACATGGATAATAAATAGGCTATTTGACTAATTTTAGAAAACGTTTTTAAATGATTATTTATCACATAACAAGCACACTACATTGATATTTCCTTGAGATTCTACTGTATTATCAATAAAAATGTAAGTTAAAGTTTAAATTTTCTAAACAACGCGAAAAACGCTGTTTCTATCTATGGCGGACTAGTGTGACGTCACACGCAAATAAACAAACAAGTTCATTTGACTGCTTAGCATATGAAGTGAATTTGGGGTTTGTTTTGTTTACTTGCATGTGACTTCACATCACAGATTATAAAGTATTTCTAACATCACATAGCGTTTTTGCCACAGATTAATTTAAAAAAAAAATCCTTATTATTTCGTCTAATTTCCAAAAAAATAGACATAACTTAATGTGAAATAAAGTGAAATACGTTATTTTACGCTAGTATCAGATAGGATGACCACAATTTGTAGTATATTTTCAATGTTGTCAAATAGCCTATTATCTAGACACAGAAAAATTGTTGCGAAACGGTGCCAACTCAGCATTCGCTAGCCGTAAAGCCAGCACTGGTCTTCCGTTGGAACCGCTTGGTGAAAAAACGGAAAGTGACACACTTAACACAAAACAACGCTAAAAGAAAAACATCAAGGATCAAATACAATCATTTGTTCCTGAGTCTTGGATGTTCATATTTTTTTCTGTATATAAGTATATATATCGTTGTCAAGTACCCATAGTACAAGCCTAGAGCTTAGTTATGGACTAGGTCAATGTGTGAGTGTCCCGTGATATTTATTATCATTAATTTATTAAAATTATTAATGTACATTCTTGTAGGTAACGGACCGAGCGGCATGGTGACGTCGTACATGCTAGCCGGCAACGTGCCGTATCTCAAGCCGCTACCGCCAGACCTACCCATCGATGATATGCTGCGAGCCAGGTATGTTCAGTGCACCTGGTTTTTATACGGAAGAGGCCAACTGAGCCAACGGTTTGCCTGAAGGATTTGCAGTCTTGTGAATGCGAATGTCTATGGGTCACAGCTTCCACTTACCATCAGGCGGCTTGTGTGCTCGTTTGCCTTCTCTATGCCAATTAAAAAAGTGCTTGTCGCCACCCGAGGACACACCACTAGAGAAATTGACTTGCCCGCATTTAGAAAAGAGAACGCTCGTCTATTGAAGGTGCCGAAGTCGTGACGGTGTGGAAATCCTGCCGCAGTAAACTAGTTCCAAAAGCTATAGTGTATAATGGTCTTATTAGCGGGGTCTTATTGGTAGACCCTGTTGGATCCTTTGTGTATATTGTAAAAACGCATACTGGTAGACTGGGTGATATGGCAAGACATTCGTTTGCAGCTGCAGGCAGTAACCCAAACTGTTCCTAGGATCGACCACTCCCCAACATCATCCTTTGCCGCTAAATCCTTTAGAGCGTGCCTTTTATCTTTCATTTGACTTTACCCAGCCAAGGGGTAATGTAGGTATATTATTTTGAATTCCTCTTATTTTTCCTTTGCACAGGCTGAAGAGAGCTATAAACGTGTAGGGTTTGCAATCCGAATAATCCGAATATTCAATTATCCGAATATCCGCCGAAAATAATATTCAAAATTATCCGAATACTAAACCGCGAATTATCCGAATAAACGGATATTTTGAAAACACTAATAAAATCATTTATAAGCAGGAAAAAATAAAAAAAATACGAGAAAAAACACTAATGACTAATGACGTTTTATGTCCATCTGTATTGCCCAAATAAGGTGTTTAGACAAATGTTCCATATTAAGAATTATAATTTTATTAAATAAATACCTCAATACCAACTTACATAAATTACATAATATATTGATTAAATCTAGCAGACACGAATTGTTACTAATGTTACTATTATTAGGTATTGAAATGAGCAACGAAAACACGGTATTTAAATGCAGATAAGGCGGATTTTCTACCTGTCACTAAAATAATTATTGGTATTACTCTGATCTGATCCGACCGAACACCGAACCCATTCACTCAATCAGTCTGTATATCTATTACATACGAAGGTAGGTTGTCTGTTATTGTTTCGCGTCGCGTCAGGCGTGGTATTTAAAAAAATGTGATTTGCAATTTTATTTTATTATAAAAATTACATATTACGTGGTGCGATAATGACAACTCATATAATGATTATAAATGCATGTTGTATTTTTAATTTTCAGGGTTTTTGTTACTTGACTTGTTGATTTTATGCATTACACACCTTTAAATACGCTAATTTTGTTTTATTTCATAAAATACCAAAATTATCCGAAATTATTCAAATATCCGAATATTCGGATAATAAATATTGAAATATTCAATTATCCGAATATTAAAAAACTGGGCGGATATTGCAAACCCTATAAACGTGGCACCGTTAAGATTTGTCTTACAAGGAAAGGTACCCAAGCGGTTTGATTATAAATGTTTAAGAAGATGAAAAAATAATGAGCACGTGTTTTGTTATATCGGCTAAAACTCATATTTAATAACGAAATCCCTTCAAAGGGTGCGCCAAAGTTGAACTAAATTTTTAATGTCGATTATCGGAAATCCGAAAATGTTGTTCCTAATAATTTACATCCTAATAATCACTACTCATCATAACTACTTTGTTCCTAACGCTCTGAATTCCTAATCATTCAACTTCATAATGTCCGTTGCAATAAACATCGATCATACTACTATTTGTTTTCTTATATTTTCTCAACATAACCATCTTTTACACTATTGTTCATTGTTATATTTGTTTTATGTAGAATGGTTTTTATTCCTAAAATTGCACATTATTATAAGTACATTAAACTTATTTATAATTGTAAAAATGTTATTTTTTCTATTATTTTTATGCTAATACCGTAAAAATTGAAAAACTTTTCTCTAAAGTTAATAGTGACTGAGATCCTAAGGGTCCGTCATTACGTAGGCAGTAGGGAATAGGGACTTAGTGGCAAAACCGACTCGGATCGCGGATAGGTTAGAAGACGAAAGCGGGAGCTTGGCTCCCGCTTTCGTCTTCGAGGTTATTTTTTTTTATAAAAGAGCAGAATCATCTTTAACTTTAAAATAATCCTGCGTAAAGTCAAAAATGTTAGGTTAGGTTAGGTTTGTTTTATGAAAACCCTGAAATAAAAACCGTTTCAGTAAAAAACACTTTAGGACTTGCGATGATTAGGGATAAAAATACATTCGGAGTAAAATTTTTTAGGTGAGCCAATATAGACCCAAAAAAAATATGATTAAGAATGTTATTTAAAAAAAAAATAGGAGTTTACAAAAAGTTACATCAGTGACATTAGCACTTAAAATTTTAAGAGATATGAGTTTTATGAGCTACGTTAATAGTAAAATAAATTGTAGGAACGAAATTTTTAGGAAAACATTTTTTAGGAGCAGTGATCATTAGGAGTACAAATCGTCAGGAAAATCAATTTCGGGTGATAAACTTTAGCGAAGCCAATATGGACCCCCCTTCAAAGATCATTGAAGATACACTTCCTGTGGTATTTTTTTATAATATTAGTTTTAGCCGATATAACAAAACACGTGCTCATTATTTTTTCATCTTCTTAAACATTTATAATCAAACCGCTATAAAACTTGCAATTTTTTAAATATCTCTATACAAGTAAGAGGGTTTAGTCACTTATCAGTACTTTGGAGGTCAATTTCTCAAAACAGGTTGAGTTTCGGGCGTTAAAAAAAAATACGTGTCTGTTATTTTAAACTACTCTCTAACATATATCAAAATCAATAAAATCGGAGCCGGACAGTTGGGTACCTTTCCTTGTTAGTGTCAGCAGTGGCACTTTATTAAAAAAGGCTGGTTTCTTTTTTTATACCACGATGGTGGTAAACAAGCGTAAGGCCCGCCTGATGGTAAGCCGTTACCGTAGCTTATGGGCTCCTGCAATATCAGACATATCGCATGCGCGTTGGCGACCCTTTAAAAACCTATTTACTCCCCAATTGAAGAACTCCATACTGTAGTCTCCAGGCAAAAGCTGACCAGGGATATAAAACATAATAGGTGTTACGTGAAGATTTGGTTTTAAAGCTTGCTTTTTGTACAGATTAGAAAATATACCAGCGGGACAGAGCCTATATGAGGCAGACCTCACAGAGCTTGCTGAGGGGCTGGAGGGGAGGAGTCAGAACCCTATCTCGTTACTGGTAAGCCACCACTGTCCTATCTTATCCTTGCTAAGGCCTTGGTAGTACAGTACAGCAGCAGCGAAAAAGAAGTCATGAATAATATACTGCAATGGCTGGTACAGTCAAAGACTTAAATTTGTGACCCACCTTAGTTCTAAAGTCAATCTGACATTCTACAGCAATAAGGCTGAGTTTCCTATCAATTGCAAATGACTTGGCATCTTTAATGACAACGACAGCTTCAAGCAGATTTTCTTTAAAATGGGTGGCAAATTAACGTCCGTATCACGTGACCGTATCAGGATTTTCTTGTTATCGGTCGGCCACTATAGTTATATATCTCTGGAAATACAGATGCAGTAAGCGATTTCCACTCTTCAGTACCTACGTATCAGCTTTTATAGAATGCGATAGTGTCGTATCGTATAAGAGGTCGCCCCCATGGCAGGTTATCGCATGACAATGTCGATATCACGAGCGAACGATACTATACCACGAGTTGGTCAGCTGTTATCAATTTCATTAAAAATTGAATTGATGTATAGTTATGTAATTTTCTGAATTATACCGCGTTTGCATTAGGTCGGTGACTGGTAACCGAATATGTTGGTCGCATTCAGTTTATCCGGATTCCTTGATTATGATTTTGGGTGGAGGTGGTGGAGGGGGTAAGAAACTGGTGCGCTTCAATCAGTTTGAAAAGATTTTGCATATTTTCATATAAGTAGCTACGAAACGAGTAATAAAAGTCCAGCAAACATAGCACTCCTTTATTATAAGTATTATAACACCATTTTTTGCATTCATATCAAATGCCATTTCATATAACATACATTATGTTGACTTATTGAAAAGAATAGAATAATACATAATAATACATACCTACATTCCTTCGCGCCTATCTCCCAATGGGGTAGGCAGAGACAACGCAATAATGACGTAGTGATATATGTATGTAATAATCATCTTACATATTTTGTATCAAACTAATCATAATGGTATTAGGTTAGGTTTGTTAAATCATTCTCCCGAACTCATTATTTGGTTGTATTAAATTTTCCGTTCGCATTTTTCCCCGAACGCGATATTACCTAATTTTATTTTTCACCATTCGATTTTATTACAGTCGCTTTTTTTGTTGTTCGACTTTTTTCCCAGTCGGTTTTTTCCCGTTCGATTTCTATCTCAGTCGCACTTTTCCCAAAAGTATTTACATCGTAATTCGTGGGTAGGTTTAGGTTATGTTAGTTTTGCATCAGGCCCGGAGGGCCAAACCACCCAGAAATAGGAGCTCCGCGGTAGCGGAGCTCCGTCGACTCTGTATCTTCGACAAATTGGAACAGGAAAAACACGACCGTGAAAATATGGTGGTAGGAAAAGAAGCGACTGGATAAAACTCGCAAGCGGAAAAACACGACTGTGAATATAAACTGCCGCAGGAAAAAAGGCGACTGGTAATATCGCGTTCGGGGAAAAATGCGAATGGAAAAATTACTACGAAGAAATAATGAGTTCGGGAGAATGATCTAACAAATCCTCCGCTCAGCGGAGCTCCATGGACTCTGGCGAACGATTCTTGTATTTTTTAAACATTGCTCTAATGCTATGGTTATAGCAAATGTACATTATGCACGTTGATGCAACATTTGTTGATTATGCATGCAATTACAGATTATTGCAACTGGTTTCAATAAATTATCCTATGATTAAATAAATAATAAGATCAGAATATGTTCCGTATAACTTAGACGCTGGTTTTATATTGAGAAAGACATGGTAGGCAAACTAAAGCTTTACCTAGCATTTACTAAACAATATTAATAACTCGATAGGTATGCAATATACTAGCTACTGCCCGCGACTTCGTCCGCGTAGAATTAGTAAATGGGTGGATTTTTGCTATCGTTGTTCCATCGGGAACTTAATTTTCCGGGATAAAAAGTAGACTGTGTTAATCCAGGGTATATGCTATCTCCATTTCAAATTTCATCCAAATTCGTCCAGCCGTTAGCCAGCGTGAAGGTGTAACAAACTAACACAAACTTTTGAATTTATTTTATTAGTGATATTACTCGTACTTTTAAGACTGTCCGTCCGTCTGTCTGTAATCGGGCTGTATCTCATTAACCGTAATAGGGAGACAGTTGAAACATTCATAGAGCGTGTATTTATATTCCTGCTATACCAACAAAAAGGGGGTCCCCCATACAAGAATGGTACGGAACCCTTCGTGTGCGGGTCCGGCTCGCACTTGGCTGTTTTTTCACGTTGATAATTACTAATTATAGCCGTACGGATAGGTACCTACGTATTATCAACGTTTTAGTAATACGTACCTATTACTTTGCACGGCATTCAAATATGACCAATCGGCCTCGACGACAAAGGTCGTTCACTCGGGGCTGCTAATTTTTCGGCTAGCGACACGAAATTAAAAGATAAACTTTACTTTAATTTAATTTATAATAATATTTAACCACTCGATTCATACTGATTAGAAAACTTCGATAAACAATGAACATAATGTCAAACTTGGAATTATCACAATAGCAAAGATGCAATGTTAAATGTTTTTATGTTATTTACGCTTCAGGTTTATGTCAAGCATTTGTGTCTGCTAGATTTTGTAAGCTTGTATGCTGCGAAAGAAAATAGGGTAAGTAATTTTTATCCAAGAGCATTAAACAGAGAGAGAGAGTTAGCATGCTGACATGGCAATGGGCAGGCCACATAGCTCGGAGAACTGATAACCGTTGGGGAAGAAAAGTTCTCGAGTGGCGGCCCCGCACCGGTGGACGGAGTGTTGGACGGCCTCCCACCCGGTGGTCTGACGACCTGGTTAGGATCGTGGGGAGCCGCTGGATGCAAGCGGCTCAAGACCGTGACTTGTGGTGTGGCGCTGTTTGGGGGAGGCCTTTGTCCAGCAGTGGACGCCCCCGGGCTGATGATGATGATGATGATGATGAGCAGTAAACTGTTCCCAAAGATAGCTCTTAACAACTTTCACACAAGCGTAAACTAGCAATAGGGAATATGTCTTTTTAAATTTCACATCTCAACAACATATGAAAGTACCTTAAAAGAGATAACCAAAATATCGGCCAAGAAATGGGGATGATTCAATCATTTTAAACTGCTATTAGACAGATAGATCCGATATGCACTGTGACGTCATGTAACACGTCGGCCATCTTAACTCCCTGTTGAATTCTGTTTTGCCAGATATAGGAACAAATCTTTGTTGGCGTATAGCACGGTTATTTTAATATCTACGCAAAAATGATCTCCATTGTTTGTTCCATGAATCAGTTTTTATTGAAACTGAGAAAAAAAAACATAAATATTCATTCACTTGATATTCTTAGTTTATATTATAAACAATATCAAAGCAGGTTCTTGCGGTTTTTCAACTCGATGTCACGCACGTGTCTCCCCACGCTATGTAAAGGGGCTTCTAAACGGGCCATGTTTTGCTGCAATTTGTGGCCGGCAACTAGTGCTATCTTACTCTTACTTCGTATGTTAGAGCAAGATGCATATAGTTGCCGGCCACACATTGCCGTGGAAATGTTGCTCGTTTAGAAGCCCCCTAAACGATACCAACTGATTGCACTCCAGAGTACGTACTTAAACACGATAGAGGACGCTTGTGATTTGGTACGCGCAGAATGAATTCCCAATGCTTCATTTTAACGTATTGCACTTCTAGGATAGACAAGCAATGTTCTCGCCAAATTTCAAGTCCCAAGCGGTTTAGGCCGCGTGTTGATCGATCAGTCAGTCAATTTATAAACATAAAGACTAGAGGGCGCCTGCAACTTCGTACTTGTAGAATATTTCAGAAAATAGATCCCTAACGGGAAGAAATAGGGTGAGTAGCACGGAACTAATTCTAGGAATATTCCCTACACAAGTCTCTGAGTTTGGTAGTTCAGGCTGTATGTTGTATGTCACAGAGTTTTATATGTATAGTTATATTATCTAGCCGCGATTAGAAAGGTATTAGATGTGACAGTTTTACCATATACTTACGTCAAAGTGCATATGGATTGAGAGCTATTCCAATCCCAAACTAATCGCGGTTTCATAATACATATATGTTTAGAGTTGCCATCCGTCCAGATGTTTGTCCTAGTTCAGAGAGCATCCAGGGAGTGTCTGGGCGGGTTATCGTGGTCCGTGTTTCAAAGTATATAAACTTTTATTCAAATTATTTATTTAAAGATAAAGATAAAAAAGATAAAAGAAATTTATTCAGTAAGTCGGCCGCTCGGGCACTTTTACACGTCAAGATACTACCAGCGCTTCCCAAGAGGAGACCACTGCTGAGAAGAAACGCCGCAAGAAACTCAGCAGTCAGTCATTTTTTAAACTTATTTCATATTACAATGGTATGTACAACTTAATCTAGCATTAGATATATAAAGCTACAAGTATTAAATTAAATATAATATCAAATAACAGTAGTTCAGCAGGAAAACATGCCAAAAATCTTACGGGAGAGAAAGATAGAAAAGAATAAAATAAAATAACTACAACTACCTACTTATATATGTGTATATGAGATGGTGCAAGATGACCACATAAAAGTTTCGATATGTTTTCCTGCATCAACGGTGTCCCCCAGACAAGAAAAAGCAGGATAAAGCCTTTGCATTTGAACAAATTACTATTGACTAAGTTTCGGGTGTAGGCCATGCATTTTTGTCTGTTAGATAGTCCTCGACCCTATAATACGCTTTAGACATTAACGACCTTTTCAAATATTTTACTGAGTAACTAATAAAACTTGACATGTCGGGTTTCTAACGTCCAAAAGGTCGCATTTGTCGTGGTTCTAGTGTTGGTAACCCTAGATATTCAAGTGGATAGATTGTTCTATCTCGATGGCTTTATTTCAAGTACTATTAGCATCTGATAGTGGTCTTGTAACCACGTGTTTGTAAAGGTGACAAGTAATCATGGTAACCCATCATGTTATCGAAATTCACTTCATCATTTTTCATCGAACGCATATATATTCACATTTATTCATTTATTCATCGTCATGGCAAAAAAATAATACAGATTGGTGTTTATTTTATTTTATTATTTTTGCCCCGCGGCGACTTGAACAGCTATTACCGCGGCAATATGGCGTTTCCACTATGAAGTGATTTCGCCAGTGTCAAGTATTTATAAGTATAAATCAATATAGTAATAAAACACAATCCAATCTTCTCTAGGAAGATTGGTGGCAACGTTGTACGGTGATATGTAGGACAGAGGCCAAGATAGTTTTAACCTCTGTACCACTGCGAGTCCACTTGAAACGAGAAGTAAGATGCCAGGATACACGAAATAAGTCCAAGTCTTCTATCACTGTGCAACACAAAGGCATTAAAAGTACAAATCACTAACAAAAAAGAACTTTGAACACCTAAACACACAAAAATAAAAACTAAAACAAATTACACATCTGCCATCTTTTGACGTTGCAAATGGCCTCCCAGATTGGTGTTATATTTTCCAAATCTTATTGGGCCTGTGACAGATGTCATTTGGCAATTTTACTGATGCTGCTAATAAAATTTGCATTTTTTTTCTATTATCTATTAGGTTTATAAAGAAAATGTAATCGATTCAGTATTCTGTTAGAAATGTTATAATAATTTCATTTAATTTACCTACCTACTATAAAATAAGGTATCAAAAGTCGTCTAACGCTAGAACTATTGCCATCGAATGGTAAAGTCGAGATAGCTAGGCGTTTTATGTGGTAAAATAAAAAAACATTGACATTCATGAAATGATTAAATTAAAATTGTATCGGCGAATCGATTTGATCGAAGAACGAGGTTATTGTCAAACACTATTAACGGCCCATTATACGAGTAGGAAGAAAACGTTATTTAATTATTTTAAAAATGCGTAGGCCCGTAATTATAGTGTTTTCAAACGAATTTGTTATAGATACGTATTTTTTAAGGTATGTGACTGCTCAATTGATTCTAAAAACATTCGCGAGAAATGTAAAATTTCAATCTGTTATAGGCACAATAAGATATGAAATATATTGTAGTGTCTTTAAAACTTATTCCTAGGTTAGTCCATGCGACACCCTGCAAGGATACCTAGTACCTAAGTGCCGTTACTAATTTAGAAGGATAAAAATGGACAGAGAAATCAATCGTATAGGAGATATAGAAATAATAATTAGAAACTTTAAAAGAGGTAGGTACAAAACGAATTACTATCCAGTATCGTAAATTCAACTTGCAATAAATATTATACGCAATAAAAAAGAAACTGGCTGAGGTCACCACAGCTCCGAAAAAGAGCTAAAAAAACTTCGAGAGCCTTGAACGCAGCTCGATAAAAACAGAGATCCTCATTTGAATAAACCTCTTTAATAAAGCAAGTTTTGATTGTTCAAACGGCCTCTGGTCTTTAAGAACATTCCATTTTGCACCATGCTTCCTTGTTCTCCAAATGCCTTTGCACCACCTATAACGCCACTATCTATGCTATCATAATATTATAATAACCTTGGCAACCCCACTATAATATTATAAATGCGTAAGTTTTTGTGTGTCTGTTCGTTTATTAACTGCTGGACGGATTTAGTCATTAGATTATAGCCCTGGATTAATACTGGCTACTTTTCATTCCCGAAAATGTAAACAAGCCCGAGGGAATAACGATAGTTGAAATCTACGCGGACGAAGTCGCGGGCAAAAGCTCATCACTGTACAGGCTGTTTTTTTTTATGCCTGTTGACTCAGTTTTATTTATGTTAATCGTACGGTTGAAGTGGGACTGGGCTGGCCATATCTGCCGCATGCACGATGAGAGATGGGCCAAAAATACCACCCATTGGCTTCCACGCGATGGATATCGTAGCAGAGGTAGACCCAGAAGGAGATGGCGAGATGACCTTGAGTCGTTTGCGCGGGATTGGCGGGAGTGCGCTCTGGATAGAGACGAATGGCGAAAACGAGGGGAGGCCTTTGCCCAGCAGTGGGACACAAAAACAGGCTAAAAAAAAAAAAAAAAAATCATATGGTATGAATAAAAATTGGAACAGCAACTGAGAAGATCTGCATAAAAAATTAATTGTCAAATTTATTCACCTCGCTCTTGATCAAGAATTACCATGCCAAAAATGCTTTAAAAAAAAAACCTAATGTTTTCTAAGACAGTTTACCTGTGCAGATGTAGTGCATAATTCCGTTCCTTCGTATTTTAAATTTTCAACCTCAGTAGGTACTTTTTGTACTGTGATCGACTGAAATAGCAAGACACGTTCGTAAGTTTCCGTGAAAATACAAAGGAAAAACAATTATGCTTTAAGATCGCCGTCAATAGAACTTGCAAAATATGTAAACAAAACCAAACGAACGAATTCACCATGATTACTCGATAATCACGCACTTTTAAAGATCAAGTGAGGTCTTTGCAATGATTTGGACGTGAATGTTTTTTATGACGTGTAAAATTTATTTTACCAATAAATAATCTATCTATCTATTTATACACTAGATCATTATTTTTAATAAAAACGCGCTTGGTGAATATTTGAGGTTATGTGTCAAACAGTACTGATTTGTTTACATAGTTACAAGTTCTGTTGACGGCCACTTTACATCTGTATTTCCTATTCTTTCGGATTTCTTAACGTAATAATAAATAAAAACACTATGCCTACTGAACCCCTTAGTGACTTGGCGATTTAAAACCAGTTAGCTTGAAGAGGAAAGACAACGACCTAACCTGACTTATGTGATTCTGTCACGATTTGAAATAGGCATACATTAACATTAGAGCTAATGCTCTAGCTAACGACTCTAGCTCTACGACTTAAATGTAACATTAATTATCCACGCGTTATTTATTTATTTATTATTTATTTATTAAAAACAAACAACATAGTACAATAATATATCATGCCCTGCAAAACTGTTGGAACAGTTTGACTGCAGGATTGTGTCCATTAATTAAATCTGTTTTATCTTACAGTAGGTATGTCTAAATCTAAATTATCTAATGTGGAAGTGACTCTAATAAAAAAATCTTGACTAGCCTCTTAAATCTACGAATATTTGGCTCCTGTCGGATATCCTCGGGCAAACTATTCAGCACATATGGCACACGTTTCCTTAAAGTTCTATCCCCAAAGTAATTATTTAAAGATAAAAAGATAAAATAAATTTATTTAGTAAGTAGGCCGCCGCGGCGGCGGGCGGCGTTTACTCTAGGTACTTCAAATTTGCCCGCAGATACCGACCTTGTGCCATAATTATGACCAATCTGAGACAGGTTATGCTCTTGACTATCAATAAATAGTTAGTGTTTAGATATTCTCTTAGAAAACAATGTCGCTCATTTCACGACAGATTTTTCGCCTGACAACCTTTACTTGACTTGGCACGTATTATGATCGCGTCTGTGGCGGCGGCTAAAGCATCTGTACTGGTCTACGGCTAGCACGAGGTGTATTTTCTCGCTTGTCGCTCAGTGCGTCTCTATAGTTACAGACTAGATAGAAAAGGAGATCGAATATTGTCTAGGGGACACCGTTGATGTAGGAAAACATATCGAAAATTTGTATACACAAGGTTTTTTTTCCCCTCTATCTCTCTCCCAAGATTTTTGGCATGTTTTCCTGCTGAACTACGCTTGTTATTTGATATTATATTTAATTTAATATTCATAGCTTTAAATAATGCTGAGACTAAGTAGTTTTTTAGTACAATAGTACCATTGTAATATGAAATATGTTTAAAAAATGACTGACTGCTGAGTTTCTTGCGGCGTTTCTTCTCAGCAGAGCAGGGGTCTCCTCTTGGGAAGCGCTGGTAAATTCTTGACGTGTAAAAGTGCCCGTGCGGCCTACTTACTGAATAAATGACTTTTATCTTTTATCTTTTTATCAAACGACAAACATGTATGTATGTAAACTCTTTATTGCACAAACAGAAAATAACAAATTAAAAAACCTATGGAACGAAACCGTGAAAACACATATGCACTCTGAAATGCTTGTTTCTGTGCACCAATTAGAGTATGAGTCGCTTAGCAATTATCCCAATCGATTTCCCATACGGCTGGCCATCGATCCGTCGCTGGCCTCGTCGGGTCCATTGCGGAAACACGGACTATTACCTTAACTACCTGGTGATCTTACAATTAGTGGATTGGTTAGTAGCATCATTGGTCTCTTATAAATTACTAGCTTCTGCACGCATCTTCTGCTTTTACCTCAAGAATTATTAAAATTTCTATGATAAAAAGTATTATAGGTATTTATCAAAAACCGGGCAAGAGCATGTCTGACGATGCTCAGTGTAGGGCTCCGAAGCCGTAACTACAAACAAATTAGACCTCGCGACAAACTTACGTATGCCGTTGGAAAACTGTTATCACCATACATCGACATAGGTCGCGGTAATTTAACCAACACCGCAAATGAGTTTTCGGTAGGTATTAACATTTAAACCGTTTGTAACTCAAGAACCAATGAAGTCTACTTAGTCGTGATAGTTTTCCTATAAAATTCATTAGATTTTTAGTATTTGCAGTTTTGGCTGTGGGGGGGGGGGGGGACAAACTTGACTCTATCAAAAATTAGCTCTTTAAAGCTTAATATTTCATAAACGGATTCCTGAATCGAAATATTGTTTACTTAAACTCGCAATATCGATTATCAAATAAAATAATATCAAAATATCAATTAAAAGACCTATCCAACGACACCCCACACTATGGGGTACACGAGAAAAATCCCCACGTGACGTGTGGGGGAGGTTTACCAAAAATTACATATTCATGCCAATTTACAGCTTTCTAGTACTAAGAGCCTTTGAGCTAGGCTGCGGACGACCGGACGGACGGACATTGTGAAACTATAAGAAGGGGGGAACCCTAAAAAAGGATAACATCAAACGTAACCAAACTATTCATTTGTAAACATAGGTGATAAGGTGGTACAAATACTGGTTATAAGTAACGCTATTTTTGCCTTGCATACAAATACATATGACAGGTCACAATGCGTTCGGTGGGCATGAACCATAATAATCATAGTAACATTGTGTAGCTATAAGAAGGCACTACCTAATGTACAAAACATTACAGTTTAAAAATATCTAATAAGTATTCTGCTAGCGAATTCTTAGTACGCTTTTTGAGCTGCGTGATAAGAACTAAGAACGCGTTTTATCTAAATCCGTTTAGACGTTTAAGCTTGATTGAACACAAATATCCATACCTATCGTAATTCGGCTTTTAAGGCCTCGGTGGGTCTATGTTACAGCGGAGATCTTATGCCTTCTGAATCGATCATTAGACCAGCTTTTCGGCACCATATTTTTTCCATGGTCAATTATTATTTCATACCAAGAACTGGCTCAAGATGACTTGCCGTTTTGCCGATGACTTTTACGGCACGTCACTGTGATTCAGTATCGTCACCGTATTCGTTAAAGTCGTCGTGTCGAGAGCATTTTGTTAAAAGTCGTGATGTTTACGGCACGCCACAGCGATTCCGTGCCGTCACCGTATTTTGAGCAGCGGTGTCGAGAGCATTCGTTAAAGTCGTAACGTTTACGGCACGTCACTGCGATCCCGAAACGTCACCGTATTTTGAGCAGCGGTGTGGTCGCTCATTAAAGCTCGTAAAACGGTATCTCTGCCGTCGACAGCGTTTCAAAAAGACAGGAGTAAATTGATGTCTAAAATGTTTTTTTTTAAATTTGCAGATGGACAATTTACTCAGGCCCTGCGCAGACCTCGGGATCCAGGCTGACTCGCTGATAGAGTGGAAATATGACGTAGAGAAACAAGTCAGTAACCTAGCCTAGTTGTAAAGTCGGCCAAAAGTGCGGTCTGCCACCCTACGGTTGAAGTTTTTTTTAAATGGCATTTAGAAGGCAAACGATCACACAGGCCACCTGATGTTAAGTGGAAAATGTGACCCATAGACATTCGCATTCACAAGAATGCAAATGCGTTGCCAACCCTGAGGTCTAAGCTAGAATGCGTCTATGCTATACCTTGTCTATTTAACAGAGTTAATACTAGATAACAGAGAATGCACGTAATTGGTCAGCGATAAGGACGATGCACAGGCACAAGGTAGGTTTACATGCCTGTCAAAGTTTAGTCAACATCTGTCGCTCGTACGGTGCGGACGCTTTCAAGTGCTTATCTTTGGTTACAAATTTATTTTATTTTATTTAATAATTTGCGTAAAGTTTATAAGTGCACTCGCGAGCCTTAGCGTAACTGAATTTACTAATAGGAATCACACTCACATTCGCTCCGGTATCAATGAGATACGCTGTACCGTTTTTCCTGTCGTTGATGCATAGCCTGTGACTGTCAGATATCCGTGCCCCCCCAACTGCCGTTCCAGAGAGCACGGATTCTAGTTTACCTGTCTCGCCCTCCATGCAGAGCCTTCTCGTTGCTGTGGCAATTGAGTACGCAGCGACGTTCTGTTCTGCCACGAGCACGGCTGCCGACAGTTTCTGGCGAAACGCCCGAAGCGTTGATGATACGCACATAGACTCCTGCTTCGTGGCGCGGGGCTGTCGCGCGACGCAAAACCGTCTTGCCTCCGGGTCCAGTTCTGCTGAGGTGGACCTCGCCGGTCCCTGATGCTGCTGACCTCATCACACAACTGGCCAAACTTCTGTGTCAATTCTCTAAGGTCACGCTCCACACTCGGCTGTCCCTCTGTGACCTCTTCGATCGCACCACACTTGTTTATGTGCCCCAATTTGTCTGCAAGATTGCACAGCTCCTCTGTACCTCTCTCTTCATGAGCTACCAGAGCACTCCTGATGTGAGCTGGCAATCTTCGCAGCCACATTTTTTAATTGTGGGTGACTCGACACCCGCTCCTTTGCCTAGTTCCGCTAACCGCCGATAAAACTGTGACGGTCGCTGTTCCCCAATCTGCGTTTCCTGCATCAATCGGTCGAACTGTTCGTCTGTGGTTGCTTGTAGGCAGCTCAACAGTCTGTTCTTGAGCTCCTCGTAGTTCCTCTCGTTGCTCTCCAAAACATCTCCAACCAGGGTCAGGTCCTCTCTGCCTAGCTTACTGATCACGAGGTCAAATTTCGCCTCCTTGCTAAGCTTCTGTGGTCCCACGATGGCTTCGAACTGCGCAAACCACTTCTTAGGGAGGTCCCTCCAGAATGGTGAGATTCTGCTGGCCACGCTGACCGACAATATCTGAATGGCTGACGCCACGTCAGTCACTGGGTCTGTCATTTTACGTATTCACAACCCTTTTAAAACGAATCACGTCGGGGTCACCACTTTAACTACCTACGGGTTGTGTTGAGAGAGGAAGCAAACTAGGTAGTTAATTTACGAGATAGTTTATTGATCTTACGCTAACACACAGCATAATGGTTCCTAATATTAAGACATGAGTTAAGGGAGGTGATGCGCGTGAGTTGCGCGGTCTCGCGGCAGACTGGCGCGCTAGCCCGCTCGCCCGGGCTGGTAACAGTTTGTGCTGAATTGACACTATGTAGCGAGTCGCTACAATTTCTATGACCCATACTTGTACTTGTATGACCTGTACTATACGTCCCACTGCAGGGCACATATTTAAATATTATTATCCACTACTACTACATAATTAGGATTTATAGATGAATTAACATGACATGACAATGTCATGTTATCAGGAAGTTAATTATTTGAGGTGCCTCTGACTACAAACAAAAATAACGAGAAATATTACGAATATTTTAACAACAGGCGGCATGTAAGCCGAGCCTGCCATCGACGTGCGTTTGTTGACGCCCACTGGCAGTTTCTTGTCCCTTTCATTTTCATACAAAAGTGCAACAGAGACAACGCTTTGTTAACTCTGTTAAATAGACAGGGTATAGTCATTACACAGGCTTTGAAGTTCATTTGCACGTCATGTTATAACAAGTTCGATTTTCCCATGCAATAATACTATGACAGTGACAAGTATCTTAGCGATAATTAGATCTCACAGAAACTGGTAAAACTGGTTCTTTTGTCAAAACTGGTAGACCACATTCTTGGCCGACCGTACACGGAGTGTTGCAAGTATATGCCACGAATATTCGGTTACTAATCCGTATTCGGACTGTTCAAGTTCTTTTTTAAAAATTCGGTATTCGGCCGAATGTTGCGTACTGACTGCGGCTGAATACCGAATACCAAATAATGAAGAAAATAACGTAGAATTGAACGGAAAATGTATTTATAAGTAAGATTTTAGCAAAGTGTTTCTTTTTTTTTAGTAATGAACAAATAATGGTTTTCTACTTCCAATTCCAAAAGAAACAAACACTACTGCACCGCAATAGGTAAGACTGGTGGTTACCTACTACCCGGGAAATGTGTAAAAATTCGAAACTACCGGCTTCCAAATATTCGGTGCTGTAGCCGAGAGCGTGGTGGAATATTCGGTATTCAGAAAAATCAGTCCATTGCCAAAATGGGATAGAAACTTTAGGTCCACATCTCGGTAGGACTAGGTAACAAATTCGACCAGATCGCTTTGCAATTACATCTCGATCTGACTACACAGCTTTGTGTCCGGATCGCAATACGATCAGGGCACGTTTTATAAAGCTACTATACCCTGTCCACGATAACGAGCTAGTATAGCGGTCTCTCTTTTGCACTTTTGCATGCAGATGAAAGGGACAAAAAAGGAGAGTGGGCGTGAACGATGGCACCTCACTGTCATGCTCGGCTTACATGCTCCGTCGCTCGAAATATTTATTTTAATATCCCTTATGATTTTTCTGGTTTAGTTAAATAATAAAGGACCCAATAAGTATTTACTTATGTATTCATTTATTCAAACAGCAGAAGATAGTCCAGTAAACAAGCCGAGTCATAGATTAAACCGGTAAAAATTGAAAAGAGATCACTATAACGCGTCCGCACCGTGCAAGAGACAGATGTTGACTGAACTTCGACCGCCATGTAAACTCACCCGGTGCACGTGCATCGCCCTTATCGCTGACCAATGACGTGCTGTCTAAGTTTTCTAGTACTAGCTCGTTATCGTGGACAGGGTATAGTTACAATATCTATATCTGTCTAAACTGGTAACACTGCCCAAATGGCTGGTCGTCCTTTGTCGAGGTTGCGTTAAATGGAAACTTGACACCTATAAATTGTACTCTGTAGCTTATTAAAATAGGCCACAGATCGCTTTTAACGTGTTATCGTATTGCTATTAACTCGGCCGCCATCACTGTCAAGAAAATAAGAGCTATTACATCGAAAATAGGTACGCTAACAGGTCAGTAGAATCTTGGCCAAGGGTCTATTCTACTTGGAAAAGCAATATTGCTTTTGATTATGTTATAGTATGTATGTAAACTCTTTATTGTACAAACAGAAAATAACAAATCAAAAATAAACAGAAACAAAAAAGGTATGTACAAAGGCGAACTTATCCCTATAAGGGATCTCTTCCAGTTAACCTTTGAGCGATTGAGAGAAGAATAAAAACAACGGATGGCTAAACGTACAACGTATTAAAGATACAGAAGATTAAAATAATAATAGCAAATAAATATATGTAGGTATAAATAAATATGTATGTATAGTATTAGTATATTTTTTTTCTCGGCCGCCATCACTGAAGTTTATAATATTAGAGTTGCCATATATGAATATGATTCTATTAAAAATTCGTGTACAATTATTCATACATTAATAATGTATCCAGTTTTATTATCGAGATTTCAACGTGTCTCAAACGATGAAATATCCGTTTACAACTACGCACCTCTCACATCTGTTGATGTAAAAAGGTAAAGGCTGTTTATACAAATGGATCCTCAATCTAAAATGGAATATATTGACAAATATTAAGCATAGAAAAAAATATGATAAGTTGCTACAAAAAATTAAATACAGTAAGATTTTTAAAACATAATTATGGCTTTATTTTTAACGACACAGATTTATCCGTATTAGTCATTGACGTTTAAGTGACATCGTTGCCAATACATTAACATGTCAAAGCAATATTGTTGTACAGATTAGAATAGAGGCCCTTTAACCTTTTGAACG